>OY751423.1:4001038-5314197 GCA_963565655.1 Aleiodes testaceus
AAAGAGAGAGATACTGAGATGCAGAGAAAATGGGGAAAAAGAGGAGAGAAGATTGTCGGTTACCACTTTCCTGACATTTTACCTTCTCTTTTCCTCGTTTTCTCTTCAACTCAAGTGAGAGAAGGTGCATGGGGAAAGAGATTAGAAACGATGGAGTGAAGATAGTCAAGGCGAGTAGAAGAATGAATAATTGAAGCAGACATGGAGGATAAGGAGGTAGATCACTGAGACACACTAAATTCTTTTTAGTTTCTGAAATGACTCTTGGGAGAGTTGTTTTAATGGAGAAATTTGGGAATTCTACAGAGACTAGTTTCTTATATGAAAAAAAAAGAGGATTGACTTGTTTTTCCATTGAAAAAGGTATTTTCATTAATTTAGTAATAACAGAAACGTCTATTCACATTAACACTGATCTGAAATGATGAAAGAGAAGCCGAACGCTTGATGAGACCGAATGCAATAAAATAAATGATAAAACTGTATTTCCGGAGATTTTTTGATAGAACACAAAACCTTGTCTGTTTACTGCAAAATAAGAGGGGATTATTCATTCAGCTTTAATGCGTTAGAGATCGAGAAATATTCTTAAGGTGCTGGAGAAGCGCTCGGTCGGTAAAACAGGGAGGCGAGTCGGTAATTGCGGTTAGATGCTGCCGAGGCTGCTGAAACGGTTCGGGCCTTTGTTTTGAGGATATTTGGACGGAAGAATTGGGGGATAAATGGAAAATTACGTGAAAAAGAGATGACACGAGGAAATAAACGTGACAACGTATTAATACTCGAGTGGGGTTCACGTGGGCATTGAGAGAGGTTTGGCTCTGGTCACCTATTAATAGTTCTCCTCCTCCGCCTACTCGCCCCCTTCTTCTCGTTTAATTACGTGAAAACAGCGTTAATGAAGCTACCATTGCGTCGTACGAGGATCTAAATTGTTTTTTAAAGTACTCGGATAGTTCCGAAAAATTCACGACAAATCACATGATTTATTTGTGATTATAATCATTCACTATAAACTCAATATTATAATTCATTTCGTAGTTAATGGAATCATTCAATTTTCATGCAATTGAAAATGAAGAGAGGAAAATTTGAATATTATTATTTTTAACTCATTGCTGACATCGCATGAATGTCGTAATGCAACGGGAAGTGTACGGCAACTACGTTACGGTAGATGGTCAGCATCCTCTCTCCTTTTTCGCTCGATTATCCCATGAGTGAGTCACTCGTCTCGGGTAATAAATAAAACTCACGGATATTTTTAGTAGGCAATTCAAATTTTCAACAATGATGCTCGCGAATTTTTCACAGGAAAAAAAAAGGAAATAAATTACTCAATTTATCATTACTTTTTTGAGAATATCTCCGAAACTAAGAGAGATAGAGAAATTTTCATAGATACCTATTTTGTAGAGAATTTTAAAAGCTACAAAAAAGAGTTCTACAAAAATTTCTCTATCTCTCTTATTTCCCGAGATATTCTATTAAAACCAGTAGGAAAGTGGGAGAATTGCTTTGATTGATCTGTGGAAACAATTAAAATCAATGAAAGTAATGAAATAATGCAAATGAAGGTCAAACTGTGTTATCCAAGAGCAAAGGGTGGACGTTTAACCACCAATGTGTAACTCAATGGCAAAGAACACCTTTTGAAACTCATTTTTGTCAGATGGAGGCGAAAAAAATGAGGGAACGAGAGGAGAATGGAGATACAGAGAGGAGTGGATAACAGCGCAAAAGGCCATATACCTCTTTGAGTGCTAGTGAACGCACTCTGGCTTCAGTTCGTCACGCTCTACTCCACCCCTATTGCCCTCTCCTTTCTACCCCCTTTACTTTTAACCTAACGACGCTCATTATGTCTTTCGGCTGTCTCATTAATTATTTCACCGTCGCTATGGTGCTACCTTACTACGGAGGTTCCGGCCCCTCTGTAGTCGTCACAAATCAACGTCTTCCTACTCTTTCGACAGTTTTCAGTAGTGACAGTAATTTAGGACCAGCCACTCTCTTTACTCAATCTACTTTTCAATAATAAAAGGATTAAGACTTTGGTGAAAAAAATAATTTTCTTTATTATTAAATTGTGAGTGTTAATGATTATTCATTAAAAATAAATTCCTACTTAACCCAAAATCCCCTTTTTCTCTTCTCAATAATTTGTTTTCATCTTCAATTAAAGTTAGAATGAAGTTCAAAGTATCCAAGCACAAATACCTCTCGACAAATCGAAAATTTTCTTGGCTCTCAAATGCTCTCCAAAAACTTCCAATTCAAGATCGTTAAAGAATCCCAAAAAAGAATGTAACTACGGAAAAAAATAAAGGAAAAATCCCTAGAGAAATTGCCTTGCGGACAAACGTCTGGGGATTCAATCTAATTATCTGTAATGCGCCGTAACTGCGGAAGCGTTCCAAAAGAAAAGGATAAAAAAAAAGGTGGAGAGAGCAATATGCACCTCATTCCTTTTCTCCCGTTATTCATTTGTTTGTCGCAGAATCCAGAGAAAGCCCTCATCCTCATATTCCCCTCTTTTCTCTAGTTCGATTTCTCATTGAAGATAATGACTCTTTTAAGTAATTAATTCCATCTATTTTTTTTTATTTTCATCAATTTGAATTTTCCTCGGCTTCAAATGTCAATTAACGATTCAATCAAAATGGCGGAGAAAGAAATGGGGAAAAGTCGAGGGATTCTTATGGAATTTCTCAACCTTCTCCTTTCATTCCTCCCTTTATTTTCTATTTTTTTTTTACACTCCTTTTTACTCATTTTGAGTGCACACATCCGGCGCTCCTCAACTGTTGGAGGCGCTTGAATTTATGGTGCATAAAGTCCCTGATGCCTGTTCTCATACAGCTCTCGAAAACGTTTTACGGCAGTGGAAATCGTGACGAGCATTGGACGGGTCACAATGTGCGCTTCTTCTCTTGAATTGTTACAATTTCATTTTTAATTTTGGTCAAAACTATTCGCTGGAAATTTGCAATTTCCTCTTTGATAGTTCCTCTCTCTCTCTCTCTGTCTATTTTTTTTCCCTTTAATTTTATTGAGAGAATTTAATTAAAATTGAGGATTCAACTGTAAATTTTCCAGAGTAAATAATAAATCAAAATTAAAACGAAAATTCAACAGAATAACCTCTTCAAAATGCGTTGAAGTGAATGAAAAGCCGTGGTGCTTGTTCAACTCAAATGTTTATTTTCGTACGAAAAGGTGAGGATATGCGAACCCAGAGAACGTTTAAATTTATATTTAGTATCATCCGAAAAAGATGACACGTTTACCACATGAATAATCCAGTGATATTATTTATTTTCCACCTCATCTTACAACTATGAGAAATTTAGTTGGCCAAAAATTTATTAAATTCATGCATCACCACTGTAAATACGTCACGATAAATTAACCAAAAAATTTAACACATTGTGTTTATTAAGTACTTCATAATAATATAAATAACAGAATAATGCTCCATTAAATTTTCAGCATTCTAGTATTCCACTGAGACTCAAAACATGTTTATGACTCTCTATCTCATTGTCGTTATAATTTAATGAAAAAAACAAAAAAATGCATTTAATTGCATTCCATATTAATGCAGTATTCTCCTTGACCTTGATTAATATTTCATTGTTTTTTCATTTTCTTCACAAAATGGCGGAAGAATTGCACACTTATGTTTACTTCATTTGAGTCGTAAAATGTCAAGACTCTCAGAAAATCTTCGGTATTATTTGTATTTTTAGAAAAATAAAAAGAGGAAAAAAATGAGATCTCGTGTGTGTGTCGTAACTGTTACGTGAGAAAGTGCCTCGTGATGGCCCGATTCTCGGGTCATGGGTCAAGAGAAGCCTATACCACCCGTGGAGTAAGCACAACGGATCGCCATGAGATCTCTTCACGAGAGAAGTCTCTCTCTCTCTCTGTTATTCTTTTACATTCCCATCTCCCCTCTTGAAGAAAAAGGCTTAAGTGGTTGAATTTCAAACGCACGATTGCCGTCGAACTCAATTACTATCTACTCAATCGTTGAAAAAGCAATTTCTAAGTCGTGGCTTTTTCTTTGAAGTTTCAAAACGAAAATTCATTTACATTTAAATTTAAGGAATAAAATAAAAATCTCGTCTTTCTTCAGCTTTTATAAAAAATGGAAAATGGAGGAAAAATCAATGGAATTGCGGAGAGTATCGATTAACGTTTTGTCCCTGCGTCAATCATGTGCCTCGGGTCGTAGGAGTTTGTATGGATGAGGGGTAGGAAATTGACCGACCGTGTCCTAGGCGCGGCCTGTAACCGGAAATTAAACGAGTCACGTGTTCATAATTATACGCATTCCGTCACAGGCGAATGAATAAGATGAACGCGAATGCAAGAAAATCTAGTCACCACAATAATTCCAATTTTTCCGAAAATCCCCGAATTAACTCAAATAATGAACTCCTTCATTTTATTTAAACTCAAATAAATAACAAAAGTTGAATAAAATGTGAAATAAATTTGTAAACTGAAAATAATTTGTTCGAATGGAACGTGAGACAAATGTCCTGGGAGTGGTAGAATGTTGCCATGTTTCCAGGTGAGTTTATCCACCACAAAAACCACAGGAGGAAGAGAGGACAGAAGATGTGGAAAAAGAGGGGGAGAATGAGAGAAAGACAAACTCTCTTTCTCCCTTCAATTTATACGTGTATGTGCATGTGTGAGAGTGAGGTTGCTTGTATTACTGGACCCCTCATTCTCTCTCCACTCCAACTCTACAAAACTGCCCTCTCATTAGCGCCTCTATTAAGATTTGATTAGTCCTGGAGTTGTACCGTGAAATGCCAGACTCATTCACAAAATAATAACCCCTCTGAAAATACCGCTGCCATCGACCCTACTTTTTGCACTCTTCTCTTTGCCTCCATGAGAAATTTGAATTCAAGTGATTTTTTTTCTACTTAAAACGTCACATTGATTAATTCAATGAAAAATAATTAAATAGTGTCGATGATTTTCCGCTATTATTTTAGTGAATTTGAGGATTGTGTGTTTGCAATTGTGTCTCATGTGCATCGGATTTACATCCTCAAAACTGACAACGTCGCCATATTCACAACTACGTGTACAGGAAAATTGTGTCGGTATGGGTTTATACCCCTAGTCGTCTTCTCTGATTTATACACTGCCACTGCCAGTCGAGCACGGTGAGTGCCTCCATTGTTTAACCGAATCGTACAGCGCGCCTTTTCAAAACCTCTGTCCTCTCCCACTTCTCTCTGGTTTTGCCTTCTCTTCGTACATCCACCTTTTTTTTTTTACCTATGAGCACTGGTCGAATCCACGCACCGATGAGCATATCCCGTAGGAAAAAATAACGACGAATATATTAAACGCAGAAGAGTTATTCTACTGGTTTTAAGGATATTATCAATAGATTGATGGAATTTGGGTGAAAAAATGGGGGAAAAACGCTCGGATATCCGGAGATTTCAATACTTTTGTAACCTGTTAACAGAGGCACCTTTTTTTATACCTCATTCCACCTTCACTCACATCACTCCACGTATTCTCGTGTCTCATGTACATTTTTTTTGCTCCCTCCTTTCTATTTATTTCCATCCCACCAACAACACTACCATCGGGCCTTTGAGGTACGTGATGCGTACATCTGCGTGAAAACACGAGAGATAGTACCCGCAACACACATACAATCGATCAATCGGACTCACTGTGTGAATACCCCCATGCAAGAGAATAAATTCCACATGTTCAGCACGAATTGATACATTAAAGACGACAGAGGAAGAAATAAAAGGAAAAAAAAGGAGTTTTTTTTACTAACGGTTTTCTGTCTCTCTCGTTTCGTTTGTGTTTGACAGTTTGATTAACAGAAAAATGATTTTTCGTTTTCTTTTTTTTTTAGGAAATTCACTTTTTTCAATTTCTTTGATTGGATTTTTATTTCTTATAAATCATTCTTCATCTCTTTTAATGAAAATTTTAATCGAAAAAATAAAAATAATGGAAGTTTCTTACAACACACATTCCACTGGTCTTTAAGAAACTTTGAGCTCATTGAATGCAGCTGTTGACTTATATCAGTTGTTATTTGAAACAATAAAAATTTTATTGCCACGAAAACTTCTCTACGTTTTATTCATTCACTTTATTTTTCCTCGAATCAAATCGAGTCGTTTGGTTTACGGCTATATGCACAAACTAATGGAGATATTTCGGTGATAAAACATTGGGTAGTTGGGGAAAATTGTCTTGAGGTGTTTGTGAAGAGTTCAGTCGGTAAAACAGGGAGACGAATCGGTATTGCATGAATTTTAATGTAAAAATGTGAGGAATTAGAAGAAAAAATAATCTAGATCATCATTTTATCAATGAAATATAATATAAATTAATAATAATGTCAAAAAATTACGAGGAATAATGAGTTTTGGTGAATTGGAATGGTCGGAAGAGTAGCATACATGGCGTCCATTATGTAATTGTCGAGGATGTAGGGTAAATGTGCATTTGAGTCAATTGAGCGCTTGGCCAGAGGCCTCGGACGCTGCACACATTAAAAAAGAAAAAAAATGAAAATGAAGAAGAGCAGGAAAAAGAGGAAAAAATAATAAAAAAAAAGAAACAAAAGCATTTGTGTTACGTGTGTGTGTGTGTGTGTACACAACGACCTCCGGCCCTGTGGTTCCACTTTGGATTTTATTGTGTGTAGTAGTTTCAAGCTTGCCTGTGTATTAGTAAAACTTGCCAGTGGATGGGAAACATGAATTTTTTATTCAGCTCCAGGAGAAGGAAAGGAGAAAAAAAAATCTAAATAAATGAAAATGAGGAGAGTAAAAATTATTCTTCATGAAAATTCAAGTGAATTTTTCACCTCTCACTTCTTTTTTGCCCCTTTTTTTTTTATTCCTTTATGGAGGGATAATTTTTCCCAGTACTTCCGGGATTCGATCGCGGGTAAAGAAAAAACTGAAAAATGCAATTGAGTCAATGAGAATGAAGCACGCGAGAGACGAGCAATTTACATTGTTAAGTTTTTTTCACTATATCATATATTTTACCAACAATGACAGGTTTACGATTTGCTTCTAATTTCTTTTTTATGAATGAAAAAAAAAAACAAATTGAGGTATTACGATTTTCTTAAATATCAAATGGCTCATTTATTCTAGAGTTTACAGTTGGCAATCTTCAGTGTTACTGCCGCATTATTTCATCTACAGTTCGATACAAAATTCTCTGTCTCCCTTTTTCCTCTTTTTCCTCTTTTTCTATGCGGAAAAACAACGAGACTAGAATATAAAGCAGTTTAACTTTTTCCTCCGACGATTCGGAAACGTGGACACGGCCTACGTCCCCTTAAACCCTCCCACCCACCCACTCAGAGTGTACTAATGAAAAGTTTAACGGTATTAATCAAACCGTAAAAATAAAGTGCAAGAAAAATATCTCAATTCCCATTTTTTCCTTTCTTTTTTAAGTTAAATCAATAATTAAAAAAATTCATCAATTCCTGGAAATGTCAAAACCTTTGAGATGATCGACCGTTGACAGCTGAATAAGATAAAAATAAGTAAATAAAGATGAGTGAATAAAGAAATAATGGAATAAAAAAAAAACGAAGGGATAGTTAAAAAATAAAAGGAGAGCCACTCTACGACATTGATCCGTTCGATTGGACGTAGAGAGAGATAGAGAATGAGAGAGAGAAGCGTATGCGTCGTTTCCCTTCTTATATCGTACGAAAGGGGAAATAACGAGCTCGTTATAGCTACCACGGTACCCGCGCGTTCAACGGAGAATTTCGTTTTGGACCTCAGAGTCCTGCAACGTGAATGGGGAATATAATGATTGAAAATTCTGCTTCAATGAGAAAACGAAGTAAATCGTTGAATTTCAATGAAAATTCCTTACTCTTTTTTTTATTTTAACAAAATTTCTTTTCATTATTCTCTTCTTTATCTACTTTTCAATTGAATTTAATTGAGCAATTTTATAAATAAAATGCCTCAAAATAGAGGAAAAGAATGGGATTATTTTTAATAATTGAAAATTATTGGATTTTATTTTGAATTAATTGAAAGACAGTTATTTAGTTCTTTTCAAATCGAGTAAAAGTGAATGAAGAAATTCAGCGTCTCGTTAATGTCATAATGTATGAACATTCAATGAGACTTTGAGAACCCGAGTAAGGATAAGTAAATCAGACACCTCCGTGTGGGCCCCGATACTCCAAAGTCCACAATAAGCCAGCACAAATGAATAAAAAAGGATAAAAGAGAGGAAAAAAATAAACGAGAAGAGTGTTGAAGTCCTCCAGGACCGGTTCGAGTTGCCCTACCACCCGTGCAGCGTCACGCTGTTTGTAATATGCACGTTCACAGATACCGTGAAAAGGTGGAGGAGAAAAAGAAGGAGAGATACAGGAGAGAAGCCGTAGACAACCGGATCGTAATACCGCTCTCACAAACATCCACCAACGAGTTTTTACGTTAGAAAAGAATTGAGATTTAAGATTGAATGAAATTTACTCTCCATTGCTCTATATTTTCCCTTTTAAATTTGACAAATTCATGAAAATCATGAATTCTTCAATGGAAAGTTGAAGGAAAAACATCAGAAACTACCATTCACTTTCAAATAATTAAATGAAAAAAAATGTGAAACACGTTATTTCTTAATTCCACAATAAATACCCAACTATTACTGTCATACCCCATTAACCCAACATTTTCCAACTTCATTAATCAAAAGAATCTCAAATAAAGAAGGAAAAAAAAAATGTGTAATGAAAACATCACGAGTTAAACTTTGTTTTTCTCTCGATTCCCCCCCCATCTAACGAGAAGAAATCAGAGAATATTGAAACTGGTCATGAAGAACCAGTCTCGAACACGTGCTCGTGATGGTTCATGGCTAATTATTTGAATGATCTAGTCAGGTCACACCTCACTGTAATTACTAAACGAGTGTAATTGAATGAGTGGAGAAAAAAAATTGAGATAAAATGCTCTGTAAAAATATTTATTCACCATTGGAGATTAATGCAAATTCATTTTGCCAGCGTGTCGAAATGATATTCTACCCCATTCTGAAATATCACTCACTGTCCCCCCGAGGGTTAAATCATTTTCCCTCGGACTTTATACGCCTCTCTCTCTCTCTCTTTTCCCCTCAATTGCTCGAACACGCGTATATTCATTGCGCACACACACTTAACAATCTCTTGATGCCTGATCTGACAAATTGCAACGTCATTACTGCCAATTTGTTTACACGCCACCGGATAACCGGTAACACGAGGTAGTCACGTCGTACGGCTTACCATGTGAGAAAGATTCTTTCTTTGGAATTTAAAAAGAATAATGCAATCATGTGTTCGATTATGTTTTAGCGGTGAATTACATATTCGCACGTCGTTGAGGTAATGGGGCATCATCATTCCTCCATTATTTCGAGATAAAGAATATTCTTTTAAATGTCAGGGGAAAAATAGTGTCGAATTGATCCTTATTTTTTGGAATAACTTGGAAACTAAGGGAGATAGAGAAATTTTGTATTACAACTTTTTTGTAGAGAATTTCAAGAGCTACAAAAAAGGTATTAATAAAAATCACGCTATCTCTCTTAGTTTCCGAGATATCTTCAAGAATACGTTAATTTCATTGTTATCAAACACTTCAATTATTTCCATGAAAACAATTCAAATTGATCATTAATTTCTCAATTTAACAAAACACCCTAATTGCAATTAAACCTTCCTCTCGTTTCTTAACGGTGGAAAAAGTGGGGTAAGTGATGGAGAAGAGGAGAAAAGTTGCTGAGGGTAAAAATTGAAGGAAAAATAGAAGAAAAAAAGCTGAGAATAACGTGAGAGGCAGCAAGTTGAAGTGGCGATGCGCCTGTATATCTACTTGAAGAGGTAAAGCCGTAAAAAGAATTACGATCAGCAGGTTTTCCATCTGGCGTCGTTAAGGAAAAGCCAAGGCTCACTATCACGAAGAAAATTAGTGGAACGGGCAAAATTGGGGATTGCGGTGTGCTGATCGTTTTATAATCGAATACTTGGTGTACGTGGAGGTACTCATTATCGTACACCTTCTTTGCCAAAACATTTCGAGTACGTCTACCCGCAAAACACTCGACAATCAATTGGATTATTCCACTTGAATTGTTAGCTAACGATCTACCTCGTTTTATCCGAAAATTGAAGTCATGAATTTTTTATTGAATTTAGAAATATTTAAGGGAATATTTCATTTATTAAAATTACTAAATTTCGTCCTAATTAATATCTCCTGATTAACCCGTAATTTTTGAGAGAATAAAACATAAAAGAATGGAGGAAAATAATAAAATAAATTGAGAGTAAAATATTCTCAAAGCGGAATACATAAGAGGATAAAAGATTTATGCGGAAGTTGAATGCAACTCGACGAAGCATCGATCAATCCTGTCGTAGCCGTAGCACTCTCAGCCTTATAGCTTTCTGGTGCTCTGGGCACGATGAGGATGGCTACAGGAATATGTACGGAAGAGCTGTAAGCAGACACGAGTCCAAGAGAGAGAGAAAGATTCGGAGTAGGATGAATGCAGGTCGTGGAACTCGGCGTAATTAAATCAGCGTCCCATTAGCGGGGGCCCATCGGACCCCGCATCGTCACGGATTCCATTTAATTAATGCAGGGACGTTGCCGGGGCCGAAGTAGTTGTGTAGACAGCAACGAGGACAAGCCAAAGTAGCGTACATTCACGTCACTGCAGATGGTTTATATCCTACGTTTATATTCTCTGTGTCACACTGAATTTTAGATATTTCGTGTTAAACTTATGATCTGATCCTTTTAGAAAATTGCGCAAAAATATTCATTCATATTTTTATAAAATTCAATAAATATTTGAATTTAACCAAAAAAAAAAGCCATGAGTTTATGATAAAAATTGAATTTATTCATCATGAGGTAAAGATTAATGCAATATTGTTACAGTCATATTTATCTTCTTTTTTTTGTTCCTCTCTGTCGACTGCAATAATTAAAAACTGCGTAATGTAATGTAACATTGAAAACAGAAATTCAGTTAACTATCTCATCGTTATTGGATTCTCTCTCGTTTCTCTCTGCATTTAACTGCCTCTTCACCCTCACTGAAAAACTGTGGAAGCTACTTTTTTGTTGGCCATGAAAAGCGACAGATGGCTCAGCGAAAAGTTTTCACTTGTGAAAACGAGATTACGATTAACATTGCCAGTTTATTACCTCGAGCCTCTTTATTTCTCGCTTCTCCACTTTACTCTTTTGCATTACACTTCTTAAATTCCATATTTTATTTATGCACAAAGATAACTGCCCTCGAATTACCCAAATAATTGATCATTATATTTTATTTTGTAATATTTAAGAATTAAATTCATGGAAATGCATCAATTTCATCAACTGATGCCCGTAAATTAAATAAATAATTGGATTATTATATCAAAACTATCAGAAACGTCAAATATTAATGAAACAATAAAATATCGTTAGCACAAATTCACAAGAGACACTGCAAAAGTTATGCCTGTGTTTATAACGCTCGTGTGAATAACTCTGGTTGGTTATAATAGCCATTCCAAGAATATTAATTAAAGGCGAGGACGGGAAAAGCCTGTATAGAGACTGTTTCGGTTCTTGGAAGATCCCCGAGGTCGCCAAATCGACGCAGTTATTTTCTCGAGTACAACATCTATTGAGTCTTGTTAATGAAACCAATATCCCACAATAAAAAAACCTAATTCTCAAAAGAATCAGCGGCTTCCGACATTTAATCGCAAAAAAAGTGCCAGAATCTTCGGATTTATGCGGTTTTAATTCAAATAAATGAAGCATTGAGTACCACTGTGAGACTGGACTTTTCCTCTTGTATTTCTCTTCGTACTCTTCGTGCAGACGCCCTTGAGTCTGATTATACGCTTCTACCCCCACTCCTCGCCCTCTTCCACCACCAAAGACCTCAGGGATGAATCATATTTTCCGTTTCCGAGCAAACAACACTTGACTTTCACGCTTACACACAATTCTACACTGATTCTCATTGTTCAGAAGATAATTTCATGTGTAACAAGCATTCTGCGCTTCTCATTGGTTCATCAATGAATCGGCGCTTCGCATTGGTTCATCACACATACGCGCGCTTCTTCCCCCACGTTTAAATATAACAAACGCAGTTTTTTCAGAGTAAAACGGAGAAAAACTTTGTTTATTCTAGTAGCATAAATTCACATGATATTAATCATAGGGATAAAGGTGACGGATGAGTTAAGGGAGTGGGGAGATTGATAATGAGGTGGAGAAGCGATATATGCCTATTTTAGAGGTGTCTACACGCTTTGCAATTGGAATGCAAATTTCGTAGCTCAACTCTGGTCTACATGAGGTTTTGGCTACGAAAACTTTCATAATTCACTATCGCTCAACCGTACTCGTAATAAATTCCGTGTGTATATCCCAGGTTCACGTTAATTCAAATGGCGAGAAAGGGCAGAAGAGAGAGAGAGAGGGGGGATACGGGTAAAGTGGAGGAATTGAGGTTAGGGTAGAAGCACTTCTGTGAAATTCACTGATTGAATTGTTGGAGTGCAATTTATTTTATTTCTTCTGGCCAAAAGAAATGGGCAAAAATTATCATTTACATATTTAATGATTTTTAATGTGAAAAAATTCGGGGTAATTATTCAAATTTAGCAGAAACTTTCGTAACAACCGGATAAAATAGAGATACATAAACAATGTGGTATTCACAGTTTTACAATGCACTTGCCAACACACTCGGCAAAACTTCTTCCGTTTTTTTTTTTTTTTTTTTTTTTCACTTTATTTTCATCCATTGAATCCAATAGAATTGTCTCGTTTTATTTATTCTTTATAAAATATTCTTCGCAGATTTCCGGGAGTAACGATCATTCGGTTCGATAAACATTATTATCATTTTATCGCCGCGGAATATTTTGAAGATAGAGAGAGGGGATTTTTAAAATTGCCAAAATGTAAGTCTAGACTCGTGGTATTTTACGACACTGGGCAGATGAGGGGAAAAAATGCCAATAGCTCGTCTTTTTCCGCTTGAAATATCTGTAAAGCGTGTGAAAAAAATTCACAATTGACGGCTCGACAAAAAAAAGGATGATTTTACCCGGCAAATACATGAACAAGTGAATTCTTTGGAATACAATAAAGAAAAATCGAAGAAAAAGATTGGAAAGTTGTGCAAACAGAAAAGCCTGGACAAGATTCCTTCTTTTTTTTTTCATCTTTCTTTTAAACACACGTAGTCATACGTAAAGAATAAGAGAAGAAAGAGAAGCACGAGTTATACGGTACAGCCCCGTTATGGATGCAAATCCTCGTACGAAACGTATAAAAGATTTGCAAGAACAAATACCAGTCTCTGACGCCCAGGACTCGAGTTTCGACTGACTTTATATCTATATATATACCCCACACACACACTCTCTTTCTCTCTCCTTTTTTTTCTCCCCCTCCATTCAGTCTCTACCCTTGGGATTCAAATGAGGATAAATATTTATAAAAGTGAGGAGCAGCGAACCGATAGAGCTACACAGGCAACGAATGAAAAAATTCTTTGCAATAACAGAAGATAAAATAATGAAATTTACGTTATTTTATATATAATCAAAAGAATTATTAAATAATTGTCAATTTAATTGTGAATATATGATTTTCAGAGGATAATTTATTCAAAGGAAATGAAAGAATTCGCTTTTAAATTGATTTTACCACGTGAATAAATTTACCCAAAAATACTCGCATCCTGCCTTGGAGATCGAGCATCAATAAAAATTGTGTGGAAAAAGAGGGAACTTTTTGGGTAAAGAAAAAAATAAATGGCAGACGAGATGAAGGCGTCTGGGACTCCATTTCGGTTGGCAGAATGGACTCCTTTTCTCCAAGGGGAAAAAGCCTGAAAGCCAGCGTTGAGAGACGGGCTTGCTGCTGCCTTTCCAAACGTCTCAGGGAGGTAGTCAGTGTGCACGTACACCGGATGCGTATTCATACCCCGAGAGTATCCCGTACACTATTTTCCCTCTCTTCACCCTTTTGCAACCCATTCAGCACAAGCCAATACTGTCACTCTCGAAAATCGTCGGCTCTCAATCAGGAAAATCACTTTATTTTCCATTTCAAAGTGACTATTTCAGTGATACAGTGAGAGTGAATTGTTTTGTCTTTAAAAAAGAAGCGAAATGAGGAAATAATATGGAAAAAAGTGCAGATATACTTTAACATGTCTACTTTATTGTTGAATTTTTTCCGATTTTTTAATCAACAATTTGTTGATAAAAATTGAATTTTTCAATTGGACTATTTTTACAACTCAATGAGAAGAATAAAAGTTTTTGCAGAGTTTGAGATATTGTTGAGGATGCTGTGAGTGTACATGAATGTATGAGGGATTTGTGTGTAGAATTGGAGGGTATGGAGAGAGAGAGAGAAACGAGGGGATAGAACGTGAAGCGCCACGGAAATAACAAGATCATTTGTCACTGTGGCCATTTGCATACGTCGCACACTGGTCCATTCTCAGTTACAACTGGACTCTTTCTCTGTTAAGGCGCATTGAATGAAATTGTGTTGAATTATTCCTCTCTATTCACCATAATCGAAGGTGAATGCAAGGAGAGTCATAAATTCTTTTTGTCCCGGAAAAAAAAAAAAATCTCAGTGAACAAAATAGAATAGAAATTAATTCGATTTTCACTTCTGCAAAATTCCCACTTTTTTTCTTCCTCAAATTGAATGAAAGAAAAAAAAATGATTCTCCAACTCTTTTCACGTGAATTTTTTCCTCGACGTGTTTTCCATCAAAGTGCCAATAGAAAGAGATACACTATAAATTCAAGAAGAGAGGAATAGGGTGCAATTGTAGGTCAAGAGCAACGACCTGATGCTCGAGGGGTGAGCCCTCCTTACCCTATCCCATTCGTTCCTTCACTCCCTAAATAAAAAAGGAAATAACGTTGCCATGGTAAAGGGGTTGGTGTAGTCACGCATTTTTCACGATCACGATTATTCGATGCTTCCTCGATCAGGAATTCCTCCACCCACAATCTCTCGAGTTCCTTCAACTCGAGATTTCATCGCAAAACTCTTTCGTCCATAATTCACAAAAAACGAAATCAGAATATTTCGAATAAAATTGAGGCAACCTCAAAATAAATAAAAAAAAACCTCTATTCTCTCCTCGACATTATCTTGTTTACTTTCATCAATTCATTTTAATTACGATGAAAAAATAAAAAGAGCTAAAAGGAGCGGATACAAAGAGCTAGTGACGGGCCCAGCAATCATCAATTACGGCGTATTACAACAGCACATCTCTCAAGTCGAGTCGCTTTTTCATTTGGCCAATTATCGGTCCCTCTGACAACCTCCAATCTCTCTCTCTCTCTCTCTTCCTCAAAATCCTTTTCAGAGTCAACGCCTCTTCGTCTCATCGATCTTGATAATCAGACGTTTAAGGGGATACAGTCGCGCTCGGATCAGTCGCCGGATTTTTGAAGTTTTAGTGGAGAATTCATTCTTTTTTTGAGGGGCAATTCGGGGGAATTACGTTTTAATCTGATTTTTAATGGAGACATTAATGAATTCTCTCGCCTCAAATTCCCATTGGATTTTAATGCTAAAATAAATGCTGCTCAATATATAAAAAGGAACGGGGGGCACTGATAACATCAGAAAAAAGCACCCGACATTTGAAAGAGACAAGGGGGGGTTGAAACTCGCGTGCAAAACCGGTCGGTCATTACATCCGTAAATATACGAGGCGACGCGCACGTCAATTAGATTGCCCGGTTGCGCAACCGCTCGTGCACGCGCGCACCACCACCACCCACTTCGTTTATACCGACGCACACACGATTACATATGGAAGTTTATTTTACTGCATCAACACGTGGATTTTTTTGAATAAGAGAATTTAATTTTAATTTATTTGATTATTTCGGGAATCGAGGGGTCTTTGGGGAGGCGATAACTCGGAGAGGAAACGAAATAGGGAATTTTTTGTAGAGACCTTTTTTGTAGAGGAGAAAAAGAGTTATAAAAAAGGTCTCTACAAAAAAATTCATATATTCAGTATTTTAGAAGATATTCATAGGATAAGAGAAAAAAATAGAAAATGCCCTTTTAACTTCGAGAAATGAGAGAGAAAAAAATAATGACAATAGCCAGTGACCCGGATATCCTGTGTTACACAAAAGAATCTCAAATCCTCTTCGTTTGACCTCGGAAACCCCCTACGAGGTGGTGAACCGGTTTTTCTTCACTCTTTTCGATCTTCCACTCGAATCGATTCTCAGAAGAGATGCCGGAACCAAAAACACAAGCCAGGGCACGTGAACGGAAGATTCACCCTCTTTTTTCCCCTCTTTCTCTCTCTCTCTTCTATTATTATTTTTCACTCCTTTTCTCCTGTCGAATGATCGTTGAACTCACTCTCCGTGAGAACAACAGCGAGTCACGACTTGGTTTGAAAAAAAAAATTAACGGAAAAGAGAGAAAAACAAAGAATTGAGAATCAAGACTCGACCGTTCTTGAACTCAGCTGAGATTCGATTTTACTTGGAGGATTGATGAATGGGCGGAGAGTGGTTCCCTTTGGCGGAAAGTGGGCAGCTACGGCCTTGCCTCGAGTTTTACTCTGTACTTCAGTCCATCCTTCTCTGCCCCCCCTTTTCCCCTTCATCTTTTCGCTCTTTTTCATAACATTTTTTTTCGCCTTTTTCAGGTCTTCCATCGCTCTTCGAGGACATTCACGGAGAAACCCATGGTTATTAGCATTAAAGAGCGGAATGAGGACATGGCTTACTCCTCCCTCTTCGTGTCGGCACCTAACTCAGGAGAGGGAGAGAGGCCTCTACAAAGGACGCGGCCTTCGCAGTGCGAAGAGCGAATTTATGTGCAGAGGATGTTACATGCGAGAACGAAATCACGGTTTATGTTTATTTTCATTTTCTTTTTTTTTTCTCCACAATTTTATTACGTCTTGAGCGCGGGAATTATTATGAAGGGAATAAGAGAATTCCGGGGTTTTTTATTTCAATTAGTAGGAATCCCTTTTTTCTTTTCTTTAAAATGGAAAAGAAAATTGTGAAAATAAATGCAATCTATTTGGCATTTTTTTTTCAAAGAGAAAAAATGAATGAAAAAAGGTTAATATTAATAATTCTCGAGTGATTATAATATCGCCGCACGAGTCAATAAATTAAACAACGTGAAGAAGAAGCGCCAGGCGTGGCTCATTAGCGTTGGATCATCGCGCAATAAATAAGAAAGTGGAAGCAGAAGAGGCGATAAAAAAAAGTGAATGAAAAAAAAGAAGAGAGAGAGAAAAAAATTAAAGAGAAAAGCAGCAAACGAAGATGAGTGGAGGGAGAGGCGCGTGGCTTATTAGCCGATCGTTGGACGATAAATATAAAGCCCAGTGGTCGAGCACACAAAATTAAGCTGTTTCGTGTGTGTATATGCGCCACCATAACACCCCATAAATCACCCGGGATTATCCACTGCTGAATAATAAAAAAAAAAGAGGCCAATGCAAATAGAACAATAAATAAACAAAACTAAGTGATACTATTTTTTTTTTCCTCATTCGTTTTCATGTAAACGTGTCTCCTCTGTATTTACGACAGTGAATTGAATATTTTTCAGAGTTGAAAAATGTGAGTTTTCTCTAGATTTTCATTTTTTTCGATCAATCAATTTTTGGATTTATGGAATAGGGGAGATTGGGATAAAATGGACATTCTGATTGAACGATTGGAGATAGCAATTTTCTGATGATTCCATTGGAAAAAAATGAACTTTTTCGAGTTTTTGGAAAAATCAATTTTTTTCACCCATCGTAACACATAATTTAAATATTGAAAACATGAGCCGAACAAGTGCATTGTACCCCATAAATTGAGTAATAAATGCTCGTTTCGATAACGTCTTAATTACACTCCACTTCACTGCTTCCCTCTCTCGATATTTTTCATTCTCCTCATCGCACGCGCTCACCTCTAATTAAATTAGCAATTAAAATGATGCGTATACCTTCTGCCCACGATCTTATCCCCTCTCTCATCACCTCCCTCCCCATCCTTAAAACCCACACAATTTAAATCCCAAAATCCTAAAACTCAACTTCAAAAATGTAATAATGAAAATTAAATTGACGTTGCAATTTTCATTCGATTGCACCCAAAGAATTGATGGGAGATTCAATTATTCAGTCTCTATCTACCGAGCTCGAATTTCTAAGAAAACTCGAAATCAATGAATAGATAATTCACTAACACACACATAACCCCGAGGACGTATCGATTGAATCGATAAACTTCCTTTCCCCTCTATCGTCACCACCGGAACGTCCAAAAAGGGCGTGTCAGTAAGCACCGTTGGACATCGTTATTAAGCGCATATAAATTAGCATATAAATTGTGCCCACAGTTATATACCTATGTGCAGCACTATCCTCATGCCCATAGAGTGGGTCCAAACAACCCCTCTATTCTCTCTCTCCCACTGCCTTTTGCCTCTATTCTAGTTTCTGCATAATCCCAATAGGGCCAACTCTACTAGCATAGGAAGCTGGTGGAAGTGCACTTCACCCCATAACCGAATCCGTCATAAATTCAATGTGTAATAAATGGATTGATTCTCAGAATTTCAAAATTTCTATGTATGGAAACAATACTAATTATTTCCAAACAATGAGAATAACTTTGAAATTCAATAAATATCAATGATTTTCATGCAATATTTTATTGAGTCAATAGGCACCCATCGCTCTGATCCAAAGACTTGATTTCGTTAATAGGAAGACCAGAATTATAATAAACTTCCTATTGATACATTTATGTCATGCACTATTTAACTATTTCATTGAATCAATAGGCTCCTATTAATTAAATCGAAAAACTTCCTGCTAATTTGTCCTAGACGAAATTGATCACGAATTCTTCACTTCGAATTTTACTGAGACTGAGTACGTGCGAAGTACAGTATTCTAATCGGCTTTAAATAGGAAGCCTCACTGAATTAATAGGATACTTCATCGTATTAGGAACATGAAGTGTTATCAATTGAGGAATTGTTGGGAAAATTTTCGTGGTGCTAACAGTGAAACGCCAGGTGTCAGTTTCACTTATCGATTGTACCAAAGTGGCAAGGACGAACTGCCTTACCGCGAGTCGATTATCGTAACATACCAGGGCATGGAGGTTCGGCCTAAGCCATGGGGGGTAAAGGTCGTAGGTAAATACGAGAGGAATTATTGTGTAATTATTAGATAATTGAGGGATTTATTGGAGGAATAATGTGGCAGTGTTTTTGGGTTTTTTTTTGTTGCATGAAACGTATTGTTAAAATTCTCCCCTTCAATCTTATTAATTAATTAATCTCCATTGGGATAAATTTTTAATGAAGTTTTTTGAATTCTTCATTGAATTTTATCACTCAATGAATTCAAATGGAATACTTTCAATTACATAAAAGTAACTCAAACTTTTTTAACTGAAGAGATAATTATTTATCGGTCTCATAAAACTTTTATAATCCATCCTCTCTCTAGTTGGTCTCTGAATTCCTTCACTTTTTCACCTTTTGATATTCTATGAAAGTATACTTCTTGATAGTCAACTTTTTAATGAGTTTAAAAATGTCATAAATGATTTTTTAACTTATGAATTTGTGATTATTTTTTTTTTTAATAATTTAAAACGACGATTTAGCAGAGTACTAGAATATTTTAGAACCAACAGAAACTCAAGGAGATGCTGGAGAATAAGAAGAAGAGCATTGGAGATGAGGGCAGTGGGAAAAGAGCGAGCGGGGGATCAAAGCAGAAGTTTTCGGATGAAGGAAGAGCCTCATGGTATCCTTCGACGGGACCGGAATAATTTACGAACGTGCAAGCACTAAAATTTCTCACTTCGTTCAACGGACAATTTTGCACTGGGTCGTGGGAAGATTTACGGACAGTTTCTTTAAAAAAAAAAAGAAAAACCTCTGGAGTTGACTAAATTTTAATTTTCAAAGTTTTCCCATTGTTTTGAAAATATTTTAAAATTCACGGATGATTAATGAGTTCTTCAGAAACTTCTTCGGATTTAATTGAGAAAAAAGAAATCAATTCAAAGGCTTGAAGTCACAATGAGAATTACAAAAGAGAAGAATTACAAAAAGAAAGCATTGAAGAGACTTTTACATCGAGTAACTACGAGACTTTTATCGTCATCATGTAGACGCTCGTATTAAAAGTGATTGTACGGCTCTCAAAGTGCGTTATGTCTTGGTCGTATCGTATTTCCATAAGATAAGAAGTCAAGAGGCAGAATAAGAGAGAACGAGAGAGAATGTTTTGCTGCGGTAGGTACGGAAGTCGAGTTGACTCGAGAACGAGAAATGCGAACAAGAAAAATAACGAAATAAAAGAGAAAAATTAAAGGAGAAGAGAGGCAAAATGTTGAGTAGTGGAAAGAGCACTCTGTTGAGTGTTTATCGAAGGTTACGTAAACATCTAGTTGGACGCCTTCGTAACATCAGGCGAATCTCCCCGTAATACATTGTAAAAAAAAGTTAAATAATTCACGATAAAGTAGATAAATTCATAAATCATGGTTTTTTTAGATTAAAAAAAAAATGAAAAATTAATCCGCAATAAATCCAAATAAATTAATAATGAATTATTTAATAGAGATTAAACAGGTGGAACTCATTCAATGGCAGCCTTGAGACTCATTCAATGACTCACACCTCGCGATTTTCACTGCGTAGACTGGCCGACGACTATACGTTACAGAGCTCATTTTTTACCTCAATAAAAACGCCGTGTGAATGAAATTTATTGAATTTTTTCCGAATTATTTGACAATAAATAATATATCAACATTATCTTAAATTGTTGGCGGGAATTTGCTGAGAATTTTCTTCCTATTGCAGTAATTTCCAGAAAATTCTCAGCAAACCCATAAACTTTATTCACCACAAACTAAAAATATTAATTCATTCACATATATCTCTCTCCACGAAGTTATTAAAAATTTTAACGTATATACACACAAAAGAGAGAGGGAAAATTTAACGTTGAGCGCATTTCGGCTTGCCATCCAACTTCGACCACGGTATGCGGTCTGTGTGTGGAGGGCCATGAACCACTAGCCGGTATCCACGTATATATATCTCCTCATTCTGCTTCTCTCTCGGTACATTCGAAAACCATTCGGTTATACTAGCCCCAAGTTATATACACTGTTGTGTGCGGTAACTGGTTACACCTATCTCACGAGTTTTCCATTCTAGTCATATATGAACGGCATCGTTCGCATTACGTACAGACGAGACAAGTTTACCAGTTCTATTGCAATTTGACATGGAATATTTTTCCCCCTCTCGCACGTACATTTTTCCCCCTTTTTCATCCAACTAGCGAGGAGATAGACAGAGATAGCAGAAGTACGTTAACTGTGGCAGTGTGTAACGACGTTGAATAATAGAATATTGACGTACACGGACTCCCGTGTATACCCAGTTACATACTAAATCAAAGTGAATGAATATCCACACGGCCCGAGGAACAGAAACGTGAAAATTCCGATGATTTCTTCAGATTTTCGTTCATTTGATGGGTTGTACAGGGGAAACCGTTGGGTTTAGGGGAAAATGTGAAGAGAGCTTTTTTGGAGATCTTAAAATTCTGCGTAAAAATGGTATCTTGTGAAAATCACGTAAATTCAATGGTTCTCGAGATTTTTAAGGGTTAAAGCTCAAATCACTGGTCAACAAGAGTATTTGCGTTGGACAAACAGGGAAACGAGAATATCGAGCAGTTTCTTTCATGAAATAAAAATGTTGTTACGTAGTTTAACTGAAGAATTAAAATTCAGGTAGTCTCGTTAAAATGAGAGTTTATAAAATAATTACTAGAAAGTTAAAGAGACCTGGAGCGATTCTCCTTGACAAAAAAAAACTGTGGGAAGTTTTTTTTTTAATAGAAAGTTAAAGGACAACTATTTACGAACAATAAATTGGAATAATTATCTTAAAGTACGATAGTTTTTTTTTTTTTTTTTCTTTTCATTAACGAGAAGTGATTGAGAAGTGTTTTTTTGAGAAAAATATTTTTAATTCACCGAAAAACTTTAAACCACATGAATAATAATAATAAAAATGATTGAAATGAATTCTGAGAGACTTTGGGAAATTATTGTGGAACTTTTACGAATATTATTAGGATAATAATAAAATAAAATCGATGGAAAAAGAAAAAAATGGGTATATATGAGAAAATTGTTTTTTGGCACGAATAAGGGACGAGAGTTTATGAAAAGGAAAGGATTGAATTTTTATACCGTCCGGTACTGTCGATGATTTGAGGGTAGAACACCCTCTGATACTGAGAGAAAACTTAAGCCAGAGAAATAGAAAGAGAAAAAACAAAAGGGGAATGGGACATTTGAATACACTTATGAGAATATCCTCTACACGTTTCTCACGAGGAACTTGAAATGTCAGCAAAGTGAAGAAGAATATAGAGAATTCAGAATTCAAATTCTGGCTGAATTCCAACTTTGTGTAAACATCTTGACATTTATATTTTTCATATTTAAATTACATTTATGAATTCATGAAAATATGAATGTAGATTTTAAACAATCGGCAAACTTTCACGAGTCTTTCAAAAATTACGAAAAAAATACCATAAAAATACATGAAAACATCGAAATATTCTCAAATTTTTCCCGAATTTTCCCCAAACTCTTTCACCCCGAAAAATAATTAATAATTAAAAATGCATAACGAACCCAGACATGCTCCTCTCATCGCTATAAATTGACTCACCTGTAACAGAAAAGAAATCAAATATTTAATCACCAATTCAATCACGATCGCATAAAAAATACACTCATTGATTCCCCGAAACCCCCAGAATCCCATTTATTTCCCGGAAACCGCGAAGTAACAACAAATATTGATAATCCGAGAATTTTTTTCCCTGAACTCGATACGAATGGGAATTGTAATCGCTGAATAAAGACAGGGGGTGGGTGGAGGGGTGGAGGATTTCTCGCACGCGACTAAACACCCTAGCGTGCCATTGGGTGCTCCATTGAATTTCAAACCCCCACATGACAACAGCAGGTGGAGGAGGGGATCGTTGACGTTGCGGAAACGCCGAGAGTGAGGACCCGGAAAACGTGAAAAAAGACAGAGAGAGGATGTTCGAAGTGTTTCTTTATGCGAGACTAAAGAGCCTGACCCACATACCTCATGGGTGGGGTGGTAACACAAAGAGAAAGAGGGAATGAGTTCATGTGTGAGTGAAGCTTGCAGTTGAGAGCCACTGAGAGCCGAACAAATGAATGAGTGTGGGCGAACACGTGACCAGAGAGCCAAGGCTTGTGTCTCTTTTTTTCTCACTCTTTCTCCATCGTTTTCTTGTGCTGTCTCCTTTACTCTCTGCTCGTGAACGACAACTCTTGTGGGTTTATGTGTGTCTATGTGTGTGTTTGTTATATTATGTACTGTGCATTTTGCATTTGCACGTAAGTGACGGTGACTTCGTTTCGGCTTTTGCTAAACCACAACTGAACAGTAAGCTTGGAGTTTAGAATGTGAATAGGTTAGGGGAGAGGGCGTTGGGTGTCTTGGGAGGGTTTTAGGTTAGGTTGAGAAGGGTTATGATGCTTTGATGTTTAACACTTCACCTCGTACTTTTGGGGAATTAATGATTTTTCATTTGAATAGAAGAAGAAAAGAAATAAATGAAGAAAGAGGAGGAAAAAAAGGGAAATTATTTCTTTCCTTGTAACTCAAACTTTCAATATTCACCAAAACGTTAATTCCATTTTCAGGCAATTATCGGTTTCATTTAATCGAACTGTTAATTGGAATATGGCGAGTATCAATGTTAGAGTAGACGCAGAGAGAGAGAGAGGCTGGACTAGATTAAGTGGGGGAAAAGGGATGACACAGGCACTCTCTTCGTTTCTATTGTCTGTGCGATATTCTCATTTTCAATCCACCGAATGTGGTCACTCCATACTTGTACATCGCCCAACTAACTCCTCTCCCGAAAAACGATCAAACTGTGAACGAGAAGGGAATAGAATGAACGTTGAAAAAAAAAAGAAATGAACAAAGGAAAAAGAAATAAACTCCATTGCCGGCAGTAAATTGTCTGGCCGTTCAGAAAAATTGCTCTCGATTCGAGGAGAATCTTCCCCGTGTATCCCCCAAACTGGGGAAAAAGAAGGGAGAAGAGGAAAAAAAGAGGTGGAGGCTAGTTCACCGAGTTTTACAGTGGAAAAGGAGAACGTGAAGTCGACACGAAGGTGGCGACGGGTTTCGTTGG
This sequence comes from Aleiodes testaceus, assembly GCA_963565655.1. Classification (NCBI taxonomy): domain Eukaryota; kingdom Metazoa; phylum Arthropoda; class Insecta; order Hymenoptera; family Braconidae; genus Aleiodes; species Aleiodes testaceus. Next base: position 4,025,438 of record OY751423.1, read on the forward strand.
ACAACGGAAAAATTATAACCCGAGTTTTCCCACCCCCCTTCAACCACCCACCCCCCTGTGACTGATATACAAGGCACTTGCCTCACACCCTGAAGCACGTCACGTGCTACAATTTTAAGGAAAAGAGAAAAATCCTTTGAAATTGTTTTTATGAACGATATTTAATCGAGGAACATTAAGTTCGTGTATTTTTTTTTTATGAGGGAGTAATAAATATTGTTTAAATGCTGTAAACAATTGTTAGAACATTTCAAATGATCGCGCGTGATTCTGAGAAGAGGATAAAACTCGATTGATAAAACAGGGTGAGTCTGACTTTACGTCTGTTTCTACTCAATCGGAAGACTCATGTTCTCGGTTGAATATCTCAGAAACTAAGAGAGATATCGAAATTTTCCTAGAGACCTTTTTTGTAGCCCTTGAAATTACCTACAAAAAAGGTCTCTTCATAAATTACGCTATCTCTCATAGTTTCATTGAAAATTATCATTGAAATGAGAATAGCAATAAAATCTCTTCACCGGATCATTGACCCAAACCTCAAAAAACGGGATTGAGGGGAAAAAAAGAGAGGAAAACGTGGATGCATCGATATTCCCTTCGGCATGAGCCGTTCTATCCACTACCAATATCGACAATGTCCGTACGACATTCGCCATTACGTTCCAATCGAACATAGCCAGTTTAAGCTCCAACCCTTCTCCTCATACCACACTAAAATCGAATGTGTTTCACTCAATTTTTCATTCCCTCCACTCGCATGAAAATCATCACTACCCCGTTGCTCTCAGGAAAAATGAGAAATATTAACAAATGAAAGAAGTGACAAAGAGGATGGAACCGAGAAAAACGTATGCACGTGATTAGAAACATAAAGGTACTTTGTCGGGATGGGCATTAAAAAAGAAATCCCCAACGTGACACGCATTAATGCTGTTGAAGGAGGCACAAGAGAGATGCATAAGAAAGAGTAAGAGAAATAGAAATAAAAAGATGTAGAAGTTGCAACGCGGGGGTATTGAGTTCCCAGCGTAAACACACGAGTGGGCCATGAAAGGAAAGACAAACAGTACGACAGCTGGCGAAAGACAAAGATGTACGTGTGTATGAAGGTTAGAGGGAGAGAGGTATTGTGTATATGGAGAGGAAAAAAAATGAGAGAAAAGAGGCGAAATACAAGGCGAATGTTGAAACAGCGTGGGGGAGGACTTGTACTCTGAGTGGAGCATGGAGAAAGAAGTTGTTTCCTTCGAAAAAAATAATAATAATGGTAAAAATAGTGGAAATATGTGCATGAAAAATTACGTATTTGGGAGAAATTAAATACTCGATTTTTGGCGATTACTTCTCATCCTTAATAGGATTTTTTCAAGGGGGTTCCATGAGACTGAGATAGCAGTGATGATGAAACTTTCGTGTAAACACTCGCCTCGTGCAAACATTTAAATTTGTATGTGGAGGTTGTAGATTGTGAATTTTGCGGGACACGAACGGTTGTAAGACGATATGTTGTGTTTCTTGGGAAGAATTTTTCGGTTAAATTAACATGAAAAAAAGGAGAGACTAAGGGGAGATGCTGCTAAGATGCTTATCTCACTGGGGACGCGACTCCTCAACTTGAGAATAAGCTCCGCCTACTGTGGAGAGTGGGGGTAATTGCCCCTGTAAACTGTGAGATACGGAGTCAGTGCTGTAAGAGAGTCTGGAGTGAATAACGAGTAGAGGTTTTCCATCAATTCAATAATAATGAGATCATTGCATTATAGAATTGATTGGAGAGCTCGGTAATTATTGAGAGTGTATTTAAAAATAAATGTTCATTCAGCGAAAAATGAATAATTACATTGAAAAAGAATGAGAATTATCAACGAGTATATTTTTATAAAAAGTGTCATCCCAAAGGACCTCTCAAAATGATCAAATACCAAATTAATTACACCAACACAATTAACATCACCAATTATTTAACTCCACGTTAAAACGAAACCGCTCAATTCACAAAACAGCCTAATTATTCAGCTACAGTTACTCCAGCTATCAGCCCTAATACTTTAATCTCTACATATGAATCGAAGTGAGATGGTTATTTCCGGGGGGGAGTTCTCTCCGTTAAAAAGAGGAAAGAAATGAACGCGAAAAAGAAAGAAAAGATATTCGGGATTTGCGAGTGGGTCGAAGTGAGAAAGACGGTGCATGAGAGTTGGGAAAAAAAAAAAAATAATAGAGAGGAAGAGAAAAGCCGAGAGGCGGGTTGAACGAAGAGGCCGAGAGTCTGGCGGGAAAAATCAATAGCTGGTGGTGCTGCCGGCGTACCTAACCTTCCCAACTATTCTCTCTCAGTCCCTCTGCACTCCTCCTTCAGTCTCTTCCTCTCTCTGTCCCTCTCGCATTTTCGTCTCTCCTCTACTACCATCCCCCTGTGTTACTATCTAAGCGGGGTCGAACTCACACACACACACACACATACACGCCAAATACAAAGTTGGAGCTTTTGGTGTAAGCGCGCCGACCGTACCTAAACCCTCTTCCGGCCTCCTACGCCTCTCTCTCTCTCACTCTCCAAGCCTCCTCTCATTCTGTGCCACTGCGGGACTCACCACTCCCCCCTCTCTCTCTCTCTCTCTATCGCCATGTAGTTCACAAAAAATTTAGGAGAGGGAGACTCTCTCTCGTTCCCCCGACTCTATATTCACCGAGTTCGCAGCATTTTTTTCCTTTCGGAAGAAAAGTCTTCATAATTTTCTTCCTTTTTTTTTCACTACCGAGTCATTCTCTATTTTTTTCCCCTCAGTTGTTGGCCTGTGTGTTTTTATACACTGTTTTTTTTTTTTTTTTTTCGTTTACACTTGGCTTAAAAACGTAAGGAATTAATGAGAATGAGAGGAAAAATCCATATTTTCATTAAAACATAAAAATTTAAATTTAATCAATGATATTTCATCATAATATTCCAACAATTGTGTTGTTATTATTGCAGTACTGTTCACTCTTTGTTTGCACCTCTGAGTAGAACTTCAACCCGGAAACAGTATATATAACATGTATCTCACCCGAGTAAATTTACAGGGCCATTAATAAAGAGTTCATGTTGTTGCGTATATAAAGTGAAAAGAAAAGGTAAACGAGTAAAGATAGAGAGAAAGAGAGAAAGACTAACGACAGTGGTTAAAGAGGGATAGTTCAACGGGTAAGTTTGAGAGAGAGGGATACTTTATTATGTACAGGTGAAGCAACGTACAGTGCACACACAAACTGAGTAAGGCAACGTGAATCACGCCCTGGGTACGATCAATTTTTAATCCAACCTCTTTTTCTCGTTACCGTACATAACAATTCTTTTATTCTCTCTCTTTTGGCTTTCGCTGCCTCATACACTCTCTCTCTCATGGATTATAAGGAGAAAGAAACATAACGGATGAGAGCACACAACGTGAAATCAGATGCGTGAGAGGTTATAGCTACTGTGCACACAGGGGAAGATATATAGCGAAAGAATTCAGCCTCGGAATGTCGCGCGAACCAATCGATTATACCCCAGAGGGAAAAAAAAGAGGAAAAAACAGATAATACGAAAGTTTGTCAAGGTCGTACAGCGAGCTTCTTGATATTCAAATGGAATTAGGATTTTTCTCCTTTTTTTTTTTGAGGTCTCGTTCAGTGTCAGTGGAGAAGGACGTTATTGGGAAGACTCGCATTAAAGTACAGAAGTGCGGTAGTGTCTCGCGACAATTTCTCGAGATTCAGTCCTCAGGTTCATTAGCACTGGAAAGTCCAGGACTTTCACTGCATCTAATTATCAATTTATCGAGGGCTACTATTTATTTTTTTTTATTAAAAACAAGAGGATGCCTCTTTAGGAGAGAACGTGTTCCTACAAGTGTTCGACTGTTTCAGCACGGTGCACTAGAATTTGAATACAATGAGCTGTTTTGAATTTTTATCGACACTGAAGCACTGAATGTGTGTATGCAATTCCTTCTTTTTTTCATACACACATTGGCAATGGGTTATGTGTACCACACTGGGCTCAAAATGCAAATTTTAACGCGCCAATTAAGCGTTAGTCACACTGTGTATCCTCTGTGTTATTTTCTTCTTTTTTTTTTGTTGCACACTGCAATGCAGCAGAGGATAATCATTTGAGTGAATAATTCGAATAGTCTGTGTGTGTGTGTGTGTGTGAAAAATCTGTGATTTTTACATTCCAGTTGAATGAAAATTTCTCTATCATGGAAATTCTCTTTTTTTCAAAGAATCCTATCATCAATAAAATGATAAATAAATAAATAATCATATTGGTTTGAATGGTCTGGCATGAGATGTATTGTATGTACGAGTATTAATTTATGGGAATTAAAATCCAGTTGAATTCAAACACGATTGGCTTGAATAACCACCGAAAAAAAAACCCAGGAAATTAATTATGCAACTTCTGATTTAAATGCGCATCTGCTTTACGGGGAGAGGGGGTCAATACTCGACATTCGTTAACATCTCTGCAAAGACTTATCGTGCATAAAAAAAAAAACTGAAAAAAATGAGCATTAATCTGATACACTAGTTATCTCTGTTAATTTATCATTAAATATTCAATATCAATGAAAAATGTTGAAAAGAAATAATTCCAAAAAAAAAAAGGAAATAATTCTCATTTCTCTCTGAATTAACGTATTGTATGAAAAAATCGATTTTTCTTTTGAGGTCAAGAACTTTGGTTTCACGTTCTTATAAAACTCCACCATGCCCTCTCACTCTTCCTCGCCAATACGTGCTTGTACACGTTCATATATCCACCCAAGAGATACTTGGAGAATCAGATCGGACGTTCGATTAACTCTCCAAGTTTCGATACGTCCGGCGTGGAAACGACGTCGGTAGAGGGTTGATACGTCGAAGAGCATCGACGAAACACACACACACTGCCAATGGATCCTATCTAACTAATACACCTGTATTTTCACCTACATATTTATACATGTGTGTTGGTTATTTCGCTCTCGGCAATGCCCACGGGTTTACCGGTGCCGCGAGTCTGATAATGGAAAGGTAATTTATGTCGGCGCTTCGCTGTGGCCGCCAACATGCTCTTGAGTATAACTCCATCCCTATTCCCCCTCATTTCTCTCTCTCTTCCGCTCTTACTGCATCTCCGAGTGCACCGACTCTCTCTCGACATTCCAAAACGCATTCAATGTTTACGTGCATACGTGTATCATGTCGTTCGTGAAGGCTCTTCTACAATTGCGATGGGAAATTGAATAGAAGTTGATGGATCTGAGGGATTTTCGACGTTTTGTAAGCGAAATCGAGGGAATCAATTGGATTTCAGGGGAAAATTTGGGTAATTAATTGTATTCATCAGGTTCGTTAAACTCAAAGGAATATACTTTGAGAATTTTTAACTCGGACAGTTTAATTCATAGGAGAATTTTCACTGACACGTTAATTTAGATTGAATTTTTAACGCAATAATGAAAATCAAACGAAGGATGGTCTTATTTTCATGTTTAACTAGCTTGAATTTTCAACTTTTCAAATTAAACTTGTTCATTGAAGTGCACTGTTTTTTTTTGCACTCTGATGAATGATTAAATGTACATCCATCAAGTTTATGTCAATTTTGATTCTGAAATGTTAATTAACTGAATGTGAATTTGGAATATTCATTGATTTATTGAACAACGTTTGTCGATTCATCAATTCAACTATTTTTAGAAGATTATTATATTTTTAATAATTTGAGAGGATTAAATTGAAAATACAAATTCTCAATTTACTGAAATTTATGAAAATTGTGTTTATGTGTGTGTGTGTGTGTGTTGGAATAATAAATTTCACATTGAAATAAACTGAATTAACGTGAATATAACGTACAGCCAATGGACAATGATACTACAAAAGACAAACTTCCAAAACAAGTCAATCAGTTGAATGTGTAATTTGTGGAAACCGGAGCCAGCCATCATACAGTGGTACTTCAAACACAGTGAACGAAAAAGCATGTTGAAACAGAATGGGAATGAAAAAAAAAAAAAAAACATCAATCACTGTTTGTTTGGTACGAGAGTATGATGAAATGGTACAAAAATGAAAAGCAGACAAATTGAAAGACGGATGATCACTCTCACAGCGCCATCTGCATACTCTGTACCTTCAAGCATGAATATCTCCTTAAATAATTAAGATACGAAGAAAGTGTCCCTGAATAAATTTATTCGTTCAGAAGAGATGAATCTTCCCATTAAAACCCCATCCCTGTATCTCCAATACTTTCCACGTAATCTCTCCTCAAAAAGCCGAGGTGAGGACGAAAAAATGCAAGTACAATCAGAGAGAGAATAAATTCCCAACGACATCTGTAGCACTGCCTTAAACCAACGTATGTCTATACACCTGTTGTGAATTATCGAGGAACGCATGTAACCCACTCGCCGTATCTGCGATAAGACGCAATCAGTGTTTCTCCTCCTTCCTCCTGCCCCTGTTCTTCCTGCTCGTGCCACACATAATGCGTGAATATGTATAGCTCCACTATGCCCATCTCCTTCTCATGCACAGTGTGCACATATTATCGAATGCATATGAACGTCAGTAGCGCTAATAGATCTCTCCATTTTGATCAGTATACACTAACGACCTCTATGTTTCATTTCACCCCTCACCTCTTTCCGTTGTTCCTTTATAATGTCAAATTCGTTACGTTACTGTTTACTTTTGTATGGGAGAGAATGGCAAAGAGGTGAGAAGGGCGGAGGGAGTTTTATATACATCCAAGGAGTGATGGGCTTGGAAACTCTATATATAGTATAACACATCGATTTACCTACGGCCAACTTTTCCCATAGACCGAGAGAGTAACGAAGGAGTTCATTGTGTGTTTGTGTATGTATATACGTGAATTTCTGTTACGGATTTACTAGAGATCGCGTGAGGGTATAAACGTACATTATTATTTGTAGGAAAGAAGCGACCTGACATACACACGCAGAGTCCACGAGGTATAGAGAAAGAAATGAGAAATCTCGATGTGATTATTATTATTTTTTTTTTATTATTCCATTCATTCCTTTATTTTTACCTTCATTATCTTAACGAGGATAAACTTCATAGCAAAAAGTCCGGTGTCCTCGGCCGAGTGAAGCGGAATACTCTTTAATTTTTATCCTCAACTCGCGATACACATGCACCGGGGGGGGGGATTATACAAAACGAGAAGAATTGCTGAGTGTGGAATTAATTGCGAGAGAGAGGATATAATGGAAAATGTCAAATTTACATCAAGTGAAGAGGCTTTATTGATTCACAGAGGTCATGAATGTGTATATATGTGGATTGATAGTAAATGGAGAGAGGGGATATACAGTTTTGGGGTAGAAATTGCAATATCTCAGGCAGATGGCAAACAACCTCTAGACGGGTCGAGTTATTTGCACTGATATATTGCATGCTGACGTACGGAAATATGAAAATTCTTATACTGATAACGTAGTTAAGTGAAGCACACTTGGCGTGAGACACTACCGCATTCCTCGATTTCTCACGGTAAAGGGCGGCAAATTTGTGCACGAAAAAAATGAAACAATTCCCCATAAATAAACTCCAATCATCTTCACTATTTATCGATTAGTTAATCCGAAATTACGTAATCTCATTAATTTCACAGCTATACATGTGCACGTAATGCACACAATATGCTCGGCTCAATGTGCCTATTTTCTACATCTCTCTCTCTCTCCATCATTCTATCATCCGACAGTGTCCATCGGCATCGAAACACAACTGCATACACAAGCCAAACCCATGAGACACGATATGGACTCTGCAGAATGTACGATGACGCGTTTTGTAGGCCTATCTTGTCTACATAATACACAACTACCACATGACCCTCTCATCTTCTCCTCCTCCATCTTTCTATCTGTATCCTCTGGGCCCATCACAATTTTATAGGTGCTGTACTGTATTTATACGTGTATTTGAAAATGACGACAGGCTGGTTACGATTGCGATAATGCGTTTTACGAGGACATGGAATGTGAACGTAAAAGACGCCTGCCAGCTATCCATCAACGTGATTAAAGATATATTACTCACGGTACAACGATCTCTGTTTGTACAAATGTATTGGCCCAATGGAATTATTATTTCTTTTTTTTTTCCGGTTATTTAATTTACTTTGCGCTCTATTTCTCTTTTTTTTCCATGAGTCTTTAGATAAGAGTTTTGAGTATTCATGTATTTTTAATTAGATGAATTATGGATCGAGAGTTAATGAGGTGATGCTTATTATTCTAATGAGTTCGGATTTTTTTATGAGGTTTTTTTTTTGAAGGAACTGAGGGAGATAGAGAGATTTGTAAGGAGACCTTTTTTTTGGGGAATTTTAAACATTCTTCACGTAAACTCATGAAATTCATTGATACATAAACTTCAAGAATTGTATACGCTAAACAATATGATTTTTCAAACCACTGTACAGTTGTAAAGTAACCACTGAAACACTGAAAAGTGAGAAAACAAGTGAGATGAACAATTGTAAGCAGTACACACACTTCTATGGTTATTTTTGGTACGCTTTTACGTAGCCACAGAGTTTAAATTTATGAAGACACGCTTCTCATGCTCACCTCAGTTAGTGGGCCCGCGGGAATAAAAGAGAGAATAAGCTAAGAAAAACCGAAGACGTTGGAATAAGAGGGGGAGAGAGACAAAAAATTGTAAAAATTCGTGAAGCACCAGAGAGAAGATCCTTTTTTTCACTTCTCCATTCGTCTCATTGTACTTTTGTTTCTTTCTTCCCCTTCTTCCTCTCCCTGCTTATTCCATCCCTGCGCTTTCCCCTCTCTTCCTCTTGGTTAGCCTCGCTTGCCTGGAGAACTAAGTAGATTACTCAACAAGTGGTGGCTGTGTGGATCCTGGCCGGTCGTCGACCACCTCGCAACTCGGTACGTCGAACTACATCACCCCCTACTACTCTAAATTCCATGAGAAAATATTCGCACATTTGCGTGGGTAAACTCTGTCTCGCCATTCGTAACTTTGAATAAGTGAAAATATGAGAAAATGGTTTTTCCGTAAAATTTACTCCTAATAACCTTAACGAAATTAAAGAAATCAGGTGAAAGAGGATAATGGAGAATGCAGAATAGGAAACTGCAGTTTCCAATTGATGCGCACAATCGCGTTACAACACTGCGTATCCCTGGTCCACCGAAATAGGGGAAGAGGAGAGAAACTGTACACTGTCGTTAATACTCCTATCATAATTTCATAGGCGCTGGTTATAGATACATACTGAAGCAATAAACCGTAACTGAATGCGTGCATCGACATTTTCGGTAATTAGCGGAGATTGGTATAGTGAGCGTAAACCAAACTATGGCTCTTTATTACTGTTAGGGCATACGCATGCATCTATTTATATTGGGAAAATGCGTTCAACCTCAAAACTATCGCATAACCTCAATTGGAAATTTCATGCATTAATTTTTTGTTGAAAGGAATTTTTAGGGGAAAAAAGAAGGATTTGAAAGGAGTTGAATTATATTTTTTATATTATTTTAATTATCGTTTTCTCGTTCCTGCGAATGTTTCGATTATTTGGTTATCCTTAAATTGATGATTTTAAGATAATAAACGCAATTTATATTAACTAATTGCAGTGCTAGTTATTCATTTACTCAAATAACCAAATTACTACATTTTTTCCTTTATTTCTGCCTTTGAAATCTCATTTGGCCATGATTTGAGAGTCCGCTCAACAATGTGGGTTATGACTGTGCGTCAGCCCGTGACGTACCAATGATCGACGTAACAATGTATCGTTATTACATATACGAGACATGTGGGAACACATGTGTATACATGCCATGTGGGACGTTCAAGTCACGCGATGTGGATGGCACATAAAGAATTGTAGTTGAGACGTTTAGATTTTTTTGCCCCCTTCCCTCTCTCTTCATTTCCTCTATTCGATGTTTATCGTTAAAAATTCCGAGTTAATAGCTCAAACAATTTCCTATTTTTCCCCCTCGCCATTAAACGCTAAAAACAAATTACAAAGTGAATTGATTTGAAAATTGTGTCTCTCGTAATTTCCCATTAACGTTTTAACCTCAGGAACTATTGTCTTTGTGTATTCTTTTTTTTTTCTTTTGAAAAAAAAAAGGAGAGGAAGTATAGATCGCATTTGTCGAGAGTTCAAAGACTATGGAGATACGCTTCGTATCGTAATCTTCGTAGAGATACGGTAGAGAGACACATAAAGTGAAGTTATATTGATGTTACATAAACATTTATGCGATTTCAGTATACAACTGAGAGAAGAAATCGTGATATAAACGATCATCATTTTTTTTCTCCTTTTTTTTTTTGTTATCACACGCCTTTCATCAACTCCTTTTCTCTTCACGCAATTACGAAATTGTACAATGAGTAAAATTTTTATTGAATACTGTAATAACTTTGGAGCCACTGAGTTTATCGAAAAATGTGAAGAGACATTTTTTCTAGAAAATTTAATTCTCTACAAAAATAGTCTCTTGACATTTTTTGATAAACCTCGTAATTCACAAGATATCCTTGAATTAATGAAAAATATCCGATTTATTGAATTTATAAAATAATAAAAATCTCCAAAAAAATCATTACGCTCATCACTAGTAAATTAAAAAGTAGGTTGAAAACGCACCGGTAGGTCGAGGAAATAATGGCCAGGTTTAATCACCGCAAACGTCGATATGATGCGACACTGAATGAAATCTCCCTTCCCCTACATTTTCCCTCCCACTTCGACATCATCATCTCTCTCTCTCTTTCACGTTATTCACACTCCCCTCCTTCACCCATTAACTCTCAATGTATATTTTCCTCGAGTCTGTTAGCGTCTCTGCTGTGATATCGGCCAACACACAATTCTCCTCCCCCTCTTTCCCCCCTTTACCATTTCCCCTAGGTCACCATCACCTTTCAGACTTTTGTGTGTATACATCTACACGCTCCAGTTCTTAAAGCTTCGTGTGTGAATCCCAACAACTCTGCTTTACTATTTTTTCTTTTTTTCCCACATTTTTTTCCTTTTTCTATTTCAGTTTCTCAATCACTCAATAGTGCTAATGTAAATAGTTTTTACTAAAGATATATAACTCAAGGTCAGTCTATTTTTAATGCATACATTAATAGATATTAAATGTTTAATTTTTGTATTTTATTTAATATCTCGGAAATTAAGAGAGATAGAGGAATTTTGACAGAACAATTTTTTGTAGAAAATTTAATTCTCCACAAAAAAGGTCTCCTGACATTTTTCCCAAAATCTCATAGTTTTCGAGATATTTAGAGAATAATAATAAGCAGTATGAGATAAATGAATAAACTTGGTTAAATTCAATTGAACAATCTCTGAATTAATTCCAATGAAAATAATGAATGAATTCAGATAATATTGCATGGTAAAATGTGGGCATTAGTGAAGACTATGTGGTTCCTAAGGATGCTTTGAAGCAGAATCTAAAGATACACGGTTGGCAGTTGGTAAAATTAGTTAACTGAAATGGGTGAGTAAGAGAGTTGGAAGTAGAGGCACACGTTGATGATCGTACGCGGAAGAAAGTCGTCCACATTGCGAATTATGCGCACCAGTTGAGGTGTCGTTGACCCTATACTATTTCGCATATATTACCCAAATATTTTTACGCAAACTCTACTTTTTGAATTAAAAAAAAAAAAACATGAGGATTTATCGATAAAAGAAGTATGAATGAGGACAAAATTGTGAATGACTTGAGAAAATGAGAATAAAAAAATTAAAAATAGAATGTTTTTTAAAAGAATTCGAAATTCTCAAAATAAAAAGGAAGAAAAAACGAATTATAAACTGTTCTCTGGTATGAGAGGAGCCAGTGGCCCATGTTGAGTATGTTTCACCTATGTCGCAAATAAATTAGGCGACCCCTTGTCGACCTAGTTGCGTAATTAGAGGCCCCCTCTATGTGTGCTCTCGAGAGTGTTCCCAACGGGTCGAGTAGACACTCGTCAAACTGATGCTCATCTCCCATTTTTCTCCCATCTTCCTCCCATTCTCGTCCAGTTAAAGAAACAAGTAAAAGAAAAAACGCCTTAAAAATTCGCGGAATTGAAGAAAATTCGAGAAAATCACCCACTTTTCCATAAATTTATCAATTATATTACTATGTATCCTTTCTTCTATGATCCACCATACCAGTTGTCTCTCTTATTGCAAGCTCTCCCGTCCATCTGTCGGCCTCGCCCATTAAAAACGGCCGGGTTGCAATTACGTTTAAAAATAGCAAAAAACGAGAGGAGAGTTAAAATTGAAAGAGAGAGATAGACATATAGATACAGTTGCGCGCTATTGCATCAGACACATGATGATCGAGTTGGGAAAAACGTCACAGCGAGATGAAGCCTTTTTTTCCCCTTTATTTTGAATGAAGAAAACGGAATTTCAAAGCCCACGTGTTTGGCAAACGTTTGTGATAAAATTACCAACGATAATATCATGAATTTTTTTTCAATATTTCCTGATTGAAAATTAAGAAATTCCATCTCCAGAAATAATAGTGTCCTTGAACAAAAGTAATATGTAAAATGTGAAGAATATAAAAAATAGAAGAATTATTATGAGAGACAGTTATAAAATTCTGTAGTAAACGTCAAATACAACTATACCAACTTCCGCATTAATAAATAAATAAGTTAATAGTGAAAAAATGTATAGTTGCAGTTTAAATTTATGGCACTGATACTAACACATAATATGTATAGTTACTTCAAACAATTCAAATGTATAAAGAATTCTCGTTAAGTGTTTTTTTTTATGAATGACGTAGGAAGTTATTAAATTTTCCGGTCATAATGCCAATGCAATAATTTCAATGGATTTATTTTAAATATTTTAATAATGTAAAATAAGATAAGAGAAGGATGGATTTTTCACTGAATTCATTCTAATTAAATTGAGAAATAATAAAATGGAAATATAATCATGAAATTGAAGGCTTCAATGGAGGCTGCGAGTGAATAACTTATGTAACGATAGCAAATAACGTTAATGAGCTAACAACGCCTTCTTCAGTGTCTCACAAACTCATAACGTTTTCTCATTTATTTTTACTCTCAAATTGTGTTTATGAAATTAAATTTTTTTTCTCTTTAAAAATAATGGAATCAACGTTTTGTAAAGAATTCATATCATTTTTCCCTCAATTTTCCTTGAAAATCAGCAGAACTGAGATATGGAAGAGTTCCTTATCATGTTTGATGTGCAAAAAATTTTTTACACACGTACAATTAGAAAATTTAGAACTGTCAAGTGGATTAGATATGACTCGACATATCACCAGTCATAATTCAAATGTTAATTCATTGAAATCATAAAGATAATTATTAATTGCATGTGTGTGTGTGTGTTAAATAATTCTCACCTGGACTGGTCTGCCATGATAGACCACCGATGAACATTTTCCTAAACAGAAAGAATAAACTGATGATATTTTTCTCGAATTTAACACTTTTTTTAAATCTTCATTCACATCCATCGTTGTTTTATTATTTTCAATTGCTTTTTTTCTTATCACGACTCAACTTTTGAATTTTTAAACACTAATAAGAGGAAATGAGGTGAAACAACCCTCTGCGCAGACTCCATTTGCTGACGCGAGGTGTCACCACATATCAAAGAAAGCCAAATTATTTAATTAATAAAGAATTATTTCTTTTTAATTGAATTTCATTTTTAATTGTTCATTCATCTCCATTGGATTCCTCAGTTGTACGGAAATTTTAAATTTCCCGCCACCACTCGAGCCGCCATTTTTCTTTGTGATTCTGGGATAATTGAAGGGATTGAAGGGAAGTGCAATGGAATTTAGTTGAAAAAAGTGGGAATTTCGAGGATTTTACATTTATTCTCTTCATTCAGTACATTTGCAATGTTCCCCCCACCCCTCTCCACCTCACCGAAATCCATCCAAGACGCCACGTGATCGTGAATAGGTTTGCCCGCGTCTGCGTCACGTGGCACTCGATTCTTAACATGAGGAAATATTCTAGGTCGCAGTTAAAATAATTCTTCAATTATTCATCGAGTTCTAATTAATTTTCCGAGTAATTAACTGCATTTATGAAATATTTAATGAATCAAAAATTTGATGATAATGATCCTAATTATGAATTTTGAATATTCACGATTTAATCAGAATTTAATCTCTCACAAAAGTGAAATTAATGGAGAAAATATTTCGAATAAATGCGAATTGATAAATGAAGTGAATAAAAAAAGGAAGGAAATCAATTTCCAAGGTCAAAGACGTGAACATCTCATTCACTCAATAATCTCTAATGCTCGATCTCATTCGCATCATTCACTGAATATATCCATCCAATAAAAGAAGTGGAAAAATTGAATAAAAAGAAGAGAATAAGAATAAGAAGAGGAGAGAGAAAAAAAAAAGGAGATGAGAATGTAAACCAAATAGGATTGGATAGAATAGTGGTGGTATACTCAGAATTGAGGAGGGATAGGTCGCGTGCGGGGGTGGCACGAAAACTAAAAAGAGGAGCAAGGGAAGAGGGATGATGGCTCGCAGCCCGGGTGGTGGCGTCGACTGGGCATATCCACTTGTGTCTCTCTCTACTTGCCGAAATTTAGTCCAAAAAAAAAAAGGGAAAAAATGTATTTTCCCATTTTTTTTTTTTTTCCATTCAAACAAACTTTTATTCTCTTTTTTCGCGTACCCTGGATCATTTGGAACCTCAGCCATAGATCCGCTTGCAACAATTTCCTGATTTTGTGGCTCCATTGTCAAAAATTACGAACAAAAAAAAAAAGTACTAAATTATTTCAATAATTTCACAGAGACAACACTTAAAAAACAGTTCAATCTTCCAAAATCTCCACAGAATTAATAACAAATGTCCTGTCCTCTCTCTCTCTCTCTTTTTATTTTTTTTAAATTAATTTTCTTCTATCGATGGAAATTATTTATGGCCCTCCAAATAAACTCTTATCTTCTCATAAACTCCATTCACAATAACTTAAAAAAAATCACAGTATCTCCAGTAAAAAGTGTATATGATCCAAAATACGTTAAAACTCCTTCTTTTTTTTTTCAGTAACACCACAGACAGCAGAACACACTATAAAAAAACTTTAATGAATAAATCCGCCGCGATTATAATCAAGAGAAAACTCGAAAATGAAATTACGATAATTCCTTATAATCTCTGTTTGTTTAAATAAAAAAGAAACGAGTGAAGACGAGTGAAAAAAAAAAAATGACAACAAAAACACAGCACGCGCGCGCGCTTCTCTTGACACACACAAACGGGGAAAAAAAAATCAAAGGGGGGTTAGAGTGCAAATAAGGCTGGTTCCCTCGTGTGTGTGTCTGTGTATATATGTATATGTGTGCGTAACGCGTTAATTTAGCGAGCACAAACTATTCACCCCCTTTTTTTTCAATTTAAAAGAATAATTAAACCAAAATTCAATAATAATCAATGATTCTCCGTGAAACTAGTGAAATTAAATCCGTAAACACCAGTGTGACAATAATAATTCACAATAAATTAATAATTAAATAAAAAACCAAATGTAGCACCTTTATTTTAATAATTAATGAATTATTTAGAATAATATAATCGTTATTAACGAGATCTCAATCTCAATGAAATTGAGATTAATAAATTGTTAATATTAATCGGTTTTATTTGTTATTTAATCTTTCATTTATTTGATTTAATGATTTTTTAATAACCGGCCCGTTATTATTATGCCCCCTACTACTGAAAAAACTACTAAAAACTAATAAAAGGTAAGAGGTTAACGTGGGCTGCGCGGTACGGCGACTGATGACGGGCGGCGGCCGGTACTCTTACGTGCGACGCGCTCTGCTAGAGGTTCAACGCGACACTGCGCTCAGTAGGTGCGGGGCAAAGTGGGGTAAAGGGATTGGGGTGGGGTGGCTGGATAAGTAGGATAGTACCGCTTGTGCATGGTAGTTTTTAGGTAGAGAGAGGAAGGGGGAAGAGAAGAGTAGCGAAGTGAGGAAGAGAGAGAGAGAGAGAAATGGTTTTGGCCGCCGCCGCTGCTGCCGTCTGGATGCACTCAAGCGCATGCGTACTCATGCTCGTGCTGTAATTTATTGTTTAAACGGTAGGTGGCAGCAGCACCAGCAGCCCGCGCGAAATCGAAGAGAGGGGAATGGTGCGGGTTATTGCGATTCTAGTAGTGGGGATACCCAAGACCCGCCTACTTGGGATGTTGATTTTTTTTCTTGCCTGGGCTCTTTTCTTCTACTCCTTCTTCTTCTTCTCCTTCTTCTTCTTTACATTTTTTCGACTCTTTTCATTTCGGAGTACCTTGCGACACAGGCTGACTCAGTACGGGACTGCACTACTTGATGGGGCATCTTTCACGGGGTGAGGGAACGCAGAGAAGGGGAGGATCGTGGTGTTGACCTGTACTGCAGGACACGTGGGGTGGGATTGACCTTGGTCAGGGAAAAAGGATTTACAATTTTTTCATTGATTATTCTTAATTCTCCGGCATTTCTTTCCTCCAATTTTCATAGATAATTCTCATAATTTTAATTGATGATAATATGTCCTCATCTCCTCTCCAGACCGTGTGAAAAGCGGCAATACATCTTTTTCCGATTAACCAGTTCATTATACCAGCTTTTCCACCTAACCTTAAACCCGTCCGTCCTTATCTCCGGTGTTCCCGCACTAAATCACGCATGGCTCAACTCGGAAGCAACCGGCCATTTGCATAATCGTCACGCCGGTCACGTAACGGCTGCGTGCAACCGCGCGTCTTGCGCTTCAGCATCCAACTACTATCCTAATGCCATACTATATATCTTTATACATACATCTTATGTTCGAGCTCTCCCCCATACACACTGCCACTTGTATTCACTCTATGGCCAATAGACTTACCCTCCTCTCCTCCATCTCTTCACCTCGTTTCCTCAATGCCCCCAATTCCTCCAACCCCCCTTCACCCTTGTGCTTCACTATAACCCGAGTATTCTCACTCACCATCTACCTGTCCTCCAACATATTGCACATAGACATTATAAATTAGATTTTCGTAAAGCTCAACTTCAATGTACAACAGATCGTTTCTTTGAAAATCCAATTGTCTATAAAAAAACATGGATTCTCCAGTTACAAATTCAATAAAATAAAATTTCAATTGAATTGAGTAACCAACCGAATGAGCAAAAAAAAATAAAAAAATAGACAAAATAATCCAAACATTGAAATTCTCATAATATTATATCACTTTGGTATATTCATCAAACAACTGAAATCAGATCAATCAAACAAAGTATGAAAATTCAGTCTAAATACACAAAGCGACAATTCGGATAATTTTAACGACAAACTCTAACCACCACTTGACAGTCTACGTACGGTATCAAACTAGATGACGAGAACCAACACAACCAGAGAGTCCAGTGTGGATATCGAATCGCCATGGGGATGTACCTTTGTTCGCCAACAAACTCATACCTCCAGAATTTCATACATACACCCTCTTCCCCGAATTCTCCACCGCCTCTCCCTTCCTCTCTATGGCATTAAACGCGACACATACGCTCAATGTACGTACACGAATTACGCATTTCACACGGATGAAGTGGAAGCTCTCAATCAGACGTCGAGCCGGTGCGCGTCGCCCCAACGAAATCCATCGATCAACTCAATTAACTAATTGCCCATCCACCGGCCCTCCCTCCACCCCCTCCAGCAAAACGTATGCATTTCTATTCGTTATTTTAATGTAAAAGTCAACTTTAAGAGACAATTCCATGTCCCACGGTTTTCATGACTTTTATCACGTTATTATGAAAGAAATTCAATTGAAATATCCGTTGAAAATTTAGTGATAATTATGAGTAAGTAGAGAGTACCAGAGTAAATAAAACGGACACCGTTAGGTGATGAGGTGGTAATCCAGTTTTAAAATGCCCGTCCAGACGCACTAATAAGTCGAGGTGCAGTGGATGAGGGGAAAGAAGGAAAACGAGTCAGTCAATTAGCGAGGGAGTTCTTCTCTGAGTCCTAAGCAAACAGCCGCAGGTGTTTGAAAATGTTGGAAAAAGGTTTCTACATCTCGTACATATAAATCGAATGAGTTCATTATTACAACTGATTGGAATAAAAATTCATATTTCAGTGTAATTTAGGAGGATAAATAATCTGGAATTAGTGACATTACTAATAAATTAAAAAGAAAGGATATTCCAATGATTTACAAATTTCTGTCTATTATCAATCGTGTCCCAATGGTTTTCCTCGATAAACGTGACGGAATGCACTACAGCCACGATTTCTCCCACAAAAACACATACACTATCATCGTGCCATCTATACCAATACAATTCACCAGCTTCTCATCCATTCATCTCTACTATTTCGATTGTTATTCTCTCTGGTATCAGTGCTTACAGAAAAATATCATTTCAAACCAATATACACTTCAGCCCTGCCCCAGTAGATCCTTTCTCCAATTCTTCACTTCTTCTTTTTCTCCGTTTTTTTATATTCTCAGCTTTTATTATTATTATTCTTCGTCTTTATTTCAAGTTCTGAGAGAGGACTCGTTCACAGGGTTTATGATCCCTCTTACCTGATTTCTATAGGTACTATCGATTTGACTCGGTGAAAAAATATTTGTGTTAAATTAAAGGGATTACACTTGAAGTCACTTTGAGAAGATTTTCTCTCCTTTTTTTTTGCACACAGGAAGAAAGGAGGAATAATAGTTAGATTATAATTGAATTTTTTTAAGTATTCATTGTTTTAAGAGTCATGGACACTTGTAAAATTCCGAGCGAAAACCATTCAATTCTCCTGATACCGAAAATTCATTCTGAAGAATCTAACGTGCTACAACAGTGAAAACGCTGCAGGAAGGAAGAGGGCACCAGTGGATGGGGGCATCGCGTGTCCCAGTTTTCGTGCTGTCCTACCAATGATTTAAAGCTGAAGAAACTATGCAGATAAGCAGAAAGACTTCTATCCAACCTAACTCACTAACTCATGGAGGCCAGAAATGCTAAATTTTCAGGCACGTACACATTTATCCAGTGGATATACATAAGAAAATATCCATTATCAGCAAACGAGAAAAATAAGTCTGTTGAATCAACCAAATTTTATTGAATTATTCCATTTTTCTATTACTAAAATGGACATTCTAGATTGAACGGTTGGAGATAGTGATTTTCTGATGATTCCAGTGGGAAGCTGAGGAAATTTTAGGCTGAAAACATGTGTCGAAATTAATTTTTTTGAGTTTTTGAAAAATTCGATTTTTTTCACCCAAATTTGAAGGGGTTTACCTTGGAAAAATTTGAAAAAATCACATTTTCAGCGATATTTTTTGATGGAATCATCAAAAAAAATCCCCCTCTCATTCTCCTTTTCCCCAATCACCTCCAAAATCATTCAACAATGATTTAATTAATTACACCAATAATTCAATTTACTCTGAGATACTCAACGAGATACCACTGAATTACACCCCATCAATCCACGCCCAAGATCCCAGCAATAAAAACAATTCCCCGAGGAAAATACAAGGAGAAAGCTCCCGAAAAAAGTGGAAAAAAAAAAATATGTGAAATTCCTTTAGCCTCAATATTTTTGCGTCTGCGGAAATAAACAAGGTAAAAATTCACTTGTATCATGTGGGTTATATTTTATACGTTCCACTTGGGTAGTCGAAACCGACATTGGCTCTTTGCTACGTGTGTTCTCTCGTCCGGAGTAGGCAAAGAAAAACGGAAAGATAAGTTGAAAGAAGATGAGAAGTTGAGGGGGGCAAAGGGGGAGGGGACGAGCAAAAGCTGAAAGCTACAGGGGAATCGGGGAAAGGGAGAATACAAGGAGAGAATTCATCTTCGAAATGATCCACAGGGCGCATGGATGCCAATGTGTGGGTGTGTTGTGTGGGGGAGTTTGAAAAGGGGCAAAAAGGGTCTCTTCTAGCCGATGAAAACGAGACACGAGTGAGGTTTTTTTTTTTATCTGATGAATGAGACGGGAGTTCACGAGAAAAATGGGAGATATAGATTTTTTTTTTTCCTGCGAGGGATGTATGAGAGGCGAAGTGAATGTGCATCAGTTAGGTAGCAAATTTTTTTGCTATTCTGGGAGATGATTTGCAAGTTTATGTGGTACATCAATTCTTCGAGTGTATCCCGTGAATTTTAATAAATTTTTCAGGGATTGAAAAATTTTGGTTATGAGGAAAAATGAATTTTCTTACTCTTTCAAGTTTTCTTTATATCAATAACTCAATGAATTTTTTACAAAGTCGAATTACGATGTAAAAAAATGCATAAGAAGTCCCCATAAAAATATTTCAACGTTCACGTCATACTAGCATCACGAAAGTGACTAGACTCACTGTCTTATCTCGTCGTTTCCGGTCCAGCGAGTCGGAAATGCGTAATAGAAGGACTCTCGGAACAAAAATCTTATACTCTAACGTTTCTATACATATATATAACATCGTTCATTCCCTTGAAATCTCAAACGTCCAGTTTACTAGCGATAACAGCCCTCTACGACCAGTCATTTTACTACGTTTTCTTTCCCGCTGAGAACACGTGTACTTTCATCGCTTCAATCTCAAAATGAAATGATAAAAATCGGATGATAATAAAAATGAGGAGAAAAAATAAAAGAAGAATTCATTCAAGTTATTACACAAGCGAATTTTAACGAGAAAATTATTTTCTTTTAAACTTTCAAGCCTTCATTGTAATATTCCAAAGTGTATTCTACCATTGTACATGTATGTACATTATCTTCTATTCCACAATTGTCGTTTCCTCATTGCGCATTTACGATTATAGCACAGGAGCCTCGACACTCGGTTAATGACGTTCTCCACGTGAAATTACCCAACTATGACTATCACAATCACAGTTTTGTTGTCTACTACTCGTCTAAGAATAATTGCTGAATATTTAATTGACGACAGTGATGTGAGACATAATTGCGAGTTCTTAATTTGTCTTAATCAACAATTAATTGACATAATTATTAAATAATTATATCTTCAAATAAATTGCATGAAAATAGAGTTATTAACGTGAAAATTGCCAATTTCTTTAGTAATCCCTTCAAAAAATCTCTGTCCCAGCAAAAAGATAACAAGATTAATGTCAAAGATCACAGAGAACCGAAAATTCTCTTGTCCTCAGCGAAACCTCACGCGTCCCATGTAAAATCCATTATTCAATATTTAATGTAACATTTCTCTCTTCTTTTCCCTCCCTCGTTTTTTTCCTACCCCTGAAACTTCAACTCTTCTGGAGTGGCCACGTTGTCACGGATGAAAGGAAGTGTCTACGAAGCTTCGTTTGGAATTTTCACAAAGGAAAGACGTAGGGTCTTTACAGCCCCTCTTCTCTTCCTTCTATTCCCCTTCTCTGTCTCACTTTTACCACTCACTCCTTACCCTCCACTAGTCCCATCTCTTTACGTCATCGTCTTCTTCAGGGACATCTTTAAACCGCCCAGCTCATCAGAGTACAAAACCCCTGCTCTTCTCTCTCTCTTCTTTCTCCTTCTTATTCTTCACCTCTATCTTTCTCTCCTCAGCGACAGTCTCTCCACTTTACGGCAAAACACAGCACGAAAAGTTTTAAGGGAAACTGAATGTGAATTTAGTTACTATTGTCTCGATGCCAAACGCTGACTATCTACAACCGTGACGTGAATTTTATTGGAATGAGGAGAGAAAAAAAAAATTCTTCTATCCAGGTAGTTTACCTATCCCCAAGGCTTTAATATGAAATTTTTTATTTTTTTTTCCGACCTATCACCTCCGACATTTAACCTCGAATAATCCCGATCCTCCAACAAAAGCCACGACAATTCCTCATAATAATGAGAATATAATTATCAGCTCTGTCTCATTGTTCGAATAATCACATCTTACAATGGTGAAAAATGTTCCATTTCAAAGCGCATTAAAAGGAAAAAAAAAAACCGTCCGCACAATTATTTCATACGACATTGAAGCACTCTTTCATTGAGGGGTCAGAGATTTTCACTACCTTCGGAAGTGAATTAAAACTTGCTTTCCGTTTTCCTCATGAAAAAAAAAAAGAAGAAGAAGAAGAGAATTGAGAGGTGGCAGAGCTTGGTAGGCCTTCTCTACTTTTTCGCCGTTGTATTATGAACCTCGTGCACTCTCGTAGGCCCCTATCTATCCACTACCCTCTCTCTCTCTCTCTTTCCGAGGAGTAAAAGGGGAAGGGCTGACTTTGAAGGGCCTGAGTTGGCAATAGTGAAGAGCATCCACTCGTGGCGACACTCGTGAGCGGCCTCATTGTCTCTGAAGAGGCCTCTGCGCCTTCACTACCATCCCCACTCCCTTTTTTTCACCGTCTCACCCCCTTCACCACTTCTTATTCCCTTTCCATCCCCTCCAGTGTTCAGAGACCTCTTCTATCTGTAGTTGCACGTCCAAGAGTGACGATGCGACGCGAAACTCCTTCTCCCTCTCTGGCCTCAACTTCAGACCTCACTCCCCATTTTCCCAGCCCTTTATACACACACACACATACACGTGCAGTGTCTATCTCTCTTACCCTTCGGTTCTAATAAGCTTATGCAGCACTCTCCACTCTGTCGTGGTTTTCAACTCGTGGAGAAAGAGGAGAGTACCGGTAACTAGAAAGAAAAGGAGGATTGTGGGAGGCAACTTCTATGGGTTTGCTTCTTCACGACTCTGCATCATCAAAAAAAAAATTATTCTCGATATTAGAGGGCGGTTTGAATTAAACTGGAACAGACATGATAAGTTTAGAATTGGAGCATTTATTTTTTATTGAGAATATCTTAAATCATTTTATTCGGAGAAGAGCGGGTTCTTTTATTTTTGGAGACATGAGAAGGAGACGAGGCCACTTAAAACGTCATTCTGTCGAAACTGAACGAAAACATTGGTACAATGCGTTGAAAGTTCCGCAATGTAATCCGAAAAGTTGTTCTTTGTTTTGGACACGCCTTTCATTCTCTTCCCTCCCCCTTTTTTTGCAAAAATATCAATGGAAAAAGTTGGGATTCTCAGACCAATAAGATTTTTCAAAACCCTCCCACTGTCTGGATGAAAATAACTTCATTCTCCCTCGCTTTTTCTTCTCAAATCATGAAGGAAAACAGTGAGTTTCAAGACAGTGATCAGTGAAGACAATATTTCTACTGTTTAAGTGGAAAAAGTCCTCTATTATTTGCCAAGTGCATCTGTGTCAACGCTGATTGAAGTAATTTATCATAAATTCGTGAATATCTTTGAAGCAAGTGGATTTATGGAAAATTTACAAGAGACTCTTTTTTTAGACAATAAAATTATCTGAAAAAAAGGTCTCTTGTAATTTTTCATGAAATCCACTGGTTTCTGAGATTTTCTCAATATGCCTGTTTCATTGGAAAGAAGAAAAAATAATAAAAAAAATGCAACTGCAATATGAATCAATAACTCAGAAATATCAAAATGTCAAAGTATCTCCCCCTATTATTTCCTATTATTTCTCCCGAAACTTTAAAATTCTCAGATACTTCTGATACGACAATACCGTTCTTTTCCCACAGCTGAAAAAAAATAAAATCATGACCTGTGTGACAGTGAAGCTGAAAGTTTTATGTATCCGAGTGTTTTATGTATCGTCCGGACACGTTTCTGAGGAAACACTATTTTTATTTATTTTTTCCTCCATCAAGAATAAGAATTGGTAAGAAAGAGTAACAAGGAGTGAGAAAAAGAAAAGTTCATTGGCTATAGTGTTGCCGGAATCCTGAGGTTCTTGCTGAGTTGGCTATAAACTTTAGAATAAAGTTAAATACAAACGGCGAATCAAGACACATTACTTGTCGTGAAATGGCGCCAGTGGCTTGCTAGAATATCCTCGAAATAAGTCAAAAAAAAATAATAATTAAAATCAAGCAAAGATAACGAAAGAATGAAAATTTTAATCCCTGAGAATAATTAAGTACATAAATCTCAGTTTCATTGACAAATGATACGAATTTTTATTTTTTAACAAAATACTTGTGAAAAAAAATCCTCATATTATCTAATACTGAAACTCCAGTCTCCATCTCAATACTCAAAAACATTGAAAAGTCTTGAGAATTCAGAGGATCGTACGCGTTATTTATCGAGACAGCCGATAGCGATAAGGATGGCAAATCGAGCGAGCTTGCAACTAAAACCCAAGCTGTATTCAATTCCGGCTCATAATTGTTAAAGTGGAAAAGTTTCGAAGCGTCGGCTCCACAGACTTCTTTCTCATTCTCCTCCTCCATTTTTCTCCCCTCGATTTCTCGTTTCTGGTTCGTATTGGTCCATCTACCCAACATATATACCCTTTATTCTTGATTTTTATTTTTTAAATTTATATAGAGACTCTTTTATGTATAAAAGTGTAGCTCGTTTCGTCGAGGCGATCCTTTTCCCCAAGTTCACGACTTCCGTCCAACGAATTGAACGCTGCAGCCGTAACGCATCCGGTTTTCTATACCCATTCTCTTCAATAATCCAGGCTCAATCTTCAACGTGAAGAAGAGAAGAAAATCCTCATTTTCCTCCTTTTTTTCCCACTAAATTAATGATGAAGTGGATATTTTAGAGTTTTAACAAAAACGCGGGAACTCTTAGTGGTTTCAATATTCCCTTAATTTTCCCTCTTTCGATTCCTCAATTTTCATCAAAGAGAATCGTAAAATCTCGAAAAATTCACAATAATAAAAGAGGAAAGAAGTAGAAATCCAAAGGCCATCGACCGAATAGTGCTTTCTATCGGCGTTCACCGTACCGGGTGATTGAAATCGACGCGTCTCGGGGATTTACGCTTCTACCCATCGCCTCATCCTCATACTTCACTACTTCATGCCACCCCTCTCCTTTTTACCCGTTACTTGGAGTGTACCTTACGCTCCACGTCCAAAAGTTCTTCACGTATTGAACATCGCAAAAGTTTCCACGGGGAAAACCCCTCCAATATCTTCCCGAGCACTTGAACCGCAAGTTTTAGACTTTTAATATTGTAATAAAGCTATTTCACTCGAATAAAAAATACTTTTCAGGAAAAAAAAAATACGATAATCGCTTATAATTTATTTAATTAAAAAACTTGAATTTAATCGGTTTTTTTTTTTTTCGTAATTTGTGGGAGGAAAATTCTAGCTCATTTCTTTTGGGAGGAAAGAAATTTTTTGAGGGAAGAAAAAGGGGAGTGTGAAGGTCGAGTGGCTGCACAAACAACAAGATGGCCGCCAACCGACGCCAGCCGTGGCGGTTCTGCAGAAAGGCTTGTTTTGCACAGTATTTCCCCAAACCAAATATCCTACTCACGTCAATTCTTTCATTCTTCCTTTCTCTCTCTCTCTCTCTCCGCCCCTCGGAATAACTGAAAAACGTTTGAGACACATCGGAAACAATCGACCTCGATGTCTTCCTTCGATTTTCTATAATAGACTTTTCACTGTTGAATTCTCAATTCTAGCTTTTTTTACAATCCTCTGGTCAATAGTGATTGGTGGAACAAGTTGATAAGAATTGCCATTTTCGTTAATTTAAAATGAGACGAATACTTTAGTGATAAATATTTCAATCACAAATTTTTGCTGCACGAAAAAAAAAAAAAAACCGCCTATTTTCCCATCTTTTTTCATCATTACTTGAAGTGTCTATACGTGTCTTATCTCAGAAATCTTTCCAATTACCTCAGAATCAATCCCCAGATACTTTCAGCGTGAAAAAAGCCCTCACATTATTGAGAGAACCTCAACATTAATTATTTCACCCCAAAACCCAATAATAAAAATATCTTTAAATTAAAAAAAAAATCTTCAAACCACAAAAGACACAATAATAATAAAAGGAAGAATCTTGGCAGAAGACGAATTGACTTCGCCCATTCTGAGACTCCATTTCATTCTCCTCCTTCCAACAATTTCTTAATTTTTTCCTCTCCCTGTACCCCTACCCCCACTTTTGCCCCCTTTGCTGTCGTCCGTTTCTTGTCTCGCAGAGATCGACAGCCCTCAGACGAAGGAATGAACGAAAAACGTAAGAGTAGCGTGAGAATAAAGGGGAAATAGAGGGGGGAAGAGGGTGAATATACGTAGAGCATCGTCAGCAACAGTCTCGTTTCCTTTTTCTTCTCTCTCTCTCTCCTCTTTTCGTCTTATTTGTTCTTATTTTATTTTTCCAATTTTTTTTCTCCTCCCCAGGTTTTTAAGAGTAATCAGCAAATCGGCAAGCTCTGGCGGCTGCTTGCAGAGTAGGCTGAAGATAGTAAAACCGTTGGCAAGAGGGTGCTGCTGCAAATAGAGGGAAGACGTCGATATAACAACTCGATTACTCTAGAAAGAAGTGTCACTTTGCTGGAGGCAATGGCAGAGTGAATTTTCGTTACAGGCCTATGGTCTTAGGGTCTTGGATACAATCAGAGAGAGGATGGAGATGTCCATTCTTATTTTCATGGTGATAAGACAGTGAATCTGAGACAATTTACCTGTGTTTTTAATTTTTTATTTAATATCTCAGAAACTAAAAGAGATAGAGAAATTTTTGTAGAGACCTTTTTTGTAGATTTTGAAATTTTCTACAAAAAAGGTATCTATGAAAATTTCCCTAAAACCACTCGGTTATGCATAAAACAATTAATCCAAAATTACTCAACTCCTCCCAGTTTCAAGAGGATTCATTCATTTCTCCTCTGTTCGAGTTTTAAAGCTAAATAAATGGATGATAGACATTCACTGGCAGCAATTACAGTAGAGCCCAGTGATAATCACTGAGGGCTGACGTTACATAGACCAGTAACTGAGAAATACAGTGAAATATCTCTCTGAACTGAAATGCTAAAACTAGAGGAGAGTACAAAACTAGGGGTTTTCAGTGAGAGCGAGAGAGGATTATACTAAATGCAGCTGGGGAATTTTGGCTACGTCTGACTCTCTATGACATATTGTAACGTCTGACCCAATTAAAACATGCCAGAATGTATCGTTTAATATTAATCAACTCAAATACTTAATATACGTCATTTAAAATTCAATTAAATTCATTGAAAAGTAATTATCAACAGAAATCGACTCATCAGTGTAATCAATCATCACTCTTATTCAAGCCTCTTCCCACCAACTATTTTCTACAAAAAAAATAACAGAAAAATACCACTAAAAATAAAGCATTGAATAATGAATGTAATTTGTTAACAAAATATTATCAAGAAAAATCCAATTCATCATTTGTTTTTATTCACTTTGATATCCATGTACTTTTCCTATTTCTCATTCTGCATTCGTCACTGAGTGCCACCTTTTTTTTTATTCACCATGCATTCTTGTTTTAGTTTTTTTTCTATTCATTCATTCCAGAAGTGAAACAAAACTGGCGCCTTCTCGCCTGGATGAAAATCCACTGAATATATTCACATGTGTAACAAAAACTTTTACGTTTGTAGAATGAGAGAAAGAGAGAGAGAGAAGAGATGGGAGAAAGAGGCTGTGTTTCAACATTGGTTGTTTTATCTCAATTCGTTAAAATTACTGGAGTAAGAAACATGAGTAATCGTTGGGTAGGAAAACATTTTTGGAGTTGAAGAGGGGGATAGTCTAGAATGAATGTACATTTGTTGCAATGAGCATTTTCAGTGAATATAAGTTTGTGTATAATAATGTGTTTCAGGTTCGTTGAGAACACGAGTGCTTTATGTATATTACCATGGCACATTGTTTTGTCCAATTGTTGCAATAATTTTCACCTCTAGATTATAATTCTCATGGAAATAATGAAATATTTAAGTGATTGCGATCAAGTTTATCGTGAAAAACGATTATTCCCAAAGACCTCATTGTCTTGCAATATTAAAATTATTAATCCATTAAACAATGTCCCTAATGTACTCCGATAGGATTCAAATTAGCGTACATCTGTCGCACGAAACAGGAAAAGGAGGATAGAAAGAGGAGACGGGCAAATGGACCAACGATTAAATGTCGTTTTCATTAAATTGATAAAGGATAGAGAAATTCCGAGTTAAGTGGAGAAATCTAGGGAAATATAAATTGCAACTGCGTACGACATGTTATAATGGCAATTACAATATTTCCAAATTTGTGGAATGGAAATACCCCATGGGGCTTTTTACGTTGTTAGAAAGAGCCACATTGTGACAGAGAATGCGTATTCTGATTCTGACAGGTGATTAAAATCATCTGCATTCAATTAATTCATTTTGAATTCATGCAATTGTTATTTTGAATTGTTTCACATATGTATTAAATACACAGAAATATTCGCTGGTCTTTTTGAAATATTCATGAGTCCTTTGGCTTTCAATTTATCGCATATTTTAAATTCAGAGAAAGAGTATTCTGTCACCATCTGCATACACGACGCACAAACATTTGGACTCAGTCAATAACAGGAGCATGGTCATTACCGACTGATAACTCATTAATTATGAGCGAATATTGATAATACAGATGATTTTAAGCTCCGTAGATAATGCAGAGCTCCTCGCATTTCACGGATTTCTGGTTGCCTTTAATCGATAACGGAATTTCCGTCTCGATCGTGTGAACCGTCGACAGAAGCTGCATTAAAATTCCTCAAGGCAGTGTTTCACTTTAAGGCAACTTCTGTCGCTCTGGCGACAATTTGCACAGTGACAGTTGGAGTTGTGAGCAATAAAACCTAACTTAAACGTCAAAACAATCCGAACCCGTCAACAATGAAGATTTAACCTCGGAAAAGCCCACAAAACGACTTCTCCTCGAGATAAATCATAAAATCATGATTGAACCACCATTGTGGTCGTCATCCCGTGACGAAGAAATCCACAAAGCAGCCGGTAATGTACAGCTTCGTAAGTACGGTCAATTCTTCAACAATTTATCGAAATTATGGTGGGACAATGAATCGTCATTAGAATTAATAATCAACGGTCCAATACGTCTAATTTACAATGTCAATGAAACAGAAAGTCTCTTGACAATCGTCGAAATGGAGAATAAACATTTATCAAAAATTCTAGCCTCTGTAGCTGGCACATGTCGTGAAATTCGTGTTCTAAAATCAGAATTTTCACATATTTATATTAAAATCTTCAATAATTCCGAGAGAAATCATGAGGATAATTTTAGCAGACTCTTTAAGGACATTCAGGAGCTCTCGATTTACGTTAATCGGATATTTACGGTCATTCATTTGTCTATCGAGCAATTATCCTCTTTGACAAAGACATCGAATGAGATTTATTTGCCTGCATTGATCGAGCACTTGATAGACCTGCTGATTATTGTCGTGACCCTGGACGAGGTCATTGAGGCACACTCGAATATCCTGGATCACTGGAAGAGGTACAGGATTCAAGTGCGAACAGTGATGCATAATCCAAAGAAATTTGGACTTCCTGAGGCTCAATTGACGACTTTTGATAAATTGCTGAAGGACCTGCACTCTCAACTGCTGACGAAAAACTTGTTCCTTCGTGCTATTGAAAGCGTCATGAACATCAGCAAGACCCCAGTGATGAATGATCACCTGCTGAGCTACCTGAAGAACGTGACGACTGAAATCGAGGGAAAATTGACGTCTCCTCATCTAATCACGAAGAATTACATCCGCGTGAACATTGGAATTGTTCTATCAACGAAATTATTCGGCTCCTGCGACAAAAAGCTGCAGAAACGTCTGGTGGAACTCAACAAGAGGCTGTACGCAGTCACTCTGATCGGCAATGTCCTCTGGATTCCCTCGAGGTTCCTCTCCGCAACTCTACCGAAGGATTTCGCTAATTCTCAAGTCTCTCCGCAAATTGGCGAGAAACTTCTGACCTCAATGATCCAAAAACTCCCGCACACCTCTGGGAACGTCATTCAGAAGTCGATGCAGTGGTGCATCGATGCCCAGAATCTTCTTTCAGACTTGGAGTTCCAGATTCAGGACATCAAGAAGCAGTACTGCCTTTTGAAACAACTAGTCACTCTTCTCCAGCAGATAAATGAGCTCGTTTTCATCATCCCGAATCTCCATGCGACATTGAGGAAACCGATGACTCGAGGGATTGTTCAAATTGTCTGCAGGCTGGTTGAAGTGCAGAAGACGTTGGAGTCGATGCTTCATTCATTGAGTGGGAACATTGTTCAGGCACAGGGACGATCGCTGCAGTGTCTGTCGTACGAGATTCTCGTGATTCTGGAGGCAGCGAGGAAGGGATTGATTCAGAAGGATCAGGGGTACAGTCGAGAGAGGCTGGATGCGTTGTCTTTGATGAGCCTGGGCATGCGGCTGATTGATGGACCATCGTCGGCTGATAGGAGGTTGATAGCAAGATGTGCTCTGACCATTTCCCGACAGCTTTCGGATACATTCAAAGAGGACGAAGCAGTTAAATTAAAGCAGAAGCTCGATGATTTCGACACAATTGCTGATTTTGATGAGATTGTTGCGGAGGCCTGTGACTATTCCG
Organism: Aleiodes testaceus; assembly: GCA_963565655.1. Taxonomy (NCBI): domain Eukaryota; kingdom Metazoa; phylum Arthropoda; class Insecta; order Hymenoptera; family Braconidae; genus Aleiodes; species Aleiodes testaceus. Next base: position 4,055,980 of record OY751423.1, read on the forward strand.
TTCTTCTCCATCATCAAAGCATGATTCCAGCTTATTTCTCGTCTGTTGCCGAGAGCGATCAGGACATCAGCCACATTCTCCATCTCCTGAATGCCTTCAACTCAGCTGCGGTTAAATTCGGGGAATCAGAAGCTACTAATGAGAGGCTGAAAGACCTCAAGGAATCCATGATAAAAAACATCCTGGAACCAGCGTGCCGAGAGATCGAGACCAGTCTCAGGCTTCACGTCCATTCCCACTTGAAATTGGAGTCGACGAATCCTTTCAAGGTCGGTGTGAAGAACGGGGAAAGAATCGTACGCTCTTCTCCTCTGCCCATTTCAAATTATCTCGTCAATTCCAAGCGATTCATCGAGCACTATCTCGACGATATGTTCTACAATTTAACTACCGTTGCGCTTCACGACTGGAAGACCTACAGAACCATGCATGCACTCGCTAAGCACAAACTCAACCTGGAGACAGTCCAGAATCACTTACCAACGCAGACATTGGAACAGGGACTGGACGCCTTGGAGATCATGAGGAATATTCATGTCTTTGTGTCCAGGTATCTGTATAATCTGAATACTCAGACATTCATCGAGCACACGAGCTCAAATAAACACCTGAACACAATTGGAATCCGGCATATTGCGAATTCTATACGAACCCATGGCACTGGGATCATGAGTACAACTGTGAACTTTGTTTATCAGTTCCTGCGGATAAAACTTCATACTTTCTCGCAATTTCTCTTCGACGAGCACATCAAGTCGAGGCTGCTCAGGGACATCAGGTTCATCAAGGCACAGAGGGAGAAGGATGAGACTCCGTACACTTACGAACGTGCGGAAAAATTCCAGAAGGGAATCAGGAAATTAGGAATGTCTGCTGATGGCTTGAGCTATTTAGATCAATTCCGGCAATTGATAACGCAGATTGGAAATGCACTTGGTTATGTGAGGCTCATCAGATCCGGTGGACTTCATGCCTGTGCTAATGCTGTGTCATTCTTGCCTGAGATCAAGTCGTCGACGGAATTCGAGGAGACGTGCAAGCAATTGGAGTATTCAGGGACAACGAGAACTGCAGCGAAGAGACTGGATGATGATGTTGGGAATTTGGTGCGGAATTTCACAGAGGGGATTCAGTACTTCAAACTGCTTGTTGATGTCTTTGCTTCGTCATTCAGGGATCCAAAGTCCCTTCATCTTCAGCAGTTTTATGCGATTGTTCCGCCGTTGACTTTGAGTTTCATTGATAATGCGGTTTCGAATAAGGAGAAGATCTTTAAGAAGAATAAGGATGGTGCAGCGTTTACTGATGATGGATTTGCTATGGGAGTTGCTTATATCAATGCACTTTTGAATCAGAGCGCTGAGCTAGATGGATTGCAGTGGTTTGATACTGTTAATAAGCATTTTCATAAGGAAAAGGCACTTGCAGAGGAGAAGATTGATGGGGAGGATGAGAAATTGCAGCAGACTAAAGCGTTGACGTTAAAGAGATTAGCAGAAAAAACTGCGGAGTTTCAATTACTTTATTATTCGCTCTCTGGAGCTAGGGTCTTTTTCAAACAACCGGAGAATTGATTTTTCTTCGGGAATTATAGCTTTAAGCAGTCGAATTTACTGCGATATTATTGTTGATATAATTTGTTATTAAATGATTAATTGAGCAATCGTAATTCTCATTGTTTTCCTTCTAATGTCTTTTTTTTCTCTTTAATAATAAATACATATCACGATAACAATATAAATATAGTAACTGACAAAAAGACTGTTAACAAAAAAATCAATTTCTTTCGAATCTTAAGATTAATTTTTTTAAAAATGACTAGGTGCACTTTTTTCTTTATTTTATGTCGTTAAAAATGTTTCATTGACTAATTTTTAGTTGAACGAAAAAATTTTACTAATTCAATTTTTTTTATATAGAATTTTGAAACTTTGAAATTTAATCTCAATTTTTTCTAGATTCTCTTAATTTAATCATTTTTGGCTTTCGTGCTACTTTAATTCGTTAAAACACCAGTCTTATACTAGAAAAAAATAATTATAATTAAATTGCAATCACTTGCCTTATGGCACAAGTACACTAGTGAGATTTACCTGAAATTCATCTAAATAAACTAAGAATCCTGATGTTTTATTTAGCAGAAGCAGTGCTAATTGTTTTTTTTTTAATTTTCTTTGACGAGTTTCTTTAAGTTTGAGGTCGAGATGACTCTTCAGGGTCAAGTAGATCATCACATGAGGCGGTTGGTGGTAACAATTGCCTTCCACCTCTTTCCTTACTGCGTGTAAATACCTTTGTAAGTTGTGCAAACTTACGGCGTGACACTTTTCCCATATTTCGGAGTCTCTCCTTGAAGAGATCCTTCTCGTCGTGAGTATCCTGGACGTCTGCAGTGGCACAGCGATTGCCACGAGTTACTTTAGTATCTGAATAAAGATAAATTCCATTAAAATTTGCGAAATTGAAAATATTGAAGCGAAAAATTAAAGCGAAAATACCATTTTCCAGAGTATTCAAAAAATCCTCATTCCATCGTAATTCAGCCATAAATTCCTCATTCTGTAAAAACATAGCTATTCTCTCATCCTCGAGCATAGAATTATCCTGTGCTCCAGAATCACCATCAGCCTCCAATTGCTGTGGAATTCTCAAGAATGTATCAGGTAATGGACCAAGCATCGGTGGCTGCCATTTACTGACACTCTTCTGTACTTTACTAACATCACTGTTACATTTTTTTGGTGATTTTGGAGAGTCCTCGTTCTGCTCCAATTCACTTCTTATTTTCTCGTTCTCATTATCAGTGCTCATTGCCAGTAGTTGATCAATTGTCGTGTCCACTGCCCCTTGATTCGAACGCAGAACAGCCTTGAAGAGGAATAAATGATTTTAAATTTGACAATTAGAGTTTTGTGAGAATATCTTTGCAGCCGTTGGGTTTAGGAGAAATTGGCAAGAGACCTTTTTTGTAGAGAATTTAATTTCCTAAAAAAAAGGTGTCGTGATAAATTCTTCTAAATCCAACGGTTTCAGAGATATTTGTAAAATACTAAAATAATTAGGGAATTCTACTCGAAAAATTGAGAATTAGGGTAAATTTTTCTGGGTTACCTCAATAACATCATCGTCCATCTGTGGAAACATGTTTTTAAAGTCAGCCATCGCCTGGTAGAACTCCAGGGTGGTCTGTTGCTGTTCTTCAGCAACTGATGCCATTATTGTGTCTTTACTTATCGTATCATTTCTAATAATTGTAAAAATGAATTCTCTGCATTGTCGTTAATTAATTTAGTTATTTCTCCGATTTTGTTACAATGAAAATTCGATAGTATTTTATTCGTTGGAGCTGAGGTTATCGCTGCACTCTTCTAACACTGACAGATAGAAAAAACTAATGTTTCTGGTTATGATCACCAGAAGTCGTCTTCAAGGAGACACATGCGCATGATCATAATTGTTGAACCGCATAATTCATCATACTCCATGCAATCATTTTTATGGAAGAATTATTAGATGCATTAATTCATTATACTAAATTTGAAAATCGTGTAATTTCGTTTTCCAACAAAATTAAGATTTCCAAAAAAAAAAAAAAAAAAAAACCTGTTAATGAAATTATCAGAAAATCGCTATCTCAAACAATTTAACTTTTCATTATTTATTTTTTCCTTACGCCATAAGATTTCGACATATTATCACACGTTTTGTCTTCATGATCAGAGAGGTACTCAACACGTGTTCGTTCATAATCAAACAGAGGTGACCTTATGAATTAAATTAAAATTTCTAGACACAGTTCAATTTCACACAGATTTTATTAATTAACCGTAAAAATAATTGCATTGCTGGAGAATAAAACTAGGCATATATTTAATTATATTAATTAATTATAAATATCGATGCTTGAATGGCGACATCCAAAAATGAGTAAAAGGGTATTCCTCTCCTTCCACAGACAGGTAGTAAATCGATAAGCACGATCTATGTATTGATCAACTGGTGGATCTTCAGATGCTGGAGAACAAATGATCATTAAGAGAAATAAAAAAGGAATTGTTCTCATGGTTATACTTGAATATTTTGATACTTTACCTATGACTCTACAATACTCAATTGTTGACTCGAGATATGCCTGCCAAGACTCATCATTCAGATGTGGAATCAAATAATTGAGGTACTCAGTCGTATGTAACTTATCATCATTATCCAACTGTTATAAAAAAAAGTGTTATTTCAAAAATTATAGGAAAATGATAATCAAGATATTATGAATTAAAAAAAAATTAAATCAATCTCACCAATCCAATTCTCTTAAAAGCACAATCATCAGAGGCCACAATACTAGCAGCATCATATTCATCTAGAAGTTCACAATGACTTTTCGATTATGAGGAATTCATAATGAGGGATTTTTTAAAAAATACTTACTTTTTACTGGACATCCTGGAAGAGCAGGAATGAGGATTTTATCCACACACAGCTCTTCCTTACTATAGTCAGCTCCAATGATCACTATCAGAGCCGAAAAAATAAGGAAACTCATGATTTTGTTCATGATTGAATATTAAATTGCGGAGAGATTAATTAGTGTCTCATCCGCAGGTGAAATTCACCTTTTATAGACAGCTTGGCTCTTATTTTATCTCTTCTTAATCTGTCAGCAAATATTCGTTCATATCCGAATATTTTCCAATTATATTGAAGACAATTTTCGTTATCTCGAGAATACCAGAATTTACCAGACAAAGTATTGAAACTTCATGCATATTCGGGTCACACGTGGAGCTTATGAATGATGTTACACGTTCTCTCTGCATGATCATCAGCATGTTGGATATGTGTTCCTTCATCATCAAACAAATGAGTGAGATCATCGAATTCATGATTAAATTAGAATTTACGAATTAATTGTTGACTCGTGTCAGAGAATTTAATTCAATTCAATCTCAATTTTAAGAATACTCGTAAACCAAGAGGTTTACGAGAATTTATCAGGAGACCTTTTTTGTAGGAAATTTAATTCTCTACAAAAAAGGTCCCTTGCTATTTTTCTCTAAACCTACTCAATTCAGAGATAATTGCATGAGTAACTAATTGCAATTTTTCATTGATATATTCATTGTTTTCCTCGAAATCGAAATTTCCCGGGCAAAATAGCGCCTTCCCTCGACTCTGCATCGACATGACGAACTATTCACCGTCAACATTTTGTCAAGAGTGGTTCCATACCTCTAAACACTTATATTTAATAATTCTAAGATGACAGAGAAATTTAATCTCGAATTAATCCGAAAGAAATTTCTCTCCGGTTCGAAAATTCCGAATTTTGATTTACCGGAGAAACTCGACATCAACGAGCAGGAAGAACTCTATAATGGAACCATTGGAGACCCCATGGTCTTGGAATATCCAGTGAAGTACCAGTATCAACAGAAATTCATTAAAGAGCTTGTGAGAATTTTGGAGAGAGGAGGAGAAGAGATTTATGAAAGATTCTATGTGCAACTCGTTGATTTGTTATGGGATGGTGAATCTTCCACGCATTATAGGCATTTTTTGATGGATGGGAAAATTGATAGGGTGATAATCGAGGAGAGTCGGAGCATGATATCCGGGGGCACTACGGGTCTCTCCAGTTGGCAAGTATGAGTTGGATTCCGAGATATTCTCGAAAAACTGAGGAATTAGAATAGATTTATCTCTCGTTATTATTAAAATTCTGAGAATTCCCTCAATTTTTTTTTCTAAGGGCGCTCTTGTACTTGCTGAATGGTGTCTTGACAACAAAAATCACCTGAACAACAAGAAAATCCTCGAATTAGGCTCTGGAGTTGGATTAACTGGTCTCACAGTTCTGAATTCCTGTTCACCAAAGAAATTCATGTTCTCTGATTGTCATCCCTCGGTTCTGAATCTCTTGAAGTCAAATGTTGATCGTAATTTTGGGAAATTCAGAGATTTTTATGAAGTCATTGATTTGTCCTGGGAGGATGTTAATGAGGATTTAGGGAGAGACTTGGATCCTGATTTGGTGATTGCTGCTGATGTTATTTATGATGATTCCTTGTTTTCCTCATTAATCAATGCATTCAGAGTTTTTTTGAGAAAGGAAAATTGCTTTGGAGTTATTGCCATGACTGTGAGGAATGAGGAGACAGTTAGAGAATTTTTTAGGCAATTAGGTAATTCGAGTTAATTTATTCTTCTCTGCTTTATTGGAATTAAATAATGAATTTTATGATAAATCCTATATTTTCCAGAGATTGAAGGATTTAATTACAAAAAAATGGAGCTTCCAAAATTTAGAATATTCTTTGAGACTGATGAAACACCAGTAAAAATAATTAAATTAATTTACGAGAGGTAAACGTGATAATATCAATGAATTATTCATTTTTCTTACTTTTATTGTCATCTACAATGGTACATTTACTACAAAAACTTGTCCTCATAAATACAAAGTACAAAGTATTCTTGAGAAGAGAAAAATAATAATTTTGTATATATTTATAAAAAAAAAAAAGAAAGAAAAAAATAATAATTGTATTAAATATTGACTGACTTATGAATTAATTATCATCATAAAAGTCTACAGTTTTTGAGTCAGTATAGAAAAGAAAAAAACACTTTTTTTTTTCTTCTCTCGTTTACTTCTAACAGTGTGCTAAATGTTTTATGGATATTAGAACCACTTTTTTTTATTTTGGCGTTTCAGCTTGACTTCAGTCTCGTCTACGTCCTTATCAGCATCCTTTTTATGTGATTTCTTTAAATGCTTGTCTTTTATTATCTCCTTGATCTTGAATTTCTTAGATTTATGAGATTTTGGGGATTCCTCAAGGTCCCTGGTGAGATCTCCTTTGCTTCTGGCTGTGAAGACAATTTTTTCATTAAATCTCCTATCAAGTATTTCCAAAAATAATCAAAAAATTAATAATTAAATAATTTTTCTCACCTGCATAAACTCCCATATGCCAATTAATGCTCTTATCCTCCTCCACCTCTCGTTTTCTATCCATCTCCAAGCACTCAACAATCTCACTCCTTCTCTCAACAATTTCCACTAATCTCTGAATAAGTGTCTCCTCCCTCTGTTTATCAAAATCAGTCTTCATCGCTTCCGGCTGAAGCATCAAACACCTTATTTGATACTCAACATCAGCATGCTCCTCCTCGAGTCTCTGTTGCCTCTTCAACAGCATCAATTCAGCCTGTCGCCTAAACAACTCATTCTTCTCATTAACTAGTGCAAATAACTCCAAAACCAATTCCTCAACATCCATTGTCATGCTGTCATTCCTATCAACATTATCATCATCATGAACATTCTCACATCTGTCTCTAATCAATTGTTCCAGTCGCACTCCCTGTTTCTCCAAACCCTGCTGCTGCATTTCAATCTCATCCAATTCTAATTTAACATCCTTTAATGACATAACTTTAATTTTACGTTTCTGAGGAATTGGAAGAGCTGGAGCTGGACCTTTTTTCCTCTTCCATTTACCCTGTGTACTTTTGTCGATGTAAGTAAATGTCTCTACTTCGTCCAATGGCGGTGGAGTATTCTGAGATTGTTTTGACTTGTTTGATTGATTTTTCGATATTTTCTCGTCTTCCCAGGATATTGGAGACGAATTCAGTGATAATGTCGCTAGTAATGATGATGGGAGTGGTGGAGGAGGTGCAGGCTTTGATTTTCGTGGCCTCGGAGTTGTTCTGATTGGTGAACTCTAAAAATAAAAAGAGAGAATTTGTTATTTCTTGGAATTCGAGGACAGAGTTTCACTCTGCAAAACTCGTCTCGTTTTTCCACTTCAACAGGCGAAGATTTCCATGAAGAAATAAATGGATTTTCCATGTTTTTGTCGTTCGAACATTAAAAAAAAAGCGAGTGAAATGAACTTACATGTGAAGATTGTGGTGATTTAATGTCAGGGAGATTCGTTGAAACTCGTTCATTTGGTACTGGCGGTGGTGGAGCTGGCTTTCTCTTTCTGTATGTACCCCCAGGTGTTGTTGTAGTCGAACTGGTACTTGCTAGTGAACTACTGGAGGCGTAGAATCCGGTGCGATCCAAATTGGATCGTAAACTCGAATTTCCCTCGGGAGTTTGTCTTAAAAAAAAAGGGAATAGAGATGAATTTTTTCCGATAAAATCCCACGATACTGAGACTTCATATCTTCGAGAGCAATGAAAATTTACATAGAAAAATTATGTAATATCATTTTTTCCCCAAAATTACCTGATAGTTCTGGGTTTGGGAACTGGCGTAGTAACTGGAGCCTCTCTATCACTCTCCTCATCATCTTCATCGCTCCAGAATGGGTTCAAGTTGATCTGCGGTGCCTCGAGCCTTCTTTTAACATGTTCTCCATCGCCACCAAGGCGTTTCCTGCTCGCAGGCGTGGGAGTCTCTTCCTCATCGTCATCTTCACTACCGAATGGATTTGTCGAGACTTTGGCACTCACTGGGGTTTTTACCTCGATGACGTCCTCTGCCTCTTCGTCATCGCTCTTGAAAGGATTCATTTCTTCTGGATATTCGGCGCTCAAATCAATGCCTTTGGCATCCAGGAGATTAATTTCATCCTTGGAATCATCGGCAGTCGACTCTTCTGCAATTCTAGGGTCTTCAGTCTCTTCTGCAGTCTCCAATACCTCCAGAGCACCTGCTCCAATGCATTCAGAATCATCAGCTTCATCAATAAATTCATTCTTCTCAATTTCTTCATGAAAATTTATTGCTTCTTGGACACTACTAAGGCACTGACTCGAATCATCAGCCTCATCACCAGCATCAAGTGTCTCTTTGGTATCTTTGCACACCATTAAATTTTTAACACTCAAATTATCACTAATTTCACTTAATTTAACAATATTAATTGTTTCTTCTAATTTAATATTATCAACACAGTCATTTGGGGATGATTTATTTATTTTTAAATCATCAATTGAATTTAATTGATCATTGACAATTGTCGATGATTCAAGATGTTCAGACATAAAATTTAATCTCATTTTACGTGTTAATGATAATTCATCAATTTCAGTTAATTTACGTGTTTTTTCCTCATCACTGAGGGACTTTGTCATGGATTTCATTGTTTCAGATTCTAATTTTAGATTAATCGGTGATGATGGTGGTGAGGATGTAGGTAGTTGCGGTGTCATTTGGGTATTGTCATCCTCATCGGGACATGTCTCACAGCAATAATCACCGTCTTCAGTTTCATAATAATTACCAATTGTCAATTGATTTTTACAACGTTCACACTTGAAGCATGTACGATGATATGTTTTGTGATCAATTACTAATTTCTCAGCGAGAAATACTGGTAAATTGCAGTAGGCACATGGATCCCTTCGTATTCCCAAATGACGTGGCATTACCTGAGGAATTAAAAGATAATTAGAATTTATTAATAAATAATTAGAATCAATGGAATTTGAAATGTTTTTTTTTTGGTAGAAATCATCCAATCTATTCAATACAATCATTCGATCGATAATGTTCAATCAGAAATTTTTGGAAAAATCCAGATTGCATTTTTCCCTCCAGTTTCTCAATTGAAAACCTAGAGACTCTGAAGATGAACAGATAAGACAATTTTTTTTTTTTTTTACGGTTGTGGGCATACTTTCTAGATGCGAGTCGAGGCCAGTGGCACGTGCATTTGTTAAAACCTGTTACCAACACATTCCTTTTTGTTTTCCTCATTTTTTTTCTTTCTTTTATTCCATTTTTTTTTTACTCTTTACGTACTAGTTGTAAAATCTACTGCTTCATGCTCACCAGGCGTTTTGATAAAGCATTTGCGGAGGCATTAAGTGCTTCCTCTTTCATTTTCCTGCGTTTATTTTAACCGATAAAGAATGCTGATGACTTGAAACGTTTTTTCTGTTTCTTTTTAACCATTAAATTTCATTGGACTTTTGTCTATAAAAAAACATTGTGTAATAAAATCATTTTAAAAAACAATACGATAATTCTATTCTATTTGTTAAAGAGATAATTTTTGAAAAAAAAAATAAAATTAAAAAAATTATACTAGAGTTCAATGACACAACACTAACCGTTCAACTCTGTATGACGCACAATCTTCAACTACTCTTCCTCATCTTTAACTTTTTCTTCAATTATCATTATTATTATTATTATTATTATTGTTGCTTTATTCTGATGAATGTGTTGCGCGTATAGTTCAATTGAATTTAATTATTAACTGCGCGTTTCAATCCATGACATCGGGAAGATGTGTTAAAAAAACGAACATTGTAAGGAAGAAAATTAAATAAAATAAAAGAAATAAATAAAGAATGATCAGAACGTGGCCGGCGCAATGAGGTGCCGCACAAGCACTGTGTGTGGATAATTTCTTATTCAAGCATTCGTAGCGCGTGCGCATTTTCGCCTTCTGGCTTTTATCCACAGACACATATATATATATATATGGGAAGTATTATAAATAGAAAATAACGTGTTTGTATTTTTATTCATTTCATTTAAGGAGACGAAATTAATTATTTTAATTTTATGATTTTTTTTTTCCAATTTTTTGAAAATTTGATTTTTCTTTCCTCTTGAAAAAAAAATAAAAATTAACACTTTATTCCTATGTAAAATCACCTCATCTTTCCAATGGAATCATCAGAAATTCTCTATCTCGAATTATTCAATGAGAATCTTTATTTTTCCCCACTTTGCCCTATTTATTCACTGGCCTCAAAAATACATAAACACATGAAGTTCATAAGAATATCAGGACAATTGTGTACAATTGAAAACCTACATATTCTTTCAATTTGTTATTCAAAATGCATCACGTAAAACTCTCTTCAATTCTTTCTTTCTTATTCTTCAATACCCGGGTATACGTGACAACTGTGGATAATTTATACGTAATACGTGAGACGACTCACATGAGTCCAACTTAAACTCTAAATTTCAAAGAATTAACGCATTTTAATATTTTCCCAAAAACCCATAATTCTCTCCAAAAAAAAAAAAAGAAACATAAAAAAATTCATTACGAATTTCATGATTTTAATTAATTTCATCATTTCTTTTAATTAATAAATAAAGTGTATAAAAAAAATAATGAGAGAATAAAGAATTAAATGAGACAAGTAACACAGTTAAAAATTATTTTCTTTTATGAAACAGACCTACTGGCCTCGTTGTCAGTATTTCTTTTGCACAGTTGGTACCATAAAATTCATTACCCACCCTCTCCACCTCTTCTCCCCTTTTCTCTCTTGCACATACATAAACGATAGTCGTTTTAATGCGTTCATCGATTCAATGCTAAAACTTAAACAAAACGAAAGAGAGAAATATTCACATAATTACTTTTTATTATGCAACATGAGGATTTTGTAATTATGTGAATAACTGCCAGATGTATTTAATCTTTTTAAATCACTCTCACATTATGATTAATTATTTATTAATATTTGCATTATCTCGTGGGAGATGATGAAGATAAAAAATTCTTTTCTTCGATGAAAAGTGCCTCTTTTTTTTTCTCTTCATCTTAATTCAAATTAATTTCTATGAAGATTCATCAACCTCCCTTCTTGATAATAAATTAATTAATGAATTAATTCATTTTATTGAAGTTAAATGAAGTGAACGTTAGGCAGAGAAGCATGCAAATAATATTACGGATTAAATAATTTAAAATAAAATTGATAAAAGCCAAATAATGTAAATAATAACAAAAAAAAAAAAAAACGACAAAAGCTTTTTAAAATTACCTTCTAGCAGAATATTTCAGGTTTATATTGCCCCATTAAGTCCAAGCTCTCCTCCTGGAGAAAAAAATAATTCAGAGATGTTTTTGGTTTTCTTCAAATTCTTTAATTCCTTTAATTCATTTTTTCAAAGCAAACCCGAAATTTCTTATTAATTTAACAGGTGAATAGGAGAAAAAATAAGTGGACAGTGTGTACGCTCTCGTGATCCACATTTTTTCATACTGAATATTAAATATTCCTCAGTTTTGTTGAAATATCCAAGAAGTTTATGCAGTCTCGTGTTGTTTTACGCTCGTGTGAGAGAATTCAGAGTGAATGAACGGGTTGTACACGCGAGTATTATGCGCCTGCCGATGGCACGAAAGATACAATGACTTTTTTTTTTATCTCAAATTTTTTTTTACTCGAATTGCAGACGTTATGCTCTGAATATTAATGGGTAATGATGAATACATTAGTTTTGCGATTTTTTTTCAAAGCGATTGAGTCGAAAAATTAACGCAGAATACAATAATCATTTTTCACCCTTCAGATAATTTAATCTCAAACTAATTTATCTAATATAACCATCTGCATTCACTGAATTAATACGTGGAAATATTCTCACAATTATTTGTTTATGGAAAATGAAGTAAAAAAAAATTTATGAAGAAATAGAAAATTGGATGCGGAAGTGAATAAAGCAGAGGGCAATGACGTCCCCCTGACTATTCCACGAGAGTTGAACAGAAAATCGTGTTGCCAAGAAGATAAGTCCGTTTGAACGTCGGCATCTTGGGTATATACGAAGAAGTATAACTCCCGTTCCACCTTTTCCTTCAGAGAGTCTCCTCCTTTTGCTCCAGGTAGGAACGAAAATTATCGGTCTCTAGGCAAGGGTTTGCCCCGTGTACAAACCCATGGGTAACTCCTCTCTTTATTTCGCCTTTTTTTTTTTTGCCTTTCTTTCTTGTTTCCCTCTTATTACTGCCCCGCAATCTCCCTCAAGATACGTCAAGTTGAAACGATAAAAAAAAGGTTAAAAAAAGGCGAGGCGGAAGAGAAGGTGGCACGAATTCATAGAGTTAAATACGTCAATTTAATTTTTGTATTTAAACAATTTTAAAAAATTATTTGAAACTCGTTAATTTATCCTGTAATTTTGAAATAATGGGAAATATTTAATAATTTAGTGATTTCTCGTCAATTTTAAATAAGATAAATTTTTACTAATTACTTTTTGTTCAAATAAAAAGCCCCATTCTCCCCGGAAATTACAGTAATACCAGTGAGTCAATATTAGTCGTGTAAACAACGCGGTTTCATCAATGAACGAGACTCGAATAGTCACGAAAAAAAAAAAAATATTGATTTGGCGCGAAAAAAAGAAAACGTTTAAACAATATTGGGCAGTGCTGAATAATTGAAAAGAGAATAAATTGCACAGAAAATAAGCGATTCATCTGTTTCTAATAAAAACTTCATTAATTCATAATAATTAGAAACAGATGAGAATGAGCATTCAAGCAATTCGATGGAATGACAATTTTATCTATTAATTTCCATTGAAATTAAATAAATTTTCATTAAAATTGAGGACGTGAGCGTAACGACGAATAGGCAATGACCAGAGACAGTGAGAAGAGGCGAGAGATTGTAATAAAATAAAAAGTATTTGAATAAAGTACATTGAAGTATAAAGAAATAAATGAGACACAATGAAAGCCACTTGCAAGTGCCCGAGGTATAAATATATGTCGATCGGGTTACCAAGGTGGCCCTCTTTGATTACCTTTGGCTGTGGGGATTCAGTGACTGGTGTCATTCCTTGGCTCGTGTTCTCAGGAGATCTGCTGAGTGCCAGTCTGCTTGGTGATGAGCCTGTTAATTTAATAAATTCAATTAATTCAATTATTTATGTAAAAATTAATGATTATGATTTCATGAATAGTTAAACAATTATTCCCAAGAATAATAAATCGTTATTTTTTTTCCAACGGTAGAATAAAGTATGAGGATAATCATAAGAGGATGATATTTCTTGTGAAATCTAAATTCACCGTATGGTGCAATGATAAAAAGAATAAGAGAAGGAAGAACTTTAATACAAAGGCAAACACGTGAGACCTTTTCCATGAGGATTCCTCTTCACCTGCAGAATTGTGAAATATTCCTGCCTCTATAAATTGTTTATTCAGTGAAGGAAAAATTCATTGGATTTTTCCACTTGAAATAGAAGAAAAGAAGCAATTGAGCAAATGAACATTCTCTATCAATCGTGAGACGCAAAAAAAAACAATAAAAAATCAATTAAATAGAGAAATAATGATTTTTTCAAGATTCAATGCAAATGAAATTTTATTTGAATCGATAAGAGAGCTCAGAAAACATAAATAGAAAGTCCCACGTGTAACTTCCCTCGCATGCGGCATTATTTGTTTCTGCGATACTTTTTTTCCCCTCTTTCTCCCATGTTTGATACCGAATAGAAGCGCCGTCACCTATACAAACTCCGCAATGAGAAAAAAGCCCTCATACTCCTATGGATTTAATAAAATAAATAAAAAATAATAATGATGATGAAAAAAATGAGAGAAAAAGGATAGATTGGAGACTGGTTTTAGCGCATGAGGCAACTGGTTACCCGGGAGCGTTTGTAGAGTCGCTCTTTCACTTTTATCGCCCCAAGATCCTGCCCCCGGGTGTTTGTAACCGAACGGATTGTAAGATCGACGGCATAACGACCGACACGACGATGCAAAACGCCATTTACTGCTCTATCACAAGTGTGTATTACATTTATATAAATATAAGGGAAGGTGGGGTAAAATGGACACATTGTATATTACAAGAAATCGAGAGAAATATTGGAGGTAGAATTTTTTTGATGATTCCATCGGAAAGCTGAGGAAATTTCAACCGGAAAACATGTGTCGAAATTAATTTTTTAGAGTTTTTTGAAAATTTGATTTTTCTCACCCAGATTTGCGATGATTCGATATAAATTCATTGCAAGTGAGCTCACCTTTCACCTCGAATCGGAATTTTTACGATACGACGGATAGAATCGGAGATATTGCCGAAAATGTGATTTTTCCAAATTTTTCCAAGGTATACCCCTTCAAATCTGGGTGAAAAAATCGAATTTTCAAAAAACTCGAAAAAATTAATTTCGACACATGCTTTCCACCTAAAATTTCCTCAGCTTTTCAATGGAATCATTAGAAAATCGCTCTCTCCAACCGTTCAATCAGAATGTCCATTTTACGCCGATTTCCCCTACAAAAAAAGAATGACTTCAGAGGGAAGAGGATTTTTTTCTCTCACTCACCACCAAAATGCTGATAAAATTGGGAGAGATAAGTGAGGATTGATAATCGATCTGGCACAGAGCACGAGGCCATGTCCTCAGCATCAAGGAGCGCTGGTATCCCCAGATGCTGTTCGGCAATCCTGAAGGCCAGCTCGTTGTTGCCATACACGTTGTCCTTGTTCAGGCTATTGAAGTCACTGTAAACACGAAAAAAAAAGGAGAAAAATCTCAGATTATTCTTTTTTCAAATCCACTCATTATCTCCTATTATAGCCATCTTTTTCGAGCCTCGGTGGTGAATCTGAGTCATCCGCTATTTCGAGATAGCCTTGAAAAATTTAATCACTTGGAAAAACCTTCCGTGTCTCATTCAATCCATGTTTGAATCGATGATAAAAAAATCGGGAATTCATTCAATCAAAAAAAAAATTGTCCAATTCCGTTTATTGGTTTTTGAGTTACAAGCGAAAAACGAAATTTCGATTTTTTACTATCGCTGGAACTTTTTTAAAAATCGGTTAAAATCGAAGTTTTTTTTTTTAAATCCGCCTCAAATTTCCCGATCTTTCCATTGAAAGCATCTCCAACCCTCTGCGACCACCCCCTCATTTTTTTTTTTCGTGAAATTCCATGGAAATAATTACTCCTCAATTAATTTATTACAGAATTAATTAATAATGCAAAAAATGCATAATGAAAATTTTCTATAATGCATAGACACTGAGGAGAATACAATAGCCCCGGTTGCGGGCGTCTCGGATGACTCAGAGGGTCGCCGCGTCTGTGCCACACCCGTTCCTAGGTTTTATACTCCCGGTCCTATCCGCCCACACACACTGTATTTAACTGTCATTCAACTTATCGGAGACTTTCCCCCTGTCTCCTCACCCTTTACCTCCTCTCACCCAACCATATCCATTGTTCATTCTTCGAAATTTCGAGTATTTTTTAAAATTACCCTCTTATCCACCAAAGTACAACCCTAAATAATTCATTTCCCCATTCCTCAACACGAGAAAGTTGCAAAAAAAATCTACAAAGTATTGAATTAAATAAAAATGCCACATCCTGTGTCATTCTCTCGAATCAAGAGAAATCTGCAGAATCATGTGTCCGTCAATTGGAGAAAAATCACAAAATTACGGGAATAAAGTGCCTGAATTGAGAAACAATTTACCGAATAACTTTCACGAATTTATCATCTGTTTGTGTCGTTAAATAATTTTACAATAATTCGTGAAAATCGATGAATTAAATTTCTACTTCATAACAAAAATAAAAAAGCCGATAATCTTCTCTTTTGGTACTCGAGTCAGAATATGACAGAATAAGAACAAAAGAAATGCCTTTTGTGTTATGAAATTTTTAGTGGTGAAAAAAAAAGAACATAAATACAAGAAGATATAAAAAATAATAATAATGAGAGAAAGAGAATAGAGAATTCAGGGATTCGTGGTATTACTCTTGATGCTTTTTAACGCATTGTTTCAGCGGGTGTTTTCTGTGGGACAAGGAGGATTACGTAGTTGGCCAGTTACAACCGGTCAACGACATCGGTAATACCCCTGGCGTGCAAACGTCGGTCATTATTCTTGTTTTCCTACTACGTCTTTCGTGCATAGACGTTCTTTTCATATATACAATACCATTTGCTTCTTTTTTTATCCAAGTGTATATGTATTTAAATGTGAAAATGTGAGGCTCGTTATTTGGACAGACGAATTAAATGAAGAAGTGGTGAAAATTTTTGGCCTCACTCCCAACTAAATCCAATGGATAATCATTCGTGGAACGTGCTGATGGTATTTCTTGGTATAATTTATTCGATGTAAATTAAACCGAGACATTTTAGTCACACAAATTGTTTAAATGTCGTTTCCGGATGTTTTCAGTAAAGAATTCAAACGTTATTTTATTTAAATCTATTTTTGGCACTTGATTTAATTGTTATTTTCGTGGAATAATCTTCAATCGTTTTATCTCAATCTGAAAATCATTAATTTTTCTTGAATTAACTTCTTGCATCATGGTTCTTTAATCGCACAAAATGATTGATGAGATTACCTCGTTTATTTAAAATTGAAAATATAAATAGAAAAATGAGGAAATTGAGGGGAAAAAAGGAATGGAATGAGGAAGAATATGAGGAATAAAAATAATAGTAATATACTCACATGAGATCAGGACGAAAGTGATGAATCATTGCGCAAAAGGCAAGACCGTCTCGCCATGAGGTAGTCATGTTTTGCACGTTAACTCCTGGATAACCGTCCGTTATGCGTCGACACCAGAGCTCAAGGGCCTTAGGGCCGCGTCTCTCTGACATTTTTCCTATTTTTGGATTTATTTTTATCTTCAATGAGAAATTTCTTTCACTCAATTTATCCAATTTCCTTTTTTTTTCCCCAATGAAATTCCTTCAATTTATTCACTAGTCTTTGATTTTTCCAATGATTTCCTGCGACAATAATAATAGAAAATTAACATTTATTATTTTGTTTGTTTCTTCAATTCTTTTGTCTATCTGCGGTTTTTTATTTCTACTTTCACGACTGTGGATTTTTTTTATTTATTTATCGACACTTCCTGATTTATTTCTTCTGTGGGAAGCCTTTGGGGAAGATACTTTTATTTGTGAAAAACTGCCGGAGACGAAGAAGTAGCCTGGATTCCATTCTGTAATCTCAGTGCCACTCCTCCTTTGTGTATGTAACAGTTTCGGACGTTCCTTGTTACTTGAGAAATAGGTGGAAAAAGAATATATATATATTTGATGGGCCCTGGAGGTGTAGCACAGATACTGGAGAATCAATACAAGTATTTTGCAAGCTCTAAAAAAAAATTACCCTTCACAGCTTCAATTTCTCATGATTTATCGAGAATGAGAAAATTTCCATCTTTAGAGGTGAAAAACTTTGTGAGAGGAAAAAGCGGAATTTCTCGGAAGTGATTGGGAGTTGATTGCAATCGATAGGTCGGAAATTTCCGAGGAAAACAAAAAAAAAATCATTAATTTTGGATAATTATTAGGGAAGTTCCAGGGAAAAGAAAATTTTGGGTTTTTCGATCGAAAAATCGTTTTTTTTAATGGAACTTTGGAAATACTGGGGCATAATGGTTAATTTTTTTTTTGTTTTATTGGGAATTTTTGGATCTATCGAATGCCATGGATTTCCATTTTCTGCACTTTTTTTTAAAATAATTCAGAAATTAGGGGAATTATTGTGATATGAGAATAATAATTTTTATTCAATATTTTAATTGAACTTTTACTCTCTCTTGTATTTTTCATAACGCCCACACAATGAGAATCGCCTGATCACTAGAGCATGCACACAAGTCTCCTCTCATTCTCCTCCTACTTATATTCTAAACATTTAATGATAAACTGCGCACTTTACCATCGGTCAAGGGAATCGAAAGAAGAATAATAAGAAATAAAAAAAAATTAACGTTGAATACGCTCGTTTCTAACGAACGCTGTATCTCTTGGGTAAATGTTAAACGAAGTAATTGACTCTCGGAAATTCTTATTTTCATATACATTACATATGATTCGTTTTTTTTTACAGTTACAGCTGCGTTCCGTTGGAAGATTCATATCTCCATTGTGTTTTTTTTTCTCGCATGCTTTTACTTTCAGATTGAGTGAAAATTCCAACATCTAGATTTAAAAAAAAATTGAAAACTTCCGGAGAAAAAAATTCACGCGATTTCTAAATTCATGAAAAATCGATAAATAAAAAATCTGAAAAGGCCATTCGATAGATCGGAAAAATTACCTCAAATAAAAGAAAAAAAAATCGAAATCGCTTCATTATTTCTCGAGTTACAAGCGAAAAACTAAATTTCGATTCGAAATTTCGATTTTTTACAATCGCTGGAACTTTGCCAAAAATGCTTGGATTTCAATAATTTTTTTTTTAATTCCGCCTCAATTTTTCCGATCTACTCGATGCAATAATTTCCAAACCTCTATCTTTCCCCCAAAAATAAAATTAATTTCCTCCAAAACAGGTGAATTCACTTTAATATTTCCCTCATAAAAAAACGTAAACACGTTACAAGTAAAAGTTCGTAATGTTATTGAATGTAGCGCTGAAGGCAGTTGGCCTTGTTGAAATCATTTGTGCTCTATTACCAGCTCACTATACCAGTAATTCCATTCAACAACAATCACTCAGTTAGCTTGTCATCAAACATTTCTCGAAGGAGAAAAAAAATAAAACATTCGAGACAAATGAGTGAAAATCAATTTCCAAGAGTACCAAAGAACAAAAATAAAAAAAAAAAGGGGAGAAAAAATAGAAAAAGAATAGAGGAATGAATTCCACTTGTGGGTAGAGAAGAAGAAGAGACAAAATGAAAGTGTGTGGGTGGTTGCATAATGGGTAGGTATTTGCTGGGGGTTAATGAGCCTAGAGTGGGTACAGTAGAAAAGAGTGGAACGTCTCGAGGGCACTGTGAAAAGAGACTTCAAGTGTCCCGAGGGCCTTTTACGCCTCAGTAACAGATGTATTGCATGACTTTATCACTCTGCAATAAAAGATCGAGGCAAAAAGTCATGAAATAAGGGAAATTATTGCCTTTTTGAAGACGTCCTAAAAAAAAACCCATATTTTTCATTAAATTAATTATTTTCGCAATTTCAAAATTAATGAAGATCAATTTTTTTCTTCTTCTATTCATCTCGTAATAGGAGAAGGTATTAATTCAAGTTTTAAAACTCACGGATTGAAAATACGGAAATCGGATTAAATAACAGTTGGAGTGGGGGGTGGAGGAGTAAAATAGTTATAGACAGAGTATGCACACACTTTGAGATACGAGGTAAAACGAACAAGAGGATTGCAAATAAGGTAATTGCGATGGACGGATTAGTTCTATTATTAGCTCAATGGGATTTAATTCAATGGTTATAAAAAGGACTACTGGAATTTTCTCAATTTTCATAATTCGATGAATCATTGAAGACTCAATTGCATTAATACTAATCAATTTATTTAGATAAATGAGGATTTTGTGGGCATTTTTTAAAGTGAAATTCTTTTTTCCTCTTTTTTTTTAATGCAAAAAAAATGACGATAATGACGAGAGTAACGGGCAGAATTGCCTTTAAAGTTGAGCGCATGCCGGCTGCTTCCTGACCCAACGTCAGTGATTTATCTCCCACCCCTCTCCTCCCTCTCCTCTTCGTCCTATTCTCCTCTTTTATTTTGTGCCATTACTCTATTGTCCTGTAATTTGACATAGCGGTGAACGTAGCCGTTCACTGATAATTTTTATCATCTCTTCACTTCATTTTCTTCCTTTCAATTAATTAATTCTTGGATTAAAAAAAAAAGAAGGGAGTAATTCCTTTTTTTCCGAGGCTGCATTTGACTTGGTTCAGTTTATTTCTAATTTATCATAGATGGGCTCAATGAGGGGGAAAAAAAATGGAGGATAGAAGACCGGAAGTCTCGGTTAACTGTAAAAGCATCGGACTTCACCTGGTCATTAATGATCCGTTTGCTTGTATTGGCCTTTTATTCCATTCTGGGTGTGCCCTTACTTTTATTTTATTTTATTATTTCCCGTGTTTATTTCAGCTTATTTCATTGTTATTATCATTGAGAATTTTTATGTTTTCGCGAGGCCTCAGAATTATTGTAACTGTTTACGTGATTTTTCATTGCTGCGAATTCAGTGGAAAAATTGGTAATTAAAGGTGAGAAGAAGTTTTATTTTATCTATTTTTATTTATTTTAAATATCTCGGAAATTAAGAGAGATAGGGACAAAATTGTAGAGACCTTTTTTGTAGAGCGGAACGAGATCTACAAAAAAGGTTTCTACAATTTTTTTCATATCTCGCTTCATTTCCGAGATATTCAGGAAAATTAAAATGACTCTCACCTCATTTAATTTCGCACAATTTTTCGTTTCATTTCATATTTTTCTAGGTTGATGTAATTATTGTAATTATTTTATTTAGGTGACTCAAACTTTCTAATAATTTTCCATTTCTTCTATTATTTTTCACTGTTTTTATTTTTACCTCTCATTTGTAGGCAAATAAATAGACTGAATTTTTGAAATAAAATTAAAGAAACAAGTAAATTACAACTGTGACCTAGAACTATCTAGGAGACACGTTCTAAGGGGGATTATTACAATATTTTTAACACTAGATTCAAGGTCAAAGTGATGTTATCATTAATTCCATGCTTTCACCGTATTTTAATTATTTAATTTCTGCTTAATTATTAATTGCCTTTTTGTTACAATTTAATCAAAGATTCTCTCAATTTTTACCTCACAAAAAAAAAAGTGAATCTCCTTAATCTCTGTTAATTTTTTCAGTCTCGTTCGTCGCCGAAATTACAGGGCTGATACAATATTGCAAAATTGGAGATAAAAAAAATAAAAAAAAGACGGAATAAATAAAGAAAAATTCGTTCAAGCTTCTGAGAAACTTAATTTAGAGTTAGACCAGCTCTGGTCACGCCAGTTTCAGGTTTTCTACGCTTCTTCTTCCCCTCTCAACTCTTCTTCTTCCCTGTGGCCCTTGTAAAAGGGCCCTCTTCACGATTTATACGGCCAGGTATCGAGGGGAGTAGATTGGCCAGATTTCAAGTGGGGGTAGTAAAAAGACTACCTGTCCAAACTATCTCAAGGGAACCGAAGGGATCCAGAATCATTATTGTTGTTGCATTGTACGTATCCTTGGGATGAGCCCGGATTCACTGAATTTCGAAGGAAAAAAAAAGGAGAATAGCTCCAGAATAAAGGGAAGCTTAGAATTTTAACATCTGTCTGAAGGATTTTTTTTCAAAAAAAGATTCGAAGATAATTTTCAGTGTATTAAGAACCAATTCTATGTAATACCTATTGAATTTCATATTTCTTTAAATATCTTGAAAATTATGAGAGATACGAAAAATTTACTTGAGACCTTTTTTGAAGAGGAGATTCAGGGCTTTAAAAAAGGTTATTACAAAAATTTATCTATCTCCATTATTTTAGAAGATAATTGAGAAAAACTGAATTATCTCCAGTTAAAAGGTATTTAAAAATTGACCCATCCCATTTTATCACTTCTCTCCTAAATAAACCGTTAAAATAATGAATTTACGTTTACTTAAAGAAATTTAATATTCACGATTCACTGATTTCACTAATTTCCGTGAATTTTATGACTCTGTGTCAGTACCTCACGCAACAGTAACAAGTGTAGATAGAACAAACTGATAAAAATCTCTCATAATAAAATATAAAGTGAAAAAAATAAATAAAAAGAAACGTTCTCTCATACACACGCAGAATATCTGCACATCAGTATTCGTTATTTAAAACCGCACACGAGAGTTTTAAAAAAAAGGCAGTAAAAGTATTATATGTTTACAATTGTTGATTTATCTCTGATTGTTGGAGGGTTTGATTAATTCAATTTTTATCAATTCTTGATTAAAAACCAGAGCGTGAAATTTTCATGCACAATTCAAAAAAAATTTAAAATATTCCCAACGAAATCAAATTAAAAATCAAAACAATCAACAATGTCCCCTAAAATTCTCACACACAGAGGACAAAGCAAAACCATCAAAACTCGGAGTTGAATCGAAGGAAAAAAGGCGAGTGAAAAAAAAAAATCTCCCAAAAGATATACACACGCAAGAGTGCGCAGACGTTTGGAGTCAGTACACCGTGGGAACGTTTGCCGGTATAACAGGTAGTAGTTCGGTCACGTCGGGACACACAGATATCCGGCGAGACGCCCCAACAAATGCCAGAGTACAACAAACCTCGAAAAATCGTGAAAAATCCATCAACAATTAAATTCAAATGTAACAAACAAATGAATAGAGTATCTAGCGCATGAAAAATAGTGCGCATGCGTGATAGATCGTGAGGAATTGACAAAAATTGTGAGTCCTTACCTTACGTCATAGTCGAAATCCTCGGGATAAACAGGATCACAAAAAATTAATGATTATTCGCTTTTTTGAATAACGAAGGAAATTTATTTATTCCTTTTATTTTCAATGGATTAATCAGAGCGTAAATTTAATCTATGTTTATGTATAATGTTTAACTGTGTTTGGGTACTATTGTTGGGGCCTTAAGTTGCTCGTGCGCGTGCGAAACGACGACTGAAACGCCACGAGTTGCTGTTGAGCGTTTTACGAAGAGCAGGAGAGAGTGAGAGAAAGAGAGAGGGATTGAAGGCTCTCGCTCCCTCGGCTCCGGAGGTCTCCCTCTCTACCGCTCTTTTTTTTTTTTATTCCTCGCATTTTTATTCTTTTTATTTTATTGTGTTTATCGCCCCTTTTTTTGTTTCTGTGTCAGTTGCGTGAGAGAGAGAGAGAGAGAGTGCGTACAGCGTAGTTTACGAATGTTCTTACTCTCGTGCGTGATTGCAGGAAACTGACTTATCGACCTCGCCTGAGGGCACGTCCGTCACACTTGGGCTTCCGCGTCATTTCCGCTTGTTAGAGCACTAGGATGTCGTGATTCTAATTCTTTTTTTTTTTTTTTAGGGGATTTTGTTGAATTCAACCGGATATCAATTTGCGATTTTATTTTCTTTCAGAATACGCAATTATGTGGAAAATTTTAATAAATATTGAAGAATAATGGAGACATGTTTGAGTACTTTCTCAATTTTTTTTTTCAAATTTTTTTAATCGACTCCTTTAATCCGATAAAAATTCCTCCATTCTGCCCCGAAGCTCCATTTTCTCTTATCCCTCATTCTGAATTTATGAATTTTGTTATTCAATTTTATTTTTTTTTTGCTCACACTGATTGACAGTTTTTATGAGTTTTAACGATGATGAAACGTTATTCTAGTATCCAGGTGCAGGCTAATGATTTCGCAACGAGTGTATTATACGATCGATTGATTGATCGGCATGAATTTAAAATTCTTATACACATTTTGTTTTTTTTATTTACGTTTAATTTCTTATTATTATTTTTTAAACTTGTGAGAGTTGATTTCTCAACTTTGTTATGGCCAATCGGTTATTACCAATAATTGAATTCACGTGAAACTCGATTTGGTCGGTGGGGGGAACAAGTGGGGGAAAAGAGGGGAAAATGATGTTAGGGTAAATTGAAGGGTGTTTTACCACTAGAAAATGTACACGTGCATTATGCGGTTGAGAGGAGTAATCACGGGGTAAAATACGAGTAATTACCATTTTTTTTTTATCGATTTTCATGAAAACACTGGATGTGGGAGGTTTTATTGGTTCGGTTGGAATCGTAAAACAGTAGCCAATAATGAAGTCTATACTTTGAGGTAAAAGAAGGAAATGGGGCAAAATGGGCTTGCCTCTAGAGACTCCATTTTTATTAACGCGAAGAATTCCACGAAAATTGCGAAAAAAAATCCACGAAAAATGGAAAATAAAAGAAATTCATGATTATAGGGGTAAAATGGGTTGGACCTATAGTTGAATTGGATCGGAAATTTCTCTGGCTTTCTAATGAGCCTATTACCAAGTCCCCAGCTCCTTTCCTCGAGGACTTACAGTGGAAAAATCAACAAAACTGTTAATGAAGTAATAAAATTAAGAATGAGTCGTTTCTTAACGACCTAAATTGGCAATTGACAGTGTCTACTGGTTGACTCGAAGCCCCTGGATGTCTAGACGACGTGGCTGTTGGCGTAATGACCGTTTTTAATATCCCAGTGGGTTTCCCCTCGTATTTTACCATTAGAGTGTTTGAACATCCCGGAGAAACCGAGGAAAAGTGGATTTACCTTCCAAAAGTATTTAATTATTTTTTTAAACCGAAGCACTCCACTCAAATGTCTGGAAAAAAAATCACCAACAATGTGGACACATTCAGGACTCTTCTCAATTTTTTTCCGAATTTTTCATGAATTTCTTCACTTGAAAAAAAAATCCCCAATGATTTTAACCCACAGATCCATTTTGCCCCTATTAACTTCGTTGCTTTCGCGCATCTTATGTGTCTCCTCCTGCCCTCTCCCTCTTTGATCATTCCCCATTTGTCTACTCAGCCCACGAAAAAAAAGGAGAGAAGGTTTTTTTTTAAAAAAAATGACTGGGTGAAAGGAAGCTTGCTTCAGGCAGGTCGTGTGGGCAAGTGCATCCCAATGAATTGCGCGGCTCTTGCATCTTTGCTGAGTGTTCATCATCGACCTTTATTTTAAAGTATGATAAAAGAGAGGAAAAAAAGGTTTAAAAGAATGGATAATAACGTGGAGGCTAAGTAAAAGGCTGAAATTTGAATTTGCGCTTATTCTTCAGAATCATAAATTAGTGTGGAGGGGATAAAATCATTGGGGATTTTTTTTTTTAATGAAGAATATTGAGAAAAAATTGGAAAAAAATTGAGAAGATGCTTTAATATCTCTGGATTATTTCTGAATTTTTTCAATTTTTTTAATGCAGTAGTTTACTATTTAAAAAAATTAGAATCATGGTAGAATCAAAATTTTGGATAATTTTATGGGAAATTGGGATTAACACTGGTTAGATACAAAAGTGGAGGCAACAGAAGTGGACTTGGCGAGGAGGTCGCACGAGGGCACGACCTCATGTCTCGATTTGGCTCTCTCGAGTCGATAAAACACACCAACACACGAGGGTCGCTTGGGGCCCACGACCTTCCACCTTTTTTTTCTTTTTCTATCTCTTTAATTTTATGGTTTTTTTAATGCTTTGCTTTTGTTCCAAAAATGTCAATTACAAGGTGAACATTATTAAAATTAATGAGCACTTTAATCAGTGGAAAAAATTGATTTTTTTTATTGAAATTATGAAAAATTGAATTTGTCAATTGATCTCAATGAAATTTTTCATTTCAACGCAATTTTTGTTCAATGAATAAAAGGCAATACATATTACACTGGCTTTTCCCTCTGATTTCTTTTTACGAGACAGGAAAATTGTGATGAGTTTACGTAGATTTGTATTGTTATGAGAATGAAGGGAGAAATGAACGTATAATGAAAGTTTGTTGGCAATGGGAAGGAAGGAAAAAGGTCATTGGATTCATTCTCAATGTCCTACCATTCTTTTCTGCAATGAAAAGAAAAAGGAGAGAGCGTAAAAAAAAGAACGATAAAATAAAATAAATAAGAAGAAGAAAAATTGGACAGCTCGAAGAAATAAAAATGAATGAGAAGACAAATCAAATGATTTTCTTTTTCTCATAAATAATGACAAAAAAAATGTGATTGTTTTGTAATTTAATATTTTTTATGAAAATTTGATTTTTTTTCATGATTTCCATTAATTTAAAATTTAAATTCTCTCAATTTTATTCGATTTCTCGAGTTTTTTTATCCGGAAAATAGTCTTTCATGTTACAGACTCGGAAACAAGTGTGACTATGTCCCTTTCAATCAGTTTCCGAGTACCGGAAAATGTGTATACATAAAACTCACCTCTCTTCACTCCAATAACAAAGAAATTCCCCTCATCTCCCCTCTCCCTCCCATTACTTTACATCTGTGATATCGAATAAAAGCATTTATGTGCAATAAAACGATTTTTGAAGCATTAAATTTTCGTGCAAAGCAGTGAAAAATATCGTATTATATAAAACGAATAACTGCACTTTTTTTTAAAACATTTTTTTTTTTAATTTAAAAAAAAACTTAATTTACAAAATTGCTTTTAAAACGATGAAAATATATTTTTACCTTTTTCAGCTGCACATTAACGATGACATGACAAAATTTCGAAATATTAATTTGATGATTTAATTATGTTAAAAGGTAGTAAATTGAATTGCGAAAAATTCCGTATATTTCTCGAATTGTCCTTTCAACGACGAAAAAGAGTAGAGAATGAAAAGGGAAAGAATGGCGAGAAAAAAAAGGGAAAAGAAGTTACTTTTTTTTACTTCTGTTTCTCTATCTCTATGTGTGTTAAACAATACATTCAGGCTTTGAAGGCTTTGCGATGCTACAGATATAGGGAAAAGCGTTGTGCGCTGAGACCGATCGTTGATCAATAAATTCACCAGGAACGTAACCTATCCCCACTCTCTTTTTGCGTTGAAGTTACTAGTGCGCTTGCGCACATCGTATTTATCGACTCTTGAGTTTCTACCTCGCACATTTTTCATCTCAAAAATTAAAATAAGATGGGACTATTTTCATTCCATGAAAATCATCAATTTCTCCTAAATTAATTGAATATTATAATTTTTTTTTATTAATAATTGAAGTGCATTCGATTTTAATTAAATTTATTTCCTTTTATTTAATATTTTTCGTAAAGATATTAATTATTAATTTTATTTTCAATAATTTCCCAATGAAAAAATCGATAATGATTAATTATGAATTCAATTCCTCTCAATTTATTTAATCTTCAATTTTAATCACAAGATTAATTAAAGTGGAAAATAATAATTTCAATGAATTCTCAATTTAAAATAATAAATTTTCATTAAATTTGAATTTTACAGAATTTTCATCATCCAAATTTTCATGAAAAGTAGGGAAAATCCTCGGTAAAATTAATTCCTAAAAAATAACCGGAAAATAATTAATGCCAGGTCTACTGCGAAATGAACGGAAGTGATGAAAAACAATGAGAAAAAATTGTTTTCATTTTTTTAATTTATTTTTCATCACAAGAGATAACTGGGATGGGCAATTGAGGGGAGGAAAATAGTGGGTTCACATGTGTGGGGGTGGAATTTTCACCGCGCACGCGAGGGTTGTGAGCAGTTGCCGATGTTTCACGATAATACACGAATTTAACCGAATGAATTTTCACCCAAGCAGTTTCTACGAACTGAGTATTCATTGGGATTTGTTGAGAGTAAAATTTCAGTATTCCCATAGACACACGACGGGTGTACATCTTGTTTTTTTATTATTTCCCTGAAACAATGAAAAAATATTTGAAAAAAAGGAGCACGTTGAGGCAATAATAAATTTAATTAAAATTCGGAGGGAAAAATAATTGAAATTAAATAGAGAATTATAATTAATTAATTGAATTAGTGAATGATAAAATAATTGGATTAATTTGGAAAATTAATTATCAATAATCTGTGAAATGTGTGTGATGATTTGTGATGTTTCAATGGCCCAAAAAAAACCTGGGTTATTGAGGAAAAAAAAGAGATATAATAAATAAAAAACAATTTCAATTGAATTAATGAAATATTTATTATTCTCTAATTAAATTTATCTTCACAAATTTAATTCACGAACACAAGTTTTGGGGTGTGGTGGGTGTTTCTGGGATGTAGTCAACATCCATGAAAATGAGCAAAATCGTGAGGATAAATTACAAAGAATTTTTCAAACGTTTTCACTAGTTTAATAATTCCAAAAAATTCGAGAAAATTTAAAATTTGAGGATTCATCTCCAAATGGCCTGAATTCACATAATCTCCGGTACTTTTAAGTTACTGCACGTTCCATGAAGCTCAACTGCCCTGTGTCGTCGAGTGAGTACTCAAAAAAAAAGTCTAAAAAATTAAAAACTCGGTCCAAAAAAAAGGGGGCTTTTATTTACTCCTTTTTAAACGAAAAAAAAAAACAAAAAAAAACCCTTAACAATTTTTTTCAACTTTTCTTCTCTCTCCCTTTTGCCTTTGTTACTCACTTCCTTTCTCCTCATTTCCCTCTCCTTTTTGAATGGCTTTGTTCAACGGTAGTGCGTGTCAACTGCTCTCAATAATGCATGAATGAGCAGGAAAAGAAAATTTTTCAATAATTTCATGAATTACTGAGATTGAAACATTATTTATTTTTTCCCCCATTCATTCTATTTATTTTCTGTATTTTATTTTTTTCATTGTTTTCCTTGGAAATCATATGGTCGCTGGAGTGGGGTGGAAAGGGGGTGGTAACCCGGGATGCGGCGACAGTGGTGACATCACCCTCCCGTTGACCCAGAGACGGCGTAATGCCTCCAGGACAGATTCACACGGGGCTTTTCAAAAACTTGTCTCATTAAAAAATGATTTTTTTCCTTTTTTCAATGCTTGCAATGATTTACGGAATTTTTTCAACTGAAGTTTCTGGGTTAATTTTTTATTTTTTGTTGGTTTTTGTTATTCTTCGGTTATTTTTTATGATGTTTTTTTTTGAGGTGATGGGATGGAAACAGGTGGACAGATAAGAGGATTATTATTTGCTGCGTTTTGGGCCAATCGAATTGGAAGATAATCTTTTATTTGAATGATAAAGCTTCTTTTTTTTATATTGTCGTTTAATTTTATTATGAAGAAAGAGGATTTTCGGTTTATTGGGATTATTGTATTAAAAATATCTCGGAAATTAAGGGATTTAGGGAAAATTATCAAGAGACTTTTTTTGTAGATAATTTAATTTTCTACAAAAATAATCTCTTCATAAATTCTCATAAACCCAATAGTTTATGAGATATTTAATTATTTGAAGAATAAAAAAATTTCCAGAAATATTTATTCTCTCTCAAATAATGAAATTCGAGAAGTTTCAGGGGCTGAGAATAGAATTGAATATAATATCCTTGAAAACTTTGAAGAATTAAATAAAGATAAAAAAAAAATTCGTTCATTTTGCTGCACCAGTTCCGGGGGAAATTCAACTCAAAGTTTTCCCACATTCTCTCAGTTTACAAAAAAAAAATGGAAATATATATCTTTCAAGAGACTTTGATTTGCCTTTCGAAGGCGCCACTATCGATGTCGATGTGATACACTTAATAAACTACAGTAGTGCATCAAGTCAAGAGTTCATTAACCCAATGAATACAACAGTGAGCTCTAGACAGTAAAAACCAATTTATTATTCTCGAAACCCCTGAAATATTCCCTTTACACTTTTCCATTAAATTATTAAATTTCCCAGAAAATCACAATTTCCCATTTCTTTCCCTCAATTAATTCAATTAAAAAAATAAAAAAAATGTAAGAAAATTCCATAAATAATCGTAATGCCCTTCGACTAGAAAAGGGCATTAATACGAAGGCCAATAAATGTGGAAAAAATTTCACAGCACGTAATGTTTGGAGAAAAGTAGAATGGAAGCTTCAACTCATACACAGATAGACTTTAAAGTTCGTCACGTTTCTGGGTGGTACGCGTTTGGCCTCGTCGATATATACGAAGAGACCTTGATACTGATTTCGTTCACTTCCGGTACAAATTTCTACAATCTCTTTAACTTCAGTTCCACTTCAATTCACTCCTGATAATTCGATTTTTTAATCTCTAAAAAAGAGGTGTGTCCTATTAAATTAAAGTTTAATAATAAAATTAACAAAAAAAACTTGAATTCTGGATTTATTGAAGTACTCATGACCCAGTGAATGAAAATTACACGTAATTACATCCGTAAATTCTCGTGAAATCAATTGTCATTATGAAATAAAAGATACAAATTGATATTACCCTGAATATTCCATCTGCACAAATTCCCAGTAGCTTTTGGTATTGCACTTAAATTATATACAGTATTAAGAGTCCACTGGGCCGTTGATCGAACTCTATACCTCCAAGGATTTCTGTCCGATGAATATGTAATGCAATGGAAACGCAATATCTACTTGGGTCACAGTTGATGTAAAGCCTCGGAGTTTAAACTGTGTAACATGTACTACAGACCCCAAAATTCGTATCTAAGGCGAATGCACTTACTGTCAGTCTGAATGCACTTTTTTTTCTACTCAACGACTTTCGTCGTTTTTTTTGTTCAGCAGAAAAGAATATAAACTAGAATAATTTAAAGTTGGCTTCTTTATTCTTTGCCAATGTAAAATCCGGGATTGTTCCTTGAATTTTTCTCTTTTTCAATGGAATCACATTTCGTAGGAATCTTTTATTCCATGAAAATACTATCTTGAAGAGGATGAAAAATGAAGAATTCAAATGGAGATTTGAGAGAAGAGTTTTTATCTTTTTTTTAGGAAACTTTTATTGACAGAATTTCGAATTTTTTTCGTCAGTTTCCGGGTGAATTTATTTATCAATTCAATGGGACATTTTTATGATTTCTTTGTTCAACGTTTAATTTAAATGCAAAACGATTTTTTTTTCTTGCTCTTCCTTTTCTTGAACCACTTGCATCTGGAAATTTCTCCAGATGGTATAATACTCTCAATACTGTCATTCTCATTCGCTTTGCCGCCCACCACTCGGGAGATTGTTGAGGTGTGCGAGAAATGAAATGAGGGTGGAGGGGGTGGAGACGCATGGAATGAGGTGGTATGAAGGGCTATGCAGCTCTTCCCATTGCAGCACGGATGACGTTTGTCTACGGCTGCGATCCGGTTGCTGGCGCTTAATTACTCCACTCGGAATTGCCGGATACTCATCAATACCACCGGATATCTTTGTTCCACCTACGACATACGATTTTCTTCTTTCGGAGAATTTTTTTTTCAATTTTTTCTTTTCGTTTTTGAGTGACCTATTTCATTCAGTGATAATTCTACATTTATTTTTTTGGTTTTTGGGTAATTTCGTTTTCTCAAATAATTGATTTTCGGGAGTGGAAATAATTGCAATCGATAGATCGCAAAATTTAGGCGTAATTCAAAAAAAAAATTATTATTTTCGGACCATTATTAACAGAGTTACAAGGGAACAACGGTTTTTCGAATCGAAATCGAAATTTCTTTAAATCGCTGGAACTTTCGTAAAAATTATCCGAAAATGATTTTTTTTTTTTTTATTTCAGCTAGAATTTTACGATCTATCGATTGCAATTCTTTGCGACTCAAAAAAACGAAAAATTTAAAAAACTCAATTTTTAATTTAATTCTTAAAGAACGAAGTGATACTCCGTAAATTTATTCTGTTGAATTTTTCTTCATTATTTCATTCAGCCACTGTAAAAACTACTTTATTACATTTTTTCAGTAAATACTCGACAATTCTCTTGCCAAGTAAACGAAGATGAGATGTGTAAAAAGTGTCGAGAGTACATTTTTTTAGTCTCTGTCAACAATTCGAGTCTCGAGGGTTGTAATACACCGTTAACACATTTTTTTTCCCCACGAAAAAACACTGGTATCATTAGTACACTTGCTTGACGAGAAAAAAAATAAAAAATCCCGACATTTTTCATTTTACCTTCATTATTAGGTTCAATATTTTCTCAGCATTCATAATGCTGAGAAAGATGAGTAAAAGTGGGCGTTCGATGTTCTCCTTTTTTTATCCTCGCATCGGATTTTTCTTTTTTTCACTTCCTTAACGATCGGTGATTGTAATTGGAAAGAGTTAAAGGTCACAGAGTCACCTGTCAAAAATATTCAAATCTCTCTAGGTTGAGTTAATTGAAAAATGAATTAGAGTAGAAGAAAAAAGGGGAAATAATTTTTTTTTTATGAGTAAATAATTGCTTTTATTATTTCATCACCTCGCGAGTCTTTTTTTAACTATGTCTCCCTTTACCTCCAATTAATAATTATTATTTTTCACTTTAAATGAATCACAGTGGGCGTGCGGGGGTGACTGGAGTGATGGGATGGGGCCAGAGCCCCATGGAGTTCGGGTAGACCCGTCTCCAGCCCAGCTCACCAGCCCCCTCCGCCATCGTAATCGTCACCGTACGTGCAAACGAAGAGGTGGGCCCCCTCGTACGCGATGGAGGCCTGTAGCACTCAACAACGTAAGGAGAAGGTACCACGTGTACACAGACCTTGCGCCTTCGATAAGGTAAATTGAAAAAAAAAATTGAGAAAAAAATTCGGAAGTGCACATGAATTTTTTAACTTTTTAATTTAAAAAAAATGAGTTTTTTCGATAATTCATTTTATGAATTTATTCGAAAAAAATTCAATTATAAAATAGAAATTAAAAATTATAATAATTATATTTAGATGGAGGGGCTGGTGCGGAAGATGCAAGACACGGAGAATGGTGTGCCCGTTGGCAGCCAGAAACAATTTCTCACGTCAATTCCTTCGGCATTCATGGGTAAACTCATTAGAATTAATGATAAAGAATTCAATTATGTTTAAAATTGAAATTAAAATGATTAAATCATTTTTTTTAGGCTACGATCTCATAGAGTGGCTGATAGACCGACTCTCGATCGACGAAACCGGTAATTATCGGAAATAATGAATTCAAGTTTATTAAAGAGTGGTAGAAAATCATTAACATAATTACATTAATAATTTCATTTTAATTTCCAACAGAGGCGGTCCATCTAGCCAATCAGCTCTGCCAATACGGTTACTTCTTCCCGGTGAATGACTCAAAAACTCTGACTGTTAAGGACGACAGTTCCCTCTATAGATTTCAGGTAAAACAACTAATTTTTAAAATATAATAAAAATTTAATGACCATTCTAATTAATGAAATATTACAGACACCGTATTATTGGCCTTGGCAGCACAGAACACCTGACAACGTTGAGTATGCAATTTACTTAGCTAAACGCACACTGAGAAACAAACAACGCCATGCCCTTGAAGAATACGAGATCGTAAGAACTTGAGACTCATAACTTTAATTAATTACTTTAATAATAATTATTCAGTATTATGAAGAGCTGTCGTGAGATCACTGGAGATGATCTCAATTTGTGGATCATAAAATTCCCATGAAATTATTAGTTTTCAAAGCTTTGAATTTAATTTTCTTGAAGATCAAAAGAGATGCAAGATTTTTTAAATTAATTTCATAATTCAGATATTTTTTAAATTATTTCAGGAAGCATTGAGTAGCCTGAGGAAAAATCTGGCGAATAAATGGGAAGCAATACAGATGCAGGCTGATGAACAGGTTCGACTTGCCAAAGAAAGGAAAAAAGGTGATAAAATTGTGAGTGATTCACAGGAGAGAGCATTCTGGAGGGTTTACAGGCCACCACCTGGTTTTTCAAGTAGCCTTGAGATTGTGCCAGTGCCAACTAGAGCAAGACCTGGTGCTAAACTTCCTGTTAGAAAGAAAACACTTGCTGATTTACAACGTGAGGTAATTATTGATTAATTATTTTTATTTAAATAGGAGAATCATCAGGAAGAACCTATCTCCAATAATTCCCACGAATTAAAATTATTTCAGGTTGAATTATTGAGAAACAGTTTGACTCGCACACGAACGAAGATGTCAGTGGCAATTGAAAACTTGAAGACGTGCTTTGAAACTTATATGGAGTATGATCCAATGATTGTGCAGCCACAGCCATCGAATCCATGGATAACTGATGATCACATGTTTTGGCAGTTAAATAGTCCATTAGTTGAAGTGCCAACTGAGAAAAGAGTCAGAAGATGGGGAATATCAATGGAGGAGTTGATGCCTGATCCAACTGGTCTTCAAGAGTTTACGAATTATTTAAGAAAAGAGTACAGTCATGAGAACATCAGATTCTGGCTTGCTGTTAAGGATTTGAGGCATTGCAATCAAGCACAGATCTCTGATAAAGTTAACGAAATATTTCGGTAATTTATTTTATTTATTTTCTTGAATAGAATGAATATGAGAATATCATTGAGGATTTATTTAAATTCCAGGGAATTTTTGGCACCTGGAGCACCCTGTGAAATTAATATCGATGGCAAAACAATGGAGAGAGTCCATCAGGAGATGAAAAATCCAAGCAGATTCACATTTGACGCAGCTGCTGAACATGTTTACACACTTTTATTAAAAAAGGACTGCTATCCCAGATTCATTCGATCTGATCATTACAGAAATTTACTCGCAGCTGGTGTTCAGCCCCTGCAGAAAAAACGGC
This sequence comes from Aleiodes testaceus, assembly GCA_963565655.1. Taxonomy (NCBI): domain Eukaryota; kingdom Metazoa; phylum Arthropoda; class Insecta; order Hymenoptera; family Braconidae; genus Aleiodes; species Aleiodes testaceus. The sequence goes on from OY751423.1 coordinate 4,090,703, forward strand.
AAGTTATTTGTAAAACTCAAAGTGAATTATTATTAATTAATTTTTTAATTGCATCAGAAAAATTGCGAATTTTTCAATTTATACTTTCCAAAGTAATTAACAACTGCTGTTAAGCGGTGGCAAAAGTTGTCCAGTGAATGTCCGAGGATAATTAACAAAGTTCCACTGGAAAAATAGAAAAATAAAACAATTTTCCCACGTAATTTACCAAGTAATCCCTCAAAATTGATTAAATTAGAGTATTTTCCAGGGGGAAAATTCACTCAGTATGCACTCAAGATAATTACAACTTTGTCAAACTGAAAATTACAGATTTTTTAATTTCGGTGGACAAACAAAAAAAAAGACACCGAGCTCATGTAGCTCCAGTCTTCAACAGAGTAACATACCTGGATATACTAGCGGTGGTAGAAGAAGGGGAAGCGATCGTAGTCTCTCGGGATCAGCCCACGAATTGGCTGTCTGTGGCATACGGGACGTAACTACTACTGCCCCAAGAGTCCCTCATTCACACAGCCAATCGAATCTCACTGATATTCCCTACAGGTACGTAGAAATAACAATTATTACCCTTTTTATTTAAACAAAAACCAGAAAATTTCTGGGCAATTGTCACGTGACACCTCAACTTTAAATTGAGTGAGAAAGTTAATGAATCTCTTTATTTTTGGTCATCGAAGAAGTAAAAATCATTGATGTGCATTATTTTGATGAATTATGAAATTTTAAAAAGAACAAATTTGAATTACGGTATTTTCAGGGGAGACCTGCCGCGTCTCGTTAAGATCCCCTCCAGGCCTAGTCCACGTAGTGTTCAGTAAGTCCTCAAAGACAATGAGAAAGAATGAGAGATTTTTTTCATTTTTTATTCTAAATTGGGAGATTTAGTGAGAGAGTCAGAAAATTGGGGATTGAAGTATAAATATCTCTAGAAGGAGTAGATTTAGAGGGATAGTCATTAAACTCTTTTTTGTAGATAATTGAATGCTCTATAAAAAAGGTATTCTCATAAATTCTCCTAAATCCAAAAGTTCCAGAGATATTCGCACAATTCTCTAAATTATTCTAATTATCTTGCTTAATTATTTCACTAAATTTATTATCCCTGATAATTAAAACGTCGTTTCTTCATTGTTATATTATCAGATTAGATGTAATTTAAGATTATTTATATTTATTATATATATATAGTAACTGTATGTCTTAGGGGGCTCTGTGTGCATGAATTTTTTTATTGTAAATATTTGTTATCTTTTAATATTAATGAAATTATGTAAATTCTGTTATTTTCTACGTAATTCACCCATTTTTCTCTTCTATGAAATAAATAACAAATTGAGTGTATCTGTAATTTATCTGTAATTTTGTGGATTATTATGAAAATATGAGGAAGTTGACCTCATTCTGTAGATCAGAAAATTTTCCATGACAAAATATTTTATTTCATAAAGTTACGATTTAATTTGAGACATTTTCTTTTTCCTCAATTTTGTGGTGAATTTTCTGATTCTTTTTTTTTTTTTTGGGGTCATGTTTGACTTGAATTTTCTTTTGATAAAACTTCTCTTTATACTTATGCATACAGAACTCCTCAAAGTACATATAGAAATTACTGTCTCTCTTCCTTTCTTTTTTTGTTTCAATGGAAAAAAAACATATCTAAATGTACCCCGAAATTCGATGTTACAATCTTTACTTCTACGACCTTTTCAATTTCCTTTTTTTTCTCTCTTTATTTAAAAGATAAAATTAACCCAATGCAAGAAAAACTTGAGCAAGTGTATTCCAACTAAACTTCAATAAATAATTCCCCATTTTATTGCGAATTCATGAGATTATTCTCATCTCCAGTTAATTGAAAACAATATGAATAACTGATAATGAGTAACAAATATCAGAATATCTCTGAAAATATTGAAGAGAGAGAAATTTCCATAGGAACCTTTTTTGTAGAGAAAAATAAGAGCTACAAAAAAGATATCTATAAAAATTTCTCTATCTCCATTATTTCCAAAGATATTCAATAAAACCTGAAATGAATCAGTCAACTGTAGAAAGTGTGATAATAAAAAATTCCCAAAAAATAAAATGACATAATAAAGTTCATGTTGTCAGGGATGCTGGCACGAGCGAGACGTCGTCAGTGGTTCGCCCTATGGACGACGTATGCCCATGGGACGCAGTACCAGGACCGAGCACAGAGCAAGACGCAATCGCCGGTACATCATCAGGCTCAACTGATCAATCAAATTGGTCTGGTATCCAATTACCCCATGACAGTGGTTCACGTGCTTCACGTAAAAATTCATCGCAATTTGATTCATGCAGTTCATCATCCGATGTCAGTATTGCAATTGCCGAGGCATCCGAGAGATTGAAAAAAACATGTGGATTGCAGCACTCAACGAGTATTGCTGGTACCAGTTTAACGAGAAATTATTCGATTGTCCAAGTACCGAGAGTCAAACTTGCTGATACAAGTAGATCATCGATATCTTCGTGTAATTTTTCTTCACCACAGCAGTCCTTTGATTTGACTAGTCATCAGGCAAGTCATCAAATTCATCAGGTTCGTTACTTTGAAATTGAATATTACGAGAAATCGAGAGAAAATATTGGAGATAGAATTTTTTTAATGATTCCATCGGAAAGCTGCGGAAATTTTATTCGGAAAACATGTGTCGAAATTAATTTTTTCGAGTTTTTTGAAAATTCGATTTTTTCATCCAACTTTGAAGGGGTTTAGTTTTTTGAAAATCTAAAAAAAAATATTTTGACACTTGATTCCTGGAATGGAATCATCAGAAAAACGCTATATCCAACCGTTCAATCAGAATGTCCATTTTACTTCGATTTTCCCTATAAATTTCCCCTAATTTTCATGTGCCACTAGCATCATCAGCTGGATGTTGGTAAAAGTGTCCCGGAGGAGTCGGAGAATTGGAGTACTGAGGAGAGTGCCTCAGAATTAGACGACTCGAGGGAATCAAAGGGACCTGGTATGGCTCCGTTAATCAGTATTTCTGCAATTGTTGGTGAAATCTCTGGAGAAACTTGCGAGGATGATAAATCAATTGAAGAAAGTGAGAAAATTGAAGAAACAGAGGATAAAGATATTAAAGAGAAAAGTGATAAAGATGAGAAGGTGGAGAAAAAAGAGAAGGATAAAGAGGGAGAGGATTCTGGGGAAGAGGCACAAGTTGTGCCAGTTTGGGTACCAGATGACACAGGTGATACTTCTAATAATGAAGGACAAAAGGATGGAGAACCTGAGGTACCCAGAGAACGTGACAATAATGTTAATGAAGTTTGCCCATGGGAGGATGAGTATGTTTAATTATTATTTTTCATCTCATTGTATTAATTCTCATTTATAATTGATAATGATTTTTTAATTATCTTATTTATTTCTCCATGTTCCAGAGAAAATTGTAGAGTGGATGCGCCCTATGTAAAGACCTACGCGACCTTAGGATATTTGTAATGGTTGGATAAGAATGAACAATTTTTATGAAAATGAAAAAAATCCAGAGAATTTAATAATCCAACTGAATTAAATTGAATTGAACGTAAAAAAATTTATGGATGAATTTATGCGTAATTTTTTAGTGTCTGGAGGTCAATATCAATGGTTTAATTTTTTTATCGTCAATCTCGAGTGTCGATTAAGGGATAAATGTTCGATAAATTGTGAGGTTTCATTTATTAATGAAGATTTTATTATTTTATACTGATAATTAATTCAAAAAAATGAGAAATTAGAGGAAATTCATTGGAATAATATTCAATTGAATTCAATTAATCCGCAGATTTCTCAATTTCACTTAAAAGATAACGAATTTATTTTTATCATATTTTTTTATTTAAAAAAAAAGCCTAAGTTTTATTCAAAAACGAGAATTCTTCGATAATTATACAAAATAAAATCTATAGCCTAAAAAGTTATCTTAAATTAATTAAAACGAAAACTATTCGTCTTAAAAACGAGAAATATCCTCTCAATTATTCAACTATCGTTGTTCAATAATAATAATAATCCAAAAAAAAAATCAATTAAACATTCAAAAATACGTACGTCATTAACTGTGCAATGTTGAAATTCAATTGATAATTAGTAACGCTTAAAATTAGTGGAATTATAGAATGAAGTTTCGATATATCGTTGAAGGGTTTATAAAACGTTTGTTGAATCAAATATTCATATTTAATTCAAAGATTTATTGATTTTCGAGGATTTGATTCAAGGTGGCCCGTCACAACTGAGCCCAGACCTCCTCCTTGGATCCCAATCTTCATTGATTCAACAGAAATTAAAAAAAAAAAAAAAAAAAATTATCTTCAAATAATTCATTAGATTCTTTCTTTCAGCTATTTTTTCATGAAATTTTTGGTTCAACTCTTATAAATGAAATGGATATAATTAATTTTCAGTAATTAAAAATATTAATTGAAAACCCTGAAAACGAATTTAGGTGCTGTGTTTGTAGTTTTTAATTAAAATCGATTAAAATGCTTTTGTGATAGTAGGTAATAGTGGATTCAGTGTCTACGAAGTTTGTGTGATGGAAAAAAGAAAACAGGAAAATTTAAAAAAATATATATATATGTATAAATGGAAGAAAAGATTATTTAATATTGTTACTTATGGTAAAAATAATGTTGGAGTAAAATATTTATTGAATGTTGATGATTGTAAATTTAACGTAATTAGATTAATTAATAATTGAATTTATTGATGAATAAAATTTTCATTTGTACTGTGAGATATTGACTTCAGGGACTGCGACTGCCCCGGAGCCTGAAGCTATTGATCACGAATTTGAAAAACTGATAAAATAATAATTAAATTAAAGAGAAAAAAGAAGATAATTTGTTTGATTATTTGGATTAGTTATAATTTCAATGGAATTTGCGGATTAATGAACGAATTCATTAACAAAGAAATTAAATATTTAATTAATAGATTTTTTTTCTTTTATCGTAAAGAGAGAATTAATTTGGAAAAAATCATGAAAATTGAGGAATCAATAATTGACACTTGGGAATGACGTAAAAAAATTACAGACACGAAAGTTGATGAAAATTAATTGAAAAATCATGAAAATTAAATAATAAAAAAAGACAGCAGACTCTTAATAATCGTCAGCTCAATTTAAGTCTAGAGTGATCATAATTTTAGGATTATTTATAATAATTAAGTAATTGTAATGATAAATTTAATGGAGAAGAAAGAAGAAATGATTAATATGTATTTGCCATTGTGCAAATTTGCAACCCCAGATGATGAAGAAGAAAAAACATTATAAATTTAAATTAAAAATAATAATAAAAGGAAAAAAAAACTAATTGTGGGTAGCACTTGATATTAAATGCATTAAACTGACAATTTGTAGATTTAGCCATTTTAGATTTATAAATGAGAATGAAAAGAAGAAAATTATCTGAAGAATAAAAAAAAATTGATGATTAAAGTTATGAATTTTGAAGAGGAAAAATGTGAATGATAAATCGATGGAATAATTGAGCAGTACTTGCCCCTTTTTTTAAATGAAAACCAAAGACGAATTATTTTTTTTTTTAAACTAAAGTTTTTGAATTCTTTATTACTATTTCGTTTAATAAAATAAACGGGATTTTTTTTTATTCATTTAATCTCAAAGTATCATCTCCTCTATTTTCCACTGAATTTTCCAGTGTAATTATGATTCAATTGGGGGAGTACATTCGAGTTCGATTAAAAAGTGTACCTGAGATAAAGAAAAAAAACATTAAAAAATGAATTAATAGTTATTTTCGGCCTACTTGAATTATTTAACGAATAATGTAATATAAACTATAAATAAATTCATTTAATCCCCAGAAGAAAGAATAATCAATGACTCAACTGAAAATAATGAATCAGTGAATGAATAATTTAATTAGTTATCGTCTCGCTTGTGCTCCCATATTTTACTCGTTTGTTAATTGAGGTAGGAAAAAAATTTTGTACGCTGAGGAAAAAAAAAAGGTGAAAAATCGTCCATTACAGACACGTTTGATCGATGAATCCTTGAATATACCTCGAGTATTGAAAAATGTTCACTTAGTTGTTAAATAATAATTGTATAAAATGCGAAACAGCAATGACGATCGTCGATACATTTTTTTTTAAAAATAGAATTCATTAGTTTTTGAAATATTTGCAGAAAACTGAATTTTCATAAATGAAAATTCAGTTTTACAACTTCTTCAATGAATTATTTTTGATTCAAGTGATTTTTGATTTTTAATTACAATTTTTTAATTGTACTAAGTGCTGAATAATGCTGTGTGTCTAATAAATAAGTTGCCTCGCAATTTTTTGATTAAAAACTTTTTGGGGGACAAATTTATTGATGATTATCACGAATTTTCAATGTTTATGAAAATAATGAGGTTTTTTCTTGGAATGAATAATTGAAATTAGGGGATTGAGAATATTTTAATTAAATTGTGGAATTTATAATGAAATTGAAAAAAAAATTATTGTCTGACTGTTCGTTCCAGAATTATGAATAGAATAATTATGAAAATCTCATTATTTTCTTTTCTAAAGATAAAGTGAAGATTCGTAGGGAATTTCTTCGGAAAAAAATGAACAAAACGAGGATTAAACCGTGAGAAAACCCCTTTGCTGCATAAATGTTATTTACACTCGTAAAAAAAAAACAAAATGTTGATATAATGAACAAAAAAATCGACAAACTCGAGAAAAAAAATGTTACAATGGGCTTTAGTGTATATAGTTTTGTAAAGTGTTATTAGCCAAAAAAAAAAACATTGAAAAAAAATGAGTAAAAAAATTATTAGAAGTCATTTTCAGTGGAGATGACAAGTGCGACGGTCGTCGGGTCATTCTGATACTGAATTTAAGAATTAATTGAGAAAAACGATAAGAAAATGATGATGTGAGGAAAATTTCGATTTTAATGATTCCATTATCCTCGAAAATCGAATTTTCTTCAATTATAAAAATAAAATGTTACGAATAAGTATCGAATGCCCGAAATGAGTATGACACATTGTCTGTTACAACTAGAATTTTAAGAGGAAAAAAAAAAAAATTGAAGTAAACTGAAAATAATTAAATTAACAATGAAACCATAAATAAAGTAAAGAAACTTAAAAATTTGGAATTTGCGTAATGAAATGGAGAAAATTAAACAAATTTTTCGTTGACCACATGGGTTGTATATAATATATACGTATACGTATAAAAAAAAGTGCATAAAATAATTGTAAGCTGTCAAAATCAAGAAGAAAAACATAGGATGTCATAATTAAAGGAAAATTGAAGAAAAAAAAACTCTTGAAAAACTCTCATTATTATTATATTTTGCAGTGCATTTAATTTCTTTTCATAAATTTTTATTCAAAAACATTGGCAACGATTCGAGGGACAGTCTGATGGATAAACAAGACACTTATCCATACAATAAACATCTGCGCCTTTTTTCCCTGCTAATTCGCCTACTGCAGTGCACTGATCCCTGAAAAATCAAAGAATTCCCATTAATTCAAGAAAAATAATCCAAAGTAAAATAATTAAAAAAACCCAACTTACGGACAAGTGCAAACATTCTCTGGACAATTTGGTGGATACCTGAGGCAATTAATTTGACACCATTGTTCCATACCAGGAACGAATCTGTAATAATTCATTGGCACACAAACTTGTGATCTGACAACCAGTGGATAAACATTATCAGATACTCTGTAATCCTGATAATAAAGAATAAATGGATTATCCTGTTGATTTATGAATGCTGGTGGTACAGCACCAGTGCTTGTAACAATATTAACATCAGCACAATTCCTGAAGGTCTCTGGTCTACCACATCCCACTGCCTCTGTCCCATTCTCGCAGGTGCCCCACATATTCCCTTGAAAACAAAATTAATAATGTCCGTATACTCTAATTATCTCGTAAAGCAATCGCATTTTTGACTTTTTCACAATCGTGAATTATTTATTTGGCCTTTGTGTTACTCTTTAAGCCCTTTGGCCTTCGACTTTCACTTGAATTGTTGAGTTATGACATTTTTATTACTCACCAGTGTAATAATTCCACTGTATTACGCATTGGGAACAGGTGAGATAGGGTGGAAGACTAACTCGATAATTGAAAATTGCTTTTTTTTCACTGTCCTCAGGTATTACAAATTTAATTTCCTCGGTTTCAGAGATGTAGAGAGGATATTTATCAAAACACTCTTGAGATGCTGGAGTCTTTGGATTATTATTTGGGCAGAGGTTCATCTCGAAGTGGCCTTGATGATTTGCGGTTAATTCCACTTCAATGTGAATGTCCTTTGAAAGAAGGATTTCTTAGATTAATTTAATTCGAGAAAATTCGGAAAATGGGGGATTTACCTGTCCAGCTGTGTAGTGTCTACTTGTGATCCCATTAGCAAATTCTCCACCAGCCTCATGAGGTCTAGGCTCATTCAGATGATAGGCGTCACCACAAATACCACATTTTCCCTCGTTCTGCACCCATTGCACTGGGGGAATAAAAGGAATTATTTCTTCTTTTTATGATTTTTTCTTTCGTTTAATATCATTTTTTATGATTTTGGTAATTTTGAGGATAAAAGAGAAGCTGAAAAAGCTTCATTCTTTGTCGTTAACTGCAATTACTCCCAATTCCGTTACTCGTTTGGCTCAACCCCTTCAGGGCAATTGTTCTTACGTAAAGGGGCATTAAAATATATATATGTGAATTTTTGTTTTATACTGCTTCAACTCACCAGCATAACCACCACAAAAGAGTTCATTGTCGTTGTAATTCACGGGATTTGGAAAACCAAAACGCCACATACTGTTTCTTGCAGGTGGATCCATTAATCTTCCATGACTCCTCACTCCAATTATCTTTTTTGAACAATTTTGAAGAAATTATTGATTCAGTTAGTTTTTGGTGAATATCTTTGAAACCAGTGGGGTTACAGAAATTTTGTAAGAAACCTTTTTTTTAGAGAATAAAATTTTCTATAAAAAAGGTCTCCTGCAAAATTTTCGTAAATCGATTCCTTTTGGAGATATTCGCTGAATAATGATAATTTTACCTGAATAATCAGGTAAATCCATTTGAAAAAAATCCTCCATCCTCGTTCCATCACTCAAGCACCATAGATCCCTTCTGAATCGAGTGACGATGTAATGGTGAATGATTTCTATCAACAATCCATTAAATCGATTAATCAATGGGAATAAATTATTCATCCATTAGTAAAAATGAATAATTCAAATTTATCGCTGAGTGAAAGCAAAATTCGAGCTCGTAAATTTGATAAAAAGCACAGATTAAATGAATTCAGTAGAAAAAAGTAGTCTCAATCCTTTTATTTTTTTCAAAGTCTTCTAGTTTTTTTTCTTTTCATTCTTTAACATAATTCATTGTATTTTGCAACAAAAGTACCTTGACACTTTGTACGTGATTGAAAAAAAACAAAAGCTTTCACGTCAATACGTTTCGATTAAACCAATGAAAAGAATTGAAGAGAAGAAATATGTGAGTCACATGAGAAAGAAACAAATGTAAATAAAAAAGAAATTACATTATTTTATTTCTCTTTAAAAAGAAATCCCATCAACAGATTTATTTTTATTTATAAGCCAATGATCCGGTTCTCCTTTTTTTCCTCAACGAACCCAGTAAAATAAAAAAAAAAAAATGGGAGGGAATGATAATTTGCATTATCTTTTATTTTTTATTCATGAATTTTTAAATCCGTGATCAAAATCCATTTCAACTAAACGAGAATTCTCGTTCACCTTCGGTAAGGTTTTGGACCTCAAATTTTTCATTATTCTCATTTTTATTTTCGTAAATAAACAATTAATTTTTGAAGAATTTAATGAGCAATTTTCTCTGATGTATTTTAACCTCATTATATAATCAGGGTAAATGATAAAAGTTGAGAGAGATTTTTTCAAAAGAACTTTTTTGGTTTTAACTGTAAAAATTTGAAGAAAGACCGTTTTTTTTCCTCTGATGGCATGAGCCTTGTAGATCATACACGTTCGCAAAGAAATGAGACTCTTTGGACCATGAATTATAATTTCAAGTGCCCTCTTAATTTCTTTTCTATTTCTCTTGAGAGTAGAAGAAAAAAAAATTCATGAATTCTTGGAATAGTGACATGGATTTAATTTCTTTTCATGCTTGAAGGTCAATGGGACTGTAGAAATTGTCGAAGACATTTTGCAATTGACTTCTAATGAATTTAAAGAAGAATAAATATTTTTTTAAACATTTCAGTTGATAATAATCCTCACTAAACTGATTTCCGCTAAATATCTCCGAAAATAATAGAGATATCAAAATTTTGGTAATAACCTTTTTTGTAGCTCTGATTCTCCTCTCCAAAAAAGCTCTCTACAAAAATTTCCCTATCCCCCTTATTTTCAAAGATATTCTCAAAAAACTGTAGAATAAATCAGAATCACTGTTTTCTTCTCTAAAAAAAATCGAATAAAATAAAAGTAATTATAGGAATGAAGTAATGAGGCTTTTCAAATACTCACAAGACACTAGTGCACGTGATGAGTGTTAAAAACCGTTTGATTACTCCGAAAGTGGATGAGGTACGTGTGGTATATGACCTACGTGTTTTAATATGTCCAACCGAACACGCGGGAACTTCCAAACTGTTGTGCGTCGAACGTATCTGCAGTGCGAATGACTGCCACTGGTTCCCCCCAAAAAAAAAACAATTTCCAATTTTTTTTTTGGGTGGGCCAGGAGATTCGGAACGGCATGGGTAGACATTGGAGAACGACTTTAAAAACGAGTTATTTTACGACAATCATTCCACCGAAAATTCTGTCGTATTTACGTTTTTTTATTAATTAATTTATAATTTATTGCACTTTAGGAAATTCATTTGTTTTCAAATTCCTTTCCTTTGGATTCAGAGAAGTGGAATGAAAACTGCACTCTCGAGTACCTCTTGTTGAGGATACGCCAAGACCACTCGGAGGAATACTGAAGAGGAATAAGACGTGATCGACTGCCTCGAGTCTGGAGAACCAGGAAATTTATTTATTTTATTTTATTTATTTTAAGAAGTTCTTCTTTTTTTTCATTTGAGTAGAAGAATAATAGTGATTTTTATTGAGAAACCTTTCGAGAGCTTTGTCAATTGATTTTCTAACTGAGTTTCATTATTAAATTATAAAGAATTTATTTTTTTTTCTAAAAAATTGAGATAAAAGGGGAATTATGTTAATTCAATTTTTTTTATCATTTTAAGGTAACACTGGTGTCGATAAATAGCCTTGTGAGTTAAATTTTCATGATTTTCATGAATTTTAAATTTTTCATTGAAAACACATGAAAGTTGTTGAATTATTTTAAAATCATTAATTCGAGAATTCGAATATTCGATTAAAGCTCCTTTATTATACCAGAAATAATCGAAAAAAAAATTGTTCTTTGACACGCGCATGCGCAGGGACTTTGGTGCGATAGCCGGTCAATCGAATATGGTGCCTGGTGCAGTATCACAACGATATAATGCATTGTAGGAGAGGGAAAACACTGAAAATTTCATTTCCGCTCACGAAACAGCCAATTTTTAGGTGCAACAATGGGAAAAGAAAGAATCTGATTATAATTCATTAAAAAAAGCATGAAACACTAGAAAATCCTTTGATTTAAAATAAATAATAATTAAGGATTTGAGTTAATTGAGAATGATTTTCATATTAATTTGTAATGAAAAGGAAAAAAAAATGCCATTGTTACTTTTTCTTTTTATTTTATGATAATGCATTGATATTCGAAGAAAAGCTCATTCTTTCCATAAGTCTCTCTTCATTTTTAATTCAACTGTGACATTAACCCTCGATCACGCAATGTACAGACCGGAACAAGTGTAACAGTTGGCGTAACACATTTCGATTATAGTCGTCAACTAGAGTTCGTGAGAGAATTAAATAAAGTGCCATTGCACAGAGCCTGGAGACAGTGAAAATGCAGAATTTCATCTTTGTGGAAATTTGAAGATTTTAAATTAGATAATAGGAATAATTTGAGAATTTTGAGAAGAAGTTTGAAGATTAGAATAATTTTTTAAGTCAATTTAATAATGCATCTTTAACTCCGATAATAATAATAATTTTTAATAATAATAATAATAAATTTTTTTTTTATCAAACTAAAATAGTCTTAATGATTACGAAAAAAAAATTCCAATAATTCCAGTTCATTTTCCTCCATTTTTCTCGTTCCCATTGAATTGCCTTGGTACTCATGAAAACTTGAGGGAAAAATAGAGAGAATTTTCTCAGATGCTTTATTTCATTTTATTGAATTCAACTCTTTATTTTTTATTTCTCTATTATTATTTCTCTTTTCCTAAGAAAATTCAACTCAAGATGCAGAAATTTATGGTCATGAAATAACAATAATTTATTTGTTCATAAAATTGAAAAAAAATAATGATGATAATAATGAGGGTGAACATGGAAAGAAATAATTAATGTCAATTTCCCTTTTTTTTTTCTCGTGTAAATGCAATTATTTGTCCATTAAAATCTGTTTAATTGAGTTAAAAATTATTTAATTATGAAAATCAGAGTTTTACCAATTTATTCATTAATAATAATTGATTATTAATCAATAGCATCGATAAAATAAAAATATTTATAAATTGCAAGAATAAAAGAGCCCAAGTACCATAAAATTTTAATTCTTCTATTTTATTAAATTAAATGATTAATTATTCATCTTTTGAAATATTCGTATTTATTTTTCCCCATTTTTTCATTTCATCAATTATACAAATACTCTTGGTCACTCGGCATATAGATTATCGATTGTATTTATTTAATATTAATAAATGCTGGTGACCGTTGGGAATTCATGCGTGAGAGAAATATTTTTTTTTCATCATTTTTATCATTTTTTTTTTTTTTTCGCTCGTTATTTATTTTCGATTACGTGAAATGTCTCGAGGGGATTATGAAACGAGTCAATGTATACCTGGTGTATTTGGATTATTTACAAATTGAAGAGATGATGGGAATGAAGGAAAAAAAAGGACGTGGTTAAACGGGACGAGTTGATTTAACTTTGATCGTCATTTTTTATGGAATATCTCGGAAACTGAAGGAGATAGGAGAATTTTACCTGATACCTTTTTTGTTGCCCTCATTTTTCTGTATAAAAAAGGTTATTACGGAAATTTTTATATCTCCATTGGATTCCGAGATATTCTATGACAAGTTAACGGTGGAATTATTTTTTTTATGTGTATGATGAGTTGAGGATGGTTTTTTGAGAATATCTTGTAATCCATGGGAGATAGAGAAATTTTTATAGAAACCTTTTTTGAAGCCCTGAGTTTTATCTACAAAAAAGGTATCTATGAAAAATTCTCTACCTCAATTATTTACGAAGATATTAGGGAAAAAGTGGAGACAGAATGACAGTTGGTTTTATTGTCTTCCACGTGGAATTGATTATTCAATTGAAAATCGAAGATCACTTGGGGGATCATTACTAACCGCTTGAAACGCTGGAAATTGGAGAAATTGACTTTTTATTTTTTTTCACACGTTTTATTCAATTCCTTCAGTAATCTCCTTCCTTCTTCTTCAATTTTTTGAAAAAATATTGTTCAACATGATTTCTCACGAGTCTGCGCTGGTTATATCGATTCTGTCGTGTCGTCCTGTCAAGTGAGAGCGTGACACACGCGAGACACGATAGGAAAAAAAAGAACAAATAGAAGTAAAAAAAAAAAAGCGGGTAAAAAGGAAGAAAAGAAAGATGGTGAAAAGGAGAACGTTGAGTCGAGTGGGATTTTTGCATAAGAATTTTGCCATTTCTTTTATCTCAATTGTTAGAATTTTCTTTTATTATATTACGAAATGAAAAACATTTTTCCTTTTTTTTTTTTTTTTTTAACAGAAGAAAAAAAGTTCTCAATTATGAGAAAAATACATTTTTTTTATTATTTTCTCTGGTTTTCGTAAAATCACAACAATTTAATTCATTGCATTAAATCAATCAAAACGCTTCTTTCTTTTCACATTTTTGTTGTTGTTTTCTATTTATTTTTAAAGTAAATTAATTATTCAATTAATCTCATCAATACAAACGGGATTATTTAATTCATAAAATTGCGATAGAAATGTATGGGAATTATGGGATTAAAGTCAGCCATGTTAACATCATTTCCTCCATGTCTTTTTTCATTTATTTGCTTCCTTCTCCTTTCAATTTTATTTTATTTTTTAGTATTTTTTTTTTTTTTTTAATCTACGAGGAATATTCAAGAGAAAAGTTTTTAAAAGCGATTTTAATTTTTAGTACATTTTTTTTTGTTTTTTTTTTTTTTTCATTTTTCGTATATTTTGTACGAGCATAAATTTTACACACACAATATTTATTCAATAAATTCATTAATTAATTCATTTCATCATTATTATTCTCATTTTCCTTAATAATTATTGAATTTTATAATAAAAAAATAATTGGAATTGAATGCAATGATTTGCTATTTCTGATTTATTTAATTTCTCTTATTTTTTGCTTTTCTCGGGGTTAATTTGATTCAAACATAATTCCATTAATTTTAATAATAATAATAATTAAAGGAAATGTCAATGAGACTAGAAATGCCTATGCTTAAAATACTGTCTGTTCCTCACACTCTTTCTCTCATTTAAATTACATTTCTCCTCATTTTATTCAATTTCTCATTATTTATTTCTTTACAATATAATTTTTAATAAAACTTCCCGACTTCTTTTAATATATCTTGTATATATAATATATATAGTATATGAAATATCTATTTTATACGGTAAAAGTGTAATAAATTATCAATATCGTTTTTTTTTTTCAGTATTTTAGATGCTCTTCTTCGTTTTCAGTTTTTTTTTTCATTTTTTTAATATCAATTAGGGGAGATTGGGGTAAAATGGACATTCTGATTGAACGGTTGGAGATAGAATTTTTTTGATGATTCCATCGGAAAGCTGAGGAAATTTTAGGCGGAAAACATGTGTCGAAATTAATTTCGACACATTTTTTTCGGCTGAAATTTCCTCAGCTTTCCGATGGAATCATCAAAAAAATTCTATCTCCAATATTTCTCTTGATTTCTCGTAATATACAATTTCAGAGTGAACATGTGTCTATCTTATCCCTTGTGGCTTTTTTACCCCACCTTCCCCTACAATTTTTGGGATTGAGAGAATGCAAAGTCATAGAGAATTGGCGACATTACCATTCGAAAGAGCGGAAAATTTCCATTGAGATTCAATTAAAACATTTCGATTTCCATCGAAATTACCAAAGTTCCAAGCAATCGAAATGATTTCGATAGAAAAATTTCGATTGATTGGAACTTTCGAAATAAAGGTCCAAATGAAATTTTCTTTTTTTCAAATCCACTCAAAATTTTCCGCTCCATCGATTGCTTTAATTTTTAACCCTCCACAATGAATATTTAAATTTCTCCAAATTTAAATCCTCACAATTTTCCAAAAATTTGTAATTATATTTCTTTAATTATGTTCAAATTAAATCTAATGATATGTATTCAGTGTTGAACTATTAAACGTTTAGTTTGATGCCACTTTTACTAATCCTAAGTATGCGAAAAAATTATCACTATAAAAAACATTAAAATTACCCACAAACATTTGAATAATTCTTCTCTTTTTTCTTTTGTGTAAAAACAATTTCATTGTACATTATTAGTTTTATATTCTTCATTTACTCTTACAATTCAATTTAAGAATTCATGGTGTCCTTGGGACTATGATGATGCAATGGGCGAGTTTAATAACGTTTTCAGGAATATTTACTAATTATTCGTTTTTTAAAATTATTTTTCTAAGAGGTGACAAAGGGCAATTACATTGCATGATCTGAAATTCTCAATTTTGCATCTTTCTTTGTTAAATTACATTGAATTCTTCTAAAGCATCGCAAAAGCTTTTAAATTTTCAAATACTTTAATTAAAAATCATAATTAATTAAAGAATCGATGAGAAAATATTCTCACCACTGAATTTCCCTTCTTTTTTCCATTTAATTTTATATATTTTCCTCTTTGGCTCTAATCACGTTTTTCTTCCATTTAATCATTAACATTTATTTCGTTAATTAAAATGATATGTTATTTTGTAGTCACAAATTAACTCGAATACGAGTATCAATGACAAATGTATACCTTAAAATATCTAATAAATAATTTCTTAATTCTTTTATTTTCATTTCTTCACCTCAATCAGGCAATTCTTGATATGTATCGTTACTTTAATAGCGTGGCGTTTTTATTTTTATTTCACTTAATTTTTATTACCATTTAAATACTTATGATTTATTATTACAGTTTAATTAAATCTAATATCATAAATTAATTAAATAAAGACATTCACTCGTAACAATTACACCCAGACACTCGTAGGACTCATCTCATTACTTTCCTGAATGATAATTTTGATGATGCTCTCATGAATTTTTTAAATAAAAAATACATTACATGCAACAAGTGTGTAAATCAGATTATTTGCGTGATATGGAGAGGACAATAATCACTACAAACTGATGCAAAAAAAAACCATTCATTTTACGCACATTAAATCCTTCACTCGTGCGCAAAAATTCTCTTTTCACACTAGTGCGAAAAAGCGATTATCCAAAATACCAGAAAAAAAATTTGTTTTACTTTTAAGTACGGTCTTTCTCAACTCTAAGAAATCAAGAACACCACTGCATAATAAACCGGCATTACTCGTCCTCTCCACAAAAAAAAAAGAAACAAAAAGAGGCTTTCTTCTATGTTTCCCCTCTCTCTCTCTCTGTGGGCTCGTGATCGTCGCCGGTGGCATCGCACGCTAAATAAATCAGTGGGGTGTTCTCGTGGGACACACCGGGGACAGACACTGTATACATACAGGCACATCCCTACTTTTCTTTTCTTTGCCTCTGAGCCGAGGAAACTTTTACCCTCCAGCATTTTCCTCGCTGATTTTCCTACTTCTCTCGTATTTTCTTTTCTTTTTTTTCTTGTTATTTTGTTCTTCAGTAATTTGCGAGAAATAAAATATCAAAATAACGGCAACAGTGTGAATAATTTTTATGATTTTTTTTTTTTTTTTTTCCATTCATTTACTTATAAACTATGATATGCAATTGATTTTTCCACCTGATTCCATCAAATTATTCACAGTCAATGACAGCTTGAGACACATTATCAATGTCAACACAGAATAAGCACATTCATAATAATTTCGATGTCTATTCTGCGAGTGTACATCGAAGGGGTTTTATTTTCATGTTATTTCACCCTGTTTTTATTTAGCTCCTCTCTCTGTATACATCATGAGCTCACGCTATTTGATTTATGAAATGTGATGCTACGAATTATTGCACCTGGAGGTGTCTAACTCGGTTGGAGATTTCGTGTGTACAAAAGAAAACAAGTTATCAATGTTTTTTACCCATAAATTCATTTTTCATGTAATTAATTCCTTTGTTTCACCATTTTTTCATATCGTAAAATGTAAATATTCGAAATCCCAATAATGAGTAAATAGAAATGACTTTTTTTTAACCAAAAAATACTCCTTCCATCTGAATTCAATAATTTTTCAAAGAAATATCCATTAACAATACACTCAAAAATAATTTCTGAATATTAAATAAAAGACGGTTGGAAGCTTTTCTCCAACTAAAATTATGAAGAATCTCATTTAAAAGTGCAGTGATAAATGCGAAATAAATTACCAGAGATTCTATTATTATTATTATTTTTAAGAAACAGTACACGTTAATGATACTTTACTTGGACTTTGCGATTACGTAATTTGTCTGGTGTATATAAATACAAAGCAGAGGGTAGAGATATTGCCATAGTTTTTCTCCAAGATGCTTCTCTTTCGCTGGGCCCGTGTGCAGTTATAGATGTTGTGAGAATAGCAAGGTTTTCTTGGTGCAGAGAAAGAGAGGCAAATAAAGAGGAAACGGTATGAATAAAAAAAAGGGAGAAAAAAATGGAATAAAAGGACTTCAAAGAGTGGGGAAGGAGGATATAAGAGGCGAAGATGCACGCGAGGTGAACACCAGTACTAAAGGGAAGGAGAAGAGATATATATATACAAAAGAAACGAAGAAGAATGGGCTATGATGCGATACTGTGCCAGGTGGATGGTTGCAGGTCGTTTGTACGATCGCTCATTTTATTATTTATTTTAGTCTCTAACTGTTCTATATTTTACATTGAAGAATATTAATGAGGGAAAAAGAAATTTGATTATCAGATAAAATGCTTCTGATCTATGGCTAAAAATAAATTGTTCTGAAGAACAATTCACTTTAAATTCTAAAAAAAAAAAAAAAAAAAACTGGCATTTTGATACTGCAGCTGTCGAGAAAGCGTCAAGAGAAGTTTTCATCCGTGAAATCTATTTGAATATCTCGTTTTATTTTCTGATACATCCCAGATATTAATAAAGCTGAA
This sequence comes from Aleiodes testaceus, assembly GCA_963565655.1. Taxonomy (NCBI): domain Eukaryota; kingdom Metazoa; phylum Arthropoda; class Insecta; order Hymenoptera; family Braconidae; genus Aleiodes; species Aleiodes testaceus. The sequence goes on from OY751423.1 coordinate 4,109,209, forward strand.
AAAGCTCCCTTGGAGATTTCGCTGCAGATTTGATAGTTTTCCAATCGAAATGGCCTCATAAAATTTCCATTAATTCAGATTAATCTCATATTTCACGTGATGAAAATTTTACCCTCAGAAATAAACAGAACGGAACAAATAAGGGCAAGTTCTGACATACTGAATTAATGTAAACTAATGTCTAAATAATTTTTTTTTTATATCCAAGAAAATTGTCCGAGAGCACACACGACAGGATGAATTTGTCATGTTTAACGAGGACCGACGTAAAAATCGATATTACCATGTACCCAGCGTTCGTCATAGTCGTGAGAAATAACTTTGTCCTATGTCAAGTTGAATTGTGTTACTGTCTACATATATATATATATATGTGGAAGAGGGTGGTAAATTGTGACACCTGTGATGTACATAAAATACTCATAGATAGAATACTAGAGAGTTATATTTTACCAGAATCGAAATGAGTGAATGGAATTGTGGATGAAAATAAATTGAGTTTATTAATTATTCCTCCATTTCTCCATGATTAAGGTTAGCCTTGAAATTTGCAAATTGCCTGTGAATCTGAGTAGTCAGAATCAGCTAATGGAACTATCACTGAATGGATCCGGAATTTTCCTATAAAAAATATTTTGATACTGTTGAGAACATATTCGTGAAGCTAGAGGGCAGAATTACTAAAGGGCAACTACTATTCAAAGTGGAGCTTTCATGTACAAAACGTGGACTGATAAAAGCCAGAGTGCATCTGCGTGTTTGTGGGGATTAGAGTGAGACAGATAGAGGATGAAAAACATATGGATTGTAGAGTCAGGAGGGTAGAAATGGTTGAACTACGAGGGCCGAAGTGCTCGAGGGTAAGAATGATGGATACATGCTAGTTATGGGTTAGCACTGCCAGGATATATTAGCTACCAGCTTCTTTCGCCAAATTCTGACAAATTGATTGTGAAAATAACGAGGATAAAAAGAAATCAGTTCAATGGAATCTATTCCCCTTTTTTTGTTAAATCAATTAGTGCTGGATGTTATGCAACAAATTCATGGGCTTATTGCTATTCCATGAATCGAGTGTCACAGATTTAATTTCGACTGTCTATAACATTGATAGAAATAGAATTACTTGAATTTAGATGAAAGGAAAACGATGAACGTTCGACAAGATACAAACATAGTACTTGTGTAACTAAATCCCCAACCGAGATCAAACACAAGCCCCTGGATACATTCGTGAGATTACAACGGCGTTAGTAACATCGTTGAAATAACAGTCTATGTACTCAGCCTGTCTCTATCGTTTTCACGAAATGTACATACATATATATATACTTTTGGTTACTGATTCAAACCACGCGTTTTATCGTTAACTCATTCGAAGAGTGAAACACCTTCGAGGTTTACAGTTACTGATACAGAATATCATCGACAGTGTAGTCATATCAATGAGTCAATATCCAATTGTATTTTTTTTTGTTTTGTAAAAAACTTGATTAATCAATATCTTGATTTATGTAAATGATAAATTAGATTTTTCAAGTCTACATAATGGCAAACACATTAGAAGGATTTATTTGTTTTAACGCTTGTCAAAGTGACGCCTCGTATCATTTACCACTCTCTGTTTGCTTTGTTAAACCCTCGTATCATCACAACTCTCCTTTGTTTACAGAATTATTTGTCGACACGTATCAATCAAATGGTAGGTGGATAGCGATAGTGCAGACAGGTTAGAAACAAGGAAGATGTTTGACGAGAATCGGTCAACGTGGTGGATTCTATCTACTTGCCTTTCAGTTTGAGCACACAATCGATGGCCCTTTCTGTATATCTCAACCAGCACGAATTACTCTTGTCTATATACAACTACGAGTATTCAATAATCAATTAAACCGTGGATATATAATCCATGAAGCTAGACAAACACGTATGTACTGTAAACTGATATGATATTTCAATCTGTTAAGAGCTCAGTGAATATCCTTTTTCAAAGTGAAAAATATTGATTGAAACACTTGCTATTTGTGAATTCAAGTGTCAGTGTAAATATTTTCAGAACAAGTGAATGAATAAATGGAATTTATAAATGAACAAGTCCTCTTTTTTCCTTGTATTTTTAGTTTCCGGAAAAAAAAAATACAATTGGACATTCATCATCGAGTATATCATCGCATTCACACCAATTGAAAATACATCAATCAACGATATATAACAACTTCCAATGTGGATTTATAAAAATATTAAATCTCTTAATATCAACTATTAAATCTATGATATGTATTTGTTATTTTTTTTTTTAAATCTTCTTCATTAAATCGTATCAAGGACCAATGTGATCCACCAGCCTCACTCTTCTCATTATCATTAAATCCACAAATAATCACTCCTCTGGCCAACCAAGATCCTCACCCACTAGCTCATAGAATCTCTGATTGTGTTCATTGAAGAATTTTCTCAATTTAGTAACAACAATTGGACTCACACGTGGATGCCTTCTGCCTTTACTTTCTCTCAAGCATTTTTCAGATGTTTCATTTCTAAGACAGTAGAAACCCTTAGTGTGATTGAAATAAAAATTGTGCCTTCCAATTCTTGGCTCAATACCAAGAAAATTCTCAATTCTACGTAACTGTGGTACAGGATCCTCAATCAATTGATCACCATTAACAACGAGTATTTGATCGCGTGAAAATACTTCTAACCATCGATGCATATAATTGTGGTAAAGTGATATTGCTATTGGACGATATGACTCATTGATAGTGCCATCAGGACGTATGACAAGTTCTTCGAAACTACGCTGTGGTTGTGGTGGTCTTTGACTACCCTCTACAGTAGTTACTGTTGACGCTGCTGCTGCGTGGGTACGAAGTTGGGTGTAGTCCGATATTGCACGTGTCACTGGTTCACGTACGATCAGCAGGAGTTTGACACTGGCATTCATAGCACGAATCCGTTCTGGCACCTTTTATTATTGTTGTAGAGAAATTTATTCTTTTGTCATTTGGGGCTTGCATTGAAATTTCTATGAAACATGCAATCACTGGTGTACTGAGAGGAATTTTACTTTGAGGGTTCATGGAGTTTACGGGTTTACCCGAGGGCTTTCTGGGCAGTACTGAAGGTGATGCTGATTTTGAAAGGGTCATTCTTGTTCAAAATGTTAGAAAAATACGTAATTTTATAAAAACTAGCTGCAATCATATTACCAACACTTCTCAGTACACTAATGAAAATAAACGTTTCAGATAGAAAAAACCTGCCAGAATAAATTCAAAAGCTACGCCTTTTTTTCCCACAAAATAAAAAAAAAAGTATATCTAAAAGATTTCTCTTCTTTTCATGAACTCACCTCAGGAGTTACAAAATAACTGGGGCTCTTCTCGATGGTTAATTGACCCTTGAATGAGTACGGCATTTTTTTTCTATACCACTCAAGGCCTTTTTCATAATTATCATCTCGATCAAAGAAATGCACTTCTCCAGCTGCTTTCTGTATTTGTGGATGTAAAAATAACATCTCAAGTAGTGCTCGTGTACCACATTTACGTACACCAACGATAATTGCTTGTGGTAAATGACGATTAGTACGTGAAAAGTGTACTTTGTTTGTTATCAGTATTGTTGGTAATTGTTCACGTATATTATTATTATTAATATTATTATCTATGTAATTATTAGAATCATCTACAGCATCGATAATTGCTGCTGCATGTATACTGTAGATGGCACTGTCATATAATATGTGAAATGTTAGGAATAGTGATACTAGTGCAACTGATAGAAATGCAGCGGCCATTTTTGGACGTGACACGCCAACTACTAGGATGCAGTCCGACGTGTCGCCCTCGGCCGGCCTCATGGCGGAGCGGGGCATCCACCTGAAACATAGAAGAGTCAAAAATAAATAAAACAATGAGGAAAACAAGAGTAGAATGAATTTTTCATCACTCAATTGGCAGAAGAGATTCATCAAATTTAATGATTAAACATGGTACGCCAGAATGTTTTAATAATTTGAAGATTGGTGGAATTTATGAGAACATTTGATTACCAGTTGAACGGAAAATTCAATGACTTGAATTACGAGAGATCATGACAATTTAATCAGCTTAAATGCAGATTTAGAAGACTATCAGCTGACTTAATAATGAGCCTGAACAATTAATAAGTTTATTGGAATGAGAAATGTGGAGATTTAGTCTGGCAAGTTTTGGATACTTGATGCGAAGATTTTCATCATCAGTGATTGGGCCAGTGTAATTAGTATCATGTGAAATAACGACAGCAAGATGGCGGATGGGGTTTATGGAGTGGTACTTTAAAGTTGTTTTGGAGTTGCATACACGGAGGTGTGTATGGGAGACTAGTGGATGACTCTGAAGTGGATGAAAGTTGGATTTTGGGGATGGGAAGACGAGTATAACAAGCGGGTCAGATGGATACCAAGGAAGTTTTGCATTTGTGTCCTGGTATTGGATAACTCAGTTCTCCACATATTTCAAAATTGTACAGTTTGAAATAATAGATGATGAAGTAGTTTATCCCAAGAGTTTCTCCTTGAAATTCTCCAACAATTGTTATTGGTTCTGAGTTGTTTGGAGGATCGTGAATAATCAAGTTTGAAGATTCCAATCAAGATAACAGAATTTAATGAAAGAAAAAAAAAACAGTTAGTTCTGACTGATTCTCAATTAAAAAGATGATAAATTCCAAGTGTTCATGATTTTTAAATGCTCCACTTGGAATAATATTTTTTAATGAAGATGTATATTTGAGAGGATTAATATCCATTGCGACAGGCATATGGCACTAGACGATAGAAAATTTAATGCCAAGTATCTCCCTGACTGGCTTTTTGGCACATCACCAACTTTTTGTTCAACACGCCCGAATGAATATTCGAGTCTTTGATGATTCGTGGTTTTGTCGGTTTAACTTTCAACATGAAGACATGACCTTCTCCCTCTCACAGTCTCTCTACTCCTCTATCCTGCTAAATAAAAGGATGAAAAAAAAAAAAGAATAAAGCGTGGGGAATCGAAGCCAATTGCAGGGAGGAAAAGCTGGAACGATTCGATCTCCACCCGGGCAATTTCACCGAGCGAAATCATGCTGCATTTTTACTCCAAATGGTTTTTCAGGGTTTCAGAAACGATGGCAATTCTGTGGATAACCGAAAAGTTCCTTTACACGAGAAGAAAATAGTGAGGAAGGAAAAATTACAGGAAAATTATGGTTCGTGACTGGGAAGCGTATTGGTATCTGAATTTAAGTGGAAGGGAAATTGAGACGTTGATCCTTCTGTCTGATCACGACTCATCGATTCTTCTTCATCCAATTCTTTAAATTTATCCATAATTCTACCAGACAATTGTAGGAGAACTGATTAATTTATGAGAGAATTGAGGAAAATTATAACTTAAGCAAATGAAACTGAGTATTCTCAGGTTGCTCCATTGAGTTTTGGAATCGTGCAGTCTCGCGACCACGTATGCGGAAACTTTAATTAGTTAATTACAGCACTGGAGCGTGTATCTGTGTGTTACATTCAACATTCTGTGCTTGTTGAGGCAGTGGTACCTTAGGGGTACGCTTGATTAGCGAATCCAACTGTTTCTGTTAAACTGAGGATTCTGAGGATAATTATTAAATTCAATTATTCAGGAAGACAATGTGCAACAAAAAAAGGGCACAATTGAACCAAAGTTTAATTCTACTAAAACAATGTTTTTACTTACAAAACATCTATGGGGGATTTTGGAGACCACTCACGACGAGGCCGTGCCTTGTTGGGCATCTGTACACTTTTGGTTCCTTCACATCTTCGTTTGATTCTGCAACAACAAATGAAAGCACAAAAAATTAAATAAAAACAGTTAATGAAGGAAATAGCGAGAGAAGAAAGGCAATAAGTAACAGTTCAAACTCCAGAGTACCAACGAAGAGAATTGGAAAATTCCCATTTAGATTTATTGCGGAAATAGTGAAGGACAGACGTGCCAGGACAAACTTCATTCAGAACTCGATTAACTTCTCCCACCCCCTTTTTTTTGCCTCATCCCTCACGGTGCTTTACCTCGTCATCATCTCATACCATTTCTGCAAATCTCACACTACCTAGAAACCGTCAAGGACGCTCTGAATAATACATTTAAACGAGCCACGAATAGCCAGACCGTGGTTTACATTTGGCGTTGTACACTGTAGTAGTTGAGAAAGGCCCTAACCTCCTCCCCCCCTTAATTTCAGATTGAATTATGCAGCAAATCGATCCAAGTATCCTACGAGACGTGAAGGACTGTAGTGAAGTTTTAAAGCACTATGCATTATCCAATTTCTGTAATCTTGTTTTACGAAATTTATATTTAAAGAGATTTGATAAATATTGAATTTTTCTGAAGACCTGATGATTCAAAGATTCATGTTTAGGTTGAAAAAAAAAAAGTATTAAATTGAAAATAATTCAAAAGCAAGCACTTCAGAGAATGTAAATACCTCAGGGATATGAAGTTTTTACTTGAAACTATATTTCACAGGGTAACTTGGCGATCAATGAAGCAGAATGGAGTTTCTTATAGCATTTTGCATCGGAAATTTACCTAGCTTCAACGATAATAACAATCTCATCTAGATCCTGTTTTCAGATTACGGGATAATCGAAATACAACACAGTTATGTTACATTGTCCCCAATTTTGTCTGAATGAGCAAGTGGATCACAAGATATTAATGATTTTCTCAATTGCAGTATTAAATTGAAAATAGAAAATACCATCTCATTATTTCAATCATTGAATTTTTATAACTCCTCATTATCCTGTATCATTTATCTTCTCAATCATTAATACAAATCATTGAATAATCTATAATTATTCCCCTATCACAACTATACGAGAATCAGGACCTTCACTCCCTGAGGTTCTCCATGTAGTAACGACCAAAACTCCCAAAGATCCGTTCGTATTCCCAAATGGATAACAGTCCTGAGGGGCTTTTCCCCACGTTGGCCCGATGGTTCTTCATTTTCTCTCTGCCTCACACCATCTCCATGATCCTCAGCTCTCCTCCTCTTTCAACTGAATTTCCCTCTTTTGCCTCTATCCTTGGGATAACGATCATTCCCAGGTATTGCCCAAGGGGAGCATCCAATGCTACGTTTGAATATATCGACTCGTTCGAAGTTTTGCACGGGCTTCAACATCGATCAACTTGTCTTACCTCTACCACTTGCTTTTCTTACCCTTTTCTGAGAGGGGAGCAACTGTCTCGCGTGATACTAGCACATACTGGCGGCCGGTTTTACAGTTTCTGGGAGGGCGCAAAGTAACTGCTTTCGATCTGCATTTCCCTGAAATTTCCACGCCGGCCTTGCTGTATATTTTATTGAAGTAGAAAGGGGCAGAATGGGTGACATTATTTAAAAAAATCAGGAAGGTGCAGCAGTATATGTATATTATTGTGGAATTTTTTCAATTTTTTTTATTAATATTTTCATACTTAAAAAAAATGTGGAAAATTGTAAAATAAAATAATGAAGTTTTTCTTTCGGAGAATTGTTGTTGAATGAACGAAATGGAATTGGTAATGATAGGTGGTTTTAAAATTACCCCATTCGCCCACTCAGTTGACATTTCCGCTTGTAAAAGTACTGCAGAAAATCCATTTCATTTGATTACTTTCGAGAAATTATGGGAATAAATGTTTTTTTTGATTATTCCCCTTTTTTTTTCATGCAAGTTTATGAAATTAATCGTTTCATTCTTTATTCTATTCTGATTTCTTACACCCCCACCTTCTCTCGTTAATTTCGTGCATGATAAATTGAATAAATAGAAGCATGAAAGAATCTCATGCGAGAAATTCATGAAAGTAATGGACGAAAAAAAACAAAGAAGGAATTAACGTTCTCACTTGAATATGCCATTTTAAATTCCTCGGAAAAAAGGGGAAAAAAAAAACGTCATCATAAGTAACGTGACCGAGGCAATTGCATGAAGGACACGAAAGAACCGATGAAGTTTCGACCTCGTGTTCATACAAATATATATACATATTAGTGAACGAAAATGTAAAACTGAAAAACAGAGCAAGGATAAACGCACGAGAATGGAAATACACACTGGAAATAAACTGTAGACACTATTATGTAGTTGAAACATTGCGTGATAGTAATACTTATATATATATACGTAATGCTAACTGTTTTTGCTTTAAGAAAACGGAGAGAGTATGATAAAACGAGAGAGAGGGAAATAATTATACGGAAATAGATAGTGGCAATAAGTGGCTGTGTCGTGTGAATATTATTCCAGTCACTGGTCAGTTTCTGTCACGATCTATTTAGAATTTGTGTTCATTAAGTTTTACATTAGATGTATTCTCGATAGTCATTCATTGAAATTAAGAAAAAATTGTTGTAAATTACATTGAGGCATTTTTAATTATTTCAGGATTTTATTTCAGGTTGAAGGAGTTTTCGAAAAAATCTGAAAAAATTTGAGAAGATGCTTTAATGTGTCTGAATTATTGGAGAATTTTCTCAGATTTTTATTAATGAATGCTCTTTCTCTATAAAAAAAATAGAATCAATTTTTTTTTTTATACTGGTCATGTCGAAATAAGTTTGAAAAGAGTTATAGTTTCTTCAAGTCACATTGACCAACGAAATTTTGAAGGTAACTTCATACTGAACTTCTCCACTTCTCTGCACATGATGGATTCAGTTGTGGAATCTTTGGAAAATTATATTGCAAGTTGCATGAAGTTTCTGGGGAATTAATTGAGAGAATTATAAACAATGGGGAGTCGATAATTGCTTCTGAGAATAGACGAGGAAATTACAAGACATGAATTTTGAAGGATGAAGAATAATTTATATCCTTCAATTTCAAAAACAATGAAAATTCAGTGGAGCTCAAAAATTCAACCTTTTTCAAATTCAATAACTGATTGAACTTCAGTCAGCAAGAAATAATTCAATTTTCCCCATTTTTTAAAACCGGAAGTCCACTAGAATTCTTCAAATTTCGAATTAAAAAAAAAAGTGAAATTTATTGGAGTAAAATAGGTCAATTCTATTTTCCGTTTGGATAATAAACGCTCCTCGTTTTTCGGTGCAGAATATAATCAATTCGCATGCACCTTTCTACCTGGATTATTTATAAAGTTCCAGTGAATTGAAATGTTTCGATTTCGATCGGAAAGAAATCAAAATAGACAGAGGTAAAATAGTTTATTCTCGTTTGTTTTGATACCAAACTCCGTCGGTTCATTTCTATGCAAATATTGGAGAAATGTGGTAAAATGGAGAATTTTCGATGGAGCGATTGGAGATAGAATTTTTCACACGATTCCATTTAAAGAAATCTCTCACAATTGATTTGTCCAATTTTTTTCTTCAAAATCAATTGTCACATTGTTGTACAAAATATTCAAATCCCTTCTTCCCTATTCCTGGAACATTCACAAAACTTTAAAATCGAAAACTCCAAAGTTTCCAATCGAATCGAAGATTCCTTTCCGATTCCCCAATAAATTTTACGATCCTCCAATGCACCTCGAATCTCAATTCCATTGGCAAAAAAAACCAGTTTCTCACCTATTCTTCTAATTCTCATCAATCCGAGAAACATTAAAGGAGACCTTGTATCACTCATACCCAACTCGAATCAATAATAATAACGTATGTACTCTGGGTGAAGAGGAGAGAGCGGCAGATACTGAAAAGGTCAGGCGTCACATTGAAAATTTATCAGGGGAAAGGGGCGAGAGATTCTCACGGGCATCAGACCCTGGAAAACCGAGAGAGATACCAATATCTCTGGTTTTCCTTGCAATTTCAATTGAAATCGATGTCTTCATCTTTTTCCAATATTTTATTCACCACTTTGACACGTTCTATTTACGTAAAAATTCAGACGTTAACTAAACCCCCGATTAAATATTATCAACTATTAATTTAACCTCTTCATCATCAAATAATCCATCCAAAGAAAATACCTCAAAAAACAAATTCATAATTTCACAAATAAAAATCCCCCGAGAGTTATAAAAATTATTCAATTAACAAACTGACTGGTCTCACGCGACCATAAATGTCACCAGAGTTAAAAACGAAAAATTATTATCTTTCCTGCATTAAAAAAAAAACATTAAAATTCACCCTCATAATAATAATAATAATCGAGAAGCAATGAGTGTGGGAAAAAAACACAGCAGACATTTTATAACACAAGTTAATTGTCTACTCAGTCAGTGTATGTGGTTATTTTTCATCCATCTCCATCGTCCACCCACTCCTCCCAACTTCTGTGCGAAAATTTCTCTGCGGGGGTGGACTTGTAGCAGAGAGTGACGTAGTAGTTGTACAACCCACCGGTAGGAGTGAAACAGTAGTAGATACGGCAGACGATGGGAAAATACGAGAGACAGAGTGCGGTGAGAGGGGTAAAAATGGTGCAAGTGAGACAGAAGATGTGGGAGACACAGGAGGTAGTGTCCTCCATCGTCTGTGTGTCGTTTGTATTTAATTGTTGGGCATGCGCATTTACAACGGCCAGTGAGTCAAGGTCTCTCCACTGGTACTCGACGAGCGATCGACCTGACCTCGCCTCTTTTCTCCCCGAAATTTCTCATTCTCACGTGGTGAAAATGTGAGTATGTGGAAAAATTCGGGGTTTTTTTAGGATTATGGTGGATTTAATTAATAGGTTTTTTTCCAACAGTTTAGATTCCTTTTTTTTCTTGTGATACACAGGGGAAAAAATCCGTTCAATTAAAGGCAGTACCCCCCCCCCCCTTCTCTTATTCAACCAGTTTCCTATTCCATTGGCCCTACGTGCCTGCAATTCTTCTCTATTCCTTCATTTCATCCTCTTTTCTCTCGCAAGCCCTCCGGGTAATTGAACACACCATTCAGACTTCAACATATACACATTTATATAATTCTCGTGTATCGATAACTCGGGTATTTCGAGGCAGACTGTACTTTGTTCTGTTAAGAAGATAAAGGAGAAGTTTTTCGAATAAAATTGAATGAAAGGGTGGAGCTTTTTTTTTCAATTTTCTTTAAATGATTTTTACAAAAAGAGCCCTTTTTCATTCTTTTGAACTGGATTCATTTGCCTCTGGTTGTAATTACAAACTGTGAGTCTAGGCAGAACATCCGGAAAATTTGCACCGGACCACCTACACTTCCGGCGCCTTTTTTTTCCAGCTTCGAATTCATTCTTTTTTCACTCCTTTTTCATTTCAACAAGCTTTCAGATTTTTTTTCTCTCTTTCTCTGTGCTTGTGCAGTTAAAAAGGATAGAGTGGCAGCGACGGGCGTGAGATCAAAGGTGAGTCGAGGAAAATATGGAATTTTGCCTCAAATATAAAGTTTATTAGGTGATATTTTTTTAAAAGAATTCGATAATTGTCATTTTATATTTATTTTATGGTTGAGAATGAGGTGAGACTTGATCAAAGAACTCGACTCGAGATATTTCCGATTAATTCTACATCAAAATCCATTTTTCAGTTTAGAGTCACGGTCAAACATGGCGCAAAGTAATTTGCGACAAGTGTCAGGATAATTAGCCGTTGAAACCCGAGGTGAAGCCATCGACTACAATTAATTATTCTCCAAGAAAGTGAAGTTAAAGTTGCCCATTACGAAAACTTCATTCCAACATATCTCCCAGTCTAATGAAGCCAGGGATATCTTCTGCTTCTGTATTAGACCAGAAATTTCCTCCGCAATTCAACGCCGCCATCATCAGCCTCCCGCCATTACTCCAAATGTTCAAACAAACATAACCTAAATTCCCACCCAAAAAACAAACACTCTCTCAACTCACCCAATTTAAATTCTCCCGCATTTCTCAATTCCCAAGAAAAAATAAAGGAGTTCAAGAGCCTGAAAATTAAAACGTCAGAGGAAACAAATTCTCCGGGTTTTTCTATTCAATAAAAATTATAAATAGCAATGTACACTCAACCTCTTCAGCAATTCTGCGGGTATCCTAAAATCCCGAGGAATGGCAGGGAGTTTTAAAACTTTCACAGTCTCAAGAAAATCCGTGGAAATTCGTAGAACAAAGATACCTCCCATGCCACCCCCAACTCTCGTTTCCTCCAACCAATGTAAAATTTTCCATCTTCAAGACTCTACCTCTGATATTCCAATTTTTCTTGTTTCCCTCTTCTTTTTTTGTTTTTTCTTCATTCTCCTAAGCCAAAAGTTTTTTCGCGGTAAACCCATGCAAATTCCTTTTCTCCAGTGTGCTGTCTGGGTACATTGGAGATACAGCTTGTGATACGGGATTTTGTGTATGGAAAACAGAAACGTTATACTCGAGAAATTTTCGTTGTTATGGAGAAGAGAAAGGGGCAATTGGGAAAGATGATATAGTAAAGAGGGGGAAAAAAAATGAGGGAAATGGATGAAAAAAAAAGGAGGACGGGAGGAAAAAAAGGGGGTTTAAGGGTGAGGCCGTTAAGGTAACCGCAAGGAAACGCCTGCATCGTTATCCCCCTCTGTGTGCATGAAAATTGGAATGAGGAAGGATTCAGGAAAACCGTCCGGGAAATGGTGGAGGCGTATGGAAATGAAGGCTCTTTCTTTTACCAGTGAATTTTCTTATTAACTCTGTGTCAATTTCATTCTCTACACTTTTTTTAAGCTCAATTAAAAGTGTAGAAATCCCGTGAATTTTTCGGGGAGAATGAGCCATTCATTTTTAGTGTACGCTCAATGGAACGGCCAATCACGTGGTCAGCAGAGCGGTAAGGCGCGTGGGCGAGCCTCATGGGAATGTAATGTACAGGGATGATAACATGTCAGGGTCTGTTGTTGGGTCAAAGGTTAAATCTATACGTGGAGTCAAAGGAGACCGATATCCTGAAATTTTGTCGATAGGTCAAGGTCTGTAAGTATTACTGAATTCAAAGGAAATCCTCATTTCATGAAAGAAAAAAGGTCATTTTTATTAGGAAATTCAAATAATTCGCAATGAACAGCAGAAGTGTTGAAAAATTCGAAAAAATTACACAATAATGTAGACATACTGAGGCATCATGTCAAATTTTTTCAGATTTTTTCATGGATTTTTTTAAGCTGTATAAAATTCAATAAATCTTCTGTCGTTATCAATTTTTTTTCAATAAAATAACCATAAGCATTACAAGTATCTTCAATCGAATACGATTATTAATCCACAAGCTTTGATCATAGAATACGCTTGGATAGCCCAGGCATCAGGTGGTGGTATGCATTCTGTATATAACCGGGTCGATATACCATCCCCCATGGTGAATCTAATCCAGCTTCAACCCGAACGCTAATTTACCTCTTCCCACAACTCACGTTTCCCTCCAACGATCCAATAAGTTTTGAGCACTCCAGAGAGAGAGAGAGAGATAGAGACAGTGAGAGAGATGAAATCTTGCTCATCAGGATCTTCCTCTCTTCTTACTTTTTGCTTCAACATCTAGTTTTCGTAATTCAATATATCTCTCTGCTCTTCCATGTCTCCGTAATCATACTGAGTTGCTTTCAAAGTATCAAATGATGTGGCGGTTAAGAGAAAAAGCATTAGAAAAAAATTTAAAAAAACAATATCGCTCTCTCTGTGAATTTTATTCCCCTCTAATTCTCTTGTTTACGTTGAATTTTTTCCCTCCTTTTTTTTATGGTGCAATTGGCAAGAGTGAAGCGATTAATAAATAATCGATAATTGGTTAAAGGTTGGAGTTTATTGGAACGTTAAAAAATCGATTTGCTTTTTCATCCAGAACGGTTTACGGTGTAGTCACAAATCAGTTTATTGCTTTGATGTACTTTATTTAATATTCGGGAATTAAATGGAAAACAATGAAAATTTTACCATCCATTGTTCCTATTTTTATTCCCTTCATTATGCAGAATTTTTGAGAAAGCGGAATTGCTAGGAATTTGCAAGTAATTCCATTGGATAGCCGAGGAAATTTAAAGTGGATTTAAAAAAAATCTCGTTCATTTCGAGCAATTCGTTCACGAGAAAAAGCGAAAAGAAATTTTAGTTTCTCGAGAGTCACGTGGGTGACGCGCGCAAAGTACGCGCCATACGATAGAAACTGAGGATATTCGAAATAACATCAGTTAAAATTCTAATTAATTGCCTGAAGCCCCTTCATTGATAAACAAGAAGCTATTTGCGGTTTTCCTCTCTTCCTTTGTCATCTAATTTTCCAGCAGACAGTTGAAAGGTGCTTCATCATTAAGTAGACTCCACCGAAAATGCAAAAATAATTAAATACCCACTCAACTATGAAACAGTAGAGAATTGAAACAACTTTGAGCTTACAACTTTTTGGGCTTTACTTGACTCTGGTTTTCGTGCTCCCTCCGGGCATTTGTTTTAAGCGTTAGTAGTTAAACATTTTTATGGCTCCTTGAATAATGTAAAATCATCTGAAGCAGTTGGTGAATTTTTAATGGTAATTAATCTTTGATAATTTCAGTTGTAAGATCATCAATAATTTTTTAGAAATTTTCATTTTTTTTTATTATTAACTACAGTACGTGTGACGCGTCTGCCAAGTGCCCACTAGAGAATTTCAACTTTAGAACAGTAGGGGAATGAAGAAGGTGAGTTTTGAGTGGCCTTTAAGGAGGCCATTGTGGATGTATAGATTTGGAAGATTGGAACAAGAATGGGGACCGAATAAGTGTAGGCAAAGGGAGGAAATACGAGAGGGATGCACAATTTTACCGGAGGGAATCGGGTCAAGGGTGATTAAGTGACGGGGATAAAGGGGGAATGAGGTTTTACTCTCGGGATTACTCGGGATGAGTCAATAGTTTCACAGAAAAACCTCGAAAAATTCAAATTTCTCTTTAACAATATACCCCATAAATAATTCCATTAATTAAATTAACAAACTGCAAGAAATTTCCTATTAAAAGAATTCATTTTAATCCACTGGTTCCCAAGAAAAATCAACTTAAACTTTTAATTCGAGAAAAAAAAATAAAGAGAGTCACGGTAGTGTCTTGCGCCAAGTGAAACTTTTTTTCCTCAAATTTAATCGTAAATTCTGAAAGAAATTCAATGGAATCACTTTCACGATTCTGCTTCTTTTATCTTATACTCGTAAATCCAGATGAGAAAGATGCAATAACTTTTCCTTCGAACTCGACATTTTTCAATTAAAACTTCCTCGACAGATGAGAGAATGGAAGACGTGGTGGAGGAAAAAAAAAAAGAAACGTAAATCTGAATGGCAAGAGATGGAACAAAGGTGCAACTGGGGATGAGAGAGAGAGAGGGGCAAAAATAAAGAGACAGATGCAACAGAAAGGGATCTCGTTATCGCCTCGTGCACCAACTGCAGAGTCTTACGCTCTAGTCTCCCTGAATTCGTGTATATGTCTCCTCTAGTATTCAACAGTGAAGAGGTCTATGGTGATGAAGGAAAGAGGAGAAAAAAAAAGGGGAAAAGAGAGGCAGAGTCGCATCGTACTTGTCCCTCTCACTCTATCCTCTGTAACCAATTACCAGGACTTCAATCAACGTGTAATCAGCGAAGCGTACGACGTGGCCCGGATGGGAAATTGATTGTGCCACTCACCGATACTTTCGTATAATTAATTGGAACCCGTGTAATGATTTCCATCATCATTTTAAACCACATGGAAATTCATGCCCCTGGAAATTTTCATTATAACATGAAAATCATGGATTATCATTAAATAAGTAGCCGTTTTTTTTTCTTTTTAACGAATTATGAGAATTTTTGGACTCTATCAAAGCTTCCATGTTTGAGTGGAGGTTTTACAAAAAAAAATCGAGATGAAAAAAAAAAAAGAAGCGGTTTTAAAGAACGTAAAGACAGAAAGACTCTGTTATCGCTCCAAGAGTCTCCTCGACGAAGCCCCGAGGCGGCTTTTCTACCTACTCAAGATAACGTGTCATATTTTATCCACAAATCCCATCCACAATCCACCACCCCCCACTCTCTCTCTACTCTACTCTACCAGTGCTCAAGTATCCTTTTCTTACTTTATTTTATATACATAAATTGTTTATTTTTTATTTTTATCACACTCCGTCTGGTTTTACTAATGGTGAAAGAATTTATTTATTCATTTATTTTGTGGAAAAATTCAACTATTCGATTCATTTTTATTTTCATTAATTTTCCCTTCATTATTCAGTGAATGAAATCACTTGAATAATATTATGAATAAAGATTCTTTGTTTTTAACGAATAGTTTTTATTATTTCAATGTTTTTTGTTTAACTTTTCTTTTTTTTTACAATGCGGTAAATGTTACACAGTTGGTATTTAGAAATCCTCACTTCTATTTCTCCACACATGCTTCTTCCTCGATGTTGATTAATCGAGCATTGGGAAATGGTCAATGAAAAAAAAAAAAGGAGGAAAAAAAATACAAATAGTCTACTCGAGGGATTCACATTGGTAGACATGAATCAATGCCACAGTTCTCTACAACTGATGCAATCGTCGTGTGCCCATGGTTTTCCTTTTTTTTTTTCAAACTCTTTCTCTATCTTTTCGAACAGTAATTACGTGTTGGAATGACGTGAGATGCATTATTAATTTATTATTTTTTTTTATTTCAATTGTAATTTACGGAGTGAAACAAAGCACCCATGAAAATTATTATTTTTTTTCAATTTATTTATTACGGAGGGACAATAAAGGAGGAATAGCGATAAACAAAATCATCATGTCACCATAAACCTACACAATACGAGGGAATCGAATGAACGTAGAATGCACATACATTTACGAGGTCTCTCTCCATCAGTAACAACTGCAGTAGAGATCTCGAGTTATGGTCAGACAGAGACAGAATGTATTGCATCGGGGGAATGAATGGGAGTAGAGTAGGTTAACAAAGAAAATGCATAAATATTATTTATGCTGTAGATAAAGCTATTACATTTTGAGAAAAATAGAAGGGATTGTGAAATGGGGAAAAATGGAGATTTTTATTGAATGGTTGGAGATAGAGATTTTCTGATGATTCCATTGGAAAGCTGAGGCAATTTTAACTAAGAATCAAGGGCGAGAATTGATTTTTTTTAATTTTCAAAAATTTCGATTTTTTTCACGAAAATTTGAAGGGGTACCCCTTTCCAAAATCGAAAAAATACAAGCCATTTTATGAAAATCGGTTTTTGGCCCATAACTTTCTCAATTTTCGATGAAAATCGATGGGAGTTTAACGAAAATGTGGGGAATGATGCCACCTTTCATTTGAGACCAACCCCAGGTCGCTACGACCAATAGAACCAGAGATATTTAAAAAAAACTGATTTTTCCAAATTTTAGCAAGGTAAACCCCTTCAAATCTGGGTGAAAAAAATCGATTTTTCAAAAAATTGAAAAAAAAATATTTTGCCACATTATTTCCATCGGAAATTTCCTCAGCTTTTCAATGGAATCATCAGAAAATACTTATCTTCAATATTCATCTTGATTTATCATGATTTTCAAAATAAATCCATTGGAAATGTCAGAATATCAATCAACTTCATTATCACAAGAACATAAAATTCAATGATTTATATCGAATTTAATTCGTGCTCTTGTCCTATTACACGTCACTTTATACACCGATTTCCGGGTGATAGATTTTGGTTGAAAGATAAGAGAGACAGTGGCCTCAACGGCCAAACCAATTAGTCGAATTAGTGGACAGCAAGATACGGGGGAGTATCGATTTTCATGGCGTATCAGCTAAAGTGCATTACCCATTTCATATTATTACCCAAAAAAAAAAAAATAACAGAATTATAAAAAATAAAAAAGTATAAAGTAATGAGTAAAATTACTGTAGAAAATTGGACGATAATCAAATTATGCTAATTTATGTAATATCTCTATTCTGAGATGATTAAGCTAGAATAGAATGAATTAATGAGAATAAAAAAAAAACGAAAAAATACCTTGGATTAACCTCATTAAAATAAATTGCAATAAATTATTGAGAATTAAAATTCACAGAGAGAAAGAAAAGATAACGAATGAAAAATGAATGAAATACATCTAAAAATTAAAAAAACTAAACTAAAAAAGAATTATTTGATGCAACAAGATACATTTGTGTTGAATAAATTTAACTCCTGAACAATACATTTATCATTGTACCCCACGTTACGGCCTTGGGAAATTACTGTAGACTCGCTCCTGACACAGGTTCCCATTTTTCCCCCACTCTCTCTCCTCAATTTTCATTTCCACGCGTTCACGTCTGTACTTACAATTCACCCGCACACTGCACTAGTTCTCTCCACAAACTTCCCTTTTTTTCCTCCATGGGAGAAAGAGTTTGAGGGCTGGGAGAGAACGTTATACATAATGCAGAGAAGCCCTCAGGCGGCACTATACGGATTACGGAAAACGATGGGATGGTGTGTGGTGCACCTCATTCTTTTCGTACTGAGTGTTGAGAAGAGAGTGGGGGGAGGAAGGGGGACGTGCTTTTTCTTTATTTATACCTGTGGGATGCCAAAGTCGTGGCAGACGATGGCCCATCGAATATTCAGGAAGTTTAAAGAATTTTTCACTAAAAAATTGGGGATTTTTTTACCCAAATTTCCCCATTAAAATAACGATTAGCAAACATTGGTGAGTTCAAATCGATCGAGACGATTGTGCCTTTACATGAAATAAGGAAAAAGCTCCAATCGGTAAGTCAAACAGTCGATAAATACATTTTTGTTGGGGAGGAGAATTGTTGAGGGAAAAAAAAGGGAGAGAATGAAATTGCGGAGGGAAAAAAAACGATTTACTTGGGTTCGTTCGTGGTCATCCGCCAATACTCGGTAGTCTCGAGGGCTCAGGCACAATGGGGTCGTTCGCAAAACGTCGAGAGGAACCTACTAACAATTGGCCTTAAGGAATAAAGAGAATGGGTGGGGAAAAAAAATGGAGAAAACGAATAAATAGAGGAAAAAAAGGAGGAGGAATTAAATGAACATTGAACGTGAATTCATTTGAAATGTCGTGAGCCGATTTGCAGTGATTAATTAATGATATGTAATAATAAAGTTCTTGTGAAAAATGTATTTTGGTGCTGAATATTTAGTTGTACTGGTTTAAAAATTTTATTTGAATACTGTGTGCACTCATGCACTCGTTTATGGTTAATAAAATGAATGAGAAAAAAAGGGAAAATAACGTGCGAATTTACACGCAAACATCCTTACTATTTTTATATTTTCTTTCATTTTTACTTCCATCTATTTTCTTATTTTTATTCTTTTTCGAGGGCTCTTCTGGCCTGTCTCTCTACATTCCCTTTTTTTTTATGTAGAGCGTGGAAACACTGTTTGCATACTCAGTAAATATCACGTGAAAAAATAAAATAGAAATAAAGTAAATAAGAATGAAAGAAAAAAAGAGGATACATAGAAAGGGGAAGAAAAATTAGGTATTCATGTCTCTACGAAATATGAAAATGAAAAGTGCAAAAGAAAAATCGGAAAAATAAAATTTTATCCTGTGATTTTTCTTCACAATTTTATTATTAATTTTAATCATCAAATTTAATTCTACTTTAAATTTAAAAATTATGGAAAAAACATTGAGTCTCTTGCAGATAGTCTCCAGTGGTTGAATACTGGTTAAAACCGTAGGAAAAGTTTCAAACTGTGCACAAACTGTTATCGGCAAGCTCAAATCGGCGAACGTTATCGCAGTCTCTTATCGTACAGACGAAAACTCGAGTACCCATCACAATTTGAAAGGGACCTCTCATTCATTGTATCTTCAAGTGAAAATGTCTAAACAATTTTTTCCATTTTTTTAAAATTCTTTTCTCGATATGAATTCGTAATACTTTATCTACAATCACAATGATTATTATTTTTGCCCTTTAAATATACATGATAAAAGGGCGAAATAAAGGGGGAATGGAGGGAGAGACAGAATGATTAATGTCCTCGAGTGTAATTCAACGTTTCCGCAGGCGTCGTAGAAACTACTTTAATTTTTAATGTGCAAGACGTGACTACCCGTTGCTTCTCTGCGTCGACACTTTTTGTGTGAGCTACGTGTATTTTTTCAATGATAATTTATATATATATATATATATATTTATGTAATTATAGAAACATTCGATTTTAATTGGGGATTTTTTTTTTTTTTTGAAGACTCTATGAAAAAAAATTGAAAAAATTACACAATAATTAGGACACATTCCAGTATTTTCTCAATTTTTTTCAGATTTTTCCCATTACTCCTTTATCCCAAAAAAAAATAATAATAAATCAATTTTCCTCAGACCATAATTTTTCATTCCTCGAGAATAATAATTCACCGTAAATTTCAATTGATAAAAAGAAGGAAAAGAAGAAGAATCACTAATCGTTACGGAGGATAACAAGAATAATGAAGACAGAAGTGACATAAAGAGGGGAATAAAAATCACGTGACAAGGATTCTCGATTTTTCCTAAAGGCTCTCGTAGAGTGAATGACGTGTTAAGCTGTGGATGGAGTCGCTTTTGGTTGGAATCGAAATGTCCAAGTGGCAAGAAAGAGTGGAGTGAAAAAAAAAAGTAAAAAAAAATAGAAAAGAGGGTAAAAGAAAAATATTGAGAGGAGACATTTTCCAATCGTCTGTCTCAGTGGAATATTCGTGGCATATTGCCACTACGTGATACGTAATTTTATCACAATATTCTTTTTCCCCTTCATATTTTTCTTATTTATTTCTTTAATATTGTGGCTCACACGTAATTCATTCAATTCCCAGGGAAACGACAAGACATGATGAATGAAGTCACTCTATTTATTATTATTATTATCATAAGATAAATGGTGAATTGGAGAAGAGAATTCCAATGGAGATAACAGAATATTATGGCTTCAGAATTCATGAAAATTGTGTGACATTGCTATTGGGAATTTGTGATTGAAAATATTGGAATTGAAGCCTCTCTCCATTTTTCATCATGAATAAATTTTATTTTCCACATATTCAGAATTATTATTAGAAGAGAGATAATTAATTTAATTAATTGTGAGTATTAACGATAATTTACGTTATTCTCGGATTCCCAGAATTTCATGACTCTTCAAAATTTACGAACATTAATGTAAACATGTGGTATTGAAGAGCGAATGTTTTGAAACAACCGCACGAACTATTCAAAATGCGACAGAGGGCTTTTCAAATTGACCAGGAGAAGGTAGAATTGGGGGAGGCTGAAGGGGGTGGTTATGGGAAATGTGTGAGTTGAACAGTCGTGTGAAAGGGATGCTGGATGCTTCAGAATAGTCCGGGGCAATGAACCGAAGGCACTCGTGACTATTCACCGGGGCAAATTTCCAATGAAATTTTATCACTCGAGGGCTCATTCCTGAATTCATTGAATTTACAAATGCGCCTGTGCTCATGTTCTTTTCGCCTCTGTCTCCAACCCTCGAATTATGTTTTAAATTAATATTAATTAATTACTCAACTGTGTAAACACGAAAGAAAAAGCAAAACTAATTAGAATTCAGGTGAATGCTCTCCTTTTTTTTTAAAACATTTAATTTTCATTAGAAATTTAAATTACCGAAGGAAAGAGAAAAAAAATGGAGAAATACGTGGAGTTGAAAAATAGGGGAAAATTTGAGGGAAAAATGGAGGTGGATTTGTCGGATTCGTTGGAAAAATTCTTCAGGCCAGTGTTAACAGTTGGACATGTACGTACATATGTACATGCTGAGTCTTGCAGGAGCCAGTGCAACGTCTCTCATGTGTGGAGCTTACAATGTAGCCGTTTAATGGCACTTCCTCGAGTGGGATATATCCACATAGCCCTTTACACACCCCACCCACTGTTACAAGTTTCCCAGGGTTATTTTACGGTATGAAAGGGTATAACTCCTCCAGGTAACGTCAGTGTGCTTTGTCATCACGTTTCTAAAGACTCATCAAACGAGAGGAAGAAAAGAAAGAACGTGCAAATTATTTTTCACTGATAAATCAAGAAATTAAGGGTTTTTCTCTTTGTTCTATCGTAAATATCTTCGAAGCGAGTGGATTTAGGGGAAAATATCAGGAGACCTTTTTTGGAGAGGATTAAATTATCTACAAAAAAGGTCTCTTGATAAATTCTCGAAAATGTCATGGTTCTTGAGATATTCAAGAATAAAAAAACTGTAATTTTGTTGGAAACTTTCGGAATATTCAAATACACTGAAATTTTTAAGGATAAGAATCATGCACGTTTGAATATTATGCAGAGAGTGAAATAAAAATATAACTCGAAATAACGTAGAGAATGAGGGTGAAAAAGAATTGAGGTTTTTGAGTCTGGGTAAAAGTAGTAGGTGGCAATCCAGGGCTATTCCCGGTGGTCACGTCACACCGGTTTGTCACCTGGTTAACGTGACCTCACTTTTTCTTCCCTCAACTCACAATCTCCACTCTCTCTCATTCCGGAAAGCTACAGACTAGTTTTTTTTTTTTTCTCTCAACTTCCGCCCTTATTCCCTGATTCTGCCGGTAGTCAGTTCTGTTGGAAATCTCTTCCTTCCTTTTAACACGTAACTCCCAGATTAAACATCATTAGCTTCGGAGCATTTGCGATAAAATTAAAAGGTTAAAAAAACATTAAAAGGAAAATAAATGAAAAGAAAAATTCCCATTAATTCCTCAACTGCAACTCGAGAATTTCCAATTTATCGCATAATTTTAATGTTTTTTTTTTCCCACTTTTTTGAGGAGTGATCGATGGTGAAATTTCCTATCCACTTTCAACGTTTGAAATTTCAAGTCTGTGCCAATGGTATATCCACTAAATTCCGTACGTTTGTTTTTCTTCTGACGTTTCATTTCAACAGTGACGGATGGTTTCACAGCGCAGTAATTCTCAGGTGGTGTTGGAGAATAAAAAGAAGGATTTTTTCCACTCGAAAACGATACTAGCAATCATTTCCCCAATACAAACAATGTTTCCACTATTTTCCCAATTATTGAAGTAAAAAAAAAAACGCAAAAGAATTCACTCTGAATAATTGTGAAAATTAAAAGGCAAAAAAATTAATCAATAAAATTTACATTATTTTTCACGATAACTCGGGTAATTCCGAGTTTCACCATAACCATTAAACCATTAAACTTCCTTAAAACCCCGCGGCAATTTCCTAATAAACTCAGTCATGAAATAAACTTAATAAAACACGAAATGAAAAATCTAGAATGGTAAAAAAAATTAATAATTTTCGTGTTATTATCTTCGTAGTTTGAGGGAAAAATTTAGTAACGCGCATGAACTGTATAATTGCGGTAGTCTAAGAATTTATTTGATTTTACGAGAGCCTGGGTAATTTTCGTGGCATTCGTGGGCAAAACGACCGGCAGAACGGCCGCGTTACAGTCATGAACTCGTTCAGTAAATTACAAAGGAGAGCCTCAGACAATATATACGATCCATTTCCCTCTCTTTCTTTCTTCAATGATATAGAGCACATACTGAAGAGTACAAAGGTTATATTGGAGATTACAAGTTTACTCTGAAGCCGTAAATGTATAAAAACGATGAGTATATTGGTCACGCAATGGATTTGTCAATGTATCAGTTTTTCCTATTTTCTGAGAATCCGAGTACTAAGGTCACTGGGGGATTTAAGTGTCCCTCAAGTTCAAGGATATTTTGGTTAATGGAAAAATCCAATTTACCAAGGAAATTTCATTAATTTTATAAATAAATCATTTGCAGTTATTTTTTAATAAAAAATTCATTTTTTTAGATTTTTAGGATTATTCTTGGTTTATGATAAAATTAAAGAATTTCATTAATTTTAATCTGCTCTAATTCTACGACCAATGGTACGTGCTCGAGTATGCAGAATGCGTGCGCTCACTACTCAATTCTCAATCGCCACTCACTACGAGTCAACGCTCACAATGCTGTACGCGTGGTGAACAGAATTCATGCCATCAACCCCTCGAAATAAATGAAAGAGTCAAAGAAATGAATAAAAAAACGTGAATTTCCCCAATGAAACATTTTCAAGTACTAAAATTGAATTATCTCGAGAGCTCTTGATGTGAATTGAATTCATGATTTTATTCAAAAACTTGTGAAAATTCCAGAATAATGAAAAATTAATGATTTCCTCGATTTTTTGTGAATTTTTTTTATTTAAGAAAAATCATAGAAAATTCTTTTATCCACTAAAATCAAGGGGAAAAATGCTGGAAAAACTCACCGGGTCTGGCCGCCCCAAGGTCAGGTCAGTAGGCCGCATCCACACGTCCCCCAGCCCTCGTTTTTCCCCCACAAAATAATCCACAAGATATATTAACAATAAGAACGTAAAAAGAAACTTGAAAAACGAGAGAAAAAACCACTTCACTCAATACTCCCTAAAATAGTGTCTTAAAAAAATCATAAATGCCTGAGGAGCCAAATTTTTTCTTTCTTATTTTCAGATTTATTTTAATTTTACATTTGTGATAATCACTTTTCCTCATTGATAACACTCTTTATTCCTGAATAAATCATTTACACGTTATATTATCATTGAATAATCAATGAATATCTCCATTAAAATTTAAAAAATTCGTTAAATAAACCTTTTGATTATGAAAAAAGAGGAGAGACAGAGAGAGGTGCGTACGGGGCGAGTTTTCTCCAAGAACTGGCGGGAGCTTTTACTCTGTAACACGCAAGAGCGCTATACTCCCGCTACCCGGGTATTTCATCCCCACTCTCCACTAACTTACCTGAGAGAGAAAAGCCCCTGATCTCTCCCTTCAGTTTGTATTTTACCCCGCCATTTGCCACCATATATATCCACACCCCTCTTTTTCTGCCCCTTCTATACTACCCTAGAAATAGTAGAAGGGATGATACTGTGTAACCTAGCTCTAACTGTTTCAACTGTTGAAAAAACCAGAGCAAACCTAGTACAACTTTATACGGATCTATTTCATTTTTCTTTGGTTTTTCACAATTTTTATTAAATTAGTTTTTTATAATTATTATATTATTATTTTTGTTGATGGGAAAATGATTGAATTTGAGGGACTAATTTCTGTAGTCAATTATTTGGAATTTCGTGAATATTTTAGGCTCGTAATTTTGTCGCTAATGAGGGTATCAGTAATTAATTCTTCAAGGAATTAAAGTGGAAGGGTTATACTATGATTTCACAGAGAAAATTCTCATTTTATCAATTTTCTTTTCTCATTTAAGTGGGAAAAAAAGAAATTAATTTCCTAATTACTCGCTCTTTTTTTCTTTCAATTAGTAAAAAAAAATGAATTGATCATTTTTCGTGCTGAACTGTGGAAAAAAGGGGAATTCAGTGAATTTGAGGAGAGTGAGCTTTGCCAAGAGATATCAGGTAGCACAGTGGCTGCTATCTTCCATTGAATTAAAACGACTTGCAACTCTGCCAGCTGCATTAAATCCCACGATTGTTTTTTTTTTTTTTATTTTAATTTTATTAACATTTTTATTTCACTCAGTCAAAGTGACTACAGGAAACTGAATTCTCGAGTTATAAAAAGTTGATAATAATTATTGACATAAAAAAAAGAAGAGAGAAATTATCAGAAGAATAAAATCTTGAGAGAAAAAGAAAAAAACAATTATTTTCCTTTAAAAAATAAAAGTTAATAGGCTGTTATCTCCTGGTGTTATTCTCTCGCTCATGATGGGGTTTCGCAAGTTAAGAAAGAGGGGGTGGGTGGGTGGCTGATAGCGTTTGACGAGAGTGAAGAATCCTCAAGGGTTAAGATAATCCAATGGGATTTCTTTATGTTCTCGTGAAAGACACAAGTTGCTTCTTTTTTTCCATCACAATTCTCATTTTTTTTTTGTCTCCTTCAATGGTGCTGTTCTTCACTTCGACAAGTGAAAGAATGCAGTTTCACTATATTTCCCCTTTTTTTTTGCAGGGAGAAAGAAAATGAGAGAGAAGCGTGGAGAGTTGCGCGAACGGGGGATATGGACGAGTGAAAAACGTTACCTATATGAAAGTACATTTCTCAACAGCGTGAAAATCGATAAGCGACAAACCAACCTCCACCTATACCCAACAAAAGAGGGTGAGAGGGGAGGAGTGAATTCAACGATTCTATGACCTCGAATACGCGATACTGACACTGTTGCATTTGTATTTTGAGATCATTGGACATTGATTTATGCCATTGAATAGAGAATTACGATAATAAACCTGGGAATTTTCAATTAATCGAGAATGGAATTTTGTTTTGGGAATATCTCTGAAACTATTGGATTTACTAAAATTTCTCAAGATACCTTTTTTGTAGACAATTTAATTATCTACAAAAAAGGTCTCTTGACATTTTTTCGTAAATCCACTCATTCCTGAGATATTCACAGTTTAATACTCATGAGAGTATGAAAATCACAATTTTTCCTGCATTTTTCTTTTGAAATAATCATGAACCTCAATAATTGAGGAAAAATAGTATTCGAATATTCCCGGGTAAAATTGGCGGGTAACGGGAATCAATTGGGCATGCGCATGGCAACGGGCGCGAAAATGATTGCAAGATGTCGCCACAGTAGTTTTTACAGATGGCGAAAAACAGTGGCAAGGAGTGTAAAACCGGTCATGGGGCATAGTTAACGACCGCATCATATTCGCCAGCCCGCCGAATATATATTTATCATTTCTTAAAAATCATAAAATCATTGAAAATTCAATTATTTTAAATTGAAAATTCACGAATTATTCATTAGATAATAAGTTAATGTGATAATTTATTGATTAATTGATAAAAGTGGTGAATTAGTTATTGCTAACAGGAAGAATTAATAATTGTTTTCAAAAGAGAGGTTCGGAAAATAATATAAAAACATGGGGGCTTACCTATCGGAGCCGATAACGAAGAAGATCTCGAGCGACGAGTCGGGAAAGAATGTGGCGTTCGGCGCCAGTTCTATGCAGGGTTGGAGGGTCAGCCAGGAGGTAAATAACTGGATAAATAAATAATATTATTCATTAAATTATGAATATTGTCCCAATCATTTGTGATTAAAACTTTAATTCCCAAGAATAACTCGGAAGCATCCAATGGATTCCAACCTCCAATTTCCCACAATTTTTTTTATTGATAATTAATTTAATTAATTCATTCAGCACAATTGTTCCTACTAATTATTCTAATTTTCCATTCTCCCATTTTAACGCATTCTTCACAAATTAATTTAATTAATTAATTTCAGGATGCCCATAATTGCTGCATCGACTATGACGACAACATCTCCCTCTTCGCGGTTTACGACGGTCACGGTGGTCACGAGGTAGCCACCTACTGTGCCCAGAATCTCCCGGACTTTATAAAATCCACAGAGGCATATAAACGTGGCGACATAAAGCAGGCCCTGATAGACGCCTTCTTAGGCTTCGATGCAACCCTAGCAACACCGGAAATAATATCAACCCTGAAGAAGATAGCCGGCTCATCAGTAACTGAAAAAGAAGCTCTGGACTCCTGTGACTCTTCCGAAGAGGACACAGTAACAAATCTCCGTAAAGAAGCGGAAATGCCCCTGGAACAAGTGATGCTCAAGTACCAAACGGATTCATCAATTCCAAACTCCGAGAAGCTGAAACGCACTATGGCATCGCCTTATTTAAGATGCCGTCGTGCTATGAACAAGGCAAGCTGCTCCTCATCAGGTGCCGGTTGTGCAGGATGGACGAGCACCTGGAACACGAACGAGGCCGACGTCAGCAGCTCGAGCCAGCCATGCTCCTCAAAGCCAGAGACTTCTGAGGAAGAAGTTCCCGAGGAGAAGAAGCCCCAATTACCTGGCAGCAGTGATTCCGATCAGATTCTCGACTCCACTAGCAACGGCGATGGTCCCCATCCCTCGGAGCCGCCCACCGATCCCACATCATCCGCAGCAAAATCCGATATGCCAGATTCATCAGAGGACAAAGCTGCCAATGAGATTTCATCAAATTCGGAGATAAACGGTGATAAAGAAGAGAAAGTCCCAGGAAATTCTGATGTAGACAGCAGCAAGAATGATAATGTCTCGAGTTCGTGTATTGCGGTGGAGAATGGAGAGGCAGAGCAGCAAGAATCCATCAGCAGCTCCAGCAAAAAATCAGCGCAGAGCGAGAATTTTTACAGGGCACTTCTGCAGTGTGCAGCTGATCATGAAGAGGATGAGGAGTCGGATTCTGATGATGAGAATGATGAGACATTCTGTGGATTGCCGGAGGGCATGAGTGAGGAGGATGAAGACGAGGACGTCGAAGAGGAGGACAGCGATATGGAGGATGATGAGGAGATGGATGATGATGATGAAGATGGAGAGTTCAGTCTGAATGAAGAACCTGGCGCAGATAGTGGGTGCACAGCTGTCGTTGCTGTTCTTCAGGGGAATGAACTCTACGTGGCTAATGCCGGGGACTCGAGGTGCGTTTTGTGCAGAGATGGAGAGGCTATTGAACTCAGTTTGGATCACAAGCCAGAGGATCAGCCGGAAATGGCGAGGATCGTTAAGGCAGGAGGCAAAGTCACGTCAGATGGAAGGGTCAATGGAGGGCTGAACTTGTCGAGGGCACTTGGTGATCATGCTTACAAGCAGAACAGCAATTTACCACCGGAGGAACAGATGATATCGGCTATGCCTGATATCAAGAGGATAACGGTTGATCCAACGAAGGACGAGTTTATGGTACTTGCTTGCGATGGGATTTGGAATTTTATGTCGTCGAATGATGTTGTTAAGTTTGTCAGGGAGAGGCTTAAGAAGAGCGAGGATAATATCTCGAAGATTTGTGAAGAGGTGAGTATCTTATTTTGTTTTTATTGGATTGTCTTATTTATTTTGTGGATTCTTGGGAAATAATACTTTTGGGTTTTTCGGGATTTCAGTTATTTGATCACTGTCTAGCACCAGATACACTCGGTGATGGAACTGGCTGTGACAACATGACAGCAGTTATCGTTAAATTTAAGCCAACAATTGAGCCAGAGGCTAAGAATAATGGGGAAACTGAGGAAATTAATGTAGCGAAGAAAAGGCCAATTTCACCGATAGAAAATACTAATGATAATGCAGATGATACAGTTAATAATGAGAAACCAATTGAAGAGTGTAAACGTGCTAAATTAGAGGCAGTCTGAAGAATTTAATTTTGAGTTTGAACATTCGCAGTAATTTCAGAAAAAAAAAGACTACGACTGTGTTTATGATGCAAGTGAATGTGAATTATTCCTCAATTATTTTCATAATTTTTTCTTCTTTTGATAAAATAAAATTATGTAAATTCAGTAGAGAAGAGGTGAACTTAGATGAGATAATGTTTGTCATTCAATTTTTTTTGGAAATATCAGAGAAATTTCTGGAAACTTCTTTTTAAAAGGATATTTCCAAAATAATGAATTAAACAAAATCACAGTTTCATCTCTTGGCTATTGAATAAATATTTAAAATCCCTGACGACTGTTGAGAGTCACAAGTAATGATTTATTGTTAATTAATGTGTTTAGTGTTTTTCTCGGATAATTCGTGAAATAGCTATGATTGAGGAGCACATGAGCGTCTTTGGACAATTTTTCCTTCAACTTCATCGCATGAAAAGAAAAAGGCTGAATACTTTAAAGGCCTAATGAAATTCATTGGAATACGAAAAATTAATGCATTTCATAATATTATTTTATACTTTTTAATTCACTAACGTAAATCGACAATCACTGAGTAATTTGGTTTTTTATCAAACTCAAAATTCCCCTCATTTGCTCCGAAGAAAAAAAAAAAGAATAAAATGAAAAAAAAAAAAAAAAAAAAAAATTAATGTAAAGTTACACATAATTCTAAGAGGTGTAGTAGGTATGTAAATATTTGAAATAATACGTGAAAAAAAAATGGAAAAAAACAAACATAGATTAGGATTTATATTTGTAATGAAAAAAAAAAAGAAGAACGACACCAATTTTATTTTTTCTAATTCAAAAAGAACATTGAAGAAATTTCTTCTTCCAAAATTCCATTAAGAAAAAAATCTCTGATTATTCTAATTAATACAACACCTATGTTTATCCAGTGATTTGGCATTTAATTTAATGTTTAGTTGAGAATAATTAAATTCATAATTAATTGAAACTTTGAGTGTCGTGAATTAAATACTTTAGATTTAAAATAAATAGAAGATGAAGAGAAGAAGGAAAAAAAAATATTTGGCAGTAAAACAAGACGTGCCTTTGATGAACAAAAAAAATTTGGAAAAAATGAATTTCCAGTTCTTTCAAAAAAAATGAAGACAAAAAAACAATTCCCTCTCACAATAATTTCTGTTTGTCCCACGTAATTTGTACACAAATTGTTTTCACAGAATAATTGACGAGAAAAGAGAAGAGAGAGAGAAACAAAAAAGAAGAGAAAAAGATTAATATTGGAATAAATGAAGAAAAAATTAATTCACTGACAAGTGTTCAATTGTTTCAAGCTGTTCCAATTCGATTCTTCGTAGAGAATCATATTGTATCCTCAAACGCTCCAATTCCATTGTTTTTTCAATTATCAAAGCCTGAAAATGTCCATTTTTATTCATTTTTCTTCTCTCAAATTATGGAGAATTTGTTTTATTGATTCTGTACCTGCATTTTTTGTTTTTGAGCTTCACGCTGTTTAGCAACGGATCTCAACAAGTTTCTCGCCCCTATCGTCCTCATTTTTTCCTTATCAACTTCGTTTGAAAGAGCATCGAGCATCTCAATGAACTCATCCGAGTTTTTCTTAAATTCCGTTATTTCTGTAATTCAAGAAATTTCAGGAACTCGTAGATATCTTCAGAAGTATGAGATTCAGGGGAATTCTCTGCATCTGATCTATCCTGAGATATTCACAAATGAGAGAATTCCTCATTTTGTAGTATTTCACAAATATCTGGGAAACTATTGAATTTACGAGAATTTACCAAGGAACCTTTTTTGCAGAGAATAAAATTCTGCACAAAAAAGCTTTGATCATAAATTCTCCTAAGTCTGCCCATTTCAGAGATATCTGTGAATTTCTCCAAATCGACAATTTTCTGGATTCTCGTCAAAGAAATTGTGCAGTGCTCTTTGCCAACGCTCTAGTGCTTTCAGTGTAAAAAATCATCGGGAATCGCAAAAAAAAAAACGACAAAATCACCTACAGAATAAGTTTTCCTTCATTTCTGCAGGAGAAATGTTAAGATTCTGAAAATCCATCAACATTCCCTGTGCAATGCCCCTAACCCTTGTGTGCGCATAAGGAAATCGTGTCACAAAATAAAAAAAAACGCCAATTCCGTAGAAAAAAAATGATTAAACTTACTGGAAACAAAACCTTGGCATTCAACCCTCAATTTTTCACTCTGCCCCGTAATTTCTGGCTCCAATATTCTGATTTTACTGAAATCATCGATGTAGAGTCCATACTTCGCCAAAGCGTCCGCCATTTTGTTTTCGATGTGACTAGAATCACCACACGGTGGACGGACCGTTTATTTCACACTCTCATGACGCAGTCGCGCCATCTTGTCTGATGCACTCCAACTGAATTCAAATAACACTAAGGAGAGAAAAAAAATCAATAATTCGTGATAAAAGACAGATTAATGTTTCTTGAGGTTAGAATTTAATGTGTCGTCTCTCACATTGACAAATAATATTATTACGTAATTGTTGAATGGGTGAAACTGATTATTTTTTTCATTCCTACGTATTTTCATAATTGAATGAAATTAAAGGCAATTAATTAAATAAACATGCCAGAAACGCAGAAAAAACCTCTTTACATTGGTGCTATTGATGAAGGAACGAGTAGTGCAAGATTTTTGATATTTGACGTACCAACGAGAAAAATTATTACGTCCCATCAAATTGAGATTAAACAGAAATATCCGCAGGAGGGATGGGTCGAGCAGGATCCAAAGGAAATATTAAATGCTGTCATAGGTTGTATAACTAAGGTTACTGAGAATCTGAAGGAAATGGGAATTGATAGCAGTGAAATAAAAGCTATTGGTATCACAAATCAACGAGAGACAACTGTTGTTTGGGATAGAACGACTGGAGAGCCTCTGAACAATGCCATTGGTAATTTCATTAAATTAAAAATCTTCAAAACAATTAAATTCTAATAATTAATTCAATTTTCCACAGTTTGGCATGATATGAGGACAACTACTACACTCGAGGATGTTCTCGAACAAATCCCCAACAAAACGAGGAATAAGAATTATTTAAAACCACTCTGTGGATTACCAATGTCGCCTTATTTTAGTGCTGTCAAGATCAGGTGGCTCATGGACAATGTTCCCAAGGTAAAACAATTCTTCAAATAAGAAAAATTGAAGTGAAAAGGATCATTACATTTTAATTCTTCTTCCAGGTGAAACAGGCAGTCGTCGCCAACACCTGTGCCTTCGGCACCATCGACACCTGGTTAATCTGGAACTTGACCAAAGGTGAACTCCACATAACCGACGTCTCCAACGCCTCTCGAACTCTCCTCATGAACATCGAGACGTTAAAATGGGATCCACTGCTCCTCAAATTCTTCGGAATTCCCCAGAAAATCCTGCCCGAGATCAAATCATCAGCCGAACTTTACGGGAGAATATCCTATCCCCCTGCATTAGCAGGGATTCCACTGTCAGGCTGTGTTGGTGATCAGCAGGGTGCATTGCTTGGACAATTGTGCCTGAAACCTGGTGAGGCAAAAGCAACTTATGGTACCGGTTGCTTTCTCCTCTGCAACACTGGCACAGTAAAAGTCGATTCTACTCAAGGATTGATAACAACAGTTGCTTATAAATTAGGTAAATCACCAGCAGTTTATGCACTCGAGGGCTCAGTAGCTGTTGCCGGAGCAGCTCTGAAATGGCTTCGTGACAACATGGAGTTGGTTGATAATTATGGAAGTATTCAGACCATGGCTGAGTCAGTTAGTAGCACGAACGATGTTTATTTCGTTCCAGCATTCTCCGGACTTTATGCGCCTTATTGGCAGCAAGATGCACGTGGTGTTATTTGTGGTATCACTGAAGACACCCAACATCATCACATCATCAGGGCGACTCTCGAGGCTGTTTGCTTTCAGACGAGAGATATTCTTGAGGCGATGGTCACAGATTCTCGGACTAAATTGACGACGTTACTTGTTGATGGCGGAATGACAGTTAATAATCTTCTCATGCAGCTTCAAGCTGATCTCACTGGCATCAATGTACTAAGGCCGCATATGGTAGAGTCCACTGCTCTTGGTGCTGCTATTCTGGCGGGGATTGGTGCGGGATTGTTGGATATTGGGGACGTGGAAACCTCTCAGATGACGAAATTTACGCCTTCAATTAGTGAGGACGAGAGGGACTTGAGGTACTCTAAATGGAAAATGGCTGTGGAGAGGTCGATGAAGTGGGATATTTCTAATAGCTTGGATAATTAAATTTTTCAGACACTTTATCGATAGATTAAGAATAGTAATATTAAAGTTGAGAGGTACTTAATAATAGGGTGAGGCCTATTTTATGATTTTAATGAATATTTCAATTTTTAAATGAACTCTCATTGTTCGTCAAGTGTTGTCACAGCAAAAATCATGTGTAACAATTGTAGGATATTTTAAAATTAACTTATCAAAATTTAGACTATTGAATTCTTCTTGTTGAAAATTATTTTTATTGTTACAAGAGTGAAATATTGAATTAAATTCAATTTCATAGAAAATCCTATTATCTTTTTGTTATTCTATCGTTTCCTGAGCATCAATCATGTGTCATCATAGAGTGAAAGGATCGATATACATTTGGGTCATTGGTGAGTGTCAATTGCCGGTCCTGAAAGGATCATAAATTGTCTGAAAGAAAGAGGAAGTGAGGGAGAAGAATAAACTTCAGGTTGTCTATGGAATCATCAAAAAAAATGTCCATTACTCCTTTTGTTCTCTTTACCTCACATTCCCCTAATTATTCTTCACCTTCACATTGCCAAAATTGTCTGTGAAACAAAAAGAACTGCAGCTTCACGATAATACAATAAATTACACTATTGGTCCATGGGGAGGATGAGATCAATGAAATGATGCTAGCATTCGGCGCATGTGAGATATAAATTTCCCAACATTTAACAGAGCTTCGCAAGGACAAAGAGCCACAGTTACTCTCAAACCATTGACACAGTAACATCATTCCTCTCTTCCTCAATTCCCTTTAATAAAGTATCAAAAAATTATAACACAAAACAGTAACAATAATTGTGATAATAATGAAGGATCAAGAGACAACAGGATGTCAAAAAAAACCAACGAAATTGCGAAATTTAATTTACAAGACTGAAGCTTTTGATTCACTTCATCCAAGGGGAAATGAGGTTTTTTTTTATTACTTTAAATTCTATTGATTCTATTTTTTTCATTTTATTAAAAAAAAATAATTATTTTGCATAGAAAACCCTGTGCTCCGGTCAAGTATGCCTGGGAAGTGTAATGACCCTTCCTTTTCACGGTCCAGATCCAAGAAAGAAGGAAGAGATCTTGACTCATGCAAAAGATTTTCTCGAGCAATATTTCACGTCTATTCGAAGGTAAAATAATCGATTCATTTATCTTAAAAAAAAGGGTAACGACTTTTCCTCGAATTTAAATGCAGATTGAACAGTGAGGCACATCAATTACGATGGGAGAGTATACAGAGAGAAGTAATGACAACAAATACATATCAATTGAGTGAAACTGAGCTAGTATTTGGTGCTAAATTAGCCTGGAGAAATGCAGCACGTTGCATTGGCAGAATTCAATGGTCAAAACTTCAGGTATTCGACTGCAGATATGTTACGACCACCAGTGGAATGTTTGAGGCAATTTGTAATCACATTAAGTATGGTACTAACAAAGGAAACATAAGGTGACTTGACCAGTTTCTTTTTTTTTCGATAATTATTGACTCGAGGAAAATCATTAAAAAATCATTTTCCTGTTTTTACTGCAGATCTGCAATTACAGTTTTCCCACAACGAACCGATGGCAAACATGATTACAGAGTTTGGAATTCACAGTTAATTGGATATGCTGGATATAAAAATAAAGATGGGAGTATTCTTGGAGATCCGGCAAATGTTGAATTCACTGATGTACGTTTTTTTTTTTTTAATTTTCTTTTTTTTTGTTGAGATTATGGTGGGATTAACCTTTAATAAATTCCAGCTTTGCTTTAAACTTGGATGGAGAGGCCCACGTTCAGGAATTCGGACGAGATTTGATATTTTGCCTCTTGTGTTGTCAGCAAATGGGCACGATCCTGATTACTTTGATATACCAGCTGAATTGGTTCTTGAAGTTCCATTGAAACATCCAACGTAATTTATTATGCTAATTTAATTAAGAATTTCTCAAATTTTCTTCAGGATTTTGTGATTCTCCTTTTTTCTTTAAATTCCTCAGTTACGAATGGTTCGAGGAAATGCAGTTAAAATGGTTCGGAGTGCCAGCAGTGTCGTCAATGGTTTTTGACTGCGGTGGATTGGAATTTACAGCTGCACCATTCAATGGCTGGTACATGAGCACTGAAATTGGTGCACGTGATCTGTGTGACGTAAATCGTTACAATCTTCTTGAGGTAATTTAAATATTGAAAAATGTTTGATAAAATTATCGAACATTAGTCATTGGATGGGAATTTTTAATGTTCATTTCTTTTCAGACGATAGCAATTAATATGGGCCTCGATACACGAACGCCAATAACTTTGTGGAAGGATAAAGCGATGATTGAGGCTAATGTAGCTGTTTTGTATAGCTTCCAGGTAATTCTCACGTATCGAATTATAATTAAAAAGAATATATAATAAAATCGGTTCTTTTCTCTCAGATTAAAAACGTCACAATCGTGGATCATCATACAGCATCAGAATCCTTCATGAAACACTACGAAAATGAAATGCGCCTTCGTAAAGGCTGTCCAGCCGATTGGCTGTGGATAGTACCACCGATTTCAGGCTCTGCAACTCAAGTATTTCACCAGGAAATGGCTCTGTATCATTTAAAACCATCGTACGATGCTCAGGATCCAGCGTGGAAGTCTCACATATGGAAGAAGGGTCGTGATAAAAAATCGACGTCGAAAAAACCCAGGAGGAAGTTTCACTTCAAACAAATCGCTCGGTAATTCATAAAAAAATTCATGCACCAAGAAAATGACTCACTTTATCTTCTTTACTTCATTCTAGAGCCGTGAAATTTACATCGAAACTATTTGGACGTGCTTTATCACGTCGCATAAAGGCGACAGTATTATTTGCAACTGAAACTGGTACATCGCAGATGTATGCTGAGAAACTTGGTGAATTACTTGGTCATGCCTTTCACTCACAAGTCTTGAGCATGGCTGATTATGATATCAGTAATATTGAGCATGAGGCACTATTACTCGTTATTACATCTACATTTGGTAATGGTGATCCACCGGAAAATGGGGAAGCATTTGCGCAGAATCTTTATGCAATGAAGATGAATGAAACTTATGTAAATAGTGAAGCTAAAATAAGGTAATTTTATTAATACCTTTTTTGTAGCATTGAAAAGAGATTTATGATAATTAATTTTTCAGTCTTGCCACATCGAAATCATTTATCAAAGCAAACAGCCAAACAGAAGTTGGTACTGTCAAGAAATTGGACAGATTAGATTCATTGAGAGGCTCAACAACAGAGTCACAGAATGAAGACACATTTGGACCATTGAGTAACGTGCGATTCGCTGTATTTGCACTTGGTTCATCAGCTTATCCAAATTTTTGTGCATTCGGACGTTACGTTGATAACTTACTTGGTGAATTGGGTGGTGAGCGTTTGTTGAAGTTGTCTCAGGGTGATGAGATGTGTGGACAGGAGCAGGCATTCAGAAAATGGGCAGCTGATACGTTTGCTGTTGCTTGTGAAACATTTTGTCTGGATGACGATGATACGTTGCTCGAAGTTGCATTGTCACTTGGTTCTGAGGCATTGTCGACGTCAACTGTGCGTTTTATCGAGGCTGATCCTCAGCCAATAGCGAAGTGTAAGTGTTTCCTATTTTCTTAATTCTAAAAATATAAATTTGTTAAAATTATTAAAATTTATGTGCAGCTCTCAGCAAGTGCCATCATCGCAACGTTACAACATGCAATATGCTCAGAAAAACGGATTTGAGCGGAGGAATTATTGGGTAATTGAATTTTTTTCAATTAAAGGATTGATTAAATCGTAATAACTCTATCCCTCTTTTTCTTTAAAGAGGAACGACTCTGCTCCTCGAATTGGACGATCTCGCAAGCATGGAGATTTCCTACAAGCCCGGTGATCATCTGGGTGTATTCGCTTGCAATAAAACCCAACTTGTTGAAGGAATACTCGCACGAATTGAGCCAACAATGAATTTCGATACACCAGTTGAGTTACAAACTCAGAAACAATCACACACACCAAATGGAATAATAAAAACATGGGTACCACATGAAAGATTCTCACCGAATTCATTGCGAATGCTTCTTACACGTTTTCTCGACATCACAACACCGCCTACTCCAAATTTATTGAGATACTTCTCATCGATCGCTACGAATCCAAAGGAAAAGGCGCAGTTGAATCTCCTTGCTACTGTGAGTGTGAAAAAAAAGGATTTTTATTATTTTCCTTTATTTTTATGATTGATAATGGTTTACACAGGATTCAGCAGCTTACGAAGACTGGAAACACTGGAAATATCCGAATTTATTTGAAGTTCTGGAGGAATTCCCATCGGTTAAACCATATGCACCATTATTTGTCCTGCACTTGACTCCATTGCAGCCACGATTCTACAGTATTTCATCCTCGCCGCTTGTTCATCAGGGTCAGATACATTTGACTGTCGCAATAGTTCAGTACAAATCTCAAGGTAATTCAATATAAATTGAAACACAATTTTGAAGTGAGGATAATACTGTCACTCGTGCATTTTTAATTTCTATTAATCTACATTAATTATGTTAATGAAGGGGGTAGTGGACCAGTGCATTATGGTGTGTGCTCCAATTATTTAAATGAAATCACAGATGGTGAACCACTTTACGTATTTGTTCGCAGGTAAATATAATTAAATAATTCGAATAAATTGAATTAATTATTTTCTCCAATTCAGTAATAGTCATAGTCCGTCTGAAAAATAATAAAATAATGAATTTCTTATTATTTTATTTAATTTATAGAAATAATTGTGTATTACCAAGTTTTCAGAAACTACATTGTTTTTAAGCCATTCCTCCAAATCTTCAGAGCTAGAATACGTCTCTAAAATCATGAGATTAATTACTTAATCATTAAGCACACACAGAATTAATAAAGTAATATAATTAAATTAAAATAAAAAAATTACTCTTAACTAGTAATGCCTGCCATATCGGTGGATCGAATAGAGTCGCCAATGAGAATCCAAATAACACAAAAATAAATGCGAGAATAGTAAAAATATTCATCGACATTTTTAATAGAAGGAATTATTTTATTAAAAATCCAATGACTGGAGCTTTTATAAAACTTCACGCAACTGCTCTCATTCCATAAAATTTAAACCGAATATATAGATTTTTTACGATGGAGACATTGATAACATATCACTATTTAAATAATATTGTGACTGATGATAATTTACGATTATTCATTCATTTAGAAATATTGTCTTCACTATTGGATCAATTTCATCATTAATTCCTGTTTTATTTCCAGTGCCCCAAATTTCTACATGCCACCGAATCCAGAGTCGCCTATGATTCTCGTGGGTCCTGGCACTGGAATCGCACCTTTTCGGGGATTTTGGCATCACAGAAATGCGCAGAGACTATTAAATAAACGTAATTATAATTAAATTCATTTCAAAATAATTTCTATTTCAAAAAATCCTCTTCAATTCATTCGTACCTTTCAGGACAAGAGTTTGGGAATATTTGGCTCTTCTTTGGATGTCGTCAACGGAATCTCGATCTTTATAGACAGGAGAAAAAGGAAATGATGGAGGCTGGAGTATTGAATAAAGTATTTTTAGCATTGTCACGTGAAACTGGTGTCAAAAAGGTAATTATTGGTTTTTGGAAATTGTTTTATAGAAAAAGGGTATGAACTCCTAAATTCTTGAACTTTTCCAGACTTACGTTCAAGACTTGATTCAAGCAGAATCATCACAGATATATAATATGCTTGTTCATGAACTGGGACATTTCTACGTGTGCGGTGATTGCACAATGGCTGAAGATGTTTATCAAACTCTAAAACAAATTATTCAAACACATGGACAAATGACAGATAAAGAGGTCGAGGCCTATATGCTGTCTTTGAGGGTAAATAATGGAAAAATTAATTCCCAAAGTCATCAATCTATTTGTCTGTTTTATTTATTCATTGTGTTTTTTTCATCATTTTAGGATCAAAATAGATATCACGAGGATATATTTGGTATAACATTCCGCACTGCTGAAGTACACAATCGTTCACGTGAAACTGCGAGAATACGTTTAGCCACTGAGCCCTCGAGTTGAATTTAATTAATGAAACATATCAAAAAGAATTCTTTAAACAATTAATTTTCGTGGAGTAAAAACGAAAATATGAAATAATTAAAAATCAAAATCTCTTCTGATAATGTTCGTGACTGTCAATCTCTCTACAATTGCATGCTTCAATGAAAAAAAAAAAAAACACAAAGTTTCTTGATAAATTTTATTTATAATAAATCAAAAGTCTCAATCAATTAAAAATAATCGAAAGAAATTTTAATGGAATTATCAAATGAATGAGAATTAATTCAAGAATGGCACTATATATTTTTGATGACTCGTTATTATTCTCAGTGTATAAATATAATTGAAAATTCATCTCATATCAATCGCACAAACCCTAAGTAGAAATTAATAATTAATTAATTATTAATATATAAATGAATTAGATGAAAAGAAAATGTGATAAGAGCTGATTTATTTTATTCATTTTTTCTTTTATAATATTGAATCTACTGAGTGTATGAAATTACGATAAATATAGAAAAAATTGTAATTGATAAGAATAATAAAATGAATTAAAAATTTAGAAATTATTACATTACTCTGTTATTCAAGAATCATAGATAAGAATAAAGATAAGTATATTACTTTATTATCGATTGAATAAAATTCTCAGGTTACTGATTAAATATTTGAGATATTGAGAAAGAATTCGGTTGGAGAAATATTCTTATTTCACTTTTATCTGGGAAGAGTGGAGCATTTATTATCAATTCGATAATTCGATTACTCACCTTCACTTGGGAAGAACAATTCTCTTGAGATAAATTAACGTCAACAAAAAAATCCCCATTCGTTCAATGAATAAGAGTCTTCCTGCTGCCTCGTGATCGTAAACAAAGATAAATTCCGACGACACAGAGAAGACACCCGGTACCGAAAATTGTCCAGCTGATTATCACAATAATCTCCACCATATCGAAGTACTCTAATTTCAATGTATCCAGCAGTTTATCACTGATAACCATTGTCTATTTTTGGAAGGGAAAAAAATTAGAAATAATTATTTATCAATTTTATTTGAATATTTACCTCATCAAGCCAGAGCACAGGCATCAGAGCAGGTCTGAGTTGTGTTGTCACAGTAATTTCATCGACTGGTCGAAGAAATATATTAAATTGTCCTCGTCTGCCTACACTTAATGGACTTCCTGTGTCCTGAACAAAAATATCCCAAATAAATATTTTTATTTAAGAATTAAAAATGCATGAATCATTCACGCAACTCACAGGCTCAACATCAAGATAGGTCTCATGTTTTTCGGCATCAGGATTGAGTCCATCGACACCAGACTGATACTTCTCATGTGCATGATAGAAATGGGGTAGAGAGAAGACAACAGGTGCACCTGAAATCGTAGGTTCATTGAATTAAAAGAGAAAAAAAATATAATTGATAAAATAATTTTAATTACCCTGACAATTCCATAATTCAAAAGCACCATCCAGAAGACAACCATCATTACCAACAATTCCCCGGAATTTATTCGAACAATAGCATTGATTTTCTGGTGCATTAACCGGTGATAATAATGTGCGATTATTTCCAATAAAGTGGAGTCCCTTTACTCCTGAATACTCAATGGGACTGACATAGGACGATCGAATTGATCTGTTAAATTAAAAAAAAGAAAAATAATTGATCTGTTATCTTTCATTAAATGCATTGAATAAAATATATTAAATAATTTTATTCCAATTAATTACCTGCAGATATCAACCGATAATATATCAAATTCCGATGATGAATCGAGAAAGGGAGGATAATGTGTACCCATTCTTCCAGTTATCTTATCGCAGGATGTGTTTGCAGGCCAAATGTCAAAATTGTTGCGTCCATTCACTGAAACAATTTCCCCTAAATTCTGAATATCATCTGATCCACTCTTCACCACGAATCTCCCTTCATCTGTATTATTTTTCTGGTGAAAAAATTAGAATTATTCACTTGTAATTATTTGGGAATTCTTCAGACTTTGTCAATACTCACATGACCCATGAAGGAAAATTTGAAATTACCATCTTCAGTCCTCTGAACTAGTTTAGGCTTTTTTTTATCGATTATATCACAAACTATTTTTATCAACAATTCATTACTCCTGCAATTTAAGATAATCCCATCGAATAAGAATTTTTTTGGAGTTGTTCTCAGGAATAAATTCTTTGGATTATCGAAGACATGAGGAATTGCTCTATTTAGAGATGGAAGCAGTGGATTTATGTCACCCTCGGTGATGGTGATGAATGCCTGAAAGTGGAATAATTTAAAAAATTGTGGATTTAAGGGAAAAACTAATTGGACAATTTTATTCAATCACTTACCATCAATGGCAAATTGACAATGTGAATTTCATCAGATTCAGTCCGGGGAAATGAGGCATTTGCATCAAATTCAAAGAGAATGTGTTCGTTGTAAGCCAATGCAGCTTCTGGCTCCTCAATTATATTGTATTTGTGTCTCCATTGTCTGCAAGAAATAATAATTATTAAAACTCAATTAATTTCGGAGGATAATTCATTATTTCTATTTACCTGTAAATATATGGTCCAATTTCTGTGAAATTCGCTTTGCCCCCTTTTGATACCTCATCTGGATTCACAATATTGAAGAAATATATTTTACAAGTCACTGGCATTGGTAATGTCTCCCATCTGGCATAGGCATCAGTTCCATTCTTCAATACCACACGCTGAAATTAATAGAATTTTCTTTTTATTAAACTTTGTTTTGTATTTCTCAAATGTTATTGAATTTTAATACTCACGTCTTCAACAATACCATTGATAATCCATGGAAATGCAAAAAAATTAAATAACAATACAATCACAGCTGCAGCAAGGCCAATTGTGCACAAAAATATAGCACAACTTCTTCTCATCATGAATTAAATATCATTTGTTCCTTCTATGTGTAATGTCATGCGGTTAGTGAAAGAGATTCATTGAATACCAATGACTCTTTTTTATTGAGTCCATCCCATAATCGAACATGATAAGATACACAATCTCGAATTGTTTAACAGGTATTTTGATTGACTAACAATTTTTTGGAATTGTTTTGAATACACAGACAATGATCTCAAATTTGGATTAAGCAATTGATTCAATCAGAAGATAAAATTATTTTTTCAACAAGTTTTTTCGGTTTATCTCGAAATCCATGAGAGATACGAAAAAATTCGTAATTACCTTTTTTTTAGGTCTGAATCTCCTCTTCAAAAAAGGTTATTACCAAAATTTCTCTATCTCCCATAGATTCCGAGATATTCTATTTATACTTTTGAATTGAAAAAAAAATCAAATTACCGTTAATCGAAGTGAACCAACTGCGGATAAATTCAGGGCAATTGTCTCATTTTTTTGGGCACTTCTTGATTAACCGTCAGTGCTCGAATTTCTCGGAAAAATATTATCCAGAATTTTCTACGTTACCAACGTCAATCTCCACAATTTCGTAATTAAAATTGAATTTAAAAAAAATCCGGCACAATCATAAAAAATACGAGACATCAAAATATATTAATTCAATCACTTGAACTATTTTTTTGAAAAATCCGTTGACAGAATTCTATCCACTTTATATCCGTAGTTATGACGTACGTGGCGCCACCTGTTATGCACGCCCCCTGTGCTCCAATTTGACGGGAGAGAACTCGACTGAGAAATAGTAGCAGCTGATCCGTCGAGCTGTAAAGGTTAAATTCGTGACGCGCAGTTTCTAAACTTTGAACAAAACAATTGAATGAGCGATGGTAAATAAATTCCAAAAGAAATCATTAAATTAAATTAAAACAAAGTTAATTGGTTAAAAAAGTGATTAAATCCAATTTATAATTAAATATTATTTTTTAATATCAATTAAATTGAATTTCTCGACAAAATTAAATCTCAAAGTTTTTAAAAACATTTTAATTGAAACGGTGAAAGGTGAAACAAGCTGGCAGCTTCCTAGACAGTCTTCTTACAGAACAGGTGAGTGTCTTATAACCGTAACATGTGAATTCATGTAGAATTTTTTAATGATTTTCTTCACAATAATTTTGCGGAATTTTTCCGGTTTCTTTAGTCTGTTAAATATCCACATTTTCGAGGTTAGAATTGATTTTTTTTATTACCGCACGTTTTGCTGGTGCACACGTGCACTGGGAGAGGGGAATTTGAGGAAATATCTTGCGGAGTGTGTTTCCAGGGGTGACTGACACCTGATGCGTCAATGACCACGCGTGTCACTCTCCTGATACTTGACCTTGGTTAATAATTCTTTTTATTAATTATTTAATTTGTTAAATAATTCCAAAAGAGAATGGAGACGAAACTTCTTTCATTCCGGCAATATTTTTCCAAAATAATTACTGGAATTATTAAAATAAATCTTTTCTCCAATTATGAAAAAACTGGAATTAATAATAATAATAATGAAAAAATTATTCGTGATGTTCAGAAGGTTTTATTGATTTTTAAACTAATAAGGTCTTTATTACTCTCAAGGAATATAAAATATGACGCAAACATAGGATACATTTTGTTCTTAATAAAGAAGAGAATATTCCATCGATATATTTATAGGTGTATGTATATATTTCATGGTTAGTTCACTTCGTGTTCGCCCAAGGGGCCGTATTCGGTATCGATATCCACTGAGTTACCTCTTGAAAAATGTAAAAAAGAAAAAAAATAATGCATATCGCTTCGTATATTATACACACATGAATAACACAATGCATTGAGGTAAATTTTAATTTTTTTTTCTTTATTGTGAATTTATCGAAAATAATTATTGTTCAACCTATTTTGTGATAAATTATGAAGGATATTTTATTTTTAATATTTTCCGGAAAAAATAATTATTCGAAGTCTGTGACTAATTGAAGGGTTAATTTGAGTGATGATAGTTACACGATTATATCCAGTAATTCACCAAAGTTTCACCTGAGCTCCTTCGTTGGGTCAGGACACAGTACACTACCTATTTACGTAACAATACATTATCTAAATGTTGAGCGATAAATTATTCAGCTGGACATGGTCAGGCCTTAATTACTCGTGCAATCACACTGAAAGTGCTTGAAGAAAACGTTTTTTCCTAGTTTAAGTATTAATTGAAAAAACCAGAAAGACCATCTAGCTTTTTTAAAATTCTGTATCATTCATTATTGATGATATCTCTGAAACCCTTGGA
The DNA here is from genome assembly GCA_963565655.1 of Aleiodes testaceus. NCBI lineage: Eukaryota > Metazoa > Arthropoda > Insecta > Hymenoptera > Braconidae > Aleiodes > Aleiodes testaceus. The sequence goes on from OY751423.1 coordinate 4,153,916, forward strand.
TCTACGAGAATTTATGAAGAGACCTTTTTTTTTGAGAATGAAATTCTCTACAAAAAAGTTCTCTTGACATTTTTCTCTAAATGTCAAAATAACAGAGCTATCCTTTGATCAATAATCACTCAATATTTCATAAAAGCAAATCATCAAAAAATTAACAGACTATTCTTGGCATATCTTGGAAACGAGTGGATTTAGGAGAATTCATGAAGAGACCTTTTTTTTTGAAAATCAAATTCTCTACAAAAAACGTTTCTTGACAATTTCCCCTAAAGTCAACGGTTCTCGAGTTACCCTTGATAAAATTCGAAAAAAATCTTATTTGATCGCTGTAACTGCAGCTTCATCGTTATTCCAAACTCGGATCAACATGAATCCATTGAATTGTATCAACATAATCGTGCACCATCGTTGTGTCTACTCATGAGAACCCTGACTAGGCCCCAGCTAGCCTTCTCCCTGTCTAAACCCCTATGGTCAAGTGGAGTGACCTCGTTAATGTGTCCGTTTGCAAACCGAGTCTCGTCTGAGATCGATTGCCACGAACGATATCGTTTCACCTAGCCTCACCCTCTCCGCCCACTTTTCCAACCCCTCACACGTATTCCAGGAAACTAGTGTGTATCGAATTGGCAATGGGGGTTAAAGGCGAACACTTTGAGCTGATGAAGATGGTGGATGGAAGAACGACTTTTTATTCTTTTCCTCAAAAGAACTAGAATTTAAAAAAAAAAGAAATTGTCGACAAAAGAATGAAGAAGACTTTCTTGAAAATTTACTTTTTCTTTGGTCAGACTCGTTTTATTTATACTTTCCAGCGGTCTAAATTTCTCAGTGCTTCTTTTTTCAAGGACGTTCACAAGAAATACGGTTTTCTTGGTGATTTTCTTCGTAAACACAGAAGTAACTCTTTGGAAGGGAGAAAATTCTATTGAGTTTTTAAGAGTTTACGTTTTACTTCTGTACTTTAGAAAAAAGAGGGAGGATAATGAAACTTGGAAATTGTGATAAATGTTGAGATAAAGAATGTTTCTTTATTGTTACTTAATTTCTAATTGTTTATTCTCTCATTTTTTTCATGAAATTAATGGAATTAAAATTGGCAAATTAATTTCATCTTAACGATTCAGTCAAGGATTCCAGGAATTTGCGGTTCACCCTTGAATATTTCATCATTCTCTCACTCTCCAGTTTTCCCTCACTTTCTACACCCACTTCAGTCTCGCTTCATTCTCAAACCAGTACCAATTAACCTCGTTATCACGTTTCACGTGTCCACCGAGCGTCCGGGTACCAAAACCGTAATCCAATGCTCGTTACGTGTTCCCGTAATCTAATGGAAGGATTTAGAAGGGTAGAGTGGTAAAACGTAGCTACCATCGCACAAACTAATTGAATATCCATTGGCTCTCTTCGTTCCAATATCCTTGCTACAAAAAATCCAAGTTAATTCTCATGCGTGAATGAAGTTGCAAAAAATAATTCTAACAAAATTAAATTAAAGAAAGTGTGAAAAAACCTCAGGCAATTAAAAAAAAAAAAAAAGAAGACTAATTAAAAAATTTATTGGAAATCAGAATTATCAGAGCGTTCACTGAAGTAGACCATTGAACTTCATTAATTTTTCATTGAAATTCGAAGGAGCTTTCTTCAGGAATAAATTACGTAGAAACAGGAGTAGAGTAATAATGTAATTTTTCAGAGCGAAATAATTAAATTAATTTGACGAGAAAATGAATTTTTACCTCTCATTTATTTTCATGAAAATGAATTGATTTATCAATTTAACCAAGAGGCTTCAATAAATCCCCCTAAATCCAATATTCCTAATGAGAATATCAGAGGACAAGGTAGTTTACTATTGAAATGGTCCAGAGCAATTTCCTAGAAATTCATCCCAGGGCCAAAGACCATCTCATTCGTCCCGAGTAACTGGTGAGGAGGAATTTTAGTACGGTCGAATTGTTCCTACGTTTCTGCAGAAAGTGGATACCTAACGTAACGAGTAGAACAGATGTTGGATTTAGAAACGTAGAAGGAGAAGCTTGAGGACAAATGTCCTCCATCGTTTCTAAAGGTAAAACCACAAGAGCATTGCTAGAACCTGTCGCCAAGTGTTGGAGAGAGATGGAGGACAAGTGAGGTCCAACAAGGAAGGTATTCAGGACTTACTTCCGGTCACCAACAGGACTCCCCCTCGATCAGTCTTGCTTGAGTGCCTTTCCCAATTGTGTTGTTGTCAGTGACAGGGTCATTGATTCAAGTTATTGAGTGTCTCATCTTGTTAAAAATTTTTCGATAAATGACTCTGATCAAGAGCTGCATGTCTTCTGAATGTGAAAAGTTTCTCTGCTTTTTCAATTACTTGCTAGGAGTTACTGTCTGAATGAATTTAGTTGAATTTTCATGGAAAATTCACGCAGTCAAGTGAATACCAGAGGGAATTTGCTCGAATTCTCATAAAAAAAAAACTTGGAAATTATGATTGAAAAATATTCATCTTTGAGAAAATATGAATTTATCATGAATTCTTCATTGAAATCGATTGAATCAGGTGATATCAAGAGAGTAATATAAAAAAGTAATAAAGTAGCCAATAAAACTTTCTCCTCTTTTTTTTTCCAACCGGATTTCCTAATGAAAGGATTCCTCATGAATAACTACCATCATGGCACCTTCAAACTACTACTGAATGGCTATGGCGTTAATTGGAATCCAATTAGGATCACTCTGATCTTGAGTATAGAGTGTGAACTTGCTCCAAACTTTGGACTCTAGTGTTTGGACATTACAAAGGCTTCAAGAAGTGGATTATGTCTCTTAACTAAAATTTAATGACATCCTCGTTCTCCAAGAAACAATCTGGCATTTCCTCCATTGAAATTCAAGATAAGAGAATCTTCTCGACGATAAAATTGTAAAAAATATTTAATGAAAATCATGACACTTGCTAAATCCCAGTAGAGTATGCTTCAGCACAAGTGTACAGTTTCAACTGGGATTAAGTTACGGGTGGTTGAATTCACTGGTGCGAATAACCGGAAAACGGAAGCTCCATGGTAACAGTTGTAATATATGTAGTATTCTCCATCGTTTAGACCAACTGCCAAAGTGTCAAAACCCATTGAACATTTTAGGCCTCTCACAAATGCGATTTATTGATGGAAATTTCTGGTGTTAGTGAATAGGGTGAGAGAGATTGAGTAGTGGGTTATTAATTCAAGGTGAAATGGCGTTTTCAACGTTCAGCGACAGATGCTGATGAATTTCATTATTTATCACTGATCAATTTTAATAAAACGATTGAGTGCTGGAAAAATTGGAGATTCAATGGAGTGATTGATGTATTTAAATACAAAAGGAAAATTCAATGCTTCAGAAAGTGAAAAAGCTTACAGCACATCAATTTCTTGATGAGAATACGTTTTAAATGAAAAGCACAACGTCATACACATTATGCCACTGAAGATTTCATAGATGGCTTGGTACCCATGTAACTGTGAGAATAATTCACGTTAGCATAAGACAGAGACACTGTTTCTCATATACTTGAAAGCGGTTGATGTATGTTTGTAGTTGTAATTTGAGCCTTTGAAATTGTTTGAGTAGCACGAAGTGGCACAAAACCCAAGGAGTTTACACATCACATACTATTATTAGTTTCTATCCACCCAAGTTCACTAAACTGTGGATAAAATGGTTTTCTAATTGATGTGCTACAGTCGACAGGCAAATGCACATGAACTGTTTTGAGATGATGCTGTTAATTCAGAAGACATCAAACGTATGAGTCATTGTAGAGATGATAATTACTGTTGGTTCAAGTGAAAAATTGTCATGATCATCTTGTTTGGAATGAGTGAAGAATTTAATGGTATTTTTTCAAAATTATTCACCATGAATTACTACGATTTTCTTCATCCTACTAATTAATTGCTGAGGACAGTGGGTAGAAGATTTGCGGTTCTGGAGATGCCAGGCCTCGGTAGTCTGTATGAAAACCACAAGAGAATAAGAAGTCACTGAATCGTGAATCCCACAAACTCGAATTCCCCCATCTACTTTCTAACCATCTATATGTCTCTGGATAATTTCAGACCTCAGGGGAGACTAATTCATTTGGTATAATCATTGGTATTTCACGTTAGTGAATTCAGACTATTGCAACTAACTAGAGATATATATATTTTCAAGTTGAAAATCTATTTATTGAAAAGCAATTCTTCTTCAGGAAAAAATGAGATTTCTGATGAGACATTGTTCTCAAGAATTTGAGGAACTATTGCCACGAGAAAATGAAGTTTGGAGGAGAATTGGAAATCGGAAATTTTCCTGGTTTCTTTGGAGTTTTTCGGGGGTAATAGCAAATGACTTTCATGATATTGGACAATTCGAGGGGATAATCGAATTCAATTACTTACATAGCGTGTTGTTGGTACAGTGTTACTAATATTTTATGATTCTCTCCATCGATCCAACCTCACTCAACTTTATTAGCTGAGAATTGAGGGGAAAATGGAGAGGAACGTGAGTTTCAACGGGAGTCTCATTAAATTTTTGTGGAAATTACTCCAATCACTGAATTCGATTCGAATTGATTGAAAAAACTATTGGAGTAATGGGAAAACTTCTTGCAGAAACATTCAGAATTAGTGTAAAAAAAAGAGGAATCATTCAATCTTGATTCCTTTACTTTGAAAATTTCAGTAATTCAACTGTTGCTCAATTGGAAATTTCTCTTGGGGCTTTTTGGTGACGCCCTCACAACTCACCCTCAACTAGTTCGTGTGGTTAGCGACAAGGTCGCCAGGAGAAATCGATCCCTTCCACATACAATCCCCCAGATGCAAAAAAAAAGCTTCACTTCTATTTTCGCAGCCTCTCCGTCCATTAATCATGAGTGATGTATTTCATTTTTTTTTTTCGTTTCTTTTTTTATTTTCCTGTTGTTTGTCTTTCTAGCAAATACTGAATGTGTGCTGAATATATATGACTTATTTTTGTATTCTTCTGGAAAATATGAGGCAAAATGAATAGCAGAGGATTTTAATTAAAATTTAATTATGAATGGGTAAATATTTGAAAGTTCATTTTAAATTCATTTAATTAATTGATTTGTGTTAAATTAATTCGGGTTAGGTTGGAAAAAATGTTAATTTATTTTAAAAATTCCCATTCAATTGGTTAATTTAATATATTCACTGTTGATTTATTCGGAATTGAATTCAAGTGGGAATATTTTGACAGGTGAATGAGGAATTCCATTTAAATTTGGGGTTTTGTGAGAATTTCATTGGACTCACGGGTTAAATAATATTTTCATTGTATTTCAATTAGCTGGGAATTGATAGAAATATTTATTTGGAGTTTTAGAAACTCAGGATTAGGTAAAAACGAGGTAAAATGAAGATTTTAATTGAACGGTTCGAGATAGCGATTTTCTGATGATTCCATTGGAAAGCTGAGGCAATTTTAGCTAAGAATCAAGTGCGAAAATAGATTTTTTTGAATTTTCCAAAATTGCGATTTTTTTCACGAAAATTTGAAAGGGGTACCCCTTTCCAAAATCAAAAAAATACATGCCATTTTATGAAACTCGGTTTTTGGCCCATAACTTTTTCAATTTTCGATGAAAATCGATGGGAGTTCAACGAAAATGTGGGGAATGATGAGACCTTTCATTTGAGACCAACCCCAGGTCGCTACGACCAATAGAACCAGAGATATTTTTAAAAAACTGATTTTTCCAAATTTTAGCAAGGTAAACCCCTTCAAATCTGGGTGAAAAAAATAGAATTTTCAAAAAATTGAAAAAAAAAATATTTTGACACATGATTTCCATCGGAAATTTCCTCAGCTTTCCAATGGAATCATCAGAAAATATCTATCCTCAATATTTCTCTCGATTTCTCGTAATTTTCATAATATAGAACGTGAAAATCCGATTTTTATTCAATCAGAGGATCTGTAAGATAGCATTATCGAATTGTAGAGGGTTGGGCATCTACTCAACCCAATTCTCCATTATCTTCTGTCCTTCACGAATATTCTATTCATTCCTACCAACGGATTTCCACTGTATCGTCGAGATTTTCATTGTTATAGACAATTTATCTTTTTTTTCTCCTTTCGTATTCATTCTTTCTCCATGAAATTCAATTGGACAAGTCGTTAAAATGGAATAATAACCACTTCAATTGTCAATTTGTCATTTTTCCTTTTTTTTTTATCTACTCTTCCATTGTTGGAATTTATCGTGGAGTTGGTGAGAGATAGGGCAAAAAAATATAAAACATTTCTAACAGTGCAGTTAAAAAAAAACACTTTTTTTTTCACTAAAAAGAATTGTACTGCATGTATCTACATTTTTCTAAATCCCTGGGATATTTGCATTCAATCATAAAAGGTTTCTTCATACAGAACACTCGAACAACAATTTTCCAATGAAAAACAAATAATTCCTAAAAAAATCATTGAATCAAATTCACATTAATATTTATAAATTCACGTAACATTTCGTTCTCACAATGATAAAATGAAGAAAAAAAAAAAAATCGTCTCCTTCCCAACGGTGAAAGTGAAGAGGAGAAATAATGGAAAGAGGGACAAAGGATGTAACCGCGAGCAGAAGGAAAAAAAAATGAGATAAAGGGAATGGGAGGTGGGAGGAATAGACAGGAGAAACGTGGGAAACTGTATTCATTGTATATAACACGAATTATATCTCAAGAGGAGAATTTATATGGATGTACATTTGAGTGAGGAGTTGACTCTAAAATCTCGTTGATAGCTTTGAGGATAAATTTTCAAAGTGTAAAAAATTAATTCGTGTATTAAAAAAAGGGATTTTTTTTTAATTTAAAGAAAGGGATAATTTACAATTTCTTTCCTCATACATCTATCATCCACAACAATAGAATGAGTACAGTAATTAAATAGAAAGGATTAATTAAAATAAAGGAACATTGTTGAATGATGAATTTATATGTTTCTCTGTAATTTGTGAGGTAGAAATTATGGTTTAAGTATACGCTCTGGTGGATTTAACTGCTTACTGTTTTTACAGATAAGAGATAGCCATTAATTTACTCACAATAATAATGTAACAAAAGAAATGTCATTTTATTTCCGCAAAAATTACGATGTCATTATATTTTTTAACACATTTAATTGAATCATGATGTATTAAATTCAATTAACTACCACTGCTGTATAATGATGGGTTATGAACGATTTTACCTTCTATGGTGTACAGAGTATCATGGGGTTATTAAACAAACATCCGCCAGTCTAGTGCTCTCAAAATTGCCTATCTATGTATAATATTGTGTGCTTGGTAAACGTAATTCGAATAGCTTCAGAGCCAAGTGCACTCGGTGATAAGACAATTTAATAATATTCAGTTATTATAGTTAAATAAAATTCATTTAAAATTTATGAATTCCTTGCAATTTCATCTTATTCTTCTTTCATAAAGTTGAAGAATTTTTTTTTTAATACTGTGCTTCTTTTTTAAGATGAATAATAAACTTCATTTAATCTAAAATTCTCATGAATTCAAAAAGAAAATCTATTTCTTCATACAATCTTGACAGCATCACTAGTGCATACAGAAAACTCACATACAATTTTATTCTACAAACTCTGCAATCTCTCGTTTTACGCCTCTGGGTCCTCCTCCATCTCTTCCACTTCTTTTCCCATTTCCAGTGCTCATTTCAAAACTATCTAGCATGGAAAATATTGGCGGATATGTACAACGTGTCGTCGTGCATGATGCCTTGGGAAAAAAGAAGGAAAAAGACAAAAAAAAATTCAAACAAAATGGGATAATGATAAAGAAAAAGAATTAAAAAAGAAGAATTATGCTGAAAGTTTTACTTGCAATATTTTAAGCGAAAAAAAGTTATTTTTAAATAATTTTCTTTTGTGAAAAATTTACTTTTTTCAATTGAAAATTGTGGAATTTTGATCTGCGAATTTTTTTACAACTTCCGTTGGATTTTTTTTTTGATGATTATGTAATGCTCCATAATGAGGTAAATTACCGTGTGAAATAAAATGGAAAAAGTAATGCTGTGTCGAAGAAAATATGTAGCAACACAGTTCATGTTATGCAGATGTCGCTAGTTTCATTGAAGAGTCCAGGAAATGTTGAATTTTTCAATTAAATTAATCGATTGTATTAATACATGATGTTGCATCATCAAACTCCTCATGTTTCTCACTCAATTAATTTATTATTCCATATTAAAATAAATAATTAACGAATTTTCATTTCTATTGGATATTTATACGGTTTGTTACTTGTGCCAACGAGCGTGGCTTTTTATTATTCTGCATGAAATAGAAGAATAATATAATTACAATTGATTCTGGAATATGACTTTTAAATTTTCCCATTTTTTTTTTTTTCTGCAAATTTGTGAATGTAAAATTAAAAAGAGTTCACTTTATTTTGTGCTATCAATTAGCTTCAGTTTCATCGTGAAAATCCTATTGATCTAATTAATTAGCCTAATTAATTAATAATTAGCTTATGAGATGCATCAGTGTTTTATGGTATTATTGAAAATTTCCTGTAACTCAGGGGAAAACTCAGGGATTAACATTTTAACATTCATAACAAATTGCATTTCATCTCTCTCTCTCTCTCTCTCTCTTCAATTTAACAACTTCCGATACTTCGATAATTCATCGTTTCGATAGATCTCATCTCTCTCTCTCTCTCCATTGGAACTCATTTATTACGTTCAAACAGTTTGGATGACATTCTGACAATACTGGTTGTACAGTTGTGTAGTCAATTTATCTTGGTACAGTCAAAAAACTTCCGTATTTTTCGGTCTCTTTTAGTTTTTTCATTTTTTTTCATATATAAATCAAGGATTTTATCTGATTGATGAACTCTGCACAATTTCTCCAATTTTTTAAATCTCAAAATTCACAATTTTGAAGGTTTTAAAAAATTGTAAATTTAACATTCTTTATTTTATTTTTGAAAAAAATTATTGTTAGGATAATAATAAATACAAATTGAGGGTGTGGCAATGGTGAAGATCCAAGCGTATTGAGCTTATAAAGTAGATTGGAGTTTTGCCAGCAATGGTGTTAACTTGAAAGTTAAAAAAAAAATAGAGAAATAGAGGAAAAAAAATGGAGTTGTGCAAAAAAGGAGAAATTGGAGGGAAAAAAGAAAATTGTAAGAGAGATGAGTGCTTCAAAGCTTGTAGAAGATAACGAGTAAGGAGAGTCGAGGAAATATAATTTTTCCCAACTGAATTAAAAAGTCCTCGAGTTTTTATTATTATTTCAACTGATATCTGATAATTTTTCGGATTTTTTCATGAATTGAGGGAAATTATACAATTGAAAAAAAATTGTTGAATTTTTTTTTTCCAACTTTTTCCCTCGGGAAACTCTTTTGACCATAAATTTTCATTCACAACAAAATTCAAAATTAATTCTCTTGGTTCTTTTGTGCCATCAAATGCAGGAGTTATCGAATATGAAATTGCCTTGGGCACTGTGCATGCCCTGACCTAGCACAAGTGGAGGCCACTTCAAGTACGACAATAAAGTACGCACTTGCGAGAAACATTGCACCGAGCATCCCGTTCATTGTTTGTAATACGAGAAGGGCACTTTAACTGTACTGAATGGACAGAAAACTGTCTTGTGATAATTCAACTGAAATTTGTAGAAATTGCATTTTTTTTTCTTTTTTTTTAAATTCAATTCAAGCCATATTTCATCAGAAACAATTTAAAATAATTCAATTATGATTTTATTTATTTTTTCGTTATTTTTATTTTTTTTGTTCTCAATATTTTTGAAAAACTCATAGCGATAAGCTTCATGCTTTCGACGAGTGCCAGTAGATGTATACCCGCAGTTCGTTGGAGAATGTATTGAGGGAATCGGCAAAAGGGGAAAAAAATCACGAGGTTTATTGGAAAAAGGGTCAGGTGGAATATACACGGATGGTTATGGATCAACGCGCTGGTGCATAAAATTCGAATATCATAACGGCTCCAATGGAAATCCTCGAAAATTCCTCGTCATTTCTGCGACACACGATTTTTTATGCTTTTATTATTTTTTTTTTAAATTCAAAAGCTTCGAATGGAAGAATGAATGGAGTTTTTTGGATGGAATAATTCGTTATTTACGTCGTTACGATTTTAATTGATGAATAGGAGATTAAGGATTTTTTGGCCATTTTTAGTTAATCGGTCTCGGGGTATTTTTCGGAATTTATTTCAGGGTGAAAGAGTTTATGAAAAATTGGGAAAAAATTTGGGGATATGCCTGGAAATATGTAGGATTTTTGTGAATTTTTTCAAATTTTTTTGGGAAGTCCTTCACCCTTAAAAAAAATCCGGAATCATCTTGACTCGTTTATTATTAGCACGATGCTTTTTTCGGGCTTCTGACCTTTATACGGATGCTACTTATTTATTAATCAATGCCGGTGTGATTTTACTGCCACCGGAAATCCCTTAAGCAGCTTTTGCATCCCTCAGAATACCGGAAAATTTTCGGTATATGAAAATTCGAGAGGTGAAAATTTGTGAGGGATTTATCATGTGAATAATCAAGTAGTTTATTGGAAAATATGCATGAATGATGGATTTCCAGTTTTTTTTTTAATTGTTTCAATGGAAATTTGTGATTTTTCGTGATGGGAAAAAGAAGATTCACGTTTAATATTAAAATTCCCATTATTTCCATATTTTTCTTCGAAAAATCCTCACTAGGATCAAAATGAGATCTTTGTAAGTAACTTGGATCATGAAAATTTATGATTTTCATATATTACATGAATCTCCGTGTTACTGTTATAAACTCGGGGCTGAGAAGCTATAAAATTTGCCTTTCAAATCACGTCATGAAGGAACTAATGAAGAATACTTTTATTGCAACAAAAAATCCATTTAATTTCTTCAATTTTAATAAAAGAAAATTGAATGAAAAAATTGAATAAAACTTCTTTCTCGAATATCTCGGAAACTATTGAATTTATGGAAAAAAGTCAAGAGACCATTTTTGAAGAACTCAAAATTCTCTACAAAAAAGGTCTCTTCACATTTTTCCCTAAACCTAATAGTTTCCAAGATATTTACATTACAACTCTCATGTCTCATCATTTTATTATCAAAATCTTCTTTTTTTCGGATTTAAAAAAAAAAACTTATGCCTTATCATTGCAAACGATAATTTCCCTATAATTCAAATGTTATCACGAGTTTACGAGTCAACGAGCATTAAAATTCACTCGGTTGAATTTTCAAAAAATAAACACCATGATAAATTTATATTTTTCATAATAAAAATAGGAATGCAAAAAAAAAAAATTGCAGAAGAGTGATTGAAAATCACGATTATGCAGAGTACACTCAGATGAGAATGTATACTCTTCATTCATGTGTGAGATATTTCGTATTCGGTTTATGTACATGAAATCAGTGTGAAAAAGATACGTGGGTTTATATCAAACGTGCTACATCCAATATCGATATCCTTCAGTTTCTAGTTTCATACATTATGCATTGATGTAGTATCCTCTCGTCTTCATCCACTCGCTCTCGTACAGTGGATATATCAATGTTTGTGCAGCACGTGAACTCGTATGAAATTTTAAACGAAATCCAACATAAGTCGAAACGTTTTCATCCGATTGATTCTGTCATTATCTCTGAAAATAATGAGTTTATCAAAAAATTGCAAGAAACCTTTTTTGTGTAGAATTTAATTATCTACAAAAAAGGTATCTTGCTATTTTTTCATAAATCTAATAGTTTCAGAGATATTCCAAAAAACGTGGAATCTTTAAAAAATAATAAAAAAATTAAAATTCTATTTTTAATAATAATTTCTTTTAAAAATAGAAAAATTACATAAACTCTGTAGATTTCACACGTTTACAGTCCGACTTTTTCCCAAGATTTCCCAGAGAACCGAGGATTTCATGAAATCTCAACTGTGGGATCAGTTGAAGTTGATTTTTCCGCTTCTCTCCCTCTTGTCTGTACGTGTCTGCTTCTCAGTACAGTGGCAAGTGCAGAAAGCCCTAGCCGGAGCTTTTGGTGACGTAAAGAAACGAGAAATACGGCTAGAGCCTCAAACATTGCCTCATTTTTTCATTATTATTTTTATTTCCAAGAGATTTACCGTGAAACGCTTTGTAGCACTCGAGAGAACCTCCAAAATTTTCCATGAATTCACGAATAGAAAAGAGAAACGCAAAAGCCCTCAAAAGAATTTACCTCTTCCGAAATCTCCAGAGACTCCAACAGTGAGTTCCATTGCTCCATTCCCGAATCCAATCAATCGCATGAAGCAAAACTAACAGAGTTTAACGTTAGCACAAACATTACATCATCAAATAGAAGTTCAAATATTATCTCAAACGAGCACGATCCTATCTTTTCTCTTCATTTCTCTTTCCCTGTTTTTTTACGTTTCGTAAATTACAGTAATTCCAGGCGCTCACGAGATAGAAGAAAGACGTAAAAAAAATAGATAAATAAAGCATCAGCAACCCCCGTATTGTCTATCGTTAACAATTCTCTGTCTCTGAGTTAGTCTTTTATTTAATAAAATGAAAGGGGGAAAAAGATATAAGAGGATGAGAGAATTCTCATTTGACACTTATTCCACAGAGACTCTTCCATCAAAGGCAATGGCACCGACAATTTTATTTTCTTCACCTTTTCTTTTCCTTAATAAATATATAGAGAGCTTTTCTCTCAAGATACTCCGTGACTTGGTGAGTTCCAAAGTACACCAGTGAATTCCCAAAAGAAAAGGAGAATAAAGTTCTTCCGTGAATTTTAATCCATCTTCCTTTATATACGTTCGCCTTTTTAGTCTCTTGGAGAAATAAAATCTTCATCCATCATCTTCATTCGCTTCTTTGTAAAATGTGAATATTCAATTGCACGAATGCATTAATTTAAATTTTTTTTTAATATTAAAGTGAAATGGAAGAATTTAATTATCAATTATTTCTTTCATAAAAGTAGAATTTTTCTCTTCAATATCGGAAAAAAAAAGAAAAAAAAACATAAATTTTAAAATAAATAATATAACACAGAATAAATAGCAGATGTATTTCCTCAATTCAATGTATGAAATATATTCTCCAAAGCTTTTCGACTACCAGCAATCTCCTTCATCCAGCTTCCTCATATATTCCAGCATATTCAGGAAAAATATGGAGTTGAAATTTTTCTTCGTCAGTATATAAGTTGAAAAGCATTTTACGACTCGTGCATTCAGGTAATTTCCCCGAGCCTCACTCGAGACTTGAATGTAACGCAGGAAAAAGAAGAGAGAGAGAAAAAAAAAATTGGAGAAGAAGAAGAAGAAGAAGAAGTATCCTAAAAATTCCAAGCTTTTGCCCATACTTCAACCGTAAAGACTTCCAGGTCGTCTCTTTTGTTCGCTATATCACAGTGTTTTTATCCTCGACACTTTTGCATAAAAGACCACCCAAGTCTCCAAGCCCTAGGGTTGCTCCTCAACAAAGCAAAAATTTTGCTTTAAAAAAAAAAGAAAAATCATCACTCTGTCTTTTCTTGAATATTCTTCAATCGAATAATTTCATTTCTTTGAATTTTAATAGCACCAAAGGCACCTTAATTCCAATTATTCCAGCACTCTGATCCATCATCATCAAGCTCACCTCACATTTGCTTTTAGTTCACTCGTGCCTCGGTATAATTCATAATTCACGAGACCTTGTGGCTTTCAATTCATTTAATAACATCCAAAAGTTCATTTAATCTCGTGCTTCTGAAGCGTATATTCCATTCACCGCTTTCATAATTTTCGTAAACTTTACGAGAAAGCCATCTAGTTGAAATACGACTTTTCGATACATCCTTTAGAGTGATCCAGGCTGGTAATATTGATAGCAGTAAAGTTTCTCGATTCACTCGAAACTTCAGATGCTTCAGGGATTATTGAATTCTGATGATACTATTTTTCACAAATAATCATTCATCAAAATGGGAATTTTTGATGAGACCTTTTTACCATTTATTTTATCACTCTCGAGTCTTTCAGGAAATTTACCTCAATTCAACGAAAAAGTTTTACTCAATTTTACCAAGTCACTAATGTTATTTGACTTTATGCAAGAGAAAGTACAAGAGAAGTTTCGTCAGAAGAAAATTCACTGACGTAACACGTTGGTGTTTTCACTGGAAAACAAATTCACTTGAAAATTTTCATGGAAGAGGACAAGATTGTCAATAATTCAGAATTAAATGAATATACATGTACAAGAGAAGTAATGAAAGATAGAGTGCCTCTCTTTTTTAGAATTTTATTTAATTTGAAAACCACTTGCAGTATTCACATCAAAAGCCCTCGAGTTTCATGTTTAATAAATGTAGGAGTCTGACTTGAGGATGCTGATTACTACTTGATGACAATTTTCCATGATTTATTGATAATACAGAATATCTCTGAAACCATGAGAGATAGGAAAAAAATTGATAGAACCTTTTTTGTAGCTCTTCAAATTCTCTACAAAAAAGGTTATAACAATTTTTTTCCTATCTCTCTTAGTTTCCGAGATATTTGAAAAAAACTAATATTTAATAAAAAATAAAAAATGTAGTCTCGATAGTAGATGAAAATTCTGCTGTCTCAGTTTTATCTACATGCATAGATATATCATGATGTAGCATTCTGCCATTGGTAGAGCAGTAGTAGTTCCATGAAAATGCAAATCCCAATATCTGCATAGGATCGTTACCATTACATCCACAAATTTCACAATGATACACATATAACTGTAACAAAACCCCTTCAATGCTTCAATGTATTCTCTTATGCATGTGTTTACTCTGTGTACATGTGAAATTTTGAATTTTCAAGTAGAATTTTCATGCAGTAAGTCATGACAGTTTTCATGCTACAGAAGGATAGAGATTATTTACAGTATGAGCTATACGATACGATATTGCATGTACTTTACCCTCTGTATACCAATTTTAGAGTGTCGCCAGGGATTTTCTCTGTGAAACGATTTCATAACTGGGAATATCTAACGAGGATAATGTCTTCATACTACTACAATCATGTCCCTGAGGCTACTTGTTCATGCCAACCAATTTTCCACGTGATTCTACCAGATTTACAAATTTTACAATTCATATGGGAATTTTTTTTAAATAATTCCAAAAGAAGAATTACTGGGGTCAGAGTTTATTTTGAAAATATCTCAGAAACTATTAGGTGCATGAAAAAATATGAAGAGACCTTTTTTGTAGAGAATTAAATTCTCTACAAAAAAGGTCTCTTCATATTTTTCTCTAGAGTCATTAATTTCAGAGATATTCATGATATAGTGTGAATAACACTTTTTAACTTATTTTTCTTCTTTTTATCTACATCAAATGCCATTGAAATGAGGAATTTAATCATTAACATTATAATTGGAGAGGGAATTTTCCTTCTCTCTTTCCTCCTATTTTCCGAGTTTACATTCTTCTCTGTCCATTGTCCCGCTTCTTTATCCCCTCATTAATCTCAGAGGAGCTTTTGCCATTCGTCTGTGTTCTCCTCTTGTTTGTTTATTTTCCACTTTTTTTTTTTCATCTTTTCCTTTCACTTCGGGCCTTTGTCCCTCTCTTCCGTTTCGCCCACTTTTTTTTTTTCGTTTTTTCCTGCCCAACGATGCGAGTATTTCGACCAATTCCAGTATCCTCAAGAGCCCCATGTTTTCTGGAACAAAAGGAGTGAACCAAAAACGAGAAAAATCATACAAATACATGGAGGACTTCATTTGACTGAGAAATATACGATATCTCTGTGACCTCTGGAGATAAAAAAAAAGAAGAAACGTTGAGAATTGTTCTTTGCCGATTATTTATTGCTATTATTCTCCATTTATTTGGAATCTCTGTTCCAAGATAATGGAAAAAAGCAAAATTTATGAGAAATTATAGGAGATAGAGATTTTCTGATGATTCCAGTGAAAAGCTGAGGAAATTTCACGTGGAAAACATGTGTCGAAATATTTTTTTTCATTTTTTAAAGAAAATTCGATTTTTTGGAAAATCAAAAAATCTGAATTTTCTGAAAAATTAAAAAAAAATAAATTCCGACACATGATTTCAACCTCAAATTTCCTCAGCTTTTCAATAGAATAATAAGAAAAATCCTATTTCCAATATTTCCCTCAATTTCTCACCATTTCACCCCTTTCTCTTTTAATAATTCCAAAAGTTTCATTGTATTTAATTGGAATTGTGTAGTATTTACAAAGTTAATAGCTTTAATACTCCTGAGACACGAAGCACTTGTTTACACTTTATTTCAAAGTTGAGTAGCTGCATTAATCCCTCGGGTAAAGTTGGCTGGCACTTTGTTTACGTCAGTTGTCTCCATATCGCTTGGATCCAGGCGTGTGCCAAGCGGAAATAAGGTGCCTGGATCAAGCAATATTCTGTTTAATAATTGAAACATCACCCCGAATATATAAATATATTCCCTCGAAGTACACAAGATTTACCATTAAATCCCTCTTCAATCGCAAACATTCATCAACACCATCAGCATCAGTTGGAGATGAAAGAAATCGAATCTCTCGAGTTTTCCTCGATTTTCCAATGTTTTCCTCATGATTTATGCTCATTGCCTGATAATTCACCTGGGATTTCTGATAATTTCGTTTTTTTTTTTTTTTTTTTTAAATCTCTAGAGCACCTCATTTCCTTCAGCTTCATGCTGGCTTCAACAATTATTTGACTGTTGCAAATTACTTTTCATGTAACATGAAATGAGAACTGTGTTAGGCCCTCCCCTTTTCCTCCCGGCTTGAGGGCTGAGAGTTAATAGACTGCCGCGTTAATTTATAGTCCACTGGTATGTATACGGTAGCGCTGAAATCGACATGAATTATGGATCCAATTAACGTAAAGTGCAAACGTGATTCCAGTGGTGACTCAGAAGTGATTACCAATTTTCCTTTTTCTATTATTCCCCCTTTTATTTTTTATTATAGAATTTCAGAGATTTCTGGAGGAGACTTGGTTGGAATTCAATTTTCCAGGATAATTCTGTGTTTTTTTCTTTCGTTCAGAGTTAATTAATTTATTTTTCCAATTAATTAGGTATAATTAATGGTAATTAGTTGAACTCAATTAAATTTGTACATTATTCCCCATCCAATTTTACTCTTTATCATATACAAATAATATTCCCCATTGGCAAACATATTCATAGTGGAAAATATGAAAATTTTCACTATAATTCCAACCATCTGCTCTCTTCAAATTAATTACAATTTCTGTGTGCTTTTAATTTGAACCCTTTCTTCATGTAATTAACGTTATTCCCACGTAATTGGAATGTGGAAATTAATTATTTTTTAACGTCAATAAAAGGGAATGATAATTAAACAATATGTCCAAGTGAATTTATCGAATTTTTTTTTGTTTTTTGGGGGAAAAAAAATTATTGAAAAGTTCCTTTGGAGAAAGGTAATGCACTTAAAGTACTAATGAAAAAGTCCAATTCTCATTTATTTCAGTACCACTTCCTCTCCTTCAAACCCAAGTCCCTTTTGCCCACTATTTTTTTTTTCTTCTTTCATCCCCTTTTACATTCTACTTTTCACCAGGAACCATCTGGAATCGCCCCCTTTTTGCGAACTGTTTCTCCCCACCTAAGACTTCTCGACCCAACGAGATTCTTTATTTATTTTTTCCTTTTCTTCTCTCTCTCTCTTTCTGGTCTTCAAACTCACCGTTTCCTCGATACTTCAACTCCAGACTCTTCCCTGAGAGATGGTTTTATCCATGCCTCTCACCATCCCCCAAAATGACTCGTAATTTTTTTTTTCCACCTCTTATCCACATCGTAACTTTTTTCCTCCACTTCTACACTTCATTTTTCTTCATTTCAAGTTTTCGCCTCTGACTGAGGAACTTTTTTAAGCCCCTGTGGGTTTGGAAAGTCATCAAGATCTATGGTCGAGTAATAGAATTTGAAGAATTTCGATTATTTTTCTTTTTGTTGAGATATAGAGGAAAATAAGGGAGATAGTGGAATTTTTGTAGAGACATTTTTTTTAGAGAATTTCAAGAGCTACAAAAAAGGTCTCTATGAAAAATTCGATATCTCTTTTAATTTCCAAGATATTCCAAAAATACTAGATTTTTTGGATTTAACTCAAATTTACTTGATTTTTGATAATAAAAAATAGGTAATGAGATTAAAATTAATTAAAAGAATCAACTGCCAAAGAAAATCCACTGAAGAATTCTGAAATCCTTCCAATCTAGTTGCACGTAATTTGTCAATCACAGTAGCTCACAGGTGATACCAGAAAATAGACAAAAAAAAAGGACAAAGAGTGTCAAATGAATCGGACTCCTCTGCCCCTTCTCCTCCAATTGTTAATTAAAGTCCCTTCCAATTCGTTCGATTCCACCGTTCATTTGTTAACTCTGTATTTATTCTGACTTTTTTGTTTCTATTCTGTTTTTCTCTCCCACTTTCCCCATTTTTTTACTCTCATTTCCCAATAAACTGGCATTTTCATTTCACCCAATTGCCAATACAACGTGACAATTCCAGAGCTGAGTAGCAATATCATTGTAATTAATTTGCCGTTGAAATACAATTTCATTTATTTCGAAACACAAAAAATAAAAAAGTAATACATTCTTTATTCTCCTTCCTTTCATAATGGAAAACCTTAAAAAAAATTAATTCCACCAATTTCCTCCATTTACCCTCTTTCACAAACGTCAACAAATAATAATAAAAAAAATTAATTACTAATTACGTTGAAGAGGTATTATCTCAAACCCACTAACGCTTAAATTTTCTCACCGATTAATCCTCGAATTTTGCACCGTGTGAACGTGAACGTGATAAGAGATTGCTTGGGTTGGGTCACGAGTATCACATTGTAGACCCGATAATGACCTCACTTGACCCCTCAACTGTAGCACCTACTATTCTCACTGATAACGGAGATAACCCTTTTAATTCTCCTTTTATTCCCTGAAAAACCACTTAAACTCAAGATATTTCTTCAATAATCACCAATTTCATTGAAATAAAAGAGAATCCAATTGATCTCCACACAATTCCAATGAGAAACACGTAAATTAGATAGGATTTCAGTTTAAGGGCCTAGTCATGTTTCTGCCAATGACATACGTCAGTATTAAACCGCCTCAGAATTGTTGAAATAGAGAGAGAGATAGAAGTGAAGATGGAATGACAGGTACTCCTCAGCTGCTTCAAGTCTGATGCCAGAAATTCTGGCATTTCTCATCACGGATATGAAACAGAGGGTGCCGTTGGCGGTTTCCGGTTGGCTTACTACCGTAAAAGGAGACGTTACCCCAACACCATGAGCAAACACCTACACACAAGCCCATGATTCTGTGTACATGGTATCAACAAAATGCAGCTTCCATTATTGCGGCAAAAAGCACCTCCTGTGTTTAAGTAATGCATTACAAACTTTTAATTTTCATCCTTAAACTCTGACGTAGTTCAATCTGCTTGATGAGCTTCGGTAATTCAACCAAAAGTTTCGTAACTTTAGGAGCGATTAAATTGGCGCTAGATAGCGCCCAGTCAGGCCCCTCAATTCATTGGAAATTGATTGATTTAATGGAGTTTTAATAAAATCCATAAATGATAATTTTTCGAAAATATTTGTTAGCTCAGTACCAACTATTAAAGCTTAGTTTTAAGATCTTAAGGATTCAATTTGAACTGGTACAAAGCAAATGCCACATTATCCAACGTAATCATCATCATCAATTCGTCAGAATGAAGAGGAACAGAGTACATGATGTATTTGACTATCTTCAATCAGACGAATTTCACTGTTTACCTGAATTTAATTAGTATTCTAATGGTGTTAACGTAACGTATCTGAATTTGCTTCTAGTGAGAGAATAGTTAGCATAGTTTGGACTTTCAGAACAATACGTTCATGAGCTTCTGCATTAATTTGAGTGCAATTATTGTGAATTAATGGATTTCTTGGATTTATTCTTTGAATCAATCAGTCAATGATAAATCATCAAATGTGCAAATTTAAAGAGTCACAATCACTGTGCAATGTTGGTGGAACAATTCAGCCACAAGCAATTGTTGGAACAATATATCCTCATCAATTACATTGTTGGCTCATTAAAGGCTTATTGCTTTTCGATAACAACTAGCCCCATGGCGATGGAAAACCAAACCAAATGGGCTTCATAGGCATATTAACAATTCAATTGCATATTTCCCTATGGATTCAGATACATGATGAACTTGGAGGATTTTTACCTCTTTCTGTTTATATTTCGATGAACTCTCGAGGGAAATCATTATTTTTTTTTGTATTTTTCATCTAGGATTTCTAGAATTTAATTAATCATTATTCAGCAGAATTTCTGGGTGAATTTTGAGGAAATTGTAGATAGAAACAGGGGAATCACCTTAATTTCAATTATTCCAGTGCTCCAATCTGTCATCATTAAGCTTACTACAGTCGCTTTTAGTTCAGTCATGCTTCCTTATAATTCATAACTGTAAACCCGAGGCTCAATTAATTTATCATCTCCACAAATTGAATTTAATCCTGAAGCAGAGAATTGTGAATTCAATGGGCTTTCTCTCTGGGGCTTAATTTTGGAGGAAAAAAATGGGGAAGAGTGTGATTATTCTGATATTCACCACAAGCTCCTAATCAAGGGAAAAATAATTTTCCATTGAAGCTATATCGATCTCCAATGGGAATTGAGATACTGGGAAATGGAAATAGCCCCATTGTTACCTGCATCCCACAAATCCAATAATGTCCATTCGATAAAGATGCAAATGTGCATGAATCTATCCATGAAATACTGATGGAAAAAAATTCAATGGAATTGAGTAATTTAAAGGACTTTATTTCCATAAATATCTCAAGATTTCGTTTTTAAAATTAGGAAAAATGGGAATTTTAACCAGTGAATAGACGAATGTGTTTCATTTGCTTGAAAAAAGAATTTAAAAAAAAAAAAAATGGTTTTTTAAACAAAAAAGTACACTGAATTCCGTGGAAAAACTCGTCGAGGCATGCTGGAATTTATTCTCACCGCGTTTTCAGGAGCTTTGCATTGTAGTTGTTTTTTCGTCGCACGTTTTTCTCCAAAAACCTTTCAACTTTATTTCAGTCATTTATTTATATTCTTTTTTACACTTTCTTTCATCTGAAATCCTCTTGCAACAAATGCAGCTGTGAAAATATTATAATTTCTTTGTTTTTTTTTTTCATTGTTTTTGGGATTTTAAAAGGATTAAATCTTGAATTTTGTTAATTATTTAAATTCTTTATTTTCAGAAGATGTGTATTGAAATAATGAAACTCAGTCTCATTCACTTTTACATTTTCAACTGTAATAAACGCTTCTCTCTCCATTTATTTCTCATTTGCTTTCTCCAGCACTGAGTTGAAGTGAAAGAGGGCTTGAAGGCCTTAATTGCGAAAATATTCAGAATACAGAGGGTGGGTGAATAATAAAACACTGTGGAGCAATTAAGGAGCACTCGAGCAAAGACCATTAGACATTTTTTTTTATTTATTTTTTAATTGATACAGAAATGTTGGATTTTACAAATCATGGTTTCTCGTCTGATTTAGCAAGGGGTAATTCTACTTGAGGGGCTCATGAACGTTGCATCATCACCATCAGCATTGCTGATGGATTATCTCGGAATCTGTTAGAGATAGAGGAATTTTTGTAGAGACCTTTTTCGTAGAGAATTTCAAAAGCTACAAAAAAGGTCTGATGATTATATTTCGTAGAGTGCATGGTTTTCGAGATATTCATGGAATAATAATTCCAAGTGAAAATTCATGCATTTCCTTCATTTATTCATTTTCTGAAATAAAAGGAAAAATTTTAATTCCGGATATTCCATCTACCTGCATCCGTACCATTAAAATTCCAATTCGTTGGAAATTCACTCAACCCTCGAAAATATATATCCCAGTGAGAGTTTCACCTTTGTTAAGTAAATAAAAAAAAAAATGCAGAGCATATTTATACACTTTTGTATACAAAGAAATGTTCATTAATATTCATTGACATTCGGGCAAATCCATTTAGTCCCTCTGTTTCAATGTTAAAAAATAGTTGAATTTTAAGATAACGTAGAAGTACTTGTAGAAAGAAATTTATTGAAATGGTAATTCTGAATTTACCTTTTGCTCTTGTTTCAGATTACAAACGAAGCTGTGAAAAAATATGGACTTCCACCATGGTGAGTTAACAATGAATTCTTTTTTACTTCTCTTTTATCCTTAGATAGTCATATATTCTGAATAAACTTGGAGAAATTGAATTTTTAGCCATTGAACTTTTACGAGAAATTTTAAATTTTATATTTCAATCATTCAGAAAACTTCACATGTTTATGATATATAGAAATTCACTCTTGAAATTGAATTTTTATTGATCCTGGATTATCTCAGAAACTAAACGAGATAGAGATATTTTTGTAGATACCTTTTTTGTAGAGAATTTAAAGATCTACAAAAAAGGTCTCTACGAAAATTTCTCTATCTCTCTTAGTTTTCGAGATATTCAATAAATAATGTTTATAAAAAGAAAAAGCCTGATTTAATGAATTCTGGACTTTTTTAAAATTAATAATTAATGCATTTACGCAATATCAGCATTCACGTATGAAGGACGTAGTTATGGCAATGGAGAAAGTATTGAATTCACCAGTAGACTATTTATCCGATAAATTGTGGAAACTTAAATTGTAATGAGCATGCAAATAATTTCAGTATCATTGAAATAGTTTATCCTGATTAAATGCACACTACTGATTTCATGCAACAAAGTACAGATGATGGTAATCATGTGGTACCAATTCTCCAACACGAACAATAGTGGAATTACGAGAGTTATCAGGATCTAATGATATTTTTCGTCAGAGGACAATAGTTTGTGGATGAATTGAATTCAATTGATATTGATGAAACTGATTGTTACATTATCAGACAAATTGCGTTGGATTTTGGGGATTTAGAAAATGACACGAGGATTGTGTTATGATAATGAGGGATTATGCAATTGAACAATTGGAAAATTAAATTTTTGTAGAAATTGTGAAAAACCAGGAATTTTTGCTATTCACTTTAATTCCTCGAAAAATCGTCAATTTAATTGGCCATAAAAACAAAGGATTTTTTTTTTTTTGATTGAAACACTGGAGGAAACTCCATCAATCATCGGAGCTATTCAATTTTTTATTCCCCTCAAAAAATTACGAATGGAAAATATTAGTGGAGAGTGAATAGAACAATAGGAAAAAAATTGGAAATGGCTTTTATTACAATCCTTTTTTCATTTTCGTGATGAATAGAGTGAACCATTCCTCTGTGTGTTCATCTGCAGTATTGAAATATGGAAAATTTGAAACTCAAATTAGGCGAGACAAAGGGAAGTCTCGTTTCAATGGAGAACATTCAGAATTAAATGAAATCAATTATTTAATTTTATTATTTCAGTGTTAAATGATTTTTTTAAATTTCTTAAAATAATTCAGAGTCTCAAATATTTATTAGCACACTCTGATGCATTAACTTTATTCGTTACAAATTAATGTCAAATGAAAGTGCAATACGTGAGGTAAATTACATAAATTGTCAAAGTTTTTCTCAGTTGTTTTCAATTGTGACAGTTGCAAGTGAACTCGTGAAATTGAATTACAACTTTGTAATGTGTTTTCTCGTATGTTGAATTTTTTTTTTCATCACTTTAGAAATAAAGTTTTTTCATAAACTTAATTATTGTTTTGAGTTAGAACTGTTTTATCACTTTTTTTTATCAATTTGATTATTGAGGAAATTCTTTAAAAATAAAGATATCTCGAAAAATATTGGGTTTACGTAAATTTATGAAGAGACCTTTTTTGTAGAAAATTAAATTCTCTACAAAAAAGTACTCCTGACTTTTTTTCATAAATCAACTCATTTCAGAGATATTCAATAAAATAAACAGAAAATCGTTATTTCATTATTTCAAAAGTTCAAAAGTTCAGATTCACAATTTTTTTTTAATATCCCAGTGTTTACAAAATATTTATCATGAAAATTGAAAAGGAATGTCAGATGAATTAATCGATAAATATTTTTTCCCTCTGTCCATTTATTTTTCATTAAATTCCTGATGAAAAAATATTTGACAATTTTAATATTCCACGTGTCAAAGTGAATATTCACCATATACGAATATTATTCTTCAGAAATTCACGTACTATTTACTCTTCCACTGTGTTCACTGTTAACATCAACTCGAATTGATCGAATAGTATTGAATAGTGCTCGAGCGCTTTCAATATCGAGATATGTAGTGGAAATTCTACCTGAATCAAATGAATTTATCACAATAAAGATATGAAAATTTAATTAAAAAATAATTTCTGATTAAAATCAAATGTTCAATAAAATGAATTAATTAATAAAAATTCATTTTCAATTCTCCAATTTCTCCCCCCATTTTTTTCATTAACATTTAACCCCGAGAAATTAATTACTAATGGATTATTGGAATGAGCCCAACTCGTTTGAGATTACGAATACTTGTTCACTGACGAGGACTAATTACGTTTAATCTCTCAACTACGAACAAAGCTCTTGAAATTCACGTAATCAAATGGTGGAAATTCCCCATTCATTGGCAGAATACATTGAGCTAATTAATGAACATGAATCACGAGAAATTCTTGAGAATAAAATCAAGTTTTTTCATTATTTCATAATTTCCACACATTTAATTAATGATATCTCTGAAAATATCAAGTGTACGAGAATTTATGAAGAGATCTTTTTTATGGGGAATTTAATTCTCTATAAAAAAGGTCTCTTGACTTTTTTCAATAAACCCACTCATTTCAGAGATATTCTCAAAAATGTAATGAATTGTTAGATATTGCAAGAAAATTCAATTTTTTGTGAATTCAGAAAAAGCTCAAATGCCTGTGAGACTTGTGACTCAATATTGAGCTCAAGTGATATGGGTAGTTGACAGGACAGTTGACATTTCTGGCATAGCACAAGAATCCTTCTCTGAACAGCTACGTAATTACATTTGTACGTAAACGTTAACGGACCGGGCCACAGCTTCACTACGTGATCGCACTGTGTTATGAGGATTGGGCAAAAGGGGCTACTCTATATATTACGCTCGGCACGTAGACTCGGCTTGGGATATGAAGAGCAGTAAAGAAGAGGCAAGAAAAAAAAAAGTGCCGGATACTCGTTGAAGGATACGGAATTTCCAGGATAGAATCTGATCCCTCGTTTCTACGTGGTCAATTTTTTTTTTATTGCAATGCTAATTAAATATTAAATCGTTGAAATATTTCGAATTATTCATGAATGGAAATAAAAGAATTGTGATTCTTCATCAATAACTAATTAAATTGCATTTTAAATCATTATTCATTTAATTATAATTTTTTATTTATTTTAATCTCAATAAATTCTTTGGAAATAAAAAAAAAGTTGAGAAGCGACTTTTGTGATCATAAGAAGACGAAGAAGTGAAATGGATTTATGGAAGAAAGTTTTGTGTAAAAATTCGGTGAAAATAAAGAATAATAAAAAAAATGGAAAAATAGAGACAAGAAAGGAGATGAAAAAGTTTTTTCCTACTTTATTTAAAAGTTTTTCCCATTTTTTTCTTTACGATTTACAATTATATTTCTCATCTTATATTCATGAAATAATAAATAAAAAAGGAAATACAATTTGTTCGAATGAATTTCACGATAAACCAATGTAAATGTTTCAATTTCACAGAGCCTTTAAATTTGTGCCAACTTATCGAGATAACAGAGACCATTAAAGGTAGTTTCAGAGTTCACACGTTTCTCCATTTTAACCCTCGTTGAAAAGAGATGGCCTGAAGTTACGGAAAGTGGGTGGTAAAGTGGGGTGAGCATGCCTATATCTATTTCCAGTGTTCATTCAATCTATATAGAAAGGAAAACCGAGAGTTAGGGTCAATTCTGGCAAGCTCACCATCAACCTGGGTCAACTCTTGCCCCTACGTTTCTTGTCACTTTATTGTTCCCTCTTTTTTTTTTCCCCTTCTTTTACGTGACGTGAGAAAGGGTGAGTTACACAATCCAGACACGTTTCTAATATCACCAAACAAAATGGCACACATTTCACCCATTTTTTTGCAGAGGAACTCCAACAAAAAAAAAATCCTCCAAATCTGCACTTTTTTTCTGGTTAAAAAAAACTTCGTTTTTTTTTTTATTAATTATTTTATAATTATAAAATCCTCAAAGTCTATATTTTTTTAAAAAAATTCTTAATGAGAATGTGCTTATGCTCTTGTTATTCTCGAATATTTTTTTTCATCTCATAATTATGTTTCTTTTCTCCACCATTCATTCTTCTCTTCATTCACAAAAGAACCGAGAAAATGGAAAAAAAAATTGTAACTGAATATGCAAACACGAAATGAGAATAATTTTCAACAATGTGAATGCCCATTTTTCTTTTTCTTCATTCCTATTAATTTATTACGAATTCATTTGAAAATAAGATAAAACATTTTTGAGTTGAAACGAGGACATTTTGTTGTACACAGATTTTCCATTTGACTTTGATGCGACACAAGTTTACACAGTCGACAAAGCCATTTTTCCCTGAGGCATTTTCTCATTTTTTTTTCTCCCTTTTATTATTATCATTATTCCCAACATTTCTTTACCCCCAGGCACTAATGGGAAACACATCTGGTCCAGCAGGAAAGAGTCTGGAATTATTATTTTCCCAATAATGACACGTGTTCCAAAGAATTCATTTTATTTTCTTCATTACCAAAAAAAAAAATCCATCTTTTTTCATTAGAAAAAAAAATGGAAAAATTATCGAAATTCCTTCAGAACTCCAGAATTTTCATCTTTTAACCTCCATAATAATAACAATAACAATTGAAAGCAGTGGAAATCGATGATAGTGGCTATGAAAGTTTAGTACTCCATTAATTCTAATCCCAGTCTCTCCCCAAGGATTTCCCTTATATCTGACCTCCCACATACACTCCCCCCTTTTTCCCTCCCCACGAACTTTTGCCTACTCCAAAATCCATATGAGCTTTTTCCACAATGACTGAGAGTTTGCACTCTTCAATGCATTGAAAAGCAGAAGTGAAACTAATTCTCATTTTGCTGATGAGAATTTAATTAAATTTTCATTTTGTTTAATTTTTCAGAGCACTTTTTGTCTCGTTTAGGTGCACTGTAATCATGTGCATGGGCTCACATTAATTACGAGTCTCGTTAATATTCCGGTTTTGTCACTACAATGTTTTTCTCATTATTTTCGATTAATTTTTGGAGTTTAATGAATTTTTGGGATTTTTTTTTTCATTTAAAAATATTAAATAAGAGGAATTAATTACAGTTGATGATATAAATTCATTTAACTTGTAATAGTGGAATTATGAAATAGTGTTTTTTGTTTTTAGTCATTTGTTTCAATTAGTCTTGAGTGCAGAGTCATGTAGTCTCTGTGATTCGTAATTTTCGTCTTAATTCTTTCCAATTTTGCACGAAAATTTTCCTCTAATATCTCATTTCTCCTTTTTTTTCCTCTCAAATATTTATTTTTCCTCTCATTTTCATCCTCATTTCTTCCACTCCAATAATCTCCATAATAACCAGATTAAGTACAACGTCAGAAATTGTAATAATATTCATTTCAAGCATTTTTCTTCATCATTTTAATAAGACCAAAAAAAATTATTCAACTGAGACGAAAAAAGGGGAATAATTGAATTTAATCATGGAAACAAAAGTGAAATTAATAGAGAAAAAAAAAGAAAAGTGAAATTAATTTTAAAAATCATTACTTATTTTATATTTACCATTTTTTTTTTTTTATTTACAAATTCACCTGAATTTTTTTTTCACCTCCAAACTATCTCTCAATTTTTCGTTCTCTCATTTTTCCTCAATATTCTCTTGCAGAAAGGAAAAAGAAAAAAAAAAACTTTTCCACCGTGAAATAAAGTTTTCCTCTTTTTTCCAACCCCACTGGCTTTTCCCCCCCATTTCTTTCCTCCCTTTCTATTCTCATTTTATCGAGATTATTTCGTTTTTTCTGGAAAAAGTTCTCGTTAACGTTGAATTAATTTTTTTAAAAAAGTAGAACAGCACTGGATAAATGAGAAATAAGGAAAAGGCGATGAGAGTAGAATGATTGAGTTCATAGCTTAATTATTAAGAAGTTGAAGGTATAATGAAGTTTCTTTTTTTCTCTAATTTCCTTCATTTTGATTAAAGAACTTTGATTGAATTTAACTGAGTTTTAATTCTCTGCAAAATTAGATTTATTTCGTAGAAATTTAAATATTTTATAACTTAATTTTTTTTTGAGTGAAGGAGTTGATAAAAAAGATTGAAAAAATTTGAGAAAAAGCTTTAACATGTTCACATTATTCCAGAATTTTTTCAAATTTTTTTGAACAGTCTTTAGTGTTTAAAAAAAATGTAATTAAAGTCTGAATTTTTGTGGATAAAATCGAGTTGGAATTTTTCAAATCGATTCGATGAATTTTGGTTAAATGCAATGGGCAAAGGGCTGAGGCCATTTGTAAACACGAGAATCCTTGATGCATTACGGAATGATAGTTATCCATGGAATTTCGGGGATTAATTGAATCGGTATTAACCCCTAGGAGACAGTACTCTGTTTATACAGAGATTCCCTTTCAATTCGAGTTATGCTTGTTTAGGAATTCGAAACGCTGTTCTATCGTAATATAATCATTCATTTCGGTCTGAAAATTTCAATTGACTGTGAATAGAAAATGGAATTA
Source organism: Aleiodes testaceus (assembly GCA_963565655.1). Classification (NCBI taxonomy): domain Eukaryota; kingdom Metazoa; phylum Arthropoda; class Insecta; order Hymenoptera; family Braconidae; genus Aleiodes; species Aleiodes testaceus. The sequence continues at coordinate 4,182,787 of OY751423.1, forward strand.
TTCGAAAAACCTACAGAATCACATAAAAATAATTGAGATAAATTATTTCTGATGATTCCATTGAAAAGCTGAGAAAATTTTAGCTGGAAATGATATGCCACATGATTTTTTCCGATTTTTCCAAAAATTTCACTTTTTAGAAAAATCGAAAAAATTCAAATTTTGAAATAAAATCGAAAAAAATCATGTGGCATATCATTTTCAGCTAAAATTTTCTCATCTTTTCAATGGAATCATCCAAAACAATCCATCTCCAACGGTTTTATCAAAATCCTCATTTAAATGAATAAATTCAAATTAATTTGAACAAAGGATTAAGATAATTATTCAAAATCAGTTGGTAAACAAGTATCCATTATACACAGTTGAAAATAGTTGATAGTGAAGGAGAGGCTTTTGCCCTTAAAATAATGAATACGGTGAGAGTGAATTCATGATTAATTCATATCAACGAAATTTGGTAAAACAGAAGCTGGTGAAAATACAGTAGCGAATTAATTGACGTTAGAAACTCAACGTCAGGCATGTAATGAAGTTTCTCTACTCGTGTATATATTATTTCCTTAAGTATTGTAAACTCCATTAATTATTCCACAGTGTTAACTAAAAAAGTAATCATTCAAAATGAATTGATAATTTATTCACTTGAATCGTGAGATTTGTCCTCAATCCTCAACGTTTTTTCGAATCTTTTAATTTTCTTTAGATACAAATGATGTATCAAATATCCCGGAAATTGGATTTCCACAGTATAAACAAACGGAACAATGAGGGGAAATTAAATTTCCGTTTTCGTTTACTTTCATTTACCTTTTTCCAACTATTTTTACCTTTTTCTTTTTTCTTTGAGGTGGAAACGTAATCAGAAGTGGAGATTAAATGTCTCCGGATTGAAATTAAATAAAGTGTTGTGAAAATAAGTGAATTTATTTTACAGTAAAATTAAATTATTTATAAAAAAAATTGGAAAATTCAAGGAAAACATGTGACTTTTATTTTATTTATTTTTTTACTGATGAAAATTTATATTCAAGTAAATCCGGTAGACTCATCTGGTATCGGATTTTTTCAACCGATGAGAATATACAATTCCACAGTGACTCGTTCTCCTCCCAATTGGCATTGTGTCAAAAATAGAGATAGTATGATGATGAAAATAAGGAGAAAGAAAAAAATATTGTCGGAATTTGAATGATAGAAAAATTCTTATCTCTACTATTTTTATTGATTTATAAAAATCATGGAAAATTAATGAAAATTATTTTTATCTCAAAATTTATGACAAAAATAAAATAAAATCCCATTATTAACAATCGTGGACTTCTTTTATTTCTCATAAAATAATTAATGAAAAATGAAGAAAAAATATTAATAGAAGTAAGAAGTAAACGGTATTCATTCGTTAAAATCTTGAGGTTGTAACAATGTATATCTGCACTTGAGTGAAAGGCAAAAGTTCTTGAAAGCCACAGTGTGCTTTTACCTCTCTCCTCTCTTCTCTCACTTCCTCCTCTCCTTTTGCCTCAATCTGGTGAGCCAGAGATGGGGGAGAATGAGAGGTAAAAACTACAGAACATAAAACAATACTAAAAACCTTTTTGCACAATCGTAAACATCGATCTGGCCTCAACTTTACAAGCTTTTGTCATTGTACCACGAGCGGAAGATAAAGACAATGGAAAATGGGTGGAATGGATAGACAGTAATAATGTACAATCGTGTTTAAAAAAAAAAAAAATGAATATGAGTGAAGAAGAAACGGAAAATTATTTTTTCGATTTTTTTTTTAATCAAAATTTAATATTTTCCGAAAAAACTAAAAAAAAATCCAATTTTCACAATTTTGATTTCAAGGACACTTTTTTTAATATCTCATTAATTACGAAATTTCCGGCTGAAATATGATTTATCATAACACATGAAAATTTTCATGTGACATGAAACCAACAAAATGCAACAATAATCCATAAATTTCATAACGTTAACAGTCGTAAAATTGTGGTTGGTTAGTAACTACAACATAACCACTCCTCTCTCCCTCTCTTCATTCACGTAATTCTGTCGTGAGGTTCTGCTGAAAATTCATTGCTGGAGTTCGCCCTGTGGGACGATTTGCATGGGATTTGAATCAGTGGAAACCCATGGGAATTCACTGTGTGGACTAAACGACATGTGATATAAATTTTTTACCTCAATTTTTTCTGTTTACGAATAATTTGTGAATTAATGGGTTTTTTTTTGTGATTTTTCTGTTTGTGAATATTCAGATGCATTTGAAAAAGGATTTTTTTCCAGTGGATTTGATTGCATTTGTTTGTTTATCTTTGTTTCAGGAATAAACTAGCATCGGAGATCAATATTCCGGACTTTATTCATTTTTCAACTGGAGAAATGTCGTTCTTACCGAGTCGAAGCTCGAAAAAGGGCACAATTTTGTGTTTCATTGCTCTGGTCTTTCTTTTTGCACTCTATCAATTGGGAATCATATGCGGGAGCAGCAAGGATCAAGGAACTACTCTCATGGTAGCTAGAGAGGTGAGTTTTATTGAGAAATCAATTTTTTTTAACGGTTTTTATCATTTTTCTGAGGGAAATAGAGGAGATAGATTTTTTTTGATGATTCCATCGGAAAGCTGAGGGAATTTTAGACGGAAAACATGTGTCGAAATTAATTTTTTCGAGTTTTTTTGAAAATTCGATTTTTTTCATCCAGATTGTGAAAAAATTTATGGAGTGTTTTTTAAAATCAGCTTTTGCACTATAAGTCACTCAAAAAATTGTATTTTTAATCTTGGAACCACATAAATTAATCGCAAATGAGCTCACCTTTCACCTCGAATCTGAATTTTTGAGCTACGACCAATAGAACCCGAGATATCACCAAAAATGTGATCTTTTCAAAATTTCAAAGGTAAACCCCTTCAAATTTGGGTGAAAAAAATCGAATTTTTAAAAAACTCGAAAAAATTAATTTCGACACATGTTTTCCGCCTAAAATTTCCTCCACTTTTCACTGGAATCATCAGAAAATGTCTATCTCCAACCGTTAAAAAAAAATCCCCATTTTAATACCATTTTTCTCAAAATTATTAAGTCAGAATGGAATGCATAAGGCACCACCTCGTAATCCCAAACATTTCCTCAATTCAGATCCTAAAACACCCAATATCAATAAAAAGAAGCATCCAGCAAAGAAAAAACGAATTTTTATCGCTCATAAATGTCAGAATGGCCCAAGATCCCTTGAAATTTCCCAGGAATTCGATTTTTATCTCTCGCCTATCCCTCGTGTCCTCGAGAATGAGACGATTCCACCCAAGAATCACCGGTAATACTTTATTCCCAAACCGAGTGGGGGAAAAATAAAGAATAAAAGAAAAAAAAAAGGGTCAGGGCATGTTTTTTATCTGAAAATCGATTGCAGACATAAGAATGCCCATGGGCTCGTACCATTGGTCCATTTCTCCTCTCTTTCCGATCTCACTTCCTACTCTGTATTCTCACTGTTACCTTTTCTTTATTCCCATTCACCTATACACCAGAATGCCTGACCTAAAATTGCTCACACTACTTGAAAACAGTCGTATACCCGTAACGTGATTGATTTCACTCGATTTCATGGTTTCTTGAGCTTCTCAATGCTTTCATTTTGTTTCTACTTTTACGTGTGACTTAAAAAATTCGATTTACCCATTTTTTAAAAACACAAAATTGTAAATAAAAAAATTCCCTCGAATTCTTTAAATTAATAAAAAATCTCAGTATCATTAAACAATGTTTATTTCCCTCATTTTCTTGTTTTTATTAGGAATTCAATTTTCCCAGTCTTTTGCAGTTTATGTTGTAGTTTAAAAAAAAACCGGAGAAAATAAAAAAAAGGGGGAAAAGTGTTTGAGAGCTATGAAAAGAGAGATGAAAAAGGTTCAAAGTTTTCCGAGGCCGGGGGTTGAAAACTCTTGACGTCACAGAGGCGAGAAAACGTTGACGGAGGAAATTTAATTGGCGTCTTTTACGGTTTTTAAATTTCGAATAGTGTGACTCTTTTATTTGGAATTTTAGATGATAATTCAGTGGGGAAAAATTGAATTAAATAATTACGTATTTTTTTTTTTCCTATCTTTCAGGAATTAATTATTATTTTGTGGGATTAATGAAAATTCTTTGTAATTAAAACAACGCTGGAGGCATTTTAAAGTGCGCCAATAACGACGTACCCTTTGATACCTTCCAATGAATGAAAAAAAAAAGGCCGATGAGACACGTCTCGATTCAGACGGCTCTCATTACTTCACTCTTTTCATTGAAAAAACTTCCATCTATTTTTTTACTATAAAAAAAAGAAGAGGGGGGAATGATCGATGAAAAAGTTCCATCCAACGAACTGTCAAAAAGAATTGGGAAATAGTGAAAATTATAATGGGGAAAAAAGAAGGGAAATTCTCCCAATTATTCAATTGAAATTTCATCAATTTCACCGACGTATTTTTCTCGACTACAAAATCAATTTTTCCTCCACTTTGATGAAGGAAAAAACTTTAAAATTCTTCGTCACACGAAAATGGAGAAAAAAGAACAACGATATCACCATCAAAGGGATTGAGCTTTTTACTTGAGAGCCATTGACTCGCTTTGACATCTAATCCTCAAGAATTTTCTTCTTCCATCGCTAATAAATTTGTTTCAAAAATATTTCCACGCGCTTCTCCCTCAACTTCATGGCTCTGGGTTTTTATTGGAAAAAAAAGGGTGAATGAATGCAGATGCATCAATAGCTTCAGGGCTCTGTGGCAATGAGAAATAAAAAAAAAATAAACATGATGAGAATACGGTTTTCGAGAATGAAAAAATTCTGAGGGATAATATCAGGATTATTCTGCAAATATCTCTGAAACCATTGCATTTACGAGAATTCATGAAAATACCTTTTTTATAGAGAATTAAATTCCCCATAAAAAAGGTCTCTTACTATTTTCCCCTAAATCCCCTCATTTCCGAGATATTTACCCTTGTAATCTATCCTGAAATTTGGTGCATCAAGTTCCATCACTTCACTCCTCGTTTGTGGCTTGAGAGGTAGAAAATTGAAGCTTCCACCGTAAAAATTAATGTTTCCGCGAAAAGTCACGCGCGGTTGAATAAAAAAAAGAGTGGAAAAAAAATAGGAAAAACTTCATTTTTTAATTCCCAAAGTTTTCTTGAAACTCCTGTGAAGGATAAAACTTTTTAAATTAATATCGAGTGACTAAAACTTGCTTCATAAGTTACGATGCAACGATGCAATATCGTGTGTCATGTAGTTAACATTTTTCTTGGCCTTTTGGACTGACTAAACTCTTCCATTTTCCCTTGTTTCGTTTGCTATTCATCTCTATCGCTGTATTATTATGCTGAAATCGATTTACCACTATCTAATGATTAACGATGGAAACACCAGTTGGTCTTATCACGTTAGCAAACTTCCCGTCAAAAATGTATTCTTTAATGACTCCAGGCATTATTACAGAGTCACGTAAGCAGATAAACAAGGAATTATCCTCGTATCACTGATAAATAAATGGAGTACGTGAAAAAAAATAAAATTACCACAAAAAATATTCATCGGAGCTTTACGAAACCAATTCCATTGAAAAGCCCGGAAAATTTCACATGGAAAACCATTTAAAAAAAATTATTTTTCCCTCAATTTTAACAGAATTTCAATAATTTCCATTTCAAGGTCACTCAATTTTTTTCATTAATTAATGGGAAAAATAAAGTTTTCCCAAGTGTTTTTCATCGGAAATTTTCTCAACTTTTCAATTAACATATTTTTAACTCTCTAGAACTCATAATTATCAAGTTATTCAGGTTTAAAAGAATTAAATCAATTATGTTAATGGAAAATCGTGTTTTTTTCCAGACTCTTGGTTTGAAAAATTTGAGGAATATTCACGTTAAATTATTTGATTAATATGGTAGATTTAAAGTGGAAAATTTACACTCTACATTTACCCGGGGACACTAAAATTTGTCATAATAGTATTTCTCCACCTCTGCAATTTTCTTTCGTGTTTTTGTCTGCCAGAAAAACACAAATGGAATTGCTTGAAAATCTCGTTATTAATGGAACTATTTAATCTTTAACTTCGATATTTGATTTTCGTGCAAAAGTTGAAAAAAAATCCAATTACTTTGAAATAATTAAATTAATGAGAAAATTGTGAATTAATGAATGTATTGCTGCAAAGAGTAAATTCTCCTAAAGACGTAATATCGACTTTGATAACAGCAGAGGCAGTAATAAACCGAGATATTACCTCGAACTTTCTAAATTATACCTAAGAGTTTTCGAGATAACAATCTTCATGACTTCCTCGCTGTTTATATTATTCAGATACAAACTCGAGTGGAACTCTATTTTGGAGTGACATATTTCTTCGTAGAGTACATAATTATTCAAGGAAAATGAGAAGTGGCACTTCAGGCGATTTTCAACATTTCGTAGATATTATAAAGTCACATTTAATGAAACAATTTTACGTTTAATTGCAGAAGTATGTAATTGGACCATCGGATAAGAAGACGTACACTTATGACAGAAATATGCCATTAATTTTCATCGGCGGTGTACCGAGATCAGGCACAACTTTAATGAGAGCCATGCTCGATGCTCATCCTGATGTTAGGTAAGTGGAATTAACGAAAAATTTATTAACTCGGAAACTAAACGAGATAGAGAAAAAATCGTAGAGACCTTTTTTATAGAGAAGAATTAAAGCTACAAAAAAGGTATCTACAAATATTTCTCTATCTCTTTTAGTTTCCGAGATATTCCAATGTTTCTGAATTTTATTGTGACAATTTTACGAGACTTATTTTATTGCAGATGCGGACAAGAGACAAGGATAATTCCTCGAATTCTTCAGATGCGACAGCACTGGCTGAAATCCGAACGTGAAAATCTTCGCCTGACTGAAGCCGGAATTTCCAAAGACGTATGTAACAAGGAAGAATTTTTGGAATTTTTTCATAAATAAAAATGAAAGAGTCACTTTTTTATTTCATTGTCATGACTAAATCGATATTATCTGTCATTTATCAGGTGATGGATAGTGCAATTGCAGCATTTTGCCTCGAAGTTATCGCTAGACACGGCGAGCCAGCCCCACGATTGTGCAATAAAGATCCACTGACACTAAAAATGGGCTCTTATATGCTCGATCTATTTCCAAATGCTAAATTTCTTTTCATGGTTCGAGATGGTCGTGCAACTGTACACTCAATCATATCGAGAAAGGTAAAATATCCACTCTCCTCATAATTATTATTATATTTATCAACTCGACTAATAAAAACTTTTATTCTTCAATTTCTTTCTATAAAAAAAAATCCTGGAGAAAATTGAAGAAGAAAAATTTAATAAAGACTCCAGAATTTTTCACCTTAAATAAAATTCTTAATAAAACGTGAATGAAATTGTGAGAGATAAAAGAATAAAAATGAATTTTCAATAATAAAAAAAGAAAATGTTCTATGCAACCAGGTGACAATAACTGGATTCGATCTAACATCGTACAGGCAGTGTCTTGGTAAATGGAATCACGCAATTTCCCAGATGCATTCACAATGCAAGGAAGTTGGTAGTGATAGATGCCTGATGGTACGATACGAACAGCTAGTGCTGCATCCACGTGAATGGATGAAGAAAATTCTCAATTTCTTGGATGTACCATGGAACGAGTCGGTTCTGCATCACGAGGAGTTCATAAATAAGCCCGGGGGTGTGCCGCTCAGCAAGTAAGACATGAGTATAGCCTTGAAGAGAGATATCTAATTTGTAATAAAGAAATTTTATTGCAATCTGACTCAATTGTGAAATAACTCGTGAAATAATAGAGATAGAGGATTTTTCATAGAGACCTTTTTTGTAGAGGAGAATGAGAGGTACAAAAAAGGTTTCTATAAAAATTTCTGTATCTCTTATAGATTCTGAGATATTTGAGAGGAAATGAATAATTAATTTACTTGAATTTCAGAGTGGAAAGATCATCGGATCAAGTGATAAAACCAATAAATTTAGAGGCACTAAGCAAATGGGTTGGACACATTCCCGACGATGTTGTTAGGGACATGGCTGAAATAGCACCAATGCTCTCAGTACTGGGATACGATCCTTATGCCAATCCACCGGTTTACGGTGCACCAGACACTGTAGTCAGTGATAATACGAGGAGGTAAATAATTGAAAGAGACATTTATTTGTTATGTCTCCTATAAGGAATTTCATAATTTTCCCCTCTTTTATCTTCTCTTTATATCACATATTTCTCTTTCATGATCGAAATCAAGTGATATTGAAAAACTCAAGCACCTGGAAAACTCGGATGAATCAAACGCACACAATTTAATCAAATAAAATAGAAAATTTTCAATTGCATTCCAATTGACGGTGCAAAAATACCATTCACTCGGGCATTCTCGAAATTTTTGCGAAATTTTAACGAATTAATTAGAAAAAATTGAATTCCGATGGAATTTCTTTGGGTCGAGTGGATGAAAATGGATTTATTCATTCGTTCTAATGGAAATTATTTAATTCGTCATTTTATTTACTTACAGGGTTCTGGCGGATGGGGAAAAATGGTCGGAAAAAGCTAGAATACTGGCACTACATCCAGTACTTCATTCTTTAAATGTTGATGATGACACAACAACAGCTGCCAATGCGTGACCCTACTAATTAAAAATTTAGGAAAAGAACAATGAAATTTTAAAAAAACGTTCACTTAAATAATTGAATAAAATTTGGAAAATTTAAAAATTCTGTGAATCTTCAATCTGAATGATTGAAAATGAATCTCAATCTCTCATCTGCATAATATTTCTCAATTTATTAATTTTATTGTTTTTAAGAAATGGAATTTGATAAATAATTAGTTTATTTATTCTCAAGGCCAGTTTAAGATTTTGTTTAAAATTTTTGAGACAAAGGAAAATCATTAAATCGTACTTAGGCTTCACTTTTATTAATTTTCTCTCATTAATTTTAATTACAAATGAATATTAAAAAAATAATTATTCTCTGTTTTTTTTAAAAAAGAAATGAAAATAGTTAAATGGAAAAAAATTCTATGAATTTATTGAATACAATTTGTTGCCATATTTTTAAGTACTTTTTTTACTTACTTAGTTTAGAAAAATATATAAATGAAATGAAAATTTCATCAAAGAATCTCTACGATTTCCATTAAACTGAATAAATGAAAGAAAAAAAAGTATTAAAGCCCTTGGAATCATGATAATTTTAAGAATTCAATAATTTCATGTACAAAAAAATGTTTAAACCGAAGAAAAGTCAAAATCATTATAATTCGATGTGTATTATCAATTCGTAATTTATTTTCTAATTTTGCTTGAATTTAAGAAATTAAATTGATCAGAAATTTTCAATGTGACGTTTAAGTGTTAAACGTGTATATTCCGTGTATGAAAATAAATTATTTTAATATATAAAATGCATTAATTTATTTGGAAAAATGAAAAATTGTATTTTTTGAAGGGAGAAGTGGAAGGGATGTTTCACGTCGATAAGCAAGAAATTTTCCTGTCCAAATTCCATCGACTCTTCGTTCCATAGTATCTCCGAAATCCAGTTGTTTCGCAGATTCACGTGGCTCCAGTGGTGGCCGCTGGTCGGGTTGGAGAAAATTCACCAGTCCATCTACTCACCCAATAAAAAAGATGATAGATGAAGCTGGTGACAGGTTTGTTACTTAATTACACAATAAATCACAAAAATACTCCAATTCTCGAATTATCGTGAAAATTCAGTGGAAAATTGATCCTTTAAAGAATAATAAAAATCCGGGGATTAGAATTCCTCAAGAATTTCAACCCTAACCTCAAAATTCTTGCAAAAAATCGAATTCTAATTTTTTAGTGTATTAAAATGTCGAGAATTAATAAAAAATCTCCAATTTATTTTCCTGCTAAAACGACAAATTTCACAACGTCATTAATTATTAATTATCTTCATTACCTGGGGATCAGTGACGCTATTGATTAATCGCAATACGAAATTTTCAGTGATAAAAATAATTCAACCAATCATTGATTACAATTAATTAACTCGAGGCACAATCAACAATGTCATTAATTCCCCAGTTAATTAACAAATGAAACAATGTAATAACACTGAATTATTTCAGATTTAATGATTTTTTTTATTTACGTGCATATTATGTAACTTCTTGAATCTTTAAATTCAAAGTCCAATGAATTAATTCATTTAATTATCAAAATAATATTAATATTAATTAATTGAGAGTGAGAAAGACGGAAAATTTAATTTTATTAAGTTTAATTTAAGGAAATTTGCATTTTAAATGAAAGCACAATTTCTTTCCAATGAAAATTAATTTCTCCATGCTAATTACGTTAATTAAATTTGATATTTTCAATCAGGGATGAATCAGCGAGTGTTGCAATTATCCGAGAAGTTTATGAAAGTGCAAATGCACATGAGGCGTTTGAATACGAATTGGAAAGAGCACTTGAGGCTGAGTATAATCTCATTGTAATTGAACCATCAAAACTTGGAGATGAAACATCGAGGTGGATTGCTGTTGGTAATTGTCTCCATAAAACAGCATCACTCTCTGGATTAGGAGCTATTATCACTGGTAACAATGCCTCTTTCATAATTAAAAAAAACTGCACTTATTTTCATTTTGAAATCAGTTGCACGCAATTCTTCTTTTTAATTTTATTCACAAGTTTATGAGACTTTTTGTTGGTTTTTTAGGCATGGTATGGGGCGACAGGCCATACATATGCGGTCCACTCGGTATAACAGCTGTGATAACGTGCGGATTGTACACAGTATCATGGCAATTTGATCCATGCTGTCAATATCAAGTAGAAACTGATACAAGCAAATTACCTCATGTCGAATTATTGGCTGTGCTTGGTCCATCATCACCAACATTTCTAGTAAGGAGAGATGATAGAAGGAGAAGAATTCTACACACAACAATAACAATAACGGCATTCAGTATCTGTGCGTGGCGGCTTTATCAGGCATTGAAGTGAAGGAGGAATTCGTTGGATTTTTTTTCTGAATAAAAAAGGGAAATTCAAGAAAAATTTAAAACAATTGCTGAAATGCTCAAATTCGAGCATTTTCTTTTTCTTAGAGATCTTTTTCTTTTTTCAATTCATCAAAATATCTTTTTGTTTTACATTCGAATGACTTCCAATGTCAGTTTGGTTATTCGATTCTTCTTTCCTTCATTAATGATGAAAAGAAACGGGAGAAAACAATGTTTCTTATTTTACCGGTGAGAGAGAATAATAATAATAGAGTTTACTGTATTTTTTAGACTGTAAATAATAATAATAATGATTAAAAAAAAGAGGTAGAATTACACAGTATAGGAATGATGGATGTTAATGAAAAAAAAAACAAATCTGAGACACTTGGGGGAATATATTTTTGACTTGAAAACAAAAAATATTCTTCATTCTTTCTTTTTCCATTTCATTTCTTTTTTTTATAAAAAAAAAAGATTCTACAATAAAAATAGCCACATTCACTCGCATAGTTTCTCCTCATTGACCCATTTTGCCCCATGTTTAAATATTGTAGTACGTTTTTTTTTTTATTATTATTATTTCTACAATTAATTAGAAAATAGAACCAGAATTTTTTTTATTAATTGATTTTTTTGATTAAAAATAAAGACAAAATTGTGTAAATCATCATTTCTTTTGAATTTTTTCCAAATTTCGCACAAAATTTCATTATTCAAAATTATTCAGAGGATATGAACATTTTTTGTGCCATTACCATTATGAGATTCCTGTAAATAAAGAAGAAAAATAAAATAACGTAAATTCAATGAAATAAAATGTATGTAGATGAGAATAAAATATAAGTTACTCTTATTTTAATAACAATTTATTAATCAACGAAACCGATACAACCTGCCTGAACCCCTACGAACGAATAAAAAAATTAAGGAACAATTTTCTGAATTTTCATTAAATTCTCCTCTCTCCCGAGATTTCCTATTACTCTCCTTTGTCTAATTTTCTGGCTCGTCTCTTCATAATGAAGAAATAGAGAGAAGGAATCATGTAACGAATGAATTGAGCTGCTCTTGGTAGGAGTGGTGCTACTGTGACTTCACTGGAGTCTCTCAGAACAGCTCCTAGCACCTCTTGAGCGACATATTCAGGTGAATAGCCTTGTTGTACAGTTCTGTCCATCACTAAAGTACCAGAACAAAACAAATTAAGTAAAATAAATAGTGCTGCTTTTTTTATGCAATAAAAATAATTACCTCCATATTTATCACCACTTCCAGTCAACGCATTCAACGATAAATCAGTTTTAATGTATCCTGGATTAATAACTGTTATTTTAATATCCTTATCAGCTAATTCAGCACGAGCTGAGTCACACCAAGCACCTAGTGCATGTTTCGAAGCTCCATAAGCTGATCTAAAATATATAACGAATTAGATTAACCATTAAAGACATTACTGATGTTTAAAAAAAAATTATTTTTATTACCTGTAGGGAATTGCTATTTTTCCCTGGACACTACTGATGCACACAATGTGTCCAGATTGTTTTTCAATCATCGAAGGAAGAATTGCTGTGAATTTACAGTTAAAAAATGTTAGAGAATATTATTTTAATGAATAATTAATTTTAAAAAATAATCATTCACTCACCTTTTGCTAATGCAATTTGTGCAAAATAATTAACAAGCATAACTTTAATATCAACATTCATTTCAGTGTTGTAAGCCTCTCCACGATATGATATTCCTGCATTATTAATGAGAATATCAATTTTTCCATGAATTTTCAATACTTTTTGAATTTCGTCGGGTAAATTGTTTATTTCTGTCAAGTCTACGGGAAGGACAACTGGTGGATGTGTTGGTACCGTCTGGAAATGAGAAAAAATTCAGAAATTTCATGAATTTACATAAAAGAAAATTAAATTTTTTAAAAGCTCACATGATGCGAATGAATTAGCGTATTTTTCACTCTCTCCAACTGTTCTTTTCTCCTTGCCACGAGAATTAATCGACAACCAGAAGAGTAAAATGCATGAGCCAAGGCTTCACCGAGTCCACTGCTAGCTCCAGTGATCATCACGACCTTGAAACCCAAAGGAATAATTATTCATAATAGAAGAATCACATCATTAACATTGTTTTCACAAAAAAAAAATGGAAAATACCTTTCCATGAAGAGTCGAGAGTCTTCTCTTGCGTTTAATAATATCATAAAGATGATAAATGAGCCATGGGAATGTCACTGGTATCCCAAACAGTGTAAACAACCACCAAATTAATGACCAGCCCTTCATACTCTCATTAGCCTTCATTTTCCCCAAAAATCCTCTGAATTAACGTTCACAGAGTGGAAAAATGAGTTAAGATTCAAATTATCTCACTGGCAGTCTCGTCAATTGTTTTTGGCTCTTCAACACTGATACATTGAACACTGGTAATCATCAAGGCCTCATGATCCCAAAGATAACCTTGAAATTCCTAAAATTAAGATAATCTTGTTTATACTCTTGATAATTGCATTTGAAATGATTGATTGAACCTTTTACAACTGTTTATCCCATAGCATCGAACAATATAGATGAATCATCTGAAGTTAGCAATGAATGCTCGTGCCGATAAAGAAGAATTTAATATGATCATTCGAATTTTGTCAATAATAATTCAACAATTAACTTTGAAACAATAAAAACTATATAAAATTTGGGTAATTGCTTCAATTAAAAATTTAATGATGTACAGGTAAAAAAATGAGCATTCGCACTTTGAAAAATTCGAATCTCCCGCGCTCTCCACAACCTTGAAGTTATCTCTGAATGTCACTCAATCGCGTCAATCTGCCTCAAACTTCGTGTGGAACTCGCATAATTCCAAAGGTGGGAGACAAAATATCCCAATAAGAGTTAACCTCGTAAATTCCGAAGTCCTTAATTCCGAAAATCGTCCGAAAAGCCCCTGCTCAACCCCAAAACCCGGAGAATCACCCTAAACTCTGCCTAAAACCCCTCGTCTTCGTCTTCTCCACAAAAAGAAAGCATCAATAAAGCCCCACCGAAGAGTCTCCACATCTGCAGAAATTCTGGTGAGTAAAATCAAAACAAATATTTATAATTTCCATTCGGAAATGCGGAAAAACCCAACCTAATGTTGAATATCTTCCACAGGTTAGGAGATTCCTCTTCAAAAAGAAAGTGAGTAACCAAGTGATATCCAAATGCGAATAATCCGATGAATTAATTCACACAGCTACAAATTAAAAGAATAATTACATAATGGAGACATCGGACAATGATCAGTACGTGACGTACTCATTGACATCGGTCCACGATATTCAACAGTCGATAGTATCGCACGAGGAGATATGCGAGCCAGCTGAGATTTTAGCAACTGAATCACAAGTAGTTGAGATACTTGGTGAAAGATCATCATCTGACGATGAGCATGAAGTTGTTTATCCGATTTACATAAAGCAGGAAGAAGCGCCTCAGTACACATCAGGTGACGACGAATCAATGGCAGTTGAGGCGCTCCGTCAATTGGGCGGAATGTATCCCTCTTACGCTGAGAAGAAGCTGCAGAGCCTCGAGGAACCTCCAAAAGACGATGGAACAGAAGAAAAAAGCGTCAGTTACAACGAGAACTTTAATAGCACCGAGGACAAAACATCGCAAGCGGAAGAAAGCTCAGAATTCGACAGCAGCGCCGCTGAGCGGAAGAATTTCGGGAAATTTTCGTGTCCAACGTGCAGCGAAAAATTTGAACGTAAACTAGACCTGAATAATCATCTAGTTTGTCATCAGGTTGATCGTCCTCATGCCTGCAGAACGTGCGGCAATTTATTCCGTTCGAAATCGAGTCTCCAGATTCACATGTCGCATTTTCATAATCAAGAGAAGACGCACAAGTGCACGATATGCGGTGCTGACTTTCAACGACCATCCTCATTATCAAATCACATGAAAATACATACTTATGTCGCTGGAAGAGCTCTGATTGGGCAAACTGATGGTTTTGCTGAACAATCGAGTACAGCAGTGCAAAATCTCCAGAATTACGAAGTTACACAGGTGAATTGGCAGGGTTACACGTTTCAGAATGAGCAGAATGATCTTCAGGAATTTGCGGTTCTTCCGAATGGTGAAGTAGCGCAGTTTGAGTACTCTGGGATCAATCAGATCGGTCAGACGTATAATTTGAATTTAAATACGTTTACTAGTACCGATGGATTAGTCAAAGTCGAGACAATACCATTCGAACAGAGGAGAAACGAATTTGTCACAGTTGAAATCGATAAAGCATTCAGCTGCAATCAGTGCGGTGCTACATTCAATAAAGCTGCAGCATTGGCTGCACATGAAAAAATACATAATGCAAAGAGTTGGTCAATGCCAATTGAGTGTGAATACTGTGACAAACAATTTCAAGATGCTAATCATTTAGCATCGCATCAGACTACTTGTGCTAAAAAATTAATGCTCAATAACGGTGACAATAGTAATGGTAAATGGTCGAAGCATGCGTGTACCGAATGCGGAAAGAAATTCACGACTAAACAGAAAATGTTCAGGCATCAGTGGATTCATCGGAAAAAAACGCATTCTTGTGAAGTCTGTGGTACGCAATTTGAAAAACAGAATCAATTGGATGAGCACAGATTATCGGCACATCCTGGGGACTCTCCGTTCACTTGCACCGAGTGCGGGAAGAGTTTCGTGTCGAGACAGGGACTGTGGGAGCATGGAAGAACACATGCTGGTAGTCCAGCACATTTTCATTGTGATACGTGCTCGAAAACGTTTTCCTCGAGACAAGGTAATTATTTTTTGCTGCAATTTAATGAATCTCTATTTTTTTAATCGATTTGTATTCTTTTAGGATACTTGATTCATCATAGAACTCACACTGGAGAACGGCCGTACGGTTGTAAATTCTGTTGGAAGGCCTTTAGAGACGGTGGGACATTGAGGAAACACGAGAGAATACATACTGGTGAGAGGCCGCACGTTTGCCCATTATGTTCACGTGCATTTAATCAGAAAGTCGTTCTGAGAGAGCACGTGCGATGGGTTCATGCTGCTGGTAAAAATGAAACTGATGTCGTTGGACCGCCTTATCCCTGTCCTCTTTGCGGTGCATTGAATCAAGATAGAGATGAGTTGTGTGCGCATATTGTTAAGCACTCGGATCAGATGATTGCGGAAGCCAAAGCGAAGAGCAATAATAATTCTGGTAAATCGAAAGCTGTTAAGAAGAAGGGAAAGGGGAAACAGAAGAAGAATGAGGATAAGGCGAATGGTAAAGAGGGAGATACAATTTTACTTCTTGAGGGTGATAAGGATCATGATAAAGTTGATGAGGATGTTGATAATATTAATACGTTGAGAGTTCATTTTATTGATGACAAGGACAATACACTGGAGATCATTAGCAAGGATAATGAGGAATTACCGGTGCTGGCGATTTCTAATGATAATCTGCATGATGATGAATTTGTGGGGGAAATTGAGAGAATTGAAGAGGGAATTTATCAGGACAGTGATGATGAGAGGGAAATGGAGCTGATTTGTGGTATTTGTGGAGATGAATTTGGGGATAAGAATATTCTTATGGAACATGTTAAAGTGCATATTTAAGGATATTCTTCTGTTGGGAATTGAGAGGACTGAAATAAATTTTTTTGTGATAATAGAATTGAGGAATTTTCATCAATTTAATTATTACAAAAAAAATTATTTACGGTTTTGTGATATGAAGGTAATTGTGGAGGATACTCATGGAAGAAAATTAATTAATTGAATTATTATTTTTCCATGTTTTGAATTCTTTGTACATTTTTTGTCAATGTGATAAAATAACAATTGAGTACTTGAATGAAAAGCAATTTCAAGCAGAATAATAATTTTTCTCCCTAATATAAATTAATAATGGAGAAAAAATGTAAAGAGACTTAAAAAAAAAAAAGAAATCAAACGGATTTGAAATTGAGAATAAGTTGAATTATAACGTTATTATTAATTACATATTTAATTAATGAGATTGAATTTTAAAAAGACCATTTAAGTAGTAATTAAGCTAGATTAATATTAATTAATTGTGTGAATTAAAAAAACTCGTAATGAAGAATTTGTATATTGTACGAATGAAAGAAAGACATTTTTATTGATGAAATAAAACGATTGAGCCTGAATTCAGTAAACTTCCATTCAAACCTCCCGCGTGATTTCTCGAGCCCACGTGATTGGCAAATACGCGCACGTGTGTCCATAACGTTCCCCTTTCACCGAATTCAACAAAAGTGCATTTATTATTAACCGTCAACAATTGATTCATCAATTAAATTAATCAAAGGTAAGAAATTATCACAAATAATTCAATAAGAAAAAATGATTAAAATAATCAGGGTTAAATACAAAAATTAATTTATTTAATTAGAAAAGCGAATTAATTACATCTGTCCACATTGCGATATTGTAACTGGTATTTTTGGTTTATTGTTGGGTCCAGTCGGCACATTCTCCACTTTTCTCATTACCAATAGTCCATCAATGACTCTGCCGAACACAACGTGTTTACCATCCAAAAAATTACATTTAGCGCAAGTTATAAAGAATTGACATCCATTCGTGTCTTTACCACTGTTGGCCATTGATAATAAACCAGGTGAATCGTGTTTTAACGTGAAATTCTCATCTGGAAATGTACTGCCACCGTAAATACTGAGCAAACCAGTGCCATCCCCATTAACAAAATCACCTCCTTGTATCATAAAATCTTTGATGACTCGATGAAATATTGCTCCTTTAAATCCCAATGGTACACCGTCTTTTCTGTATTCTCCAGTGCAAAATTGACGAAAGTTCTCTGATGTCTTCGGGCACACGTCCTCGAATAATTCGAATATCATTCGTCCGATTTCTGTATTTCCAACGGAAACATCGAAGAATACGACTGGATTATTTGGATTACGGAGTTGTGCTTGAATTTGATTCCACGTCGGCATTTTTTATTATTTTTTTTTGAGATTTTAGGGAGTTTTTAGGTTAGACACAAGTGTTTGTTGTTGGGAGCACGTGAAACATAACCTTGAATTTTAAAACGCGCGGGGGAAACGGGCGACATCTTGTGGAGAATCTAGAGTGGGAGTTTTTAATCAGAAAATAATAATTCCGTCATTGTTTTATTTATTTAATCCAAATTCTCACATAACAATTACTTCGAAACACTTATCCATTAAATTATTTCAAACATATAAAATTGTTTCACACTCTTTCGCTGATAACTTTGAAGCAAAGAGGTTTATAAAAATTTAGCAAGAGACCTTTTTTGTTGGAAATTTAATTGTCTACAAAAAAGATCTCTTAATAAATCCTCGTACACCTGATAGTTTTCGAGATATCTTCATTATGATAAGAGTACTGTTTCATTTTTTTCTCAAATAAATTCGATTATGAATTGATACTTGGCCTTAAGCTATTTCTTGATGGTTAATTATTAAGGTAATTAATTCAGAATTAATTATTCAATTACTGCGGTTTAATGACTATCTTCGAACAATTTTCTGGATGGAATTATCGACTATTATTATTCTGAAGAGGAACAGAATTTTCCAAGTGTAAATACTGCCATATTTTTTCTTCCTAATTACATTCACCTATTAACTTATTCTTTATCCCTAATTATCATTACTTTTCCATTGAAATTACATTCGTTTAAACATCACGTCAATCCTAAAATTCAATAATCTATCTAAACTACAATATTTAAATTATTCCTCAACAATTACATTAATCGTTCAATGGCAGCTAATGTTACCTATTCATACGATTATATACCAAACATGAACAATAACGTATTATGTACTGGAAATGGAGTAAAATGGTCCCGTGCACCATGCAAATGAAGAGAAATTAATTTCCCCTTTTATTAATCCAATTGTCAAATGAGTACCTCCTTGGTCCTCGGTATTTCCCCAAGATCCCACCGATATTCAATATTCCTATCTACAGCCTCGGCTCACGCGACCTCTAAAACACGTTCTCTACCAGGTACCGTGAGCCTCATTGCGTTCTACCGACTGCTGCACCTGGTTTCCTCATCAGCACTCTGTGAATTACCATCCTCAACAACCATAATAGGAGTGGCTCCATCATGAAGCGCAGACTTTGACTTTGTCCTCTTATAAACATCCCTAGTAACACTCCTCGTAAAACTGAACTTCCTGACAAGTTTCTTATCAAGAGGAGCTGGACTCTTTGGACTCTTGGCAGCGAATTCTACATCCGCCGCATCATAATGCGTCAGCAGCACCTCCATCGCATGTTCCTCAATGACCTCCACCGCATAATCAATATCCTCTTCATTAGCATTCTCCTTAGTGATACAGAACCTGATCATGTACTTCCCCATCATTCTCGACGGAATCATATGCAGTTTCCCCGAAGCATTAATATTAGCAAGAAGCTCCTGATTGAGTTCATCATTCTCTCTCATCCGAAAGCAGACGAGTCCAACCTTGACCTCATTCATCACCTCAAACCTCTTCTTCTTCTTCATAATGCCCTCGAACCTCTTAGCCAATCTAATATGATTCCTAATGTACCTCTGCAGTCCACTGATTCCATAGCTCCTCATCACAAACCACAGCTTCAATGCCCTGAATCTCCGACTCAATGGTATCCCCCAGTGACGATAATCAATAGACTCTGACGAATTAGCATGCTGCAGATAAAGTGGATCAACTACAAGTGCTGATGTCAATTTAACCCTGTCACGTACCCACAGGCAGGAACAATCGAAATTAACTAGCAGCCATTTGTTTGGATTCGTATTGAATGAGTCAGCGTACTCTATTCCGTTCATGAGATACCTTAATTCAGGACAAATGAAGGAATTACCAGCGTAAGCACCGTCCACGTGCAGCCATATGCGTTTTCGTCTGGCTAGAGGACCGATTTCTTCGAGATTGTCGAAGGAGCAGCAGCCGGTGGATCCAAGGGTCGTTGATACGAAGAAGGGGACCAAGCCGTGGGAAATGTCTTCGTTTATTGCGGCTTCGAGGGTGTTTCCTCGGAGTGCTGATTTTTCGTCTGGCGAGAGGACTCGGAGTTTTACTAGACAGATCATCGCTGCTTTTTCGACACATGAGTGCGATTCGGTGGAGCAGTAGGCTACTAGTTTCGGGAGAAATGCGGAATCTTCGGTTAAGGGGTCCTTGGACTTGAGGACGCTTATTGTGTGCGTTCGAGCTGCTAACATTGTCACTAGGATGCACTCGGATGCTGAACCCTGGATGACACCGCCGCCTTTTGAATTTTTTGGTTCTGAGAGGAATGTTGGAGGGAGGCTCAGGGCCTTGGCGTACCAGTCCAGGACTATTGTCTCTAGTTCAGTGCAGGCTGGTGATGCTGCCCAGGAGAAACCGATGCAGCCAATTGCGTCTGATAGCATGTCACCGAGAATCGAGGGAAATGAATTGCCGGCGGGAAAGTAAGCGTGGAAACGTGGATGCTGCCAGTGGGTTATCTGAAAATAGAAGGAAGAAGAGTTTATTTTAAGGGGTTTTAGGGGAATTATTGATCTGAGGATTTTCGGGGAATTCTCTTGCACTTGGAGGGTATACTGGGTATTCATGTCATACATTTTTTTTTATTTTGCTAATTGTGAGATGATAAATTCGTGCGGAATACTTTTATGACGTGGACATTGTTGGTTTGTTATATCACGTTTGCTTTGATAAATAATGCTTTTTACGTCGACTAACAATGTGTCTTATCTTATCTCCTTTAGGTAGGAAAAATGCATGGGACATTTTAAATATTAATTTTTCCTGTTTGTGAAGGAAATAATTAAATAATTAATTAATTTAGGAAAAAGTCTTACCCCAGGCATTATCTTCGTTTCCACGTCTCTCATGATATCGTCCCAGGTTTCAGGCTTTACCGGTGCTTCATTAGGTAGCAATGGTCTCAAATAACCCGGTTCAACATTGGCAGTGACTCTCTTGCCCTCCAGTGTCCTCAGGTACTCACAAATATACTCCACCATTTCTTTCCCCCTGACTCGAAACTCCTCAATATTCATTCTTCCCAAGGCTCAGAAAATAATTGAAATAATTTAATTTCTTTCACTGACACAACCGCATCGACTGCTTCCAACTCGTGACAAGCAGAGACTTATAAGCAATTCTTGCCCCACCTCTCAATTTTCCTCAAAGCTTCATTAAATAATGGAATATTTATTACTCTCCATTAATTACATGAAAAATGAGGGGATAATAATTTTTCTCGATTAATTAAACGAAATTGTGTCCAGGGAAAATTACGAAAATGCTTTTAAAATGGATCTTTAGTGTTCGAGGGTTTAAACACGAATAAAAGTGACACGAGGGTGTTTGACTGTGATCATCGGCTATTGAAGGGGTGGCTAAAGGCTATAACACTCCCTCCCACCTTCCTCTTCATCCCTCTCTCTTGCTCTCTTCTGATACGTTTATAAATAGAGTGGTTTACCTCTTCACCTACATTGAACAACCACAATAAAAATTAAAAAAAAAAGAGAAATTGTGAATACGGGCAATCAGCGTAATAATAGTATTCTCTTTTACTTTTTTATTATTTTTTTTCTCTCATTTGGCAGAGTACAGAAAGAGGGGAGAGCATTTCCGGTTCAATGGAGATGGAGTTTCAATGGGTTTTTCATTTATATTTTTTCCTGAATGATGAGAATTAAATGAATTGGGTGAAAATATCGTAATTACTTTTTTTTTTTTGTTATTGCGGGAATAATTGTGGACAAAAATTGTTATTAGCCTTTTTTTTTTTAGTTAGCAGCTTTTTTCGCTTTTTTTTTTTTAATACTTTCAACTTTGTTCGGGAATCCAATTGCTTTCATTTATCAGTGAAGCGTAATGTTTTTGCTCTTGTCCATTTGATTCTTTGATTTTTCCTCTTTTACACTCGTCCATTGGGAGATCTTCCACGTGATGGTGATGCAGCTGGTGATGGCTCTGGACTGCAGCCATTGCTGCTACCTCGACGACTACCTGCACCAGTTTTTAATCTCACCATTGTATCCAAATGTCGAAATCTTTGAATAGAAATGAATTATCCATTAATTATAATTTTAATCATTTAATTACGTGAATTATCTCGTGATTTACCTCAGAGACAATTCACTAGTGTCAGTTGCATCTTTGGAGAGCAGATAAGCCAGTGGCCATGAGATCCAAGACTTCCTGAATATAAAAATTGAATTTCTTGATTTAATAGGCAAAAACCATTAAATTCCATGAATTCTTCATTATTTTTTTACGTACGTTGGTGGTGGATTTGACCCAAGTCCTCCGATAGTAGCTTGAGTCTCCAATTTTCCTGGTTGATTTGGAGTTTTCGTGAATCCTGGTTGAATAGCAGGATCAGACACCATTCGAACGAAGAATGATCTCCTCTGTTCGAGTGTTGCCTTTCGTTTCTTCTCTCTGATGTCAGCGAGCTCGTCCATGACGTCTTTGGACTCCAGAATTTCGGATAAAAAGTCGGTTATCACGTTCCAAGCAATTTCTGATTAAAAAAATCGGGATTAGAATTTATTTTTTATTTTTATGAGATGCTGAAAGACTTACCGACGTCCTCGAGACTTGCATTTGGTGCTGCAAGTGCAAATCTTATGGTATAACGATGATTAACTTTAGCAGGAACCATGTGAATTTTTCCGGAATCGTTAATTACACTCAGGAGCTTCTGATTCAATCTATCAGAGCCTTTCGCACGGAAACAAACCAGTCCCAACTGTTTTCAATTGATAAAAATGTTTTAATGAATTTTTTTTAAGGATTTAATTAAAAAATTCATATAATTACCACAACGTCATTGCAGATCTCGAATCTCTCGTCTTTTTTCACTAATGATTCAAAATGTTTAGCTAATTTGCAGTGATTCCTTATGTAATCCTGCAAACCGGAAATTCCGTAGCTTCGCATGACAAACCAGAGCTTCAGTGAGCGAAATCTTCGGCTCAATGGAATACTCCAGTGCCTGGAATAGAAAAAAAACGAGAATTTTAAATTTTAATAATTGGAATTTTTTGAAAATCCACAAAATTACCTGTAATCAATAGTAGTATCAGCATGAGTATGCTGGAGGTACAGTGGATCAACAACTAGTGCACTTGTCAATTTAAAACGATCTCGTACCCATAAACACGAGCAATCGAAATTCGTCAGTAGAAACTTGTTTGTATTGGTATTAAATGAATCTGCATATTCGATTCCCGACATCAGATATTTGAGCTCTGGACAAATGAATGCATTTCCGGCATAAGCCCCATCAACGTGCAGCCAAATCTACGAGCAAACATAAATCAGGAATTTGTATTTGCACAAAACATCAATTGTCCTTCATTCATGAAGGATTTGTTATATCCATTCATCTCTCGATGACTCCGTAAATATTGGAAATACAAAATTCATAATTCTCCCATATTTCCAAGAAACTGAAATTTTCAGATAACTTGAATTTATTTCATCATCAGTTTTTTAAAGATATCTCAGAAATTAAGCGAGATAGAGCTATTTTCATAATAACCTTTTTTGTAGCCCTTGAAATCGTCTACAAAAAAGGTATCTATAAAAAATTCTCTATCTCTTTTAGTTTCCAAGATATTTAACAAAAACTGGACATGGTCGTTTATTTCCAATGAATAAAAATGTGGACTTACCCCAGGATATTTCCTGCAAATTGGTCCTATCTCATTCAGATTATCAAAGGAGCAACAGGCAGTGGTACCGAATGTTGTTGACACGAAAAATGGAACTCGTCCCTCAGCTACATCAGCCTCAATCGCCTGCCTGAGTGTCTCTCCTCTTAAGACACTCTTCTCATCAGGTTCCAGAATCCTCAGTTTAACGAAACAAATCATTGCGTCTTTTTCAACGCAACTGTGCGATTCACGACTGCAGTAGGCCATCAATTTCCCCAACAGTGCAGTCTCATCGAGGTGAGCATTTTCCGGGGACTCCTTCAGTCTAGCAATTGCCTGGGCTCTTGCTGCTAACATGCAAACGAGGACACTCTCCGATGCTGAACCCTGTATGACACCTCCACCCTTGCTGCCACGGTGGAAGTAGAGGAAATCATTCGGCAGACCTATCGCCTTTCCTGGAGGATGAATGAAGGATGAATAGGGGATTGGATTTTTTTGGAGGGATTTATCTATTTACCGAACCAGTCGCAGACGATTGTCTCCAATTCTGTGCACGCTGGACTCGCTGCCTGGAATTTTTTCGGTGTCATCATTTGTCAGGGTGATGGATGGATTTTTTGGTGAATCATTTATTTGGGGATTAGTTGGGGGAGGTTTGGATAATGGAAAAAGGCATTATCAAAATATTGGGGATTTGGAGGTGATGGGTCAAGATGGACACATGCTCACTTTGAAATTGTATATTAAGAGAAATCAAGAGAAATATTGGAGATAGAATTTTTTTGATGATTCCATTGGAAAGCTGAGGAAATTTTAGGCGGAATACATGTGTCGAAATTAATTTTTTAGATTTTTTTGAAAATTCGATTTTTTTCACCCAGATTTGAAGGGGTTTACCTTGGAAAAATTGGAAAAAATCACATTTTTTGGCGATATCTTGGGTTCTATTAGTCGTAGCTCAAAAATTACGATTCGAGGTGAAAGGTGAGCTCATTTGCGATGAATTTATGTGGTTTTAAAATTAAAAATACAAGATATTGCCAAAAATATGATTTTTTCAAATTTTTCCAAGGTAAACCCCTTCAAAACTGGGTGAAAAAAAATCGAATTTTCAAAAAACTCGAAAAAATTAATTTCGACACATGGAATCATCAAAAAAATTCTATTCCCAATATCTCTCAAAGAAGATAAAAAAAAAATCAATTTACCCATGAAAATCCAATGCATCCAATAGCATCAGACAGCATGTCCCCCAAAATCGAGGGGAACGAATTGCCAGCTGGAAAATAAGCGTGGAAACGGGGATGCTGCCAGTGTGTTATCTAAAATGAACCCGAAACCATAAAATAATCAAAAACATTAAAGAATTCCAATAAAAACAAAAGTTCATGAACTCACTCCAGGCATTATCTTCGTTTCTACATCACTCATGATCCTCTCCCATGGTTCTCCCTCTTGGGGTGCTTCTGCTGGTAGCATTGGCCTCAAGTAACCGGGGCCAACGTCCGGTGTAACACGTCGATTGTGTATATTGTTCGTGAAATCACAAATATACTCAACCATTTGTTTTCCACGCACACGAAACTCATCAACATCCATTGTCTCTTCAAATTAATGACTTTTCACAGGAAAAAAAATATCACCAAGTCCTCTGATCCCTTCAAGACTTATCAGACTCCCCTCGCAAAGACTCTGATCACAACTTTCTCAATGCAAATAATTAATTTCTGAATTTTCTTATTTTATTAAGCTTGACACTTTGTAAACATGAAAGCATAAACTAGTCTCTTAATATGACTCTGATGAAGCCCTACCTGTCTTAAAGTAATTGAGTGACGCGTGGTTCAATTGGATGCTATACCCTTTCTCTGATGAAGCTTTTTCACGGAGTTTCTTGTATGAATGAAATGATGTTGGCTTGCGGATAGCCAGATGGTGACTCGAGTGAATTGAATTGTTGGTGAATCCTTCGGGCTCCTTTCTTGTCACCCCCATGGCGCAGGCGTTCTTCAAGGTACCAAGGAAGAATCCTTATTGTCATCTTCCTGGTGAGTACATGGTGGAGATAATTATCTCCTCATTATTTGAATTAAATTTTAATTCAATTCGAGGCATAATTATTCATCAATTTTCATAATTTCTTTATTACAGAGAACTTTGGTGTTTTTAGTTGGATTATCTTCTGAAATATTGATTCTACGAAAAAAATCATAGAAATGTTTTTTGTGAGTAATTTAATTCTCTACAAATTTGGTATCAATGATTTTTTTTGAGAAACTGATATTTAACGAGATACAAGCAATTTAATGAACTGTTTATGACAATTAATTGTTTACGATAATTCAAGTGACATTTGCGTTTTTTAATAGCTCATTAAAATCAATTGCTTTTATTCATGCACCATATAGCCTCTGGTATATGCTTCGAGGGCACTCTGAGTAAATTGGATGTTTAACTCGATTCAAATAAGGGAAGAAAAGGCCACGTAGATATTAAGAAAGTTGTCATCAACAGACACATCGATTATCACTTGGCAAAAGCCTGTTTCTCTCAATTGAAGACTTATGAATTAATACAAGAGTAAAATAATAATTTACCTCATTAAAAGTTAATTAAGACCATCAAAGTTGAAATTAGAAAACTTTCTCTTTTGGTAAAAAATCATTTTCATGAAAAAATCATCAGAAAAATGGTTTATCACTGTTTGATTAAAAAAAAAAAGCGAGAGATAAAGAATAAAAAAAAAGTCCTTGAACCGTAACACCCTCGTGAATGATCGGACTTTTAAGTAGTCGAGGAGCAAGAAGTGGTGCAGGGGGAGGAAGTCACCCTTTGGGGATGAAAAACCTTCATAATGCTGGAATGCGAGAGGGTGAATGTAGGGGATGACTTCGAATGGAGCGGGGGAGTGAGGTTTCAACGTCTAGTAAACGCTTAATAATGCAATATGGCGTTTGAGGCTTCGCAATGCTATTTGTGCTATGCCCAACAGTACAACCCACTATCTACCACCCACGTGGAAATTCTGGAAATAAAATTTGTTGGGAGAATCATTTTTTTCTTCATTTATGAAATTTAATTTGTGGAGAAAAGTGAGGTTTTTTTTTTTTAATGTCAAGTGAGATTTTTTTAATCTCTTGATTATTCGATAATTCCAAATGAACGGTAATTTCAATGAGACGATGAGAAATTTCTCGGCGTACCAAGAATCGTTTCTTCCCCCTTTCTCATTGAAAATTAAATTGAAAAGGTTGAACTCATGACCCAGTGTTCTCTATCCCTTCATTTTCCAATAATCTTCGATTCATTTCTCATTCAAACAATTCAACGTCTTTTGCACTCTCAATTTATTTTTAAAATGATAAATTAATTTTTTTTCCTTTTTGAGTTTCAGATGGGCAGATCGAAGTTCAAGAATCGCTGCAAATTTGAAATAAAAGAGGATGCAGAGGAAAATGGGAAAATTGTTATCCAGAATTTACCAAAGAAATTGTTAACAATGAGAGTTAACAGTGGAACGAAAATGAGAAATGTTTTGAATTATGCAATTAGAGAATTTGGGAAGTATGAGGGTGTCTTGTGGACTGGTACAGGTGAGGGAGTGGGAAGAGTCGTTTCCTGCGTAGAAATTTTCAAGAGAGAACATAAGGATCTTCATCAAGTGACTAAACTCCGTTATACTGAGTGAGTATTTCGTAAAATTAAAGATTTTCATTGATTCCATCGGAAAGCCAGGGAAATTTGAGCTGGAAAGCACTATAATGACGTCTATTTTGCTCAATTATTCGAAAATTCCGATTTTCGAAATTTCGAAATTTTAATATTTCGATTTTCCGAATTTCATTTAAAGGTGGGCATGCTTGTACTCTTTTCCAACGAAAATTTTCCGGGCTTTCCAATGGAATTTGACCCAATTTTCTCCGACTTTTTATTCTCGAGATAATCGGAATAATTGTTTTTTAACTTTATTCAATTAGTTCGGAGAAAACACCTGAGGATGGCGAGAAGCAAAGACAAGTGCCAGAGATTCATATTTGTCTAACAAAGAGTCCACTTGATCCTTCAGAACCAGGGTAAACTCCAAGCGTTTTAGTAATGAATGAAATAATGGGAAATCTCGGGGATTAATTGAATTTGATTATTCAATTTATTCAGATATCAGAGGCCAGATGATCGGGGCATGTTCCAGAATTCATCAAGTGATTTACAAGAGCCGGGTCAAGGAATTAAGAGCAGAATTTCAAGTATTACGGCGGAGGAATTTGCTAAAATGGGTCTCAGAACGGGACAAAAGAGGCCAAGGGGAAATTTTATGGACAAAACAACGATTAAGAAGTCCAAAGGATAGTCAACATAATTCATTACTCCAACGAATAGAATAATTGTTTTGTAATAAAGGTTTTTTTATAAATTTTTTCACTTTATTCTTTATCCTCAATTCTTACATTTATTTAATTAATTTTTTTTTTCAGTTATAATTAATTAATAAAATTGTTATTTTATCATTTACCGGTTTTGTCTTCTCCCAGCATTTCTCTCTTCTTTTTTTTTTTAGAGCATTCATTTCTCCATTTGGATTATTTACAGTGTTTATTTACATTTTTCAAATTATAACGAAGTCAATTGTTTTTTTTTTTTTTGGCTTTTTCTTTCCTTTTACTTCGCAATTAAATTTAATTTCTTTTTGAGAGAAAAAATCAAATTCTGGTGCACATTCAATCGGCAGTGATGATGAAATGGTTTTTATAGTTCATAAGGATTTTGTTTTTTTTTTGTACAAAAATTTGTGAAAAAGCTTTTGCATTGTTTTTTTTCCAAATAATTTTTCGAGAAAAAAAATTCCAGAATTTTTTCCATAATTTAAATAAATTGTTTTTTTGTGATATTTTGGGTTTTTCGAATTTTCTTATTTTTTTTTTTTACTGAAAATTAATAAAAAATGGGGAAACTATGATTTTATTCTAAAAACTCTTTTCAATTGTTTTTTTTTTTCGTTTTTAAGTGATAAATACTGCATAAATATTTTTGTTTTACAACATTTACTCCTAATAGGGCTAAATAATTATATTTTTCAAAACTCTTAATTATTTTTTCTTTTCATTGTATTTTTTTTCCTCCTTTCCTCCTTTTATCTCATTACTATCGGAAAATTTCTATCATAATCACAATAATTAATCGTCGATTATCTTCAGTCACGAGAAATTATTATACGATCATTTTTTAAACTTAAAAATTAATTGTAAAAAAAAGAAGAAAAAAAAATCCGAGGAAAATTACGTAATTCAATATAATTTACATCATTGAAGAAGAAACAAAATTGTTTTCCTTTTTGTTTTCATTTCTTATGCATTGAACTCTCATCAAGAGAAAATACAAGAAAATTTCATTTTATATAGAAAAATTTGTCGTGAATCTTTTTGTTCATTATGTTAGTCTCTTTTATTTATTTTGATGGTGATAGTGAAATGAATTTTTGACTTTCCCCAAAAAAAATAATTAATTGCAATTGTCAGAGTATTTTAATTTTAAATTACTTCTCTTTCATTTTAATCAGTTAATTTATGCCTCACTCTCTGTTGCGCTGTCATCCTTTGATATTGGGACTATCAGGTTGTCTTTTGACATCAATTTGTACTTTGTAACAAACGCTGTGAACCTGTAATACGTAAAACGAAAAGAATTCCTTTAATAATTAAATATTTTTGCATTTTATTAAAATGAAAAGAATAAAAAATGAATTTACCTCCGACAAAGATATGTCTCATGTTCAAATGGATCGAATATCGTAAGATGATGAAAATAAGCGTGTGAAAAAATTCTATAAACCCTACGACAGACTGATCCAAGTTTAGCAACCGATGATTCCTTTATACTGACTCTACTTGGAAAGTATTTATTACTGTTTAATAAACAAGCAGCACCATCGAGTGTATGCCTTGTATAATCAATTGCTGGACATTCCTTTGGTGTTTTGTGAGCAGCACATAAGAATATCCATTGTTCAGTAGCAGTCATTTGTGTACATGATAATGGATCACAGTCCTCTTGTAATCTAACAGCTAAACCATTTAATTCCATGCAAAATTGTCGCAGATGCTCGTATTTCCATACGCCCTCGTCCTGTGCCTCTGGCATACTCAGTATTAGATCTATATTTGTTGGATCACGTCTGATCATTTGTTGAATGTATTGTTGAACTGCCAGAGTGCTGTCCATCTCTTCGAATGGCTCATCTGGCCATCGGCAAAAGTCCTGAAATTATTAATTCCATTCATTAATTAACTTTCTCAATCATAAGAGACTTTTTGGGGTTTTTTAAGAATATCTCGGAATCCATGGGAGATAGGGGAAAATTCGTGGATACCTTTTTTGTAGGGAATTTCCAAAGCTTCAAAAAAGGTCTCTACGAAAAATCCTCTATCTCTCTTATATTCAGAGATATTTGAGAAAAACTAGGGGATAGAGGTAAATTGACTCATCTCGTCTTATCACATAATTATTGATTTGTTTTCAAAGTTCGTGAGTCCTTCATTCGGCACTGGGCGTAGTTGCAAAATAGAACTCACGAAATTTGACTCTCAACTCTGAATTAATGAGTGAAAATCATTTCAGAAATTCCTGAATTTCCTCCACTTTTTTTTAATGAATAATTCAAGTGAAAGGAACAATATTGAGGAAATCTGAAGGAAAAATTGTGGATTTCCAAGATAAATTACTCCGAAAGGCATCCTGAGGGAAATCTCAAGAAATACGAGAATAAATGGGATTTTATTATGTGGAAAGAAGAGGAAAATGTTGGAATTAAAGATTAAATTAAAGAAAAATGAAAAATAAGTGAAAGGTTGTGGAAAATCATTGATTTTCATTCGATGAAAAATGTGAAGCCGCCAATGGCCGTTCTACGAAAATATACGTGTCAAAATGGGGCCTCTCGGTATTCTCCTGTTCCACAACAAAAAGAAACTTGAAAAAAGCATCAAATCAAATAAATCATTGAAACAAAAAGAAACAAAATTACCTTTGCCTTTGTTCCTGGTCTGTTTCTCCTCAAAATCGGTGAATTATCCGCCATCTTCATTTTTTCAGTACTTTCTTCGTTAGTTGTATCCGTTGTTTCACTCGACGCACTTGGGCGACTAGCCGTGTCCAGCATTATTATTGAAAAGGGGAGAAACGTTTGATTCGTTGGTTATAACGATACTCTGCGCATGGATGCTGCGACGATACTGCCAAAAACTGTTCCACGGCTGCTAGTAACTTTTCTGGGGACGCAATGAAACTCCCTATTTCACCACTACGCAACTCAAATTCATGAATTCTCACTAAAAAATTCACTAACCGGAAAATTTGAATTAAATTGAATTTAAATTGGAAATTCGATGGATTTATGGGTTTATCCATTAAAAAATCAGGGGAAAGTGTTTTAATGGATAACTAATAGTCAGAAATTATTATTATTATTTTTTAAACATTTTAAAGATGAGAAATTGATTTTAATTTTATTTTCTGATTATTCGTAATTTTTGTATTGAGAATTCTTCATCGGATTTTTGAATTTCCCGGGTTGCTCTATGACTAGAGCTGTAAACGGAAGTTGCAGGTGGTGAGGAAACGATTCTCATTGGCTGCAGCTGAACTGCGGGAATTTTTGAAGGATTTAAAGACTTCTTTTTCTCAACAAAACATTAAAATCATAAAATTACCTCAAATTTCAATCTTTTAAATTAAATTAAGGATATAATTACACTTGTTTTCTCCATTTTCCCCTCATTTCCATTATTAATAAATAAAAATCAATACCCCACGATAATATAATCTAAAATAAAAAAGAAGTTGCGGTTGAAGGGGAAAAAAAGGCTGTGTATAACACCTTGGGAAGAGATTAAAATAACCGAACGATTCCACAACTCCCCAGTGGCACCTGCGAGTTTAATAAAAATTTTCTATCTCTTGCCTCTTTTTTTTTTTTTTCTTTTACAGCCATGCCATAAATAGGATACACTCGTAGTTACTGAGATAGAATAATCCAAGCCAGAAATCTCGGATTTTTATTCATTCTTTTTATTGATAAAGTAAAAGGTAAAAAAAAGAATACAATTTTTTATATGAAATAATAAAAATGAAATCCACATTAAAATTCGAATGAAATAAATAGGAAAAGTCGCTAAAATTTATTCGAAAAATATGAAAAAAAAAAAACTTCTCTCTTTCTTTTTCAATATCAATAAATAAATAAATCAATAATGTATCGAGTAAAAATGAAAAGTGGCTTTCACGTTGTTTTTCCATTGTCGTTTAACGTTGAATGCACCTCAGATATAAAATCCCCATTCTCTGCTTACTCTTGGGAGGTAAAAAGGGGCAGGTGGGGTAGAAGGGGTTGGCCACGTGCCACTAGGGTAAATATATACTCTCAGTCAAAGTATACACGGTTAAAGGGTAAACGAGACTTGTGAAACAGAATTTATGATTGTGACCCAGAGACAAATACATTTAAAACCATTAAAAAAAATCCACAAATTAATAAAAAAAAAGAAAATAACCTTTTTTCCCTTTAATTTCTCATTATTTTCATGAATTGTTTGGAAAAATATATTTATAATTCTCGTTATCACTAACCGAAGACGCAATTACCCTCGAGGCCTCATAAAACCTGATAAAAAATCTTGAAGAAAGGAAAAAGAGGAAACAGAAGAGATTGAAGAAAAATGAAAATAAAAAAAAGAAAAAAATAAACTCGTGCCTTTCATCTACCCGTACCGCCATACGCGCGTCTCATGAAACATTGATAAGACTCTTCTCCTCAACCCTGGGAAGAACTTCCTGAAGAAATCTTCACTGTGGTAGTGAAGTACACATTGTATATGTGTATTATCCATCTCTCTCTCTCTCTCTCTTTCTTCTTCACTATTAACAGGCATTATCCTCTGTCTCTCTCTCTTTCACTTTATCCACTTGCAATTCATGCAAGAAACATTTTCCGTGCACAATTCCAGTGAAATTAGTCGTTCATGTAGTGCGTTAAAATATTATACCACCCAACGGTTATATATATTCAATAGTTGAACAATAATTCTCAGAATTTATGTTTTAAACTCAAGTAAACGTGTCTTACTAAGTTTCCTGATTGAATTTTCTTTTATTTTATTCCTCGCAATCTTACCAGTCTCTTATTCCCCTCTGTTTACCATTTTTTTTAATTCGACCCCCTACATTTATTGGTTTTGTGTGTTTTAGGTTTTTTTTTTTTTCAACTCCAGCATTATGTTCCGTTAATTGCAGGGGAAAGTAGTGAGTCATGAATCAAGTTTAATTATTTTCATTCAAAGTTAAATTTTATTTCTCGATTATCTTGGAAAATAAAAGAGATAGTGAAAATTTTGTAGATATAATTTTTTTAGATTTTTAAATTTTCTATAAAAAAGAATTCTATGAAAATTTCGATATCTCTTTTAGTTCTCGAGATATTTTAATTTATATTTAAAAAAAATGGAATTTTAATTAAATACAAAATAAATAGTAAATATCTCAATAAATAAATTTAATGAGAATTAATTGAATAAACAAGAATGATAATTAGGCGCAATTACCTGGGTGGTCTTACCTCCAAGTAATACTCGCATTAAACTAGCCAGAAGCGGCATGAAAACCAGATGAACGTCCGACAAACCATAAATGGTTGATGTACGATGTAACTATCTCTTCATACTGTCTCTCGCGTAAACGAACTCAACATCACAATTAGCCATTGCCTATCATCCTCACATGGGGCTACTCAATTATCTCTGGCCATAATGTGTTGGAAGACCACTCGATATTAGCCCTCGAGTTTCCCCACCCTCCTCCCTCCCACCGTGTAGTATCATCGATGAGTGGAGGAACTTCGCAACTTCTCGAGAGGTCCTTGACCCTTTCCATGAACTTCACCATTACAAAATTAATGAAATGAGATGTCGGAAGAATAAAGGGAAATAAAATTGTCAATACTCATTAAGGGAATGAGAAAACTCATTACTTCATTCTTTCACTCTTATTTTATCTCAAAGTTTTAATTTGAAAAATTTCGATTACGTTATCAAACAACTCGGAGGATTTTAATTTAAAAAATTGATTATTTTATTTATTTTTTTTGAGTGAAGGAGTTCTCAAATTTTTTCCCATTTTTTTTGGGAATTCCTTGTTATTTTAAAAAAATCGTAATGGTTGTATTCTCAATTTTTTTTCAACGAATTTAATGAGAAAAAATTCTAAACAAAGAGAATAAATGTACACACGTGTATTTTCTTATGATTGGAACTGTGAAGCGGGGATATATGAAAGGAGGGGTTTGTTAAAAGCCGGAGTGAAGAAGGTAGTGGTAAAAGGATAGAAGAAATACAAGAAGAGTTGACTGTGGCCCGAGTCAGGTAAAAGACGCAGGGTAGCCTCAACGCGATTTGCAATTATTCATTATCTCTATTCCGAATTTTGCCCCAATTTTCGTGGGAAAAAAATCGTTAACAATTCACAAATGTCATCGATACCATAAAACCCCAGTGAATCTTAAATAAAAGTGTGAAAATAGTGAAAAGCCATTTTTTAATTAATAAAAAAAAATGTGGATTTTATTATCAATTTTAATAATTATCGGAGCAGAGATTCATGGAAAGCCTCAGCAAATAAAACCAGGCGAGTTTTCCAATTTTCATTAATTTTATTTAATTTAATTTTAAAAAAATGTAATTTTCAAGAAAATGAAATTATTCAACTTTTTTATATATTTAAATTATTGAAAAAAAATTGAGATTAACACAAATGTTTTTATTTTTTTTTCGTCTCCAACAAATGTCGAGATATGAGAGAGGAGTAATGACAGTATCCCACTGAGGGTACGTGCGGTTATGATGTTTTTTTAAATTTCTTTTTTCCACTTTTTCCCTACCATTAAACAATACATTCTTGGTACGAGTAATTAGCAATGAGAAGCCTGAATACCACTGGGGAGGCTAAAAAAAACCTCATTTTCATGGGCTCTCTAGTTTTTTGTTGGACAAACCGAGTGTTAAACACTAGACCACACAGTCAAAATTACGGTGGGTTGAGTCAATATTTGAGGAGTCTGTTGAATGGGTGAAAAAACCTTCTGAATAATCACACCATTTTTTTCTTTAGAATAGCAAAAAAAAATCATTAATTTAAATTAAATAAAATAAGGAAAAAATCCATTGAATTAATGGATTTTTTTTTTTTCTAATTTTCTCCATTGTTGGAAAAAAATATTCAATGAATTGGGTACTGAGTTTATCTCGTGTACATGGAGATAGGTAGTACGTGCCGGAGAGTTTCGCGTCAATGGCCATTTATTATTGCATAAGATTCAGAACCTGTTCCGGTCCATTCATCGGAGTCTGCTCTCTCTCAAATAAAGAAAGAGGAAAAAATTGAATAAAAAAAGGATTGAGAGTCGCTTGGTCATGGCAAGGCCTCCACGGGGGTGTCATTTTTTTTCTCTTGCTCTTCTGTGCATTTTTTTTTCAACCATAACACCCACGCAATTCGAGTTAACTGAAGTTCAAGGCCAACAATCCTGTAAACTTCGATTTTTTCATTGATTAATTGATAACTCTTTAATTATTGGATTTACAAAAAAATGGTAAATGAGAGAATTGAAGAGAATTTTGAGATCTACAATTTTTGACTCCTTACTTTTTTTCGTAAAATCAATATTTACCGAGTTATTGACCGTCAAAGTATTTTGTTTGAAATAAAAAAAATAAATGTCTCGAGAAAATTTCGCGAGAGGAGCTTTTTCACTAAAGTATGCTTTTTCGTATGCAAATTTGAGGTGGATGAATGAAAACGAGGATATGGCGTAAAAAAAATTTGAGCAAAATTATTCATGGCTCTCGCTGGCATTATTGGTCCATAATCGACTACACACAGCGTCTCAGCTCCGTGACACTGTTCCTCATTATACCAGTTTCTTTACCCCCACCACCCCCTTTTTTTCTCGTCTTATTTTGCATGATTTATTATTCTACCTTTTCATAATTCTGAGAGGTAGAAAAGTTTGATGAAAAAAAAATTATTGATCCGCGCGACTGAGGGAGATGAATGGCCCTCGACCTTTTTTTTTCACCGGAATAATAAAAACTTGAATTATGCGACAGAATAATCGCAAAAGAAAAAATTCTAATAAAAAAATGAAAATTGTCAATTTTCGGAAATTCTCCAATTTTTTTTTCAATGAAGAACCCTTCAAAAAAACTCGAAAAAAATCCGGAAAAATGAAGACATATTGATGCATGTTCTCAATTTTTTTCATTCATTTTCCTCAATTCCTTCTTGGAAAAAATGTCCCCCCCAAGAAATACTGCACCGATACTTTAATTATAGTGAAGTCGATCGGAAATTTCCCTGGATATCAAATGCACCCATCCGCATCAGCCCCACGTCTTTCCCCCGATATCGACCCTGAGAAACGTGAAAAATGGTATTTTTCTTTTTATCCCGAACTGTTAAAAAAAAAAAAAACAAGAGGACAAGGTGAATAGGGAAGGGATGTTGGATGTGGAAAATCGCAGTGCCGATGAATCTTCAATGTCGGAAACAGTGTATATATAACCCCCAGGCACAGTTAGTCTTCGGGGACCACTGATGACCGCAGTCGTAAATAAAGTGTCATGAAAAATAAAAAGCCTCAAAGTACTCAAAAAAAAAAAAAAAAAGAAACACAAATACAAAAAGATAAATTAAAAAAATTGTAAAAATTGAGAGAAGAATGTTTTGTCGGACAATGGTGACTGATGGAATTTATGAGTAAAACTTTAACAAAAATAATAATAATAATTATTATTATTTTTATTTAATTAATTTCATTAAACGAGAATTCATTGGATAAAATAAAGGATTTCCGTGAAATAGAGGTTTCAGTGATAATGAGAGTAACTCTCTCCATACATTCTGAAAAGTTTAATTAGAATTTAAAAAAAGGGTGAAAATAAAATTAAAGTACCTTATCGCAATACGTAATATATCCGGTTACTCTCCATCTGTGACTTTACCACCTTCTCTCTTTTATTTCACCTTTAATCATTGCCCCTTTTTTTTTATCCACAATTCTAACAAAATAAAGAGAAAGAATCCTTAAACCTACTCAATTCAAAGAATCACAAATAAACTTGAGTTTATTAATTATTAATTAAACTTGATCACGCGATGTGTTTAATTTAACTCTCAATTTATTGAGTAAAGTTGTATCAATTTATCAGGATTTAATGAATTTAATATTTATCATTAAATTAATTTTTCAAAATTATTTAAAAAAATTCTAATTAAATTACTGAAACAAAATAATTCAAAGTTTTCACGTGATTTCAATCCTTCCTTCAACATTTCTGAGAATGCAATGAGAATTATTAAATTAGGTACAAACTAGTTGAGCAAACTGTAACGATAGAAAATGAGAAGGGGACGATGGATAGAGAATGATGCAGCAAATTATTCAGACGTAAGAGAAATTTTCGAGACCTTTAACTCTTCGTCTAGGGTGGCTGTTGAGAAAGTTTGTGTCGATTTATCTCAAGTGCCACTTACTATTATCCTCGTGATGTGTATCTATCTGTTTACTTGGAAAATTAATTATTCCATTGAATTTAATTTTCTTGATAAATTTAATCCTAAAATAAAACATAAATTTATTGATTGACTCAATAATTTCATTTATCTCTCTCTCTCTATTAATCGTACTTTTCAATTATTTCTTATATCCAAGAATTTTTTCTTATTCCTCTGTTTTTGTCTGCCCTCGAGGAGAAGAGACAGCAATTAATCGTTAATTGTATTGCGTTAATTGTCGCTGCTTGACTTGACTGGACTCTCTCTCGTTTAATTTCCCCCCACTCCCCCAACAATGGATCCTCAGACTCGTTTCAGAGTTGGATTGTAACTTGAGAGAACAGACCTTGTAATTTTATTGTCGTTTTATTTCTCCAGTTGAAGGGGATTAATTTTTTTTTAATCCATCGATAGAAATATGAGTCGGAGGTGATTGAGAATGATTCCATTGGATTCCTCGGGAAATTTCCGCTGGAAAAGACAGTATGAAGACCTCTGTACGTCAATTATTAAAGAATCGAAATTTCGAAATCGAAAAATTTCGATTCCACAATTTTCGATAGAAATGGGTCTTCATTATACTCATCTCCAGCTCAAATTTCCTCAGCTTTCCAATGGAATAAACAAAATCCTCCTATCTCTCACCATTCTCCCAGGAAATTAAATAAAATCCATGAAATTAATGAAATAAAATATTCGAAAATAATTAGGTTGCAGATACGATGGTAAACGCTATCAAGAATCCTCATTCGTAAACACTAGTGAGCCCTGTCTTCACTGTTACTGTTACGAAGGCTCTCTAAGATGTCGTTTACGTGTCTGTCCACGTATACCAAATCCACTGCCATCTGGCTGCACAACAAGAATTCCCCATGAGAATGCATGCTGTGCTGAGCTCATTTGCGACGATTACCGTAAGT
The DNA here is from genome assembly GCA_963565655.1 of Aleiodes testaceus. Lineage (NCBI taxonomy): Eukaryota > Metazoa > Arthropoda > Insecta > Hymenoptera > Braconidae > Aleiodes > Aleiodes testaceus. The sequence goes on from OY751423.1 coordinate 4,221,071, forward strand.
ATTTTAATTAAAACAAATGGAAAAATTCTATCATTAAACATTGAATTGCTCTCATGGTTTTTTTTACAGATAAACGAGAATTATCACGAATTAATGCTGAATCTAATGTCGATAATGGTGAGAAATAATTCAATTAATTATAAAATTCTTCTTAAAAACTTTTAAAACAATCTTTTTTTATTCTATTATTTTTCCCAAGATAACGCGTTGTGATTTTCAAACAAGTTTGCCAATGTAAGAGACCAAGTATTCACGTTTATACTCAGCTTGGAGGCAGTGAAGTAGTTAATTTTCTACGAACTAATGGTCCGTGTCGCCACCCACCCTCTCCCAAAAACCGCTGGCTGGCTGCTCCTGTTCCCTCGGGTCGTTGTAATTAGGATACGGTACCCATCACACTCAACTCTATCTATCTTTCACCTTTCCCAGCCACACTTCTCACGAATAACCCTATACTAGTCCATTCTCATACACCCTCACCCATCACCATTATCAAACGCCAAACTCTAGAAATTAGTTCATGGAAACCAAAATGACAGACATTTTCATCATAAAAAAAATGCCATCTCCAATATTTTCATAAATGCCAGGCCATCATACTCAAACACAATAATTAATGATGTTGTGAATGGGAATTTAGCAGTTGCTCTACTGTGTACAATATAATTGATGGATACGTATGTTGATTAAGGATGCGTTTGGGATGGTATCCATTATGCGCCTGGTTCAGCAATGATGGGTTCACGTAGGTGTGAATATTGCTATTGCATATCTGGTTTACGTAGATGCGTCAGGCCGAAGTGTCTACTCCCATTACCAGGATGTGTACCTATGTATGCACCATATTCATGTTGTCCGGTTGCGTATAATTGCACTAGTGAGTATTTGATTTGATCAATTTCTTTGATTCCTTAAAAATTGAATTTTAAATCCAACTTTAACTCTATTTGTTTTCTCTTTATTGAAGACTCAGTGAAAAACTCAATGTCAGTATCGGCAAATGGCTGCAAAATTGGTGAACGTTTTTACGAAGAGGGAGAAATGGTACGTGACATTGAATGGAAGACAATGTGTGACAATTGCTTTTGCGCTATGGGTGGTATTCGGTGTGTTCCACTTGCATGCGCACCACCTCTACAGGGCTGCACACCCATAGTACGTGAAGGACAATGCTGTCCATCTACCTACAATTGCAGTGAGTTGTTTCGTTACATCCGTTCCTTAATTATTATCCTCGAATCTCTTATTTTTTAGTGTCATTATCAAGCAACTTCATGTGATGTTCGTTTTTTGCTCATTCCATCATTTTGTCCAGGGTCATTAAGTAAATTATAATGCAATTTTGTATTAATAAAAAGAAAGGATTGTTTTCAGGTGGAAGTATTGCTGTTAAAGCAAGCCAGAATTTTGCTTCCTACGCTTTCATCAGCAAGGATTATGCGAAATTTCGAAAGGAAACGAATTTCTTACTGCCAAATGAAACCCAAAGTTTAACAGCCGAGGGCAGATCACATCGTGACAATTACGAATTCAACACAACTCAAGAGACAAACGATGAGGAATCAACTGCATCAAGTACAGAAGTTACATCCTCTACATTCACTTATGAAACTGAGACGATGGATAACGAGATACCAACTGAGAGCATTGACTATCCCAAGTCAACTGTTTCAATCGAGAGTATCACGCAGTCTTGGACTGGTATTGATGAAGTTATCGGGTTGTCTGGTACCAATGAATCCTCATCCGGTTCAAGTAACACAACTATTGATTATCGATTGACTACTGACATTGGTACATCAACTGTAATGGATCACACACTTGTCGATGATACCACAATTATCCCGGAAACTTCACAAATTAACGAGAAAATTGACAATTCCAGGGTTGAGTTTGAATTGGATGATGTCAAGTGTCAATCAGAGAAATTGAATTCCCAAAAAATTGAGAATATTGAATTAACGACGAAATTTTATGGTTTTGAGGGGAAAGAGGGAGGTGGAAATTTTGGGACAACTGAGCTTCCATTGATTATTTTTGAAACTACAGTTGGTGGAATTGGGGAGAAAATTGGAGATGAGACGGTGATGGGAGTGAAAGGTGCTGTCGTGATGCCGGGAGATATTCTCGTTATGAATGTTACATTGAAGACTAATGTCTCAGTTGGGATGGCTCAGGGAATTGTTGGAGGTCCTGTGAGGCCTTTGCCCCCTGATATTGAAGGAATTGTTAACATTACGGATAGGAAGAAGGGGGAGGATTACGAGGAGTATGATTATAGTGAGCCTACACTTCCTCCGTCTCTGCCGAATGTTAGGTGAGTGATTTTTTTTTTTTCTTTTCAATGTTTAAAATTCTGATGGAACTTCATGTGAGCAGTATGTTAAATTAATTGCAAAATTTTCCACTGATTTTCTCCTCTCAATATTTGAAGTTAAATGAGGTAAATTCAATGGAAAATTAAACTTTCGACGAGTTTGAATAATTTTGTTTACTAAAATGGAATAATTCTGGTCATTCAAAATTTCATCTCACGTTATTAATCCAACCGCCCACTGAACCCCAACTATCGTCTACGAGCGTTCAAACTAAGTGTAGTTTTCAGTGGAGAAGAGTTGTGAAAATCCAATGTATCTCAAGCGGGAAATATTGTATAATCGTTCATGGAATGAAAAGAGAGAGAGAGAGAGAGGCAAGTGAGAAGTTTGGGTATATGCAGAGCCCCGTAAATTTCGTAGCACTGCGACCTTAATTCGTATTAATCCACGCGCGGTTTACCACCCTCCCCCTAGCAGCTGTTGGCACTGTGGTATGGGGGAAAGAGAGAGGATGGAAGAAAAACGTGGAAAGTGTACAGTGAAGAAGTAATGCTACGATTAATCTGCTAATTTTCGAAATCCAGGGGAAATTCATTTTTCTCATACATTTTATGGAATATCTCGAAAACCATTAAAGATACGTGATTTTTGCAGAAGACCTTTTTTCTTGCTTTTGAAATTCTCTACAAAAAAGGTCTCTTGTGACATTTTCCTATTTCTCTTAGTTTCGAAGATATTCCCAAGTTTACGAAAAATAATGAACTTTTGGTTTTTTTTAAATAGAATTATTCCATTTGTCGCTGCTGACGCTCTCGTAAAGGATAAAGAATCAACATCACCAGTAACAGCTTATCCCATGGGCTCAGTAGGCGTTCCACCAGAGCTAAGGCCAACTGACGTATCTGCCAGTGGTACTTCTGGCAATTTCTACGACATAGTCACCCAGGAGAATCGTTTCAGTCCACCAGTAGAAACTGAAGGTCTGTGGCCCTTTGATACTCTCATTCCTCTCTCTTTTTCTCTATTTATATTTATTCTCCTCTTTTATTACATTTCTATTTCATCTAAAAAATTTAATAACTTTCATGAAATTGTCATCTCTAGGAGGATTTGTGCCAAGAGAGCCATCTTATTTTGAAACGCAATATCACTCGACAGATTTGAATCTTGAAATTGGCACTGGAGTCACAGTTGTTCCAGCTGATATTACAAATTCTAATCGTAAGAATGATGGTGAGTTTTTTTCCTCTTTCTTCCATCCCCACAATATCAAATGCTTTTATTCTGATTTCTACGTTAATAAATGAATTTTATTGTTCATTCTGATATTAAATATTTTTCAGAATTAATCAGTGAGTGTCTTTACGAGGGCAGACCATATCGTCATGGCGAATTGTTACCACGCAGTGGTCACTGCATCATATGCATCTGCTACTATGGTGAAATAGCCTGTTCTGATGAAAAATGTCCACCAGTGAAATTTGGCTGCCAGAGAATATCAGAGGATACCAACTGTTGTGGCAAAATTGTTTGCGGTGAGATTAATAAATTGTCTTTAATTTTTCATCCTATTCTGGGGGATTTGCCTAATGATATCTCGTAAACGATGAGGTTTAGGGGAATTTATCAAGAGACCTTTTTTGTGGAGAATTTAATTCCCTACAAAAATGGTATCTTGTGAATTTTCTTTAAACCTCGTATTTTACGAGATATTTGGGAAATAACATTCAAAGAAATTTTTTAATTAATCTCATTATTTTAATTATGTTTTTTAATTAGGTCCAAGTCCCGAGGAATCACCGACAGTTGTTCTTGATAGAATTGACGCTGGTTCACCACCGTCAGACTCATTTCGTGATGTGATACGAACAGAACCAGCTCCCGATTTACCTTCACTGATCGAAGACATGATTCCTTATCTAGAACACAGAATGTCAAATCCTGTTACTACTCCTCTCTACTTTGATAAAAATCCAATGGCTAATGGAGACGTCAACAAGTACGATGATGTTATCATCACGACGGAGGAGCCGAAGAGTTTCATGAATATTTCAGTATCTAAAATTGATGAGGATAATGGAGATATCACAACAAAAAAGAGCATCAATGAAACATCAATAAATTACGATGAAGAATCCGTATTTTCCATTGATTCTGTCTTTGATTTATTGTTCTCTGCTACTGTATCACCGGAAATCAAAGATTCCAATGTGACACCATCAAAAAATTCATCAATAACCGAATTAATTAGTGAAAAAATAGTTACATCAACGGAAAAAAAATTTCCAGATGAGGAAAAAATATTTTTCAACGAAGACAAACTCGTTTCATTAACGAAAAATCATTCGAATAATTCCGAATTATTTTTAAATGGTAAAAATAACACGATATCATCAATTATTGTTGATACAAATGTTACAATGCTGCATGATGATATTGATGAAAAAAACAATAATGAAACATCGAGAATTGGTGGATTATTGAAACTAGCCGGTTGCAATATTTATGGACGCATGTACCGAGTTGGTAGGATAATTGTTGAGCTCTCAACTCCGTGTCTCGAGTGCCGTTGCACTGATCTCGGGGTACAGTGTAAACAGCTCAAGTGTTGAGAGATTAATTTGATGATAAATTCATAAGTGAAATTCCAATGTTGATTAACAAATTAAATACACGAAATTGGATTAAATTGTAATTAAATTAATTTCGTATGAGACATATTTAATTTAATAGTGTTTATATGATCTCATAATTAAAATTAAATTCTTATATTAACGCCATCATAATTTAATTTATTATCATTTCATAAAGAAAAAACACATTTAAAACATTAGACTGATTTTCATTTTGTAATTTTAAGTTTTTAAATTTCAACAAAAAAACAAAATAAATATTAATTAATTTTATTAATAATAATAATATATAGTGTTACTATGATAGTAGAATACAGATCCCTCTACTCTGTCTCTATTTTCACTTGATACTGAAACGTACGATGCATAAAGTAGAAGGCGAAGAGAAATTCCAGAGGTGAGAGCGTCAATATTACCTGACGATGATATAAGGTAGAGAATAGTGCAGAGTATTGTATTCCCTAAAACTCATAAGCCATTGCTCATATTTATAGGTGCTTTATATCAATGTGGTGAAACTCGCCGATTCTCCATTCTCTTCCTTAGCTTCGTATAGGTATTGTTACAAGGTTTATGATTATTTGAATGCATGTGAACTTAAAACTGTGGAAAAGAATTGCTGGGTAAAATTAATTAATTATACGAATTTTCATAATTTTTTTTTTTTTGTAATAACGATCTCAGTAGAAACAAATCGATTGTTAAAATCATTGGAATAAAGTCTCTTTTATTTCAATGAAAATTTAAATAAAAATTTATCAAGTAATCCATGAATTTTATTGTCACGTCGAAAGTAAAAAAAAATTCACTCCAGTGATTTACATCAGTCTACTTGACTCATAAAGACATTAAAGTGCATCATCAAAATAGGAAAATAAAGTTCAACATCAACTTACCTTTTATTTACCCCTTCGCAAGGAAGAAACGACAAAAAAAGAAGACATCGAACATAAATAAAACCATCATTCTTTTTTATTATCCATGTTGTACAACGTAGACAATAAATATTTCCAACAAGGGTAGCCTTATCCCTTTGGATCCCCAGTTTTATCGTTCTCCAGGGGTAAACTATGAGGGTATATCCTTTTTTTTTTCGTTTTTTTTTCATTCTGTTTCTTTTTTTAAATTTATTTTTATTCCTTTCCTTTCATTCTATTTATATTTCGTTTCTTGCCATTTGTTTTTTCCTTCAACAAAATAGAGAGAATCCATGCACGTCCTTTGGCTCTTGCGGTTTGAATCCTCTTGTCCCTTAATTTTCTTTCTTTTTTTCCACTTTTCTTTTGGTATTTCTTGCTCTCCTCGCTGCTTCTTGAGTTGCTCGTTATTAACTTGACTCAGGAGAACTGTTATCCACATTATGTGGATATAAAACCTTGGATTCTGGTGAATAATGGGTTTTTACTCATTTACAAGTATTGTATATTACGATAAATCTAGAGAAATATCCGAGATATCTTTTTTCTGATGATTCCATTGGGAAGCTGAGGAAATTTTAAGCGGAAAAAATGTGTCAAAATATTTTTTTTTTACTTTTTGAAAATTCGATTTTTTTCACCCAGATTTGAAGGGTGAAAAAGTTACAGGCCATTTTATGAAAATCAGTTTTTTGCCCATAACTTTTTCAATTTTCGATGAAAATCGATGGGAGTTCAACGAAAATGTGGGGAATGACGAGACCTTTAATTTGAGCACAACCCCAGTGCGCTACGACAAGTAGAACCGGAGATATTTAAAAAAATGTGATTTTTCAAATTCTTCCAAGGTAAACCCCTTCAAATCTGGGCGAAAAAAATCGAATTTACAAAAAATTAAAAAAAAAAACATTTTTACACTTGATTCTTATGTAAAATCGTCTCAGCTTTTCAATGGAATCATCAGAAAATCGATATCTCCAACGGTTCAATCGAAATGTCCATTTTACCCCGATTCCCTATTTAATTATCCTCAAATTCACTCAAAAAATCAATTTCTCGTGTTATATTTGATAATTTTATTATTTCCCTTCTATTGCACGTAATTGATTGTTTTTTTTTGATACACAGTGTTACACTCTCTTTTTTCATCACTTACAGTTAAATTTCATTCAATTATTAATCACAGTGTAGTAATTAATATTTACATATTCGACATTTCCTTTTCATTTAATTATATTAATTTCTTTCAATTTAAATTTCTTCATTTTTTTTTCTCTCCTCTGATAGACTAAAATAATCACAGCCAGTTTACTTTTTTTTTTAAATTCTCAATTGTGTGTTGATGAACAGGTGAGATTTTTTTCACCTTGTGGCAGCCTAGACGATTTAATTTTATTAATTTATCTTATTTATTAATTAATTTTTTTCGTGATTTTTGATTTTTTTTTCGTTTACATTCATGTATTGGCAGGACTTTCAGTCATTCTCTCTAAATATTCACATAATTTCATGCATTTTCATTATTTTCACACAGTCTTATCTAATTTTGGGAGTTTTCTTATTATAGAAATTATGAGAAAACGAAAAAATTTAATTTTTAGTTAGAGTCGATTGAATAAAAAAAGGAAAACATCGATTTTTATGTAATTAATTCTTGTAATAAAGTGTTAAACAAATATCTTCATTATTTTCCTCACAATCACACACAATTAATTTAGATAATTCTAAATTTAGTTAGATTTCCTTTTACATAATGTACAACAAACATTTGCCTCTTAGTGCACTTACAGTAAATTAATCTATGGACTAGTTAATATGTATATTTTTATTTCCAATGAGTCTTTGAGTCTCATTCGATTGTTAACCGAAAGAAAAACGACATGATTTTCCTCAATTTTCCGATATCTCAAAAATGCATAATTGGAGATGAATTCCGACACTACCATAGAAAATCCCGGGAAATTTCCTCTGGATTTGAGTATAATAAAGCCCTATTAAAATTAAAAATTCCAAAAATTCCCCAATTTTCCAAAATTCCATTAATAATTCATGAAAATAAACGTTGAGGGTGTATTTTCCACCTGAAATTTCCCCAGGAATTCAATGAAACCAGTCTCGACCTCAAAATCCTCAATTTTTCAAAAAATCCATTCTTAAACTACTCAAATATTTTCTCCGCACTCTCTCGTATTTTAACCATGAGAAATGATTTTTTGCATAATTTAATAAGCATTTCAATTCGTTGTCAGGAGGGTTTGTGCAATTGTGGTAATGCAATTAAATAAACATTGCCAAGTATTGCACCAATAATAAGTAACATGACGCTAATACCACTTAAAAATCTTACAAATCGTACAAATTTACGTCCACGTGAGTCTTTTTTACTCTGTTTCGGAAATATAGCTAATCCAAGTAGTGGTCCAGCCAGTGCACCAGCAACATGAGCTGCCCAACCTACCCGTCCACATCCAAGTAATGCTGGTACGGGTAACGATGCAACATCCGCACCAGCAAGAAGTAGTACAGCAACCAGACGCCAACCGGCATATCGTAGCTCACCATGACACTGCAAGAAGGAGCATTCCCCCCAGAAACGTCCACATCCATTCAGTATACGAGTTTCAGTGGAAAAAAAGAAGAGAGAAAACCGGGAGAATGAAACAGTTTTCACTGTAAAAACATTAGGAGTGATGGAAACTAATGAAAATGAACGGAAGAATGGAAGTGAGGTAACAAAAAAAATCAATAATACCTTTGGTTTCCTACTGCACTGGGGAAAATATTGTTCTGAGTATTATTGAGGCTGATGGGTTTTTCAAAATGGGAAAATTCGTGCTGAAAGAGTGGTTAATTCAATTAATTCTGGATGAAGAATTTTGGAGATGAATGGGAAAGCTAGGAATTCAACGAAATCATTTACTTTTTCCTTTTTTTTTTTATTTGAAAATTGGAGGAATTGTATTGTAGCTTTTGAAACTGTAAAATTCACGAAATCCATGGAATTCATTAGCAGTTAGATGCAATATCTGTTTTTCACCAGTGCAGAGAATGGCGAAAAAAATGAATTGAACGAAGAGAAATGGTTAGGAATTAGTGGAGATGGTAATTCGAATGGTGGAGAGGATTGGTTAGCTAGTGCACATTGGATTAACTTGGAGCGTTGAATTGAAACCAAAATAGCCAGGGGAAATTGAGAGTATATATCTATGTATATGGATAAAATACATGATTGCCCGTAGTGATTTCAAAGTTTTGTCCCCCCTGAATTTAATCAAATGATGTTTCATTTGCAATAAATCATTGATACAAATAACTTTCGTTGGAATGGTAAATGAAAAGATGATAAAAAAAATAAATACACTGGGATACATAATGAATCACTTACGAGATAGAGGTGTGCCAGATGACTGGTGAGTAGAGCGTAAACCCCCGCAGATGCTCCCACAAGATAGAGGCTTGGCTGAAGTAGAGATGCTCCCAGAGCACCGCAAATACCACCACCAAGATAAATCGTCGCCACTGCCAATTTTCCCTGCTCTACCTGTTTCAAAAATTAATGAAAATAAAAAAGTTAGTTTAAAATTGAAAGAAGCCGTATTACTCTGAGTTAAGAGCTTCTTTTTTTTCTTATCAAGTTGGATAGAGTTATTTATGAAAACGTGAAATAATCTACCGCAGTTTTGGAATAACTGGATGAGCGATTATCGGAGGTAAATTCCGATTACATAATTGGAGAGCCAGGGAAATTTTACGTCGATTTGAGTATAATGAAGGGCAGGCTATTAATCACTGTAGAAATTTCGATTATAACCTAAAAATTGTTGTTTTTCGAAATTCCGGTAATAGTAAAGGGAATTGGATGTTTGAGGAGTGATTTTCATCGGAAATTTCGATAGCAAGACGATGCAACTATTTTAATTTATGAATTATCACAAAATCTTGATTTATCTCGTGGAAATGATTAAATTATTTATCTCATTAATTCAGAAAACCCAAAACTATCCAAATGAAACAATTTACTTAAATTCACGGAATAAGTTTATCTAAGATTGTGCCATAAATTCAAAGCAATTTTACCTCAAGTGGTGTTGCTAATACCAGTTGAATTACAACATTCAGTGTCAAGTGAAGTGCATTGGAGTGGAGCAACATATAAGAGACAAATCTCCATCCCTGAACTCGTTGCCTTGGATCGTAAACCAGCCATCTGCGGAGCACAGCTTCATCACCCAAACAGTGAACACTGATCTGGAATAAAAAGCCCAAAAAATAATGCATCAGAGGTACATAATAAAAAAAAAGGTAAAATATTTTTCATTTGTGCACTTTTCTATACATTCTCAATTTTGCCAGAATACTTTTCCCTTTTTTTCGGCCACTTTTTTCCACCCCAGGCCATTGTCGAAAGCCCTGACGTAGATTAATTAACGGAATATTCGCTGGCTTATTATTAAGAGCGAAAAGCCGTGACAAGGAACCAGAAGTGAGAAGCGAAATTGAGAGGGGGAAATTGTAGGAGGAAAAGAGTGAGAGGAAGTGATGCGGAAGGTTAATTAAATTAATTAAAGCAACAAATATCCTGAGTGAGCATCACTCCGGATAGTTACTACAACTCCTCCATTACTCCATCACTCTTCTTCTCTTTTTTTTCTATCTGTTAAACTGAGTAGTTAATTTGGAATTTTTTTTTTTTCATTAAAAAAGATGGATTTCCAGAAAATAACGAGGTACAGGTATTTTTTTTTTTTTTGTAAATTGGATAAAATGAAATATAATATTTTTTCCACAATTTTAATATCCCAAAGTTCAATATTTGCTGGGAAAATCAGGGTTATTTGAATAGCGTTAAATCCTCAAGAGACACCAAAATGTTTGAGTGTAACTATTATCTCGAGTTTCCAAGACCCAAAGTGTCTCACTCACTCCTTAGAATTTCTAAAATAAATATGAACTCTCCGCTGGCAAAGTGGTAACATCTCCAAGGGCTTATAGTGGATTAAATAAGTATGCGTAAGCTCGTGTTAAATCATTTCTAGTTATCTTGGAATTATTTAGATGTGAAGTTTTTGGAATAAATTAATGTGTGAATTACTTAGTTTTGTTTGCTGTGGAAAATTCATTACGAACTTATGTAAATTACTAAATTAATATGAAGTTAATGGGAATTGAAGAGTGTATGGACAGTTAATGGTGCTTATTATGCCAACTGCCTGTTTATAAACTGGATAAAACCATTTGCCATAAATACAATTACAATGAGGTGAAATTGTTGATATTACTGGACATTGCTGTATCCACTTAGTCTATTGATTATCACGAGACTCTACTTTCAAATTTACACATTCGTGTAACAAATGATCATTATTATTGGTATTCCATTCATTGAGTATGGATAAAAGAGTTAATTGGCTAATTAATTTTATTTTTATGGATTTATCAGATTTACAGGAAAAAATATTGTTTTTTGGGAATAACTTTGAAGCGAGTGGATTTAGGGAAAATTTGCAAGAGACCTTTTTTGTAGGAAATTTAATTCTCTACAAAAAAGGTCTCTTGATAAATTCTCCTAAACCTCGTATTTCATGAGTATTCATAAATAATCATTTTTCTTCACATTTCTAGTAATTTTTTAAGTAAACTCCGACAAAAATAAACCACGAATAAAAGGAAACATGATAAACTGGCAATCTATTATTCCCTTCGAGATAATCGCCTTGAGAAAGACTCTTCTTCTTTTTAAACTTGTTTTTTTTTGTTGAAAAACAAAAATACAGTTTCCTGTACATTCTCTGCTGGCCGGAAATGTGCCAAAAAGCATCGAGTTTTTCGCTCGAGAGGCCAAGTAAAAGCACTACAGAGTTAGAAAGTGCCAGTAACGTCCGGTGTAACGTCTATTTCCGGTTTTAAAAAAAAAGTAGAATAGAGAGAGAGAAAGATTGAGATGGGGAGGTGGGAAAAAATGGACACCAGAGTGTTCGCATCACTTCAGTAGTTTCCAATATCCTGTTGAACTCAAACATTATCAGTTCTCTCAACAAAAGTCACTCGGAAACATGAGAGGTGGATTGTGTGAAAAAAAAAAAAAACCATCGAATATTTAGTGAAAAGAGCTTTTTTTCGAGGCTTCAAAAGAGCACATCTCCAATAATTTTCATGATTTCTGTTTGAAAAATGCGGAAAAAAAAAATTCACTAAAATTCCCCGAGCTTTTTCTCTTCCACTTATCTTCAGGATTTATATTTCTTCTGGATTGCACGTTATTTTGGAGTAACAACAACATCCATTTCCCCTCGGATTTCTGGGATAACGTGAACGAGATGTATCGCAACGGTTTTCTGTCCTACCACTATCCCTAAATACACTGCCTCTCTCCGCAAACGTTTGCCCTAATTTTCCTTCTATCTCCACCCATTTTACCCTATATACAGTTTGCCATTCGTGAATGTGGCAACCGCTCTCACGAATTAGGAGTGCATTTAACTTTGTGGGCTACGAGTTTATGCATTTTGCCACGCTCTTAACGACTCAGTTACCTATTTCTCTCTTTAAATAAGTGAAGAAAAAGATGAAAATATATATAGATATATACATTGATGAAAAAAGAGTTTAGTTACTTTGAAGTTGGCGCGTAAACACGCTTTGGAGATGAAAAGTTTCTCATTTTTACATTATTTTAAAAGAAACTTGGGGAATAGAGTGCTCGGGGTCAAACAAAAATGGAATTTTTAATGAGATGAGAGAATTATTTGAATTGTTTATTAATTTATTCAACTCTGATTATCTCTGAAACTACTTGGTTTAGGGAAAAATGTGAAGAGACCTTTTTTGTAGAGAATTCCAAGACGAAGAAAAAAGGTTTCTTGTGAAATCCTTCTAAACCCCTTCGTTTACGAGATATTCCAAGAATAAGATTCTCCCCTCATCATCACTCTTCAAGATCAGGACAAATACCTCAATGATGCTGATGCATATCATGAGATATGGCGGTCGTATCCGAAATTCTGGTTTTCTCGATGGCAAGGAGTGTGTAGGTGTGGGCTTTGGTATAATCTCCTCGTCTCTGATCTTCCTGAATAGCGGTTTCACTGTGATCGGCGAGTCAGGTGTATACGGGGATTCTCGATCCGTGTATCTTGGATCAGTCTGATCCGAGGAGATCGTTGAGAGGGTGGGTGATGTCACCAATAAGGCTGCTTCAGCGTCCATCTTGGCATCTGCAAAAAAACGTGATGATTAGAGTACTTGATTTTTTTTTTTTTCATCAAGGACTCCTCACAAAATTCTGAAAAAATTCCACAACATACTCCAGCACATGTGCATTGTTCTGTAATTTTTTCATAATTTTAGGAGTTGATGCTTCTTTTCTAGAGAAAAAAGAGTTTGATTTTGCAGTTCACCTGGTTTCTAAACATAATGAAGAGGCTTGAAACAAGTTCATAAATAATATGATGAAATAATCAATCCGCCTGAAGCTCAACAGCAAAATTACCAACGAATAGAGGGTGAATTTTCATAGCTGAAACTATAGCTAAGAGCTATAAATTCATGGCTGATTTCTATGGTCTTTTGAAAACAAGAAGCAGACAAAGAGCTTCCAGCGGTTGGAGTAGAACAAAGGTATAGAAATACTCTTCCTCTCGCACTTCAATGCTTCTTCTCTTCTCAATCCCCTTGTGCCTCTCTATCTCTGTCTTCTTCAACCCGAAAACTGTACTTGTAAAAGCTTCAAAGTCACTTGCTGTTGACCGTAAAGCAGTGGAGAAACTTGGCCAAAATATCTCAACGGCCTTTTCCCTCTGCTTTCAACGCACACACACACACAGACCAACCCAAAAACGTTCATCCAACCTCCACAGTCACTTTCACACAAGTGCTACAGATCCATTCGAACACTTAAACTTGATAACAACTCTCACAGTATCGATTCCCCCTTTTTTTTTGTCCATCAAGAACTCTCGGAATTTTCCAATAAAAAGTGGAGACAATTTTAAAGATTACCACATTTTATCACAAAATAAAATAAATAATTAAATAAATGAAGTTGAAAAATTAAAAAATTATGATAATACAGAGTTTTTTGGTCATTCAATGGACATCACAAGGCTATTAAAAATAATAATAATAAATTTGCAACATCATAATTAACAGAAGAGTGCTCTCTTTGTTGATTTTATTAACGTATGAGTGGATATTAAAAGTAAAATACGAGAATAAAGAGATGGAAAAGTGGTAATAAAAAAAAATAAAAGTCTGGCAATAAAAAAAATATGAAGAGCCTCATTATTCCAGGCTCGTAGACTCTTTGTAGTTATCAGGGATACTAACAGGGTGAGGAGTAACCACAGTCTGTGTCCAGACTATCTCTTTTAACTGTTATTATTATTATTATTTTTAACAATACGTATAACGAGTGATATGAGTTGGAGAATTATAAAAAACGTGTCTTTTTTTTTTTATTGAATGGTTCTTTTTTTTCGGAATTAGTCCAACAAGTTGCTTCCATAAATTCCAAGTTTTTGGGGGATAGAAAATTCAGAGGAGAATAATGGGAAAAAGGAGAATTTAAATTAGGAGAAGAATTTTCGAAGGGTTTTTTTTTCTTTTGAAATATTGGGGGAAAAAGGGGATTGAATGGGTCATGTAAATTGTCGTCGATTGAATGCATTTTACGTATGTACGAATATTGGAATAGAATATTCAGGCATATCAATGAGAGTCTGGTCGTTTCAACTATTGAGACTATTCTTTTTTTATTCGTCAATCCAGAAAAAATGTGCTTTTTTTTTTGAATAATTTTACATTGATCCGGAGTGTAATATCCATGCGAAACCACGGGGAGAATAAAATCCTGGGAGTTTTTGGGTATTCGAGGATTTGAAAAGAGAGATTTCCATTTTTTTTTTTTAGTTATACAAATGTTTTTTGGATTTTGGAGAGGAGACATGGAGAATTTTTTTCGAATAAATTCAACGTTTTTTTCGAGGATTATGGAGTGATGAATTAGGTCGGAGAGGATTGAAAGTAGTGCGAGAGGATTTGTGAGTCCGGTTGAATTGTTGAGTTTCTTTGTGAGTTTTGAATTCGAAAAACAGTGGAAATATTGGAGATGGATTCTTTTTGATTATTCCATTGGAAAGATGAGGAAATTTTAGGTGGAAATCATGTGTCGGAATTGTTTTTTTTTTTATTTTTCAAAAATTCGATTTTTTGAAACATCGAATTTTCAAAAAATAAAAAAAAAACATTTCGACACATGTTTTTAGCCCAAAATTTTCCCAGCTTTTCAATGAAATCATCAAAAAATCTCCATCTCCAATAATTCATAATTTCCTCTTTTCTAAAGAAAATAATATTAATGTGAATTCCTTTTTTTTCTACAACAATATTTAACGTCACGGAAATGATAATTGAGTGAGTTTCTGAGTGTTTGAGAAACTTCGTGAGCAAACCCATATGCTCATGAAAACTCGCAAGTTCTACTAAGCACATAACTAAAACTTGGTTAGATAATAATTTCACTGATGCGAATAACTCTGTGGGTTTACAAGAGCCACTGCGTGAGGTACTTGGTGCACAATTTGTCCCCTAATTAGCCCAATTTTTAATGACGTCAAAAATAAAAATAATAAAATCCAATCAATAATTAATTTAATTTTCCCACATTTTTTTTCTCCTCGAAAAACCTCATTTTTCAGGATTATCCAATTTTCACATTTATGAAGAAATATATTTTGATTTATAGCGACAATAATTTTCGTCAATTTTTATTGGGATTATATCCTCATCATTCCTCTCTTTTTTCTCCCACTGGAAGCGTAACGAGGAAAAAAAAAATTGAGACATCAGACCGACATTTATGGAGCGAACGTGGTAGGGTCGAAGGCGCTGACGTCACGAAAATCGCAGCTGACACGTTGGAAGAATAAAAAAGTGGGAAAAATAGTGGGGAATAAAAAAAATTATTTTTTCCTCCTTTTTTTTTGGGGAATGAGAATCTATGGCCACTCGGAGACCCGAGGAATTCACTTTTTTTTATTCCTTTTTCCACGTTTCATGAATGTGAAACAAAAAGGGTAAATAAATGGAGAAAAACGAGACGATTTTAATGGTTTTTTTTTTTATTAAAATCTGGGGGGAAAATTGAAGACTTCTCATTGTCAGATGGAGGAGAATTTTAAAGGGAATTTTTCACGGGAAATATCTTTCTTTCAATTTTGTTGTGAAAGAAATTCTTTCGCTGATAAAATACCGGAGACAATTTTCCTCGAGGAAAATACAGTCGCACGTTGGAATGAATAGGGGGGATTTTTTTTTTTTATTAGATGCTTTCGAAAGAGAAAAACGATGAGATTTTGTAGTGAAAGAGTTTATTTTTATTTTATTTCAATTTTTTCGTTTTATTTAAAGACGATGAGTCAAATGGGAAAAAAATTTATGCACAAGTGTTTAAACAGTATGAATCATTTTATTCATTTTTTTTTACTTCAAAATTGATGATTTGTCATTACGAGAAAAACCAGACACACATTTATCACTAAAATTACTGAATTCTCCCAACTTATTCCCTCTAATAAATTAATTTATGTGCAAAAAAAATAATTGAAGAGATGAATGGAGTGGATTTTCATGAATTCGTTGACCTCCATATAAAATTCCATTTTTTTCCATTCATTAAATTTAATTACAAAATTATTTCGAAATATTCGGGTTTCATTTTATTTCCAGGATTTTACGAAAATTGATGAAACACCTGTCACCTCTGATTTCCACCGCAGAATCGTAAAAAAAACAAATTGCAATTGAGTAAAAAACCGTAAAAATGGAAATATAAAATTTTTAATAAAAATTCCAAATAAAATCATAAATTTGATAATAAAAAAAAAAACGACTTACGACAGATTTTGTAAACGTCATTTTCACTCTGATTGTTCATTCGTAGAAAAAATAAACGCGTGAATAAATTACAACAATAACCAATAAGAATCAAATGAAATCACAATGCCAGTGAATATTAACGTGTTCGTTTTCTCCATGCATCAGTAAACTTCACATTGCCGACGTTTCCTCGCATCGACATATTTCTCTGTATAATCCGAATCATCCCCACCCACTGCCTCCCACCTCTTTGTTATTTTTCTTCTTTTTTGCGATAGCATTGTGTCAGTTTATTGATGAATTCCTCGTTTCCTTTTCACGAGAAAGTAAAAAATCCATTAACAGGTTCAATTGTTATTGCAAAAAGAAATTTGTGAATTGGAGTTTGTCAGATTAATCGTTATTTTTCCATTTTAAAAATGGAATAACGTCAATATTTTCTGTGAAAATACAAATAATGGAGAAATGTTTATTCATCGCAAATGTAACCAAACTGGGAAATGAACATTGTTTTTTAGGGAAAAGGCAGTTGCTTAAAAAAACATGAAAAAATTAGAGAATAATATTCACTTGTTGGAGCCTCTTCCTGAATTTTTTCAGATTTTTTCGAAATGTTCTTCAGTATTTAAAAAAATCCGGAATTAAGGATTCTTTATTTTTTATTTTCAAATGTAATTCCGTTTGATAAAAGAGAATCGACATTTTCAACTGCACTATCTCAACTTTTTTTTTTCATTTTCCACTGGTAATCAGTGTTTGTCAAGCTGTCGACGTTAACGACAGCAGTTAGGTACGTTATCCCATTTTGTCCCCTTTTTTTTAGTCTTTTTTTGTATTAAATTGGAGTCCAACAGTTTCTTGTGGCTTTGAATAAAAAATATTTGTGAGAAATTAATTCAATGAATTTTAGAATTTTATCATACACAAAAGGTTATCGTAAAAATTCCCATTCATTAAATCCTTTTATGTTCAATCGATCCCTTTAATTATTGGATTTTTCAATGAAACAATTTTTCAAATATTCTCTCTTTCAATCCAAGAATAATTGACATTCAATCGTTCATTCAAAAGCAAATTTAATAAACTTCATTTATTTTTAATAATCCCATTGTTACGGATTTTCCCAAATTTTTTAACAATCCGAATTTCCAGTAAAATTCTTTATTTCATAATTTAACAATTTTCTTCAAAGTAAAAATTGAATTAAAAAAAATCGCATTTGTGAGTGAAAATTTTCAGTTTAAAAATATTGAACACTGTTGTATGCTAATGAAATTGTTAAAATTACCATACGTCGAGATATCAGTTGGCTTTGAGTAGTTGGAAGTCATGGCAAACGAATTCACGTGAATTTGATTACGGTTCAAAATGATCGAATGCAAATTTCGTCAAATTCATGGAATATGGTGAAGCAGCATCACAGACTATTCTCTTCTATATACGAGAGTCAAGAGAATTGAGAAATTTCGCTTCACCGAATTTTCAATTTTCCGAATTCAACCTCAGGAGTAGAAATGAATTTATTTTACTGTAAAAAAGACTCAAAAAAAAGGGAAAAATTAAAATTAGTAAAAGGAAAAAAGCCTCGCAGTTAACAAGTACAGAATTTTTTTCCCATTTTTATTTTTCCCTTTTCTATCAACGCTTTCAGCCCTTTATCTCTCACAATTTATTTCCTTTTGTATTTTTTCAATTCAATTCTTTTTTACGCGAAAAAATTCTTTCACCGGAAAATAATGCTTTACCCGAATTTCGAATGAATGAAGGTTTTCATTTAATTCTTTTTTTTTTTGGGAATTGTTGAAGCCTTTGAAAATAAAGAGGAGAATCCATTAACTCTGAAAATAATTTTAACTCTGAAACGAGTGAGTTTACGGGAAAATGTGAAGAGACCTTTTTTGTGGGAAATTTAATTCCCTACAAAAAAGGTCTCTTCATATTTCCTCGTAAACCCAATGGTTCTCGAGGTATTCATGAAACAATAAAATCCCCGAATTCTTAAAAATATTTCCATTTAACCCAGAGAATTCCCAAGTATTCCAACAGTCAACTGTGTTTACCCACGAGCACTCAAACAATCACGAAACACCGTTTGAAACACAAGAATAACGAAAAAGAGGGGGGGTTAAATTGCCTTGATTAATTTTACGAGTTTACCCATTTGTTCACTTCTCTCAATTCTCTGTTTTCGCAAAAGATGTTTTCCTTTCTTTCCAAAGAAAATTCCCCCCTTATACGCCTTGGGGATCGTGGAGTGTTCAACGGAGGGTTTTTCAAGACAAAAAGAGACTCGGAGAAAAAAAAAAATAAGTACAGTGAAAAAGAAATAAAATAAAATACGTGGAACGATCCATCTTTTCGCTGAAACTTTATTGAAACGCTCCGCCTTCTTTTTCGTGGAATTGCTTGGGAGGAGCGGGGGAAGTGCAGAGGAGTGGGGAGACCCGAGGAGTGGGGGGAATAAAAGGAGGAAGAGTTGGAAGTGTGTCGGCAGATTCGTATATACCGTTGAAGTGGACACGAGGGAGTTTTCTACTATGAAAACTCTTTGCACGAGGTGAGGATATATACGATGACTTTTTTTCTTTTTGAAGAGAGAGGGAGAATGTGACCCCGTGAGACATTGGAACACTTCATCTTTTGTTTGTACTCGCAGTGAAATGTCGTGGAGATTCTGACAAATAAAAAATATATTTAAAGAATAAAATGAAAGGAAATAATGGAGAGAGAGAGAGAGAGAGAGAGTTGGAGGTGAAATAAGAGGTGCAAAGAAAAAAAAATGGGAAAATGGCTTGACCGTATACCGGAAATGACAGCAGCAGCTGGGACCACTCCAGGTGGCGCTGGTAAAAAATTGTTGGAAGATGAACGTTGAAAGGGAAAAAAGGATTCTGGGATGTTAATTTAATTTTTCTTTATTTTATTCATGCTCTTTTTTTTGTGAATATTCTCTGGTTTATTTTCTTCATCGGTTTATCGAGGGTTGAATGGAAATTTTTCTCGGAGTTGAGGTGGACTCTATTTTTTTTTTTTTTAAGATGAAAATCTCGCATTACTTCGTGGAAAAGAGGAGAATTTTTTTATAATTCTCAATTTGTTGAGTTTTCAACAAAAAAAGGAGGATAATGAGGGCAAGAATGGTGTAATTTGAGAGTGAAGAGGAGAATGGAAGGAAAAAAAGTCGGCAATTTAGATGAAAAGAACCGCAAACGCAAGGAACGTTGGAAAAACTCGGATTGAAACGTTTTTCCCTTCTTTTAGACTTTTTTTTTAAATATTCACGCTTTTTTTGCATGCGTTTTTCACTCGTTTGAGTATCGTTTGAAGAAACTTTTATTTACGAAAAAATACACGAATTTATTCCGCCAAAGCTTGTAATCCTCCTCTCGGATTTTCCTCGAGTGATGGGAGCGTGAAGGAAGAAGAATTAAAGGAATAAAGAAGCGCAGACGAAACGTAATAGGTGGAGGGAAATAAATCGAAAAGAATCGGTGACGTTTTCCGAGTGATTTCCCGCTTCACCTTTCAACTATTCGATTTTTTTCTATTTCTCATTCATTCTTGATCTCCTTTATGTTTCTACCTCTCGCGCAATTTAATTCGAGCGTGAAGACAGTTATCGAGACGATCATTGGAATGTTATGGACATGACTTGCTTTTCATTGCATTTTTTCCAAATTAAATCCTTGAAATATTTCGAAATTAAATAAGAAATCTTCAATTTTCAATCAGTTAAATGGTTTAAGAATTTCTTTTCCAGTGAAGGATTTTCTCAAAAATTCTGAAAAAATTCGAAAAGATGCTGCAAAATGTCTACATCATTGTTGAATTTTTTCAATTTTCCACGTTGAGCTCTCCGCTGGAAAAAAAATCCTGGACTGTACTTAAATAATAATTATGTTAATTGAAATGTAACGTCACGGGGAATTATTAAAATACGTGGAGTAAAAATTAATTTCACCGGAGACTTGAAATATGACATAATTTAAACAGATTTATAATTACACGCTGGCGGGAGAGATTCTCTGGGAAAGCGTTTTCAGTGAGCGAAGCATGTATCGGAGATGTTATTTACGAGCATTTCGCCCTCCACCTCATACCAAAGCTCTATCTGTTAGCGTACGTTTCTCTTGTATTCTTGAGGTTTGCGAGCCCAAGTGAATGAAATACCGACTGTTACAAACTGCTAAAATGGCAACTGTCCTGGGATGAAACCTCATGTTTTTCAAAATTCTCTGGGGGTTTGTTTCAACGTCAAATATACCACTGTAAACAGTGAAACGGTATTTGAAAAACTTGTGACGATATTAAAGTACTTTTTTTTTTTCATTTCATTAATGAAAATGTGTTTTGATTAAAACCGTTGGAGATTGAATTTTTCCGATGATTCCAGTGAAAAGCTGGGGAAATTTTAGCCGGAAAACATGTGTCGCAATGTTTTTTTTTTTCATTTTTTGAAAACTTAAGTTTTTTGAAAAAATGAGTTTTTTTGAAAAATTCAAAAAAAAATATTGCGACATATGTTTTCCACGTAAAATTTCCTCAGCTTTTCAATGGAATCATCAAAAAAAATGCATCTCCAATATTTTCCGGACAAATTAATGAAAACCTCTTTGGAAAAGTTGGTTAAATGAATCATAGCAAAATTTCCATCGATTCAAAGCTTCAATTTAAATTTCCCTGCTTTTCATTGGAATTCAAAGTTTTCATCAATTTCATTGGATTCGTACACTTTCAGTGAAACGATGAGTGCAACGAGAAGTGAGATATCTAATTAAACTACGACAATGAGTGGTATTCACTGAGATCCGAGTGAAAACTGAGTTCGATAAATTCAATTCCTCTTATTTTATTTGATTTAACTATTTTTTTTCTCGTTATTCCTTTTTTGGCTGATTCGTTTCTCCAACATTCCCTCTTTTTCCCTTCATTTAAATGTCTGTCTCCATTAACTTGAGTTTTACGAGGAGCATTGATCGGTTAATTAGAACTCGGATTAAACTCAATGGAAATGATTAAATTTTCCCAATTATCTTTTCACTGTTTGACGATTTTTTTCGTCACTTCATTTATTTTTCCAAACTAGGCCATTCCTGAATTTTCATGAAACTCTTTAAAAAAAAGAAATGTTATAAAATGAATAAAATTCCGAATCTACGGAGATGGTGAATCTGGAATTTTTTCGATTTCCATAAACATGTGATGTGGATGGTGGTTATAGTGAAAAAGTTTTCGATATAAATTCCTTTGAGGATCTCTGAAGGGGAGAAAAAATCCCCTTTTTTTTTTTACTTTCTCATTTTCTCACATACGAAAACTTTTTGATAATAATTTTTCCAAACTTTGTAAAAGTTGTTTATCAAAAGAAAAATAAAGGGAATTAAATTATGTATAAAAATAAGAGTAAATAAATTTTTTTATGATTGAGTAACTTGGGGATTTTTAAAAAATTGGAAAAAATATTTAATCAATAAAATAATGCAGAAAATTATCATTCAAAGTTTCTCTTATACATTGAACTTGAGTATTTCATGAGCATATAGAGCTTCCAAAGTTTCTCATGCGCTCAATTATAATTTTCATGAAATTAAACGTCACTGAGTAACTGATTCCTCAATCTGCTAATGACATCTAATTATCCCATAAATAAATGAGTAAAATTCACGAATTTACGTCAATAAATTCCTAAAAAAATTCTATAAAATAATGAATTTTTGAGCTCAAGAAATTCCCCTGAAACTTCTCTAATGTCTCAGTTTCATTTTGAAAGTCCTCTCATTCCTCTATTTCGTTTCTCTTTAGATAATGACTCTCAAAAGGAGAAATGAAAGAGAAAGAGGAACGGAGTGGATGGCACGGACGTTTTTGGACGTGAAAAGCACTCGCGAATTAACGATCGAGCCGATAAAGCCATTCTAACCCCGTGCGCATTCCCCTAGAACGACACAAAAGGTGGTTTCCAGTTGTCTCTTTCTTTTTTCTGTCATTTTTCCTCAATCCTCTCTCTCTCTCACTTCTTTTTTCCCTTCCTTTTCACTGGCATTCTTTTTTTATCCTCATGCAACGGCAGACCAAACTGTCGCCAATGAAAGAGCACTTCATATAATTCCTTTATTTTTTTTATCATCCTTTTTCTCAACGAAGCACATGAACCAGAAAAAAGCAGAGTTTTTACTGAAAACTCAGATGCAGTTTTTGAGGATTAAAAAGGAGCAGTAAAAAAATGAGAATTTCTTCGATGATTCCATTGAAAAGATGAGGAAATTTCAGACGGAAAACATGGGTCGCAATGTTTTTTTTTTATTATTTTTCAAAAATTCGATTTTTTTGAAAAAATCAGTTTTTCGAAAAATCCAATAAAATCCATTCCGACACATGATTTCCACCTAAAATTTCCTCACAATTCCAATGGAATTATAAAAAAAAAACAATCTCCAATATTTCCCTCAACTTTCATATTTTTCAGAATTAAATAAATGAACTCAATCGTCCAGAAGCTATACGATCCGAATATTAAACTAAAATCCCATTACGTGACATAAAAATTTCATATCACGAGACAATAATGTTAAATTTAAAATATAAATGATAAAGATGAGAAGAAACACATTTGAAATTTACTCTGGTTTGAGTTTTTTCGTGCAATCGGATGGAGTACGTTGGTGTCTGATTCGATTTCAAAAAGAGTAACGTCGATTTGAGGTATATGAAGAGAGAAAATGGCAGGGGGAGGACATGGCCCAGTGGTTTGGGTAGAATTGTGGATGGAAAAGTTAAAATGGAGAGGGTGTAGAGATATCGAGTGTGCAGTGATTGGTGCTGGACTATGGAAGATAAGGAATAAGGAATCCTTGGAGGTACGCCAGGTCTACCGATTTCCTGTCGACAGAGACTCTCCATTCCACTGGGTAAAGACACCCCTTTCATTCCTACATTTTTTTTATCCCTTTTTTTCCCTTTCTTCATGTATGTGTATACTGTGTACGTGCATGTGGGGCTTCAATCGACAGTTTTGCGCTACAGGAAACGATTTAAAAGTGTAGCACACGTTTTTGGATAAAGTGGAAATTTCGGAGGTTGAAACCTATGAATTTATTTTCTACTTTTTCAACTTGTTCGGGGCTCTTGGAGCTTGGCCAATGCATGGACTCATTCAAAATCATTTCGAGGATTATTTTTTGTTATAATAATGATAACATTGGATTATGATTTATTTTTTTTAAGGAAAGAAATTCAGTTTTTAAGAGAAATATTGGAGATTGAATTTTTTTGATGATTCTATTGGAAAGGTGAGGAAATTTCAGGCGGAAAACATGTGTTGGAATTATTTTTTTCGAGTTTTTTTAAAATTCGATTTTTTTACACAAATTTGAAGGGGTTACCCTTTCAAATCTGGGTGAAAATATCGATTTTTTTGAAAATCGTATAAAATATATTTTTACACTTGGAATCAATGGAATCATCAGAAAATCGCTATCTCCAACCGTTCAATCAGAGTCTCCATTTTACCCCAATTTCCACTATTTTAATCTTCAAAGTCATAAATCTCTTTTATCCTAGAATTTTTAAAAGTTTTATGAATTAAATTTGCTGAATATTGTATCCATGATATGACATGGAAGAAACGAAATTGACAGTAAAACTTTCTGAAAGGTTAAAACGTGAAAATTCAAGAGATACTTTTCCCACGACTTTCTTCACTAGTTATTAACCCTTACAAGTTTCCTTTCTATAAAAGATGATAGCTTCTCGACCTACTTTTTTTCCCACTGATGTATTGACAAACTTGAGCAACGCCTTGGATGGGAAAAAAATTCAGCATCATATAAATTTCCTTTTTTCTCGTGATATTCAGAGAGTTATCCAATTATCCGATGAAAAATAAAATGAGAAGAAAAAAAAAGAGGGGAAAAGAGTTGAGGCAACCTCATTAATTCTTCGTGAAGTTTGGGGTATTTTTTTTTTTTTTCATCGTTATTTGCAGAAATTATTGGCGAGTTAATTCATGCATAATTTTTCCTCTATTTATATAAAAATGTGTATTTTTAGAATGGAAACTGGAGAGATGCATTAAAATCTCGTTTTATCGTGCACACGAGTGGAGTTCTTGACGTGTTATTACGAAAGAAATTTGACGCTGATGTTATTGAATTTGTGGGAGTATTGGTAAAGCTGGAAAATTCGAATTTGAGAGGTAAATTATTGGCATATAATGACGGGTCATAATCAAATTTTGGGTGATTCATCATTGAGAGGAACGGGAGATGAATGCAATTAGAGTATTCATCAAATTTCATTTAAATTAATTTTTTTAATAATAAAAACATTGAAATTTTCTTTCTGTAGACTCGACCCGAGATAACCTTTTACAGATAACCACGTGAATTCATTGATAAAGACGCAAACATTTTTTTTTATTAAAAAAAATAATAATTAAACATTCTAAAATAAATGGAATTTTTTTATAAATAAATTTCTTCTTATTATTTTAAAAAATTGGAAAGACTTAAAAATCATCTGAAGATAATGAATATTATCTACTGGCTTTTGAACAAGACATCAATTGGCATTTGAGCATTAATAATCCAATTACTCGTGTGTATATGTGTGGAACTATGAATATTGTCACATGACCATTAAATTCTCACTCCTGCAGTTCTCTCCCCCCCTCAATTCCAACCACTTTGTATTATATTCATGTTAACGTTAAACCGTAAATTGACATGTGTAGTTGGGCCAAATGCCACTAGACATTATTTCAGTGATAACGACAAATGCAATAAGCAGATATAAATTGAAATTTTACGAAAATCCAATTATCTGGTGAAACGATAAATGAGATTTAACAAATGAAATTGCCGAAATTTTGAAAATTTCGATTTCAAGGTCATCATTTTTTTAAATTTAATTCCTGAAGTAAAATTGGAATTTTTTCAATGAAATATTGACTTTGATTTTAAATTGAAAATTCGTTTGATTAAACAATGATTTAAATTCAATATAAATACTAGAACAAATTGCTGTTACGAGTTACGTGAAACCCATCACGAATTAACATTTACTGTAACCCGAATAAATATATCTATTCGAAGTTAAATAGAAAACAAGTGAAAATTGAAACAAAGGGGATAAATTGGAAACGAGAGTATATAACGAACTTGTTAACGACTTTTCGGGTCTTTGTACATTGTTTTAACGACATTTTTTTATTTAAAAACAAAATAAGATTAATAAAAAAGGGGAAAAAATGGAGAAATAAAATGGAGAATTGCGAGAGATTAACCGCAAATTTGAAACTATGAATTTTCCACAACTGATAGTATTTATTCTATATTTTAAAACGTTATCTCTTTGGAAAATTTGTGGGCGGAATAATTTGCCAGTAGCCAAAAATCTCGCGTGAGGCTCAGTCAGGTTAAAACGCTGGGAAAAGGGGGATGAAGGGGGGCAAAAGAGTGTGAGTACCATTAAACGTTATAAAATATACCCAACGATCGTATCCACTCTGTATGTAAATCGTATGTATCCCACAAAAACGTCCCCAGTTTCCAATTTTGATATTTATCGGATGAAGGGGTATTAAACGATACACTCGAAAATCGCACGGTGTTTAAGACTTAAAAATTTTAATGGATTTCGAATTATACATGAAATTTTAAATTCATGAATTTTATTATTTTTTAATTGAATTTATAGGGGAAATGGGGGTAAAATGGACATATCTGATTGAACGGTTGGAGATAGTGATTTTCTGATGATTCCATTGAAAAACTGAGACGATTTTACATAGGAATCAAGTGTGAAAATTGATTTTTTTGGATTTTTTAAAAATTTGATTTTTTTGGAAAAAATTGGAAAAATCAGTTTTTTTGAAATATCTCCGGTTCTATTTATCGTAGCACACTGGGCTTGTGCTCAAATTGAAGGTCTCGTCATTCCCCACATTTTCGTTAAACTCCCATCGATTTTCATTGAAAATTGAAAAAGTTATGGGCAAAAAACTGATTTTCATAAAATGGCTTGTAACTTATAATACATTAATTACGTAATAATGTGAAAAAATAATTTTTCACTTCAATTAAATAAAAACAAGAGAATATTTTAATTGAAAGAATTAAAATCTATCATGTGAATTTCAACATTTATGGAGATTTTCAAGTACATATGGAGGCTTTAATTAACAGTATAAATCAATTAAATTTGGATGAGATTTATTCCAATTACCAAATACCATTCAGCAAACAGATTGATCATATGAGAAATGAAACAATGAATAAACATATCATGCTCATGCTTTCCAGCGGGAGTATCTATGTGATTTTTCAAAATTAATTAAAAAGTGGAATTAAACATTAATTGGGATTCATTGGAATTCCAATGGAAATTGTTACATAAATCGATTTAATTTGATTAAAAAATAATGGAAAAAAAGGGAAATCGATTTGAATCATTGGGGATGTTTTTTTTTTATTTTTTTAGGATTTTTGGGAAATTGGATAGTGCCTCTGTTATTCGGTTACATGGAGTTACCATTCACTGCACTTTTCTCCTCGACACTGCCAAAAATGTGGTTACAGTGCACTAGTATCTCTACTAAGAAAATTCTCTCAGTGCCGCCCCTTTTAAGTAATAGCATTCGATCCCAATGGAGTGATGCAGCTTCATTCAACGAAAAAATTTCGAGAAAATTAAATTGTTGGATTATCCTGATTGTTACAATTTCATTTATGTTTTTTTTTAAATAGAGAAATTCATTAAAATTCATTTTTAAAAATTGCTGCATAATTTTTCCATTGATTGCATTGAAAATCTGAGGAGATTCCACTTCGAAAACATGTGTCATGGGTTTTTTAAGATTTTTTGATTTTTTAACAATTTTCAAAAAATCAGTTTTTCCAAAAAATCGATTAAAAATAATTCGACACATGTTTTCTACGTGAAATTTTATCAGCTTTTCAATGGGATTATTTGAAAAATTCCATCTCCCACTGCTTCAACGATATATTGAATTTCTGACGTGAATAATGATTCAATAAAGTTTAGTTAATTAAAGGGGTTTAAATATTTCATAAAAAAAATTTAATACACGTTAATCCACGGAATGAGACTTTTACTCGATAAAGATACCTTCATCAGAGTAAAGATGGTACGAGTAGTTACGTATGCATAGAGTGTCAGTGCATTCTATGAGCCGGGAGAAGGTACTATAAGTGAACGTGACGCGTAACGCTGATCCTGGAGGATGCTGCGTCGCTTATTAAGTATTATAGAAGTATAAAGTGTCCAAGAGTGCTGGTGTAATTTTTTTAATTCTTTTTTTTTTTATGGTGAATGAAAGAGCGGAAAGAAATCAACGATTCTAATGAAATATTGTTACTCGTGATTTTGAATTCAGAATTAATTCTAAAAAAAAGCAGCACGAAGTTAAAAAAATCTGAAAAAAATTGAGAATATGATAGAACATGTCTTAATTATTCTTGAATTTTTTCAGAATTTTTGGTAAACTCCTTCACCCTTAAAAAAATTCAATTTTCAGTTTTTTTAGAAGATTTGCTAATTTCTCTAATCTCATTGAAATAATAAAAAATGAAGGATAAAATTATGGAATCATTCTGAATTGTTACTATGACTATTTTAAAGTAGCATTATCGATAAAATAATCAAGTGGAATGGGTTGTAATCTTCCCGGGGTTATTTTCAGTCAACTCCACCCAGTATTCCATTGAAGCTCTCATCGTGATCAACGTTTCATTCTAAACCCCCTGCCCCAAAAAGCCCTTGGGATAATAAGGAGCTTTAACCATTACAATAAATTCCAACAGACTGACTCATGAAAATCCCAATAGACTATCGAAACTTTTTCAACTTAAATCTTCCCCTTTATTATTCATTTTTTATGTTAAATTATTACCTCATCGACAATGGGGCAAATTTTCTCTAATTCATTGGGACGACAGTTTATTTTCTATGGGGAGACATTAACTGGTACTGAGAGTAATGAGAAGGTTCCTGGAATAATTTAATAAAACTCAAGAAAAATGTGGAATTTTTGAGAAAAAAAAATTACTACAATTTCCATTGTTAGAGACTAACAACTTTTCATTCCTCTGTAAACAATATTTTTCCCCCGCAGCATTTCTTGTTACACTAATTTTAATTCTTTTGAACTACTTCAGAAACATCTCTCCAACTCGTCCAATTAAATTCCCTTTTTTCAAAAAATCCAGTGAAATAAATTGGAAATAGTCAAACAATGCGTTGGTTATTCACCTGTTAATATCTTTGTAGCAGAGAGGTTTAGGAAAAAATGTCAAGAGACCTTTTTTGTAGAGAATTAAATTCTCTACAAAAAAGGTCTCTTGATTTTTTTTCGTAAATCCATTATTTTCAGAGATATTTTGAAAAAACTGAAAATCCAACTTTTGGAAGAATTTAACGAATCTTCAGAGGTTCTGGAAATAATGAAATTTCCCCCGATTGTAATTTGAGTTGGAAAATTTTAACGAGATTTTCATGGTAATTCATAATAACAAATTGTGGAGATAGTGGAATGAGTGGACACTAAAGGGGAATGAGGTTATTGTCACTGGTGAGTTTTCATTTCTCCTCAATTTTGCGTTAAACAAAGAGGCGTATACACAGAAGGATTCCTTTGAGGATGCAATACAGCACGAAATGAGAAACATGAGGATACTGAGTGAATGAGAATATTCTAGTACCATTTTTGTGTGTGTATGCATGTCTGTGAGTCGTAGGTTCAACAGTGAAAGTGGAGCCCTGAGACATAAAATGAGAGAGACAACGCGTGCATACGAAAATATACGGAAAATTGTATTTCCTCTATTGGGAATTTTTCGACAGTTCTACTGGGAAAACTTGGGTAATATAGGCCAACGGGATTTTCCGGTATTTTTTCAAACATTTATCCTTTTTTATTCACGAAACTTCAAAAAAAAACTGGAACAAACAATGGAAGATTTTTTTTAAGGGTCAAGGGTTCATCTGAAAAATCTGAAAAAATTCTGAAACAAAAAAGATACTTTGAAGACTTTTTCCAATTTTTTTCAGATTTTTCCATCAACTCTTTCACTCAAAAAAAAATTCGAACATTAATATTAATATCTATATTTATTTCGGGGATTCCCATTGGCTCAATTTACCACAATGTAATCCAATTTTCGATGCAGGATTATACAAATGTTAAACATAAAATGTCATAGCATAGGAAACACCAAGCAGCTTCAAACCCGGATTACCATTCCCCATTGAAACTCTGAGAATGTCGGTTCCTTCCGCCAACTTGGAAACTTTATTTTTTTTTATCTCTCTCTGTATTCAGACTCTTTTCATTTTTAACCCCTTTTCATATTTTTCAACAACTTTTCCTTATTACATTATTATATCCGAGATTTCTCCTTCACCGCCATCTTATGGATAATAGTCCGCCATTTTGATTCACTTCTTTGTTCCCGCGTAATTTATGAATTCAACTTTAAACGTTACCCAAAAATAAATAACTAATCACAAGCACTAAAACTCGGAAAATTCCATGAAAATTTAACGTTTCAATTTTCCAAATACACGAGAATAATGTACTCAGTGTAAATGTGTGTCCCATGATATTTCAGAAGCCACGAAATTCCATTTCCGTTATTCTCTCTTCGGAATAACTGAGTCTTCTTCTCAGATGTTATAATAAATTCTCCAAGTTAAACCAACGATACATGGGGAACAATTGTAAATTTGAATTTAACAAATAAATTCATTTTCTCTGTAATTCGGGGGTTATTTATGAAGCCATGGAGATTTGAATTTACATGAGAAATGGATCTCTTCAATTGAAGAATTAAACTATTCATTTTATCAAAGAAAAATGAGATAAATGAATGTAAAAATATCAATTTTAACGTAAAAATTTCGTAATACGTTATTTTTATCTGAAAAAATTTCATTCTCCAAGAGTCGTCAAGCGTCAGAGTAGACGTCCGGTGTTCTGAGTGAAGCCAACGGAATAACGAGGCCAGGGGAAATAACAATAAACAATGAAGATAAGGCAACGAGTGGAAAAAGGAGGAAAAGAAAAATAGAAGAGAGTTGAAGTGTTGAAGAAACTCGGAGTGAGGTTAGTTACTAAAAAAAAAAGAAGAGATTTCACTGTCTGGCCCTTCTCAATCCCTATACATATACTCGTGTACACATTATATACTACATGTATAAAATATTCATATATTTTTCATTATATATTTATAAAGTGAGAGAGAGAGAAAAGAGTTCCGGCGCTTTTATTTACCATGAAAGAAGCATAAAAAGTGCCCAAACGATCCGCACCCACGAGAGGTCACTACCGGTTTCTCAAGTGCGATGCTATTGTTTAAAATAATTTTCCATTCCCTTTCTTTTTTATGAATAAAATCATGAAATAGAGACGACAGAATTCACTCCCCTTTCTTCCACTAAAAAAAAATCCCAGAAATTCCGTTAGAAATTCTCCTTTCTCCGAGTTTCAATGAAAATAATTCATAAATTTTTTATGATTTCAAATGTTCCGATAATGAGAGATTCTTTAATAAAAAGTGTAAAATTGAATTCGAAGAACTCCGGAGGCACTCGGATGTCACTTGGACATGAATCGCACACAGTTATCAGGTAAGTTCGTTATTTCAACGGGCAATAGGTTGGTACACTCTATGGGGGTTCCCCGACCTCTTTACGCTCTGCTACCATTAGAGGAAAATTGATAGCGACTCGTTCTCACTGGTTACTTCTGTGTGTGTGTGTCATGCCACTCCTCATCCGCCTCTTCTCTCTCTTACTTTCCGCCATATTCAACGAATTTATTTGATCATTCATCGTAAACTTTTACGACACTTCTCGTGGCACATCATTGCAAGAACAATTCAATTATTCGCACGAATTTCCATGGACGAGCTTTGACCTTTTTAATTTATGGGATTTCTCATAGTTTTGGGGAAAATGAAATTTCAATTAATTCAGGGGTTTTTTCGATAATATTCTCGGAAACTCTCGGGAGAGAATTTTCTTTAATAAAAAAGAATTTAAAAAAAAAAGGGGAATAACGTGGGAAATAGAGATGGAACGAGGTGGATAAGGGAAGATGCTTTTTCTCGGTTTGAAGAAAAACCTGGGGAAAAAATATAAATAAAAAAGAAAGTAGTGTATGTGAGGAGAGTCTCTGGAGACGCAGGCGTAAATACATTGGAGGGGTGTAAGTGTGTATTTTTTGTGTGTGTTGGGGAAAATGCGACGACCTCGGTGTTAAGGCACCGCAATAAACCCACACATGGTGGGCACAAGAAAAGCAGCCCTTGGGTATGTGTTTCTTCATCGTTCTCCTTTGTTTCAATTTTTTAACGGTCTCTTCCCTTCCTTTTTTTTTAACGGTTATTTACGAGGATTTTTGAGGATACTGGAGGAATATTTTTCCTTTTTTTTTTATTGAATTATTGGGAATTAAATGCAGATGAAATGTCAGTCATATGGAGTAAATCGGATTATTTAATTGAACTGAATTTTTAGTGTAAAGGGGAAATATTTTTAGAGAAAGAATTTTATCAAAAATTTTTTTGCAGGGATTTTTGTGTAATGCTGTTTCATTTTTTCTCTCGTCATGTCCAGTGGAAGAATTTAATTTAATTTTTATTTTTTCAAAGCTTCAAAAATTAGAGGAATTTTATTTGATTTCATATGACTCGCTTTTTTTTGCACTGTGTCTCTCTGAAAAAACGGTGGACTCTTTTATTTCACATCGTTGTGCTTCTGTAAAGGGACGACACGGCTTCGTGTTACGAATCGACACACAGAGAGAATCCTGACACTCGAGCAGAGGCTGTCTCTCTCTATCTGGATTCTTGACTGGGGATAATAATGAAAGACATATTATCACAGGCGTATCGTTTACTATTTCAAATCGATGGGAAAATCTTGAATTACGATAAAATTGATAATTCGATTAATCCGATTTTTTTTTAGAATAAAAGATAATTCCAAAAAATCTGAAAAAATTCAGGAATGTGCTTTGAAGTGTCTATTTTGTTGCAGAATTTTTTCAATAAAATTCGGTGAGTCCTTCACTCAAAAAAAAGTCAATATTTCAGAATTTAAAATGAATTTCCTGAAAAATCGAGAAAAAAATCGAAAGAAACGAATCGAATTGCACTCTATTACCTTCAGAAATCGGAATTTTTCAATTTCCCGAATTTTCCTCTTCACTATGAAATATTTCGAGAGTGAAAAATGGTAAAAACGTTGACCCTTTCAATCTAAAATCCTCGTTTCTCCCAGAAACCCCATTGACTAACTAAAATCGAATTTATCCATCCAAAATTCATTAAAACCCTCGGAATAATCTCATAAAATAATTAATTAAACTCCCGCATTATTTTATGAACTCGAATTTACCCGAATTCAACCAACGAATCACTCCGGAATTCAATCCACGATTAAATCCCAAAATGAGAGAAATTATCATCGAGTACAGACACCATTTTGCCTCTGTACATTTCACAGAGAGACCTATCAACTCAAATCACCGTAGAAGTTATCCAATCCCCTTTGCCCCTCTGTACCATTCTATTTGCCTCAGTGAAAACCGATACAAGAGTCAGGAGGGTGAATCGAAGTAGAGAACACGCAAATAACCAATGAACCCTGAGAATCAACTCCAATAATGGCTCTCGTATTTTTTTATTCGTCATAAAAAAGAATGGAGAAAAGAAATCCACTGATTTCGTTCATTTTTCACGATAAATTTTGAGCAATCATTTTTTATTTCCTTCAATCTATTAATTTCATTTAAAAAGAAAAAGGAAAATTATTTTATTCAATTATTTAATTAATTGTTTAACATACCCAGTGTTATTTCGACGAATTAACAATTATGACACCATTTGATTTTTATTGTTTTCACTCACTCAAACACTCACTAATTTAATTATCAATTTAATGTTTCTTTAATATTCGATTGATTGAGAGACTTGCTCTGTGGCTTTTTCTACTCACGTGCGTTTGGTCAGACGTCACCGCGTGTACTGGATACTAGAGGCATCAGTAGAGTTCATCGCCGGCTTGTTCGTACCCCTTTACTCCTCACTTTGTTGGCATCCCCTCGGTCAACGCATGCGCCAATGAGAACTGAGGAATTTAGAATTATTGAGACGATGAATTTGTCAGTCTCTTGGAATTATAAATTAAATCGAAACCAAATTATTAAAACAAAAATTCATTAAAAATATACATTATCCTTTAAAAAAATTCCCAAAACAATTTAATAAATTACACAATTCCACTTAATTAACAAACAAGAAATAATAATGATAAAGACGAAAAAATCCATAATAGCAAAAGTTTTAAACCGTTAATTTTGTGGTGAAAAAGAAGAGGGACTGGAAAGCGCAGAGAAAAGGTACGTGAAAAGTTATAAAAAATAAAAGGAGCAGAAGAATAAAATGATGATAAAGAGTAGACTATCTACGGCGATTTGCGAGGTATCAAGACCCTACGGAGAGAATAAAAAAAAAAAAGAGATCTGGTTATACGTCTACTGGAGATTTTCCTTACCTCGTTTAACCGTATCTAGCCCACAAAAGCCTTTTCTTTTTCACAAACTGTTCTCATCCAAACAGCCGTCCAGATGACGTCATTACCGGAGTAACTGGGTAACAGAGGCTTTTGTGTTATTCTTTTCGTTTCATTTTTGTTTTCCTCTCTTTTCCCCCGAAACTTTGCCTTTTTTTTGTAACTAGTAGCCAAAGGGAATAGAAGGAGAATACGAGAAGTTTTTTGGGAAAAAAAAGAGTTTTAATGGCTGAGAGAATTCGGAATTATTTTTAAACTTCGCTTTGGAGTTTATGTTTTTGGGAATTCTCGGGGATGAGGGAAATTTGATAGTTTTTGAGATAACAGGGAAATTGGGGATTACTTTGGGGACATTTTAGTGGTAATTCGAGGATTTTCAGAGGCAGGTATTAATTAATCCTCTGATGATTTCATTAAATTTACAAGAAAATCGATTTTTCCATTATTTCCCTTATTTATTGAACAGTAATTAAGAAATTGAGGGGAAAGAAATACTTCTCACGCGAGAAATGGAAAAATGAAATAAAAATGTAATAAAAAGAAAATTAATGAGTTTAATCGACATTTTTTTCAGAGTGAACTAATGAAAGGGGAGAATTAATGTCTACCCATGGATTATGAGTTAAATGAAATGTTATGATGAGAATATAGGAGGTGAAGTGGGGGGTAGAGATTGGGGAAGATGGGGAAGTGAGAGAGATTGGATGAAAGACGATGGATTTTCATGTTAGTGTGTGGCAATACCGTTATAGCGGTGGGTTATAATACTCGGATGATACTCCTATCTCGTGTAAACACCCTGTGGGCTATGGCTGAGTCTCTGTAGCTTACTCTACATACTCGGAATACATTTTAATGATATTATAACAACGTTTAATCCATCATCAAGGATTAATTAATAATTTCCTTTAAAATCCATTCGAAAAAAAAAGGAAATCTGATTAATTTAAAAAAAATTTGATAATTTATCCAATTACCAAAGAATCAAATGAAAAACGAATTTCATTGGACTTTCAATTTGTAAATTTAATCGAGCTGAAATTTTACACGCACTCACATCTGATAATTCAAGCCAAATGGTCCTTTATTTTATTTTCCACTGCAATTCTTTTTTATTCCCTTTTTTTTTATCATTCTCGTTTATTATCTTGTTTTTTTTTCTCTCTCTTTTCGGTGATATCCAATATTTTTTTCTATCGAACACCTGTATCGCTGTGTATATCACTGATAAATTGTGACACATGCACTAGTGATAAAGTAATGCTGATGAAAAATATTTTTTTACTCTTGGTGAACATCAAGAGTTTCAGAGAAATTGGGGGAGAGTGAGGATGGGCTTGAAAAAGCTTTTAAATATTATTTTCTCTCGTTTTAGGGTTAAAAAAAAGGGGCTTTTCATCGTCTTCAATTAATCCTCTGAAATGTCCCCTTTTTTTCGGGAATTTTGAGTGAATAAAAAAAGGCAGTGAATAAATTCATTAATGAGAGTATTTTTATATTTTTTTCAAATCAATACACAAGTCAATCAGTTTGAGTTTGCGAACGCTAACGATTGGCTCTGGATGAATTGGAACATTTCTATTCGGTAGCCAAATCACGTTGAAATCGACCACACATGCCAAAAACGTTCTGGATATATATTCGTGCAAGTGAGTATTGAGGGTTTTGGAAAACGCCAGAGGTATAGGCCGAAATGAATTTTCCATATTGAAGTGGACAGAGTAAAATAGTCGGATATATTGAAAAGAAGGGGCAAATTTTAACGCGATTGTGAAATGAATGAGTTTGCAATTTATTTTGCATCCAGTTTGGAGTTTAATTACACTTTCATTATATTTTTATTTCGAGTATCTATTGTTATCTAATTTTTGTTTTTGTGGAGTTTTGTGAATAAAATGAGAGAAAATGAATTTACCCTATTTTTTTAATATCAAAAATTAATTAATTCGGAATTTAATCTATTTTTAAATTCACGAGAATAATTAATTCCATTTAATTCCAAAGTACTCGAGTATCTTTCGTTTCAATTCTTCTCTCCTTCTTTTATGGATTAATTAAAAAGACTTTGGGTAAAGATCGTGAGACTTTAATATCCGGTTTATTTTATTTTTTTCTTTCATTCTCTCGTCTTTTTCTCGGAGGCTAGTGGTGGTGAGAGATCGGGTGAATTTTCCATGTTCATGAGTTCGATGTGAGATACGTATAGAAGTATTAAATGGAGGCACTGAAGAGAATGAAGGTAAAAGAGAGGATGAAAGGAGAAATAAAATTGTTAAAAAATGGGGGTGAATTGAGGCGAGAGAATGTTGGCCCAATTTTAGATGAGTTTCCATTCCAATGATGAATAAATAAATGGAGGAAACTTTCAGTGTTAATTCAATTGTGAAAAATTGGATAATAATGAGGAAATGACGAGAAGAAATTTCAAGAAAAACGAATGAAATTCCAAATAATTTCACGTTAATTTATCTTGAAACAAGATTGAGAATATTTTACAACGTCGAGTATCTTCAAAGGAGGTCATATCAGAAAATGACATCATTTTATATATTTTTTTTTTTTTTTGTAAAAGCGAGAGATTAATCATTCTCATAGCTGGATAGGGTGACGCGATTACGGGTAAATTGGATGTGGCTTTTGAGAACAGAGAAAAGAGAATAAAAACGAGGGATAAAGAGAGACGGAGATATTCTGCAATGAGATTGAGAAGAGGTAGACACTGGGGGTGGCAATGAGGGTGGTTTGAGTTTTGAGCAAACTCGATTGGAGCAGCCATTAAGCCCGTGGCGAGTAACTTGTGCTCCTTGGCGACCGCCCGTTGTTTCGACAAGTTTTCCGATGAAGAGAAGGGGGGTTCCTTCCTTTTTTTTTTCAAAAAAAGGGGAAAGGCCAGGGTGTTTAACTTCTCTCGATGCTCTCTGCTGCATCAACGAAACAACTTAGAGTCACTTCACAGCTCCTCTATTTTATTATCTTTTGTGAGCATTTCGAACTCGTGGGAATTGGGAAAAATTGAGTTTCCGAATGTCTGCATTATTGATTACGCATTCCCGAGGGACTCAACTCCCGAATCCCTTCAATATTTGCTTCTAAATGGAAGAATCTTCAGAGTAATTTTGAGAAAAATTTCAGCAACATAAATTCTCTGGAAAATATTTTATGCAGATCAATATAACCGAGTCATGATTCTCGAAAAAAAAAAGGAGAAGGTTGAATGAAAAATTGTAGAATACAAAAAATAGTGAAGTCGAGCAATTTTTCTGGACACATCGAACTAGTTTTGCAACCAGTTGGCCACGTTTCCCGTCCTCTATTGCACTGGCTTTTCCTGGGTTATACGAGCAGCCCCCGAAGCCATTTCCATTCAAGGACTTTTGAAATTTTTCTTCTCATCCAACTCTTCTCCTCTCTCTCCTTCAGATATTCATTATTTATTTTTCCTCCTTCTTTCTCCTCGATTTTTTTCAACTCCATCGCCACGTCGACACACGAGTTTACGAATGACACTGGCCAAATATGTGTACGTATATATGATGGGGGGATTCCCCGGTCCATAACTCTTGTTGGATATATTTCTGCGTTTTTGCGAGTCCTCTCTCGTGGATGATATGCGACTGTGTCCGGGAAAAAAGATGAAAAAAAAAAAAAAAGGAATACTGAGTGCTTGTAGGTTAGTGCAGATATGTGTCAACGGAGATTGGATATAAACATGAGAGAGCTCGATATTTCCCTCGTTAATCCGTTAACGTTTTGACGTTACATGCTTGAATACAAGTCATATATTTTACATTTTTATTTTTGTCAGTTTTTTTACACTCTTATTCAACTTAGAGTTTTGTGATTTGTGGGATAAATTTTCTTGATTTATCATAAATATTTTGACTGTAAAAACATTATTCATTTTTATCAACAATTATTCAAAATAAAGAGAGAGAGAGAGAGAAAAAATTGAAAATTAAAGTTTGAAAGAAAAAAGAGAAATACAATGGAACAAGAGAGCTTTCTAGAACTTTAATTTTCTCTGACACCGTTGAAAATCGATGCTCGATCTACTTCTGTTAACGGAAACAAGAAAGAAGAATTGAAGAAAAAAAAATAAAAAATAATTGAAAAAAACAAGGTTGAAAGAAAAGTTTCTGGTAAACACAATTAGGTAGAAAGCCAGCATGTCGATAGTTGGGAAATAATGGAGAATAAAGAGTGCTCATTGCATTCAATTAATTGATCTCTCTGAAGTGTAGAAAAATCAATGAGTTGTGGTTAGAAAGAGAGGAAAGATATGAATTCGAAATTTCCAGATGGCGAGATAGTATTCTAATCACTCGAGTACCACTGAATTGTGTCTTGGGAGCACCATTTACCATCTCTCTCCTCACTTCCTCCATTGTTCCTAATCCTCTTCTCTCATCCATCCTCTTACCTTCTCCCCAACCACTTCATTTTCACTGGTAACTCGTCACTACTTGTGCTATCTGAACAACTGGAGAAACTCGGGGATTGGCCATCTTCAATTGACCGTTCCTCGTAGTACAGATGGATTCTAAAATGTCAGGGGGAATTTCTGTGGTTATGTTTTGAATCAGTGGGTAGGAATACAGATGTAGCAAGATGAGAGTATGAGTTTTGAGGTAAGTTGGAATCTATGAGCCAGAGGCATCGAAATTCCAGTGAGAAATAGTTGAGATTGTTCTTTTTAAAAATGTGAATTTTTGATATTTTGAAAAAATTCAATTTTGCCTGATTCCCAGGTAAATCTGCCTCAGCTTCTCAATAGAATCATCAGGTATTCTCTATTTCCGAACCTGAGCTTCTCTACTTATTGTGCATCAGAGCTTACTGACGTGCAGAATCATCAGAACAGCTACAAATGCGATTTCTGCCTTCGAGGGAATCATCCCATCTTATTATCAAACATAAATGGCAAACTCAATGGCATTATCGAATTTCCAGAAACCATAAATCCGTATGAATTCAAAAAAAATCCATCAACTCCATCACTCAATAGCAGAAATACCTTCTGAATGTTCACGTATTTTTTTTGTTTTCCAGTGAATAACTTTGATAAAAGCAGAATAATTTGAATCATCCATAATGGAAACTATCAATAGGTACATTTCCACATGGCTTCTCTCTCACTCGTGCCTGCACCAATCCATTTCATGCATACTTCAAGATTATACCAGTTTGTGCTGGAAAAAAAAATATAAAATCGTCATTCACAGTAACGATCCTCTCCATTTTTCCCCAATTCTTTTTTTCTCCTTCCCATTCAACTGCACGAGTTTCACTCCTTCTTTTTTCCATCACATTCTCCTCATTTTATTCACATTTTTTTTCTCCTCGAGATCCATTTCTCCCTCTTCTTTTTTAAAACCAACGATCCCTCGATATCGGCAGCTCATTTACAACGTGTAATTACTTCCTGTCTGCCTCGTAAATCTATTCAATGTCCTCTCCCCCTCTCTCTCTCTCTCTCATGCAATTTCCCTACTTTGACTAGATTTTTTACGTTACAAATGACTTTTTCTGTATTTTTCACTCTTTCTTTTTAAATCGCATGGAAATGACGTTTAATTCAATCCATGGACTTTGAATGGTTTGTGTCAAGTT
Organism: Aleiodes testaceus; assembly: GCA_963565655.1. NCBI lineage: Eukaryota > Metazoa > Arthropoda > Insecta > Hymenoptera > Braconidae > Aleiodes > Aleiodes testaceus. The sequence goes on from OY751423.1 coordinate 4,261,019, forward strand.
CTCTCAGCTTTTGATGAAAAAGGAATTAATCAATTGAAGTTGATAGAAAGAATGCTCAAAAGTGAATTGAGAAAATTGGAGATTTTTCATGAAAGTGTCGGGAAATTGTTGTGCAAATGAGAGTGCTACAATCTAATTAGCACAGTCAGTGGTTTTGTTCAACGTACCGTAACACTGGCATCAGACTCATCAACAATCCCAGAGTGAGACAGAGAAATGGACAGTTTGGCAATTATCACGTTCAAGGCTTTTAAGCCCTAATCCAAACTGTCCACGATCAAAGTGAATTCATCTCTGTCCTCTGATTATTAACTAATGAGAAATGTATCTTGGAGAAAAGAAAGGAGAGACACATGGAATCATGCAGAAATAAAGGGAAATTTTCCGTACTGAGGTAAGAAAAATATTGCAGTGGTAAACTGTTATATATCTACGAATTCAACATCCCTGTATATACAATGGTTATTTGAAATTCATCCAAGAGAACTTTCAACCTCAAACCGTAAGCTAACTTAATGAATAATAAACGTTCTGTCATCCCTTCAAGCAATTTTAATTCTATTTTATCACCCAAAAATTAGTTTCACTGAGTAAAAATCCTCTGATTTCCAACGAAAATTCAACAAAATGAAATTGTCAATTATGTTTCTATCGAAAGAAATTTCTCAATCTGTAAAATAGAAAAAAAATAAAAAATTCCAATTTCACGTTTGAATTCCCCTAGTTTTTTCTCTCCCCATAAATTTCCACTATTTTTTTTTATCTCACAATAAAAAGTAATTTCAGTTTAATTGGAGTTAAAAAAGTCAAATGGAATTGGTCAGAGACATGATTTTATACTTCATTTCATCTCTCTAAAAAAAGCATTCTAATAATAAAAAAAAAAAAAAACAACAATATAATCGAGGATTTCAATTATCTCGAGTTTGTCATATTCTTTTTATCCCCTTTCATGTGTATGAACACAAATAGTGATTGAAATCTATGGGAATCGATCTGCGGTGATTCCTTTTTCACTGAAAAAAAAAAAATCCTCACTATTTTTCCTCTTTTTTAGGGTCATCCTTCCGTTATATGAACCATCCGGATTGTGTTTCTCTCTATGGGTGACCTGTATAATCCAACGGGGCGTGATTACGTTTGCATAACGAGTGTGTACACTGAGGCCAATGCTGGGGGTTCCATCGAGCGCGAAACTGACGTTCTCTCGACACGGTCCTGCAGCTTTCTTGATTAGGAAAAATATTCAACTGCAGTGGACACAGTACGTAATAAAAATTCCCCCCCTTTTTTTTCATGTTATGATGACAATTAATGGAAAAAAAAAAAAAACAAGGGAATAATAAACCCTGGAGTGAAATTCAAGTGAGTTTCTGCTAAATTACAAGAGGAATTATGAGGAAAAAAAATATAAGAGAGGCATGATAAAGGAAATAAGATTATCTGCACTGAGAGAATGTCGAGGAAGCTGTGACTTTGCTCTGGCAGCTGTGCCAACTGTATCTAAATGCTGAAACAGTGGAAAACGTTGTATCCATCCTCCCGAGTTTCCATGGAATTATAATGTCGTTTTATGTACCAGTGTCTTCGCCAAGTATGTCAAGTAAATGTTGCTTGATTTGATTTACATTTTTTTATTTTTTTTTTGTTGATGTCTTGATGAGTAGAGGATTCAATGGTTATTGATGGAGATTGTGATACTGTTGTGATTCAGAATTTAACGTCAAGACACATAATTATGGATTTGGGAAATGGTTACTGGTGATATGATCAATGCAGCATTATTGATATTCAGTTGGGTATACACAAAGTGTTTATACCAGCTAGATAACCCACTAGCACGTATATCGGATATGTATCATACACTGTGTTTAGCAAATAGAGAATAATCAAGTCCTTCCTCGATGAAGCGTAAACATTTGGCTTTGAGCTGGTGTTTACCTCAGCTTCATCGCTGATTAAATTTGACTTTAATCATGTTATATGTTCTTGGGATTTTGGAGTTTTTTTATTTGGGAATAACGTGGAAAATAAGGGAGATAGAGAAATTTTTGTTATTACCTTTTTTTTAGGGGAAATTGAGAGCTACAAAAAAGGTCTCTTGATATTTTTCTCTAAACTTGATGATTTCAGAGATATTTGAGAAATTGAGAAAATTGTTGGGGTAATATTCAAAGTTTACAAAACACTGGGATATTCTCTCATCTAGGATTTAGGAAAAGCCCAGGAAGTTATAAACAGTAAATTGTGATTCTCGTCTCGCTTCAGAGTTTTATAACCCAACCCAGCATATCCTCATATTCTAGCCTCCTAAGGTACGTGAATATGAAACAACCTGAGTCATATACACAAAAACCCTTTTCTCTTCTCAGAGTACTACACCCTCTCTCTTTACTATATATGCCAAGAGATTTCCATTGTGAGACCCCGACACTCTCGCTAAATAAACTAAAGAGATGGTGATGCTCGTTGTGTAACCAGGGGTTTCCTGCATCACACGTTGTAACAAAGCGGATACCACAAAAAAGAACGAGGATTTATCATCTTTGAATTTCCATGAAAATTACACAAACTCTGTTTTATCAATTACCCCAATTATCTCGAAAACTACGGGTTTTACGAAAAATTATGAAGATACCTTTTTTGTAGAGAATTTCAGGACAAAGAAAAAAGGTCCTATCAAAAATTCACCTAACTCTAATAATTACCGAGATATTCTTGAAAAACACTCACTCATTATTAAAAAAATAAAAATGAATATTCTCTTGTGAAAAAAAATCCCTGAGGTCATGAATTTAAAAGGAAAAAGAAAATAACACAAATAACGAATAGCCTCCAACAATAATTACATGAAATAATAAAACGAGTGATGAAAAAAATGAACTTTTTCAATTGCAATTTGTCTCAAAAGTTTTCGTTTACTCTTTACTTCTCTGTATCACAATTTCAGCATTAATTATAAAAGTTTACCTTATTTTTATTATTCTCCTACTTATTAAAGTGTCTCGAGTGTATATTCTTCAGGAATTCTGTAATAATTATTCCTTCAATAAAAAAAATAAAAATGATTGAATTGGTACTTGTAAATAGAGGGGAAAAAGATGAGAAATTTGTGGTCAATTCGATAAACTTCACTTTTTCCTCGACAAACTCGATCAAAGTACAGAGAGGTAATTCTCGTTCATCGAACGAGGAAGAAGACTCCAGAGGGTAAATCGATTGAGTTTGAATATTGAAAGGAGGTCAGACGTAGCTTAGAATCCGTCAAATGTTTGCAAAGAAAAAGTACACGATTCTCTCGCCTTCAACAGTTACAACTTCTTCCTCTCTCCCTCAGCACTCTATTTACCCTCTGGATGTTGCCGACTAACTCACGTGCATCAAACTTGAAATTAACGGATAATTAATATGTAATACCGGTAGTTGAACCAACGGCCACTGTCACTAAAACTTTACCAATATCTAATGAAATTCGTGAAGAGATTGATTCAAGTGGAATTAATTTAATGATAATTCTATTTAAAAATAATGACAATCCTCTATTTTATTTTTGAATAAATTCTTGGGAAAAATACGAGTAATTGTACACTTAATATTCTTCTGAATTATTTTCCTCGTTAATGGTCGTAAAAGAGTTTCTTGTTTATTCACTTCATATTTACTTGAAAGGATATGAAATTTTCAGGAATGAAACGAGAGAAATTGAGTGAGAGAGGGGGGGAAATTGTAAACTGACGAAGGATGAAATTCAAAACTTCCATTTCAGTTTCCTTTAAGATCGTCTCGTTTTCTCATTACTTTGTAGCATTTGTGTTGGTTGAAATTTTCAAGAGGCGCATTACGAAATTTCTAAAATGTCATTTTCGAATTTTCAGAGTAATTAATATTGCCAGGATTTTGGTGTTTCGTTGAACAATATTAATGCAGTGTTAGATGGATTTATCGAGGATTGTTGAAACGGAGTAAAGTGATTTTCGTTGAGAGCACAAGGGATGTAATCAATTGCATTAGATGTGGTATATAATGAACCGCTGCATGAGCTCAGTACTTTGGTTATCTCGAGTATCGACTCGGATGTGCTTTGCTGCTTTTCTTGATGCAATGGTAATTACGGTTGGCTTTGAGTCTTGAGGATTATAGAAAATGATATTATGAAATATTGATCGGAGGGAAAAAAGGCCGAGGTCATTGAAAAGCTGGGGAAATTTGAGCTGAAAAACAGTATAAGAAAGTCTTTGCCAGATGATTATAACAGAATTTCGAAATTACTATCGAAATCAAAATTTTTTAAAATCTCAATAAAAAGTATACTTCATTATACTCATTTTCAGTTAAAATTTCCTCAGCTTTCCATTGCAACTATCCATTTTCCTCTATCTCCAAGTCTGATCCATAAATTTCCATGATATTACATTGGAATAATGAAATTCTCTATGAAAACAGAAGGAATTCACTGTTTATTTAACATCCTCATCTCAACTTTGAATTTACCTTGGAATTTCTAATTTCCAGAGAGACACCAGCTGGTGAATTGAGTATCCCTTGGATCGAGTGAAAATTCAAAGCTCACCAGATGGTACAGTCTAGTTTAGAACCAAACGAAATTTCCTCTTCAACCTGGTAAATTTTCTCATCGAATGCCTTTTAATCCTTAATTAACCTCGATTGAATTTCATCGATAGGAATAATCCCTTACATCTTCTTTAATCCCTGATTTACCAATTGATAATTCATTCCACACTTCATTATTCAATGAATTTTCACTGATTTATGCTAACTGATTGAATTGCATAATTGCTCAGATTATTCTCTAAAAATAATTATAAAGCATGGAAACGTCCAGAACTCTCTAACAAGCAGCTCATTAGCAGGATATCAAAAGTTTTAATGAAGGTATCATTAACTGTATGATTATAAATTCCGAAATTCTAGAGGAATCATGAATTTTGAATTCACATTTTGTTCAATAAATTCAGGGAGAATTGAAAATCGTGTACTGTGAGATATTGAAATTGAAAATTGAGGGGAGATAGAAAAATACGTATAGCAATATGAATGAAAAGTTTGCTGAAGTATACACAATGTAGCAATAAAACCAGAATAGATGAAAACCCAGTTGAAAGTTTGATGATGAGAATATTCAAGTAAATAAAAGGAATGAGTATTATTTTACTGTGTTTCAATATTGCATATGAATTTTTCAATAAAATGAGAATTATTTGAATACTCTGATATTCTGGAAAAATTTGATAAAATAATAAATTTCACATTTCATTTGTGAATATTATTAATAATATTTTATTTTTTTTAAATCATTGCAATATTCAAGTACTTTGTTTCACTCAATTACGTTAAGAATTCCACTGAGAGAAATAAAATTCAATAAACATGAAGAATCACAATTCCACTGAGAATTGTGGGTACTCCTTTGGCTTTGAGTTATTATGCATGAATTAATTTAATAAAATTTGAATATTCCCCATTTTAATTAAATAAAAACATTTATACTTTGTTATTCAAATATTTTTTATCAAATAAAATGATTAAAATTATTTAAACTATTCTCACTTCATTGAAATGAAAATTCGTATCTTTGTGTGTAAAAAAGGGGAATTGAATGGAGTATTGTATTTTTTGGGAAAAAAATTGAATTATTCAGAGTCAATGATTTTGCAAATGGGAAAATCGTTGAATAAAATGTTGAAATCAGAAGCAAATTGTGAAGAGTTAATTATCAGTTTCACAGGTATTTAACCCCAATGAATGACAGTCAGTGACCGCAATTTTCACTGGGCTCGACACTTCCGATTATTTCCCCCTCTGATTTTAATGTTTTTTTTATTCTCGTCTCTTTCTGTATTTTTTTTTAGTATTTACCTCACTCTATTCAGGGGAGAAGCGTTGTCGGATACAATGTGCAAACACATCGTTACGGTTCAATAAATTTCGGGATTATTCTATGTGCAAATGAGGGGTCAGCAAATGCCTTCGATATTCCGATTCGTTCGAGTCCAAAGGGAATTTATCTACTAAATTAATTGAGTTTTAATCTAATTTAATTTTAATTTAAATTAATGAGTTTTAAATTGGAAAAAATAAATTAATTGCTTTTAGGATAGATTTTGTCGGTTTAAATTCTTTGATACTGGGATAAAACATTTTTCTATTGGTTGAGGGTAATTTTCACTTTTCTTTGGATTTTCGGCTCTTTTTTATCGACAGTCGGTATTCCCTCACTGCATAAAGTACCAACGGTTGTATAGAGTGCATTCTGTTACGGAAATAATCTCGAATTTATCGTCAGTCGTTGAATAATTTTCGACTGATGATTATTTGAGGTGAAAATTCGTGCAGATGAAAAGGCGCAATTTTCCCCGGATTTTTGAAGCTCATAATTAATATATTGAGTCTGAAACATCAAAAAAAAAAATACAAAAAACTCAAAAAACTTCATCTCAACCGAATTTTCATGGAAATTCATTTATCCAAATCCTTTCAGAATAATTTAAAAATTAAATAATTAATGAAAATGGAAAATTCTATCTGTAAAACCTAAAATTTCCCATTCTAGCAGAAGCCATCAGTCGACGTCCAAACCAGACTCGACAGTGGCACATTTACATGGCAGAGATACAAATGCTTTTACGAAACAATATAAAAAAAAATGAAAAACCAAAAAAAACGAAAGAGAGAGAGAGTGACAAAGCGAGTGTGTCACCCGTGGACGTCTCTGCGGGTTTATTTGTTTTTGCACGTGGCGTTGAGTGCCCCGGGGGGGTTGGACACATCCCGAGTTTTCCCACCCCGTAACCGACGGGGAGAAAAAAAATTGCGGGAGAGAGTGGAATACAACATAAACAAATAAAATGAAAATAAAAATACTTCAGGGGGTGACATTTAACCAGCCACGCGACCATAACCCGTCCTGACACTTTGACAGTAACCGAAAAATCTAACTGGATAGTGATCCACCATCAGTACATGGTTTTTGCCCTTTTTTTTTCCCAAGTATCATTTTCATCGGCAACACAATGGAATTTTCACAAATCAGATGAGATAAAAAAATTCCCAGTTTTCTTGTCGCTCAGAGAATTCACATTTATTTTTTATTGCCTCAAAGAGCATACGTAAACTATGTAAAATTGCTCGTTGTTTGATCCTTGGGGGATGTGAAAAAAAAAGTTATTTTTGCTTTGATCTGAAGCGTAGCAAATGTATTTACCCTAAGACCGGTTTTCGCATGTCACAAGAGTCCATGAAAAGTTGGAAATTTTATTGCCACTTTAATTATTCAAATTTAGGATTGATTTTACTCTGATAACATTGGAGATACGATAAAATTGGATTAAACCTAATTTGTGGATTTTTTTTGAGAGAAATATTTCTAGTGAACTTCTGATTTCTTCTGTCCCCCTTATATTTATTTCCTTTGTAATCCAAATTTACGACTATTTGGATTGATTCATTGATATAAATTCTCTGAAGAAAGTAATCAGTTACATTCACTCAAACGAATTATTTATTTTTATTAACCATCACTCGGCATTTTGTTCCCGAGACGTCGATGACCTTCGAGTTCCATCGGCATCAGCAATGAAAGAAGCGACTCACGTATTTTTATACACTAATTGGATCCAGAGAGACTGAAACTGATGATTTCTATAACATTACATTTTTTTTTATCTTCCACTCTCTCAATTAATTTTGAGAAAAAAAGAAATATATCTTCTCTTTGAAGACTGAATTAAATTTTCTCTCGATTGAATTAAAACATTTCTCTTTCTTTCCATTTTAAAAAAAAATCCACAAATTTACAGTATAAAATTAAAATCAATATTGGTTATAATTCCAATTGGGAACACGCAGCGTTAACAACTCGTTAAATTCTGTTTGCATTATTCCACAGATTTATTGAAACCAAATGGGAATAGCCATGAATTATTAATCCAACTTGATTGACGAAATTGAGATCTGTTAATGCATATATGAACACTCTAAATAAAATGGTACGATGGAAAAAATAATTATCCGTGTATTTAAACGCAATACGATGAATGTACTTTCAATCGTTGAATCTATATTCTCTCGCATTTTCTTTTTTTTTGGGGAATGAAATACAATTTTTTTATCCCCCATTTCTTCAACAAAGAAACGCTGATCCGACTCGTTACACAGACGGGGGAATCCCCTCAGGAGATTTCTCATATTTTTCCGCCTTTTTTTTCCACTCCCCCTCAATGCACTCCATGAGTATATCATACAAAAGCCCATGGTGTGACGTCACGGAAATGAAAGAAAAAAAATAATATATATACATCGCCGGAAGGAGATGCGCTTTGTGTGTACGCCATCGCCATGATTCTCTTCATCATTTTGGCTTCTTGATACTCGCTTTCACTCTCCCCTTTCTCCAATCTCCTGTCGCCTTTATGTCCCATACAATTGGATTTTTTTTTTTTTTCGTGGGTTTTAACTATTTTCGTTCTCCCCTTTAATCCCTCTGGATTTTTTTCGGATTATCAGGAAAATTTCTCGGTTATTTCCATCAGTTTTAACTAAATTTTTTTTGCTCGCAGAATAATTGCTAAGAAAAACTGAAGGATTTTATACAACATTATTCGCAAATGCGTCAAGTATCGAGTGTTACATAAAATCCATGTAATACATCCGTTCTTCAAGGTAAACGTGTTTCCCTTGCTCAAGAAAATAGTCTGAACATTTGAAATAAATGGAAGATTCGATGATTCTTACGTTCATCTATTTTCATCTCCGCATTCTTAACATTCGAGAAAAAACAAATTTTATCATTTCCGAAGGGAGAATGACGTGAAAGAAAAAGAGAGAAAAAAAAACGGTCAAGGTTATTATTTGGAGCCATGAATAATTAAACGCAGGCATTATTCAATCCCCCATTGAATATGTTCTTTTTTACATAAAAAAAGAAGATGAAAGATGGCGTCAGCGAGGCTGGATGTATCCTTTAAGGGTCATTCGTTGGCTTCTGCCTTCCATTCAACCGTTAATTCCGTCTTTATACTGCAGAGTCTGAATGTGATGTGAACGGAAGCCGCTTTCACGCGTACTGATTCTATGTAGCATGAAAGGAATTGAATTTCTCGTTCTTCGTCTCTTTGATTAACCTGTAATTTTCATGAAAATTAGTTGAAAATAATTCCGAATATCTCATAACTTTCATTCAATTCATATAAATTTTAAATGAAAAATTGGAAAATTTGTCTTGCCTGTTCACAGTGTCCTCCAACAATTCATCGGGCATCGATGGGAAAAAATTCCAGCCTGAAATTGAAAGCAGAGATGAAAAAAAAAAGCAAATGACAGTACAATGTTTCAAAATTTACAGTGTAAAAACAGGACGAATGACTTTTTAGCAAATTGCATACAGAAACATTCCGTTATGACGTGAGTTTAATTATTTTTATGTAAATGTCGTCGGCAGTTGGTTGAATGTTTGGTATATAACGTTTTGTATATGTATACGTGTTCAGTGGCTGAGGGAATGAGAAGTGGGAGAGGGGGAGAGGATTACGCGTGCAATTCCATGGCATGAGCGATGGAGCCAATTCATGGGATTCAGGGCTGGGGGTGTTTTTGTGGGTGGGTTGTACAGTATAATGTTTCAAATATGCGTACCGAAACCAGTTGGGGCTGTTTGTGAACCCCATGGGCCGGTTTATCCCTCCTGTTGCCTTCATCCTTCTCTCACCTATTTCTTCTTCCTGTTCTTTCATATCCCTTCGATGCACTGGTGAATTTTCAGAAATTCGGACGAGGGAGAGAATTCCAATGCCACACTTGGTATAACACGAGTTCAATCGTTTTAACACTCACTGCATGTTCCTTCAATTTAATGGATCACTGAAAATAAGAAAATATTGATGAATCATTGGAGATAATTGAGGATTATGTGTATTTTTAGAATATTTCAGAAACAACTGGGTTTAGGGAAAAATATCAAGTGACACTTTTTTTAGAGAATTTTATGGTCTCAAAAAAAGGTCTCTTGGTAAATTCTCGTAAACTCAATAATTCCAGAGTTATTTGATACTAATACCTTGTTTTCTATTTATTGAGAGAAAAAATAAATATGTAACATGCAGGATTTTGGGATTAAACAGGATAAAAAAATAGTAAGCCCTCTGTAAGCTCTCGAGAACCCCCATGTAAAATTTCTCCATCTTCTCATTTACCAGAATTGAACCATGAAAAAAAATGTAATAGACTTGTTCACCCCGTAAAAATACACGTAGCAATCTTTCTCATGCAAAAGATCCCATCGATTTATCAATGGAGTAAAGGAATAGGGGGAATTCCTTGGACCCCATTGTATCCTATGGAGGAGCATTACCCCTCGACTTTTGCTCTCTTCATAAAGAGAAAAAAGAAAATAATATGAAAAAAGGGAGAATCAAAGATTTGAGAACCAGCTGCTCCTCTTTTCGTTACATATTTATTCCTTTTTCTTTATAACTTGAGTCTATATTATTTTTACTAAAAATTTCTTTACTCTTCGATACTCACGTACAAGCAAATGCCATCTCTGCATAATTTCAAATATTTTACCTTCATTTGAAGTGTCTTCTTTACTTTTATTTCAACACTCTTGGCACTATTCCGAGATTTTCCAGGGGATTTTCTGGCTCTCCACTGTGTCACGTAAAGTGGAGAGAAAAGTATCGCGATGAGAATACGAATTTCGAATTATTAAAATTTCCACAATGAAAAATTCAATGTTATCAAAATTATTTCATAATAAATAAATAATCCGGAATTTATGTGTTCAATAAAAATAAAAAATAAAAGGGAAAACCTCAATTTCTCTCAAATTAAAAGAAACAATTTCCCGTTTTTTGTCGCAAAATCATTTCCTCCGACAAATACATGAAAAAAAAGGATCAATACGAAACGGTTTTTCATTCAATAAAGAGGAATGCAATCAGTTCCGTAAGATTAAGTCCTGCTAGCATAGAGAGCCTCGTGAATGGAAGGAAAAAAATAAACAAATCAATGAAAAGAAAGAATATAGCAAAGAGATGTTCATCTACTTCTTGGAAGTGATTTACACGAGTTATCGAGCGTCTCGAGAGGAAACGAATGAATGAACGAATTAGCCCGGAGTGAAGAAGGCGAAAATGTCAGGAAAAAAATAAGTGGAAATTGTGCAAGAAACTGAAAGATGGTAATTAAAACACTCAATGGATGTGAGGGTGGAAAAGCTTCAACAATTAATTCAATTAAAATCTGAGAAACTGCGTCTCTCTTAAATGACTTTCATTATTGAGGGATAGAGAGTGGATTAATTTTCCCAGTCAATTCTTCATGTAAAAGAAATGAATTTTCATGAAATTAAATTATTCGTGTAATTATTATTTGATAAAATAAATAAATAAAATTAATTCGTGATAGAAGAAAAATGGAGAGAATATATCCGCTTTTTAATATAAATTCTTTGAAGTGTGAAAATTCGGTTGGCCATAAACGACCAACCATAAAGATCATAACGGTACATTAACCCATTGCACAAGGGGATATCGTTCGGGGTGGAAAAGCCTCCCGATTTCCTCAGGAAATTCTCTAATGTTTAGATAATGTATTTTTTTATTTATTGAGAGGGTCATGACTGCATTACCCTGAAGATAGCGATTTTCATGATTTTATCTTTAATTCTTTAGTTTTTATCTCAAGGGGAAATTGAGGATTTAATTATCGAGAATACGAGGGAATTTTTCTCATTACTATTCCCCTCGTGTCATGCACCAAGTGCATGAGATCATCCGTGAAAAACCTACGGAGCTGTTGCTCCTATATAATAGCGTCTTATCCATGCTCTCGGTCATCTATATGCAGATTTAACGTCGCGTGCAGTTAAGTACATCTTTTGCATGATTCCATTATTTTTTTTCCAAGATTCTCTGATGAAAACGACTTTTCTCATCTTCTGGGAAAATTCGAAATTTCAAATTGACATCGTGCCTATATTTTTAAAATCCAGTATTTAAGGTAAATTCATTGACCTGAATTATATCATCGATTTTAGGTAGAAAATTCAATGGCAGTTTATTCTCATAAACATGAGAAACGTGTGTTTCCGGCTAACGAGAATTCGACGGCCATTAATGTCCTGATAATAATAGTGGCGAGGTGGTACATTGGTCCCTTGATAACATCATTAAATCACGTTGCCAAGTGCTGCCAGTGTCGCCACATTGGCTCCAGTGGACTCGAAAATGTCCAGCCATTTGCAAATTCATTTTTTCAAAATTTTCACCCCTTAAACTTCCATAATCTCGTTAAATAATAGAGATAGAAAAAAATGTTAAATATAAAAGTTCTTCGTCTTGAAGCAATAATCAACTTTTGTATTTAAATTTTTTTTCCATCTCCATTATTTAACGAGATAGACCCATCAGAATCCATCGATGATCCATATCTCACAGGCAGTTAAAGATACCCAAAATCTCCAAATGCAAAAGTTGTTCATCTACTCAAAATGAACATTTTTTGTATTCAACATTTTTCTCCAAGTCCTACCGTTTTCGATTAAACCAGCCCTCAACCTGGGAGCTTCAACAATACATCATCCATCAATCCAGTCTCAGATCAGGGGTTCCAGTTAACACGTACCTCCTCCCTACTTCGTTATTTTCACTCCCTCATCATCCTAGCCCCTGTCTAGCGTGTGTACACTGGGCTCTCATGTAATGCCGATTTTATCGAGTCTCCCCTACTCAAAAACTCCTCGAACGCCAGATTTGAGATAAATTCCAGGTCGAAATGGCTTATCAGTTTGTCACTTGTTGACAGTATCTCCAGTTTTATATTCTTCCTCGGTGTTTCCTTCGTTATTCTATCCTCGTAGGTATCATAGTCCATTGAAATGTTACATTTCACCTTGAAAAATGGGTAGGCTTCTATTTTTTTTTAAGCGCTTTTTCTTGTTGAGATGTACAAAGTTTAATTGCCACTTAATTGGAAAGTTTGATGGATTTTTAGTTTCTTAAAATGAGATTTTTTTAAAACCTATTTATCATTTCTCATTTTTATTGTGATTTTTACTTCTTAACGTTGAAGACATAAATTATCAATTTTAAAACCTTCTTTCGCCCATTCTCCAGAGAGGGTGGGAGGGTGGAAGAGTGCACGGTTTGAGAAATTACGAAGAAGTTTAATTGAAGAAGAGAGAGAGAGTTTTAAAACATTTCTAAGTCTTGTAAAAGAAAATCGAGGGATTTAAGTTTCTGGTTAATCGTTTTTGCCTGATCGAAGATTTAAAAACAATTTTCCAGGGTAATTGCCCCAGTTTTTTAATGGAATCATCAGAAAAAAAAAAGGTATCGTCAATATTTTGTGAGAAAAATCCTGTAAAAATAGAAATAAATGGTTTTCCACGTTTCAAGAAGATGTATGGGGCCAAATGGATTAAAGTAGATTGTGAAATGGAAAATTCGATGTTTATCAAAGCACACGATTTCAGCCAATTCCACCTATTCCGTTATTCCGGAAGAATTCACCATTTTCTCATTTTTTATTGAAAATAAAAATTCAAGAAATGCAGATTATATTTACACGAGCATCCGATCACCGGAAATTCCTGAAGCTTTCGTTTATTTATTTATTTACCGAGGGATTCATAGATCCAGAATATCCACGAAAATTCACGGAAATCTCATATTTTTCCCAAATTCAATTTCCCCAAAACTAAAAAAAAAGAGCAATCCCGAATTTTTCACCTGAAATTTAAATTTCAAGAGAATAATCTATAAATATTCGTATGTTATTTACTCTAAAATTTATTTTCAAAATAAAATTTATATTTCTAATAAAAAATCCATAAAAATGAAATTTATTATCTGTTTTTTTTTTCCCTCTATTTTCGTGTCACTACCAGATTTCACAAGAGGAGCAAAAAAAAAAAAACATAACAAAATCGAAGTGAAAAAGATATAGAAGACAAAACAAATTGAAAAATCCATGCAAACAGAAAAAGTGATATCAAAAATAAATTTTTCACCCACACGAAAAAAAAAAAAAAGAAAAAAAAAAGAGAACAGTTGTGAGTAATTGATGGCGTCAATCGGTTATTTGTTTTTCTTCATTTTTTTCTGTTGAAAAATCACGGTGATTGACCGAGTATTTAGTTTATTACGACAAAACCTCAGAAATTCCTTAAAAAAAAAAAATATCAGAGTGAAATTGAGTGATCCTCCATTTTTAACGGAGAGAACGGACCCAAACAACATCAAACTTCGTTCATGCATTCTCAACGAAACACAAAAAAATAATAAAAAAACCTCTGAAAACCATCACAAACCCATTTTTCACATCTATTCAAACTTACCGTTGCTGCACAACTTTTTCCGTCACCATTCCCTTCCCCCCAAGCAAAAGAACTCTCATAAACTTCGGAAAATCCTGCAAAAAAAAAGCAACAAAACAGTCGTGAGACATAAAACTCTCTCCTCGAAAAAAAAAAAGAACGCCAATCACAATGTATTCTTCCACTCACCCAATTTACCAGCCTGTGAATTATGTGTTACGTTATTTCACTCCACTTCACACCAATTCATCCACTTATTAATTGAGTTAACAAAAAAAATGCGTAATTAACGATGAGAATTAACGTAAATAGAGAGAGCGTTTACAGTTTGTCCGTTGCTGTCCTACACACGTTAGCGCACGGACTACCTCACTGTCCCGCGCGAAGGGTGAAAGTTGCGCGCGCATCCACAGACTCACGCCGTGCCTGTAGACTCCTCGTGGCATTGCCAGTCAGTTCAGTACTCCCGTAACCGTCGTACACTCAACATCACGGGCTCTTTATCAAGAAAATCGTGACCAAAACATTACGCACAATTAAGAGAGAATAAAATAAATAATTACGATTAAAGAAAAATCGTCCTGAACATTCCACTTGTGACACAAAATGGCGGCCGTGTAAGACGCCATAAAAATCCTCGGGATTTTTTTCGCCAAAATCGTTGCTCTCCAGTGTTAGATACAATGGCAGTGAGATTATTATGGTTATTTCTCGTTTGTTGTACGATTTTTGGGATAAATGCAACAACGACACAAACAGTGATTCTCAAGTGCTGTAAATATGGTGAAGAATTGGAGAAAATCGGCAGTGATAATGTGGAGATGACAAAGTGCATGAAAAGTACGAGAGACTGGGCGCCCTTTATTTATTCGCCATCGAAGAAAACAGTTGTTAAAGAGATACCGTTGTTTTGGAATATCGTCGAGGGAAAAAGGCCACAATGTAGTGACGACAGAATTTTAACGTTTGTGCCGTACAGCTCCTACACTCCATTTATTATTTTGGATATTGGCGATGCAATACTAGAGGCTGGTAGCGGTGATAAATTTGATTCCAATGAATATTGTGCTGACAACAAGGCACTGCTAGTCTGTATGAAGAAAAAAGTTGAGGCTAATAGAGCAGCAGCTACAATGAGACCAAGAGTACACAGGTGCTGTGGAGAAAATGCTGTTTACAGTGATTTGAGGTTTGTTTTCATGAATTTTTGAGAATTACATTTAAAAAAAATGGATTTCCACTCATTTTTCACCAATTTGGTTAATAATAATCATTTTGCCCCTTTCTCACGTATTTTTACCAGTGATTTAAAGAGATTTTAGCAGTTAATTAAAGTTTTCTTCACCTTCTAGACTTTGTTCCTCGAGTTTTCGGAATTAACCTGGGATTTCCGTGGGTAGAATAAGTGGAGGAAGTTAGTAAGTGGGTTCATCGAAAAGCCAGGAAAATTTCCGTTGAAAAACACTGGAGAAGAAGCTTTCACGTTGAGTTACATTCGGAGATATCGATAATCCTACTTTTTTTCGGGTTAAATAATTTACTTTTACTTTTTACGGATTAGTCTGGGTAATTGTTGAAAGGTTTTTCTCCAGATTTTTTGATTGATTCTTTTGGCTATCGATTGTCCATCTTATCCCTCGTAGCCTTTTTACCTCAATTTTTCCTGTATATTTCTAATTTATTATTCTTTCTGTTACAGAGATCAATGCGTCAACAGGAAAGATCCGGAGAATGCACCTGCACTTTTGCCAAATGCAACGTCAGCCATTGAAATGATACCTGGCTTTCCAATTTGCAAGAATTCGGATAATTTCACGATAATAGGTGATGCAAAAGAGGCAGTTCTTCATGCCGACGGTAGCCTCGACGTTGATGGCATTAACTTACCGTCGATGCAGTACTGCATTGAGCGAATGAAAGAACACGATGGAGAAACTAAAGTTTTTGCATGCTCCGAACATGCTTCACGAAGGTAAAAATTTCATTTACGTTTATGCTACAAAAAGATACTGATTTTTTAGTATTTTTAAAAATCATATAATCCACTCATCTCGCCTTTTTTTTTACGATTCCAGCATCGATTTCATTTGAGCAATATTTTTTCGCTCAAATACCTCGTAATTCTTCATGAATATCAAACTGTAGGGATACATTGCGTGAATTTTATTTGTCTATTCGGGCACAAACGTTCTGTGTCCGTTCCGATCGTTAATCGCAAGTCGAAGCCTCGTAAAAAAGAAAGGGGAGAGTTTTTTTTGAAAAAAAAATGTTTATACCAGGAAGGAGAGTGATGCTTTTGGGCATTGAGTCATCCAGATTCCTCACTTGGCCTTGAAATACAAAACGCGTTTCTCTGCTTTTGAAATACTTTTTTTTTGTAAATCAAATGGGGAAGTCAGTGAATTTATTGAAAATATTTGAAATTCTTTTTTTATTCAATTTGCAAGAAAAAGTTCGAACTCTTCGACCTGTCGGCTGGGATTTTAATTAAAATTCAAAGCCCCACAATTTTCCGATAATTAAATCGATGAATAAAAAAATAAGTAAAAAGATATAAAAGAAGGGATTTCTTCAATGGATTAAAATTAAAGGTAAAAGGGAAAAATATCTTTTGATGTTCATAAAAAGCACCTGTTTAAAGCCATTGAATTTTTTAAGCGAAAGTAACTATCCAGTGAAAGCAAGGCTTCACATATTCATATAAAATCCCCGATATGAATACGATATCAAATGGGAGGAAGAAAAATTTAGAGAAAGTTCTGACGTTAGTTAAAAAAAATTCTGGAAAAAAACCCAATTGGGAAATAAAAAACTATCTAATTGATTTTTTCTATTTATTTTGGATGGAATTCCCTCTGTAAATATTGAGGATAAAAAAAAATGGGAAAAGCGAATGAAAGTGTCAATTGCTTTGTTGAGAAAAACAAAATTGATTTTTTTTTCATCGATAAATTTATTAGACTTTGATATTACGTATCTCCGTAAATACTGGAGATAGAGAAAAATCGCTGGAAAATAAAATGATCGTCTCAAAAAGAGGAAAATCTTTTGTCTCAAGTATTGTTCTCTATCTGGTGTATTTAACGAGATAATTTCCCGATAAAAAGAGGCGTAGCTCGAATTTTTTAATCAATAAAAATTCTCTCTTCATCGGTGTCATGGATCACTGTCATGATGATTCAGTGAAAATTACTTTCTCCCACGAGACGAAATGATACTCCAAAAAAAATAGAAAGTTCCCTTGTTTTTCGTGAATTGTCGATTTTTTTCTCCTCTAACGGTAATCAGGTCGTTCGTCGACCGAGGTACAACACTCCTGTACCAAAGAAATCCAAGGTCACGTTTCCTTCGGCATTCCAGTATTCCCCCTTCTCTCTATCCCAGCCTCACCCGTTTGCTCTAGCCGTTTGTACCACTGTCTCGTTCCACACAACATACGGAAGCGAAAAATGGTTATGAAACTCGTGGAATTTTCATCATGATCGCATGAGCGTCGGGAAAATTTTCATCAAATCCTTCGAAATACATTCAATAATGTATTCACAGACTCCCAATGATTTTCTTGATTTTATATAGAGGAAATTGGGGTAAAATGGACATTCTGATCTACCTTATATAATTTAAAAAAAACTGCAATATCTTTAATCAATTTTTTTTTCTTCTGCTTACAGACCAGTGAAGGAACCAATAGACATAAGATTCACAATGTATCCAGTCAGTTTAATAATAAGTGCTATATTCTTGGCTGCAACATTGGCTGCTGGTTGGCTCTTACCTGCATCACATCATGTACTACATTGGCGATGTCAGACACACCACGTTGTATGCCTAATGCTTGGTGATTTACTGATGGCAGTGATACAATTGGCGAGTAATTCACTTCATGGCAGTAGCTGCAAGGCACTGGGTGAGTCATTGTAGCAATCTTTAAGTTTTTAAACAATAATCTTCACGCATTCCTTCATTCATTCTCTGTCCATTAACGATAAATCAGAAGATAAACAAGATAATGTAATTGTTATTTTAGTGAATTTAATTGAGAAACTTGGAGATAAAAAAGAAAATTCTCCAATATTTCTTAAATTAATTGGGCAACAATGCATTATCGCATCCTCAATTCTCATTTTATGGAAAATCACATTGTTCTACTTTACTTACTCGTGTGAAAGTGGAGAACTGTTGCGTGTATTGCGTGCTGAACATACCGGATGGTCTCCAATTCATTCATTCAAAGGGAAGCGGAATAAAATGATAAAAAAAAAGCAGTTCATTCATGTCAAATTGCCTATTTTTCATCGGTTCCACAATTGAAAAAAAAAGAGCAGAGGGTAAAAAAGTCATTGGAAGTGAACGAGAAAAATTGAAAACTAAATGCAATTAGTGAAATCACAGTTGAGTGGAAATGCCAAGCAATTAGTTTAATCGAATTCAGTTGGCAATTGGGTGTATCGTTGTCGCAATTTGTACAATCAAACACGGTAAATGTGTTTTTACGAATTTAAATGGAGAAAGAAAATCATTGTCATGCGGAGAATTTTCATTGATAGGAAAATCGATTTAACCAAAAACCAGAAATGGGGGATTCAAAGGGGCGTAAACTACTCGCTCCTCTAAGCTGAGGATTATACGAGATCATCTGAATAATTACCCTGTGACGTATTTTAGGGGAGATACAAGTGCTAGGATCTGCCATTGAATTTATCGACCCTGCGAATTAAATTGATTCTTTAATTTTCTTTAATGCACATTTAGGGAAAGAAATTAGGTTTCTTTTTTTTTTTTGCTTTAAATGACCTCGTGTTTTTCTGATGTAACAAGATGATATTATCATTGGAGTAGGGTCGTGACAAAATGCACAGTGGTAAAAGAAATAAAAGGCCCCCGGGAAATTGTCGAAGACAGTCGTTTTAGATTACGAGATAAGTAATTTCTCCTCTTCCAACAAATTTTCTTATCTTCAGCTTGAGGAAGGAAGTCTTCAGGCTTTCTTACATTCTTTGAATCTGATTTCCAATTGAGTTTAATTATCTGTAAAAACATATTAAATTTTTTTTATTATTATCATGCTCTTGTGAAGTAAAGAATTCGGAATAATAGGGAATTATAATGGAAATAATTAAATGCGAATAAAGTTAATACTGAAAAAAATTATAGTTTTTAAACAATGAGAATTGTTCATCGATAAATGCTGGTCATTGTTGATGACAATCGGGCGCAGATGTCACGCATCGTTTTCCTGGCATACGGGACCACTATATTCCGAAGTTATACAATCTCGGGGATTTTGATAGAATTTGTTGGGTGTGCGTGTGTATGAGAGAGTGAGAGAGAGACTGCGGGCAGTCCATTGACAGTAGTGCATTCATAAAACCCATTTTTTTTTTCACTCTACAACAAAAAGAAGAGATTTTAGAAAAAAAAAAAAATGGATTTATCACTCTGTATGTCACTGCAGTGTTGGAGATAGTGAAGAATGATCAATGAAGTAAATGTTGAACATGGAAAGACGAGATTTTGTGCTATCGAATTTCTTCTATTTACAAAAAAGGGGATAAACTCAAATTTTTGATGTTTAACGATACTTTTTTTATGTTGTACAGACTTCAGTAGCTTCAACCGTTTTGAAACTGAGTCAGAAGATTAAAAGGCAGTTAAAGAGAATTTGTTCTTTTCTTTATCGTTTGGGTATTTCTTTCACTACAATTCCGAGTTTAAATACAAATGGGACAAAGAGAAAAAATAAATGTGCACGTATATAGAAAATGTACGCAGAGTTATGCACGCTCACGTATCGACTTTGCTGCGGAGAGAAAGAGCTCGTTTCAGATTTATTTTCCTCTTTTTAACAAGTACAAAGGCACATTGAATAGAGAGTGAAAAGATTTTTGCCTTTAAAATTTTTCATCTAATTTAAAATTTATCATTGAGAAAGAAGTTCTATTCATTTCAGTGATTTTTGAATGATTTAAATGGATTCTTGGGGGAATTACGGTGGATTTTAATAGTTTGTAATCATGAATTGAAGAGAAATGGGGGAGGCATGATAAAAATGATGTAATTGGTCAATTTCATGGGTACGTGACTGAAAATTGCAGTGGAGATTCAACTAGATATCTTTCAAGTGCCTTCATTATCACTCGTTTCGATGTAACAAATGTGATTGATGCTAATGTATATATAGACGTAACACTGGCGCCACTTTATCCAAAATAAAATGAGAATTTTTTTGGTTTTGGGAGTTTTCCAAGAGTAGGGATCAAATTGTTGATACAAAAAAGTTGAGTATCAATGAGCTGAATATTTTCGAGACATTTTATTGTAATTCCGTTTTTTTTTTTTCATGGGAATTTGTGCAATTTTTTTTTAATATTCAGAGTTCTCGACAAATTCGGAAACTATAAAACGAAAAAAAAGCCATTTGCCGCTTCGAAAAACCAGGAAATCCATTGAAATTGAGACAGGATAGTTCTTTACAAGCCCTCGAGTCATCAATACACTGGGAATTTTGAAAAAAAAAAAAAAAAAAAAAACTAAATCCCACTCTCTTCTATGCCTCCGTTTTTTTATTCATCAAAAAAGAAGAGATAAAACAAAAAGCTTCACCATTTTTCCAATTTTCCATCAAATTTTTTCCGCAATCGATAATCGCCTATCTCTTTGATCCTGAAAAAATATGGAAACCATAGTTTTTTTTAACCTTCTACCATTTTAAAACTCTCGCCACCAATTTAACTTTATGGAAAAAAGAAAATATATGGAAAAAATGAAAAATTCAATTTTTTATGATGAAAAAAAAAAAATGCATTAAATCCGTCAAATTCCATTTTATTTTAATTTACAATTTTAATTAATGGAGAAAAAAAAATGTTGAATAATTATTCTCACAAATTCAGGGAATATCATTTTTATTTTTCAATGAAAAAGGAAAAATTCTTGGGGCGTTCGGTTTTGCTGGGTGCATAACGTCGTTTGAAGCAGAATAAGATCCAAGAGAGTGCTGTGACCCACCCTGAACCCTCCTCCCTTCTTTTTTCTTTTTTCTTTTTTTTTTCCTGCGGTTCCCCTTTCTGCTTCGATAACTTTTGCTCTCTCATTTCTTCCATTTTTCTTCCTCCTCCATTTTGTGGTTTTTCTCGTTGTATTTTTTCAAACTCCCGCGCTTTATTCACGTGCTTTCCGGTGGAGACGGTACGAATTTATCCAGAAAAGTTTGTTTCAGCCAATTTCCGGTGAAACAAAATAGATTTAAAGAATAAAAGATGGAAAAAAAAAGAAATGAGAGAATTGAGGAAAAGAATATTTCAATTTTTTCTCAACGAAAAAGAATTCCATTGTTTCCATTGTTTTATTTACATTTCATGATTCGGTGGGTGGAGTGGGTGGGCTCAATGAAAAACCAGGAAAATTTACGATGAAAGAGTCTGTTTGTCATGGCATTTCCCTTGAGAAGATCAGAGATTATTTATTGTTAACGAGAAATCGAGAGAAATATTGAAGATATGTTTCTTCTGACGATTCCATTGGAAAGCTGAGGAAATTTCAGGCGGAAAACATGTGGCAAAATAATTTTTTTCAATTTTTTGAAAATTCCATTTTTTTCACCCAGATTTGAAGGGGTTTACCTTGAAAAAATTTGAAAAAATCATAAAATGCCTTATAACTTTCTCAATTTTCGAGAAAAATCGATAATTTTTGGTGAAAATGTAGGGAATGACGAGACCTTTAATTTGAGCACGACCCCAGTGTGCTACGACAAATAGAACCGAAGATATTTTAAAAAAACTGATTTTTCCAATTTTTCCAAGGTAAACCCCTTCAAAATAAGTGAAAAAAATCGAATTTTTCAAAAATTAAAAAAAATCAATTTTCACCCTCGATTCCTATGTAAAATCGTCTCATCTTTCCAATAGAATCATCGTTCGTTCATCAATCGTTCAATCAGATACACCTCAAAAAACAATAAAAAAAAATGAATTTTCACCCATTTCAAATTCACACAAAAATAATTCATAAATTTGGACAGATTGGGGGCGTGTGGTTATGCACGTAGAATAGTTGAGAATACTCGAGAGAACAGAATATAACCCCAGAAGGCTCTTCTCGTGTTTCTCCCTGAGCCAGGTGTTGTTTCGTGGTTTATACAGAGAGACGCGAGAGAATCGTTTGGCCCACAGTTGTCCCTGGAAGCACGCATTGGACTCTGGACTATGTCCATTGTGTCCTCTCTCCCTTCCTTCTCACGTCTCTCTATCTATCCGTTCCCTTTACATTTCTATCGCAAATGCAGTTGAAATTCCCTCGGTCTAGTGTGTAGTGAAAACCCGAAATTTATGGTACAACATCTGTGCAACATTTTTTTCCCCAAACTTTACTGTTAAGGATCTCGAACCATTTTGTTTTTAATAAATAACTCAAAATTCAATGGATTTTCTTGCATTTTTTTTTCTCGTATTCTTTGATGATTTTCGTGAAATTACAATTTGCATATTAAATTAATGGATAATTCTGTGGCTCAAAGAAATTGAAATTTATATAACGGATTCATTGAACAAAGAGGTTGAATTGCAGTTAAGTTGGGGAAAGGAGATCGAGAGAAGGCCAGTTTCTTCAATAACTAGAGCATGAAGTGCAACCTCCTGATATTCACTGTAACTAGCATTGCCCCAAGTGCATGAATGCACGTTTGATAAATTCCTCATTACTTAATACAATTTCACCGGTTTGTTCTTGATTTTTTTTCTTGATTTAAAACAAACAGTAAATCATTCTTTTTTGAGAAACCTCAATTACGTAATGAGTGAAATTGCTTTCAACTTTTAGTGGGAAAAGGAGGAAGAGTGTAACCATGACACTAATGCCTGGCGATCGTTCGAAAATGCCTTCAGCTACTTTTATCATCCTCATCGTTACTATAAATAAATTCAATTTATGGGGAAGAGAAAATTCAGTCTGACATTCACAGTAATTCCTATGAAACCTAAAAAAAATTAGAGGAAAATTGAAAAAAAATTCACATTTAATTAATTCTTTTAATTCTTTTAGTTTTAAAAATTCTTGAAAAATTGCCAAAAATATTCTCTTATTCAATATAATTTTTGATCGAGGAATTCATCTTGACTTCGTCATTTCGAAAAAAAAAAAAATTTCATAAACTCTGAAACTATTAATGAAGCGTTGACTGACAGTCTCAATTTTTTGTGTGAATTTCCGAGTTTTTGTCGATTTTTCTTTAAAATTAGGAGAAGAAAAATGCGTAACATTCGCTCCTCGTTACATGAAAAAAGGCGAGAGAAGAGAATAAACATGTGAATACATGAGTAAATATTGGAATTTTAAATTTTTCTATGATTTTTATTAGAAATTCAATGTTTCCCTGGCACTCTGCCATTAAAATCCAACGAAATCACAAATTTCTTTGATATTTTTCTTTTTTTTTGGGGGTGAGAGGGTGGTTCGACGAACTCCATTCGTGTCGCCAATTAAATGAGATAAAAGAAGCCAAGTCTAGTAAATGCAATAAAGTTCAATTGAGTGTAAAACATTGGTTATTTCTATTTTTTTTCGATTACTTTGATTTAACGATTGAAAATAATGCAAGAAAAATTACAAATTCATGTCAGAGTGCAGAAAACATGAAAAAAAATAAATAAATCATGAATAATTATTTGCAACAATGTAATCTCATTACAAAAGTTTCCTGAATCTCTCCAACACAAATAAAAAAATAATAATAATGATAAACCGGAAGTGAGGATACAATGAGAGAGAGAGATCCCTGATGTAATTACGTTGATGCTACTCTTCGTATTATTTATTATTTTAATGCATTTTTTCTCACTGAGAATGAACGAAAAAAAAAAAGGAACAAATTAAATTCGTTTACATTTCACCTTTATTCTCATTTTCCTCTTAAATTTTTTTTTCCACATAAAGTTTCCTCTTTTCATGTGTGTGTAATTAATATTTATGAATTCACGTGTGTGAAAAAAAATGCATATTTTTTTTTTCGTCTATTTTTGAATGGAGTAAACGAAAAATTAGGAGATTTGAGTGGATAAATAGGGGATTTATGAGGAAGGGACAGGGCCAGGTCACGTACAGTAGAAATTGAGGGGAGGAAATTCCTTTTTTTCATCTGTAAAACCACGTGTTCACAATTCTTAGGCAGCACGTGATGTCTAAACGCCATATGCCAGGCAGACTGTCTCCAGAGGGACGAAATTAAGTGAAAGATTTCTTTTTATTGCTCCTTGAGTTTCATGGACCACCCAATGAATTTCCTCAATTTTAATTCATGCGAAAAATTGCATATTCAATAAATTTAGTTATTTAATTTTTTACTGAAGGAGTTACATAAAAAATCGGAAAAAAAATCCACAAAAAAGTGAACATATTTGAGAATTTTCTCAATTTTTTTTCACATTTTTAAATTAATTCCTTCACTCAATAAATTGAATCGCAAATATTTTTTAATTAATTGTTCTATTCATGAATTTATTATTATTTTTTCCGGTGAGCAAAAATAATTCGCATCCGGATGCAGAATGAACTCATGGGCGAAGGTCAAAATTCATGGTGAATTTACAGACACATTCGTATCGTATGCCGAATGTCATTTCCTCTGTTGCCCATGGGAGCATTGAAAACGTCCCTCTCCCTGTTTTCCATCACACAATTTCCGGTTTGCTTTAATTCAATCCCAAACTCTCGTATGCATAGAATCGCAGTGACTTATGTTGAGTGAAAAACACGTGTCAATTCCCAATTTTTCCCTCAAATTTAACTAAAAATTCACAATCCGATATTCGCGGTTTTCTCAAGAAAAAATTCGCATTCATTCCGTTATTACCGGGGACGAGAGGGGGAAAAGGGGGAGAAGAGAGGGTGAAGGAAAGTTAGAGTGCGGAAAAAGGGGTTAGTCTCCTGAGGAAGTCGTGCGGGCATATTGCCAGGGATTTTCCACAAACTCTCACTCCACACTCCGGCAATTCAGTGAAAATTTTCATCCTCAAATCGTCTCGTTTTCCCCCCCGTAACAATTACATTTTCATATGCTCTTCACAATTTCTCATCACTTTTATCATTTTATTTTTTTTCATTCTGAGTAAATACATTTATTAAATGAGACGAAATTCATTTCAGATACGTGAGAATTGTAGATTGTCTCTAGATAATTGTAAAATTATTCCAGAATTAATTACATAAAATCCATAAAAATGCAGATATCTCTTTATATATTAGAGACACAAAAAAATCGTTGGAATACAATTTTTTCGTCTCATTGTGACGAACATTTTTTGTTTCAACGTTTTTTTTGTAGCTTCAATATTTATCGAGATACATCTCTCTGTTACTCAATAATCTCAGTTGGAAAATTAGTCCTAATTATCCAGGCATTCTGGCCATGTCCACCTGTCACTGTCTCGCATCATGTGACGGGGGGGAGGATGATGGGGCCAAACATGGTCTCTATGGTAAGCCAAGCGTACTGGGTAAACCCGAGTTTCCACGCCACAGTACTCACGTCCCTGGCAGCCGCTTCACATGCCAAATATATATATATTTATCTATATAACAGTAAACTGGTGCCCTGCATTACGTTACCAGTGTTCATGCGTTCACTTGGGTAACCGAAACGAGTGTGTGACATCCCTACGTAACTAGACACATGCCTTGATATATATATAAATTTCCAAATCATTCAGCCCCCTACTTTAACTCCCACTACTGTAAACCCATTGGTCACGATGATTTCGATTATCGAATTAGTGCTCGACAGGGCGCACGATTCACCAAATTGAATAATACAAATTACCAGAATTTCCGTTTTAAAGTACAGTACAAACGTTCGAGGTTCAATCGTTATTTTATTTGTTTTGGAATTGCTGGAAAACTATTGAAAATGGATTTTTGAAAATGATTTCATTGGAAAGGGGAGAATATTTGAGCTGGATAGCATATGTCACACTTGATTTTATCATTTTTTGGAAATTTCGATTTTTTGGAAAATTTAAGAGATTCTCAAAAAATTGATAAAAAATCGTGTGACATATGGTTTCCAAGTCAAATTTTCTCAGCTTTTCAATGGAATTATCGAAAATTTGATATCTCGAATCGTTTTATCGAAATACCAATTTTTTTAATTTAATCACGTGTCAGACACGATTGTTATCACCTTGAAAATATCAAATAACGCCTGGTAAATGAAAACTTAATATAAGCAAGTCTGGATTTCCTCGAAATCCAGAGAAGCTACAAAACGAACATTTATTGTTCTCTCTTCCTCTCTAATTTCGTTCTTTTATCCCTTCTAAAAAGAAGCAGAGCTTCTCTTTTTCCAAATATAAACAATGAAATGCCGAATGTTTAAAAATAGAATAATCGTGAGAATAATAATAAAACATTGAGAGAAGAAAAAAAATTAAGAATAAAAGAAGTAAATTGAAAAAAAAAAAAGAAGTGAAGAAATGAAAGTGAATGAAAGGAAAATGGGGAGGAATTTTCACGGAAATTCACAGTCGAGAGATCCCTTTGACTTTGCCTACCTCTCATCGTAACAAAAGTCCTTCGCCCATTCTTCTCCACTTTTTTTTTTTAATTCTTTTTTTTTATTCTTTTTTAATTTTATTTTTCCAACGTTTCTTTATTTCAACTTATTGAAACTTTTATTTTTCCTTTCACCCAGTGAAGAGCAGATAATTCTCTACTTTTTTTTTTTATCTCTCGTAAGAAAATGAAACCTTTGACGAATTTACCGAGTGGATTAGGGAGAAAATGGCGTCGGCAAGAACAAAGAGAATTGATTATTTTTTTCTCTCTCATTCTCTTAACAATTACTCATTTTGAAGAGAAATAAATTTGGGAATTTCGAATAATTGTGATTCACAAAAGTCCATTTTCCACAAAATAAAAATGAATTAAAATAATGGGAATTAAACACGTGCTTGGATTTACTGGTCTTCTGCCAGATGCAGGCAAAATTGAGAGCAATCGGTCGACATGAAACATTTTAGGCACAATTCTATTTCGATGATTCGAGTCACGAAGAAAATAGGGGAAGAATGAGTGACGCACAATTGCTTGTGTGTTGAGTACTTTGTTTTGTTGATGATTTTCAATGTTGGACATAATGGAGACAAGACTCTGACGTCATGACAGCATTGTGAAAATATTATGAAATATTTTCACGTTTTTTTTTGTTTTCTTTCCGTTAAATTATTTCTTCTAAAAAAAAGTGAGGAAAAAAAGAGTGTAACGTATCTGCAGTATTTTATTTACAGTATTTCACCTATAAGTTCGTCCGAGTGCTTTTTCACGGTTCGACCGGGTACGATGGCCAGTAGGTATCCGATAACGTGTTTACAAGCGTGTTACTCACTCAGCCGGTCAGCAACTGGCACAAACACGATAAAAATGGCCGTGGCTATTTTTCCTCTCGATATAAAAATCATGAAAAAATAAAAGAATTATTAATTTCTATAAATAAATGATAATAATGAGGGGTGGATTATTTTTTTTTTCCTCTTGAGGGTTGGAAATAAAATAAAATTGGAAATTCACATGGAGCTTTTAGTGCAGAATGAAACGGAAGGTTAATTACCTTTTTGATCCCAACTTTGCTGCAGCTCCCTCCTTGACATTCCTGATTTATGATGGAAGGGGCAAATAGTGAGGGTGTCGATGAATTTCAACTCCCTCATTGTATTTATTCCTTTTTTTTCCTTCTTTCTGTGCTCTGTCTAAGGCAATTTTCGTCTTCCCCTTTTTACTGACACACACACAATGCAAATGGACACGGCATCTGAGGGGGGATAGATAATTAGAAATGAGGGAGAGGGCGGTGTTGATTATTACACAACACAAAGGAGGTACATGAAATTGTTGGCGTGTTCCGTGAATTATTTGAATTTTTCCCGCAATTCTGACGTTTATATGAATTATGATAAATATGAATTTTATTGTTCCAATGATATCTCGGTTATTACTCGATTTATCGAAAAATTGCAAGAGACCTTTTTTGTAGGGAATTTCGAGAGCTACAAAAAAGGTCTCTAACAAAATTCGGATAACTCCAGTAGTTTCAGAGATATCGAGGGAAGAATGTGTGAGGGTGAGATTTTGTTCTAAAAATCGAGGGAATAAATTTCGGGAGACATCAGGCGGTTAAGTTATGCGGCTCGGAATTAATTTCTCCGATAGTTCCAGGCGGTTCTCAATATTCCAATTTTACTAATAAACCTCGTGGGATTGCTGTTGAGCATGTATATGGCTGTACAAGGCGTCAGATCTCGATGAAAATGTGCTCGATTCCATGGGCGCGTCACGACACGAATTATTCATCAGATTTTCGTATCAAGTGGAAGAGGAAGGCTCGAGGAGTTTTGGCTCAACGAAAACTTTGAGGAGGGCTTTATACTACGCCTCGAAACTACTTCCACCGATCGGCTTTTGTGCGGTGTACAACATCGGCATAAAGGGGGAGTGAAACGGGAAAGGGGGGGAGAAACGTTTCCTCAGTTGAAAAGACGTTGAAGTAAAAGGGAGAGACCACTCTTCCCTCTCTCTCTCGGAAATTGTTCATAAATTTTTGACAGAGTTGTTAACCTCCGCCTTTAGAAAATCTCTGCCAACCACTATCACGTGTACACCCACTCTATTAAATTAATAATCAGCCAATTGACGAAGGTATTGAGGAGTTCTTTACTCTTGGTATACTGCTTCTGACGTTTTCCTTCACTTCGTGTCGTCAATATTTAATTTCATTTTTTTTACAATGCAAAGATGAGAAAATTTCACTTCCAAAACATGTCTAAATTAATTTATTTTTATTTTTCTCTGTTTCAGCAATAATGGCACACTTTTTCTTCCTCGCTGCGTTCTTCTGGCTCAACACTATGTGCTTCAACATATGGTGGACATTCCGGTGAGTAATTTTAAAGCTGAATACATTAACAATAATGCAAAATAATAATGAATTCCTCGGGCATTGAATAACCATTGAATCCTTTGAGCAGACCTCTTGCGTCTCGTTTCATTAACGTTTTTGCCCCCTCCCCACCGGCCTAATTACAAAGTTTCTAGTATATTCCAAAAGGTGCCCTGTCTTTCCCCCGCCCATTTGGCACTGTGCAGAGCCAGAGAGACGAGAAGGAATAATTCCCCTCTCACAAAGTCCTTGTGCATGTATATGTGTATTTTAGAGGCATTTGACGATAGAATACAGTCCAAACGTTATTATACAAGAGCCTTGAGTGCCAATTAACGGGCTTCATAGTGCTAATCATTTATTTTTTTCAACCTACGGCTTTTCGCAATAGTCAGACGAGCTGAGGAGGAAAAAGGCATTACTCTGTGGTTAACTCACCAGTTATCAATTCAACGAGAACGATAATTAGGCATTTCACCTTCTTTGTTGGGTTAAATGTGGAGAGGTTACTTTGTTTTTAAAAATTCATGTCAAAAGAATTCGAATTTTTCTCAATAATTTTTTTAATCATTAATTCTTTGTTTCAACAACTGTTGGCATTCTCTTGCACTTCTTGATAAATCTTTAATTAATCCTCAGAAACTCGAGATGAGTGAATTATAAGAGGCGCCCTCATTTCTTCGAAAATTAAAATAAAAGAAATTGTTACAGAAATAAAAGATTATCAGTGAAAGATCATCCATGAAAGATAGGTTTTGTTCCTCAGAAAAAAAAAACGAGTGCATGTAATAAAATTAAATTAAGAGAATGAGAATAAAATAAAACGTGCTCTTCTTTTTTTTTTATTAAAAAGAAGAGCATGAAGAGAGTTGAGAGATGGGGATCAGGATCACTCGGTCGAGCGGTTAATGCGATGCGCCTAAAAGTAACGGTTCTCTTCATATATCTGCGATATTTTGTCCAGGAGAATCATTTAATGTTTCACCGCAAATTGCAGAACTAATTAAATTGTTAAAGCTAATTATTCATTTGGTTTTCTTCAAATCCTCGGGGTTTTGAGGAATTTTAATTAATTACTGATGACAGTAATTGTTTAATACGAGGAAAAATAATGGAAAACTGGTGGAAAATTTAGTTAGTCTCATTGAACTGTTGAACCAGGAAACTAACAGTTTCACATGTACTACCAAGTCAGAGCAATTATGTCTCGGTAATTCAGGCTCGTCTGAGCTCTGAGGATTAGCTAAAGGGGTAGAGCCGTTAGTTTAAATTCTATGTGAAACTAAGTTGTGTTTAAATCATCAAGTGAATAATACGAGATAAACCAAAGCACTCCCATGGAATTCATTTTTCCTAATTTAAGTTTTATCAAATCGAAATTACTGGATTTTTCGTCGACAAAGTTGACGGATGAAAGTTTCGAATTTTCGGTGGATCAAAAAGTAACCGAAAGATCAACAGCGGAAATGTTACGAAACTATCTGCAAATGGCAGTGCAGTGGAATCAGGAATAGTATCGACAAACCTAAAAGGCCAAGAGAGACCGCAAACCCGTGACAGGCCGATCGTAAACCAAGTCACTTAAGGGTCTTTGATCCGTGAGAGAGGAAGTTTCTGAAGTAGTTTGACTTGGTGAAATCCGGATTTATTCAACTGTTAAATAATTTAATTGTTGAATATAAAAGAATCCTTGAATAGAGATAGAATCATATCTGCATTGAATAGGTGATTCGAACGAGTAGTTCCCGAGTTATTTGCATCGAAAGAATGTGACCTTGAAATCGAAATCGCTTATATCTCGAGAAATTGATGGAATAGATGGACTTTTTTTTAGTGATTTCGAGAGGAAATCACTCTGGCTATCGTTTCATAACAAAATTACTCTCCTAATAATAATAATAATTAAAAATATTTGAGTCTAAATATTTGCTGACGTGTTGAAGAATTTTTCCTAAAATCAAATTTCTTTCCCCCGGCGAAATAAAAGGGAATTTTCACCGAATAAAAAAGCGGCCATTGAGGGAAATATGTCACGTCATGAGCAATGTCCGTCTGGCTATTCCTCCTCAAGTTTAACCAGCATTTCTCAGTGAATCACTCTTGTGGTTACTCGGTGATGGTACGAGACAGAGTCTCTTTAAGATTCGGTTCACATCGAAAAAGCCTAGGTATAGTACCACCTCGTCTCTGCCCACGGATTTCCGTGCTCGGCTTTACCAAGTCCGCAATTCTTCTTATTTTTTTTTCCCCCTTATTTTCTTCATTCCATCCTTTCAGGAATACGGTTTTTCTATTCCCAGACATTGAACCAGTGTGTGAGCTATGCACGTTCTACATCGTCGAATAATACCCGACTCTTTTTATCCATTGAATTTTACGATTTCCTCAGCATCAGAACCAGAAATTGATAAGAGAAGGAAATGTACTCAAGTACCTTTTTCATTTTTTATTCAAAGAAAAACCGGGAGAATAATCATTAAAAAAACATTTTTGCTTCTCTTATCTTCAATGTTCCGTTGTTGACCCAAATAGCTAATTGCTCGATTGCATCAATAACAATTATCATCGGTTGTAATTATAATTAGAGGAAAGATAAAAGGGGATATCTTAATGGCAATTTCTTCCGCATTGCCGAAAAATGCAGTTGCATAAATCGAAGGATTAATTGACTGGAACTATGTGGAATAAAATCCATATTTCTTTCAGTTGAAGGGGAAAAAAAATTGTGCGATAGTTATCTACAAGACGTTAATTGAAATACTAGTTTTCTTTGTAATGCTGCGGTTGAGGTATGGTGAACCTGACTCGAGGAACGTTTTCATGTCGATGCTGAGAAAGAGAATGAAGAAGGGAATAGTGTCAGTGACCTCGGTAAAAGATACCTCAGGCACTCAGGTCGCAATTTTCTTTCTCTCCGTTTTAAAACACAACTTATATATACATCACCTGTTCCTCCACACCTGCATCTCTTTTTTTTCATCTCTTTTCCTGGTAGCTTCAATCTCATTTATCTGGCTGAATTTATGAGATACATTGGATCTTATGTTCACATCCAATTCATTCAATTTTAAAGGCTTTTGATTTTTTTCTGTTATTAAAAAAATTGTTCAATTCAATTGTCAGTTATTTTCTTTCACTTTTAACTTTATTATTAAATTCCTCTTTCTCAGAATTGAGAGAACAGTTGACTTCATTTTTTTTTTATTATGGATCACCCAGGAAGAGGACTTTAATTGATCCCCATGGTTAGTTGATACTCGTTGACTGAGAGACGAAAGAATGGAATGAAAGAGATAAGAGAAATGAGAATAAAAAAATTACGGAGAATAAAAAGGAAAAAACGAAATGGACGAGTGGGACTTCGATCAGTGTAATCGTCGACCCATTGTGATCGTCTATTAGATTAGCCCTCAGAGAAAACGAACCCGGTGCATGATACCGTTCTTCTCTGTATTCCACAGTGACTCCCAACTTATTCTCAATTTTCAGGAGATATTGTTTTCAATTGTTATCAATTTAATTTTTATTCCGCTCTGAAATTGCCTCTTTTGTACGTTGGAATTAATAAAACCTTGTGAAAAGACTGAGAAAAAAAAAAAGGTGACCTTGAAATCGAAATCCTCTATTTCTCCCTTAATAAAAGGAATAAATAAACTCTTTTTTAGTGATTTCGAAAGGAAATTTCAGTGGCTATCGTTTCGTAATGAAATTTTTCAAAAATAATCAACATCCATGTCAATTATTTCGGAAAAAAACCTAAAAACCGAGGACTGACATTTTTATCCGCCATTTCGTAATTGCGAAATGGGGGAAAAAAAAACGGTGTCACTGTTTTCCGGAATTTTCTGAGTGACAATTCAAGCTTTGTGTCGGATTTTTTGTAACCAGCAAAAATTGCTGTATTGCATTTTCTCCAATCACATTTTTCCCTGACTTGTGACACTTTTTTTTTTTTTTTTTGCGTTATTCCTTTTTGGTATCTCCAGCGGATTTTCTGTATTCGAAACTCGGTAGGAATATTGCGCGTCTTTTTTCCGGCACGTCGACTCTAGGCACGTGCGTACTGTCATGTCAATGTTGAGGAGTGGGGGGGAGTTTGTAACAGTGGAAGAAAAGGCATCGGTTGGGCGACGAATTCAAGGCGTGTCGTGGAACCAGAGAAATCAGGGTATTTGATTCTTTGAGGAATTGGAGAATGAAAGAGTGATGAAAGAAATAAAATGAGGATTTTCGAAGAGGGATTGAAATGTGTCACTATACGATAGCAATGGAAATTTTTCCATTTCAAGGTCGAGTGAAATTGAAAAATTCACGTGATTATAATGGTTAAAGTTTTGAAATTGATTTCAGACGTTTCCTTCGCATTTACTTTATTAAAATTGAGGCAATTTTACGGTATTACAATTTCCACTCACCCCTCATATAACCCCGTAAGCCCTCGAATTAATGGAGAATTAAATTCACTACTCAATTGCTTCGTTTAATATTTAATTCACCACGAAATTACCTCATTTTCATGTGTCAATCACTTTCCCATAAAATTAACCATTAATGTCCATTCATTAATTGAAACAGAAAAAATTCATTGGAAATCAATTGATATATTTGACGTAATTTGTCATTTTCTGTCATATTTATGATTTTCAATTGTTTGAAGAAGAGGCTAGATGTCGAGTGAGTGTGTCTACTGATTTATGCAGAAAATATTTGCAAAGGGAGGGTAAAACACATACACACGGGGGAGAGAAAACTTAATGGATTGGTTTTGTGATGAAGACTTGCCGTTGCACATTGCCACTTTCAGAGTGACAATTTCCTGAAAGCTTCACTCTTTTATTTATACTTTCTTCTTCTTCTACATGATTCCTTGTGTTTTTTTTTCATCGTGCAGAGCCAGTGCACTTGGAGAATTCACTCGACAGATAGAAGCTCTTAATTTAGTTTAGTTTCTTAATTAGATGGTAGCATCTGATATTAAATTGTCTTAAATTAATTACGAAACTTTAGTGCGACGATATGAGAGACTGAATTTTCAACATCTAACATTCTCTGTTTTCCTCGGATTGGGGAAAAAAGTTTTACTCGAGACTGTGATTCGCTGAGATTCATTAATTGCGACGATAATTAATTAGGGAAGAGAGGGGCAAAATGGACTATTCGATTGTCATTGAAATTTCCTTTTCAAATCATTAAAAATAAGTCATTTATCTATTATAGTTCTCGAGATATAAGGAATTTCGATTTCAAGGTCACCTTACAGTTTTCATGAAAAAACTAATGGATAGTTTGAATTTTTCTCTCAATAATAATTGCACAAGTTGGAGTGAAGTTGTCAAGTTAATTTCACGAAATTTCCGACCGCTTAACAGAGGTGTCACTTTCTGTATAGTCCCTCAAGGGGTAGAGAGAGAGTTATAATCACCGAAAATACAATTTCCCTTCATTCCTGTAAATTAGTGTCAGACTGTTTCTAACAGAGTTGCGTTCCAATGCCACTCACAAGACTATAAAATACCTCATTCCCAAGTCTTTAATATACTTTATAATGTAATTCTATAAAAAGCACAATTTCTCATTAAATTTTCTTTCATAGGGAAAAGTGGGGTAAAAAGGCCACAAATTGAAAATCTAAAAAAAAAATATTTTCACACTTGATTTCTACATAAAATCGTCTCAGCTTTTCAATGGAATTATCAGAAGAACGTTATCTCCAACCGTTCAATAAGAATGTCCATTTTACCCCAATCTCCCCTATTTTTTATCCATTAATTCGTGAGAAATTTTCCTCACAAATAAGTGAATTACTGGAAACCATTATTTTTCTTCGGGCCATTCTTGAACCCCATTTGTTTGCACAATATCCGACCCTTCATTTCTTTTTCTTTTTTTGCAAAAAAAAAACTGCGAAGGCAACTCAATAAAGTTGCTTACGATAACGGAAATACAGACGTTTAGAAACGAGGGGAAAAAAAAAGAAGAGAATAGAGTCTCGGGTTAAATGGAGGACAAGCAGGTACCAGGTACCTTTATACTCGAAATCCGGAATCGGATTGCGTTCGAATTTCACTCCCCAAGTGGTGGAGAAAAAAAAACGTCAAGACAAACGAAATTGTTCGGTGAATAAAAAAGAGAATACAGATAGAACAAAAAAAAAGGAGAATTGAAGCACGTACGAGAACCAATTACTCTTCGACGTGAATGAAATCCCAATTAATACTTCAAATTTATCACGATGGAATTATATTTTCAGAATGGAGAAAAGAGAGTAAACATTGATTCAATTATTTTCTTACACCAATACATTTTGACATTTCGTGAAATTTCCTGAAATCGTGAAATTAAATTAATTCTTGAAGTAAAAAAACATTTGGAATTCTTCGGATTCTTTATTTTAAATTGAAATTCTCTTTTTTTTTGCTGCTGACACCAACTTTCTCAGATTTCCCAATCGATTTTTCTCATTTCTTTTTCTTCACCTTTGCTGCATCGTTCGTTTTTTCAACAACGATTGCTTCGCGCCTATTAACCTTTTCACGTGTAACATTTTAGCTTCGATTCGCCTCCTCTCTCTCTCTTTCAATGTGCGATTAGTCATCCAATGGTGTAAGGCGTGAGAAGGAAGAGTGGCACGCGATCACGCACATGTTTTCCTTAGTTCGAGGTTTATGTTCATCAGAAAGCCGCAGTTTAGAGAGAGACAGAGGTACTGGCAAAGTTCGCTGACGTGTAAACGAGCAATTAAACAATCTTCTGGGTAATCAACATGCCCCATTAAACGATAAGGAAGTTCTGGATCTGATAGAGCTGGTTCCCCCTATTTTTTAAAATAATCGTTTGCTTTATAAGAAATGAGGGATAATGTGTTTCTCCAATTCTCGATTGGGTGTTTAGAGAGAATTATGGGTGAATTTCAACCGGTTTTAGCAAGTGCATATCCTCATCATTAAATCCCTCCTTTTACCTTCATTATTTCCAGGAATATCTGAGGACTGATCATGCGAACTCATTTTTTCTCCCACACCCAGCATTCTATCGAGCATAACTCAATAAATAATTGCAATCGAGAAAAATGTTAAATACAAAAGTTGTAGATCTCGATGAGATAATTTTTTTTTGTATTTACATTTTTTCGCCATCTCCATTAATTAAAGAGATAACTTTAATTTTTTATTAGAAAATTGATTTTTCCTTTGTTCTCCATTTTCGATTGCCTCTATCTCGTTAAATGATGGGACCAGAAAAAAAATTACCAATTTCCCCGGAAAAAATTTCCTGAAAAATTAAGCTGAAGAAATTTTGTATTTAAACTTTTTTTTCTAAACTCATTATTTCAAGAGATATACAGGAGATATTCGAAATTTCTACGTGTATCCTGAACCGCTTGAAATCGGAAGTCGTTGGGGTTGGATGAGCGTGTAAAAATGAGAACGGTACACATTGCGGTGTCCCTCATCTTCAATAAGATAAAGGTAATAAACGTTGTATAAAAGACAATTCCTCATAGACGGAAAGTACAGTAAAAGCCAAGTGATATAGCTCATATTATTTAAATGGTCTACTGGTGCGGTTAGAGATAAAAGAGGCAAATAAAGTTGGCGAGTTCAGTGAGAATTGTTTGGGTTAACGGGGTAAAATAGAAGGAGGTAAGTTTAAAGACGACACGGAAAAGTTCAAGCCAGACTGACTAGGAAGATTGTGGATAATTGTTCTTGTTTCGTTGTCTCTTCAGTCTGTGGATTTTGCGCCCACTACTTCCTGACACCCGAGCGAGAGAGAACGCCTTCGCTTTGACCTAATCGCGATAAAAAAGCATTCAACTTTTTACAGTTTTTCTTTTTTTGTTGCGTTTATAAATATAAAATTGAAATTGTTGGAGGTGGATGAAAATAGTTTCATCTGTAGAAAATTTCCGGTTGTAAATCAAAATGATAAAGTTTATTTCGCTATAAAGTATAACGGAGATATGAGAAGTTTTTCCAAATTGAAATGAAGTTAAATAAACTGAATTTCTTTCATTTCGCTAGTGACACCTACGGATGTTGGGGGGGGGGGGGGGGGGAAAAGAAGGTATTTCCTTTATTTCCACTGCCGAAATACCTAAACACGGTTCTCGACAGTGAAAAAAGGGAGGAGCAAGGTCGAGAGAATAAAAAAGACACGAGGCAAGTGGTTTCAGTGTCCTGAGGGTAATCCTGTTACTCTGGGTCTGTCCGTAAAATGCAAAATGCTTGGATAAATGCAAAACCGTGGACAGAGTGTCAGACACTAAAGTTTTCCCCGACGTCTCTCCATCGCGTTTATCATTTCTCTCTTTTTCCTTGTCCAACTTGGAACTGTCATTTCTATCGCTAAAATTTCACCAAGACATTATTCAAAACTTCAGGAAGTAAGACAGACACAATTTATGTTTTTCAGTTTTTTTTTTTTTTTTTTGGGTGAATTTAAAGAAACGTTAATTAATTTCATTGAATTAAATTGCAGTTAATGAGAAGAATGCAGAATTAAATTGTGTTTTGCTCTCAATTTCTCTAAAACCTCCGCATTGTTTAATCCGGATGCTTTAATTTAGATGAAACAAATGTCGACTCTAGCCCACGTTAATTTTCACGTGTAAATTGAGTGATTATTAATATTTCCTTGTGAAACTATCACGATAATTAATGAACAAAGAAAAACTCTAAAAAAAATGATCATTTTTACACTCCTTTTGTCGTGCCATCTTCATTATTCACAGAGTTACTTTAAACTGAGAATAAATCATGAGAATGTGACTTGATAATTAATTACAATTATCTCATTAGTGAATCAAGATAAAGATAAATGTTGAATACAGAAATTGTTAAGGTTTAAACTGCTAAAATTGTGGATGAAGAAAATTTCCAGTTATCTCCGACAATTATCAAGTTAAATACCTCTAAATATTAAAATACGAAATAACCGCAGGAAAAAGAAGAAGAGAATGAAAAAAAAAAAAAGATGCACATAAAGCCCGTTTCAATTGCTCGGTTTGCTTCAATGTAATCACAACATTGCTATCTTTATACTATAGCTGGAGGCCTGCCTAGTGGTCTAATCGAGACCAAACCAGAGATTGCCTGGGTGGTACCTTAATGAACCACTCTGTCTCTCTCCAACTTCGTCTCTCTATTCTAAACGCTTGTGTCCGCGTTGTGCCCCTACAATCGAGATAACCCTATGGGGTACGAATCAATCGATGTGAAACTATAGGCCCAGTGCTATCAACTGCCGCAGGAGTACCCGTATGGGACACACTGTATATACCCTCTGTTAAAGACAATTTAGATCAAATTTAATTATTCTGGCTGTTGAGAATTCTCAGAATTCCATCAGGAAAATCGTGAGGCAGAGGGATGAAAAGTGGCCTATGCGATAGCCACCGAAATTCTCAATCTAAATCACTACAATCAACCTGCTCTATCTCTCATAGTTCCCAAGATATAAGCAATTTCGATTTCAAGGTCACCTTTTTTGTTTCCAACCACTATAAAACTAATTTAATCCCTGATCCGGGAATAAAGTGGAGTTCTCATAAAAATATGATACATGTGATTTTTCCAAAGCTCCTCAATCACTCCCGAGGGTTAAACGAACTGATTAATTAATCGTCCCTGGTATTCCTGATTTTGATTGATCGATCGTTGTTCCGCTATCCTCTCGACTTGACGCGAGTCTCCGTGCTTTTCATTTCCACTTCCCCTTTAGCTTTCTCTCTCTCTCTTCATCACTCCACCATTTCCCCATCTATACCTTCATTCCAATTCGCCTGCCATCCGTACAGAAACCATATAGATATATATGTATTGTGCGTTACTATAGAATCACTGGGATGGTGAACATTTACCACTACCCTTGGCTCGCTATTCCAAGCTTTCCGACAATTTGCTGGTAAGAGCTTATACCATACCAAGCACAGGACTTGGAGTCCTGAAAACCATGGTTACCATGGTACTGATTATACCTCAATTAATTAAATCTTAATTTATAGCTAATTGATTAATATTAAAGGCTGAGACAAATTACGGGATTTTAAGGCTCCATGTCACATTTATTCTCACAAATCCATCCGAAATATTCAAAGATCCTCTTGATTCGCTTCGAATGAAAGTGCATACACTTGAGTACCAAGGCTTTCACAATCAATAATCGATTTGTCAGAATTACTGTTTATGAAGAGCCTCAGAGTAGAGTCAAGTGGTCAAGTGAACAATGGCCAATACTGTATGAACAATCCTCTAACACACAGAATCCCAATATCTCCGGGCATAATGAAGCATCCGTTCATGATTTCCGCAGAGATATTCGCCCCAAACAACCTCAAGCCCAGTAAACCTTGCATTAGGCTTTCTATCATCCAGAAGGGACAGAAATTTTGTTACTATCTCTGTTCACCGGAATTTACACTGAATAATTACAAATACCTCCTTCACAAGCTCAACTGTTCCTCTCCTCCATTGCCTTTTGCTATCGACATAATTTCCGTTTACCAAATACAGTAAATGCTTCAACTGTGGATACTTGGATGCAAATTAAACGTTTCCAGTTCATGTATATATGTTTTGTACCCCACCTCCTATATCTCACTGTTGCTCGAGTGTTTCAGCACACTTTGGCATAAATAGAATAGGCCAATGGCCGAGGCCACTGACAGCAGGAGCAATGGCTTGGCGTTTGTGTTAATATGCTATGGTGAATACTGCATATTCACAAGTTTCTGGTAACGTTTCAAAATCAGAAATCCATTAGTCAAAACGGTTATGGGCTTCTGTGGTCACGTACCTTTTTGGTAGTGTCAAATACATCATTCTGCATTTTTTTTGTATCCACTTGACAATGCCATTTCAATAATTTACAATTGTATTATAAAAATTGTGGGGATTTAATGAATTTGCTTTTTCAATAATAAAACATAATTGGAATTGTGAAAAAAGCAAATTTTCCCCACCACTTGGCCTTGGTAATGTATCTCTGGCAGTTTGCCAATGCAACATCAGCAGAGGCAGTAAGTCTGTATCCAAGATCGATCTATGCGAGAAGAGAAATGTTGGAGGCCTTTCTAATAGCACAAGTGGAGCCTGGGTAGGGTACTCCTTGGACCGTAACGCGATACGTTTACGAAACACTAGGAGGGGTACATGGCAACCCCCGCAGTGGTAGGGCGCCAACTCAAGGATAAGAAAAGATTTGAGATATAAAAAAAAAAGAGGAAACTAAAGGCTGCCTTTTCTTCGCTACATTACACTCGGCAATTATTGATTAGGACTTCTTTTTTTTATGGTCTTCCGTACAAATGCATATCATATTACATCCTGAATAAATTGGTAGTGAGTCAACTAAGAATTTATAATTATAATTGAAACTCGATACGGGCGTTCATTTGTAGACTAATGGGAGTCGAATTACAAATTAATCAATGGAAACGATACAAATTTCATTATCCTCTGGGAATTATTGAGAATTATCGAATGGTTTTATTGGGAATTTTTGATTCATTAAAGTATTAGTGTCGAAACGATTTCTTCATTCATCATCATTGACGCATCATTAAGACTGAATTTTCAAAGCTTCAGAGCTATCTATCATCTTTCCATGATAGATAGTCTTTCCTCCACTTTCTTTCTTGAAAAAAAAAAACCATAATTTTTCCTTCTTTTCTTATTTTACAATCTCTTCATTTTGTCTTTCGTAATTTCCCAAGAGCGTCAGGATGTTTTGCACGTCTGCCAGTGTCTGTCCACCGGTTTTCAGGGTAATTTTTTCTTCTTTTACACATTCATCCTCATCTTCCTCTCAGAGGGTTCGACCATCTGCTGCCATTTGAATCGTTGTTTTCTAGCGCCACTATTCCCAACACTGAGACGGACAGATACGAATGAAAACTAGATGAAGAGGACCAATGGATATTTCCTCTCATTCCTCTTTAGACCTAAAATTCTGATTTGAATATTTGCGAGAGGGTGAGAAAAGGGAGAGACAAGCCTGCAGGCACGTCACGCTACTCTGGGCTTTAATTAAAACTCCTGTTAGCCCTCAACAGGAAAACTCGTCCACGGATGAAAATCAAAATATAACACTACTACTCTCCCTAAAATTGTTTATTTCCTTTTTGCAGATATGCTGTTTTTTTTTTGTTTTACTCTTTTCTGATGAAATATAAAAAGGAAGCATATGAATTATACAAGTTTTAATCACGGCCTCTACGTGTCACATATTTAATTGACAGACTTTCAGAGATTTTAATTAAGTCCAGCTGTGATTCGTCTAATTGACGTATTCACTTCGTTAATTTATTTTAATTGATACGTAGGGAATATGGTGAATTATTTTTTTGCAGAAAATGTTGTTCATCTCGGACAACCGATATTGCTCCTATAAGCCTCGATGGAAAATCATTTTGAGAATCCCCGAGTGAAGGAGAATTTTATTACCTGCAAATCGAAAATTCGATTTGAACTTAACTCAATTGCGACAAAAGGTAAAAAAGAAAGGAGAACGGATGTAAGAGAGAAATGAAGGGACTCATCGTCGAATGTGAACGACCGCAGGAATTTATTGGAAATAGGGGATAAATCGAGAGGTGGAGGATTTGATAGAGTTGGACATGACGTAGGCGTGTCTGTGTCTATACTCTTCAACGATTTCATACTTGTCTTTACTCGAGTGGCCTGTAGTCCCTTTTGGCCACCTCCAACTGCAGATTTCTTTCTTTTTTTTTTTGGATGGAGAGTCTTATTTCATCGAGTGGAAGGAGCGATTTCTGGACATGAATTACAGTTGAATGAAGTTATATAAATGTGAATCAAAAGTTTTTCGTCGGCTCTCTTTTCTTCGTCAATTCTTGGGGATTTTTTTTCTTCCACCTTTTTTTTATACGAAAATAGCCACTGCCAGACACACTGAAATACGTCGGGACAGATTAGTTCCGAACCAGATGCACACATGGCTCTGAGTTGTGTGAGATGATTCGATGCATTTGGAATAGGAAAAATGTTTGATTTTTTAGTCAACGACTGATTTCTTGAAGAAATTGAGAATTTTTAAAGGAAAAAAAATCAACAATTCCATCAATTTTATGGGATAATTCAAGTTTTTTTTTACTTAAGTTTATCACTTAAAATTGAAAAATAAGCCATGAAAAATTCAGCAAAATGTTACCAACGAAAACTTTGTTGAACTGGACTAATGCCAATTGCCAAGGAGTTTCACCCACTTGAAAATCTTCTCTCCCTCCAAGTAATGATTGCGGAACTGAATTTCTACCGTTATTCTCAACCCCTCCACGACATAATTCAGCCCCAGGATTACGACTGAAAGTGTCATGGCATTGTCTCAAACCGTTCAGTAGAACTTGGGTGAATTATCATGAATGGATAACTAAGACCAAAATTTCCCCCTCTCTGACAATCAAAGAACAGATTCAATGAGGAATTCTTGCTTGCAAGCATAATTTTTACTCGTTCCATTCGCAAATCGATTTTGCGGCGAACAAAGAAACGAGGTCTCTCGAATCCCACTTCTCGTGTTAATATCTTTGAAGCCGTTGGGTTTATCGGAAAATCTCAAGAGACCTTTTTTGTAGAGAATTTCAAGAGCTTCAAAAAAGATCTCCTGAGATTTTTCGATAAACTCAATATTTCCCGAGATATCTTTAATTGAAAAAGCATTAAATTTTTATTGAAACTCAAAATTAAAGAGAAAAAGTTTCAAACATCAGAGATACATCAAAGTCTCATTCTCGCCATTATCCCAAAACACACACATCCTTAAAAAAACCCCCTGAATAAATACAACCCGTCATAACTCCTGCTTTCTCCTAAATTTTCGTAAACAGAACTTCGCATTTTCTCGACAAAAAAGGTTACAAAAAAAGAAGCGAAGCCTTTGTGTAACATGCAGACGCACTCTCCTCATTTCTACGAGACTTTGTAAAAATGTCATTTCATCCAACGGCTGTTTACATTTGAAACACGAGAAAAGGAGAGTGAGAATTGTGTTGGGGTAAGAAAGACAGTGAATTGCGCTTGAGCACGCGTAAACCCAGGGGGTAGACACACTCTTGCAGGTCCTCGAGACTTCCTACACCCCTCAATCCTCCTCCTCTGCACTCTCCTCTTTTGCACGCACCCCAGTGAAAAGCAGAGGGGAGTGGTGTCGTTGAGGCGCCTTCAAAACATCCGGCAATGGAATTCCAGTGAAAGCCATCCACTGGTATTCACCCAAAAGGGGTTAGAAAAGGAGGAATCGAGAGGAGAGGTGGTCCATTGTGTTGGGGTAGTACGAGTGGTTATCTGCAAATGAAGGACTGCAAATATCCGCACGAAATTGATGCTAGTGGTTTTGAATTCAATGAATTATAATCGTTTTTTTAATTATTTTTATTCTCGAAAAAAAAGCAGTTTCTTTGGAATTATCGAATATTTAATGAAAATTACGGGGTAAAATGAGGTGCAGGAATAGGCAAAACTTCTGAAAAATCTGAAAAAATTTGAGATTATTCGCAAATGTGTTTACATTATTGTTGAATTTTTTCAGATTTTTAGTCATTTTTATTTTCGAAAAAAAACACAGTTTCTTAGGAATCATTGAATATTTAACG
This sequence comes from Aleiodes testaceus, assembly GCA_963565655.1. Lineage (NCBI taxonomy): Eukaryota > Metazoa > Arthropoda > Insecta > Hymenoptera > Braconidae > Aleiodes > Aleiodes testaceus. The sequence goes on from OY751423.1 coordinate 4,304,894, forward strand.
AAAACGTCGCAACTCGTCTGATCGATTTATGCAAATCAATATTGCAGAAAGGGGAAAATGAAGGGGTAATATGTGTTTGCTCATGTCTGACGTGTAACGTCGTAAACAATGTCGAAGAAAAAAAAGGAAACAACTTTGTTTCAGCTTTCGGATGAGGGGAGAATTGGAAGAACAACTGTTTCTTTTCCATTAACAAGTTTCCTCGTATATGAGAAAAATTTTGTCATTTTTTTTTCTCCTCTTTCTTGAATACGTGTCATGAACAGAATAACCGGACTTTGGAGACCTCCTTACACTCTACGTTTTCTATGAAATCGATCGTCTATTGTTGGCTCATCTCGTCACGCTTCGTTTCATCTCGGGAAAATTCTTTTTATCCTTGTCACAAGTTTGGAATACTTTTTCATCTTTTTCTTACTCATTCGTTTCAGTTTTGTAATGGTTACGAAGGATGAGGCAACTTGCCAGAAACTCTCCCCTTTTTTCCCCATTTTTTTTTGTTAAAGAAAAGTTGATAATTTTATTAATATTAATTCATCAAAAAATTGTGCTAATTATTTAGAGTTTAAAATTTCCAAGTCTCTCCCTCAATTCTTCATTTCTGTATCCAACTTAAATAAGACATTGAATAATGAGAAGAGAGAGAAGCTTTCGGTGGCTATTATTACTTTTCTGGCCAGAACTTGAGTTTGCCCTGTACTTATTTTCAGTGTCCGGCAAAAAGCCCTCCTCCAACTGTTGTAATTATAGTCGTTGCATTTAGAGCGTGTGCCCGTTTGCTGATATCGCAATTGCTTTTTCTCCACGATTATTCCCCCCTTTTTTTTTTAATGAGAAAAAAACAAAGTTCAAGTCAACACTCCACTTTATCACCAAAACTTTTGCTAATGAAATTGAGGAATTTTTTAAAAGTAGGCTCTTGATGCTTATTGCGGAAAAAGGAGTTTCGATTATGGAAATCGAGGATATTCATTAACTTCTCTTTTCCCACATTTTTCTTTCTCTTTTTCTTCATAAATAAAAGTTTATTTCTATCCTCAAGATGTGAATAAGTAATGGGGAAAGGGTTCGTAATAGTAGGAATCTAGAGTCCATGGGAAAACCGGAATTGCTTAGACGATAGTTTTAGCAAAAGACATGCTACCATTATATATCCAACATACTAAGGAGCTCCAGACTTGTAGTTATGAAATTAAAAGGGGGGAGCAGGGAAATAATGCCCCCTGCAGTAACTGAGGGCGTAACAGTCGATAATTCATATCACGAATGATATTGAATATTCAGGTATCTCCATGAGTTCCAAAGCTGTCTGGTTCCATACCTAATACAATGGAACAATTGCCAAAACTTTTCAAACTTCTGCATTAGTCCGTGATATTTGGCAGTTCATAAACAAAAATTTGGGGATGGTCCGAGGGGTGGGTACAACATGGTACTAAATTACAGTCACGATTATACTCGAACTACACGCCTGGGGCTTCAGCTGTTTCTGAAATATTTAATAGCTCCTTAATTTCGGGGTTAAATGAAGTGCAAGAATAGGCGAAACTTCTGAAAAATTTGAAAAAATTTGAGATTATGCGTAAATGTGTCTACATTGTTGTTGAATTTTTTCAGATTTTTCCATTGGTTTCTATCTGAATTTAAAAATTCTAGTCTCATAGTTTCTCCAGGAATTTCCGAAAATTCTACACTTTTTTTCTACTATGAAACTGTGAAAGTCAAATTAACGTGTTTCTATAGAGTTTGAAAGCAGCAATTTCATCGTCGGCGAAGCCAAGATATTTTGCATTCTCTCCACCCAATTTTCCCATAAAGTGAGTTAAAATATTCATTTTTTTCTCTCTCAAAACCGCTCTTTGTGTCATACTGACGTTACTATCACCACAGCAATCACGGTAACAATGGAATTTATCGAGCAACCATTATTAATGAAAATTATTGTGCTCATGGCTACTAACACACGTATGCCAATGCATTTATGGTGAATCGTAAAACCCTCAATGTTCCCTGGCGTCATTGTCAAAAGCAGTTCGAGTTCGATGCTGTCATAACTGAGCTTGATGATGCAAGCCACTGCAATCCCTCTAACCTACCCCCCCTTTATCGTCTCTTCCTCTGCCATTATGTCGTAAATCGCACCCTATCGGTTTCGCATTTTCATTACCATTTGAAAGCCTTCCAGTTTTCATGTCAATAACAGACAGCGTCCATGTTTGGGTAATTAAAAGTACGCAATCCTCATCTACATAACTCTGTAAATAATTGAGATACGAAAAAATGTTAAATACAAAAAATATAGAGCTCAATGATACAAACATTTTTCCCATTAACCATTTTCACCTATCTCCAATATTTCCCCTTCATTTTCACCATGAAAAAACCATAACAAAGGAAAAATCTCAATTTTACTACAATATCACCCACAACTCCTTGAATAATAATGATAGAAAAAAACTTTAAATACAAAAAATCCTCGTCACATAAAGACGAACAAATTTTCCATTTACCATTTTTCTCTATCTCCATTATTTCTCCGGGAAAACTCGTGAAAATGAATTAATAAAAAAAACACAAAACATATTTCAATGATAACTTAATAACGTTCCAGATGTAATATGCATTAACACGCCCATACAACTTCTACCCAGCAGAAAAAAACGAATAAACCAAAATAAATGAAAAAAAAAAAGAAAAAAAGTAACAACCCTGACACCTCGGATATAACGACACAAAAACTTCCTACATCCAGTTATTGCGTTACAAAACATTGTTATCCAGAGAATTGTACTGTGCGCCAACAAACGCTTATTACCATTTCTAATGCGACTACAAGCGATAAATCACACGGTAATAATTTTCTCGTTCGCATCTCGACGCCCCCATACCCTTCCTCAAAATTATATATATCTATGCATAACATGTAGCCCGTGATAAATCTCCCAAACATTGCAACCTCCCCAAAACATTTTTTTTATTTTTGAAATTAAATACGAAGATCTCAATTTTTTGCTTCACTGGAATTGAAAAAAAACCAGTAGAATATTCGTCTTTCATCGATTTTTTTTTCCTCCATTCTCATGCTTTTTATTACTTCTGTTGCAGTGATTTGAGACCAGCTTCCTTGGAGAAAGGCCAGGAGACATTGCGCCTCAGAGTATACGCATGTTACGCCTGGGGTGGTCCACTATTGGTTGCTGGACTCGCTGCTCTCCTAGATCATCTGCCACCCCAGGACAACTATACATTTTTACGTCCAAGATTTGGCGAGAAACAGTGCTGGTTTTATGGTGAGTTTCCATCTTATTCATCTCCTCCTTTTATTCATAAAAAAGGTTCATGAATATATTTTCCACGATATCTCGAAAACGAGTGGATTAATCGAAATTTATCAAGAGACATTTTTTGTAGCTTTTGAAATTCTCTACAAAAAAGGTGTCTTGCAAAATCCCCGTAAAATTAACTGCTACAAAGATATTCATCATTTTCAAAAAAAAAATCCGAAATTTCAATTAAAGTAAACTTGAGTTTAACCAGAATTTACATACAAAATAATTAGTTGAATAATTTCCATGCTCTGGTCATTAAGAGGATAATCCAGGGGATTTCCCGAGTATCGTTGTGTGTACACATTGGGTTTTCCATGGGAATAGGAGAGGTATTATATGCACCAGTTATAGGGCCTATAGTTTGCCTTTATTCCACTCGGACCAATAAGAATGTAACCGTATGCACAGTGGGGCCGTGTATCTTCCAACAGAGCATTTAACGAGAAACACATAATCCACCATTCTGTTCTGTTAATCCCAAAAACACTCGTGTGTCTACCTTTCTCTAATAACTACCCTCATACACTCTACCATTTATTCAGAAAAATCTTTTATTATTTCTCTGTCCACTCATTTCGCATCTATTGTCACGATATTTCAACCTAGACATTATTAAACTCACTTCAGAAATGAAAGAAATGAAAAATACAGGCACAATAGTCCAAAATATTGTACTCCAGTCGAGAGGATTATATCGATTTAAAAAAATATCCCAAAGATTATCTCGAGAGTACTCGAAACAAAATCCTCAATATTTTTTTTTCAATATTAAATATCTCTGAAAATAATGAATTTATCAAAAAAAACTCAAGACACTTTTTTTGTACAGAATTTCGAGATCTACAAAAAAGGTGTCTTGAGTTTTTTCCATAAATCCATTAGTTTCGGAGATAATTAATGAAATGGATAGAATAGTAATTTCCTCTCATTCACTCTTCAATTGAAGAAACTCAAGTAATTCTCACTGTAAATCATGATAATTGTGTCCTCAGGGAGTTCTGCCTGTTTGGGACAATGCAATAGGGGCTTTTTGGATTTTCCCTGGAAAAAAAAAGAAGGGAAGCTAGTGCAGGCTTCTTTCCTAAGTACTGTTGTAAAGCAAGTGTATACTGTATCACGAGAGAGAACCGAGACGATAGGGTGGCGAGATAAACCTTGGCGCCAGTAAGCCCGGGCTTCTAACTAACCCCGTGGGGTAACTTTCCACCCCATTCCCCACGCCTTTTTCCCCTCCCCTCATACACGAAGTAAACTACCAATTGCCATTGCACCCTCTCTCTCTCTTTCACTCTTACTTTCATCCCCACGATTTCGTTGAATGTAACCGCACGAGAAGTGGTAGTCTTTCTCTATTGTAATCGCTTCTATATCCTATTCTTCAAACAGCTGGAAAATTTCAAAACCCATGCAATTTAGTATGGATTAGAACGATTATGTTGACTCACACGAGTGCACTTTACATGCACGTAATTTCCTCCAATCAATTCCTCCATTTTTTTCATTTTTTTCTACAGAAAAGAGAAATTTAAAAAAAAATTTGAATATCTCGAAAAATAAAAGAGATACGAAAAAATTTGTAGAGACCTTTTTTGGAGCTCTTGAAATTCTCTACAAAAAAGGTCTCTTCAAAAATTTCCGTATCTCTTTTACTTTCCAAGATAAATAGAGATGATTATCTCAAGTTTTATTTACTTAAGATAGAATTTTTTTTCTTAAACATCGAACAAAAGATGTTATCACGAGATCCTTTATCTCTGAAGAAAATAATTCTTTTATCATCCCTTCCACCAAATTTAATTACCCCAAATGAATTCAAACAACGTAACTTTTAATTTTCCCCGAAAAAAGTGGAATGAGTGAAACAGAAGAGAGTATTCATTTAAAATACGATGAGAAATGATAAGTGCACGTTTCGTAACACGTGCGGGCAATGAATAATGGCTCGTGTATATGGGGATGAGGGGAATAATATCGCGGCAGTGTTGAATTCAAATTCATTGGGAGCGATTTTGGTATTCGATAATTCAGAGCTACTATTTCATTACGCATTACGAGTACGCACTTCTCGAATTTTTTCAACCCCCTCGAGGGCTCGTCCCAACACGTAGAAGAGACTGCGTTTTCGTTCAATCAAAATAATTGCGTTAAACTGTATTTGAAGAGGGGGAAAGGGTGAGCAGGTAGTGCCACTTAGGCCGTCCGATAATCCGAAATAAATTGCTCGGAAACTCTCCTCATTCCACGAGCACCCTAAGTACATAGACACGAAATACAGTCAGGTAGTCATAGCCCGAGGGATAATTTATAATTTCCTTTACGATCATCTCGTTCTTTGATTCATTCGCTTATTCAACCGTAATAATTGGGCCGTTTTATATTTTTCAAACGTTTTTTTTTTCCCGAATTTATTTAACGATATTCACCGGAAATTTCCATTAATCATCGTTATTCCAATATTGTGAATTTAATTCTCGTATCATTGATCGCAGGCAATTGATAAAATAAATGAGATTATTCCAATAAATTCAGTAAATTCATGAAAATGAGGTAAAAAAATTATTATTTGAAAATTTTTAAATGGAAAATCCATTAACAAGATTGATACAAGTGTCTAGACATGACTGCACCAAAGTACTATGGAAATCAAGGGGCAAAAGGGGCAGGAGAAAAGGAGGGGATGAGGGAGAGTATTGCTAATCGAGTTTGACTGTGAGGACCATAAAGTATCGGGTTGGCCTACGGTATACTGGCACGCGTGGACATAATTCACTTATGTTTGTTATGGGTTGCCATGGGAAGTGAGATATAACCAGTGGCACTGGCCGAAACAGCTATTGTTGGAATTACGCCAAAAACTAAGCGAACCCTCCTCCTCCTCCTCCTCATGGTCCAGCGAAAATCCGCATAGGGAGACAGAGATGAAGTGGAGGAAGAAGAGAAATAGGAGATAGTTGGTGAAGCATTTTATCCAACTAGCCTGATGCTCTGAACGTGAAACTATCAACAAGGAGAGCAACGAAGAAGCATTATAGATCAGAAAGTTTTGGTCCCTCGTGGAGATCCAACATTCTCTCATACCATTGGACAAACTCCTTCTTTTCATTCTTTTTTCTTTAATTTTCTGGCAACAAGAATGAACACTGATTTCCTCCAACGTGACTAGAATCGAATATTCCTTGAGAACCGTTGAGTTTAGGGAAAAATGTCAAGACACCTTTTTTGTAGAGAATTTAATGATCTTCAAAAAAGGTGTCTTGAGTTTTTTCGATAAATCCAGTGGCTACAAAGTTATGAGCAGAAATGTGAAATTTTTTATTACCTCTACTCGAAGAGGCATGAAAAAAAAAAGGAGAACAATTAATCCGAGCCCTTGAGATAATATTTTTCCATGAATATGCGATGTTTTGACCCGCGGCAATTTTTTCACGTCGACTTAGAATGGAGGGAAAAGAGTGAAAGAGATGATCTAGCAGCAATCTGCCAGAAGCAGCGTTGGAAAAAGGGGGTGAGGGAGGTTTTAACGGAGTCTATGGGAGGAAAAGAGAAAAACGGTAGTAACCACAAACAAAGCCATAAATAAAGTAACCCCTCTCGTCGTTTAAGCGGAGAGCTAAACGTGTGGACCAGTCAGAAAGTCAAACAGAAAAAATAAATAAATAGGAATGTGTGTATGTGTGTGTGTGAATGCATATCCAACACTGAATTTTAATGAATTTTTTATGAACATCTGATAATTCTTCCTTGAAATATTTGCCTTTTATTAAATTAAACTGCGAGATTATGTGAAGATTAATTGCATCAAATACCAGAGATCTCGAGTTAATGGAAAATATATTATCCTTGAGGTTATTTATTTTTTTAAAAAGAGAAATTGCGTGATTTTGTCGTTTTAAATTAATGGAAACTATCTTCCGTCCACTGGTTTATTTATTAAACTCATTTATTTATTACCGAAATTAAACTGAAAATTATTTTCAGTGAAATAGATAAACCAGAAGCTCATCTCCCATTCAGACTGATTTTCAAGAACGCCTCATTCGTTTATTATTGAATGGAAGTTTTGAAAATTCAACCCGAGACGGTTTAAACGTTTAATTTTAGATATCATTTTCTGCGTTCCAATCATTCTCAATACTCGGAAATTCAGTTTACCATTTGCCTTGATTATTGAAGTTTGATTCAACCTCTCATTGACATCCGGATGTTTTGAAATTAATTTTTTTTTTTCATTAATTCAATGGAAATTTGGTTGAAATTAATGCATCTTACTTTTTAATTTTCCCAATATTTTATTTTTTTATTATAATTTATCGCATTCTCATACTTTTTTTTCTGTCAAACAGGTAATCATGAGATGCTGGCATACTTCCATGGACCAATCGGCGTTCTTCTTGCAGTGAATGTTCTCTTTTTCGTGGCAACTGCACGTGAATTGACCTGCGGACTGTGGAAAGGGGAATTTGTAAAAAGCACAACCGAGAGGTAAGGATCAAATTTCTCGGCATTTTCATTACTTCAAAGAATATCCATAAAAGAAATTCTGGTAAAGTGTCTTCCAGGTTCCTTCAACTCTTGTGCTGATGGAGGGAAAAAAAAAAAAAAACGAAAATAAAATGCCTGTCCTGGCAATTTCAAGAGTCACTGAATTAGACCGGTTTTCCTACGCCTCTTTTATTTCAAACGAAAAGAATTTGATTCTAAATTATTTGTCTTACTTTTTATTCTCAAATTCTCACGTTTTTATTTCTCTATCCACTTTATCCTCTCCTGGCTGCAATGGAGAAATTAAATCTTTCAAATAAATTAATGTCTCTAATAATTCCAAAAAAAATAAAAACAGTAATACGATTTTTTTTTTTGAGCACAGATAGTTGACTCTTGACTTTTATGATTGGCAATAAAATTCAAACTCTTTTGAAAGATCTAACAATCATTAAATACTCGTGTACCACGTGATGCTGAATGTTCTTCATTGATTCTATTTTCGAGATTATTCAATACTCTGGTATTTAATGTTAATTTAATTTTGGCACAACAGTGGCTCGAGGTCATTTAAAATTCCATTCAAGGCTGATAAATATTTTCATTAAAATTTCATACAATAATAATGATTCATTGACCTTTTTTTTTTCTCATTGTGAAGTAGCTCTCTTTGTTGGTTTCTTGAAGTGGTCATCCTTGAGTGAGTTGAGAATGTTGTCCTTCGACGCATTTGTCTTCGGTAAATGAACTTTTTCATGAAAACTTTCACTGCAGCAACGTTTAAGAGTGAAAATGTGGATAATTTTAATATCCAAGATTCGTATAGAGAACATTGAATTATTCATTTTCCCAGTAATTCCTCTACATCTACATTATTTACGATTTTATCTACAGTTGAAAATTCAACATCATTGCAAACAGAATTCCTAACACAAGAGTAATAACTTCCTCACTACGTTGAATCACCTTGCATCTCTCCACCTCCATTCGTACAAACTGAAATAAAATCTCTTCGTCTTCATTCACCTCAGGATGAAGACGTCGAATAAAGTTTTACGGTGCTGAAATGTAATGGAAAGCCATTTCATCTGATCGTGAACCTAATTCGTACAAGTTGATACCAATTCCCCCTATTTTTTCTCACATTTTCTCCTCTCCTTAAACTCTCATTTTTTATTTACACATCTGATATCTTATTTTTCTTCATCTCACGTTCGCCCTTTGATTTCTCCCTTTTTCGTTCCCCCAAACTATCCATCAAAGTCTCATCAATGAGAATTCATTGGAAATGGGGGCGAAAAAGAGGAAAAGTGGAAAATCACTGATTACACCTCTTTCAACTCAAATATCTCGGAAAATAAAGGAGATTGAGAAATTTTCCTAACCACCTTTTTTGTAGCTCTTGAAATTCTCTAGAAAAAACGTTTCTATAAAAATTCTCTATCTTCTCTTGCTTCTTACTTATTTCGTAAAAACTCATGGAATGTTTACTTTTTTTATGTGAAAAATGGTGTTTTGAAGACAGCCTCTTACTGAAACAAGAGGAAAATAAAATTACAGTATTTTTCACATTTTTATATTTATTCTTATTTATTTATTTTCATTTTATCTCACCCTGAATTCTCTTGCTCCTTCGATTTCGTGCGCTGCCAAGTGGAAATCTGTGTTTCGCCTTTCCGCCCGCGAAGACGCTTCAGACACACGTACCCAACCAGTTTCGCTCCCTTGCACTCAATTCCTATTTCACAGTAGGGCGAAAGCGCTTCTTCTCTTTATTTCTCATCATTTTATCTCTCTCTGCTCATTCTTTACTTTTTATATTTATTCCTTTACACTCCAGGTTGTCGTCATTTTTACGTACACCAACGTTCAAACGATAAAAGTATTATTTTTATCTTTAAAAAAAGGAGAAATTATTCACTCCACCTCTTTCTTGTCATATCTTCTTTATTCCTTCTTTTATAAAAATCATCAATGCAGAAGAATTCTTCTGCTCTATTCTCAAATAAAAATATTTCAAATAATTGCTGCAGAAAATAGAAAAAAATGGGAATTTGTCTCAAAGTGGATATTTTTTTTTTCACGTCCCCCATTTTCACTTGCCAAAATATCTATTTTTACATCAACATCCCCACTATCTTGAATTACAGTATGAAAATCCTGGAAGGCACTTAACTCGAGCCGTTTATAATAATTAGTGATGGTTACTAAAATAGAAATTTTCTACTTGACTCATTAAAATACTTTTTTTACGTCTCTACTGTAATTTTGACAAATTAACAGTCTCCTTGATTAATTAATTCACTTTGATCCTGAAATAGATTATAAAAACAATAATTAATTATAAAAAATCGAAAATAATGGAGTGATGGATTCAATTGTCAATATCTCGGAAACTACTGGGTTTAGGGGAATTTGTCAAGAGACCTTTTTTGTAGAGAATTCAATTCTACAGAAAAAAGGTGTCTTGACGAATTCTCCTATCTCTCTTAGTTTCCGAGATAATCGCAGATTAATCCAATTTCTAAATTTATCGCAAATGACCATTTTAAAAATTTAATAATCAGTCCTCTTTCCAGGGCTGCACTTGGACGTGTCTGCTTGAAGCTGGTGTTTGTCATGGGTGTCACGTGGATTGCTGATTTTATATCATGGGCAGTTGGAGGTCCAAATTACATGTGGTATTTTACGGATCTTATTAATGCACTGCAAGGATTATTTATATTCATTGTTGTTGGATGGCAGCCACAGGTACGTGCTGGCTTGAAAAGATTATTCAATAGAAATCCACGTACCAATGCCGGAAGACAGGGTAACGGACTCAGTACCACTAGTCACGGAATGCCAAGCATGGGAGACAGCGTGACGCAAAATCCAAGTACCAAGACTGCACCGTTGGAGACCATCTGTTAAGTCAAATCAAAAAAATAACAGTTTTTGTTGGTTTAGTTATTCTTTTTTTTTTCCTGTATTTTCGTGTGATTTTTTTCACTCATCTCTCGTTTTTTTCATCTGAACAGGAGAAAAAAGGGGCAGAATGAGACTGTTATTCATTGTTTATCCAAAGAGAAAAAAAAATCACGTGACAATAATTTAATTCTTTGACTGAGACAGAATTATTTGAAGTTTCGGAGGTTTTTTGGGGATTATCTTGGAATCTGAGGGAGATAGGGGAATTTTTGTAGAGACCTTTTTTAGAGATCTTGAAATTCTGGAGAAAAAAGGTCTCTTTGAATTTTTTCGTATCTCTTCTCGTTTTTGAGATATTCAAGGAAGTTTCGAATAATTCGCTTTTTTCTCTGTAAATGAGATTCTTTTATGAAATTAATGAAACACAGAAATTTATTGACAATTTCTGGTGAGTATACGAAAAGGTGAAGATAATTGAAGATAAACGGAATTTTTGAAACGTTTTTTTCACTCTTTTTTATAGAATTTTTTGAATGATAATTGATGTGGAAAAAATTGAGAAAAAATTGAGTAAAAATCGCGTGTCAAGGGCATAATGACAATTCGTGACAATACAGAGAAATTTTTTTAAGTAAATGAGGAAAGATAAAAAAATGAGAAAGAATTAATTAAAATTGAGGTGAAAGAGGAAATTGATGAGAAAGAAAAAATGCCTTCAGGAAAATGCCTTTGTGGTTTTTGAGTGTTTTTACTCACTGATGGATTTAATTGTAAATTGAATTATCCACCAGATATCTTGAGTGTCAAACACTGAATTGAAGAATGAAAAAAAAAATCATTTGAAATTATTTGTAAGACAATATTTAATTAATTTACCATTTTTATACCAGTAGAATTTAGCAGTTTTGTGAAATTTTGAAAATTGAGTTTTTCTCAAAAACTAATGGAGATACGACAAAAATACACTGATACAATTTTCATGAGCTCAAAAAGAGGAATTTTTTTTGTATTTAACATTTTTTTCTAACTCCATTATTAACGAAGATAATCGTCACAAATCAAAAAAAAATCCACAAAGTTTTTCATCAAATTGGAATTAATTATTGTAATCATGGAGATAGAAAAAAAAAAAAAAACCTCACTTTACAACGAAAAACTTTAGTCTCAAGATATTTTTCTCTATCTCCAAAAGTCGTTGAATAACCACCATTTAATTCCACAAGATGGAAATTGAATTGAGACTGCATTTTCGTCAATTTATCATTACTTCATTTATTTCAATCGATTCACTATCACAATTGGAAAAAAAAATCATCATCAACGAATTCGAGTCAACTAAATTGTGATAACGTAAAAGGAAAAAAAATCGTTAAATTTTTTTTTAAACTCGAAAAGAAAAAACCATTTTTGTACTTTACGAAATAACATTAATTGTTCGCTTATGTAAATATTTTTTCCCCTCTCATTAATCGTCGATGCAACAAGTATTATTAATTAATTATTTAATTATTCAGGATTAAATAAAGCATTGTATTAATTATTTATTCTGATTTAGTCAAATTTTCTTTCTCGTTTTTAATGTATAATTAATTAAGGTAGCTTGCCAGTACGAATAAAGAATCTGCACTTTTTTTTAACCCAAAAAAATAATGAAAAATGTGAGGAAAATTGTTGCAATAAACATTTTCCAATTAATGACAAAGGCAGAGAATGGAATAAGTGAAAAAAAAAGGAAAAAATTGGATTTGTAATCAGTTTTATTGAAATATCTCGAAAACCAATAGAGATACGAAAAATATCATAATTACCTTTTTTGTAGATCAGAAAAAGATCTACAAAAAGGTATCTACAATTTTTTTCCTATTTTCTACAGATTCCGAGATATTTCCAAAAAACTGTAAAAATCCCAATTTCGTTCCTTCACTCCACCGAAATACGTAGAAGGCTATATTATAAAATAATAAATTAAAAAAAGAGTAGGTACCTATACTCAATGCAGAGATAAAATTGTAACGAACGAATAAACCTAGAGAATAAAGTGATGATTAAATAAATAAATAAATAAATAAAAATTATGAGAATAAAGTTGAAATTATGATAGAATTAACACGAGTAGAATCCGGCCAGAGTCTCATTTATTTCAACAATTTATTCCCAATTGTTTATGTGGGGAAAGTGGAGTATGTTAGTACTGTTGTACCATTCCTGAGTTATTGTATTGTGACAGTATTTCTACCGCACTAACAGATTAATAAAAGTACTGATTAGTACAAACGATTAAAAAGTCAATTTCATTCACCTGAATTTTATTTAACTGCATTTTCTAATTAATCCAGGGAATCCCCGAATATTCTCACACAATAACCTTCCGACACGTGATAAATTCGAATATTTTCACTGATGATAACTCACCATTAGTCGATAATGCAGAAAAAAGTGTAAAAGAGCGGAAAATGTCTCAAACCGAATGAAATTGACGATTTTCCCTTTCTCCCAAAAAAAAATAACAAATTATCACAAAAAAATTGTACTTTCTCCTCTGCAAAAATCAACAATAATACACGAATAATAATAATAAATTAGCAGTGTAATGATAGATTGTTATATCAATGTATTAATCGAATAAAAAACTTAAATCGCAAGGTCATGATTTTTCATAAAGATAAGATAATTCTCGTGCAATGCAGAATTATCGTCGAGGCAGTCTGTCTCCAGTTCTCAATCGCAAAAGTTGTGTGAAAATAATTAAATTAAAAATTCTGGGAAATTATTGTCTTCCTGCTTCTTGTGTTCTATCATTCCAAGATGGCGGCTCCGATTCCTGCAGAATCCTTGAAGATAACGAAACGACAATTATTCGCAGCTTCATTAGAGGAAATTAAAAATAGTTGAGTATATTCGAGGTTATCCATTTGTTTTTAATAGACTTTCCTTCACAATTCGATTTTTCTTGCTTTTTATCTTCATTTATTTTCCTCTCAACAGTCGTAACTCCGGCATTGAAAGAGAATTTTTCTGAAGTCTCTGTGGACATTGTCGACTGTCCAGATTTAACGAAGGAGCCATTTACTCTTGCAGCTGCAGGTAATATTATTATTTGTCATGCACTTGAGAATATCGAATGAAAAAGAAAGAAAACATTCGAGTGATGCTGATAACCCGTTGTTACACTTTCTTATCATCTGATTTAAAAAAAGACAATTCTTTATTTCAATTGAAAAAGTAAAGAAATATAAAGTTTTATTGATTAATTTCCTTTTCTCTATTTTTAAAAATATTTCTCATGTAAGAATAATTAATTTTCAAGGTCTCGGTGGTGATTCCAAGATTCTTGAAGTCGGTGGACCCTCGTTCCTCCTCCCCACAGTCCAGAGAGACAAAGTTTATGAATTAAAAACGTTGATAAAACGTTTGAATGATGGGAAAGACAATCAGAATACATTTGTCATTGGTGCTGGAGCTGGACCATGGCCTAGGCTCTCCAGAAATTGTGAAGTCAGTGTGAAACCCATTAATTTCCCTTTTTTTATAATAAATTAACTCTGGGTTTGATCTAGATGATGATGAACGTGCTCGTCAGTCCAAACGACCTGAAGAACGAGACGAGGCTGTCCTGGGTTGGTCCTGAGGGTCAGTGTGTTCTTGAAGAGTCCCTTGAGAAGGACACGAGATTTGCTCTTTTAGCAAATTTGCTTATGTGCGAGGGAAAACCGGGGAAAGTGCTTAAAGTTCATGCAAAGAAGAGAACTGGACAATTTGATTTTATTGGAACCATGCAGAGGGCTATTGAAGCTCATTATAAGGATAAACTTGTTGGTGAGTCATCTGCAAATGAAGAAATTTTCATCCTCATTACCTAATTAATGGTGAGTTTGTCAATTTTCCAGGCCTAGGTGGTACTTTCCTCTTGAAACAAGGAAAAGCAAAGCAGCACATCATGCCAGACTTTTCAAAGACTCCAATAACAAGTGAAGAAGGATTGAACGATTGGCTGAAATTCTATGACATGTCAGCACCACTAATTGCAGTTGGGACATTCGTTTCTGCTGAGACTGATCTCAATCTACGAGTCCAACATTTCCACAGCTTCAGTCATCATGGAGAGGGTGGACATTATCATATCGACACAACGCCGGATTGTGTTGAGTACTTGGGTTACTTCAGGGTCTCTGATACGCTGTGCAGAGTTGATCAGCCGGTTGCAGGAGTTTCTTTTGGGAAAGATTGATGGAAAAAAGGGATTTATAAAATTTATTGCAGAACTTTCTGTGAATGTTATTGTAAACGTAATTAATTGAATGAATAAATTGAATTTTCCCAGCAATATCCAAAGTTTTCATAACAATACAGTCCGATAGATGTCGTCCATAAAAAATAGGGAATTCATGATTTCCATTTGTCCCAGCCTGGCTATCTAGTGATTTTTTTATGTTCATGGTCGGAGACTAACCTTTCTTTCTTTCAACGTCTCTTCTGAAAACAGCACAATGGCTGAGGTATGAAATCCCACCGAAAATCCGTATTTATTACAATAATCCTCTATTAAAACATTAATTTCTCATTATCCCCATTTTTTCCACAATTTTTAACATTGAATAATGACAATATTTATTGCTCCTTCAATCTATCTCTCCATGAATATTTATTATTTTGGGGTTATGCCAATGCTCAATAATCCGATTCTTTTATTCTTTAATTCTCTAATTATTTAATTCATTTTTCACAGGTTGACGAAACTCTGAAGAAGAAGAGGACCTTCAGGAAGTTCACCTTCCGTGGAGTGGACCTCGATCAACTCCTGGATATGCCAAAGTGAGTGACTGGAATTTATCAGTGACATTGATAACTCAATGCTTAACATGCTAGTGTTAATTCGTGCTTTTAAAGTGGATATTGTGATAAATAACTTGAAAATAGAAAAAAAAATCCAGTGAAATCATTAATTAATTTATCTAAACACTTCATAAAATAAGAAATAAAAATTCTAATGGTTATTATTGTAATTCCAGTGAGCAGCTCATGGAATTGATGCACGCACGAGCTCGCAGACGTTTTTCTCACGGTCTCAAGAGAAAACCAATGGCACTCGTAAAGAAACTACGAAAAGCCAAAAAAGAAGCACCACCAAATGAGAAACCAGAGATTGTTAAGACACATCTTCGTAATATGATAATTGTACCAGAGATGGTTGGCTCAATTGTTGGTGTCTACAATGGTAAAACATTCAATCAGGTTGAAATTAAGCCTGAGATGATTGGACATTATCTCGGTGAATTTTCGGTAACATACAAGCCTGTTAAACACGGTAGACCAGGTATTGGTGCTACTCATTCATCTCGTTTTATACCACTCAAGTAAATGATTGAAATAAAATTAATTGTCATCTAATTATTCTCGTTATTTATTTATTTAATTTTCATATTACATCCTTGAAGTTATCTAGAGCTTTTCTGAGAGGAAAAAAATAGGGAAAATTATTGGAATTTAATTTCAGGGAAAATGAATAAAATCGTAGATAGATTTATTGCTTATTTATTTTAATAAATACATGTTTTGTGTTTTTTTTTTTTTTTCATTTTTTTCATCATTTTATAAACTAAATTAGTTTATAGAACAGGACAAGCACTCGTTGAGTACAGTTGGCAATTGAAATTAAAAACGTTTACATCATAGATTAAATAATTAAATATTTAATTTCAACTAAAACTGAAATTTTTAATGATTTCTTTCCACAATAGCTTTTTTGTTGTTATTGTAATTCACAATTTTTCACATTCTCTGAATTTCATCAATTTATTATTACTATTTCAATGAATTAAATATTGAATTTTATATTGTTAACTGTACTCATTAAATAAACAAATGATAAACAAGTGCAATACATCCTATTTAAAAGTTTAAAATAAAATCATTGAATAAAATGATTTGATAGTTGACAAAGCATCAGTGAATGTTTTGTGATAAAATTTAATTACTGAGGAATAATGATGTTTTAATTTTAATTTGATTGATGATAAAGATTGGGATGGTGTTGTAGGCGCTTTAAAAATCACCGTCAGGCTGTAGATCGAACCTTGGCGGGAATGAAGAACCATCGAATGGTGTTTTGAAAGCTGGTCTGTGTGGCTGTAATTTTCAAAAAAAACCAATATTACTAAAACCATCAAATTTACCTAATTAACAATTAAAATCATTTTAATGAATTGAGGAATCATCCAATATTATTAAATTCATTTTAATTACAATCCTCAATTCATTGAACTACGAGAAATGAAACATAAGTAACATGTAAATGACATAAACATTTTTTATCCATTTCTTTTGATTTGTTGTTGGTCGAGGGTCGTGATACCTCTTCAGGTTCATTGTTTAATTCAGTACATGATTGCGTGATTATAATGGAATTATACAGATTAAGAAAAAATACGTGTGACATGTGTGTGCGATGGCTATTTACGGACGAGTTTTTCTCTCTCTCACACACGAAAAAAAAATTATTATTAAACTACACGTACACACGCACTTACATGAACCAGTGCGGTGTGGTTGATTTACTCCATAACAGCTGCAGGCTTACGAGCCTTCTGGGGCTACATTTAGACATATTATAAAGGTCATTCCCGATGCAAAAATTAATTCAATTTCTTTCAATACTAAATTCCCTTCTCCGTTAATTGGCAGATAATTATCATGAATAACCCCTGAAATTCTCTCATTAATTCTGAATTAATGAAATTATCTTACCGCTGGGCTAAGGCCACGTGCCGCACTACCTCCACGTCCCTTGGTACGGAACTTTGTGATTGCCTGTTCAGCAAGGTCTGCTCTTTCTTCAGCCTCCTCAAGCTCTTGTTGTGCCTTGCGGAATTTAGCAAGATTGAGGGCTGCAATTTCCTCGGCCTCTTCGATTTGCCTCTTGTATGTCTTGATCTTCTGTTGCAGTTTGTCAACGAGGTCCTGCATGCGTTCGTGGTTCTTGCGATCCTCATCAGCCTAAAAATTAACAGTTAATTGTAATTAATGAATTCCAATGTTGCAGATAATAGAGTAATTAAAATGATACTGACCTGGAAGCTGAGCTCCTTGATGCGACGCTCAGATTTACGGAGATTCTTCTGGGCATCAGCGTGTCTTCTCTGCTCACCATCGAGTTCATTCTCAAGTTCTCTGACACGTTGCTCCAATTTCTGAATAGCCTTCTTTCCACCCTTGAGTGCATTAGCCTCAGCCTCATCCAAACGTACTTGGAGTTCCTTGATCTGTGCCTCAAGTGCCTTGCGTAATTTCTCTTGTGTCTGAGCATGATCCTGTTCGGCTCTGAGTTCATCAGCCAATCTAGCAGCATCGACCATTGCCTTTTTAGCCTTCTCCTCTGAGTTCTTGGCTTCATTGAGGAGTTCATCGAGGTCGGACTGTTGAAATTAAATAAAGTATTAATAAAAATGATTTCGAATGAAACAAATTAAATTTAAAATATTCCTCAATTCTAGATACTCACATGAAGGGTCTGCAATTCAGCCTCCAGTTTCCTCTTGGCAGCCGAGATGGATGCATTCTGTGCACTGATGTCATTAAGTTGTTCATGAGCATCAGCACACTCTTGTTCAGCCTGTCTGCGTGCACGATCAGCCTGTTCGAGAAGAGTGCGGCTCTCCTCGAGTTCATTCTGTAGAGCATTGGCTCTGCGCTCAGAAATACCAAGGAGTTCTCTTGCCTCATCTCTGGCTCTCTGCTCCTCCTCAAGTGCAGTCTGTACGTCCTTGAGTTGTTGCTGATATCTCTTGATGTTCTTCTGGGCTTCAGCATTGGCCTTGTTGGCATGATCAAGAGCAATCTCGAGCTCATTGATGTCAGCCTCGAGTTTCTTCTTCATTCTGAGTGCCTCAGCCTTACCCTTGGCCTCGGCCTCAAGAGACGCCTGCATTGAGTCAAGTGCTCTCTGGTGATTCTTTCTCGTGTTCTCGAATTCCTCCTCCTTCTCCTGAATTCTACGGTCAATCTCCTGTCTCACTTGACTGAGCTCAAGCTGTGCACGGAGCACCTTGTTCTCCTCCTGCTCTAGAGCAGCCTCTGCCTCCTCAAGTGCAGCCTGGAGCTCGTCCTTCTCAGCCTCTAGACGTTTCCTGGCCTTCTCAACCTCGTGAATGTTCCTTCCACCCTCGCCGATTTGATCCAAAAGATCCTTGACCTCATCAGCAAGATTCTTGTTCTCCCTGCGAACAGCCTCGAGCTGCTCCTGGCTCTCCTCATAGGCTCCCTTGAGACGGAATAATTCTGTAGAATAATTCCTGCACTCCTTCTGGCTTGCATCGAGCTCAGCAGCAAGGTCATCCACCTTGAGCTTCCATTCGCCAATGATCTTGTCGAATGCCTTCTGCTTCTTCTCAGCTGCATTGGCAATGGCAGTTGCTCTGTCAACCTCGATCTGGAGATCCTCGACTTCAGTCGCCAGTCTCTGCTTCGTTTTCTCGAGGGCAATGACCTTCTGGTTGAGGGACTCAATTGTCTCCTCAGCCTCTGCGAGGCGAGCCTGGAGCTTGCGTTTAGCTTCCTCGAGTTCTTCGGCTCTTGCCACACCCTCTGACTCGTACTTTGAGCGCCAGAGCTGGGCCTCTGCGTTTGCCTTTGATAATTGACGCTGGAGATCGGCCTTGCCCTCGGCTTCCTCCTCCACCTGTTCTCTGATATTGTCCAGGTCGTGCTCCAAATTGCGGAACTTTCCGAGGAGCGTTGCACGCTCACGGCCTTCCTCGTCGGCGAGACGTTTCGTGTCTTCCAATTGGGTGGTAAGGGAGATCTTGATCTTGGAGAGCTGGGATACTTGGGACTCTGCCTCCTCGAGTTGACGGAGGAGATCGCTGTTCTCGATTGAGAGCTTCTTCTTGGCTGCATCGAAATCGTTCACTGTACGGTTCAATTCCTCGAGTTTACCCTGGGCCTCGTTCAATTGGTGCTGAAGCTGCTTGGCGATCTTCTCTTGGGATGCCTGAATATATTATTTAAATTAGTAATTGATATTCGGTAGAAAATTGAGTCATGCAGTTGAATTCATTATTTTACAAATTTTCGAAGGGTTTAGATATCAAAATTGGAAAAATTGAGGAAAGGAATGAGGAAACATGCTAATTTATTCAGAGTTATTATAATAAAATTAAAATAAAAAAATCGATGTTTCTGGTTATCAGGAACTCCACAAAACTCAACTGTTATGAATTAAAAACACTGAAATCCGTCGAAGCTGCAAAAAGCATTGATTATCACAATTAGTTTCATTTCTTTATGTAATTGAAGCCTTCGCGTCCTTTTAACTGCATTAGTACTGCTTGAGCTTTTATTTCCTCTCAATTATGATTTTTACCTTCTCATTGCTCAAGTGATCAACGGATGCACGAAGGTCATTCAATTCAGTAAAGTACTGAACCTTTTCTTTCTCAGTCCTGTTAAATTACAAAATGATATACGATGATGAACATTTCATATTATAAATTCATTAATTTGGATTCTCCGTAATTCATTCCGATTCTATAAACAATTACACATAAGGGAACATGAAAAAAAAAAAACCGGTTGCATCGACTAATTGTCAATACCTTCTCCCTTCCAACAGCATCTACAGCCGCACGAGCGGCGTTCAATTCACCGTAGACATCGTGACGACTTTTTTCAGCTCTAATGAAAGAATTTGGAGTATTTTCAATAAATGGAAAAGTGATTTTAAGTGATTGGGGTTCAGAAGACTAGATTTCATAATTAAATTATAAATTTGTAAAAATAAGATAAATGCTCCTGAATTCTCACCTGGCCTTCAGTTTGTTAAGAGTATCGATTTGTTCTCCCATTTCGGCAACGGCGTCATTGTGCTTCTTCCTGAGACTAGCGAGTGATGATTCATGCTGAATGTTGGCCTCCTCAAGATCCCTGCGGAGCTTGGCGAGTTCAGCCTCTCTCTTCTTGTTGAGCTCAATCTGAGCTGATGTAGCACCACCAGCCTCCTCAAGACGCTCACCAAGCTCCTCAAGCTCACGTGCCAAGTCGCTTCTCTGCTTCTCGGCCTTGGCACGTGCCTGTCTCTCAGCCTCAACCTCCTCCTCAAGTTCCTCAATACGCGATTGGAGTTCCTTGATTTGTTTCTGGAGTTTTCCAACGAGTGATTGCTCATCCTCGAGTTTGGCAGTGAGGGATGATAATTCCTTGTCTTTTCGTTGGATCGTCTGTTCCAGTTCCTTCTTGTTGCGCTCAAGATCGGCAACTGCCTCCTGGGTCAGCTTAAGGTCACCCTCAGTCTTCCTCTTTGCCTTCTCAACGTCAGCACTAATTTAAAATGCAAAAAAAAAATTATTTTCATGGATTTATCGATTTTTTAGGAATTTTGGTGATTTAATTTTAATAAAACTCACCGGAGTTTCTTCTCGCGCTCAAGAGTGTCCTCGAGTTCATCAAGAGTTTGCTCAAGTTTGACCTTAACTTTGTTGAGGTGATTGACCTTGTCCTCAGCAGCTTGGAGCTCCTCAGCAGTCTTCTGGTTCATCTCACCCTGGTTCTTCTTCTCCTTATTCAATTTATTGATGAGCTCATCCTGATGGGCAATCTCATCATTGAGATTTCTGATTTGGTGATCCTTCGTTGCTTTATCCTGCTCGGATTTCTGAATTGCCAATTCAAGATCCTCCACATCTTTCTTGAGTCCAGACACTTCTTGCTCCAATTTCTTCTTGTTTTGGAAGAGATTGTTCCTCGTGTCCTCCTCTTGTTGCAGTCTCTCGCTGACATCCTAATGTTATTGAAAAAAAAATTTTAATCATCAAGAATTTTGGGCGATGTTCAAAATTAAATTGTTGGCAGATGTGAAAGTGATGAAAATCTTCAATGAGATATTCATCTCTCCACACTATAAATTAAATTTCATCCAATTTTTGCAATTACCTCAATTAATTAGAGATAATTACCAGGAAATAGGGGTAATTGAGATGTTCAGTAATAATACGAAGTTGTAGAACGATTTATAATTAAACTCGAGACTTTCAAGCCAATAAATTATTTCATACGTGCACCTGTTTCTCAAAAAAATAAATCAGAATGAATTTTGGACTCTTTCTGTGATACTGGAAGTATCTTAAATACCCCCTACTACCGGACACTCAAATACTTTTAATAAACTGGAATCTGAGTGTGGCGTTATATTTAGAAAAAAAGAAACGTAGTGGTGGTATATGTGTATGGACACTACTTAAATATTTCAAGCAATCCCTAAATGGAATGGTTTGCCAGAATTATGCTTTTCAGGTCATACACATCTATCAAAGGGAGAAATTAAACTGATGAGTCAATTCTGATAGTGTCGCCAGAAAATTACATTTTATGACTCTCTCGATAGTTATCTGGGCTTTTTATAGACGAGCATCAAAGGCTCATTGGAATATTTGTCTATTTTTCTTCTTTGGAACAGATTGTTTGATAAATTAAACAGCTGTGTTTCGTTTTACGGGAATTTTTTTGAAATATTTCGGAGAAAAATGAAGTTTTTTTTTCTGTTTTAAGAGAAAAATTTGATAATTCGTTGAATTATTGAAAATTAATTACTCACCAAGAGCTGAGACTCAAGATCCAACTTTTGTGCAGCCAATTTAACTGATTTCTCCTGATATTCCTGGAGTGATCCAGCTTCACCCTCCAATTGACGTAAAAGATCAGTCTTCTCAGCCAATAATTTTGAATTCAATACTTCCAATTCCTTGCGTGCCTTTTCCTCACGTTCAAATGATTCTTGTGCAATACGTGCTCTCTCTTGAAGTTCCTGTACAAATGATGCAACAGCAACATTTTCAATTTCCATTTTAAAACAGTCATTACTTGAAACTGTTGGATTCTCCATAATTAATTAATTAATTAATAATTATTTTCCTTGCACAATTTCTTCAATTAAATTCCCTCAATTCACTCACTAAATTCAATGAAATTCCGAAATCTCGTTTTAAAATAATTAAAATTAAAAATAATTGAAAAATGTAGAAAATATTTCGCTTCGTATTTCGTTAATATTGATAATCGTTCAAAAGTGCGTTCGCAACTGATTCAAAATTTCTCGGAGCCCCAAGCTTTTTAACTTTCCAAATTAAAAAAAAACCTAAAAATGAAGTTAATGTAAAAATTACGGATTCCTCTATCTAATGTTTCCCCCACTTCCACATTTTTAACATTAAAAATATTTATATCCCATTGGTGCTTTTTCGTGCATAGAGATTGGAGTGGGGGCTGGAGGGTGAGGAAAGAGGGTAAAAATAAACCTCCAGAGGTTGAGCTCCTGATGCTATATAGCCTCCAGCTGGCTCGATACATTTTAAAGTTACTAGATATCCGTTTTTAGCATTACAACTCATCGTTCCTATTTTTTTTTTATTTTTTTTCTTTTCATAATGTTGAAGCCGTGGGGGAGGATACCTGGAGAAATTCACTGGATCGAATTTCACATGGAAACATATGGAATTTTCAGAAATGCCCATTTACACCAGTATTTTTGGATTTTCCCCTGAATTTACAAAAAAAAAATTCATCGATTAGAATAAAAGTGAATTTAAATGGAGCAAAAGAGGTCGTCATACTCTATTTAATACCGGAAATCTCTCTGACTATCAATTCATGCTATTTTCAACTCCTACCTCTTGATTCTCATAATAATCACATACTAAAACGTTAAAATCTCCCAATTAACTCTGCAAAATTACATCAATAAATAATTCATTCGTAATACCGTGACTTTCAATGAATTCAGTTGATTCTAAAATTAAATTTCACTGATTCAACACTAAATTTAAAATATTTCAAATGGTGCAAGGAAAAAATTCATAATTCTCTCGGTATTTATGTTTTGACGGATGTTTTTTAAATTCATTGCGAATCCGTTTTTTTCAAAAATGGATTTATTTATTTCTTCTTCTCTCTACTCACAGCCAACTCGTCCTCGATACGGCTGGCATTGAGAAGTGGCCTAACTTTGAGCCACAATTTCCACCATGGCCAGGTACGGAGTTTCAAGTATCTGCGTAAACAACGTTGGACAACTTGGAGTGCAAGACGTTGCTCTTGAAGGGCCTTGAAGTCTTTACGTGCCAGGTAACCACGGCAGTAGGCCTGCATCCATGCAGCAATCTTGCTCAAACGTTCGTCACGAAGTTCCTCCATTTGACCCAACACTCCGGCACGGAAGAATACCTGTTGTTTTAGTATTTTAAAGAATTTTTTCAAAATTAATTCTCTGTGAATTTTTATCGACATTAGGAAAATTTAGCAAACATGCAGAATTCATGAGCACATTAATAATTATATTTACTTATCATTTTTTACGGTATAAATTAACTGAAATGGAGATAATCATGCAATTAAAAATAAAGGATTATTTAATGATTTAACCAGAGGTGTCTTGTACCTTGGTAGCTCCCAAACGGAACTGGTCTTGCTCGAGTGCGATTGCATCGAGGATTTGTTCAGTTGCTTTTTTCGGATCGGCACCATCTTTTACAGCATTTGCACACAGAATTTTGTATCTGTTTTTTTTTTTGCGTTTATTTGGATTCGATGATATTCAGGGATAAAACAAAAAAATTAAACAACATGCGTGAATTAAAATGACAATTCTCATAGTCTGATCGAGAATTGAGTTTAACTACTGTGGAATCTACTTTAATACATTTACAATTATTTATAAAAATAATTACTAAATTAATAAAATTTCATTATTTTCCATAGTAGTTAATTAAAAATTATTTACTGCAATCAAAGATTTAATTTCGAGAGATTTTCCATCTATTTTATTCGAAATCAAATCTTTTATAATATTAAAAACAGCAGACACTTCATTTTTTTTTTTTTTTAATATCATTTTTTTTTAAATATAGAATAATGTCTCATGTCTGCTAATTTCATTATTATAATTTTTTTTTTTTACAAAAATATACTACTAGTCATGTATATAGTATTTTCGAGGAGTATCGCCGGTTCTTGTGGCATTGGTTGACCTTTTCATGTATTATTTACAATTAATAATAAGCGCATAAATGAATCAAGTGAATTCCTGGCAAATAATGAGAATTGGTCATGCCTTGGTATGTCCAAGACGATACTGATCGGGATCAAGACCAGATGCCTCCAAAACTGAACCAGCAGCTTTCTTAACATCAGCACCTGCAGCATCTACAGCAGCTGGTGCCAATATCTTGTACCTGGATTATCGGTATTGGGTGTGGTGGCACGCAGGATTCAAAAAAATATGAAAACACGTAGGAATGGAAAGAAAAAGAATTAATAAAGGAATTTATCTTGATTTTGTTGATAATTCTAGACCTCGATTTTCTTGAGTATCGTAAACTCCCTCATCTGCTTTTCTCCATTCGCTAATTTTAGGGGGAAAGGGGTACTACAAAACCATGAAAAACAGGGTCACATAAACCGGGACACAAATTAATTAATTCAAGTATTTTTCTCGATGATTTTCAGGGTAACACATTTGGAATAAAACATCTATGAATACAGGGTGGAGTAAAAAAAGGGGCAAAAATTCCAAAAGGTTGAAAATTTAACCGGGTTTATAATTCTTTTGGGGGTCAATTCAACTAGCCTTTGTATGACCGATCCTATAGAGATCTGGATCGAGACCGCAATCATCGAAACACTTTTGTGCTGCTTTTTTAGGATCTGTTTCATTCGTCATGGCTACCGGTGACAATATCATGTAACTATACCAAAAATATTCATTAGATCCTATTTATTTGTCGGGGATTTTTTTAATTGAAACGATTATCGAAGCTACTTAATTACGTAAATTCTTCTAAACTTAAATTCTTTAAACAAAATTTAATTAAAATTTTAACATACCGGAGTTTGAAGTCAGGATAATTCATCCTGTTGGGGAATCCTTTACGACAAATACGGATACCCTCAAGTACACCGTTACAAGTCAATTGATGCATGACAAGATGGGAATCAATGACACCAGGCTGCTTCATTTCATTGGGAATGATGCAACGTACGAAATGAGGCTGAGTTGCTCTCAATGTTGTCATGAGATTGTTCAACTGTTCTTTGTATGATGACGAGACAGTTGAAAAGCCACCACCCTTCTTACCACGTCCACCGCCTCCCTTAGCATCACCACCACCAGACTGTCCTGGATGATCAGCGAAGATTTCAACGAGAAGTTTGTTCGTTGATTTCTTGAATTGATCGACAACAGTGTCGTTCAATGGATCCTTGTTCTTCTCGAGCCATCCAGTGATGTTGTAAGGTACCTAAATCATTTTATTATTATTTTTAAGTGTTTTTGTTTTCATTATTTCTTGAAATATTCTGTAAAATTTTTTGATACTTACATTACCAGCATAATGGCCAATGGCAAAGTGAGCCGCCTGTTGACCAGGCTTTGGTGGTTTTGGCTTGAGGAAGTTTCCACTCTTACCAAGATGATTATTATTCAATTTCTCCTCAAAGGTCTTGTCCGTAGCCTTGGGGAACATAGACTCTTCCTCAAGAATTGAGAGGATACCCATGGGCTAGAGTTTAAAGGGAAAATATGTTTTATTGATAATTCTATTAGAGAATTAATGCCTAATTATTTTCAATTTAATAGAATTTAATTTTCATTTTAATTCAATAATTAATTGATGAAAAATTCTACTTCATTAATTCATTAATAATTCTTTTTTCTCCTTTTTTAAATGAATTTTATCTCTAAATACTATTAGAATCTACTAATGAAGATAATTATGAAATTTAAATGATTCATTAACTGATTTTTTTTTTTTCTTCAAAGATACTCAATGTTTTCTACCTTAAATAAAATCATTTTTAATCTAAAAAAAAAATGGACAAATACGTAATTAACAGTGATAGCATAATGTAGTCTTGCAAGTGCGCATTTATCAGTGATAAATTTAGGCGAAGCGTTTTCATTTTCATCTGCAGCAGTGAAAGGAAGCAAAAAAACAGAGGCACATAGATTTTTTTTTTAGTTAATTGTGTTTTGGATTCTTTTTTTTTATCACTTGACTTTACCCATACCTTCTCGATTAGATTGATTGTTGCTTGTAAATCCATACCAAAATCAATAAATGTCCATCTAATACCCTCCCTCTCATATTCCTCTTGTTCGAGTACAAACATATGATGATTGAAGTATTGTTGTAATTTTTCGTTCGTAAAGTTGATACAGAGCTGCTCGAAACTGTTTCTCTGTATTTATTATTATTATTTTATGAACCCGTAATAATTGATGGCAATTCGTGTCCCCGTATATGCAATTCGAAAGACAAAACACACACATGCAACACAAATTAAAAATAATTTTCATTACAAAAAATGTGGATTGAGTGAAAAATTGAATAAGACCTGTTGAAGTAAATCAAGTTAGTAGAGAGAAAGTAATGGAATTGAAGAGGAAAGTCACAATATCGATGCAACAAGAGTATTTCATGCTTTTTTTTTTTTTTTGGTAATAGCTTCCTTGATGCCTCTCATAATGAGACAATTTTTTTTTTCTAAACCCAGTCCAACTTGTACCTTCTCAAGCAAATCAATGGTTTGTTGAAGGTCCATGCCGAAGTCAATGAATGTCCATTCAATACCCTCACGTTTGTATTCTTCTTGTTCGAGTATAAACATATGATGATTGAAGAATTGTTGGAGTTTTTCATTGGTGAAGTTGATGCAGAGTTGTTCAAAGCTGTTGAACTGTTGTGAGTCGTAGGTTTTTTTTGTTTTTTTTTTTTTTTTTTTGTTCACGTGTGTTTGTGTCATTGGATTTGGTGGATTGGATTTTTTTTATTGTTTGTATGAAAAAAAAAAGAAAAGGCAAGACAGCTGTCAATTTACTGTTTTACTGCCACTATGGTGGTTTCATTATAATTAAATTAAAATTATGTATTATTATGATTATTAATATAATGTGGGAAAATTCTTTGAGTATTGAGAGGTGAAAGTATCATTTTTGAGTTTAAATCATGAATATCTCGGAATTTAATGAATTTATAGAAAAATTTTAAATACAAAAGTTTTTCAGCTTGAAGAGACGAAGATTTTTTGTATTCAACATTTTTCTCTATATATTACTGCTTTTCTTTAAATCATCAAAAACTCAACTTTACCTTAAGAATTCCCACTTAATGAATAAATGAGGGGGGATAAAAGGGGGGTATGGGTGGGGCAACTTTCAGTATGCCTTTGTAATACATTTGGAATAACTAATTTCCTGAAATTCAATTTTTCGATATTAGGAAATCATATTAATGTAGGAAGTAACTTCATGAATTACGGAATTTCGGGTCATACGCCGTAATTACCGTTTATAAATAATTAATAATGAGGTAATGAGAAGGAGTGATTGTGAAACAAACGCTTTCGACTGAGTGGACGAGACAACAATTGAGACTGGGCACAAATAAAGGAATTGCGTGACAAGTGTTCTGTATTTTGCACGCAGAAGAAATTAAAAAAAGGGAAGAAACAATAAAACAATTTTTCCACTGTCGTGGCTTTTTCCCAGTGAATTTCCATCACTTGAAAGAAAAATCAAGAAATCCTCATTCTCTTGTGCTCTATTGCAGGGATTTGCCTGTATTATTTTCGTCTTCT
This sequence comes from Aleiodes testaceus, assembly GCA_963565655.1. Lineage (NCBI taxonomy): Eukaryota > Metazoa > Arthropoda > Insecta > Hymenoptera > Braconidae > Aleiodes > Aleiodes testaceus. Next base: position 4,333,234 of record OY751423.1, read on the forward strand.
CCAGTAGTATACCTTTTCAATGAGTTCAATACAGGCTAGCAAATCCATTCCAAAGTCAATGAATGCCCACTCGATTCCTTCTTTTTTGTACTCCTCTTGTTCAAGTACAAACATATGGTGATTGAAGAATTGTTGTAATTTTTCATTGGTGAAGTTGATACACAGCTGTTCAAAGCCGTTGTACTGTTTTGTTCACGATTGAAAATAATGCAAAAAAAGAAAGAGGGAATTTTCAAAAATAAAAAACTCATTGTAAGTCATGCTTTATCCTGGAATTATTTCTATAATGCATCTGATAATTATTAACATCAATCAAGAATCTTCATTTAATCATGAATATTCAATTAAAATGTCAAATAATTTCAGTGCACGAGAAAATTCGTATTAAAAACAATTTGATTATTTTGTCGTTGATAATATCCTGGAGCTCTTTGTTTCGTCTGTGTGTGAGAATTTGTAAAACAGTGGACAGAAAAAGTAAAACACGAAAAAGCAGAATTATTCGGCGTGAAAAAAAAATAAAGTAAAACTGCTTATTATTTTTGTCACATTTGGGCCATTGATCTTCGATGGCTTTTCATTGCATTTGAGTTGTTTTTTTTTTTTCGGTGTACTGTATACCTTCTCAATGAGTTCAATACATGCGAGGAGATCCATGCCAAAGTCAATGAATGCCCATTCGATCCCCTCGCGTGTGTATTCTTCTTGTTCAAGAACAAACATGTGGTGATTGAAGAATTGTTGTAGTTTCTCGTTGGTGAAGTTGATGCATAGTTGTTCGAAGCCGTTGAACTGTTCAACAGTATAATTGTCATGTTCTATACTGTTTAATTCAATTATTTTTTGGCTCCATTTGCCATTCTATTGATTTACTCCAGAGTCTATTGGAGATTTCATAGGTTTTTGATAGTTTTATGCCAAAACTATTGGAGATAGGTGAAAATGTTTCGGACAAAAAATGTTCATTTTTTGATAATAAACAATTTTTGTTAATAACATTTTACGATATCTTTGAGATTTAAAGAGTTGTGCCTCATTATTCCACGAGTATTCAACGAAATAATGAGATAAAAATAGGTTCACACTGGGAAAATTGATAAAAAAAAGAGAAAGTGCAATGATTAAATCTAGAAAACTACAGAAAAGGGTGAAAAATCAAATTCATCCACTGTTTCAATGTATCCTGTATCCAAATTCTCATAATGTGTGTGTGTAATTAAGAAGAAAGAGGGGAAACACCCGAATTTTCAATTGAAAATTCATTTTTAACAAGAAAGTCAAAATTTCTCATCTCAACATTTGATTTCTCGAGGGAAATCAATTTTTGAAGTATAACAACTAATTAAAGAAGGACACACCAAGTCAAGGGAAGAGGGGCAAAATGGGTTGAGATAGATATTTTTTTTTTTTGAAGTATTTGAAGTATCTTCAGACCTGTGAAGATGAAAAGTTCGACGAAACAGCGCTTGCAAGACCCACTTCATTGAATTATTGTCCGTAAATTGATTCAATTGAATTTTAAAATTAAAAATAAAAATGAATCATCTTTCTTTAAGGACAAATTAATTATTTTCCTTTGGATGAATGAAGGGATACCTTTTCAATGAGCTCAATACAGGCTAACAAGTCCATTCCAAAATCAATGAACTGCCATACGATTCCCTCTTTCTTGTACTCCTCTTGTTCGAGTACAAACATGTGATGATTGAAGAATTGTTGGAGTTTTTCATTGGTAAAGTTGATGCAAAGTTGCTCAAAACCATTGTACTACGATTTCATAATTCGGGGGGTTTTTGGGGGGTGGGAGGGCAATATTTAATTAAAATATGAATTGTTTTGTTGAATTATACCAAAATGAGTTCCAGAGTATTTTATATAAATTTCCTGAAATTCTTCGTTATTTTTAATGAGTGATAAAGACGAATTATGCAATTACTTTCTAAAATTCTAAAAAAATCCTATTTTTTTCAATTTTTCAATTAAATTTTCTTGCATATTTCGACTTTATTCACTTAAACTAATTAATGTATCTTAATTAAATGAATTGTTTAATACTCACGTCGAAAATCTCAAAACCAGCAATATCTAGTACACCGATAAAGTGCTGACGTTTCTGCTGGGTGTCTAATGTTTCGTTACACTTCTTGACGAGCCACTTGAAGACTCTGTCGAACATGGCCTTGGACATGGCACCTACTGAATAGGCTACCTGATCCTTGTTACGACCCTGAGTTACGAACTCATTACCGACCTTGATTCTTGGTTTCAGAAGATTTTTGTACATATCTTGACAATCAACACCAAGAAGCTTAGCGACACGCTCACCCTCCTGTTTAATGGAATAATAATAATAATTATTATTTTTAATTAAATCGATTCATTATAGAGTTGAATGGACACCGCCATTGAAAAGCTGAGACAATTTGACATGGAATCGAGTACCCACAAGCCACACTTTCCTCCTTTAATTTTCGAAAAAGGATTTTGACTCAAATTTCAAAATTTTGTTACACATAGGAATAACATAGGCATGTGGGTAATCGTTTCCAAGTCAAATTTCCCTGGCTTTCGAATGGAATCATCCATTTTTCTCTATCTCCAAAAATTAATAAGAAATTTTGAAAATTCAATAAAGACCTCCATTCCATCGGCTTCAGCCTGCTCTTCACGACCCCTCTGCTTGAACTTCATGCCACCCATGTGCATGACGGAAGCAGTGATCTTGTAGATGTTATCCTTCTCCTCTTGGGTGAACCCGAGGACATCGAAAGCTTGCTGCATTCGGAAAAAAATGATAATTACTCGAAATATCAATTAATCAAGGGTTTTTTCTTTTTGTCTTGTGAAAAGCTTGTGTGATGCAGTTTTGTGTGAATTAAACGTTAGTGAGTAGACGATTGTTTTAATAAGCTCGTGATGTAATTATCATTAATAAAGCGACAAAATTTCTACTGAGCCAAAAGCAGAAGCACAGCTCGTGTTATGTGGCCGCTTCTTCCCTGAGCTCGATAGTTGAATATTTTTTTAGAATTATGTATCGTCACCTGAGGTCATAAATCACTGGATTTGTTCTAAAGGTAATACCAACATTTTCACTCCTCAAAGGAGGAAATAATTGAAACTGTGAATTTTCAGAGTCTAGAAAATTCATTATCGTCAATTAATTAAGAATAAAAATAATCTAAAATTGTTAATACACAGTATATTGGTTTTTCAGGTAAACACTGTCCATGTGTTTACTCAGAGAGAAATGGTAAATTTCAAATTTACTTTTTGAATTTTTTCGACTTCCTGTCGAAATCATTTGAGATAGAAAAATCACGAAAATAATTTCCAGGTCCTTCTGAAGAAGATTGGATTGAAAGTCATTTTCTGAAGGGATATAGAAGGGAATGAGAAACGATTAAAAATTAATACGTTTGTGTATCGTATTAATGACAATGGGAGACAGTAATTAAGACTTATTCATGAGTCTTATTTTGAGAGAGAATAATTCAATGGATAATTGGATTTTTTTTTCATGTAATTTGGACTTACGTCCGTAAGGAGACACTCTTCACCGTCGTCCATACCCGGAATTGTGATTTTTCCTTGCGACACGTTGTAATAGTCGTAAATGTCATTTGACAATAAACAAGTTTCTGGAAATAATTTATTCTGGTATTAATTGACGTTAAAAGCAGTGTCACAATAACGTATCATTTTAATGAATAAAAACCTGAAAGAAAGGATTTATTTTTTCATTAAAGAGCTATTAGAGGGAGCTTGACCCGGGGAGCGAGTCAATTGAGGGAATCCCAAAAATATTTAGTTTCCTCACCGAAAGGAATTTATTTCCTAGGGATTCCAAATTCCCCGCCCCCCGGTACCAGCGGCGTTAAAGCTGCGCAGCAGCGGGGGGCAGAGAATACTAATTTGCAGCCATGTTCCTTAACCACTCAATATTCTCTTGCAATTAAAATAAAAAAAAAACTATAATTCATTAATTGAGTCAAATATAAGAGAATGCGAGTGTCGACCAATAATTAAGTAGATCCTTAAAAATGGATTGCAGAATTGAAAAGCTGAGGAAAAATTATATGGAAACGAGTACCCACATGCTATAGTTAATTTGGATAATTTGAAAAATTTCGAAAAACGCTTTTTTCGAAATTTTAAAAATATCGAAATAATATAGGCATGTTGGTAGTCATTTCCAAGTGAAATTTTCCGGGCTTTACAATGGAATTATTATTTTTTTCGAAATTCTATAAAATTCAACTACTTAATCATTGAAATAAAGAAACATGCTTTTTTTACACGATGGGGACTTACATCGGTATCCACCATCTCTGATGAATCGTTGACTCCCGGTATTCTTGTCTTACCCTGGCTAATGTACCAATAATCCCCGATGCGGTTCGACAGGTAGCACATTTCTGCATTTGATTTGTGTTTTTCAAACTTTATCGCAATGTTTCTCATTTAAATTGAAAAATAACAACCATGGTAATTGATAATTACTAAATTATTTTTACCATTGGTAAGCGGGGGAAGAAATAATAATTTGCTGCGCTTTTATTAGCATAATGAAGAATTGAAAATTATGAAAATTTAGACTGAATTATAAATGTAAGTGAAGAGAGATAGAGAGAGATAGGGTGAGTGCTCGGTGACAGATCTAGAGTTTCTACAAAGAACAGATATAGAACAGATGAGAGAAAGAGATAGAAAAAGAGAGAGAGAGAGAGAGGCATCCACCACAGCGCGTGTCCACCTAGCTGCAAATATGCATTTTCACATTAATTAGCATAAATAATCTCTATTTCTATCACTCAATAATCAACAAGAGTGAATAAAAATAATTTTGAAAATTTGCCAGGAAATAAATTGCGTCTCTAAATGTACTCACTTTTAAACAATAACTTTTGCCTCTATTAACTTCAATAAATAAGAATTTCTTAATCTCAATATTTACGTAATTTTTCAATGTTTATGGTTTCTTGATATAATCCAGGGATTTTTCAAAATTACGTAATTTTTTTAGAATAGAGATTATTTTGCTATAGGAAAAATCGGGGTAAAATGGGGATTCTTATTGAACAGTTGGAAATAGCGTTTTTCTGATGATTCCATTGAAAAGCTGAGACGATTTTACATAGGAATCAAGTGTCAAAATATTTTTTTTTCGATTTAAAAAAAATAATGTTTTTTTCAAATTTTTCCAAGGTAATCCCCTTCGAAACTGGGTGAAAAAATCGAATTTTTCAAAAACTCAAAAAAATTAATTTTGACACATGTTTTCCGCCTAAAATTTCCTCAGCTTTCTAATGGAATTATCAAAAAAAATCCATCTCCAATATTTCTCTTAATTTCTCGTAATATACAATTTAAAAGCGAGCATGTATCCATTTTACCCCACTTTCTCCTGATTGTGTTGAGATGAAACGATAGATGATGGCAGTGATACACAAAATGATACAGTATGAAAAATGTAATAAAACCAAAACATATGATTAGATGAAAAAAACACAAGACAATTGCCACGTGTCACATCACGGGAATTATTCACATGGTTTCTTTATGATTTGCTGAATTAATTCTGATGGCTTTGGGATTTACTAATGCATGCACTTACGTCGGTGACAAGCAACTCTTCCCCATCGTCCAGTCCGGGGATTGTTGTTTTGCCTTGCGATACAAAGTGGTAGTCGTGTATGTTGTTTGACAGCAGCAACATCTCTGCATCGTACCAAGTTGGAAAAATAATAAAAAAAAAAAAGTGGGGAATGAAAACACATGCATGGTGATTGAATGGTAATCACCATTGGCCATTTTTGACAATGGCTTTTACTAATTAAATCTAAACTACAAGGCTCATTCTTACAACCAAAATCACTAGAGGAATTTTTTTAATAATTGAAATTTTCATTAAACTCCTCTTGTGATTTTTTTTTTAAACTAAGGATAAAGGTACTACGCTCACAAAAAAAAATCCCATGAAGTACATTCCTCGTTATTTTGAGGATTTATCATTTGGGAATGAATAATAATAATCGCACTCTGTTACGAGGGATTCTGGATTGGCCCTTCCATGATTCCGTGGTGTAGTAAAAATAAAGCGATTCCATCAAAATACTTAAAAATAAACTAAAAGCAATCCATGAATATTCAAAAATTCAATTATTTAAAATAAATTTAATCAGAAGAATATTCATAAATTACTTGAATAATTCGAGTTTACTAAAGTCAGCGAAACGAAAAAATCGCAATTACGAACAAAAAAAAAAACAAAATAAAATTAAGTAAATGCAATCAATGTACATCGGCGCCCGTAATCGTCATCGATTCTTACGTCGGTTAGTGTACACTCCTCGCCATCATCAACTCCAGGAATCGTAGTTTTTCCCTGTGATACGAAGTAGTAGTCTTCGATGTTGTTGCTCAACAGGCACATGTCTATGAAATTTTTATTGCATTGAAAATTAAAATACTGATGTAAAAATAATTTAATTATCATATTCTCCAGCAACTCCATCCGCCTGATTTCAAATGCCTGTCTTAAATTAATTCCCGAGGAAGGTGACAAAAAATCCATGATTTATCCATGTAATTCGCTAGATCCTCTGTAAATAAATTTAATATTCAAAATAAAATGATTTATTACCCTTGAGTCCCTTGACTGAACCGGACATCATCTGGTAGAAAATGTGGTAGGACCGTTCCAATGTCTGCTGAGAGATGACACGAGCCTTCTCCAATAGATCTGTAATAATTCATTAAATTAATTCCAAAAAAAATAATAGACAGTCTTAACAAAATTGTTAAGATACTTACAAGTCTCAATATCAGCACCAGCTAATTTTCCAGATGGACCGAAGTGGATACGGATGAATTTACCCTAAACAGCAGCAAAATTCCCATTAATAAAATAATTAAAAGAATAGAATTTAGAATAAATGATTTAAAATAATGAAAACTTACGAAACGTGAGGAGTTATCGTTACGGACAGTCTTGGCATTACCAAAGGCTTCAAGTACGGGATTGGTTTGTACGACTTGATCCTCAAGTGAGCCCTTCTTTTTGGATGCTTCATCAGGTTTCTTGGTTGAAGCACCAACAGTAGCAAAGTAAGCAATTACTTTCTTCGTGTTCTCAGTCTTTCCAGCTCCAGACTCTCCGGTAATCAACATAGACTGGTTCTCGCTGTCTGTTGGTGATTGAATGAATTATTTAATAAAGTGTCCCTCTTTTTTTACCAATTTTTCATCAACTTACTAGTCAACATGTTGACGTAGGCACCGTCAGAGATAGCGAAAATGTGGGGTGGTACTTCGCTACGTCTCTTACCACGGTAGAGCTTGGCACAACGTCCGGTGTATACGGGGTATCTCTTGTAAGGATTGATGGCAACGCAGAAAAGTCCAGAATAGGTCTGCAATTAATTCCGATCATTAATAAAATATTATTAAACCCATGAAAAGAGACAAAAACATGTGAAAACAATTTGGCTATTCGTGTCTTGTACGAGAGCTCAATTAATTATGAGAAAAATCCCTGAGTTGCATTAATTTCATAATTTATTGCCTCGGAAATTTTTCTCAGGATTAGTAACATTAAAAAATTCAATTCCCACTGGACAAGTCTGTTGTTCCCAGTTGATGAATTAATTTTAAAAAAAGAACCTGAAATGAAGATAAGACAAACATTGGACTCGCTCTGTATTGGAGCTTTCGGTCCCATCAATTCTAAAAAAAATCCACATCTCCAACTTGAGTTTCTGTTAATCTTACGTAAATCAGTTTGTGATAATAACGCTGCTTCAAATTATGGAGTACAGATGCATCATTGAGGTATGTCAAATTTGACATATCCTCAGCTTTTTCGTATTTCGGTGGATTGACCTGCTGCAGCTGATCCTTCTTGAAATCCTTCGTCTACATTTTTTTTTCATGGCAAAAAGAAAGAGAAAAGTGTAATTAGTAAAAGTATTATTAATTGACTTACGTAAATTAATTTGCTGTAGTAACGTTGTTTGAGATTGTGCAAGACTGCTGCTTCATTTAGAAACGTGAGATCCGCCATGTCTTCAGATTTTTCGTATTTCGGTGGATTAACTTGCATCAAATCATCTTTACGAAAGGTCTTAAGCTGTTGTGTGTGTGTGTGTGTGTTTTTTTTTAAATTCAATTTAAAGAAAATCCTTAATTAATCAATTGTCCATTCAATTTTTCCATATTTTCAGATGATTTTAATTTGTTAATTTTTCATTATTTCCATTCGGCTGATTTTCTACTTGGGCTGAGTTCCAAAAATACATTGACCCGAACGTTTCGTTGAGTTGCAACCGGGTGTTTATTATTATACCCGGATGGTAGTTGGGTTGTATCTAACAATAGTCGATGAGATGAAGAAGTAAATGGTAACCGAGTTTGGTGAACTATTATGTAATTATTCGAGAAAGATTTATGTGAGAATCTTAATCTCCCCATTTTAACCAAAAAAAGAATAATAATTTAGGTAATAATGAACCCATTGACCGGAAGTTGATGCAATAATTCGTAAACATTATCCGTGAACCCCAGAATAATCATAAATCCAAGAATGTAAAAATGAAAAAAAATAAATAAAAAAAAACGTTAAATGTACGTATGTTCCAATATGGATTGGCTCACGGCCTGGATAGGGGTTCTCGAAACGCTATTCTGTTCTCGAAATAGTTACGGAGCCAGATACGGTGACGCCGACGCCTAAAATTTTCTTTTTATATCTATAGCCCGTGTTTAGAATATCTCGCTACCTCCGTCCCCAATTCCTTCAATTTTCCTCTCTCTCTCTCCTTGCAAGAAAAACAATGTTATTAATGAATTTTCATGAATTATCGATACATACCTCACCACCCGGTAAAATAACCGAGACAACTTCTCCTTTGGTTGCTTTAATTTCACCAAGAAGATATCCTTCCTTCTCACAAGGTACCCAGCATGCTTTTTTAGCATCGTATGGCTTAGACTGGTCGATTCTCTTCTGTTCCAACGACACAAAGAGATATGGCGTTGGATCGGGATCCTCTCCCTCCTGAACTACTGGTTTCGGCATATTCGATTATTTATTATCTCTCTCTTTCTACTCTTAATCCTTCTTCAAGCTTCTCTTCTCTCAAAATCCAAGAAAAACCTTATCTGGTCTAGATGAGTATCCTCTTTTATTGTTTTCGCTTAGTAGTCGTCAAAATTTGTTTATCGGTGCGTATTGGGCTTCGGAGATGGACGGACTACTTCTGGCGGCACGATGTGGGCAGCCCTGCACAATAAATTTTTCAATTCTTTCCTTTAATTTCACTAAATTAGACGGTTTTTAATAACTCAAACTAATCCTAGAGACACTAGCACTTGTCACGTGACGATGAACTTTATTCACTCTCACTTGGAAGAAAAAAGAATAAAAGACGGTTATTATTTGAATTTTGAAAGTTAAAGAGTTTATTATGTTTTTTTTTGATTGTTAAGAGTAATGGGAAAATGATTTTTTTCAGGGACTTTTCTTCTTTTTTTTTCCTCTCAAAGATTAAACAGAAAATTAACCGACGTGGTGTCACACTTACGTTAGAGAGCCGTTCTGTCGGGGAGCCGTACTCTGCCTCCCAATATAAGCACGTGCAACGTGATCCTGAGTTGTAACGTCCTATCTTATTGGTTAATAGAAATAACCAATCGTATGTATCGTTAGTTCGTTGTCCAATCTACCTTTTTAGGTGGAGTATGATACCACCCGTAAATGTGTGACAGGGGGCAGAAAAGCTCTGTCGGTTAGGATTCTTACCCAAAACGTTTTTCAAAGCGTCTAGATGAAAATAGATGGATAAATTAGTTGAGATTGTATTGGTGTAACGAGTCAAGGGAGGTCTACTTTATTTTCAATTTTTAAATTCTTTTTTGTCTTACTCACTCGGTAGTTGAATTCCAATTGTTTATACAATTTTAGAGATTATTGGGAAGATGAGAAAATGAGGTTTATTGGATTTTGTAATTTCAATTTTTTTCGGTGGTTCTATTAATATTGGGAGATAACTTTGTTAATATTGATGATGGGGAAAAATGTTGAATACAAAAAATCTTTGTTTTTTCATGAGGAATAATTTTGTAATTGAAAATTTTGCTGTATCTCCATTATTTAGAGTGATATCCAAGGATTTCTATCAAAAATCCTGGTTTTTTGAGGAAAACCTCGTTCAAACGGGATTATCTCGCTAAATACCCGAGATCCATGAAAATGTTGAATACAAAAATTGTTCCTCTCTTCAAGACACAGATTTTTTGTATTAAACATTTTTTCCTATCTCTAAAAGCCTCTGAGCTACAAATGAATTTCCTCCAATCGAGCCAGTTCCTCGAGTAACCCCCAAAATCTCCATGAATCCAATCATAAAATCAATTCTATAAACGTAAAAAATTATCCGGGACCTTGAATAAAGTCGCTGTATTTGCCCCAGAATGCTCATTGCATTGCGGAACCAAATCGTTCACCGGATGTTCTGATTTTAGACCACGTGCAAGAAAGAGACACGTGGATCTCAACCAAAAAGCGTAGCATGCATTGAGTATTATAAATATAAAAGAAAAAAAAATAATAAACCAAAAGAATTCAATGCACTATTCCAACTCCAATAATTCTCAAATTTCATCTCAACTCTTTGAGACAAAATCCGTCACTAATTTCCCAATTTTTCTTTTCTAGAATTCTCCAAGGAATGCTTCTAGTCTCTTCAAGAACGATTCAACGAAAAAAAAATAACGTAATAAAGACGTGACCAATCGTAGGAATTCGTCCGGGCATCATTCTCAATTTGTTGCTTGACCCTGAATGAGTCTTGTCTTCTTGGCAACATCATTCACTGAAATGATGCATTAGATAAATTCTTAATGCAACAGGATTAAACAGTTTGTGTCATTGGATTTTTCAGTGATCATTATTTTTTATCAGATCATAAATGACTCACTGTTTTTATTTTTAATGGGTTTATGATTAATTTGATGAGTAATTTGTTGATTTGCCTTTTGCATGTGATTGCATTGATAAAATGTGTATTTTAATTTCAGGGGTAAACCAGAGGTAATTCATTTTATTGAAGGATTTATTCGAGATAACTGCAGAGAAACTACAATAATTTTATAATTCAATTCTTCTGCTTCTTTATGATGGAGAGAACATCGTCAACATCGTCAGCAGAGCCAAGGAATATTGGACACCTTTGATGGAGTTTTTCTGGCACAACGTCGAGTATATCTATTTCACCGTTTGATGCCTTTCCACCCGCCTCATTTACGATGTAAGCCATTGGTATGCACTCGTAGAGGAGGCGTAGCTGCGAGAGAACATGAATTTAATTACGGAAAAATTCCTTTAAATCTTCCATTTTATCTCATTTTTTAAATTAAATAATTCATTACTTTTCCATTAACATTGTCTTTCGTAGCTGGATACAAGAATACTCCTCCGTATTTAATTGTCCTGTGGACATCAGCAACCATCGAGCCTACGTATCGTGCACCATATGGTTTACCAGATGCTGGATGCTTTTTTGAATGCACGTACTCTTTTATCGCTGGATCCCAGAGTGATTCATAGCCCTCATTGATGCTGCAAAAAATTCTCACAAATGGGCAAGTGCTTAAAAAAATAAATCCAACTCAAATTAAAGAAAAATCACTTACCTATAAATTTTTCCTCTCTTAGGAATTTTCATGTTCTTCTCCGTCAGAATAAATTCACCAATAGCAGAGTCATAAGTGAATCCATTGACTCCATGACCAATGGACAAGACAATCATTGTAGCTGAACCATAAAGTGCATAACCAGCAGCCACCAAATTTCGTCCCTTCTGGAGTGCATCTTTGGTCGTTAAATTCTTGCTGCTCTCGAGTTTTCTGTAAATTCCAAAAATGGAACCGACTGAGACCAAACAGTCGATATTCGAGGAGCCATCGAGGGGGTCGAAGCACACAATGTATTTTCCCTGTTTATCAGCGTCAATTTCGATCACTGTCTCATTCTCCTCACTCACCAGGAGACACGTTGTGTATGATGACGTCAGCATGTTTATGAAGAGCTCATTGCTGAGGACATCGAGCTTCTTCACTTCCTCACCCTGTACATTAACTTGTCCAGCGATTCCATACCTTGAATAGAGGATTCAGAAAATAGAAGAGTATTTTTATTTATGAACAAGTTCTATCTCCAGGAGGTCAATGAACTTGAACGATAAATTATTCAGAATTCAGTGCATTCATGGATAATTTCTTGCATAATCAGTGGGGATTGGATTTATTGAGTCTGAGCGTCAGAAAAATGTGATATCAACATGATAAAGTGAGTATTCAAACGATTATAGTCTTGAGGAAAATAAAAACAAGTTTTTACGGTTTTCGATATTTTTGAGTTTTTTTTTAATATCTCGGAATCTAGTGGAGATACGAAAATTTTTGTAGATACCTTTTTTGTAGAGGAGAAGCAGGGCTACAAAAAAGGTTTTTATAAAATTTTTGTATCTCTTTTAGTTTCCGAGATATTTAATAAAAAGTAAAGGTGAAATGGGTTTAAATTATTGGATCATTTAATTACTCACATATTTGCAATTCCAGCTTTTCTGACGGCTGAACTAACGGCTTTTACGGCCGTTTGAATTGAATTCAACAATTGTGTCAAGTCGCCGGTTGCTTCGGGGACTTTTCTCTGTTCCTGAAGAACAAAACGCGTTAGGGTCATACAATTAGAGTCGAATGATTGTCCTAATTGCGTCATTTTGATGTTTATTATCGAGAAATTTCCTTCGAAGCTTTCTTTCGTGCTAATGTACTATTTATAATTTGTTTCAGCACCGTGAATGGACTTTTAGCAACTGGAGACAGTGATTGAGGATAAGCCCCTCTTTGCTCATTGTCTTATCGTCTGCACGCATGCGCAATAGTGAGTAAACTTGTTTGACCAGCTTTATTTGTGAAGTAATGTGAAAAACATGGGACGTGCCTCCAATTGCGTCATTGATCAGAGATCAATTTCTGACATTTCTAAAAAATTTAAAAAACAAAAAGAATAGGAAATTATTTTTTTTGAGAATATCTTCGAAACCATTGGGTTTAGGGAAAAATGTCAAGAGACATTTTTTGTAGGAAATTTAATTCTCTACAAAAAAGGTCCCTTCATAAATTCTCGTAAACCTGATAGTTTTTGAGATATTCAGGAAATAGTGTGTGGTAAGGAGAATTCACCAATTCGAATTCATCCAGAATTCCCGCGTAAACTCACAACCCCAATTACCGCCTCTCACCCATTCTCCCGAGCTGTCAACGAACAAAAGATTCATCGAGTACTATGAAAAAATGTACTCACAAAAATGTTATTAAATTTATCCTGAGATTAATGAAAAATTGAATTTAAAAATAATGAAGAAGTTAAAATGATTTGATTTATTTATTGTGAGTTCGTTGATAAATTCTGGAATTAATAAAATGGCGAGCAGAGATCACTCGAGAATTAACACAGATGAGCACAGTGTTGAGGTTAGTAATGTTATTGTCTCAAATTTACCAAAAAAATCCTCAATTTCCTAAAGAATTCAAAACATAAAATTCATTCTCCTTAATTTTTCCTCCACTTTTTCCAAATTATCTCGAAATCCACAGGAGATAGAAAATTTTTCATGAGAACCTTTTTTGTAGCTCTTGAAATTCTCTACAAAAAAGGCTCAAACCAAAATCGCCCTATCTCCCTTAGATTCCAAGCTATTCCAAAAAAACCATAAATTAACTAATAAAATTGTTTCAGTCACTCGCTGAGGTCTTCAGATGCTTCATCTGCATGGAAAAATTGAGGGACGCCCATTTGTGCCCTCACTGCAGTAAATTGTGCTGCTACACGTGCATCAGAAGATGGTTAACTGAACAAAGATCCCAGTGTCCCCACTGTCGTGCCTCATTGCATCTACACGAATTGGTAAATTGTCGTTGGGTCGAGGAGGTAACACAACAGTTGGATACACTCCAAGCAACTGGATTAACTAATTCAAGATACGATGACTCACGGGATAGATGCACTGTGCACCGAGAAAAATTATCAGTTTATTGCTGGACATGCGGACGCTGTATATGTCATCAGTGTGCATTGTGGGGTGGCACACACTCTGGTCATACATTTAAACCGCTTGAGGAAGTTTATGAGCAGCATGTGACCCAGATAAGTGGAGAAGTTGGTCAGTTGAAGAGAAGGTTGATGGAGCTTGTCAGTCTAGTCCAAGAAGTCGTAAGAAACCTTCGGATTCTATAAAAACTAAGGAAATTTTATTCGGAAAAACGAGTCATTGACTCCATTTATCTCATCCCTTTCACGAATTACCTGAAAACAAAATTTCGTAATAAATCAGAAGATAAATTCGTTCTTAATCTGTAACTCGAGAACCCGAGGAGATAAATGGGTCGTGACTGCGTATTTTCCACCTCCAATAACACTTAATAAACTAAAATTCCCTTTTCAGGAGCGTAATGTCGAGTGCGTGCGTGCAGCTAAGGACGAGCGTGTCCGTGAGATTCGTAATGCAGTTGAATTAATGATAGCACGTCTCGACTCCCAACTCAAAGCCAAGCTCCTCACCCTCATGGGCCAGAAAAACGCACTGACCCTAGAATCCGAGCAACTGGAGGCTCTACTTCAAGAGATTGAGCACAAGCTCCACACTTGCACGAGATCAGAATTGATAGTGAAGAGTCCAGAATTATCGCGCATGATTCATCAAATCCGAAAGAAGCCAATGACATCATTCGTAACAGCCCCAGTACCAGCGGATTTTCACAGTGAAATTGTTCCTGGTTACGATTCTTCAACCTTCGTAATGCAGAATTTCACGCAGCTACAATTAAAAGCCGATGCAGTTTACTCCGCTCCTCTCCACATCAATGGACTCTGCTGGAGACTCAAGGTTTATCCCGATGGCAATGGAGTCGTCAGAGGCAATTATCTCTCTGTATTCCTCGAACTATCCGCTGGCCTACCAGAAACATCCAAATACGAGTACAGAGTCGAAATGATTCATCAGGGCTCACGTGACAAGTCAAAGGATATCGTGCGTGAATTTGCATCGGACTTTGAAATTGGCGAATGCTGGGGCTACAATCGTTTCTTCAGGCTCGATTTATTAGCAACCGAGGGCTATCTCAACACTGACCTTGATACATTAATTCTAAGATTCCAAGTGAGACCACCAACGTTTTATCAAAGATGTCGGGATCAACAGTGGTACATTAGTCAATTAGTAACTGTACAGAATCAATATGCAACGCAGATTAATGAACTCAAGGCGAGATTAGCTATTGAGATATCGAGGAATACGATTAGTGGAGGCAGAAACGGTGGACAGAGTGATGATAATGTTGTTAATGATAGTCATGAAATTGTCAGTGAGGTCTTTAGTGAAAATTATTACAGTCCACCTAGATCAATTGATAGCGTTACTTCGGGGATTAATGGAGAGATTGATGGCGCAGGGGGTAGACAACACTGCCAGGGTGATAATTCAAGTGTTATTGGACAGGCTGTGCCAATTAATTCAGTTAAAACGGAGATTATTGGGACTGGGACAGAGACAGGGAAAACACAAGTCGGCTCACCGAATTTTGCACAAGTACTTGCGCATTTGTCGTCGAGTTCAAGCAGTGAGAGTGGAGTGAGTTTATTTTTTTTGACATCAATTCAGAGGTAATATTTTGGAAAATATTGAAATTAATTAATTTTCAGGAAATTAGCGAGCATGATATTTATTTGGAGGACTGTGAAAATGATCAATTGAGTTTGGCATTGATCGATGAGCACTCGAATGATGAGAATGATGTTGATGAATCCATGACAGGTAATTAATGACTCTAAACTCTTCATTAAAAATCGAATTATTCATAATTTTTATTCAGGTAATTCCAAACTCCTTGAAACACCAAAGATAGAGGCATTAGAGTGCATGTCGAGTTCCTAAACTCCGAAAAATTTCCAGTAAAATTAGAATACATTAATTAATTAAAATTAAATAATCTTATTTTTCTAATTATCTTTATATTCCAGGTGAGAATGATGTGGAAGTTGCTGAAGCATTGAAGCCCTGGTACAAAAAGCCATTGACAACAATACCTGAGGATGGTGCAAGAGCATTGGACACTCGTAAATTCGTTTCTGATCCACTAGAGGATGAAATAATGCTCCTGCATTTATTTGAAATGCAGGATAGGAATTCAGGCTGGTGTCTGCTCTGTTTCAAGCATCATTCAGAGGAGAAATATAATGAAATTCATGGAGCCACGAATTCTCTGCCGTCTTTGACCCCCAGACACTCACCTGGTAGTTGTCCGAGGATTGTTCAGAGTGGGAGACAAATTTCGGACAGGAAAAATCATGATTTCATGATCAGACTCATTCAGGGGAATTCATCCCCGAATTTGACGACACCACCTGGTAAAATCGGTGTCAGGTGTCTTCCGGAGAGTGCGAGAGAGGCTCTAGAGAGTTTGGGAAGCAGCGAGAAGGGAATGGAACGAGATTGTGATGAGGCTAGACCTGGAAACTCGAGTGATAATTGTGAAATTAATTTTCCTGAATTTACTGGTAATTCAAGGAGATTGTCAGCTGATAGAGGATTCACTGGTGATAATGCTGGTGAATCTCGGGTTGAAAGGGGAGTTTTTGATTTTGAACAGCTACTCGAGAGCTTTAAATTGTCACCAACTCAACAGAAAGACGCTGCTGTTTGTATTGCTAAATTAAAGTGAGTTTTTTATCTGTTTTTCTTGACTTTAATGATTTTAATGGTTTTTTTAATTTATTTTAGGAAGAATTTGTGGATTGAAGGAGACAAAGACACCAATTCTCCAGCACCCAGTGGATCTGAAAAATCTCCAGTAGCATCATCATCCTCATCAAAAGCCCCAGAATCAATAGCTGATGTTGTAAATTTCAGTTGGGTACCGCCAATTTATCAGAGAAAAATTGAGAAAAAAAAATCAAAGAGCAATCATGGCATAATAAAAATCAGTGACACTGATAATCAAAGTAAACCTGAAAAATCTGACGAAAAATAGTAATTATAATTGATACAACGAATTAATTAAATTCTCATTGAGTCATAATTTATCTCAATTTTCACCAAAAAAAAAAAAAAGAAGGAACAAAAGGTAACAGTATTTCGTTAATAAAATAATTATGTGATCTCTCTTTTATTTAATTGAAGAAGAAAATTCTTTTTTTTTTGTATTTCATTATTTAAATTATTGATTAGAGCAAAGAAATCGGCTTTGAGGAGAGAGAAGTGGATATTGACGATTGTAGAATGCTCATGGAAGCAATAAAAATGCATAAAAAATCCGAATAATCTAATTATTCATAATAATTAAGCATTTGTTCAATTCTAGGTAAAGTATACAATTATTTCAGAAGCGGAGTGATAAAATAGGATAAACCCGATTACTCCTTGAACCATCCTTTACGGACATAAATTCCAATCAAATCCTTCAGCCTCAGTTGATAATTCTCCGTACCACTGCGCCTCATCATCTTCACAATATCTCGTGCATCAGAGTCTTCAGGATCGACATCCGCCGTTATGATCCTCAGCATAGAAAGAGCATGCGGAAACTCTACAAACGCATTCTCTCCCAACTTCTCCTCAAAGGACTCTCTCGAATAAACCCGAGTATCACACTTCAACATCTTCAACTGCTGAATCAGCGTCTCATAATAAAGATCAATGAGCTCATCAGCATGACCGACAGTTTCATGATCCAGTCCACATGCAACGAAGAACCCCAGATCCCTCATTGGACTCAGGAACATGTAGTTCTGGTAATCAATGAGTTTCACATCATCCACTTCATTCTCCTCATTCCGATGATACAGAATATTATTAGCCCAACAATCAGCATGAACAACAGTGGACCAGGGCTCAGTTGGCGCTGCCATAAAACTCTCCAAGCCACCCTCCTTCATCTTCCTCACCAAAATCCCAGCGATCTCACTCGTACTCGGATCCTCAGCCAACTCCATCACTTGGCCCTGCATCATCAGCATCAACATCTCCGGATTCTCCATCGGCACGAACTTGCAACGCTCTTTCATGACCTCGAAGAACTCAGGATCCTTCACCTTCGCAGCCATTCCAAATGCGTGAAATCTCGCAAATGCTCGCACTGCTGCTTCTGCATGCTGCAGGTCACATCCGGTTCTTCTGTCGGTGCAGTAATAATCGACCGGTTTCAGGTTCTCCAGGAGGAGAACTGCGTCATCATCGCAATCGTCAGAGTTTAGAGATAAACGAGAGCCGCAGTACTTTGGACTTATGTCACTCACTTTTTCCGTAGGAATTCCACTGTCAATTGCGAGGTTTCGGTAAAAGGGAAGGATTTTTGAGTACATGAAGATCTCTTTGCGGAAGACAAAGGGGAAATCAATCATTTTACGTTGCTCTTTATTTGGAGGGAGTAATTTAGCGATTAAGTGTAAATCCTCGGGATTTTTATCATCTCTTTTTAGGGATATGTCGAGAGACACTATTTTACTTCCGTAATTCTCACCCGGAGGAATCAAATCCTTTATCACGTAATTTTCGATTATTAGGTATTCACCGTATTTTGAACGGAGGAGGGACTGCAGGTCGTTTATGATTGTTTCTGTCATCTTCCAGATGTGTCGGCTGTGACTTAACGCTGGATACTGTTCAACTACGGGAGATTCAATGAGTGGAGTATTTTTAGATTGCCAGTGGGTGGGGCTTTGATAAACAAGGCTTAATGGCGATGTTTGATCTCATGTTGAGGAAATTATCACGATAAATGGATTTTATCGGAGATTCCATCTGTTCGTGGGAAAAAATAATTTTTTTCTCTTTTTCCTTCAGATTTAAATACTGAAAATTAAATTAAATTGATTTAACAATTTTTTACATTCTTATTTTTATATTATTTTAGAGAAATTCGAGAGATTTAATTCAGTAATAAACAGAGGAGAGAACACATAGGGGCGGCATTGCGGCGATTAATGAAAAATTATAGGACGAAATATGATATGAGTTATAAAGTTGATAACATATTGATCGTTAAATGAAAAAAAAAAAATCATTATCAATTTGAATAAGCCATTCATTTTTTCCGAATTTGAGATTAATTTATTTTAGCAATATTATTATATTTTTTTTTTCCTACATAATTTTTCATTGGATTGAATATCGTAATTATTAAATTGTCTCGTTCATTAAGAATTAAAAATATTCGATAATTCTTATTTACATTTTCCTTTAAAAAGTAATTATCTATTGTTTCAAATTGTTACATTTATCCATTACAATAAAATAATATTGAGATATTTATTTACAGTGAGTAGAGCTCAGTTACTTGTAATTATCAATTATTTTAATAATGTTTCATTATAATTATGCATTCACGAAAGATTTCTGAAAAAAAAAAAAAAAAAAAATCCAACGCAATATTTCCTTCATTCAATTTGACAACGAAAAAAAAAAAAAAAATTGAATAATTTATATCATTCCTGAATTCCCAGAATCTGCTCTCTAACTCTACTATCCTGAGGATACTCCCTCTCCTTCTCCTCATTCGGTAGATAATAAATACCACAAAATTTATTAAAATACCTTCCGATTTCATCGTGATTGACCCACTTTGGCGTTGGTATAATCATCAAATTTTCCTGCGCAGCATATCTCGAGGATCCATCATCAACGAATAAATAATAAAACGGCTGTTCAGCACCATCATTCAATTCATCAATCTCCATCTCATTCATCCACTCCGGGGAAGCCTCGCACTTTTTATCCCACCCAGTAATAACACAAGTGTACTCATAGCTCCTGTGCTTCATAATCATCCCAATAGCATATTTAATCTCCGGAGTTCTCGTTTTCGGGCTCAAATCCTCCTCCGGTATCACATTCATGTGCCTCTCATAATCCTGAAGCATCTGAAGTATGTGACTAGCTTGTCCCCGAGATGCGACCTCGAGATTCATCTGAATGTCGTTAAGCACCTGCACCAACTCCACGAGATCCATCTGATGAAGAATATAGAATCTAGCTAAATGAAGAATCGTCGATGTATCATAAGGCCTAACGAGATTCAGAAGCTCAAGCGCCGAACGCAAACGTGCAGCTCTCCCGTTTAATTGTGTCCTCTGACGTCCAGCTACTTCAAGATTATTCGCCATTCTCTGAACAACTTCAACAGCTGTCGCTCCATTGTGAATATTATTCCTCTCAATCGGGCACTTGGATACTCCGCCTATCCTCGGACAACTGTTCTTCGTCAGGAATTTACCGCCGTTGAATACGTCAATATAAAAACTCTCGACATTCTCAGACTCAGGGACGTTGTATTTCTCCTTCCAACGTAAGAGGAAATGAGCAGGAAATGAAACAGCCTCGCAACGAACTCCTAATCTTCGAGCAGCACTCTCGAAGACAATCGCCAGGGTTATTGGGATTCCCCGTCTGTTCTCGAGGACTCGATCGATGAAGGAATTTTCGGAGGAATAATACATCTCACTGTTTCCATTAAAGTGCATTCTGTCGAACATCACTTCGCACAAGGCTGTCATGATTTGTCGGGTGAAGACAGAGTCCCATTGATTGTCGTAGATATTTCTTTCTCTCCAATCGTTTAATTTTTCTGGGGTTTCCGAGAATATTGGGTGGGATGGGTGCCTTTCTTTTAGGAGTTGCTTCGTGTACTCGGCGATACTGTCGAGGATGCTGGAGACGGAACTGTGAGAGACTCGCTTCTCTGGTTGACTCCATTGAGACACTAGGACTGCTCCTTTTTCCAGGGTTTGATACTCCACTGGGAGATTTATGAAACGAGTCCATTCGTCAGCTAAAAAGGATTGCCTGAGGTACCTGATGACCTTGTAAGCGTAGTACTTGTGGGTGAGGTTGCATTCTCTGGAAAATAAATAAATTGAAGACTTTCGGTAATTATTTTTTTAATAATTGGGAAACTCACAGTCTTGGACGCTCGATCAAGTCAATGAGCTCTTCGATGAGAATGTAATAGGCCATAGGATGTGCTCCCAATTCTGCACGAAACAATGGATCAAAATTCCTCAGACAACTGTGGGAAAGCTCCTGTTTTTTGTAGTGCCTCGAGGACATCCGGGATAATTCTTCCATCAGCTTCTTCCTCGAATCAACGCAACAACGAAACTCTTCCATCCAGTCTGATACCTTGTATCCATCTTTATCGAGTCTCTCGTAGACTTCTCTCAATGTTGGCCATCTAGAAAAAATAATATAATAAATATAATGTAAATCGTTTTTTTTTAATATTTCGGAAACTAAACGAGATAGGGTGATTTTGGTAATAACCTTTTTTGTACAGAATTTCAAGTGCTACAAAAAAGGTCTCTTGCAAAATTCCTCGATCTCCCTTAGTTTCCGAGAAAATAATGAATATACATAATTTGACATTTTTTTAAATGAACTCAGGTTATGTTACAACAATAGCCTTTCTCATTTTACCTCTGAAAAAATTTAGTCCTCCACAATTTATTACTGTTTGTCACTGATCTGTAAATATGCTTGCACGTCATACCAAAATTAATGACATCGATAATATTAATATCATCGCTCTCAAGAATATATTCTAATACTTCACAGGGTAAAAATGATATC
This sequence comes from Aleiodes testaceus, assembly GCA_963565655.1. Lineage (NCBI taxonomy): Eukaryota > Metazoa > Arthropoda > Insecta > Hymenoptera > Braconidae > Aleiodes > Aleiodes testaceus. Next base: position 4,354,920 of record OY751423.1, read on the forward strand.
AAAACGTCAGCAGCCATTTCTTGAATAATTTAATTTAATTCACTGATTAAATTAGATCTAATTATTCCTAGAGTCCAATGTAATGTTAATAACAATGATAATAATCATTGATACTGAATTCTCGGTAATTTTCCCCCCTGGAATCCCCTCACGAATGAGTAAAAAAATCAAGTGCGACTCGAGTGTTTATGTGAGGCAAAAACTTCACAATTTTCACACAATGTAAAGAGTGAAGACAATCTTCGGATTTAACCATTGGTGGTACACTCTCTTTTTTACCCACTGTCGACCAATCAAAACGCTCCAATCACTGATTCCATCTGCAGTCGTCCAATCGAATTGTGTTCATGGATAGAAAATATTTTGTTTATTTATTTAATCCTAATTTCTTGTAATTTTCAGCTAATTATTTAAAAAAATGGTGGATTTGTCAGCTGTTCCTATTGTTGCATTGTCACACGAGACTAAATTCATAATTTCCACTAGATTAAATCCACAAAAAGTATTGCAGACCTGTGATAAATTATTTAGGTTATTCATTACATTTTATTACAACTTGAGAATTAATATTTTTCCATATTTTCCTAATAAAAAAATTAATTTTCAGGGATTGGAGGGGATTGGCTGGACTTCTTGGTCTTGGAGGAGAAGTAATTCCATCGATTGCTCAAAGTCCAGATCCAACTGCAGCTGTAATAGAATTTTTAAAAAGTAGAAAGAGTAAAGTCACTCTCCAAGAATTATTAGAGGCTCTAGAGAGATTAGACAGGTGGGACGTTGTTGATGATGCTTTGGAGGTGGTGGAGAAGGATGCAAGAGATTATCTAGAAAGATTGGAAAAAGGAAATGCAGAGGCAATAGATGCAGTGGACAAACAAGTGCTAACAGTTGGTGTGTAATTCCCCAAGAATTTCTGAATAATCCTTGAATTCATATTCGTGATTTCCGAGGGAATGAATACTCATAAAAATGAATTTCACGTGTCCCCAATAGCTTCCGCCTTTTGACACATTAAAAATGATAATATTTAATATATAAAAATAATCTCAGGAATTTTTATTTCCAAATATCTTTCAGACGACCTCTACAGATGTGACGCAGGCCTGCCGACTCAGAATTACGATGCATTTCTCCTCTACGCCGATGAAGACACGGAATTCATCACCGAATTGATTGATAATCTTGAGAATAAGGCGAATCTTCGTCTCTGCATAAAGGATCGTGATTTAATCGGCAGTGCCACATTCGAGCACGATGCAATAATGCAATTAATATCCGACAGATGCAACAGATTAATCGTAATTCTTTCCCCGAATTTTGTTAAAGGACCGATAAACGAATTTTTCCTGAATTACGCACAAGTCACTGGAATTTATAGGCAACAGAGGAAGATTGTTCCGGTTCTCTATAAAAACTGCGAAATTCCGAGGCAGTTACATCATACTTTTATCTTGGACTATAACAGAAATGGATTTTATGATTTTTGGGGACGATTGAGAGACTCTGTACGTTCTGTTAGAGTTCCTGCTACTTCAGCAACCCCTGAGATTAAGAAAATCCCGGAAAAATTGAGGGAAGACGTTGGAAAAAGTCAGGGACCAGAGGAAATTCCGGAGAAATCGAATAATCTCACAAATTCGAAGAAGAAAAATATATTCTTCAGATTTTCAATGAAACAAACAGTTAAACATAATGAAAAAATCGATTTTCCTTCATTAGAGGGATTGGATGACCTTGGGGAGGAGAAGAGTAAGGAATTGATGAAAAAAGAGAAGAAAAAGGGATTGGGAAACTACAAGAAGAAAATTAAAGCACTTGTCACCAGATCCTAGCTAAAAATATGAAGTTTTCAGGAAGAAAACTGAGAATATTTGTACATATTGTATTTTTGAAAATTTATAATATATTTTGATATGGAAATAATTTAATTCTCTACAAAAAATGTCTCTTGACATTTTTCTAAAAATTCAATAGTTTAGAAGATATTTCACATTTTCTTAAGTTAATTCAAATTAAAAATGGAATATCTCATTTGAAGGGAAATTCATCCCCTCTCTCGTTCCAATTCCGATGTTTCCGAGTAGAAAGAGACACCTCGAATCAGCTGAAACGTCATAACCTAAAAAACAGTGTTTGAGTCTACTACTGTCATCTCAAATGTCTAAATGTAGTAGAAAAATAATAACAAAGTGGTTTTTAGATTAATATCTCGATCGTGAAGGTTCGTAAAAAAATTGATATAAAGTAAAATTGAAAAATTTCATTTTAACAATAAAAAAAATATTGAAACCCCAATTTGACAAGAACTCTTGAATTCCAATTTCAGCCTTAGAATCCAGAATGTCGGAGCTTCCGCCGGAGCTTTTAGCCAAGCCCCTGGCCCTGATAGCCCTAACAGGCCTGGACCTCTCCAACACGACTCACCGTTCCATCTGGGACGCATTCCAGAGTAACCGTCGTCCAGAGAATGTTTCAGTCCAATTCAAGCACCTCCCCCTGACTCCCACCTTTCCAACACCAAAACCTAAGAGGAACTCCTACGAGTGGTACATTCCAAAGGGGATATTAAAACGCAACTGGATGCCGAAGTATTTATCAGAGATTCCATCAGTAGTGGTTTGCTTCTACGAGCTCGACTGGAGTGATCCAAGCTGGACAGAGAAGAAGCTGGAGTGTGCATCACGAGTCCAAGCGATAAGATCAGCACTAGACGGTCGTTCCACAAGAATCGCCGTGGTGCTGATCCAGAAAACTGCACCACTCCCCGCAGATTCAGAGGACAGTGCAGCAACAGAAAGAGCAACTGCTCTCTGCACCGCCTGCGAGCTTCCCGCAAAGTCCCTCTACATCTTGCCCCATGGTGATCATTTACTCGGATACACATCTCGCTTAGAAAGTGCGTTTTACGACCTCGCACAGAGTTTCTATCACCACCAGTACCGCACAGTGAAGAGCCACAAGGACCAACTCAACAAGACCTCTCACCAGTACCTCTTCGTCAGGCACCAATTCAAAATGGCTTTTCTCAACGAACTCAAACAGGAAAAAGGCAATGCTCTAAAGCACTACCAAAGTGCCTACGCCAATCTCCTCGAGATCCGAATGCTCGATACCAATGCCTTCGAGATAAAAACAGTCGGTGCCTTCATCAACTACAAAATCTGCAAGCTCATGTTCTCCTCGAATCAACCGAGAGACGCAATCGCCCAATTCCGAGCGCATACGGATCGATTCAGGTCGAGGACTGGCCCTGAAGACCTCATTTTCGAGCATCACGCCTTCATGACGAATCAGTATTCCACTTTTGCTGAGTTATTCGATGATGCTATTCGTCAGGGACTTCCTGCGGTACAGACGCAGCATCCGGGGTACTACTTTCAGACAGCTGCGACTCATGCAGGCTTGAGGCAAGCAGCTTGTAAGGAACTTTGTGCTAATGCACTTCCAGTGGAGCCTGATCCTTTACTTGATGAAGTCAAGATGGAGTTTTATGGGCAACGACCTTGGAGACCTGGGAAATTATCCGCTGAGCCTGCTGATGCGATGAAAGAGGCAGTGGGAATCCAAGCGCTCAAGTGGAGGGAGAAGAATGTCAATCATTCGATGATAGTGATTGCGTTATTGGGGAATGCTATTTCACAGTTTAAGATTTATCGGTGTCCGAGGATGAGGCGGCTTCTCGCAGTGCAAATGGCTGCTGAATACTACAACTGCAGGGATTATGGAAAGGTTCTGACTCTGCTGACGCATATGCTGTGGGAGTATAGATCGGAAAAGTGGCCGCTGCTTCTTACAGATGTCCTGACGAATGCCATGAGAGCTGCTTTTCTCAACGCCAGTGTTCAAGACTACTTGACCCTGGGTATAGAAGCCCTGGGACCTTCGACAACGTTTCCTCTTGAGGATAGAGGAAGAATCTATTGCAATATCCTCGGGATATTAAATAGAAGAACCCCTGAACCCGGTCCAGGACTTCCGGAGAATGAAATTAAAGAAGCTGTGGAAAAATGGAGCTCAGAGCTCAGTCGTTCAGAGGACTTTGTCACCACAATCGAGGACTCGAATTTAGCGACGTTCGTTCAGGTGAAAGGGTCCTTCACTGCCTCAAAGTTCCTCGTAGGCGAAAAGATCGAGATTGAGGTGATAATAAAGAGTTTATTCGAGGGATCCATCGACTTCTCAAAAATCTTTGTTACCGTTTCTAGCCCGGGGGTCAATCTCGAAGTTCCAGTTGGTGATAATCATAATCAGGGGTTCAAGTTCAATGGGATCGAGATGAGGAGGTTCAAGTGCGAGTTGCCAACGCCGCAGGTGGCTGATGGTACTGAAATTCAGATCAGTTTGATATCCCTGGTTCTAGGGAACGAGAAGAGGCGGATAGTCATGAAGTTTCCGGGTGATCCGGGGAATTCAGAGATTCAAGGAGGGAAGAGGAGCTTCGAGGGGATTAGGACAAGACTCACTGCCCAAGTTAAGCAGCAGGAGGCTCCTCTGAATGTGTCGATTACTTCAAGAGCTCCTGCTCTATTGAGCGAGTGGCTGCCGATAAAAATTGAGGTCACACCCGACGAGGGAATTACGGAATTCTCAATGGAGATTAAGCAGACGCATCAGGATCATTCCCCGGACACGACGGAGCTGAGTCTCTTAATGAACACGAAGGAGAACTCCATCAGCTTCAATAAAGAAGCGATAGCAGCTGGCGAAGTCTTCCAGAGGTCGGTTTACGTCAGGTCGCATCAGCTCGGGTCGAGAACGTTCCATTTGAGACTAGAATTCATCGCAGCTGATGAAGGGAAGAGGATCAAGGAGGAGACTCATGTGGTGGAGATAGTGAAGCCTTTTGACGTGAGCACGCAGTTCTTCAGTAGATTATTCGAGCCTCTGACGAGGAGTTTCGTTGATGAGGGGTTCATTGTGATGCCGCATGTGGTCTGCTCTTCCCCCTGGCCTCTGAAAATCCTGGGGACCTCGGTGGAGCTCGGACATGCTCTGCGGTCGGAGGAATCTGGGAAAGGGCTTCTGGATGATTTAACAATTGCTGAGGGAGAGTCGGGGACTGACGCATTTTTTGTTGTTCCTAAAGTCGCTTCGGAGCAACCAACATCAACGGGGGTTTATACCATCAGGTGGAGGCGGAGCGATGAGGGCATTGAAACCAGCACGAGTGTCACTTTAGCACCGATCTGGGTTGATGAAGCGGCTGTTGGGATTGAGGCGAAAATTCCGGCGCAAGGATTCGTACGGACGCCCATGTGCGTCAGTTATTTTATTAAAAATAGGTCGGACTTCTTGATTACACTCAGGATGACGATGGAGGCTAGTGATGCATTTATGTTTGCTGGGCAGAAGCAAGTGGATGTTTATTTGAGGCCTAGGAAGGAGAGGAAGGTGGAGTGGATTCTTAGACCACTTGTTGCGGGATTTGTTGCATTGCCTACTTTGAACCTCAGCATTTCTCAAGGTTTGTTGGAGGGAAACATTGGATTTGTGGTAATTCTGGAATTTATTCGATTTTTTTTTTTATTGTTACAGAAGAGGAGCATAAAATAAGCAAAAGTCGACTCGCTGAAGTCCTCGAGAGATCCTTGCCAACACACGTTTATGTAATGGTGAGGATTTAATTATAATTATCTTGTTAATTATTAAAATTGAGTAATTATTGTTCTCTCGTTGCAGCCAAAATCTCTAACATCAGAAGAGTTGATAGGATAAATTATATATATATATATATATTACTATAAATAGTTCTTTTTGTAAATTAATAAATAATGTAATTATAATAATAGAATTCAAATCGAATGAGTTATCTAAAACAAAATTGTTTCATTTTTTATTTTAACCTAATGATGTGTATGTATTACTAAAAAAATCGATAATTCCGTTGCCAGAGCAACTGAATAGACAATCATCACCTGTTTTAACGGAGTTATGAACTTTTTTTACTAACAATGGAAAAAGTGGAAGAAAATTATGAAAGAGAGGAGAATAAAATTCAGGAAAAATTAATAAAATGGTAATTAATTAATTTACAATTACTCATTTATTTTTTGATTTAATTAATTTTGGTTTATTTCTATATTTCAGTCAGAATCAGAGGGAAATGATAGAATCTCGGCATTTTATGAATCCTAGGAATTTCGCTAAATCCAGAATTTCGATGATCGATGCGAAAAATCGAAATTCCCAATTTTTAAAGGTAAATACAAAAAAAATAGAATTTTAATTCGTTTTTTCAAGGAAATTCTTTTATTTGTGTTAAAAAAAAGGAAAAAATCGATTTTCTTTTTTTTTAGGATTTAGAAATATCAAAGGCACGATTAAGAACACTGACGTCATTTTCACCGACTGATGAAGAATTACGTGAACGTATTATTGCTTACCGTAAGAGAATAAATTAATTGATGATTAATTATTTGACATGATAACTCGAGCCGAACGAACAAACTTAATTAAATTATTATGAAAAGTTTGTTGAACGTTGGGATCGATGGATCAGATCAAAATGTGTTGTTTCTTGTTGATGTTTCCTTGAGGATTTTTTTTTCTCTGATTTTCCTGTTACTTATCGAGTCACTGAATTTTACAAGTGCTGTCATTGAATTCTGCAATGCAAATAGGAGGAAAAGATACATAAGTGAAGTGCAGCTCGTTGTTTCTACCTTCGAGGGCTATTTCCGGGAAATCTGTTGGAGATAGAAAAAAATTGTTGAAACAAAAAATGTTCGTCTTGGAGTAATAAACAATTTTTGTATAAAACACTTTTCTCTATCTCCAATATTTCGAGAGTTACGAGTCTCTAAACAGGAAAAACTGCACTTTCTCGAGGTTTTTTGAAAATAACTTTGGAAATATCGCTGATAGAAAAAAAAATTAAATACAAAAAATGTTCATTATTCGAAGACGAATAAATTTGTAATTGAACTTTTCTTTCTATCTTCAATATTAAAAAAGATAATCACTAAAAAGTATTTATAAAAAAAACAAAATTAATGATAATCCTTCGAATTATTCCGGAAATTCAAATGAATCGATAGGCAAATCAAAATCTTCATTCGGGAATTCAAAAAGAAAACTCTCAGGGAAACGAAAAAATTAAAAAAACTCGAACTTACCCATTTTTTTCGTCCGCTCATCTTTTTCCCTCGTTGCTTCACACGCTAATGATAATGCATTCCCTCGGTGCGTTCATTTTCAAGCAGTATCGTGACAAATTATTATATCCATTTTTTTTTATTTCCACCTACGTGTCCACATCATATGGGCACACGTATACATATAATTTTATTTTTATTTATTTTTTTCTAGCTTTTGATAAAATATCGAAGGTAGAAAAAAGAGGAATAAAATATTTTTATTTCGAAAAATTATTATTCGTTGTGTATTTGAGTTTTAAAAAAATTTTACTGTTTCAAAATCCTCGTGGTGACACGTAAGGCGTCGAGACGTGGACTGAAATGAAATAAAGATCATTTTTTTTTCACGATGGAAATCCAAATGAATAATAAGATTGGGAAATGAATTTAAAGAAATATTTCGTGTCTTTTTTTTTCTCTTTGCTTTCATTATTTTGAGCGACAACTGAGCAAACAATGTGGTGGCTCCAATGTCTCTTATTTTGTTCTCTTTTTTCATTCCTCAACTGTTCAAATAATGAAGGGTTTTGAGGCTTAACTTCATTTTAACATTAATTTTATTAATTATCATAGAATTAAAATAATTCATTAAAAAAAGCCTGCAAATAAGTTTTTTTCTTTTTTTAACAACAGTAAAATTAATTGACAATTTTTTTCATTTTTTTTTTAAATAATTTTATTAATTACAAAATTACAAATTCTAGAAAATTCAATTTTTCGATGGAAAAAATGATTTAATATCAATGGAATTCCGAAATATTGCACAAGTAATTTTTTCACCTTGGATAAACTGATATTATTTGAATAATAAATTTTTTACTCTATCTCAAACATTAAAATTCTTATTTTCCAAGAAATCACAGTGATAAAGTCAATTTATATCACTTTTCTTTACGATTTTAAGCGAGGATTTCTCCAAGGCAGCAAAAATAAAAGAATTCATAAAATTCATATTTTATTACTTTGTTTTTAAAATATTTCCGGAAAAATCTGCAAATTTTTCCGAAACAAAATCACAATTTTTCACTTAATTAATTAAAATTAAAGAAAATCTCAATTAAATAAATTTTCACTGAAAAAAAACTTTTTCCTCTCTCGCTTCTCCCACAAATCAAATTTACCTAAAACAATATAATAAATTCTTTTTCAACATCATTCGTACAACTCTGTATTAAAACAATAACTTTTTTTTCTTGATAACTCTATGACTTCTTCACAATTTTTTTTTCTAGGTCATCTACTATTGCATAAGACCCATAAACTCATAGTCGTAATTTCTAGAACGCCATCAGTGTACTTATTTCTTTATCAACACAAAAAAAAAAAAGAGTCAAGATAAATGAGCAAACAATTTTTTTAATGAAAGGAAAAATAAAAATTCCGTTACATTGTCGTTTTTATTTGATTTAAATATTCCTGAATTTACAATAAATTAAATAATTAATGTAACACCCAATTCTTCTCATCTTTTATATAAATTAAATTATTTTAAAAACGTATTTCCCCTGAATTCCATTATAATTACTAATTACTCGCTAATTCATTAAATAAAATTTATCAATAAAAGAAATATGGAATGGACTGATTTATCTTCACAGAGTCTCCAAAAAATCATTAATTAATGGCGATACTTTTTCTGGTTCATTGAGATGAACATGATGACTCCCTTCTACCTCATGATATTGAAACCTCGATGATGATTTTTTAATAATTTCAAGTACTTCTTGATAATGAGCTGGATAATCAAATTTATAACCAGGCTTAGCACGTATATTTAAATAGGCACATTTTATTTTTGACGCGTAAGCGTTTGTGAGGTCTAGTGACAGCATTCCAAGCATAGAAACCTGTGAAAATAATTAATTTATTTTTATCAATGATTTTGTGGTAATGAATTTTTTAGAATTCTCAAAACAAATTCGATGAAATTACCTTTAACCTTGGATCCCTGGAGAAATAATGCTTGCCTGGAATTGGAGCAGGCTGCATGCCCCTCTTCATCAATACTTCCGCAGCCTCTCTCGTTATTGAGCCCTTGTAAGCATCCAAAACAATGTTGATCATCTCCTCGTACTCATAACATGGAACACTGTCCAGCGTCAATTTCTCATACTTTAAGTACTTGTCAATGTGATCACCAGTGATATCCACACATTTTTCCACCTCTTTCACACTTGGACTAGCAATGTCCAGGCTTATCAGTGCTTCAACTTCATCTGGATACGAAGCAGCGTATAAAAATCCAATAGCACCGCCCAATGAGTGTCCAAGGATTTTTATCTGTGAATTTTTAAGTATTTAAAATATTCTTTGAAATAAATAATTGAGAGAACAGAAAATTTGGTGCATGGGTTGCTCAGTGAAATTATAATAAAAGCATTAATATTCAGTGTTTTTTTTTGTTTTTTGTGCAAATAAGTAAATTCTCAAATTATTATTTAATTCTGACCTTTTTCCATTTAAAATGCTCAATGACCCTACGCAGCAACATAACACCATCCCAATGAACAAAATAGTACTGTCCCTTAGGCAGATGAGATGAGTAGCCATGACCAGGCAAGTCCAGGCACAGAAACGAATGATTTTTACTTAATTTCATCATCAATGGATCAAAACTTCCAGCATTATCTTGTCTACCGTGTAATGTTATTACTGGCTGTACGCATTTCTGACCCCACCACTTGCCTGTCCAAAAATAAATTACACTATAGTTTTTTTTTTCCACTCATTTTAAAGGTTTTTCTAATCTTAATTACAATAATGTTATGTTGTGCGCATTTTTTTTGAGGTCTTAACGTTGTTTCTATTGTTGAGAAACCCAAATACCAGATTTATTGAAGAATCCCCGTTTCTTTTTTTCTAATCAATTGTAAAAATTAAAAATTCAAAAAATTAGAAAAAAGATTATTTAATGGTTTTTTTTTCTTCTTTTTTATTATGCTGACCTTATCCCACTTGTAATGCTTAACGATTCTACGTAGGAGTATGACCCCATCCCAAAAAACGTAGTAAAATGCGCCATCGTGTAAGTGAGAAGAAAATCCATGACCAGGTAGATCAATACTAAGTAATGCAACATTATTTGATATTAATGGTGCTAATTTATCAAATGTTCCTGAATTATCCTGCCAACCGTGCAATGCCACCACTGGTTGCTTGTCCTTTGAGCCCCACCACCTTCCTACGTGTTATCATTATATTTATGAGCTCAGGATTGAAAATTTGGAATAAAACGAAATTAATTTTTCAGTTTTTCATTGATATCTCGGAAACTATGGGAGATAGGAAATTTTTTGTAGATACCTTTTTTGTAGGGGAGAATGAGAGCTACAAAAAAGGTATTCATGAAAATTTCTGTATCTCTTTTAATTTTCGAGATATTCATTGAAAACTGAAATCTATTTAAGTAAAAATTTCATTCTTTTATCATTTCTTTATAAAATCGAGAATTCTAATGAATTCTTCACTTCCTACTAATGATAATGACATTCTTCAAATTCCTTACCACTCACGTGACCCCAGGGCATTGGAATTTGTATCTCTTCAGGTTCTGGAAAAGAGAAAATTGTAAATTATCAATTACTTTTGGATTTAAAAAAAGAATTAAATCGTCTTGTTGATGAAATTCTAAATAATAATAATAATAAAAAAATTGTACCTGAATGATTGAACCCATTGGAGCATTTTCTTTCACCCTCACACGTGCCCATGTCTATCAACCTTCGTCAACTGGAGGTCAGTCCCCTCTGCGAATTGACAATTATTATTTTTTTGAAAATAATGAAATTCAAGAATAAATGTTAATTCAGCAATTTATGTAAATGAACGATGATAAACGGAATAGACTCAAGCATTCTCTCTCAAAGTAACTCAAAGAAATGGGAAAATTCACAGGGAACTCTGGGTTTTATGGGAATTCAATGATTGTCACTTGATTATTATTTTTTGATGTATGATAACAACAAATGAATGATTGATAATATCACGCGTTAAAATTTCTCTGACTCACCTCTGTCGAAATGGCTCTATCGAGGAACTTTACCCTATCTCATTCAGCATACTTGCACATTCACCAATCACACACACACACACAACTTCACGATAGTGCATGAATGTGGAATAGAGGGCGTGGCTTATTTTCCAGGAAGAGAAAGTCTTCTTCCTTGAATATCTCGGAAACTAAGCCAGTTAGGGAAATTTTTGTAGAGACCTTTTTTGTAGCCCTTAAAATTCTCTACAAAAAACGTCTTCACAAAAATTCCTCTATTTCACTTACTTTCCGAGATATTTATAAAAAAAATCCTCCCCTCGAATTCACGTACTTCGCTTACCGACTCACGATAACAAGATGGCGGCGGAAAAGTGACGGTTGCTTCTCCACCAAAAAAAGAGGATTAATTCAAGAAAATAATAGAGACTCAACATTTTTATTCTTCATAATTGTCCAATTATCATCCAAGACAACAGGTGAGTCATTATGAATCGTTGTCTTTTTTTTTTATTCCGATTTGAGTAAAAAAAGGATGTAAACAATACACTTGAGTCTTAACCATAATCTGATGGGGCAATGCATTTAATTCTGGGGATAATGAATCTATTTTATTTAATGGCTCTTTTCAATCCTCTCCTACGATTCCTCTGCATTATCGTCATCATCCACTGGACGAGTGTATCAGGTGATAAACGCCAGAGGACACGTATCAAGCCGATAACAAGTGTATGAGGAAAAAATCCAGTAGTCACCGAGTCTTTACCAATGGTTTTCAATGCACTCTCGACGTAGACCTGCAGCAGAAGGAGCCCAAAAATTGGAAATAATTTTTTTCAATCAAATAATCATCGAATTACTTTAGGATTCGGTGAGATCCATCTTTCATCATCACTCGCAATGCTTCCAGGACACAAGCACTGGACGATAATGCCTCTCTCTCCATACTCAGCAGCCAGATCCTTACTGAACTTCAATACAAATGCCTTTGAAGCTGCGAAAACCGTCAGCAATGGACTCGGGACAACTGCAAATGTCGATGAAATATTCACAACAATGCCTCTTCCCCTCTCCACCATCTGCGGCATCACGATCCGACATATCTGCGTCAGGAGCACGACATTCCACCAGATGATATCATTGAACACCATCTCGTGCTCATCTACATCGAGAAAATACTCTGGATGCGAGTAATTTGAACTGAAATTATTAATCAGCATTCCTATCTCAAGGCCATCGATCTCTTCCGCTATCTTCAACCACATTGACCTGTCCGGGCACATGTCGAGGTCGATGACCTTTGTTTTGATGTCATGAGTCAATTCAATGTCACGGGCAAGGTCATTGAGATTCTCTGTTACTGGTCCAACGAGAACTAGGGAGATTTTCCGCTCACTCAGGGACTCGATGAAGGATTTTCCAAGGCCATTCTTACAGCCAGTTATCATGCACCATTTACCATAATTTTTTAGGTCTAGGGATTTGTCGGGGGTGAAGAAAACGCGATACATACGAAGGAAAACAGAGTGATAAGCACGGAGACACCAGTAGGCGAGGGATAAATAACTCAATTGAGTGAATAATGACATTTTTGGGGATCGAGGATTTGGGGTTACGAAGGGACAAAAGAAAATCGGGGGTAATGAGGTGGAAAATGGGGAAATTAAAAGAATTATTTAATTTTTAGGTTTTCTTGGGGTAATTATGGAGGGATCTCATGCCAGGCATTACCCGAATACTTTTCCCGATTTTTCGCCGGGTAATTCGGAGAATTTACTGGATTTGGAGCATCATGCAGTAAGATTTTGTTGAGATTTCATTTTTAAACGGTTTTTATTAATTCTAATTAATTATTTTAATTGTCTACAGATAAATGAAAATTTCAAGGAAACTTTGAGGGAGAAAATTCATGAATTATTGGAACATTTGGATGGGAATAAACGGGAATGGATTAACAGAAGTGATTCATCGATCTACACTGGAAATCCAGGAATTTCGTATCTTTTTTATTTGTATGGAAAAACATTCAATGATCCTTCGTACATAAACGTAAGTGAACTGTATACATTTTTTCCCGATTTTTCACTCTCAATTTTCAATTCTTTGGAAAATTAGAGAGCACTGGAATTGATTGAACGAGCGCAACCGAAGAAAATCGATAAGAGAGCGATAACTTTCCTAACGGGAGAGGCAGGAAGACTAGCATTAGGTGCAGTGATCAATGACTCTTTGAAGAATTATGATAAATCATTGGAAATGATATCCAGGTATTTTTCCTCACAATTTAATTAAAATATTCATTTTCCCCTACATTTCTCTAATAATGTGACTATTTTACAGATTAAAATCGTTGTACGATTCAGCAGCTGTTGATTATGACGAATTACTTTACGGAAGAGCTGGATATCTCTATTGTCTCCTATTCGTCAATAAAAATATACCAAAAAAATTGATTAACGAGGAATTAATTAAAGAGGTAATTTTTTTAAATTTCATTGTATTAAATATAGAAGAAAATAATGAGGTAATAATTTTTCAGGTGATTCAGGGTATTCTGACGTCTGGGAAAGAGTATGCCTCATCGAGACGTTACAAAACTCCTCTCATGTACAGTTGGCACGAGAGCGAGTACTTGGGTGGTGCCCATGGGCTCGGTGGGATACTGTACGTTCTCCTCCAGGCCCGAGAATACCTGACTGAAGCCCAATTGAATGGGGACATTAAGCCATCGATTGATTTTCTCATGAATCAGAGATATCCATCCTTGAATTTTTTATCTTCCATTGGGACTGAACGGGACAGACTTGTTCATTGGTGTCATGGAGCACCTTCGATGACCATGCTCTTCTCATTGGCCGGAAAAGTCCGTTTTTTATTATTAAAATTAGTTAACATTCTTTAGAAAATGGATTAATTGGAAAAATACACTTATTTCAGGTATTCAATGAAGAAAAATATCTAAAAATTGCGGAAGACTGTGGGGAAGTAGTCTGGAGTCGGGGATTATTGAAGAAAGGCTGTGGAATTTGTCATGGAGTCTCTGGGAATGCATACACTTTCCTCAATTTATTCCAGGAGACTAAAGTAGGAAATTAAATCATTATTTCCCACAATATAAAATTAAATTAAATTGTTTTCTCTCAATCACAGGATCTCAAGTACTTGTATCGAGCGGTGAAATTCGCTGATTGGTGTTTCGATTACGATAAACACCAGAATCGTATCCCAGATCGTCCATTTTCGCTCTTCGAAGGTAAAAAAATCATTTTTTAATCTTTACATTAAAGATTTGACCTCATTAGTGATTTAATTCGAATTTTCACAGGTCTCGCTGGTATTATCTATTTTCTCATTGACCTTTTGAACCCAGAGAATGCTAAATTTCCGGGTTACACAATTTAAAACAAATAATTACGATTTAAACCAAAAAAAAAACATAAAATCCTTAATTTTACAAATAATTACTCAATACTTTAAGAGAAAAAAAAATCAAGAAATTTGTTTATCAAAACAAAACCAAATAATTTATATAATCTACAGAGTGTTATATTCAAAACTTATCTTTTGTGAGAAGAAACTGAAGAAACTTCTTATCTCCGTTGAAAATAAAAGATAAAAGTGATCATCGTTCAGGTCAAACTTTAATGCATTCAATTGACTCAATAGTTGTCTCGACAATTCATTTTTCCTCATTCAAAGTTGATACACGGAACGAGAATGAAGGCATACAGCTCAAGGAGAGTTATCCTGGACAATGAATTAATCCCAGCGATTATTGTAACTAAAAGTGGAGTAATTATTGAGATTATCAAGAATTTTAATGAGAGTGATAGAGAAAAATTACGTGAAAATTATTCTGGAGTGATTTTCAATGATTTTGGTGATAAAATTCTCATGCCAGGACTCGTTGACTCTCATGTACATGTTGATGAGCCTGGAAGGACACATTGGGAGGGTTTTTTTACTGCCACCAGAGCTGCAGCTGCTGGTGGAGTCACCACGATCATCGACATGCCTCTGTAAGTATCAAAAAATCATTTTCTTCTCAATTTTTCTATTAAACCCATTTATCTTCTTTTATAGAAATTCAATTCCTCCAACGACTAGTGTAAAAAATCTACAGGAAAAAATGTCATTTGCAAGAGGAAACGTCTTTGTTGATGTTGGATTCTGGGGCGGAGTAATTCCAGGAAATGACGTAATTATTTAATGTTCTTTTCTTACGTAATCGATAGAAAAATTAATTTTCTCTGTATTGCAGAAAGAATTGAAGGCCATGGTAAAGGCTGGTGTTGTTGGATTTAAATGCTTTTTATGTCCAAGTGGAACTGAAGAGTTTCATCATGTTACTTTTGAGGATGTGGAGAAAGCACTTTTGCAGTTGAGATCCACGAAATCTGTTCTTGCTGTGAGAAAGCGATATTCAATATTTTTTTAAATTATTGCAAGTAATAAGTTTATTTAATGAACTTATTTTAATTGCAGTTTCATGCAGAGTTGGAGGAGACAGTTTCGACTGCTGGAATGGATCCCAAATTGTACAGCACGTTTTTGCACTCACGTCCATCGACAATGGAGACCAGAGCTATCACAAAAGTTGCAGAACTCTGCAAAAAGTCGAAGTAATTGAGAAATCATTTTTTTAAAAGTTTTTTAATGAACTTTTGAGTGATAATCAATTTTTTCCAGTGTTCGGTGTCACATTGTTCATCTCTCAGCAGCAGAAGCTCTGAAAACCGTCGAGGAGGCGAAGAAAAATGGAGCTAAACTCACTGCTGAAACCTGTCATCATTACCTGACATTCACAGCCGAAGAAATCCCAAATTCATCAACAAAATTCAAGTGCTGTCCACCGATTCGTAACCGAGACAATCGAGTTAGTTAATTTTCTTGATTTATCTCTAATAGAGAAATATTTAATTAGAGGAAATAGTGATAAAATCGAGTTTATTATCATAATTTTCTATTTTAATTCAGGAAAAACTCTGGGAGGCATTGAAATGTGGAACTTTGGACATGATTGTGTCTGACCATTCACCCTGCACTGTTGACCTCAAAACTGATGATTTTCTAGAGTCTTGGGGTGGAATATCTTCTCTGCAATTTGGTGCGAATTAATTTTCATTAAAGGACTTAAAAGAATTTTGAGAAATCGAATTAAATTAAATATTGATTTTTTTTTAGGACTTCCTATCGCTTGGACTGAGGCGAGAAAACGTGGAATTTCTCTCCAAAACTTATCTAAATGGATATCAAAGAATCCAGCGAGTCTCTGCGGATTTGATGAGAGAAAAGGGAGAATTTTACCGGGTATGGATGCGGATTTTGTGGTTTGGGATCCAGAGGAAGTAATTAAGGTAATTAATCAATTAATTAATTACAGGAAAATATTCCAAATGATTTCACTAATTTTTTTTTCTTCAATTTTCGTAATTAAAAAGAGGCAATTAATTATTTAATAATTAATTTCAGGTAAAAACTTCGGATATTCAATACAAAAATAAAATTAGCCCTTACGAGGATAGAGAACTCTTTGGTAAAGTAATTGCAACGATTTTGGCGGGAGAAATGGTATTCAAAGATGGAAAAGTCGTTGAAAAACCGAGTGGTAAATTAATTTTAAATACGAAATAATGATAACTAATAATATTATATAAATAGTGAAAAAAAAATGGATTTTTCATGACATTCAAATGTTAATGAGGATTTTCTTCAATTTTTTTTACTCATTTATTGTAATTAAATAGAAAATCTTAGATCGTAATCTTCGTGAATTAATAGAACTCAGTGACCTTGAATTCACAATGACTCATGTGTTTCTTCACGTAAATAACGAGAATGACGTCATGAGTCGAATTGAAACGAGTGTGCGAGTTGAGGAAAACGGAAGAAAATCATTTATTTTTATTCGTTAAAAAAATTGTAGATAATTTAATGACCTACATAAAGGGTTTTCCTTTAAAATTCCAAAAATTCAATACTTTTAAAGTTATTTTAAGAAGAAAAAGAAAGTTATTACTCATGTTTTCATTATCTTCGATATTTCCAAAGATAATTCCCCCTAAAAAATAAATGCAAATTATCAAAAATAAACTGGAATTTATTTTTCTTAACTTTGTCGGTTTTAAAAACTCACTGATACATATTCATTATGTATCTATGAGTTACAAATGTACCCGATGACGTCATCCAATGACGTCAGCGCGTGACAAAAGTGCTGAAATCCTTCAGTTTAATATTCCAAAGTAATAATCCTTAAAAATCCATAATATTCCTGATTTTACAATTGATAATGAATTTATATTGTTAATAATAATGAATGAATACTAAATAATAAAGAAAAATGATAATATTTATTGAAATATGTTATAAATATTAATGAAAAATGCATATGACTCAACATTTAGAATTCCCGGAATTTTCCCTTGAAATTCCATGAAAATAATCAATAAAAATTCAATTTTATTATCTCAAAAACCATAAATTTTCCCACTCCTTTCTCTTACTCACCGCCAAAAAATTCCCCAGAATTCCCTAGCGCCCTTCCCCTCTCTCCCTCATGGCCGCCATTTTGTCCTGAAAAATCACCGAACGCGCCATCACTCGGAGCCAATGAAATCACTGGCACACTACGTAAAACACTAGACCAACTCTCCACAACGCTCCAAAAAAATAAATAAAAAAAAACCTCCTTCACTTCTCCCAATGAAAAAGGACAGAGAATAAGAGGGAGACATTGAATAAGAGGGAGAGAGACGTGTGGATGGAGAGGGCGAGAGGAGAAGTTGAGGCACAACTACACGAGATTGAAATAAGGTCTTTTTTGTGTGGGGTGGGCAAAAGATCCAACCAGTGACGAAGCCACTGGAGGCTTTGACGTGGCTGCTACGTACCTGCCCGTTTGCCCACTCCGATTGCAGCAAAGTCGGTGACGATAAATACGTAACTGGTAAGTACAAAACCCCAGCTGGAAGAAAATAATAAACAAGGAGGCATGGACCGTAAAGAAGTCAGTGGAAATTTTTAACGTATTAATTAATTTTTAATTTTATTTATTTTTTACAGAGTGAGTTAAGTGGAGAATTTGTGAAAATTCATTTGGAGCAATGAGATATGAGATATTTAATTTTTTTTTAAATTATTATTTTAAATTATCATGGAAAATTGGCATTTGCCTTTTTACGACACTTTCTCTCTCTCTTTCTTGCATATTATTTGCTCTTGTTCAGTGTAATTCTCTGTGCTTATTCGGTGAACGTGATAATCGAGAAAATTCGGAGTTACATGTGTGTGTGGGGGATTTTTTAAACGTGTGGAGAACTGAGGAATATGGCGACGAGTGTTTCGTGATTGAAATTATTGTTTTTTCCTGGGTTTTATGAAATTCTCGTTTTTTTTTTATTGGTTTTTAATGGGGATAAATGTTCCTGATGTTTTGGAGGGATCTCATAAAGAAATGAAAAAATTGTGCGAGATTTTTCGGAGTTTTTGGAGGGAGAGGGAGAGGGATTGTTGATTGGTATTGTTTTATTGTATTTTTAGAATTTTTATGGAGGGTTTTTTTTGTTTGTGTGTGTGACGCAGTTGAACTCGTCTGCCGGATGGTTGTGGCGGGAAAATTTGAATGAGAAAAATTGGGATTTGTAAGGTTTTCATAAAAACCCGGATTCAAACGAATAAAATTGAATTTTTGGAATTATTCATTTTTGAGAGAGAAAATTATTAAATATATTGATAAAATCAAATTTTTAGCTCAATTCAAGTGAAAATGTGGGAAATTCTCTTGTGTACGTATAATTGAACTCGTCTGCCGGAAGTTTGTGCGCGGGAATGTTTAAATATTGAAAAAATTCATTTTTCTCCATTTTTCATTGAATTTCCATTGATAAATCAATTTTAAATGCCTCCTCTTAATTAATTTTCTAATTCAGACAATTTTAATACAATTACCTTAATTTTTGTCTTTTAGGGCTTGTGGTCCCCGGGCTATGGAAAGTATGGTCGAAGAGAACGGATCAGCAGTTGACTCGATGTCACCTGGTTCACAGAGTGGCGATGCAGCACCAGCAATTGCAACATCGGTACAGTCAATCAGTAGAACACATCAGCAGACACATCATCTTGTTGCCTCCACTAGCATTGTACAACTGACACTACCAACGTCTGGAACAACTCAGGTACACGACGACTGTTTGTGTTCCTGTTGTGTCTCCACGACGATTTCTTTCGTGCTAATATTTTTTGTTTCAATGAATATCTGAAGAAAACCTCATTATTATTTTATCTAATTACCTTTTAATGATTTTTTGAGGTTTTCGACACAATGCTGGTTTTGGTTCAGACGTTTGTGCCTCGTGAATTATTATTTTTTCTCTTTTTAGAGCTTCTCTGAATATTCAGATTATAATTGTTTATTGAAAAATATTAAATGTAGATTTTTAATTATATTTCAGGTACAATCAGTTATTCAACCCAATCATCAGTCTGTGATTCAGAGTGCTACGAATATACAACCAGTGGCAATATCCAAAGGGAATGTCATTCTTGTTAGTAAACCAAACTCTGTTATACAGTCGACTCAAGCTAATATACAGGCACTTCAGGTAAGAATTCCACAATTAATTGAACAAAATTTTCCACCTTTGAAAATGAGTAAACAATTGTAAAAAAAATTATGTTCTAATTTTCAGGTCGTTGAGACCGGAAGTGACGACAGTTTTTCAGACGAAGAATCACCCAAAAAAAGAAGAGACCTCCTCACAAGACGAGCGTCATACAGAAAAATCCTCAACGATCTCAGTGCAAGTGAAATTGCAGGTAAACAAATAATTAATTAAAATCACCATAAATTAATAATTAAATTTCTCAATTTTCATTCCAATTAATCAAAGTATTCACTACTGCGGTCATGAGAATTTTCTTTACTCCTATAAACTCTTCACTTGTGCATGTCAGATCATACTTTATAATTAATCGATTCACAAAGATTATTTTTTTTTTTTTTCATTTAAAAAAATACTTTAAGATGCCATACCAAGCACAAATGAAAAGCCCCTTTTTTTTCCTACTATTCCTGCACGATTTAACGCTTGAATTCTCGATTATCCCACGACTCGTGATTATTTCTTCATTCAATTAATTTATCGATTTATTAAAATAAACTCAGAGAGAACAGTTGGAAATTTTTATTTTTGTACAATTGTTCATGGAATATTGATTCTCTCAATTTTAGTCTCAACTCTTCTTTAATCAATTTTTAATTAAATTATTATGAAAAGAATGAAGGAATAATTGAATTTATCCCTTAAAATCTAAAAAAAAAACGGATTTATTTATCATTTTACCGGAATTTTAATTTTGAATTATCTTATTTTATTGGTAAAAATCATTTATCCATTTTTTTAAACTCATGTATGACCTGACTACACATTTTCTCATTATCAAACCGCAAAAGCGAATACTGAACATAATTGAGTAATTTTTAATTTTCTAAAGAAAAATTCATGAATATTTAATTTACAAAAAACATTGGAAAATCTATTCGGTTTTGCAGCAGGTAATTTGCCTCCCTTAGAATCCTCCCTTGAGTGCGACTCAAATGTGGACAGTGACATGTCTTCCCATTCGCTCCAATATCAAACAGGTTGGTTGAAAAAAATGAAAAAAAATAAAAATAAATAAACAATTAAAAAACATAAACATTCATCTAATTTTTATAGATTTATTCTCTTCATCTATTATTATATAGTTTTTACCAATTTTTCATTTCATTTCTTCTGTCATTATTATTATTATTTATTATTTCGTGTTATTATTCGGGACAATGGAAAAATTGGAGATTTCAAAAATTTTACACTTCCTATCCCTGTGTGTACTGTCACATGTGATTGAAATTTTTCTAAAAAAGAGTAAATTAATGATTTTCATTGAAATTAAGAATTCATTTGTGTTTGGTATGGCATTAAAGTGTTTATCAAATTTGGCTTCAAATAAAAACGCGGTAATTTTGAAAATAAATCACATAATCACACGAGACTGTCCGGAAAATTAGAAAAATAAATAAAATCGTTCAAGCATTTCATAAAATAGAGAAATTCGTGAAAATGAAGAAAAATGGAAATTAACAAATTTTACAGTAATACCGGCGGGAACAATACAAATAGCTACCCAGGGGGAGGGTGTGCCAGGGCTTCACACACTGACAATGAGCAACGCGGCAACAGCCGGTGGAACAATAGTGCAGTATGCACAGGGCCAGGACACGCAATTCTTTGTCCCAGGTGTGTCCCGTACTTCAAACTCTTTTTTTTTCTTTCTTTCCTTTTTTTAATTTGAATTTCTATTTATTTATTTTCTATCTTGTGTTAATTCCGGTCTATTCTTCCTTAATACTCGAGTTGAAAATTAATGAAAATTGAAGATTTCTTTGGATTGTACAGTTTTCTTGCAATTTTTCAGATTACGCAGGACATGGAGTGGTTGTTGAGGATGCTGCGAGGAAAAGGGAGATGAGGCTGCAAAAAAATAGGTTTGTCCCTTTTTTTCAAAAAATTAATTTAAGAGTTTGGATTCTTTAATAATGAAATTTTGGGGGTTTTTTTTTAGAGAGGCTGCACGTGAATGTCGGAGAAAGAAAAAAGAATACATTAAATGCCTGGAAAATCGTGTTGCAGTTTTAGAAAATCGTAATCAAACATTAATCGACGAGCTCAAGTCATTGAAGGAGCTTTATCAGCAAAAAACTGACTGAAACAGGCCAACAATTAATTCGGTATGTAATCCGATGAATTCAAATCTCTCGATGTGTCAGCTGTTTTCATCAGCGGCATGAATTAATATTTTTTCCTGGGATTAATAACATTGACCCGAGCAAACTGAGGAACATTAAACACTTTTTTTTTTTCTTTTTTCTCATAATAATAAAGTAAATTGAAGATAATTGCGAAGAAAAGAAGAAAAAAAAAAAACTGTGAAGTTAAATGAGTTTAAACATGAATCGTATAAGTGTTTCTGTATCATATTGTATTTATGTATCGATGTACGATGGGAAATGATTCTTAAAAGTGGGTTCTGAAAGGCTTGTGAAACTTACTGTTTTTGAGTCATTGCGAGAAGCCAAAGGTCCTTTTTTTTATTTGAGATAGAGAATGGAGGAATTTGAGATTTTTCGTTTTTTTATTTTCACGATTATTTCATTTAATGGAGAAATAACTTTTGGTTTTCGCATATTTTTTTTTGTTCCAATTAATTTAGGTGTAATTTTTAATTAATTACTTTCGATAGTTTTCATGAAAATGGGGAGATAATAGGTGTTTTTTTTTTTTTTTGGAGGGAAGAAATTATCGAGGAATTTGGAGAGAAAATTATGACAATTTTTCTATTAAATTCCGATTTTTCTTCTCTTAATTGAGAGAAACTAAAAATTGTTAATAAATTAATGAAGTGATGATAATTAATCACAATTCGAAGTACCTTAAGCCTCTCATTTTCTCATTAAATGTATAAATGAAAGAAAAATTACAAAAAGAACAAAATCTGTTGAATTGCAATTCTTATAAATAGATGACAGAATGAAGAAATTAATAAATTCAATGAAATTAAAAGAAAATAACAGTAATTCTGAAAATGAAAGAATAAAAAAGGGAAGAGAAAATAAAGTCATGGATATCACCACTGTAAAATAAAAGAAATGTAATATATTATAGTATGAGAACATGATTGAACGAAGAAAAAGAAGAAAAAACTGAAAAAAAATGAAAGAATTAAATTTGAAAGAAAAACAGAAATTTAATGAAGAATAAATTAAAAAAAAAAAAAAAATAAACATCAGGAGTGCCTTGAAGATTGCAGTATATACATATATGTTTACGTATGAGTTATTATGTATGTAACAATATAAAAATTAATATTAATCTTTTATTAGTGAAGGAAAAAAAAGAGTTGAAAAGAAAAAAAGAATTATTTTGAAGATTATAATGAGAGAGAGAGAGAGAGAGAAAAAAATTAATTAAGTGGAAGAAAGAGAGAGTACTTTGTTTTTGAGATAATTGACAATTTTCAATGAAATTTAATAAATTGTGAATTTTTCCTGATAATTTAGAATTAAATTGAATTCAGTGGAAAATTGATAAAACGATTTTAGGAAATTTCTCGTTTATTAATATTTTTGTGAAATTTATGAATTCAAAGATTTCAAAAATATTTCACAATAAAAAAAGTGCGATTTTCCAATTTTCTCTCGTTTTATCATTTAATTACTGAATTTAAAAACGAATAATGATATGACAGTGTCATTTGACGTGTCACAATAATTTGACGAAAAAAAAAAAATGATCAAATGAATGAAGATAATGAAGATGAAAATAATCATGAATTTGTTCTAATTTTTCTCTAGCCTCTTAGAATTAATTAGGAAAAATGAAAAAAAAAACAAAAAAAAACCATTGTTTCATAGTAATTTGTACTACTGTCTGTCTACGAATGTCCATTCGTACCTCTGCTGTCCCTCCAAGTGAATTTATCCATGAAAAAAAAACAAAAAAAATTGTCCAATTCAATTAATTGAAGTACCGAAAAAATGAAATTCACAGACAAACCCTTGAGTTAAATTAAAATTATTTTATTTTCTCGTTATTTCAATTAATCACTGAATTAATTTAAAACAAACTTAAGATAATGAAAAAGGAGAAGAAAAAAACAAATATGATTATATGTATGATATATGTATATCTTGGTTGCTGCACCGATCATATTATAAAGTATTGTATATAGATAATATATGTATTTTTACATATCATTGGCCTTCTTGAAAGAAAAAAAAAAAATTAACAAATATAGCTAATTAATTATATTATTAAAAATCCAATTAACTAATAAGAGTTTGATAATCCGAACTCTCAATCCTTTTTAGAAGCTCCAGTAGAATAATTTCTTCACATATCACGTTTTCAGGAAAGTCTTCCAAATATATTATTTTTATTTCCAATGTCTGAAAAATTAAATTTTAATTATATTTAATTAATTTATAGGGGATATTGGATAATTACCTCGGGGCCTGTGACGAAGTCTTCGCACCTTGGGACGAATTCGAAGCTGCAGAGAAATGATTTTCATAAATTTCCCATTATAGGTATTATAATGAATTAATATTAATTAATAATTTACATTTTCGTTTTGAAGAATTCGTTTTTTTTGTTTTGCCTCCGCAAATGAAATCATTGAGCCTCGGCCCTGATTTTGTCTGTTTCGTGGTCGTCGGTTTCGCTAATTTTTCATTTTTCATGTTATAAACGGCGGTTCGATAAACCAC
Source organism: Aleiodes testaceus (assembly GCA_963565655.1). Classification (NCBI taxonomy): domain Eukaryota; kingdom Metazoa; phylum Arthropoda; class Insecta; order Hymenoptera; family Braconidae; genus Aleiodes; species Aleiodes testaceus. The sequence continues at coordinate 4,379,353 of OY751423.1, forward strand.
TTCCATCGGCTGTTTTTTCGTTCTAAATTAAGGACGATAATTAATTTGAAATTGTGAATGACGAGAAATCAATAGAAATATTGAAGATATCTTTTTTCTGATGATAAAATAATTTTTTTCAATTTTTACAGATTATTTACCTTGTTTCATCTCCACTGATGGGTCTCTTAACGCTCTTCACCTTCCCTAAATCCCCTTGGGATCTTCCGCTCGTCGATGCACTACTTTGCGACTCCCTGCGTCTAACTGGAGACGTCTTAATCCCTTTATTCAGAATTTTCGATTTACTCCCTTTATTCCCTTTCTCCTCATCCACTGCAGTCTTATCAGTCACTCGATAATTCTCATAAACCGGGAATTTATCCCCATTCCCCCTAAACACATTAGCATAAACAGGTCCAGCTTCAGAATCCAAGGATTTAATCCCTTTATCCCCACTCTCTGCATCCTCACTCACTTTTCCCTGAATCTCACATTTATCTTCCTCCACAAGTTTTTTAAAATTACTTTTTACACCAGAAACATTATCCTCCACTCGTGCTATCGTTGATTCATGAGTTTTCACGACAGTCGAGAGGACTTTATTATGATCAGAGTCCCGGGACACAATTACCCCCAATTTCCCCCGGGATATGACTTCGGAAACTGCTTTTGGGGATTCCAGATCCCCTCTACTCTTAAAATCAATTTTATCTAGTCCATTGGTCGCTGGAGTTCCTAGTGAAATTTTTGTCGTGTGAATTTTGGGATTCCCCTCGTTATTGAGCCAATGCTTTTTCTCTAGATCCCCCGGAATCCCCAAATCCTCTTTGCTCCTCAATAAACTCGGGGACAGTGTTTGATTCCTTTTTCTGCGCCTGAATTTATTCGTAGGCGGGGGTTTCCCATCGGTCTCCACTATGTTCACTTTACCAGAATCAGCAGCGAAGTGAATCTCCGTTTTGCAGAATCCCACTTTCTTTTTCGAGAGACTCGGAGGGTTGGATGGGATTTTCACGGATTCTGGACCCAGAGTCACTATACTTGTCTTTGGGGAATTTATTAAATTCACGACAGTCACTCGGGATTTTGGGGATGGGTTTTTAATAGCGATTTCGGGCTTTTTTGGGTCTCTCAGGGTTATTGCTGAGGAGAGGGGGATGTAATGATTTTCTAATGACTTTTGGGGGGTTTCGGTTGATGTGGAAGAGGTCTTGGGACTCGGGTTTTCGGGGATAGAATTCTCTAAATTTCCGGGATTAATTGATTTTTTAGTTTCAGGAGCAGGGAGAGAGATTTTTGACGTGTGACATGGAATCTGAAGGGATCTGCGTAATTTTGAGGCTCGGGCGAAGGTTGAAATTGGGGATTTTGGGGGATTTGTTGAGGGGAAGAGGGAGAGGTCCTCGTCTGAAGTGCTGCGCTTCAAGAAAGGGAATTTTTGGGGGTTTTGGAGAGAATTGGGAGGATCTAGAGTGTCTGTGACTCTTGAGGAGAACCATTGAGACGCTTTCACCACCTGGACACTTCTCCCTGGCTCCTGACTCTGGAAAATCTCCACCTGACGTCGGGCTTTTTGGATTACGGTCCCGTCCACTGAATTCCTCTCTCGGGAATCAATTACCTGGGATTGGAGAGAGTGGAATTAATTGGAGGAATGGGATTTTTAGTTTTCTGGAATTTTACCTTTCCGTAGGAATGAGCGGAATTGTTGTTGAATGCTCTCCAACGACCAGTTTCTATCCTCGCACGTTCCAGCATCCCCGTAATCTGATCCACACCGGACCATTCTCGTATTTCCTCGTTTTTAAATGGCGTGCCGTCGTCTTCGAAGCGTCCTGGCGAAGACAGCACCACCTCCATCTTCATCTTTCTTCAATTTCCATAAATTTATCTGGAAAACTGAGAATATCTTGATAAATATTGGAGATAAAGAAAAATGTTTTAAACAAAAGTTTTTGGTCTTGATGAGACGAATAACTTTGCTTTTTACTATTTTTATCTATCTCTATTACGTAATTAGATAATCGCAATTAGAAACCAAAAATTAATAATTCCTTTGTTTGAAGGCTGATATCTTTGTAAATAATCAAGATAGAAAAAAAAGTTAAATACAACAAATATTCGTCTCTTCGAGCTCTAAAAATTTTGTAATAAACTTTTTTTTCTATCTCCAATAATTCATGAGTTACAGGTCTAATTAAACACAGAATTGGTAATAATGGTGATTAAACATCCTCAGGATGACAGGAAACAACGATTCTACATGCTTGCATTACGAAACCGTATGAAATGATTTTTTTATTCATTTATTATTACCAACACGCGCTTTACACTTTCCATAAAATCGCCCACGCTCTTTTTTTGCACTCCGGTAATTCCTTTTTTTACGTTTTTTTGTGGTTTCACTTTTGAGGTCGCGTACTGTAACAAACTGGCTCATTTATCTCTGATAATTGGGCATAAAATGAGGTAAAAATAATTGCGGAAAATCATTTCAATGTGAAAGCTCAGGCGCATTTGAATTATCATTTTATGGCCCTTTTTTCTCCAGGGTCATTGACCTGGAAATTCGAAAGTTTCTGAATTTACGATTTTTCCGGAATCAATTTGGATTAATTGAAGGCAATTAAAATTTATTATTTTCATCGATCCTCAATGATTTCCCGTGGGCAATTGTGCGCCCTTGACTGCCCACGATTATTTAAAACTAATTAAATCAATCTCCCACGTTTTTTTAGACTCAATTCTCAAAACTGGGTTGCATGCAAATGTACTTATCTCGTTAAATAATTGAGATAGGGTAAAAGTGTAAATACAAAAAATGTTCGTCTTGAAGAGACGAAGAAATCGGTAATTAATCATTTTTTTGTATCTCCACTCCTTCTCCTTCAAAATCAAAGCGAAAAAGTGAAACAGAATAAATCGTATTTTCTTTGTCATCATTCTCCCTTGAATATCTCGGAAACTAAGCGAGATAGGGAAATTTTGGAAGAATCCTTTTTTGTAGAGAATTTTGAGAGCTACAAAAAAGGTTCAGTGCAAAAAGGTCGTATCTGTCATAGTTTCCGAGATATTCGAAAAGAAGTAAAGAAAAAGATTATTCTCCTTTTTTTACCTTTTCGAGACTTCTATTGATCGTGATCGATGGACGTTTCCTCTCATCCGGGTGTGTCGAAAAAAATTAATGAGCAAATTCATGTGGGTGCAGTGTATCTAGAGGTGCATCCTACGACAACTAAGGAGGCTGACGCCTCGCAGCTCTCGATTGTATTCCTTCTTCTAAAAACGTGAATTCAATGCCTTTATATGTTTGTGTGTGTGTGTGGGTTGAGAGAGACCAAGTGGCATTGGACGCAGCGGTAAAGCCGGTTCCTTCGTACACAATTTCGAGGGCAAATACCCCCCTATCCCTCCCACTGTCCCTCTTCACCTCTGCCCTCATCTCTATTCTTCCCTTTTTTTCCAAACGATTTTTTTGGAGAATCGATGGAATCAGGAGTTTTCGCAGTTATTTGCGGATATCTCGGAAACTACTCGATTTATCAAAATTCATCAAGAGACCTTTTTTGTAGAGAATTCAATTTCCCACAAAAAAGGTCTCTTGTGTTTTTTTCGTAGGAGCTCTTGTTTAGGAGATATTCTTAAAAATAAGGGATAATGGTTTTTTGAACTCTCTTTTATCAATTCAGGGATTTTTTTTTTGAGAAACTCTTTCTCAGAACTTTTTTGCGTTACCTTGAGCCTTAACCATTTATGGGACACCCTATCACCGCCAAATACGGCTCTTTTCTTTCACGTTTAGCTCGCATTTGTGCAACACATTGAAAAACCGGTTGTTACATATCGATATGACACACTTTAATGAACAAAATTCATATTTCCATTGAATTTCAAATTTTTAATGAAAGGAAAAGTGATTTGGAAATTCAAAAAAAATACTATCACATACCTGTCTTTATCAACAAACCGGAAATTAATTTTTCCGATTTTTCGATTCCTTTTTTCGGCGGCAAATTCCAAGATTCGAAATGATAAACTCACATTTCATGAAAATTCACTGATTTTCTGTCCATAAAAATCGAAAAATTGCATTATAATGGAAAAAAACCGGAAATGAGAAAAATTTCGATAAATTTTCCTTGTGTTTTCCTTCTATTTAAATCATTGTTTCCCTTGAGAAAAGAATATTTAAAAATTTCTTGAAATTGTGAAACGATGATGTCACTTTTTCCTCATCGATGACGAATACAGAAATAATGGATTTATTTATATTTTTTAAGTCAACTGATCCTTATCATAAATTTAAAAAAATTAACCGGACGATTTTTTCGGGTAAATGCGTCTGAGGTGAAGGATGGGATATTACTGAGACGTTTGGACGCTGGCTGGTAGAGCGTGGGCCCTCTCGTGGTGCGTGTGGGCCCAGTGGGGACTCGTTTCGCTCCTTGACCACGTCAGTCTTGCCTCGATGCTCCCAGAAAAAGGCTCTTTCTCTTTTCTCTCATTTTACGATTCTCCATTCTTTTATTCTGCGAGAGGAAATCATTGGCACAAAAAATATCCCCAAAAATCCGAATTACCAAAAATGATTCCTATTTAATCGAATTTTCTCTTCTAAAAAATATAAAAAAATTGTAAAAACACTAATTCCTGAATATCTCAGAAGCTATTGAATTTAGAGGAAAATATGGAGAGACCTTTTTTGTAGAGAATTTAATTTCCCTCAAAAAAGGTCTCTTGAGATTTTTGTCTAAACTCAATAGTTTCCGAGATATTTTTGAAATAAAGTTGAAAAAGAGAATACCCCTGAAATCCATTTATTCTCCTTAAAAAAATTACATTTAAACAGTCATCAAAGGATCCTCATCCATTTTCGAGACTGCGACGATAACGCGAGCCTCCAGAGAGTTCCTCAGAATCTCCGAAAATTCCTGCAGGAATCCTCTCTCCGAATCCGAGTGATTCGTTAGAATTACAGAAGTTCCTTTATGCGTTGCATCGAGAATATCATGATGAAGCATTTCTCCAGTGACGTAGAGATGTGCATCGACATTCTTGAGTACTGAGGCTCCGGAACCGGCGCAGAGGGCAACAGTACTGATCATTTGAGCTGAAACAGGAATTAATTTCATAAAACTCATAAAAATCCCATTTTTCTCAATTTTATTTTTTTATTAAAATAAATAAAATCACCTGAATGATGAACTCTCGCTAATCTCACGTAAGGCAGATTAATCCTCCGTTTCACGAGGTTCACAGCTTCCTGCTCTGTTATTGGACACTTGAGAGTGCACAATCGTCCCATGCCATTCTTCGAATCCTTCGAATTCGGCTCAATCGGTTTACTCTCCGAAATATCTAAAAAATTGAATAAATCCGTTTTTATTGATTCTTGATGCCTTTTTATAGTCTTCCAGGATACCCACCAAATGCCCCTGCTAACCAGTCGTTCACACCACCTCTGATCGAGTCGAATGAAGTGTGAGGTGAGTACAGAGCTATTTTATGCTCCAGGCATTTACCAGCTATTCTCTCCTGAATTAAAAAAAAATCGTTTTAATGAGGAAAATTAAGAGGAAAAATTAATGGAACTTACCTTCCATGTTCTCGTGGTGATGCTCTTCAATGGAGCGAATATCGGAGGATGATACGAGATTATTAAATCTGTATTCAGTGAAATTGCCTCTGTCATGACCCTCTCCGTTAAATCATTCGTCAGAAGTATGTGATTGATGTTCTTTGGCTCTGTGGGCTCAATCAAGAGCCCCACATTGTCCCATGAAGCTGCTAGGGACTGGTCAGCAAAATTATTCAGAGCCTCGACCACTTTTGTCAATGGAACTCCTGGATTTTCGGTAGTTGACATATTTCTTCCTTTCAGTGCTTTATTTTTAATTGTCGAAGTCAGGATCTTTGAGAATCTTTGGAAAATCATCTAAACCTGGAAAAGAAAATAATTAATTTATGCTCCAATTTTAATCAAAAAAATCTGAAAAAATTCATGAACACTCCCAGTGACATCACCATGATCTCCAATTTTTTTTAGATTTTTCCATATCTCTGCCTTTCTGCTAGAGAATAAAAACCTGGATTGAATCTAAAATCTTTATTAGTAATCTCCCAAAATCTGTACAAATTTTACAAAATTAATGAAATAATTAATCACTGTAGTACCAAATTTGTACTTTGGAATCATCACCAGCACTCGCAAGTTGTCCAGGATTACACGGTGACCATTTAATCGCATTAACATCAGAGGAATGTGCATTATTAACCGTAGAAATTAAACTAAAAATCGGTTCATCCAGATTCGAGTCAATTTCTTCCCTAAATATTCTAATCGTATTATCACCGCACGCTGTCGCAATCAACCCAGTCTTCTTGCACCAATCAACGTCGTAAATTGTTCTCGTATGATAACCAGACAGTGTGCAGACATTTTTCCAAACCGACACATTATCAGGCGTTGGAATCCCTTTGCTATTCCCTGGTTTATACTCCTGCCAGATTTTCAGGGTTTTATCATCACTGCAGGTGACGAGTCTCGTTCCAGTTGCATCAAAAGAAAGGCTCCAAACTGTCGATGTGTGTGAGGCCAGTGTAGCCACGCAGGTCCAGTCCGAATCCATCGCATCCTCTTTAAATATCTTCACAGTGTCGTCATAAGAGGCAGAGGCAAGAGTGTCTTCGTGAGGATGCCACCTCACCTAGAATTTTCCACAAAAACCATGAATATCTCCTCAAATATCAAATTTACGACAAAACATCAAGACACCTTTTTTTTAGGAAATTAAATTCTCCACAAAAAAGGTGTCTTCACATTCTTCAATAAACCCAGTATTTACCGAGATATCTTTAAAATTCAATTTCAATTTACCTTTTTCACGTCTTGCGTATGTGCATTTATTACAGCAGCACACTCGTACTCATCGTTATTACACTCCCATATCCACACGGACTTGTCTCTGCTGCATGTGGCTATCAATTGTCCACTGCTGGACCAATCAACACTTTTTACTTCATTCTCGTGGCCTTCAAGAGTAGCGTAGCACTCGAATTCACTTCCTTTCTTCTCCCATATCGCTGTGGTTGCGTCGAAAGAGGCTGATGCTATGTAGGCACCACATGGGGACCATGATATCTCACGTATCGTTCGATTGTGCCCCTCAGCAAGTATCAATTTCATAACGTAGTTATCACCCTCGAGTGCATAAATACGTATTGTCTTGTCCTCACCGCATGAAGCCAGTGTCGAGGTCGTTGGATGCCAAGAAACATTCCAAATTCTGCCACGGTGACTTGAGAGTGTCTGTTTCAATATCAATTTACCCATTGTCACCTGGAACAGAATTTAGGAATGTTTTTTGAGCTTTTTTTCTTTTATTTGGATTTGAGAATTTAATTTTTTTTTAACTAATTGATTTGATTCCTCCAGTTTTGTTTAAATATCTCGGAAACTATTGGGTTTAGGAAAATTTATCAAGATACCTTTTTTGTAGAGAATTTCAAGAGCTACAAAAAAGGTCTCTTGATAAATTCTCCTATCTCTCTTGATTTCCGAGATATTTTAGAAAAACTGGGAGAGGAGGAGAGTGTTCATGAATTTGTGTAATTTTTCCAGATATCAAAATAATGAGGATTTTTTTGGGAAATTTAATTAAAAATTAAGACTCTGGTCTCTCTGATTTGAGGTTAAACCCAGAAAATCCAGGAATCAACTTACAATCAGCATAATCCCTCCAAAAATCCTTTGGGAAACGTCTCTCGACTCTCGGGGCTTTTGAAAAATCTCCCAAACTCCAAATAAGTCTCTGGAAATCCTGAGAAATCGTTTAAATGATCACTGATCTTCCTGGAACTTGTTGGGACGTTGAAAACAAGTCGCCGGTTCACAGAAACTGCCTGAAGGCAAAAAAATAAATTTTTCCATCAGTCGGTAGCATTTGCCTTAACCTCAAACTCCAAAAAAGCTCCAGAAATCTGAAAAAAAATATAAATATCTTAAAAATGAAATTAATTGAGAAAGAAATCGTTCAAATGATTCAATAATTATTATTTCTCTCCTTAAATAATTGCAGAACTTCAGAAAAGTGGAATAATGGTATCTGAATGTTGAAGACATAATTTAAGTACAAATTTCATCAATTGACAGACAAAAGTGAAAAATATCCAATAAATTTGTGACTGGAAGGGATGGGCCAATTTAGAGAGAGTTGTGTCACAGACCGGCGTCATTGTAACGGTTAGATACGATTAATTCCTCTTTCTTGGCCTTGAGAATCACACGTGGACGAGAATTTATACGTTCAACACGTCCAGATACCTTCACTCGTTTTATTATTTTCCAGTTTCTTTTTTCCAGTGATTTTTCACTATTTTGGTAAATTAAATTTGAATGGTGAGTTCATATATTTGGAATATTTCTTTATTATTATTAATTGTCATTGATTATCGATTTATTCGGCTGAATTCATCCAATAAAAATCAATAAATGTTTATTCGATTTTGTTTTATCTTTTAAATAAAAAAAAAATTAATTGAAAGTGAGATTATTAAATATCTCGAGAATCATTGGGTTTAGGAAAATTTATCAAGAGACCTTTTTTGTGGAGAATTTAATTCTCTACAAAAAAGGTCTCTTGATAAATTTTCCTAAACCCAATAGTTTCCGAGATATTCTCAAATTTTTTAAATTTCAAAGCTCTTGAGAATTTGTTATCGATAAGAAATCAGAGTGACTCTGATTTTCTATTAAATTTACTGATAACTAATAATTATCAGAAGCCTATATCATAGGAATGAAAGAGTATTGTCTCATTCGATTGATATTTTTAATGAATAATCGATATGACTATTGACTAGCCTTTCCACTATCAATTACTGATAATTTTTATTTTTTCAGGAGATGACGCCTAATTTAGTATTCAGTTCAAAGGATTCTGAGGTCTCTGGTATCCTTGACGACTGTGATTGGCTCGAAGACATTCCACATGGTGGTCCACTCGATAAATACCGAAAAACTGCATCATTCTCCTGGAAACAGATGAAACTAGTGCTGGAGGATGCTAGATTAATTCGTTTCAAGGTGAAAAATTCAATTGCCTCAAAAAATAATCCTCATTAAACCCTATTTTCTTTCAATCTCCAATTAGAAAAGAATTTGGAAAGCCATGGAGGAGGATTCTGACTTCCAACCGATTCACTACGAGACCCCAAGTGCTGACGAACAAAAAAGAATAACCGCAAGACAATTAGCGAGATTGAATCACCTGAAATTTTTACCAGACAACATCAGTCAAGCTTCTTACAAAGAAAAAACCGGATATTTATTAACACTCCATGAAGCTGTCCATGTATTCAATCCTGCATTAGCTGTAAAAATGGCTCTGGGATTTTATTTATTCGGAAATACTATCCTGAGTCTCGGGACTGAGAGGCACGTTCCAATTTTCAATGCAGTTTGGACCAAAAAGGTGATGGAAATTGTATATTACCAGAAATCAAGAGAAATATTGGAGATAGAATTTTTTTGATAATTCCATAATTTTTTCAAATTTGTCCAAGGTAAACCCCTTCAAATCTTGGTGAAAAAAAATCGTTTTTTTTGAAAATCGAAAAAAAAATATTTTGACACTTGATTGCCCATTTTACCCCGATTTCCCCTATTAAAGAACATAATAAATAACTAAAACCCAATTAATCAACAGATGCTGGGCTGTTTTGCACTGACAGAGGTGGGTCACGGTAGTAACACAAAAATGATGCGCACAACAGCAACGTACGACCCCCTGACCCAAGAATTCATCCTCCACACTCCAGATTTCCAGGCAGCAAAGTGCTGGGTCGGAAACTTAGGTAAAAATCCACCTCTCGCCCTCACAATCCCAAAAACTCAAATTCTCCTCATATTTTCCAGGTAAAACTTGTATAGTCGCCATAGTATTCGCGCAATTGATAACGCAGGGTGATTGTTATGGATTGAATGCATTTATCGTACCTGTCAGAGACCCAAAAACCTATCTGCCGTATCCTGGAGTGACTGTGGGTGACGTCGGCGAGAAAACTGGACTAAACGGCATTGACAACGGGTAACTAAAAATCCCCCAAAAAAAAAGGATCTCAATTAAAACAAAACATTTCTTCCAGATTCATCATGTTCGACAACTACAGAATACCAAAATCTAATTTATTAAACAGAACCGGTGACGTCACACCCGACGGTGATTACCAATCCTCATTCTCAGACCCACAGAGAATAATTGGTGCTGTTCTCGAGAATTTATCCGCTGGTCGGATTGGAATTTCCTACGAATCAGTAAACGTAATAGCCAATGCAGCAACAATTGCAGTGAGGTATGCCGCAGTGAGAAGACAATTCTCATCATCATTAGACGATAAACAAATCGAGACTCCGATAATCGAGTATCAGCTGCACCAGTGGCGCCTGTTTCCCTACATGGCAGCGGCTGTTGTGACCCGTGCATTTATCACTGAATTCGCCTATGAATTCCTGAACAACGTGGAGAAGTCAATGACTGACGGGGACATTCCGAATATCAGTCAGATCGTTGGGGAATTGCACGCGATGATATCAGCGATTAAACCGTTGCTTACTTGGACGGGAAAAGCGGCGATAAGTGAGTGTAGGGAGGCATGCGGTGGACATGGATACCTCAAGGCCGCAAAATTGGGCGACATGGCTGTGGATCATGAGCCAACGGTTACTTATGAGGGGGACAATAACGTTTTGGTTCAGCAGACGAGTAATTGGATTTTCAGGCAGTGGCAGGAGGTCCAGAAAGGGAGAACCGAGGGGAGTCCACTTGAATCAATCACTTTTCTATTCGATGGAGTTAAGATACTGAAGAAGAAATTCAATGCTTCGGGTATTAATGAAATAATGTCGTTGGAGTTTGTTAGGGATTGTTATGAATGGTTGATTACATGGTTGACTGTGGAGATGGAGAGGAAATTTTTGGGTGCTAAAAAATTGGGACTGGATAATTTTTCGGCGAGGACAAAGGCACAGGTCTATGCTGCATCGCATTTATCCAGGGCTTATGGAGAATTTATTATTATTAAGTATAGTGTTATGAGGATTGAGAAAATGCTTCCACGGGGGAATTCTTATCAGGGTCTTTCGGCTGTTTTGGAGAAATGTCTGTTGCTTTATTCTTTTTCTTGTTTGGAGAAACATCTGCCCTCGTTTTATCAGGGCGGTTATTGCTCGGGTGCGAGAATGACGGAATTTATTAGAGAGATGATGCTGAGTCTTTGTGCTCAATTGAAACCAGAGGCTGTGTCGATTATTGATGCATTAGCACCACCGGATTTTTTGCTTAATTCTGTTCTTGGTATGTCGGATGGAAAAGTTTATGAAAGGCTGGAGGAGGCTTTCAGGTGCAATTCAGGTGCTATGGAACGACCAAGCTGGTGGCATGAGCTTCCAAGTGCCGCTGAAAAACCACTCGAACTGCCGCAATCAAAACTCTGACCTCTATTAATTAATTGATTATTTCCACTGATTTATTGTGATTTTCATAATATCAACGATCAAAATTAAGATTTAATTGTTTGAAAGAAAATATTACGGGTGCAATGATTTTATAAAAAATTTCTCATTCAGCACAATTCAGTGATAGTGTTTTAAATAATATTTTAACCGCACAATATTCCTCTTTTCTAATCTCTGTATATTTTTTACCGTTTTTTCGAGTATTTTTTTGCAGTATTTCAATGTTCTCCTCATTGTTGCTAAAAGTATTGTACAATTATTGAAAATAAATGTTTATTAGTATTATTAAATTTCATTGAATTATACTATTAACATAATTTAATTTTTTTTAAATCATTAAACAATATATTTAAAATTATTTTAATGAAGAAATCTCTCAGAATTGCTGATTCTGCAATTTTAAAAATATTTGTAAAAATCCACAGTCGTGACACAATTAATCGAATCAAAGAAATTGCGTAAGAGATTCTCCAATTAATTATTCCGATTTTTCCAAATTCCCCAAATTAATTATCTCATCTTCCTGTAATTAATTAATTCGAGAAAAAATAACAAAAATTCTGCAATCACGGAAGTCAAACGAGGAAGTCATTCATAAAAATCAACTTCCGCTATTGAATTTCACAATAATTTCCTTCTATCTGAGATTATAAAAAGGAAATCCGATAAAAATCATTCAGAGTGAAAATAATTCAATTAAAGATGTTCGGAGTGCGACTGATCATAATTACATGCTTAATTGGCATCAATTTATCCCAAGGGGCTTCTGTACCTGTTAGAAGTCACAGATATCCGAGATCAAGATGTTCAACATGTCCTGGAGACTGTCCAGAGGCTATTTCGGGTCAATGGTGAGTGGGAATCCGTAATTCACTATTTAACAATTTTACAAATTCTTAATAAATTAATTAATTAATTAAATTAAATTTCTTCCATAGGGGACTTCCATCAAGCTCACCGAGAAGCTATCCCTCAACCCTGGGGAACCAATACCCTCAGCATCCGTTCCTCCTCTTGAATCGTCCAGAACGAAGCACCGAAGAGGAAAATAAAAAAGTCCTCGTTGTTTATCGTGCTGATGCCGACAGTTCCCCCGAAGTTGATGCACCTCGAGCCCTATCAGACCGTGATCTCGAGGACATCGTCACACGTGCCATTTTAGCAGCGCGAAGACAAGCAGAGGCAGAATATATGCTTTACGGTTCTCGTTTGCCCTTTTTCGAGGCTGAGAGCTTCATGAGACCCCAGGAATTATCAAGAGACATGTATGAAGGAGTTCCTGACCATTGGGAGACCCAGATCATGGACCCTGAAGACATAAATGCTGTTGAGATCATGGGAAGTGGAGAAATGGGGCAGAGTGAAGAAAATAAGGGAAAAGAAGAGCAGAAAGAGACTGAGGGAAAAGAGGCAGTCAAAGATCCAGCAAATCCTGATTTTGTTGAGGAAATAGGAGCACCACCAGTAGCACCTTCCCCTGAACCAGAAGCCACTACTCCATCACCTTAGAATTACCTAATTTTTATTTTCAAGACTTAAATTAAACGAAATTACCAAAATACTTAAGAATTTAATGTTTTGCGTTTATTTTAATTTCATAATCCTTTTCAATGAAAAACATGAAGAAACAAGGTAAACCTGCGTGCGTTGCAAATTCAATGCGTAATCGGCAATATTTATTAATCCCCCACCGCATTAAATCGGTCGATCCCAATCATTTTTAAGCGATCGCATTAACCGAATTGAATCACTCAGTTCTGAAGACTCAATTAATCATGAGGTTCTTCAAGTACTCTTTAATATTTGTGCTCTCCACCTGCGCCCTGACGATTGCTGTTCCAGCATTAAAGAACCGAAAGTCTCCGAGGCGTACGACAGAAGCCCCCGAGACTCTGCCGAGAGTTGAAGAAACTGGAGAATCAAAGAGCAGTAACAGAACGAAGAAGCAAACGACGACATTCTGCGTTGAGATCAGAGGAGGACAGGCAATTGAGAAGGTCTGTGAGGAGCCACAGCGGAAAATAATAGAACCAACTCCACCTCCACCTCCACCAGAAGATTCTTACTTCGTAATTCAGCCTCCCGAGCAACCAGAAACGATTTCCTACGTTCAAGTGCCAATACCAGTTGTCCATCGTCACCCATCGTCGCCGTTGATTATTAAGAAAGGAAGTCATCCAGCTCATCCGCATCCTACGACTGATGATTGTCCTTGTGCCCATGGTCCAGGCTCAGACGATCCTTCCAGCCCTCAACCAGGAGATAATAGACCAGGCTTTCCATCAGGTCCTCATCCAGGAGGAAATGGACCGAATTCACCAATCGTATCACCAGGATCGCATTCGTATGACTGTAATGATGGGTATGGACCAGGTACTGTGGTAATAACACCCGGAGGAAGACCAGGATTTCCATCAATAGTTCACCCTGGAGGTAATTCCCCAGGATTTCCATCAATAGTTCATCCAGGAGGTAATTCTCCAGACTTTCAATTAATCATTGGACCAGGAGGTAATTCTCCAGACTCTCCATCAATAGTTCACCCAGGAGGCAATTATCCCGGTCATCCATCAGGAGTTCATCCAGGAGGTAATTCTCCAGATTTTCCATCAATTGTTGGACCAGGAGGTAATTATCCCGGGCATCCATCAGGAGTTCATCCAGGAGGTAATTCTCCAGACTTTCCATCAATTGTTGGACCAGGAGGTAATTATCCAGGCCATCCATCAATCATTCAACAAGGAGGTAATTCTCCTGGTTCAAGTGACTGCACTTGCATGTGTCCTGGAGGCTCTGGACAGGCGCAGCTCTACGCATTCTTCAGAAACAGCATGGGTGAACAGGGAGACATGATGAACCCAATGTCGGGAATGAACCAAAGGTTCATGGATCCAATGACTCAGGAAATGGCGCCGGGGCAGGTGGACATGAGGATGATGGAGCCAATGAGTGATGCGAGTGGCATGCCAAGGACACATCACCATCATTATCATCATCCGGGTGTTTTTGATGTTCAGCCAGTGCAGTATTATCAACCAATGTCAGTGAGTCATCCTGTTGTCTATAAATTGGGTCCAAGTGGATTCAGGGCTGCTAATGATGGGAATCAGAGGATGAGTGATATGCAGAATATGGTGAGATGATGATTAATTGAAATTAGAGAATTAAATGAGTTTGTTAATATCGTTTTTTGACATTTTTCAGGGTCCAATGGAGATGCAGAGGTCGAGCCATCAGACACCTAAGATCGTTGTTACACCGAGTCAATCTGCCTCTCATCTTCACCCAGGTCATGGGAATCCCTGCAATGAGGGCAAGGCCAAACATTGGAACACGAGGTCGACTGATGTCAGTGAAGAGGATGATGAATACTTTGGGCCAATCACAGAAGAGACAGTTGATTCTGCAACGAAAGCACCCCTCAGTCCCAGCCAGATACTGAATCAGATGAGAGCTGCCTCACCATCACAAAGAATGAGTCCGATCATGGATGATGATTCGAATGTGCAGATGAGTGTCATTGGACCTGGGGGACAATCGTATATTCTTGGGGGTGGGAGGAGTGAGTTTGATGAGGATAACGAGAGGAATTGATTAAATTATAGGCCAAGGTCTTCAACAATAAATTAAAGTAATCAGGGGATTAATTAATCAATGATAAAATTAAGATTTTTGTAATTCAGATTTTTTTTTCCATTAATAAAGTGCTTTTTCTCATTATTGTATTTTTTTTTTTCAAAGATGGGAATCGAATTTTCTTTACTCTGAGTCAGAGAAAATTTGAGAAAAATCGAATGTCTTTAATTATAGAGATGACGTATCAATTAATCAGGAGGAAATTCGTAGTAGACTTTATCTTATCAGATTTGATATAAATTTTGATATAAAATAAACGCAACATGGTTAATCTTGTATTTGTAAAATTCAGATTCTCTGGTAATGAAGAGAATGAGAATGGAGTTTATTCCATTGAAATTAACACTTTTATTAATTATTTATTCATCAATTCTGACATTTCACTACTCTGAAGCATCAGCAAGTGTTGATTTATTAAAATTGAAGGAAAATGAGAGGAAAATTGAGGAGAGTGAAGTGAAGAACGATATTTCCAAACGTTCCAATGGATTATTGATTGAAAAACCATTTGGAAAATGGATTGAGAGGAAAATCGAATTGGAGAACATGAATTTCGGCGCAGCAACGAAAAGCATAATTGATGCACCAAAACCAACAAAGTGCAAGCCACCAGCAAAGCCTGATGCTAATGGAAAATGCAGAATACCTTTGTAAATTATAATTTTTCATAATTAATGAAATAATTTAAAAGTGTAAAAATATTGAATAAATGATAATTTTCATAAATTCCAAATTTTTCATCGCTCCTTTCCTAAATAGTTAAAGAGAAATTTTTCCATTTTTCAATAAAAATAAAAAATAATGACATTGAAAAGAAATCGATCCGTGATCTTATGCGGCTTCAAGGCCGTCTCAGGTGTCCAATCTCTCCCCCAGTCCCGAGTGTCAATGTCCCACTCTATAATTCAGTAAGAAATTGTGAATTTCATTAGCAGCACTGACTGATTTACTCTCGATCGGAGAACATAAAAAAATCGAATTTATAGAATAAATCGTTTTTGTGTCTCAAGAGAATGAGATAATTCTCCTATCAGCATCTTCTCTCTTATCGCACGAGCACGAGTGAAATTTTTTTCCAAAAAGCCACTGAAAGAGAGAGAGAGAGAGACAGAGAAATGTGTGTTTATCATTGAAATTTCATTTGTAGACATTGATCTAGTGAAGTACTCTCTGTTATTGTATTTATACAATATGGCTGATCCAACGATCCAAACTTTCTGCTGTAAGCATAATAATAGAACGGATATGGCTGTTTTGATAATGAAAGAATTTAATACTGACATGTATAACACAGTTTGCATGCTGTCATCGATAATGGGAATACTTGGAGCTGTTTATCAGGTATTTAGAAATACGGAAAATTTAAGTTTAATTTGATTTTCGTGATTTTTCGATTTTTTTAAATTACGATTAATTGGGGTTAATTGAGTGTATTAATTAACGCAGATACTACCGAGAGAAGAGACAACATATCAGCATCGTTGGCAAACATTTTCAGCATTGAGGGGAAAGGAAATAATAATCTGGTTGGCTGTTGCTGATCTTCTTGCTTCATTCGGTAATTTCACAATTAATTATAATTATCTCGGTAAATAATTGAGATAGAGAAAAATTGTTTGAACAAAAAATATTCGTCTTTTCAAGACAAAAATTTCTTACATTTAAAGTTTTTTTCCATCTCCATTATTTCCGGAGATATTTAACTATTTGTGGAATTTGTTTTCAGGAGTTTTCGTGAGATCCGCAATCTGGATGAACTACAAAACGATAATGCCAATGGAGAATGACACTTCGAGTGTAATATTTTGTGCAGTATCATCCGTAAGTACTGAGAAACTCGATGAAAATTGGTGCAGAAGAGTGAAATGACTATTAATCAGTTTTTAGGCCTGGACCCAGTACTTTTACATGGCCACTTGGATCTGGACCCTGTGCTACGCTATTGACATGAAGCTTCTGCTCGGTGAACGTCCTGGAAGACCATCCTGGTACCACCTGGCCGCCTGGATATGTCCTGCAATTCTAACAACATTTGGATTAACAATTCTCTACGTTCCCGATGCAAAGTACGTAAAATCTCCAATTAAAATTCAATAACTCCAAAAATACTGGAGATAGAGAAAAACTTTAAATGTACGAAATCTTCGTCTTGAAGAGACGAACATTTTTTGTTGCAACAATTTTCTTCTATCTCTCATATTTAACGAGATACGAATTTATTACAGTTGTCATGAAGTAACGAGTCTCAGCACAGCGGTATTAAGGATTCTTCCTAATTACTGTGCTACTTACGTCCTTCTGGCAATTGTCATGATAGTAAATCCAGCACTTTATGTATCCTCGACGAAGGATCTTCAGACTGCTGTCACCTGCAGTCTCGCACAAATGACGGGGAGAGAGAGGAAACTTGTGCAGACGATTAGAATGAAGTTCGCACTTACGAATATTGTTTATTACGTTTGTTGGCTCCCGAATTTAGTGAACGGCGTCTTGTTATGGAGCTTGTGGTTCAAATTACCGGTTAAAATCATCATTACACTCTGGTACATAATGGTGAGTACATCCAGGGATGATAAGGATCATTCAGGAATTTTTTTTGCAATTAATTCGATTAAATTTCATTGAAGGCCGTGACCAATCCTCTTCAGGCATTCTTCAATGCTTTAGTCTATCAGAGATGGGGCAGACGTGAAAAATTCAGTGTTTGGTGCAGAAAATTACTCTCGTGTTATTCAGTATCTGGAAAAGACAATTTCAGTGAATTAAATGAAGTTTCACCGCTAATTAGCGAACAATACAACTGCTGCACTCCTCACACTAGCATCAATGGCTCATCTTCATTATAAAAACAATAATAAAGACTGTGATAATTAAGAATTATGTAGTTAATAGCTTCAAGTATTAATTAAGCTCTCGAAAAGAATAATTAATATTCTTTTTTTCCTCTTTTCAATTAAACTTGAATTTTTCCATTTTCTTTTTTTTAAAATAAAATTAAAATTGTATAATTGCGTAATTAAGAAGATAATTAATTTCATTTAATCATATTTTTTTCCCCACTTCACTCTAAATCCTCTGACCATACGCAACAAGTGTTACATAATTTCAATACCCTATTCTCAATTGTTACTAATCCATTATTAATCCTCCCCACGTACAAATAAAATTAATTAAACATTCAAGTACGAGAAATAAGATGAAATATGAAGAACAGATGGAGAATTTATTGGTCCAGTCTCTTTGTTAATTTCATTGATTTCGAGTGTCTGAATTTTTTTTAAATTAAATTTTCATCTCGAGACTCAATTAATTCACAACTGAAATAAAAAAATAATTATTTTTACGAAATTATTAATTCATTTTAATAAAAATGAAATTCAACATAGAATCAACGACTTCATACAACAGTATTCACCCAGCTTACCAATACACCGAACAATTCGGTAATAACGTAGAAAATTATCGTGAAGGTACAAAGTGGTTCGGTGTCTTTTTAGCCTTCATCTCCGGTGCATTTTTCACAATCAGCTCGGGCCTCGTCAAAGCAATAAAAAATGTAGATCCAATGGTATTACTTGGTATTCGTGCTATCATCCAGATGATTGTGATGCTGCTGGTGACAGTGAGACACGGGAAAAATATTCTGGGACCAAAAGGATCGAGAATGCTGATTCACTTCCAGGTAAAACCTGAAATAAACCAATTTTTAATGATAATAAAAAATTAATTATTAATTTAATGTCCTAGGGTATTGTTGGAGGCATGACACTGGCCCTCCTCTACTACAGTTTCCGTCACTTACCATTGGGCGATGCAACAACAATCATCTTCAGTTCCCCAGTGATAGTCATAGCTCTCTCTTTCTTTTTCCTGAAAGAGCCCTGTGGAATTCTGAGGGTAATCGTCATCTGCACTCTTTTCGCCGGAGTTGTCCTCGTCTCTAGACCTCCATTTCTATTCCAAGTGAGTCCCTAAAATACCACAATTTTATTAACAATAAAAACAGAAATAAAATAAAATTATAATTAATTAAATACACAATTTTTTCCATTAGATCCATGAAGACCAGCACTATGACGTCATGGGATATGTGTGTGCACTTTTAGCTACGTTTTTCACAGCTCTCAATATCGTAGTAATGAGAAAATGTTCTGACGTACATTTTGGAGTGCTTGTGCTCAATTTATCCGTGTGGATTCTCATGTCCTCGGTTTTCTTCTTCTTTGTTGTGTCAGAGGCACATCAGCATATTCGAGCTTTCCCAAGTGATTGGGTAACGTGGGGACTGATATTCCTGGTTGCAGCCACTGGATTATCCGGACAAGTGCTCGTTACGAAGGCGTTGAAGATTGAGGGTGCTGGAAAAGTCTCGGTTACACGATCACTTGATATCATTCTCGCTTATGTAATTCAAGTTTACGTGTTCGGGGATATGCCGAGTTCTACTAGTATTGTGGGAGCTCTCCTCATCCTTGTGTCCGTCACTGCCATGGGCTTCGAGAGGGAAATCTATGGAGTCTGTGATTTTATACCTTAGTGATAGAAATTTATTGGTATTCATGGAAAATTCGGATTTCTTTTTTTTTTAAGTCATCGGAGAGCTGTGAGACTAGTTTTATTGAATTCCTGAGGAAATTTGAGCTGGAAATCATTATAATGAAGTTGGTTTTAAAGCGTTATTAACGGAATTTCGATTTTGGCTCTTTCGAAATCGAAAAATCGAAATTTTGGAAATTTCCTCCTTTGTTGTTAGGAATAGGCTTCATTATAGTCATTTTCAGCTAAAATTTTCTCAGGAATTCAATGGAATCAGTCTCATCACTCTCCAATCTATAAATTCCAATATTGATAAATTAAAAGCCTCTTAAATCAGATTAAATGTCTGACGTTCGTAAATTAACATGCTAATACCATAAAAATTCACATGTTTATCCATTAATCATTTATTCAAAGAAAAATACAACTACGATTAACAGTAAATTGCGTCACCATTTCATATCCAATAAAATATGTACAATTTACTCATTTCAAGTGTCTTAAACTCTGTTTATTAATTTGTTTCACTCAAATTATTTTCCATTTTTTAATTTTTCATCCACTTTACTCTTTTTTTTTCCTGAAATTTCTATCGAAAAAGAAAAATATAATATACTTTTTCATAATTAGTACTTAGAGGGTAACAAAATTTATATTTTTATGCATTTTAATTAAACTAATTTGCCATTAGAAATACAGATGTTTTAATTGATAATATTCATCATATTAATTCTATTAATTTTAATAATTTTTGTTTGCTTAAATTGTTAAATCTAAATTAATTATTCCTCCGGTTTCACTAACTTTTTTTTTCCCCTTTTTCATTAATCTTAATTATTTATTCATTTAATTATTTGTGAATTAAAATTCTATCATGCAACACAATTTTGTGGTTTACACTAATTTATGTTTTATCTCTTGCCTACGTTTTTTTGCTTCTTTAATTCTCTTACTAATTTAATATTTTATTACTTAGTTTTCTTTTTTTCATTTAAAAATTATGATAAAGCACAGTTAATTACAAATTCATGATTTGTTTTTTTTTTTTTGTGGATTAAATCATGAAAAATAGGTATTAATTAAATGTGATTGTTTTAATATACTCTTCTGTGGTCTCTTAGGTTCATTAAAATGTGTCGACACGTTTTTTTAATTAAGAAAAATGATTATTTCGTTTTTCATAATTTTTCTCTGCTCAAAAATCGCAATTAGTGCTCTATGCAATTTTTCCATTAATTTTGTAAATTTTATATACATTTTTTCGTCAAATTTACAGGTTTTACAAATGGTATAAAATTTCCTCACTTTTTTTTTTTTTTAGTTATTATTGTTTAAATGGGAATGTCACTCGTTCTTTTTTCATTAAATTCAATAATTTTTGGGACTTTTCTCGAGAGGCAAAGGATAAAATGAAAAAAAATAATTAATTATATAACTAAATACGTTAACTTTGAAAATCAAAGGAAAAAAAGAATAAATGTAATGAAATTTTAAATCTCACAAGAAGAAAATAATTATTAATAATTAATTGATAGAGCAACGAGCAGAAGTCTTAAACTACCAACAGTAATGTTTCCTTTTTCTTTCCATTGAAATTATTAAATTCGTATAATTAATATTATTACACAAAGTGCTGAATACAAAGATGTGTCGTAACTCAAAGAATAAAAAATAAAGGCAAACAATTTCTATTATTTCTTTTTTTTAACGAAAGAAAAAAAAACAATTCTAACTCAACCCTTCTCATTCTCCAATTATGGGAATTTTTTCAAATTCAATTTTCTCATTCCTCTGATTAATGTACCATAATCTCCGTATTAAATCAAATATGTATAGGTACATGTACAAGTAATTCAGCACGACTTGCAAAAACAGCCGAGCACATTTCACAAGTGTACTCCAGCGTATCAGGGATAATTGTTTCAGGCACATCAACAAGTAGCCTCTGTGAATTAGCCTCTACCTTAACCCTAAGATTAACTTTTTCAGGTATATCAACAGTTTCATGATTAGCCAGATCAGGTAATATACTCTCACCATTTTCCTCGATAGTCTCTTCAAATCCTACCTCCATCTCCACTGCGACCCTCGGCACTTCATCAACGACCTCAGTATTCGCCAGTTCCTCAACAATTTCCTCCCTCGGCTCTTGCTTAATAATTTTCACTTTTTTCCCCTTCTTAATCTTCTTCTTGACCTCTACCTCTTTGATACTCCCATTAGAATGATTAGCAGCAGCTCTCCTCGTCGTCATCTGGGGCTCCTGCTTGATATTAATCTGCGTAAATTCCTCAGGCGCTTTTTCCACAACAGGCTCCGGTGTTTTTGGTGGGAAAATAGCCGGTGTCATTTTCCCCTCGATATGATAACTCACATTCTTCGTCCTCGGTCTATTCCTCTCACCCCCCGGAAAAGCCCCACGTTCCTGCGGCATAACTTTAGGTGTCCTCGTCACCATCGTCTTCGTCTTCTGCCCCTTTTTAGCGCCATCAGTACCAATTTCCACCGGCACACGTGTCTTCTGCGTGTGAATCATCTTCGGACGTCCTGAATTCGACGTTGCACTACTCTCCGCCACTTTTTTCTCCTCTTTCTTCATCTTCTTCTTGACTTTACCACCCTTCGTCTTATTCGTACTGCTCACAATCGAATTAATATTCTGTATAGAACTCTCAAAGGACTTTAAAACCGACTGATAACCTTCGTCAAGGCTCCTCTTCGTCTTCTTCGTTTTCCTCTTGCTATTCTCATCGGATTCCGATGCCTCCAGTCCATCGAACTCATTCCGAATCGGCAGAATGGGACTCTCATGCGCCTTTAGTTTCCTCCTGCGTTTGTACTTTCTCGGGCCAATCTGCGGCTGTCTCCTCATCGCTGTATTGTCATCACAGTGCTGAACAATGTGCAGAATAATTTCCTCGGATGTGCCGAAGGAATCACCACAGACTTTGCACAAATAAGGCGTTAAACTACCGTGACACTTGGGATCAGGACCTGAATGATGAGCCCTGACGTGCTCCCTCAGCACGACTCTTTGATTAAAAGCTCTCGGACAAATAGCACAACCATACGGCTTCTCACCGGTATGTATTCTCTCGTGCTTGCGCAGTGTACCACCATCGGCAAATGCCTTCCAACAGAATCTGCATCCATAGGGACGTTCACCCGTGTGTATTCTGATGTGAATCTGCTGCGAGCTCCTGCTTCCAAATGTCTTACCGCACTCTCTGCATGGAAATGACCTTCCTCCCAATTCCTTGTTATGCGAGTGACGATGGGAGACCAGGGCTCTACCATCCGGAAACTCCTCACCACACTCGTCACAAGCCACCATTTTATTCCTGTGACTCACCATGTGTCTTCTTAATCTTGCTTTAGAGTGGAATCTCTTGCCGCATTTGGTGCAGCCGAATGTCTTGTCAGTATTGTGGACCCAGGAGTGTTTCAGCAGGCTTCTCTTGTCCTTGCATGTTTTTCCACACAGTGTGCACGTGTTTGGAGGTGCATCGTCTCCGTGAATCAGGCGGACGTGTTCAGCTACTTCTGCGTCGTCTCTACATCTCTCGCCGCAGAGTAGGCAGCGACGAGTTGGAGATCGGGCGTGTAATTCCGCATGGGCGAGGAGGGCAAGGGCCTCTTCGAACCACTCGCCACAGACGTTGCAGACGTGATGATTGCCAGAGTCTGGGACCTCCATTCCGGTCTCCTGTTTCACGTGAATCTTGCGGTGACGTTTCAAGAGGTCCAGACGATGGAACGGTACGCCACAGGTCTCGCAGTAGAACTCGCCGAAGCGCTCGTCACCTGTGTACGGAGTCTCGTTGCTCTCGAACTCGTCGATGGGTGATTGGGTCACTCCGTGCTTTATGCGGATGTGTTCACGAAGGGCATTGACATCCCAGAACATGTCGCCGCAATTTGTGCACTCGAAGGGTGAGTCTCCTCCGTGAATTCGGGAGTGAGAGGCCAGGGCTTTTTCACGAGCGAATCCAACTCCGCAGTACTGACAGACGTATGGCTTTGTTGGGTCTGTTATTGGCCATCTGGGAGATGTGTTTGGTCGTGTTGTCATTTCTTCGAGAAGGCGCATGTCCTCGTCGACGTAGTCGAAGGATTTCTGAAGTTTTGCGGGGGATAGCTTCTGCGATTGATCCAGGAGATCGAGAGGATTGGCGGGACGCTTCTGGAGTTGGGCTTTGCGTTTTCGGGGCGCTTGAGACTTCTTTCTGCGGCCTTTTGGCGGCTCATCGTCGTCCTGGAGGTCCTCGGATTGGAGATCGTCCTCGAGACCGTCGCGGGTTGGAGCGTATGCGTGGATTTTTAGGTGATTCATTAGATCACACTTGCGGACGTAACGGGCACCACAGAGGTTGCAACCGTGGGGCCTGTCTGTCTGGTGGGCCACCATGTGATTCATTAGATTCGCCTTCTTGCGGAATCTACGACTGCAAAAGTCACACGGGTAGGGACGTGTGTTTGTGTAGGAGTCCTGATCGATTGGGAGAGGGATCTCCATGTCGTCGTACTCGAGGAGATTGTCGTGGGAGACTTTTGTCTCGGGTATTTCAACGCTGAAAGAAAAATTTATGGTTGTTAGTTAATGTTCCCATTTTTGTGAATTTTATTGAGGAAAAATTGAGTCTTACCCATCCTCAGGACCTGATCTGTCCCAATTGTCAGTGATTACTTCTTCAGTGACCTGAATATTCAAGTAATCATGACCCTGATCCTGTGGAACAATGTAAATCGATTCCATGTCACTGGATTGTGGTACCATCAGTATCTCAGTGTCTGGTGGTAGATTGTGCTCGTTATCATGCTCAGGCACTGCCTCAACATCCTCCTCTATGCATACTTCCTCGCAAGCACCGATTACTTCACCATCTTGTGCCTCAAGATCGGCCTCAAGGCCGCATATCACTTCCTCGTGGATAACATTACCAACTTCCTCCACCCATTGAAGGGTAAGGTCACCTGGTACGTCCATTCTGCCACTTTCAAGATTCAATTATATCCCCGATCATTCACTGAAACATTGAAATAGTGAAATATCGTTAGAATTATTTATTTAATAATATTTGGAAACAAACGACAATCGACAAAAGTGAGGAAAAACTTCAGAATTAATTTTTTTACTAATAAAAAATAAAAAATAAAGAATTTTAATGAATTCCAATATTTTTCCTCAATGAATGAATATTTTTAAAAATAAGTACAGCACATTTTAACCCAAATTATCTTCTCAAAAAATCAGAAAATCCGAAATAACTGAATTAAAACAATAATTCCCTAGAATCTTTAGAAAAAAATGTCGACAAATGAAAATTAAGAGAATAATTGTGAAAAAAAAATGATTATTAATTAACTGAGACCGAAAAAAAAGGTCGTCATCAATTTTTTCACGATCCCAAAGCCTCAAAATCCCCCTAAATCTCCCGCGCATTAATTTAAATCCTTTTCTCCACGAAATAATCGATAAAAACAAATTAAAACCATAAAAAAACGATGAATTTACAATCGTAGAAACTCTCCACTGTCCCAATGACCCGAGAGCCTTTGTTCCGCCTCTGACTATCCGCCCATGGCCCGAAAAATCCCAAAAAATCCCGTAAACCCCTGAAACTAAAACTTTTAACAAAACTTTAATAAATCGAAATAATTCATAAAATTGCAAAAGTTGACATTTAACTTTTAGGTTATCTATCACGAGAAAATGAGGTTATACGAACGAAGAATTCACTCGAGAGGCAACTGCGACGATCATTGCATAAGTCCAACTAACCCCCAACCCGGTGTCCATTGCCAAAAAGAGGAATTTCCTCTGAAAAAGTGCCTCGAACAACTGCAGCGATCGTGTTAACGTGAAAAACTGTAAAAATCCTCAAAAATCATGAAAATAACGATAATTATTAAATGAATGCTTTGAAAAATAGGTGTTTCAATGAAAATGATTGAAAAAAAAAACGACTATGGCGGACTGGCGCCAAGCTAGCACATCCAGCCCACAGAAAACTCCATTTTAACTGTGTAAAAAAATAATCACTTATTTCCTTACAATTCACATGCACACGAACAATCACAAAATTCATTGAAACCCATTTTATTGAATTCGCATTAATTAATTACTCACTGGCATTAAATTCCACGATTATTAACGTTCTTCAACACTTCAATGGGGTTAAAATAAACCTAACCAATAATTTTTGTATGTGATTTATTTTGTGTAGGTTTTTTACTCTTTTTTTTCGTTGAGAGAAAGAGAGAGAGAATTGAACTGAGCCAAGCGTCGACCTTCGGCTGCAGTCGGTTGTTTTCAACGGATTTTTCTCTCTCTACCCATTCAACAAATGGCGGCAAGCAGTGGGGAGCCCTCGGCAAATCAAAATGGCCGACCACTGCCCCTTCACTCCCCACGCGGCGTAAATGCGCGCCAAGATACTCAGTAATCAAATTAGTGACTGATTTATTTTATTGAGACTTGGAATTAAATAATTTTTATTAATTAATGAGTGGAAATTAATTAATGGAATTAATCGGAGGATTTTTGGGGCTTTGAATGAAAAAAATTGAGGGGAGGGAAAGACACTGTTTGTTGATATTGGACGAGGAGTGGGGAGAGACTGCAGAGTCAATTGAGAGGGGAAAAAATACAAAAAAAGGTAAATTCACTGTTCCCACCAGTTTTATTCAATTATCTCGGAAACTAAGCGAGATAGAGAAATTTTGCAGGAATACTTTTTTGTAGAGAATTTCAAGAGCTACAAAAATGGTTTCTATAAAAATTTCTCTATCTCCCTTAATTTCCAAAATATTCCCAAAAAACTGATAAACGAATAACATCGTCTTGTCTGACAATTTCTTGTTTGTAGAAAAAAATTGAATTCAGCGGTTCCAACGGTTTTTCGGAGAATAAAGGCACTTCCGGTTTGAGGGATAGATGCTGATTTGACGTGGAAGGTTTGGAGTAGTGGGGGACGGACGATTTTAACCTCAAAAATAAAAATGGATTGTTTATTTGGAGGTTTTGAAGTTTTGGGTGATTTCTCCAGTGAATCTCTGGAATTTCGGGATTTTTGAGGGTTTCGGAGGTGCAGGGGTCCTTGGAATAAAGGGGATAGGTTAAATTATCCCTGGGGAGGTCCAATACCAGTTGTTTTTGGGTGAAAGTGATTTTTGTCGAGGAAAAATCGAGATTTAGGACATTTTTGAGGTGAAATATGTCGTATCAAGGCTCTCCCTTCTCTGCCATGTACGGGCAAGAGGATTATGAGCTTGATGAAGAGAATGAGGAGTACCTGGATGATGATAGAGACGCTGAGGATCCTGATGAAAGCGACGAGGACACGGAAGAAGCGAGTGAGACCGATATGGGCAAATCCGAAGAGTACACGGAGATAAAGGAGCAAATTTATCAGGACAAATTGGCTAACCTCAAGAAACAACTGCAGGAACTCAAGGATAATAAGCACCCAGAGTACAATAAAAAGGTTAAAAGACTAGAGGCTCAGTACAATGAAAGGTAATGAGACTTAACGATTTTTAAAAAAATTATTTCCATTGAATTCTCACATAATCCAACAGTTTTTTGAAGATATCTCGGAAACTAAGGGAGATAGAGCAATTTTGACCTGATGCTTTTTTGAAGCTCTCGAAATTCTCTACAAAAAAGGTATCTTCTGAAATTTCTCTAAACTCAACGGTTTTGGAGATATTCTCAAAAAACAATTATTCATTTATTAATTTATTCTTTCTCTGTTTTTAGATTACGTTTGAATATTATTTATCGTGATTATTTAACTGATTGGGTGGAGAGAGATTATATTCTCGAGAAAAAGGCTGCTGCTAAGGAGTTTGATGAGAAGAAAATTGATTTAAAAGAGAATTTATTAAGTGACATGGAGGAGAAGAGGAAAATGATTGAATCTGACAGACAAACAATGGAATTGACTGGAGATTCGACTGAAGTGAAACCAGTGATGACGAGGAAATTGAGGAGAAGACCGAACGATCCAGTGCCAGAGAAAGTTGAGAAACGTAGGAAACCACCGCCAGTGCAATTAAATTATTTATTAGACGAGAAAGAAGTTGAGAGCGATTTGAAAGCCATCAGCAGAGGCAAAGTCATGACGACAGTTAGAAAACAAGGTAAGAAGAGAATTATTTTTAAAAAAAAGTTGTCATGATTATGATCATTGAAACTTTTATTATGAAATTTTCCAATTTCAGTGGTCATGCCACATTATAATCCAGTGAATATTCCAACAGCACACATTCCACAATTGACAGAGGGTCCATTGGTTGAGACTAAGATTGAGGATGGAAAGTTACTCTATGAGAGAAGATGGTAATTTTTTTTTTAATACGAAAAATCATTCTTCCTCGAATAATTATTAAATATTTTTATTTTTTAATTTTCAGGTATCATAGAGGACAGCCAATTTACGTAGAGGGCAAGGATTTATTGAAATTTGCTGCTCACATATCAGCAATAGGAACAGAAGCTGTAAGTAACTCAAAAAAATCATTTAAAAATAATTAAGAAATCAAAGTAATTGTTAAAAAATTTATTATCTTTCAGATTTGGGTGAAAAAAGTATCGGACGGCTCGAAAGTACGTATATTCACAGCACAATTGAGTCGTGGTAAAGTATCCATAAAACGTCGTGCATCATAACATAAAAAAAAGCCGAGAATTGTCCTCAGACTCTCGAGATCACGTGATTGTAATAATTTAAATTTTTCCTCTCATTTACCGAGTGATCATGACAATTCATCCTGACGGTACTTGTTTTTTGCCACCACCAATACCAAACGCATTTTTGATAATCCAGTGTCCAAAAGGACCAGATAAAATACGAGAATATTATCAAGAATATTAAAAATATTAGTGAATAATTTGTCCACTTTGCTGGTGGAAAATTATTAAAGTTTTTCGAGGAATAAAAATCACCGGCTATTATAAATACGTATAGGCCAATTAATGTTAATATTGTCAATATTAAACAACGTATGAGATCGATTTTTAATGAACGATTTGGCGTTTGAAGATCCTGCGGTGATTTTTTTAAGAATATTAGTAATGATTCGAGGGGCGAGTGCTTTGGAGTACGTTCCACGTTGAATGTGAAGCCGCAGACTTCACAGCTCGATCTGTTTGACTCCTCGAGCCATCTCTCCAAGCAGGGCTGGTGCACTGCACCCATTGTTCCCTGAAAATCAATTTTTATGTGAATTTTTCGGGTAATTTAAGGGAAGAGTCATTGAGAGTCGGTGGATCTCGTTTGTCTTCACTTTGAAAAGGTGAAATTAAGTGTAAATATAACTTAAGATTATTGATAATAAAGAAAAAAAACTATTTTTCGTTTGTAAAAAATATTCTTGAGTTAATTTTCAGTAGTGGAAAACACATACTTTACACCTGCATGGATAAATAACCGGATATCTCAAATTATCGTAACAAATTCTGCAGAGTCCATCAGTCGACGTCTGGCTGAATGTCGATCTCTTTGATCTTCTCGGTAGATCCTCAGATTTATCAAATTTCTCATCACTGCTGACTGTCACTGCTACAAAAACCTCTTCCAAAATACTTAAAACTAATTTTTCATCACTCATTATCAATTTAATTCAGAATATTAATGAATTTCATAATGGGTTAGAACTGAAAATTTATGAATTTTCGACGGTTTCATGAAAATTAAGAGATTCTCATTTTTTTTTACAAAAAAAAAACATATCTATTTTATTTTCCATTAAAAAAAAATAACAGACAATTTTAATTACCGTTTTTATCAATTAAAGTGTACTTTGAATATTTCATTGTTTTTTTTGCTCATTAATTATTTCTCATTAAAAAAAAAAAAGGAACTTCATTCACCCATCATTTCCACACTCAGACAGTCTTCCCCCATATTACTCGGTGAAGTCTCGAGTTCTCCAATTTCATTTGATTCACTGTCCAACGATGGATCATTACTGAACATTTCAGTTGGTACAGTTGGTGGTGCTTTTTCAGGTACCAGTTCCAGATAAGTTTGTCGTGATTCAAGGTGTCTCTCGACCTCTTCCGGGGTCATGTGTCCATCAGACATCATTGAGACAACGGAAACGACATTGTTAGATTGTAATGGGACATTATTCTGTGGTTTTGGCTGCTTTGGATTCGGCTTTTTCTTCTTGCTAGTGTTCTGTGGCTTCGGAGGTGCTCCAGGTGGTTGGCTCATGTGATTAATCTGTGGCTCCACTTTTTTCTTCTTAATTGCGTCAACTTTCGCAGTCTCCTCGTCCGAAGACTCTGTCTCATCGCTCTCCGAGAAGGAGGCATCGACCTTCTCATACTGCAGCAGTCGATCAAGCAAGAAGCTCTTGTCTCGGTTGACCTTGAGCAGTTTTCGTTGAGTCGAACGAAGTGCCTCCTGGAAACACTCATTTTCCTGTGAAAAATGGAGGATTATCATTGACTCTAGTATTTTAAGAATATCTCGGAAACTAAGGGAGACAGAGAAATTTGGCAAGAGACCTTTTTTGTAGGGAATTTCAAGAGCTACAAAAAAGGTCTCTACAATTTTTTTCCTATCTCTCATGGTTTTGGAGATATTTGGGATTTAGTGGAGGAAGGTTGTTTTTTTCTGTTTCACTCACGTAAATCAAAAATTTGAGCTTTCTCTTCAGATTACGATACTGATCCTTGTAATTTGGCACTTCCTCTTCCGGACTGTCCTCCTCATCGTCCTCGACTTCTGCAGTATTGTTTGCTATTGAACGACAGTACCATCCCTCCAACATTTGTCATGAGAAACTGGAAAATCACGTGAAACTGAGGTAAACCTTGGATAATTGAGAGAAAAAAAGGGCATTAGTTTAATCATTATTTTTTTAGGTTAAATATTGAAATTCTAGGCTTTGTAAACAATAACATCACCCCCTTGCCCCTCACTAATGTCAAATTGCAATAATATCAATGGAATTTTACCTGAACTTTCAATTAATTGAATGAAAATCGACAATTTCCTGTTTTTCTCAACAAACCTCCTTATTTCTCTGGCAATGAAAAAAAAATTGATTTTCACAGAGATAAATAAATATGTAATTTCTTTTTCAATGTTGGAAAGACACTAGAAGCTTCGCCATTGTCCCTAGAACATCTCTAGACGTCTGAAATTGAAATGAAGCCATTTTTGTCTTTACCTGTGAATATCTCCGAAACCAGTGAATTTAGGAGAAAATCTCAAGAGATCTTTTTTGTAGAAAATTTAATTTCCCATAAAAAAGGTCTCTTCATAAATTCTTCTAAACCCAATGGTTTTCAAGATATTCATCATTTTCTGTAATGAGCATTTTTTTATCCTTTATCAAGAATTTCCCAGCATTGAGACTAGGAATTTTTCCGTTCTCCCTAGGACCTCCCACTCCATGCAAAACTCCCTAGGAAGCCCGCATGTGACCGTCAGTGCTCGTAAAACCTTCGTGAGTGATGTTATCCCGAAAAAAAACCTGAAGAATCTCAAAATTAATTGAATTAAATAAAAACCAAAGAAGAATCCAACAAATCCAAGTGCTCAATAATCCTCAATCACTCTATTTCCTTTTGCACTCAATAAATACCCAAAAAAAACCAAAAACTTTCTCCGAATATCGAGAGAGAGAGACAGAGAAATGCACTCCAAACAATTTTCTGATTTCCGTGTAAATCTGTCGTAGAGTGAGAATAACAAAATCATAAAAAATCGGAGGAAAAATTCTCAAGGTCATGTGGAATCATTGAACTACTGATAAAACCATTGGAGTCAATTACTTTTAATTGAATTAAGAAATTTAAAAACAATGCAATCAATCTATTGGACTGGGAGACTAATATCACGTGCTATTTGGAGTGGTTTGACGAATTACAACGTTGTCAATGATCCAGCATTGAAAAAACGTGAGGCATCATTAGTATCAGCTGTTTGTGGCTTTCCAAAGGACTTTGGACGTGGTAGAATAAGAAAAGGACAATTTGGTGATGATGCCTGGTTCAGCGCGAAATTTAAAGCAGTTGAAGTTATTGGTAAATTTTTTTTTTAATAAAATTCAAAGGGTTACGATTTTTGGAAGTTTGTTTTTTTGAGATATCTCGGAAACTAAAGGAGATAGAGAAATTTTTGTAGAGACCTTTTTTGTAGAGAATTTCAAGAGTTACAAAAAAGGTCTCTATTAAAAATCCTCTATCTCTCTTAGTTTCCGAGATATTAAAAAAAAACCGAAAATTAAAATTGACTTGTTTTCTTTTTTAGGAATTTTTTAGGTAAATTCTGTTGTTATTCTCCATTTTCTCGGGAAAAAAAAGGAATTTTTGGATGTCTTGAAGCCCGAGGCTTTGAAGCAAAGTCCAGTAGACGCACTCAATGCTCTAGCATGTGCACTTTGGACTTGGGAGGGGAGGAAGCTCGAGAGAAAGAGGGGGATTTGTTTTGGGAATTTTTATTGCACTTTTTTATTTTTGTATTCTTTTGATTTATAAAATCATCATTTGACATAACAAATGGCGATTGCGTAAATAGAGGCACGATGCCAGGACGTGTCAGAACCTCGGGACTCTCGAGAGTCGATTCTAATTTTATATTCGATGAGAAATGTAGTTTCGAACATTTGTCTTCACATTTTTATTGAATTGTTGCGAAGAATTGAGAACTTTATTCATAATTTCATTTAAATTAATTAATCAAGCATGACGCAGTTCTTAATGGGTCAATTAGCTCTCAAATTAAACCATCTGATGTATTTTTTAATTATTAATTAAGTAATTGAAACCAGTAGCACTGAATGTTATTAATTAAAATAATCTCTTTAATTTAATCAAGGTGTTGCTGATGGCGTAGGTGGCTGGAGACACTATGGCATTGATCCTGGTGAATTTTCAAGTTTTCTCATGAGAACATGTGAACGTCTAGTCTCGATGGGTCGTTTTGTACCATCAGAACCAGCTGGATTACTAGCGAAGAGTTATTACGAGTTACTAGAGAATAAACAACCAATTTTAGGTAATAATTGACATAAATCATTTACTAAATCATAAATATCTCGAAAACTATTGAATTTATCGAAAAAAACCAAGAGACCTTTTTTTTAGAGGACAAAAATCTCTACAAAAAAGATCTCTTGATAATTTCCCCTAAACCCAACAGTTTCCAAGATATTCACATACTTACACATCGATTCATCGATTAAAAACAATTTATTTATCTCAAATAATTTGGAAAAAAACGTTTATAAATATCTGCATGTCTGTTAATCATTGAAGGAAGCAGTACAGCCTGTGTTATCGTTCTCAACAAAGAAACAAGCAGTATCTACGCTGCTAATATTGGTGATAGTGGATTTGTTGTTGTCAGAAAAGGTGAAGTAGTTCATCGTTCGTCTGAGCAGCAGCATTACTTCAATACACCATTTCAATTGTCATTGGCACCGCCAGGTCATTCAGGTCACGTTTTAAGTGACAGGTAATTATCAAAAGTTAAAAAAAAATTAATAAAGTAAAGGAAAACAGTTTAATTTAATTTTTATAATTAATTTCAGTCCAGAATCAGCTGATACCTCTACTTTCGGAGTTGAGGACGGTGACGTCATATTATTAGCGACTGATGGGGTATTTGACAATGTACCGGATCAATTGTTAGTGACTGAAATGACTAAAGTCGAGGGAGAGAGAGATCCAACTAAAATTCAAGGTGTTGCTAATACAATTGCTTGGATGGCACGTAGTTTAGCATTTGATGGTGCTTTCATGTCACCGTTTGCTCAGAGTGCTAGAGAGAATGGAATTGACGCTATTGGTAATTAATTTTAATTCAAAATTTAATTAATTATTATTGTCATTAAATTAATCACGGTTTCCATTGATTCTAGGTGGTAAACCTGATGACATTACGGTGCTACTAGCTACAGTAGCAATTTAATGGAAATTAGATGAAATCAGATGCCTGTACAATAGATAATTATTGATTAATTAGTACGTTTCCTCTCTTCCTCATTAAAAAACGAATCATTGTATTATAATTCATTTAATTCATCAAATTGTATTAAATAGTGTTTTATTTCTCCGTGAATTGTTTATTTTTTTTCCACTCAGTTAAAATAGTGAATAACGTCTGAACAAATGAAAAATCAAAAACATACTTTTTAATTTGTATTAATTCCTCAATTTCGATGAATTTGTCTGTTTTTTTTTTTTTTTTTTCATTTTTTTGAAAAGAAAAAATTACTTTTTAATTCCTTTTGAAGTGAAAATGAAATAAACACAATGAGTGGAACAAATTTATTAATTTTTCATTTTTGTTTGATTATTTTTTAATTAATGTTGAAGAATGAAAGTAATAATAAAAACAGAATGAAAAAAACTGATTAGAATTAATTTATCTGTGTTTTTTTTTTTTTTTTAATTCCGGATTTAATTTCCTCTCCAATACAGAATAATAATAATAATAACCCTATTAATAGTTTAGATAATAATAATAATTCATCTATCTATTATTTACAAGCACATTAATAAAAAAATTACTTTTAATTATAATTTTCCTCAATTTCCCATGAATTTTCATTTAAATAACAGATGTGCGATTTTTCTCGTGCTTCCACACTTTTTTTTCACTCATTATGAATAGGCAGTCGAGTGTCCAAAGATCACAGGAATTAATTATTTTTTTTCCTTTATTGAAAACTCGAAAAAACAAACACTCGAGGGGTTTTTATGGATTTTGTGATTATTTCTCACTGCACATCAGCATCCTGACCCCAGGCAAAGCCTCCTGGGCGATCTTCGGGGAGAGGAGCGTAGTTTGGATCCACTGGATGCTCATCAAACAGTTTTTTGCTAAAAAAAAAAGGGAATTGATTGAATTATTGTATTTAATTAATGAAAAATTGAGACTCACAGGATTTGTGGGGTTTTGAGAATTCTGAATCCTCCTCTTTGGTTCGGGAAAACGTCCTCAGCGAAGTAATACATGTGTCCAACAGCCATTCCAATTAAATCTACCCAAATTACATTACCAAGGAGAACCGAAAAACCGAGGAGAACCCAGGGTAACAATGGTGCCTGAAATAATCGATTTTTCAAAATTATTCTATCAATCAGTTTTTTGAGAATATCTCGGAAACTAAGGGAGATAGAGAAATTTTACAGGAGACCTTTTTTGTAGCTCTTGAAATTTTCTACAAAAAAGGTCTCTATGAATTTTTCTCTATCTCCTTTAGTTTCTGAGATAAATTAATTGAACTCTTACATTAAAATTCAATAATCCAAAGAAATTCATTCTGACGAACGGCGTTCTCCTCGACCACACGTACACCAGCATCAATGTGAATGCATGACCCAGGAACAATAAATTAACAAAAAATGCGAAACTCTGGAGATTTTTGTTGAGGAAAAGAAAGAAATGCTCTTTTTTTAATTAAAGAAAATTGAGAAAATTTTGGAAAAAGGATACTATCATACTGACTGCTCCAAATATAAACATCATTACAAAATCAGCCGTTTTACCCCTAAATGGACCCTCCTCCAGCATTCTACAGTATCTGTACGTAAATATCATGTTGAAAAAAAAATTAAATCCAACTGTCCCGAAGTACAAAAACGTCGTTATCAATCTCCAAAACTGTAAAAATATATTTTATTATTTTCTGAATTTAATTTTGAAGTATTCGAAGGGTTTCATGATCACCTGGTACTGTTGGATTATCAGAATTGGATTGAAATACAGTTGAAAGGGTGAAACAAGTTCCAATTGCTGAAAATTGATCAGAATCGAATTAATAAAAAAATCTCGTTAATTATCACAGATACGAAAATTTCACAACAGACCTTTTTTGTGTAGAATTAAATTCTCTACAAAAAAGGTCTCTTGACATTTTCCTCTAACTCCAACGGTTTTCAAGATATTCACAAAATAATCAAAAAAATCGTTATTTTGGGAAAACATGATTATTCAATTATCCTCAAACAATGTGAATTGTTTATTTTTAATCATCAAATAATAAACAAACCACAGCTAGTGTTGTGAGTACACATGCAGTTGTATATGCCCTCGTAACCACAGGCATCTGCAGGTACTCCTGTCTCAACGGTCTAAATGCCATTTTCCAATACCTCCTGAATTAAATTAAAGTCAAAAAAGTATCATTCAGTGTACTTGAATCTCACTAAAAAAAACCTCTTCCACAACAGTCTCTCACACTCTCAAAAACAATGAATTAACAGACGTATCATGTTCGCCACGTTATAACTCTGTTATCTAATTTGTAAATTTGTCCACATCATTGAATACATTTTACTATGTTTTCATGGTTATCAGACATACAATTTATGAATTATTTCCCATCACTGTCCCTCTATTTTCCTCTCTCGCACACATATGCTCCAGAATTCTAGGGAATTTATCGTTCACTCCTAGTGATATCGATATAAAGCTGCAACTTCACAGTGACAATGCGATTAACAATAACCCCAGAATTAAAAAACCCAGGCACAGTATACTGTCTTCATCAGAACAACATAAATTGTCCAGAAAATTATTCATTAATTAATTGGGATTATTAGATAATTGTGCCAGAGTTGGAAATTTCATGTACATTGATAAATGTAGAGGCTTCACAGGTGTTACTGTATTTTTTTCAATGACCCACTTTAAATCCATTCAGTGCATTGTAAAGTTAACCCCATCACTTTCACATTAGTCAATAATTTATTTTCTTTCAGTTGATGTGATCTAAAGTGAAGAAAATAAAATAAAAAATGAGTTACCACCATCGTGGCAGTGGTAATAGGCCAAAGGGCTTTGGTTTTGCTGGCTTTCAAATGTCAGGTACAAAGAGATCCGGTGTTAATATTCCACCACCATCAACAACAAATCCTTCTTCACTAAGTAAGCAAGGATATCACACAATGAATTCTATAACTGAGAATGCCCTTTCTGCTTGCTGGGGAATGCCAAAAAAAAGGAGTAAAACGGAGGAAGAGTAAGTTGCCTCTTAATTTTTGTAAATACTACAAAGAACACATTGAAAAAACTATAATTTTTTCCGATAAAAGATACTTTGAGGACGATGATGAAGCTCAGACATCAGCTCTGGAGTATATACCAGCTCCAGGATCACCAACTTATGGAACTATGAAAAATAATCAGAGACAAGAGGCTGCTGATGAGAGTGACAGTGAGGAGGATCCTCTTGATGCGTTTATGGCTGGTATTGATGCTGAAGTTAAGAGGAATAATATAAATGCAGAAATGGCCAAGGAAGAGACCAAAGAGGAGAAACCCAAAGGTTTCAGACAGGATATTGATGGGGAAGATGATGAAGAGAGTTACTATAGATACATGGAGGAGAATCCAACAGCTGGATTGACTCAAGATGATTCAGATCAAGAAATTGAATATGATGATGATGGTAATCCCATAGCACCAGCAAAAAAAAAAGAAATCGATCCTTTGCCCCCTTGTGATCATAGTGAGATAGAGTATGATTCATTTGAGAAGAATTTTTACAATGTCCATGAGGAAATAGCAAATTTATCAAAGGCCCAAGTCGATGATTTGCGAAAGACCCTGGGAATTAAAGTATCTGGACCATCAGCACCAAAGCCAGTAACGAGTTTCGCACATTTTGGATTTGATGATGCATTAATAAAGGCAATACGTAAGAATGAATACACACAACCAACACCAATTCAGTCTCAGGCTATTCCAGCGGCTTTAAGCGGTAGGGACTTGATAGGTATTGCTAAAACTGGAAGTGGTAAAACTGCTGCTTTTATTTGGCCGATGCTCATACATATTATGGATCAGAAAGAATTGCAGGAAGGTGATGGTCCTATTGGCCTTATTTTAGCACCTACTAGAGAATTATCTCAACAGGTAGAGGAAATACTAATTATATTTTCTTTCAATTTTATTAATTATTAATTTTTTATTCTTTCAGATTTTTCACGAAGCTAAAAAATTTGGTAAAGTCTATAATATTCAAGTGTGCTGCTGTTACGGTGGTGGTAGCAAATGGGAACAGAGCCAAGCACTTCAGGCAGGTGCAGAAATTGTTGTTGCAACACCTGGAAGAATGATTGATTTAGTGAAAATGAAAGCAACGAGTCTTACACGAGTTACATTTTTAGTTCTTGATGAAGCTGACAGAATGTTTGACATGGGTTTCGAGCCCCAAGTACGTTCAATCTGCAATCACGTGCGTCCAGATAGACAAACATTGTTATTCAGTGCTACATTCAAGAAAAAAATTGAAAAATTAGCACGCGACATTCTAACTGATCCAATTAGAATTGTTCATGGTGACGTTGGTGAGGCAAATACTGATGTTACTCAACATGTTCTTGTATTCAACAATAATCCAACTGGTAAATGGGCATGGCTACTCCAAAATATCGTTGAATACCTCAGCGCTGGTAGTTTGCTCATATTTGTTACAAAAAAATTAAATGCTGAAGAATTAGCTAATAATTTGAAGCTAAAGGAATTCGAAGTAATGTTATTGCATGGTGATATGGATCAGATTGAAAGAAATAAGGTCATAACGGCTTTTAAACGACAAGAAGTGAGCATTCTGGTCGCTACTGATGTCGCAGCGAGAGGCCTTGATATTCCTCATATAAAAACAGTTATAAACTATGATGTTGCAAGGGATATTGATACACATACACATCGAGTCGGTAGAACTGGTCGTGCTGGTGAAAAAGGAACCGCTTATACACTTGTTACTGAGAGAGATAAGGAATTTGCTGGGCACATTGTGAGAAATCTTGAGGGAGCTAATCAGGAGGTACCAAAGAGTTTGATGGATTTGGCAATGCAGAGTTCATGGTTTCGTAAATCAAGATTCAAGGGTGGAAAGGGGAAGAGTATGAATGTGGGAGGAGCCGGATTGGGATTCAGAGGGAGGTCAGAGTCATCTTTTCATGAGGTAAGATTTAGTATTTTATGAATACTATGGATAAAGGAGATTAACTTTTTGTACTTACAGAATGGCGGATTAGCTGAATCGGCTCCCAAAGACATTAGTGATGTTGTTAAAAAGTTGGAACGACAGGGACCAGGAAGTGATCGTCTTTCTGCTATGAAAGCTGCTTTTAGGAGTCAATATACATCACAGGTACTACGAGAGCTACTTACGAGAAATCAAGAGAAATATTGGAGATAGATTTTTTTTGATAATTCCATTGGAAAGCTGAGAAAATTTAAGGCGGAAAACATGTGTCAAAATTGATTTTTCCGAATTTTTCGAAAATTCTATTTTTTCACTCAGATTTGAAGGGGTTTTTTCCACTATTAGTCACAATATTTTGACACTTGATTCCTATGCAAAATCGTCTCAGCTTTCCAATGGAATCATCGGAAAAACTCTATCTCCAACCGTTCAATCAGAATGCCCATTTTACCCCGATTTCCCCTATATATCTTTATTACTTTGTAGTTTCGAGCATCATCCGATCACACATGGGAACAAACAATTGCTCCTCCTTCAGTCATAATGCCTCCACCACCTCCACCATCAACTTCAAATACTCCAGAAAATCCTGAGAACGGCCAATCGGAACTCCAACAGACATCAAATTCAAATAAAACTAGCTCTGAACGCAAGAGAGTGAGAAAGAGCAGATGGGAATAATTACATAAATTATTCATACGAAATAACTCTATTGTGTTGCTGTATTTTGTGAACGTAATGACATTAATTATTATTAATTGAAAATCAAATGATTTTTTTTTTATCCTAAGAGAAATAAAAATTATTAAAAGATTAATTTTATAATAAATTTTTAATTTTAATTCTCCTTCTTTCAATTTAAAAAAAAATTCAACAGTCACATTATTATAATAATAAATTGTATTAGAATGAATACGTAATAGTACATAATATTTTTATGAATAATAAATTTAATGAGTACATGAAATGATAATTATATTATCATTACAATCTTGTAATCAATATTATTTACATCAATGAAATCTTGCACACTAATTTCCATGTATAATTGCAATTCTATTCTAATGTTAGTAATCAAACAAAAAAAAAATCATGTATAGCATCCAATAAATATTTTACTATAGATTTAGCATTAAATTCATTGAAAATAATGTTGGATAAAATGCGAAATCATTAGTAAATAATTTAGGGCACCGCTATTACAAAGTATTCATCCCATGAATGTTAGTAATGAAAAATGTATGGGAAAACCCGTTTCCCTATGATAAAGACATAAAATAATAGTACATCAACGAATGAAATCTAGTTCGAGGCTCACCAGAGATGATGTCATAGAGACGATATTGATTATCTCATAATATTGTCCCATGGGGCTCATGACAAAAGTAATGACTCCCTATTGGGAATAAAAAGCGCATTTGATATTCTCACTCAGTCTAGTAATGAAGAAATAAGAATTAATTTAAAAAAGGTAAGTAAATTCAGGAAGCATTTGATGGCATTGATGTACTGCTTTTTCTTCGTGTTTTTTCAGCCTGCGTTGTATTCAATAAATTCATTGATTTCCTTGATTCCAGATTTTTATTATTGAATTTCTCCATTGCGCGAGTATAAGAACCAGTACAAACTTTTCCTCTTATTCTCCTTTCTTCTGGTGTCATTGAGGCTTTTTTATTGTCAATTTTATCGGTACAACTTCTCCATGGATCAATTGTATTCGATACCTTTCTTTGCAATCGTTTTATATCTTTTTTTTCCTCCCGAGTAATTCCATCTAATTGAATACTTGATGGAGTTGGGGATGATAGAGCCACAGGTGGTGGCTCACTCTTTGCTCTATTCGATCCATTATTATTTGTATCACTATCCCCAGGTAGATTATCATTAATAATTATCTTTGTTATGGATGTTCTCCTTCGTAGTTTTTCCAAATTTTCTCTTTGTATTATCTGACTGCTATCGACTTTCTGTAAAATATCTCTCAGATTAACAGAATTGTCTTGATCTTCTTGTGATTTAGGACGATTCGAAGAATTCGAAGAAATTGGCTCATTACTTGAACTTATTATCTCTGGATTAATATAATTTGGTAATCGTTCTTCTTGATAGGAGCATTTATTCTTCATGGAGGGATTTAAAATTGATGATTTCGTTATATTGCTATTATTCTCTTTATTAAAATCTTCTTGAGATAATCTTCCGTATTTAGCAATGTCCACGCACTGTTTATATTTTTCATCAATTCTGGTATCCCTATGATCATCGAGTGTTTCCTCAATTTGAGATGTGAATTCATCATCATCATCATCCTCTTCCTCATCCTGACCGGAATCATGATTAAAGTCTTTTAAAACCCCTTCATCCTTTTCATTCTGTTTTCTCAATTCCTCCCAATTCTTTCTAGGCTTGTAACTAGTTTTTCTTCTAACAATTCCACGTTCTGTTATATTAATATCGGGAATAAAAAGTCTCAATGCTTTTGGACCAGTTGGAAATGTGACTTCTTTAAATCGCTTCTCAGTCATTATTGCTTCTAAACTAGTTTGCGAAGCAACTTCCTGATGTTTATTGAATGCAGAGACTAGTTGAGCAACTGTGTAACGTGTTTCATCATGTTCAAACTCTGATTGATCATCTTTATCATCAGAATTAGCAGAATTATTAGAGTGTGATGAAATATCTGAATGTTGACGCTGAGATGGTTGTTTTACAGTTAATAGAGTTAAATCTAATGGTGTACCATCGGAATCCTCGGTTAATGTATCAGATTCAACAGACTGTAGGCTATCAAAATTTTCTTCAGCTTCAATATTTGAATTTCTTAAATTACATCCATCAAATGCTTCTTTACTATTTTTTATTTTTAA
The DNA here is from genome assembly GCA_963565655.1 of Aleiodes testaceus. Lineage (NCBI taxonomy): Eukaryota > Metazoa > Arthropoda > Insecta > Hymenoptera > Braconidae > Aleiodes > Aleiodes testaceus. The sequence goes on from OY751423.1 coordinate 4,420,855, forward strand.
ACTTTCATTATCTCTCGGTTGTTCGATATTTTTCTTGTCTTCATTCTCTAGAGATTCATTCCCATTAACTGATGGGGATGTTGATATAAATTGGATACTAAGTTGTTTGAAAATAGCCAAGTCATTCTTCTTGATTCTTCGTGATTTTTTTAATGATTCTAAACTCCTATATATATCTAATACTCCTTGGGATTTGGACAAACACTTTAATCCATATAATTTTTCCTGTGATTTACTACCAAATAATGGATTAATGTGTCCCTCTTGTAATAAATTTTTTCCACTATTTAATAGACAGACCTGCGATTGAATTTGATTGAGACTACGCATTCGGGACAATAATCCACGACGTGTTAGATGATTGAGATTTGCTTGGGAACGGCTCTGTGCCTGATTCAAGAGTCCCTGGGTTTGTTCTTTATTCAGCAGACAGCTCTGACTTGTTGCTAAACTGTTTTGAGATGAGGTGAGGCTTGTTTGTGAATCTGCTGGGCTCATATAACACTCGCTACTAGTTAAACTTCCTCGGCTACTAGTTAATGATAAATTCAGACACATTTCACTCTGACTGAGATTACTACTACCAAATGCTGAACTTTGACTGGTCTCTGATAAATTAGCATGGCTTGTTGTCTGGCTGAGTAAAGCTGCTCTTCTTAAATTTTCACGACTCACAACTCGTTCTAATAGAACTTCACGAGATTTTGAGAGGTATTTTCGCAGATGAGGCGATGCTTGTGTTGGAGCACCATGTAGCCATTCATGTCGCAGACACTGTTTCGCTGTCATTCGTGCACTAAAATTTGGAAACAAATTATTAGAAATGATAATGTGGAATTGTTGGGTCATTTTGATTTCATGGGATTACCTAGGGTCAAGCACTAAAAGATTGGCAACAAAATCTTTGGCCTGCGCTGAGACGCCCTCAAAAAGTTCTTCAGGAAAATCCACCTCCCCTTGTGAAATATTTTGAAATGTCTCCTTGTCTGTCTCACCACCAAATGGGGAAAAACCAGTAAGGAGAACATAAGTTGTTACTCCAAGAGACCACAAGTCAGCCGCCAAGGTAATGGGTTCGTAATGAAGAATTTCGGGAGCTGAAAAATTATATTAAATGATTAATGAAAATAAAATAATGCCAATGAAAAAGGTGAATTATATAATTTTTCATGCATTTACCAACATAATCTGGTGTTCCTAGAATTTCTCGGACCTCAGTACCTTCAAGTACGACTCTTGATATCTCAAAATCACATAATTTGACATCACATTCAGGAAAACTTCCCATCATCACAAGATTTTGTGGCTATAACAAAATTGTTTAATTAATAAGAATACTCTGAGCAATAAGCAATAGAGTTATCATTATTTTATAAATCAATTTAATTGCTATTTGTTACAGGGTCAAAGTTCAATAAATTACTGGAAAATCTTTAATCATTCAGATTGATGACGTAAATAGATTCCCAATACAGCTATAATTATCCTCATTTATCCAAAGATGGTAAATATCAGAAGATCATCTGAAAAAGTCTCAGAAATACTTTTACAACATTTGAGGCCGTCTCACTCATTATTTATTGAACAAATCACTCTTTTACCTTGGTAAAATCAGTGTAAACTTCTTTATTGCAATAAATAATTAATTTATCATTATTTATCCATGTAATACTATATAGTGTTGCTTCATTTTACAACAATTATTTTTATAACAACAAAAAAGTAGGATAAAAAGCCCAATGTTTCATTAATTATTCATCATCAATTTTCTAATTATAAGTAATAATATCCAGATAATAAGAGTATAAAAAGAGTGAATAAAAAGGTATTGTTAAATATTTGCAGTTGTTATCCTTTTGAAAAGTTGTTACTTATTATTTTCAGTGTGTTCTTATACGTATACCAGAAGTTATATATCCCTGAATTATACGAGCCTTTGTGTTCATGCACGTATCTCCCTAGATGGATATTCAATTTGTTTTCTGGCGTTATTCTTATCGCAAATCGCAGATACCAATCACGCTTATGTATTTTTAATGCGTTTCACTAAAAATAACATTGAAAAAACATTTGAATGACCGAGTGACATATGTACTGAGCTTTTATGCTTCAAAATTATTAATTAAACTCATTCTGATAGAACAAGTTATTATTTTTTTTCTTCTTCCTTTTAATTTAATGTAATTTTCCATGAAGCATGAGGAAGTATGAATTTAATCGGTCATAGATGGTTTATATAGAGGATACGGAAAGTTTGTGCCTTTCACGTTTGAATCAACCACGCGTTACCTTGATATCCAAATGGGCGATATTTCTTTCATGGAGGTAGACAAGTCCCTCGACCAGCTGTTTCACGAAATGTACAACGTCACCCTCCAATGGCACCAAATCACCATCTATAAGTGTCTGCAGATCACCACCAGGTGCACTAATGAAATCCCATTTGATTAATCTAATTTCGTTATTGCATATAATTATTTTACTTTAGTGCATTAATTAATGATACATCTCAATAATCAAATGATATAACTCACTATTCCATAACGAGAATTATTTCCTTTGGTGTCTCATAGACATCATGAAGTCTAACGACTCGAGGTGATGGTGAACAGAGAGATAGTAGTGCTATTTCATGGCGTAATTCAGCACTGCAATCTACATTGAAGCGATTCCGTGATGAGTATTTGGCTGCATAGAGAGTACCGCTTGATCGTGATCTGCACCGATAAACCTTTGCCCATTGACCACTGACGAATAAAAACAATAATTTACGGTATTAAAGTGCTTTCATGTTTGAAAATTTCAAGCCAAGGTCGGCGCCGCAGCGTCCCACCTCCAAGGCTACTTGGACAGAGTAGTATGAGTTTATTTTCATTTATCCACTAAAAATTATCAACTAACAGTGATAATAAGTTGAATGACTATTCTAAGCTTCAAACGAGAGGAAAACCATAATAATGAATTTACTCCAGCTTTCCCTTTCTTGAAGGTTTATTGAAGCAATGCAATTAATTAAATTTAATGAAATTTTTCATCAATGTGGTAAGACGCAATTTGAAGTCTCGCAAAAAAGTTGAAACTCGTCGCTTGACCTTCTAAAGTGAAGCCGTTTTGTTGAGTAATTATCCACAATTTCTCATTGAAATTAATAATCTAATACAATTAATAGTGAAGAATTTCCTCATTTTACAAAGTAGAGAAACAGGAAAATAAAATAAAAAATCTTCACTAAAGCGATTTGTAACTGTTCACTTCGCCCACATTGAGAGATTTTTTTTTTCTTCGGAGAACCTTTTTGCCCACGCTTTGTCTAACAGGCAACAAGAACTTGGAAAGTGAGACGACTCCCTGTTTTCAATAGAATTACTTATGAATTTCATATCAATGAATTTTCTGTGACGTAGATAGAAAAAATAATTTCATCATCAGTATTATAAAATGACAATGAGTGAACTTGAAGCTTCAAAGACGCTGACCTTAGATATTTTCGTAATAGTACTCCTCCACATTCTACAATACATTTCATTGTCATTTATATATTAATAATATAACATACCTTGCAAATGGTTTTGCATCAATCTCATAATGTTCTGAAATTGGTCCAGTTTTAACGACTCGAGCGAGTTGGGATTCTTGGACAAGTACCAGTCCCTCTTTGACATGTTTCTCACTCCATTGAACACGGCATCTACCACGACAACGTTCTACGGATGTTCCATTCTCTCTTTTACACCTATTAGATAATTTTTTTGATGCTTTATCAACAGTTGTTTGAAATTTACGTTGATGATGTGGTGAACGTGGCGAAGACATCGTGAGATTATTGAATTTTCAAATGGCTTTGCAATGGAAAATTACGCAATTTATTGTTCAATTGAGTTAAAATCCTTTTTTCAAGCTTCAGTGATCAAGTTCATTCCTTAATATGATTCGTATCAGTGTCTCAATGCATTAACGTTCAAGATGTATCACTCGCGTTTCTATTTCTTTCCCTAGAGCTCCCCCTCCTTCTTTGGGATTCTGTGAGATAATTTTTATTGGTTTTGACAAATAGCCTTCAATCAATTTGCACACCATAAAACTCTTACTTTGAGCAATAACAAAATTATACGTTATGTATGCGTGACTTTACGAATTAAATATATATAGATCACATCTTATCCTCTTGAATTTTTCACCAAACATTCGAGTATCAATTGCATTGCCTAGAAAATATAAAAAAATCATTAATTATCTTCATAATTATCAAATGAATAATAAATGGGAAAAATAATCTAATAATCTCACGTTTTATTCTCCATTATTTTTGGCTTTCCAGTAACATTTAAAAACAACAGTCACATGATGCCAGACTCGGGGAAATTCAAGTTTAAATAATAATTTCACTCAATGACAAACGAAGGGACTCTTGGCATTATGATAATGCAAGAAGACGCACACGTCGTTCCTTATTATTCATCCTTCTCGTATCACCGCGAGACTCAAACTGAACGTATTGCGAAGCAGACTGGCAGTAATGGTGGCGCAACACATTGCTATAATACCGAACCAAAGAGTTTCTTGTTAGTTTGTATTCATTTCATCTCACTCACACCTTTCACATCTCTTTTTATTAACTTTTTTCATTCTCCTGTTTTACTTACACATATAAAGAGAGTAAAAGTGAAAATTGTGACGTAGGTTGGAGCCTGATAGGATGAAGGTACATGAGACTGTGTGAGACTTTTGAATTTTTCCAGAATGATTTCTAGGTGAAAATTACCTCTGATATTTATTTAATTATACTTTAATGCTCTGTAATTAATTTGAAATAATTTCCAACAGATACAACTCCTCATTACAACAATTAGAGAGTCTCACAGTGGGCACGTACAGTGTCCAGGATAATTGGAAATTAAATCGTGTAGTAGTCTGGCAGTGTTGGAAAAATAAAATGGAAAGACCAGAGGAACAAAGAGGATAAAAAGTGAATACTATATGCATACATCTGTGGCGCCAATCGGTATGGCAAACAAAGCACCAACAATCTCATAGCCATGAAAATTTTTATTCTGTTTTATTAGACTTTTTAAATCGTAATCCAACATGTTCCTTTTTATTTACAATCCTCCTGGTGGTTTGGACCATTATTTTGTTGATAGGGTAACGATAAGGAGACGGTTGTTAAACTGGATTGTTAATGGTATGAATATCGTGATGAAACATGGAATGAAGAAAAAACAAAGAAAATTCGTTGAAGGTGCTTCTGTTTGGTTCCGTGAGCAAAAGTTTGAATTAATCTGTTCCATGGTTTTTCAATTTGTGGAAAATTAAATTTTCCATGGGTCATTATTTTTATTTCAGTGAAATCCGACGAGAAAGGCAACAGGAAACAAAGATGAAAAATTGATTTTTTCAGTGAATAAATATTTTCGCGACAATGGAATTCCATATTTGTGGAATTAACGATTATCCATGGTGGTAAAAATGAAAAAGCATCATGATACATGGTGCAAGGTGTGTATGTGTTCCGGTAAGGAGACAGAGTGCCTCTTTGTAGTTGAAGAGTGTCATAAAAATGAAATTTCAAAGTGGTTGAAAGAGTTAATACTGGAGAATATAAACTTCCTTTATTTCTTCTCTCCCTGAGGAAGGTCACTGCAATTTTTATTATTGTGTTAATGATCGGTCGTTGCATCGGGAAGAGAAGAACCAACAATTACTATACTTTAATTGATTCAATAGATTTTCATGAGGCACAAGAGTTTCACATGAACTTTACATTTTTCACTGAAATATTAACCTTGTATGATGTCCTTGAAGGTGGAAACTAACTGAGGAACGACGTTGACCGTCCTTCATAACTATTTTTCAATTTGACCTCAAAGTTCACTACCTTCTTCAGGCCCTCTCACCTTCTATATGAAATTTTGCTTATTCTTTGCACCTTTTCCTATTATGACACTTGACAAAAATAATTAAGCTTATTAAGAAGGTACTCTTAATGAAAGGGAATTACATTACAAGAGGTCTTTTGAAGAATCCATCGTATTTATTTATTTCACAATTTGACCTTGCATATAAAATCACTGAATCGGCCATGATCCTTAAGTGATCACGCATCTCCGTAAATGTCTGAAAACAATTTACCCAAGTCTCTTCAACTGCGCTGTATCTTCAGGAAATCATAATGCATATTATTGAAACATTAGTCTTTTTTTTGTTTATTAAATTATTTATTTATTAACTTGATTGATAAATCTGTTTTATAAAGAAGAAATCAGGCATAAGTGACCATGAAGTCCATATAAATTGTCGGTGATTGCTAATTACAGGGTAAGTTGACCCATCAATGTTTCTATACATAACGCAATTCATTTCTTCTCTCCCTTGAATGTTTGTAAAATAAAAACACTGAACATTATTTGATTATCTTAATAGCTAATTTTTCAATTTTATCATTTACGTTTTAATATGTGATTGCGTGGGATGAAGCTTTTCAAGGTGACAATTTGTTCACACGTGTAATTTTTTATTGCATTACTTGAAAAATCCTCCTGGAATGTTAATTTATTTGTTTTTCTTTTGCATAATTCAAGTATAATACAATGACACGTATAAGAAATGATGAAAAAACAAATAATAAGGATTAATTTAATTAGAACGAATTTTATTTATTTCAGTTTATGGAAATACCAGGTGAATTTGTATGAATGGCAGCTAGATCGGATGAATCATCGGTATATCACCTGTGTGCGATTAGTCGTCAACTATTTTTAGAGCTGAAAGAAAAAAGGAATCAACGGAGAGATGGAAGGAATTGTTCTATTGATTAACAATAGAATATGCAAGGATTTTCTCTGATGGCATTAATGCTCTACTACTTCAAACATTATCATTAATAGATTCACCGCAAAGAAACTATGAAGAAATTACGACACTTTTATGATGCGTATCCTGGAGACCATTTGTTTATTCTTGCAATAACATTACAATAACTGTTTTCTCAATATTTCTTGCACTCAGTCTTGCAATGATATTTGAAGGAAAAAGGAAAAAATCATGTATTTATTTGGAGAATCTACTTTAAATGATTATGAAAAATTAGGATTTAATTGGGAAATGGGAATTACTGGAAAACTCATGAGAGTATGTGGAATTTGGCCATGCAGTGGACGTCGTGGAAATTTTAATTTTTCCATTTTTTTATTCATCTTAACAATAACAGTTCCATCAAGACTCTCAGCTTTGTTTGGAGAATGGGAGAATGATGAAATAGCAACTTGTTTTGTTACACTCACGGAAATTTCTGCTATTATAAGATTTTGTACATTCAAAATGCAAGAACGACAGATTCGAGCTATTTTCAAGTGTATGAAGAATAATTGGAATAATTCTAGGTATTTGAAAATTGATAAAAAAAAGATTCTTCATGATTATGGAAAGCAATCTCAAATAATTATTAATGGATTAATGATTCTACTCTCGTTGGGTGCCATTCGTAAGTACATCAGGAATAATTCAATATAAATTAATTAAAATTGAAGGAGTAATGATAATGATAATAATAATTTCAGTTTATCTACCATTACCATGGATTGTATCAATAGTGACGGGAAAACCAGTGAAATTAATTTCTGGCATTTCCTATCCTTTTGCTACAGAAATTTCACCAATCCATGAATTCATATTCATCCTTCACTGCATTGCATATGGGAGTGTAGTATTAATCTTAATCTGTACTGAATCATGCTTTATGATCATAGCTCGTCATTGTCGAGCTCAATTGAAAATTCTGTGTGCAATGATCGACCAAGGCGATAAATTTATTCTGCATTATAAGCCTCGATTCGTAAGGAATTATGATGAATGGAAGGAGAAATATAATTGTTCATGCATGAGTTGTATAGTTCAGAGGCATATCTCAATAATTGAGTAATTTTTTTTTGGAAATACATAAAATAATATAGACTGTGAAGAATTTAATTTCAGGAGTTGATTGAACTTGTGAAAACTCATTGAATCATTTTTTTTTTAGGCTTTTTGAATTGATTAAAAAATTTACTGATCCATTTTTAACAGTCGCTGGAATGATACTTGTGATACAGAGTAGTGTTTTCATGATTTTATTTCGTCAAGTAAGTTAGTATTTAATGAAGTAATTGAATATTTTTTATATGAAGATTGTTGACTAGCAAATTGCTCGTGATGGTATAATTTTCCTCGGTCTGTTCTTGTGCTTGGAATTTGCACCGCAGTTCGTTGGATTCCTTTATTGTTGGCTTGGTCAAGGAATTACAGACGAGGTATGATAATTCAACTTGTTTTAAGCTTATTGAGGAATCTTCTGGAATTTAATTTTTACTTTTTTCTTGTTCTAGAGTCAAATTACAGAGAATTTCTTATTTTATTCAAATCGAGGAATGGATTCACAGAAAGATGCAAGTACATTCATCACAATGTTGTATTACTGCAGAAATAGGCCAATGATAGTGACTTTCAGTAAATATTTTGAGCTCTCTCATCAACTCTTTAAAAGCGTGAGAAATCCGATTTAATTACTCTTTTTTTAGCATCAAAGTACAAGCTTTAAATTTTGGTTCTTTCATTCACTATGTTTCAGTATATAGTGCTCAGATATACATTTCTCTCTTTCTGTCAGAGTTTGAGTAGAAATCACCTTTGAAATACATGCAAGATAATGAATTAATTATAATCACTGAAAATAATAGATAAATTTGATGTATACCATTGAGTCAAGAGGCCGCTGACTCAACCTCCTTTACCACTGCACGTGTTTAAACATTTGAAATTTCAACTAAGGCTGAGTTTTTGATTCTCGAGCTAGCGTAATCCGAGAGTTAAGTTAACTCTCGGATTGCTCTAATTTTTTATGAAAAATTTAATTATTCCAGGCACTGGACTTTATTATTATCGAAATAAAAATAAAAAATATTGTATATTGTTGTATTCTGTTTGTTAATAAATGATAATTAATTATAATCGGTTGGTATTAATTATTTAACCATTCTGCTTCCACTTCTAATTTGTCATTCAAAAGCATGGGCAGATTTGGTTAATAATGATTAAATAATTAATTACCAAACAATAAAAACTAGATACTAATCACCACCAAACGATTCACAAACGAATCCATATTTTTTTAATTTTTTATTATTAAGTAGTGGAGCCAGTTTTGTAATTTGTCTCTTTTTGAAAATGATGTAAGAGGGCGCCACCTAAAATCCCTAAAAATTCCTAGATTTTTGGATATTCACTACGGCGCCATCTCTTAGAATTCTCTAGAAGCTCGAAACACCTCTCGATTTTAGTTTCTAAGAATTCTAAGAGATGGCGCAACCGGTAAATATTTATTTAATAATAATCTAGCAGGGGACTACCAAACAATAAAAAATAAATACCAATTACCACCAAACAATTCACAAACGATTGCATATTTTTTTACCTCAAAAATTCAATTTTGTGCTGCTGGCTCAATTTGGCGACTTTTTTTCCAAATTTTAAGCGTGCAGTGGTAAACAAGGTTAAGTTAGCAACATTCGACTTAACCTGGTTTACCACTGCATTCGAAAATTTGACTTTTTTGGCGTGCAGTGGTAAACAAGGTTAAGTCTAGTGACATTCGACTTAGCCTGGTTTACCACTGCATTCGAAAATTGCGTTAAAATGGACTTTTTGGCGTGCAGTGGTAAACAAGGTTAAGTCGAATGTCACTAGACTTAACCTTGTTTACCACTGCACGCTTAAAATTTAGAAAAAAAAATCGCCAAATTGAGCCAGCAGCACAACATTAGATTTTTGAGTTAAAAAAATATGCAATTGTTTGTGAATTGTTTGGTGGTTATTGGTATTTATTTTTTATTGTTTGGTAGTCCCCTGCTAGATTATTATTAAATAAATAAAGTTAGCAACACAATAATTGAATTTTTGAATAAAAAAATATTTAATTGTTTGTGAATTGTTTGGTGGTGATTGTTATGCAGTTTTTATTGTTTGTCAGTTGATTGTTGAATTATTATTGAATAATAAAATGAAAAAATCCATGATTTTCCTCTTTATCAGCCTCAGAATTTTATTTCTCCTCTTATTGTTATGGAGTGAGAAAATACTAAACTTCAGCATATAAAATAATAATCTTTCTCATATTATAATTTAATTAAAAGACTTATTTATGTAATAATAGTAATTTAATAATTTAGTAATAATAAATAGAATAATCAAATTATGACACCAAAGCGAAAGGTAAGTCCACAAATAATAATACATCATTATAGGTTATATTGACAAGTGACATTATGTATAAACAAAAAATTCTTGAAATTCTTCACAGACAACTAGTTCTGAATCAACATCATCAAGTTCATCAGGTTCCTCGTCAAGTAGTTCATCGAGTTCAGGAAGTGAATCTAGTTCCTCAGATTCCGAAAATTCAAGTAGTTCTGTACGAAGTCAAAAAGTATCTGATACAGAAAGAAATAAGAAGAAAGCACCACCTCAACAAGGTAACAGACATGCTAAATCAAAAACCGAGAGCAATACAGCTCCTGCGGAGACTAAAAATAAAGATAAAACCGTATCGAAAGCACGTCCAGTTGTTTATTCATCGGAATCTGAAGAATTACCATCAAAATCCAAGCCTGCACCTAAACGAAAGCCCCCAACAAAGCCAAAAGCAACTGCTACAGTTGCACCAGTTATAAAAGCCCAGAGACCATCAACAAAAACGAGTCATGGACCCTCACAACAGCACAAAAATGCTCTTGCTTCAAAATTACTCCACAACAAGGGAAGCAAACTCTCTGGAAGTGTTAATAATACTAATAAATTATCTGATAAACCAGTTAAACCAGCTGCAACAGTGGCTACTGAACCAGTACAGAAGAAATTAAAGAAAAAGAGTATATTCAGTCCTGAAAATAGTAGTGAAAGCGACAGCCCATCGCCACAAAAATCAAATATCAAGAGTAATAGTAGTAATGTTGCAAAATCTAAACCACTGGTAAAACCAAAACCAAGTGAAGCAAAGCCCAGACCACCTATCAACAGACCTAGTAAGTTATTCCTTAAATTCACAAATGTCTTCGTCAAAGTATGAATGAATTGATAAAATAAATGTATTATATTTCATCACATCAGGTTTAATTACAAGACAACAAATAAAATCCGAGAGCTCAGCAAGCTCAAAGAGCTGCTCCGGTGGCTCTGGATCTTCAGGTTCATCTGATAGCAGCTCAGACTCTGACTCATCTGATAGTGCATCAAGTCCTCATCCACCTGCAAAGAAAAAAGACACTCACTCGTCAAGTAATACATCTACTTCACCACCTAAACGTCCTTCAGTAGCAGTTGCTGCAGTCAAACCACAGAAGAATACTAAACGACCTGGTTCGTATTACAAAGACCGAAATTTTCACATATTATTATTTTTATCCGTTTTATATAATGTTAATGATGATAATAATGATAAAAATTACTCAAAATCAATAAAAAACTTGTTTAAATCGGTCGTTACGTAAGAGAAGACTACGAAAAAATCCCTAGTGGAATAGAATTAATTGAATGAAATAATTCCAGTGATAAAAAGCGAGGACGATGCTTCAGAAAGTGATAAAGACGAAGATGAGCCCACTGGGAGAACCTCAATGGCGACATCACCAAAGGGGAAGAAAAAGATAGCCCCGAGAAAGGGTAGTAAATTGATCCAGTCTCAAATTAAAATGGAGAGTGATTCAGAGTCTGACGCAGGTAATTATTTATCACACATTAAATTTTTTCAAGGATAATTAATGAATTTTATTTATCCTCTTTCTGTAGTTGATGTAAAGAGGAGCACAAGTAATTCACCAGTTAAAAGAGCTGCAGGTAGACACTCGTCTGCAACTTCAAGGATCACTCATGGCTCAGGAGGTTCAGGAAATGGTAGAGGATCTCAGAGTACTGCAGCACGATCACGTTCAGTAAAAGAACGTGAATGCCCCTTGGCAGCAAATTGTGACTCTGTTGGTCATTTATCTGGAAAATTTGATACTCATTTTACACTTGAGGCATGTCCATTGTATCATAATACAACACAACAAGCTTGCGTGTAAGTATTGACTGTTATTTTAAATTAATATTGAATTGTTGCCTCTATAAATGCGTAATGTACTGTATCTTTGTTTAGGGAATTTCATAAGGAGCGGAAAAAACGTGAGGAAGAGCGTAAGAAAGCAATGATAAACATGAGCAAGAAATCACCAAAAGTCATGCATCAGACAAATGAACAGAGAAACTATCAATTAAAAATTAAGGATTTAAGGTCGAAAAAAATACGATCAAATGGGGATGACAATGATAGTGATTCTGGAACCGAGCCACCTGGAATTGAAAAGGATCGACAGCCTCGTTTAACAGGTCTCACATCGGATTATGATTTAAAACTATTCATGGAGGCGCAAGCGCTTGCTAGTGAAAAAATTGTAAGTATATGGATAATATATTAATATTCAATATGAGAAGGAAAATAAATTATTGACAATATTTCATATTAACAGGAGAAAGAATTGAAAGACCTTGATTACGATGGTGAAGGTCGAAATGGAGGTGGTGGTACAAGATGTGTGGAAATGGGAAAATGGGAGATGGAAGTTTGGTATCAAAGTCCATACCCTGAGGAGTTTAGCCGTGCGCCAAAGCTCTACTTGTGTGAATTCTGCTTGAGGTACGCCAAGAGTAAACAGGTGTTGAGGAGACACAGGGAAAAATGCGTTTGGAAGCATCCACCAGGCCATGAAGTTTATAGGTAAAGGCGATTAAATCAATAAAACTCATATACGAGTTGTGTTGATTATCTCAATGGAATTATTTATTTATTTTTAACATTTCAGGAAGGAGAAAATTGGAGTTTGGGAAGTCGATGGAAAGCGTTACAAGCAATACTGTCAAAATCTCTGTCTCCTTGCTAAATTTTTCCTCGACCACAAAACCCTTTATTACGATGTTGAACCATTTCTTTTTTACGTAATGACGATTAACGACTCGGAGGGCTGTCACACTGTTGGATACTTCAGTAAAGTGAGTAATTGAGAAAGAAAAAAAAAAAGATAACATTTAATCATCAAACATTAAATCACCAGTTAATGTTAAAAATCATATTAGTTGATAGGCTACTACATTTGTTGAAATGTTAACCGTATCCTCCTCACACTATCGATCTTGGCAAGCTTCTTGTCAGCCATTTACTGGTTGGGATTATCGGTTACATCGATATATCAACCCATACACCATTGAAATGTAGTATGAGGGTGGGGAATGATTTTGCGGTATAGGGATAGAATTCTAGATTCAGGGAGTCATAGGGAGTGGCTCTGTGCGGTCTCTGCAGTGTCTCTACGGGTAGATGCTGCATTACTATCAATTCCCCTCAGCTCTTCATATCCCCTCAGATGCTTTTTCATTCTGTTTTCTCATTTTTCTTCCATATCCCCTCTCACAGGTGCATGCGCGACTGCGGTAACGGCGGCTTCATGGTCTAGGGCGTGCGCCAGGGTATTTCCGTGCAAATCACTATTTCCCATTAATCAATTTTCACGTCTCTTATAGAAGAGACTTCTCAAAATACTTCTTATTACATATTTTTCCTTTTTCTCTAATACTTTTATCTTTAAAGTCCTTAATAGTCAATTATGTAATTCATGGGGAAGGTTATCTGAATTTTGTGAATTTGGATTGAAAAGCTATATAGTCATATATTTATGACTTTTTATTCCTCGGAGAAATCATTGTGTGTATCTTTTGTTGTAGCATGTTTTTAGCTTTTGGAAGCAATCCAAAATGTTGAAGCGAAACAAAGAATTGGTCCTCTGGCAGCTGGAATGACAGATATTGAAATAATGTTTTTCTCGAAAAACGTTTTTTTTAAATTATTGTATAATTTCATAGTTATTTTTCATTTTTGCTGTTTATTTCAATGGACTAAAGTGAATTTCTTCTTTTAACTGTTCTTTCTAAATTCTCAACATTAATTTTCATACTTTTTTGTGTGAATATTTTACTCACTTTGGAAACAATCCAAACTGCATAGTCCTAGAGAGGAAGAAAAAACAGGAAAGTACCTCCCTCACCCTTATTTTTTCTTCATGCAGATAATAAGGGTGAGGGGGGTGGTATTTACAATAGCACCCTTGGGATGAAGAAGGGTTGCGGGTGGGGCAAGTCGCTCTGACGTTTACCGCAGAGGTATCGGTGGCGTCCAACTCGAAATCTTTACCCCTTCCGCTCTCGTTCAATGACCTCTGACCCTGGGGCGTAGCAGGCGCGGTCCTCCCGGGTATGCGACGTATGCGTTTTTCCAATTCACATTGATTAAAATTTAAAGTTGCAAGTCCATTCATCAGCCGATAAGATTAAGAAACAAATAAATATATGTCATACGCTACTCTCATCATGTTAATTGCAGCTCAAACTCCATTAATTCATCTCTTCAAATAACAAAACAAGAAAAACGAAACGTTTTTAATTATTTTCTTTTTCTCTTTTTTCTTTTATTTTTTAGATGAAGGCGGGTCTATTTGAAATGGTGAGTGAACAAACAAAATCAGACTTTCTTGTTTCCCAGATTATTCTAAAATTAACTCGAATTTATTCTTCTTTACGACTTTACTATAGAGGAGGAGGTGGGGTAAGAAGGCCGGAAGGGGTGAGATGGAGACATGCTGATTTTGAAATTGTAGATTAGGGGAAATCAAGGGAAATATTGGAGATGGAATTTTTTTGATGATTCCATCGGAAAGCTGAGGAAATTTTAGGCGGAAAACATGTGTCGAAATTAATTTTTTCGAGTTTTTTGAAAAATTGATTTTTTTACTCAGATTTGAAGGGGTTTACCTTGGAAAATTTGAAAAAATCACTTTTTTTACGATATCTCAGGTTCTATTGGTCGTACCTCAAAAATTCCGATTCGAGGTGAAAGGTGAGCTCATTTGCAATGAATTCATGTGGTTCAAAAATTAAAAATACGATTTTTCCAATTACTTTCGAGTTTTTTTTTGAAAATCAGTTTTTCCACTATGATTTTTTCAATTTTTTCCAAGGTAAACCCCTTCAAATCTGAGTGAAAAAAATCGAATTTCCAAAAACCTCGAAAAAATTAATTTCCACACATGTTTTCCGCCTAAAATTTCCTCAGCTTTCCAATGGAATCATCAAAAAAATTCAATCTCCAATATTTCTCTTCATTTCCCCTAATACACAATTTCAAAGTGAGCATGTGTCCATCTCACCCCTTCCAGCCTTTATCCTCCACCTCCCCCTACAATTATTATCCTTCTAACAATTCCCAAATATTCAGCACTGCTCACATGTTCTTGAATTCATAACAGTATATATCTAACGAATGATTTTCCCCAAAAGCAGTGAGAAAATGATGCAAATGATCTAACCGAAGGTTTTCTTGACTGCAGACGGTTAGATTTCTGCAGAAAAAAAAAAAACACGAGGATATATATATTGTTGAGTCCAAAATCTTTATCGACGTTCAACGACCCCGACCCTGGCTAGACGTCGACAGGAGAGAGTTGGGGGTGGCCGGGGGCCGCCGCCGCGCAGGATACGCAGGGCCCCCGTACGATTTCGGTGGTGTATAGACTAGGGGAGGAAGAGGAAAAAAGAAGGGATGACATGGTATATGCTGTTACGCGGCGGCGCGGTGTCTGACGAAAAGCGCATACGTATGGGTGCGTGATAGAGTGAGAGAGAGAGGCTGGTAGTTGGGATACCTCGGCAACCCCCGGAGGAAGGAGCGGGCGTCGCCTCGCGTCGGGTCGTCAACCTCTCTGCAGCAGTGCGACGTCGGGGTCGTTATTATTTGCCTCCTCCTCTCTCTGACATTGGCAATGTGCTTAAATCGCAGCGTCGGCGCCACCCTCTCTCTCTTTCCCCAAATTCGAGGAACAATTTTCCGAATTTCAACGGGTAAAGTTTGAAGAGAGACTGGGAAAAGGCATTTCTTACTTTCTTCTTTTTTTTTTTCCTCTTTTTCATGTGGAAAAATGTTTTCTACTCTTTTTCGTGTCAGATGAGTTGGTAATGTTCCATCCCCTAGTCTACTAAACAATTTCATGGAGCATTATTCTTTTATTTTTCACTTGAATTTAATGAAAAGATGTTTATAAAAAAAAAAGAAAAAACAAACATTTGCATTTTCATTCTCATTACGTTACATTAAATTTATTTGACTTATCTTGACTTTCCGTTAGACTGAACAATAATAAATCCCTCAAAAAGATATGTATGAATTAAATTATTTTCATTAAATCCTGATGAATGGGAAATGGTGGAAAATTTCGACCTTGAAATTAGAATGTTGATAGAAAGAGAGACCACTTTGAGAGTTTATCCTGTGAAGTTGAAAATGAATGTACAAAGACAAAAGATTAACAAGGGACTTAATGCCTATTCATAGAAAAAGACCAAAGGGAAATATAATAA
Source organism: Aleiodes testaceus (assembly GCA_963565655.1). Taxonomy (NCBI): domain Eukaryota; kingdom Metazoa; phylum Arthropoda; class Insecta; order Hymenoptera; family Braconidae; genus Aleiodes; species Aleiodes testaceus. The sequence continues at coordinate 4,437,322 of OY751423.1, forward strand.
ATAGAAAAAGGGAATTTCAGGGTTGACCCTGCCGGGGAGGGCTTTGGGGATGTGGCAAAGACTAGACTAGATGTGAAAGGAAGGGAATGAGCCTCTGAGATGAGAGAGGACGGGAAAACTGAGTTTTCCCTTGTGAAAGAAAGGCGAAAAAAGGAAGAAAATATAGCCGCAGACGTTTTGGTAAGGGGTAGAAGCGTTAGAGACGCTGAAGGAGGTTGGGGTAGGCTTCGTAGCAACTCTCTCGAGCAAAAACCCTTCTCTCTCTCTGTGAGCCCAGGCCCACGACTGGGTACGATCGATGCCAGACAGACCTGTTTCACACACACACACACATTTAAACAACTTTCGCCCTCCCTTTACTGCCTCTTCTCTCCCTCAATTTGACTTAGCATCGTTTGTGTATAAACTACGCTTTTCTTTTCATCTCAAAACACCCTTTGGTGACAGCTAAAAATGAAAGACACAAGAGAGAATGAAAAAGGGCAAAAGAGTAGGAGGGAGAAAAAAAAAGAGAAACACCGAGAATATATAAGAGAGGTTCAAAGATTACTCAAGGTCACACTTTCTGGCTTTTGAGAGCACGTCGTTTTGGAGTCAATGACCCAACGAATGAAGAGATTGGTGTCAGTTAGAACTCAATGAACTCGTTAAATTTAGGTAGACACGAATCAAGAGCAATTGTAGTTTCATAAACAATTTTCTTCCTACTTTGGTTAATTTTATTATCATTATTCAAATTTCATAGCTCTTTAATTCAAGATATTGTAATTTGCATGAGGATTCTATTAGATATGGAAATTTAGTGTTAATGTTGATGATAAAATGATTATTTTCAGTTTGAAGCATTGATAATTATTGGATTATTATCAATCCAATTATAAAGTTGCTCAAAGTTCTGATGATGGATAAGAGTTTTTGAGCTTCAAGTCTTATATATATATAAAATTCCAGTCTCACTCTATCGTGTTACAAATTCACCTTAGACTGGCTTTCTTTGGGCAAAAGTTAACGTTCTCTACGAGGCATCTCCAAGGGTTATGGTGTACACCCGGGTGTTCTTTGAAGGGGGCGGCCTCAGGAGACTGTCTGGCGAGACGACATTGAAATACGCTCGCGCACATTTAGCCAATGTGTGTGTGTGTGTGTTGGCGATTTAAGCTCTCTGCCTCCTTTTCTTAACTTTTCCGTTCTTCTCTCAAAATCCTCGAATCCGGACGTCTTTTTTTTTTAATTAAATAAATTTACCAATTTATTTCTCGGGATCTTGAGAGAAAGTGGAAGAGTGATAATTACTGAGACATGAAAAAGTGGAATTATCTCACCCTAAATTTCCTTCCTCCCTCTTTAATTTTCAAGTTTACTCTTCAAACAAGTTTTACAAAAGAAAAATATTTGAATTAAAATCTCGGAATTTTTAAGAGTAATTGAGTAACTTGAGGCTTATTTCCTATGAGACATTATCAAGCAGTATGATACAAAAGAAAGACTTTATCGAGATCTTTGTTCAGTGAAAAAGCGAAAGAAAGTAGGAGGAAGAAGAAGCTTAGTCGTTGGCTCGCGTTGGTGCACATCTAAATATAGAAATGACCGTTGCCGATGGAACTTGCACACACTTACACGCATATTGGTCAAGTACCTCAGTCCTCCTCCTCCCCTACTGCTATGACTCCTCAATTGTACGACTAAACTTGATCCAACTGAAATCCATGTAAAGAATTCCATAAACTTTACTGAGAAATTAGCAACTTTCGAATACTCTCTCTCTCTCTTTTTCATTAATTTTTTAATGGAAAAAATCACAATAGTATAGGTAACATTCTAAGCGCATCCCCCCACTTAAAAAATCAATTTTTAGTTAAAAAAGGAGATTTTTGGAAATTAAGTAATTGTAAAATTTTCATAGGATTTCAATGAATTTTATTCACTCGATTGCGCGTGTGCAGGAAATTCATGAGACTGCAATGACTTTTGCTGCATTCCAATACCCGCAACACCACCACCACACGAGCATTGGCCTATCTCGTTCTTTTAAATTTTTTTCTCGAGATTCCTCTTCTGTTCTATCTGGCAACTGAAATGTACAAGATTTATCCAATATTTTATTAAGGAAAACTGGTATTTTTCCAACCAGGCCAATGAAGATTAAAAAATATTCAATTAAATTTGATGAAAAAAAATTCTTTTTAATTGTTTCAGGAGAAGAATTCATTCTTGAATTACAACGTCTCGTGCATACTTACTCTTCCACCATATCAACGTCAAGGCTATGGACGATTGCTCATTGATTTCAGTGAGTAAAAAAAGAATAAATAAATTCTTCATCAATTGATTGATTTAAATTAAACTAATGCACCCAATAATAATAACCAATTGAATTGAAATTATGTTGAAGGAAAATGGAAAATATGGAGTAAATAATGGCAAATCTCCATTAAATAGCAAATGGGGTAATATGCGATGACGTAATTTTCATTGATGCTGTCAGAGTATAGTGGCATGCCGGCTGCTCACGTAGTACTATATACGTGGAGAATTTGTCCGGTTGGGTAGGTCTTGCTCCTCCCCCGCGACTTTTCTCACCTCTGCGGAAAAAGGGGGATGATGAAAGACATTCATTGGTATTGGTTGGTAACGAGTGAATGTGTGTGTGTTGCTACGGATTCAATGTCTCTGCAGAAGAACGGTTGGATAGATAGAGGAGGAAAGTGCGACGCCCGGTGTCTCGCCGCATCGACCGGTATGCTACCACCCAACTACGCACATCCTAGGCAGAATCCTTAAGAGTATTCTCCAGGGTATTAATTATTGGATTGATAAATCGCCAATTAATGGTACAGTGAATAATAGAGAAAACTATGGATAAAGAATTTAAAATTAAGGAAGAGTTGGAATTAATGTCAACCAAAGCCATTTGGCCATTGGTCTTTGTTGGTTTATTTCATTCCATTCCTCTCTACTCATCTGTATTTTACCTCTCGGCCCGGACGAGTAGAGTGAAAACGGAGTGAGGGGTAGAAGGTAATGCTGGAATCCACCGAGACACACGGGGGTGCGTTGGATGTATAAACGGAGGATGAGAGAGGGTGAAAAGAGAGAGGGAATACACCAGCTAGCTCTGCTGCCACAGAGACGGTCGTTGAACCTCGACTGGGTGGGCCTCACAGCCTGAAACACCCACCTGGACTATACAAAGGGGGCTGCTGCATTTACAAGGATTTTTAGCATTCTCAAAAATTGAGATTATGAAATATTTAGTTGTCTCTTCTTTTTATATTCTATTAACAGTTAAATTGATAATTATCAAAGGAAATTTGTCTTTTTCAAATGCCAACTTTGAATGAAGATTACGTAATTCGTTATTGATCATTGGACATGTATTTTTGGTCAAGACTTTGCAGGATTTTCTACATTGTTATATGAAAATTCATTTTTTTTGTTCACAGGCTACTTATTAACGAGGGTGGAAAAGAAAATTGGCTCACCAGAGAAGCCATTGTCTGATCTCGGTCTCATTTCATATCGTAGCTACTGGAAAGATGTTTTACTTCAATATCTTTGTAATTTTGGTGGAAAGGAGCTCTCTGTAAAAGGTGACATAATACTCCAACAAGTATAATGATATTTTCAAGAATTCTCAAACATTTAATATTAATTTTAATTTATCAATTGATAGACATCAGCAAGGAAATGGCTATTGACTCGTATGATATTGTCAGTACACTTCAGGCCCTCGGTATGATGAAGTACTGGAAGGGAAAACATATTATCCTGAAGAAACAGGTGAGATTTATGAGAGAGAAATTATTTTTTAAAAAAAGGCAGCTTTTTCATTTTTCATTTTATTAATCAAACATTTGTGAGACGACTTGAATTTCATTCAAGAGCAGTGAGGACAATACCGTATTGATACACGTTCTAGAAGCAATACAATAACTTACAATAGGCGTGTATAGATGTGGAACTGTTGGATATTGGAAAATTGCGATCAATGTCACTGCTGCCTGCCTGCGCGCAGTCGCTAACCAACAATAGTTTTTTTTTTTCTTTCAAATCCTCAAATTATATTGGCCAGTAAAATTTTTAATCACAATAATTACATAGAATTATTGAAAAATAAGATAAAAGTGAAGTAAATTGTCTTTATTACACTAGACATACGGTGTATATATATTTATTTTTTGATCAATCAATTTTTAACATTCATTTGACGTAACATGTGGGTAGAAATAAGATACGACCTTGACAGGTTTCTCTCTAGCAATATATAGTATATTATAATTAGTACATCTATATATGATTTTCAGGATGTAATCGACGACTATAAGGAGAGGGTAAAACGTCGTGGTCCCGTCTACAAAGAAATCGATCCAGAGTGCCTGAAATGGAATCCGTTCCAGCCACCCAAGACGCCCTCAGCCACTAACTGAACTCTGCAGACAGACAAGGGACAATGATGTCGTTGACGCCGGCACAGACAACACCGACTACTAACACTGACAGTACACACTGTCGTTTGTCGTCGTCAGGTTCTCGTTCTTCCCTCCCTTCACATTTTTCGTAGCCATGTGGGGCTCGAGGCAGCCCCTCGCACAATAATGCTGGAAGCCAATGTAATGGAGGTTCACCCTGGTCATGTATGAGCAACCATTCGAAATTTACTACTATAGAAAGGAGGGAGTGAAGAAACGAAAGGGAAACACAAAAAATGCCCTCCCATGTAACGCTGCTTGTCCTCCTCCTCTTCAACTTTGTTTTTTTTTCTCCTCTCCCATGTGAATATTTGATAAGAATCTTTTTACACAAGTCATTTTGATTTTTTTTCAGTTTTTACATGTGCCTTAATTCCCCAAAATTTGACTTTCATTAAAAATTTTAATTATTTATGTACAAAGATTAGTTTATTACACAATGAACTATTTGAGAGTGAATAAAACTACCTAAACTGAATATTGATAGTAATTGATATTATTATAATGTATAATAATGTTTAATAATACTTCAATTGAGGTAGTTTGCTCATTTAATTTGATTTATTGATTACAAATTAATTCATGAGATTTTTAAGTGATTGTGTCAATTGTGTATGTATACTCCATTGTAAATATATAAATTAAACAAAATAATTCTCATACAATTAATTGTTTATGTTTCACAATGTTCAGGTTATATTTAAAAATCATCCGGCATGGTTTCTGGTTTATACTTGTCAGCAAAAGGAGGCTTGTAAACACCAGTTATGGGTTGATGCATGATTCCTTTCTTTCTCCAGTAACTTGCAGCACGATACTCCTCTGACCAAGTTATTGGTGCATCTTGATGTACTGAAAGGTTCAATTAATTCAATAAAACACTCTGGGGACTGATTATATATTATTAAAAAAAAAAAACCTCTAAATGTAAACGATTAATATCGAAAACGAATGAAAAAACTGATATTTAATCAATGACAATGATTGCCCATGAAATGTAGGTCACAGGTGAAAAAAAAAAAAAACCAATGACAAGTGCGAAATCCAGACCAACCATATTTGCAAAAGTCTTTGTCCTTGTATCTGACTATCCTAAAGTTTAAATTCAATGAAAAAAAAGCAACAAAACATGAGGGATATATGGATTGTAGCTGAGAGACTTTGAATATGCAAGGTCTGTCAAACCAAACGTGGTGATCATGTACCTTACTATATTTAATTTAAAAATAATCCTATAATTATATTGAAGGTTAAATATTTTACCATATGTGTGAATAAACATCCACAGCCAGAGACTACAAGACACACCAACTAACACTCCACCTAAAATACTTTTCCATTCGCAACTTGGCTCATCCATTTCTGCAAATGTCTGGCAAAAACTTGCACGATAGAGCATTTTTTTTTCATCTAAACAGAGACGACGCCAATCACCTCGCTCCTTTTCCCTCAATGCCTATTTATTTTTCATCTCTTTTAATCAATGAATTATAGAAATTAAATAAAATCATTAAATACCAATAATTCTTGTGTATTCTCTCTGAATCTGATAGCTGGAAATGGACACATTTCTAAATCCATGTAACTGTATGTACCATTCAATCCATATCCAACCACGTCACGATTTCCAATTTTGTCACGATCATTAAATCCACGTGTCGTACAATAAATTCCCCCGAATTTCTGACGTATTAATCGTGTATTCAACATCATTGTCTTCATTCCTGATATCACATTCATTTGATAAAGATAATTAATTTTATTCTTCGCCTCTGTAAACAAGAAAATGTGTAAAACAAATGAAACAATTTTAATTTCTCTCTTCATGGAAATGGAAAGAGAGAAAAGAGTTTTTTTAATTCTGAGGACCTCACGATGTCGAGAATTATGCAGCAAGGCACAGTCATATGAATTGCGCTCCAACAGGTGCCGGGTATCAGTACCACCAGAGCACCTGATGAAGTACAATCAACATGCAGCCTCCATGGCTTCACAACCACTCCTCTTTTCATGGTATTTTAAAAATAATAATTGTTGCTTTGAAGGCAACAATTTTGCCTCCACTCATTTTACCATTTACATCTGTTGAGGATGCTGATCCATGAGGACTGATTCACCCGTCTCGCGCGCTACTTCAGGTACCTGACTCGTATTTATACACAGCCGGAAGTACCCGAGTAACGCGCGATACAAGTGACAATTTAAATGTTTCTCGCACATGATTATTAATTTTTCATTATTTAAATCCTTTGCCTGAACGGGAAAATACACTACACTTTAATGATTAATGCATAGTGTAATATTTTGTATTATATTGATTATTTAAAAAAAAGCACTGAGAAATTCAAAGTGTTCAACATTTTGTTGAGGAGTTCAAGTTGCAAGAGTTGAAGCTAAACTGAGACACAATCCGACAGCTTACTCGTATCGACCCGTCTCGATTCCAGTTTGGAGAAATGAGAGAAGAAGAGGAGGAGTAGAGTCAGGTGAAGAATATTTACTGGGAAATTTTAAGAAAGAGGTTTTTCCAAGGGACAAATACAGAAGGATTATTATTTATCTTTTGCTGCTAAATTTTCGGAATACTTGGAAGAGAGGTCACTATGGCCATGAGGGATTAAAATTACCAGGAAACGCCAGGTTCAAGGACATTAAAGTAATTATCCATAAATTATTTATAAAACTGGATTATTTAAGTTTCTAGAATTAATTTTTTTTAAACATTTGGTCAAACGAAAATTTCATATTTACTCATTGAATTAAAGAAACATTTGGAGTATTGAATCACGACAAATAAAAGAATAAAAGACTTATTAAAATCATTCAGACATTTCAAATATTTACTTTCTCATGTACAAACTCATGAATCATGTGAATTTAATTCTTCGCATTATCAAATATTTCTTCCATTCTTTCTTCACAATCACATTCTCCATTCTCTTCAATTTATTTATATGAAAAATTTCATGGATTATTTAGTTTTATTTCAAAATGTTGAATAGTTGAGTGCTGACGTTAACTCGAAAAATCCCTGAGTCACACGAGAGACTTTCGCCTGTTGGTGATGATAAATGCGCATTTGTATTTAATATAATTTTTTTTTTTTTTTCACTCAGTATATGTATACACAATAAAGAAAGATGAGACATTTGTGGTGATTGTGTTTGGTAGGTGGGAAAGTGGAGGGAGTAGAGTAAAAAAGATAAGTGCTTGGACAACGAGCGTTCCGGACGGATATCAAATTATCCACGATTATAAACGCTCCCGTCCACGCCTCCAATGTCTCTCATTCGTTTTATATCACTAATCATATTTATTGCAAAATAATTTTTTGCAAAATCATTCCTTTGAAAAAAAAAAAATCTCCCTCATTGAATGAAACAATTTAAAAAAAAAATCATCAACAAGAATAATAAAATAATAATAATATGTGTATGACCTTGAGACGAAAGAGGCGTGACTATTAATAATTATCATAAATTAATAAATTGATTTTCATGAAAATCGCAAGTGAAAATTTCATTTAAGATGAAATAGAAATATTTAGTGTCCTTCTCTTTATTTTTTAAAGAAAAAAAAAAATATGTTGAAAACCAGGCGATAATGCGTGGGCGATTTAGTCGACCTTGGGAAGCATACAAAGGAGAAGCGGTGAAAGAAGAAAGAACGACAGTGAGACAAAACGGAGTACCCGGGTTTTTTTTTGTGCGAAATGATTTTAACCAGTGTCTACTACTAACACAGCCAGAGACCAACGGGGAATGTAATATAAAAGAAAGAGTGAGAGAGAGAGAGAGAGAGAGACTGAGTTTATCTCGAGTAGAAAAGGACAGACTTAGTATGTACGTCATACATGGTAAATTCGCTCGCCTGGTGGCATCGTTCTGACATTGAGACTGAGAAATAAGCGCGTGTGTACCAATGTATATAAACGTTACCATATTATCATTATTATTATTTGAAATTTAATCAATTGAAATAGAGGCAGAATCGAAAATTCCTATATCTAACAAAGAAAAAGAGAAAGAATAAAGAAAAATAATTGTATATTTTCGCATTTTCAAGTGGGAGAAACGTGAGTCATTGAAGGTTGAATATGAGAAACAGAGAGTGTCGTCTGAGAAATTTCAATTGGAGATTTATTATATATATTTTTTTTTTGTTCTCATTTGTGATTGCACATACTTGCAAGATTTTTTAAATATTAATTATATTTTATTTTTGCAATGAAACAAATCCGCAAAGAGAGATTATTTATTAAATATAATATGAGTAGTTTAAAATTATTGGTGTGAGTGTACGAATACTGTCCATGTTCTTTTGAGTGTTTCGCAAAAATCGTCTGAAGGCCACGAGACGAATAAAGAATACCGTATCCGAAAGGATATTGGCGAACGTGTTGAGGGTACTCATTAACACTCACATTATTAGTATGAATTTTTATTATTTCCATTGAGAATGCACAAAGGATTGGCTGGTGGTGCAGGTCGATGACAAAACCAAGTGAAGCCATAATTGCACTGTACTCTGAGAGTCACTAAAACATTGTAAAATATTGAATGAAGCATTCAATAATGCTCAATTCACCTCTCATGGGTGTTTGCGAAAAATGAGAACTGTTGAAAAAAAAATTCTGTCCACATCTTTCAGGGCCAGTGTAACCTTGAAGTAATAAATTGAATTTATTTGAAAACAGAAGAATAAGAAAATCTCAAGTTTTATTAACAATTAATAAATTTTCTCGCTCATTTTTTCCTCAATAATTCGCATTTATTTATTTACTTATTTTTCATTTTATTGGCGCAGTCTCGCACGAATTTCAAGGACGTCAGTCCAATAAAAAACCGGCTCTCAGCCGCAACAAATCCAAAAAGAAAGCACATGATCTGTATCCCTGCGTCATTCTTACGGATATATTTTTATTTTCTCTATCCACAATTCCCCAATCATTATTCCCTGCAGGAGAACATTGTGACGTCATCATAGAGAGACTCATATTATTCAAAGATCGATTGCATCCTTTGGCTTCTCAAGAAACCTCCCAATGTGTATTAGCAAAAAATATCTATAGACAATTATTGCCATTTCATATTTTTCATATTAAAAAAAAAAAAAGTTGTGAAAGATTCTCTTATTATTGAAGCCATTAATGTGAGTGGTCAATATCATGGAAGGTACACGAGAGGTTTAATGCACGGAATCCTTCATGAAATTGCCGCAGTTGGGTCGATGATGGTCCCCAAAGTAATATATACATGAAATTTCACAAAGACGACACAATTGTTCCGGTGAATTAAACCAACTTAATGAAGTACCTTCTGAACAACATATAACTTATTTCTGTCAATCATTTACTTTTAATGTTACCCTTCTCAAGTATACCTGATGGAAGGTACTGCAAAGGATGTCTAGAGACTCTCAAGTAAACTGGGTCAATGGAATATTCAAAAAGATGGAGAAAAGATGACTGCAGTGAATGCATTTTGCTTTATCCTTTTTCACCTCTAATATTCACATTTTTTTCATCCAAAATTGGAATAAATTTCTTCCAGAAAATATATCACAAGTATTAACATGTATAAAGGCTTGATTAAAATAGCCAATAAATCTGCTGAATAATCCAAGAAGCATTGCAAAAAGTATGTTGAGAGGAAAAAAAAAACGCCTCAACACACATTCCAAAAATAATTCCTGGTAAAACTAGTAGGGACGTCTCAAGGTCTTTATAGGATAGAGAGAAAGAGAGAGAGAGAGAGAGAACCAGTTGTAAAGATCTGACAGGGCATCGGACAAATTCGCAAAAATTCACATTAGTGCGCTTTGGCCCTGAGTGTCTGTAGCCCCGATGGCAAACGGGCGAAGAATGAAGAGGTAGGAAAGGGGCTAGAGAGAGAGAGAGAGTTAGTGAAAAGAGGGGGCTCAGTCAGACAGGGGCGGGGCACACGGTGTACGCGGAGGGCCCGTAGGAGGGGGCGCCTAGCAACAGTCCCGCTGGCGCGGCCGGCCGGCCAGGAGGCCAAGCGTGATTAAATAAAACTGGCGGCGTCGTGCGCGCACGGCGACGACCCACCAGGCGTTGACATCAGTCTCAGTACATACACACGCATACATATATTACAGGACTAAACTATAAACTCTAGTATTCTGGTGTATGTTGAAAAAAATAATAGAAACGATACGCCCTAATGGACAGAGGAGTAAGGGAAGATTTAATGGTTTTGAAAAAGAGTGAAACTCGGGATTTTGTATGGCCCAAAATTGAGGATCTACCGCACATGCGCAATTATTCATAATGAGAAAGAAAGAGAAGATGGATTTTTTTTGAATATTAATGCGAGACAAGTGAATTAAGGAAATGATCATCGAGGCATATCGGTGACGCTCGGACGAAAGTCTGCCTTCGACCTGTCTCGAGGTCGAAACGCAATTTAAAAGGAGTGGCCTGGTAACAGTCGAGACACTATCTCACCTCTTCTTCTGTATGCCCCTCTTCTCTTATTCTCTTTCTCGGTTCTATTTTTCTTTTATTCTCTCAATGATAATGATTTTCTCCTTTTTACAATGACCCGTCGCGAATAAAAATTATCATTTTTGGGGTATAATTTATAATGTTATAATAGAGGATGGAGTGGAGTTATCGAGTATGTGGGTACTTGGTGTTGGGAGTTTTGCGATGCGCATCGGCGCGTGGCCGTATTGTGTCTTTCTCTCGTTTCTCTCTTGCACTAACATGCCTGTCAACCGGAAGTACTGATAGCAATGTCAGAATCAGATCGTAGTCTTGATTTCACCCGAAGTAATTTAAATGTGGTGAGGAGTGCCATGATATACTTCATCAAACTCCAACCATACAAAGTTCTAACATACTCGATTATTCAATGAATTCTACTATTAAAAAAAGAGTAATTAATCACTGAAATTATGGATTGAATGAAATTTCGCTATTCTCTACACACCGGAAGGAAAAAATAGGTCAAGGCTTTCGGAAGTTCAAGATCCGTTTGATTCTTTTCATTTCAAATTGGTTTTGCATCAAGAAACACGAGATTTTCTTTTTTTTTTTTTAATTTTCATGTAAATAATGGTAAAGTGCGAATTATTATTTGAAGAAAAAAAAAACCATAAATACACTGAAAATTTGAATCCGGTGACATCGTATGAATCAGACAGGCGCAAATAAAGTATGAGTAAAAAAGAGAAGAAAAATCGATACAAAATGGCGTCAATTATTCTCATGATTCACTTCCTATGCCATATGCTTCGTGAAATTAAATTTCTGAAAATAATTGAATCATCTTGAAAAAAATGATCATTTCAATATTGTAAAATTCAAGAATTGACTAGACAAATATACACAACTTGACATGAAAGAAGAGAGATTAATTTTGTGACAGAAAACGTAAAATTTCATGATAAAAACTAGTGTAGATAGAGAAAGGGGGGGGGGGGGGGAAATAAAAAAACGTTATTGCCATTTATGAATATCTGTGTAGACAGTTGGTTATACCTTTGAAAAGCACGTGTTGCCGGCATAAGAATTGTACCGGGCGAAGGTTAGAGTGGAAACGAAACGGTTTTGCCTCTGACTATGACCCGCACACTTTCTTTCATTGCTCCTTCCTATCTCAATAAAATGAGGGGAAAATAAGTGGCTTTTCTGTCGGATCGATACTATACGGTTAGAAACGGTTGTGGACAATCTGAGAAGTTCATTGGCACTAAAAAATATGTCTTTCTTTTATTTTTTGCTTTAAATGTTGGAATACTTCAGAAGTCTTTGGACATTAGTTTAAGGATTTTATTAATTGGACAACAATGTTATGTTTTTAGATGTGTGTCGGTTGAAACGAGTTAATCTACCAAGCAAAATGGATTCCACAGAGCATTCCGACCGTCATCTCTTATCATTCTTTCTCAATTAGTACCCTCATATTGTTTTTTTTTCTCGTTACTTTCTTTCACCACTAAATCTTTCTAATATTAGAAGAAAATTCATTCTCTTACCAGATTAATTTGATGTTCTATCGATTCGTAGCAAGTACCGCTTCATCCATTTTTCAGTATAAAATATAACTTTAATCACCTTGAAAATAGTATTTTTACTTAAAAATTTATATAAATAACGTTTTTACGATTTTTCATACTACTCAGCCAGGTTTTTCTTTTACACCAATGAGTGGAGAATTCGATTTTCCATTCGAGATGAGAAAGAGACAGAGAGAAGAAGACTCGAAAAATTTAATTACATAAAATAAATTTGCACGAGATTGGAGAGGGTATTAAAGAGAAAGAGGGAATAAAAATGGCGTATTAACACGTCACCAAAACCACTCATGCTAATTCTTTTTATGAACTCTCTGTCTCCTCTTTCTCATGTAGTACTTCAATATTCATACTTTCTTCTTTCAAAACCTCAATTACAAGTCTTTGAATTCTCCAGCACTTGTCTCTCTCTCTCTCTCTCTCTTCCTCTCATGATAAAATTGAGAGTAAAATAAAATAATTTAATAATAATTGACCGAAATGTTCTTTGTCCTCTTTGATAAGTGCCAGGCTGAGTATATTTTAGTATAAACGTGAATTTTTCAGAGTCGCCCGTGTATAATAGAGTGAAATAACATGGAAACTGTATTATTTAAAAAAAACATCCTGTTTGTCGAAATGCCGGCGACGAACTGGCCGATAGGACTTACTCCAATGCCAGTAGAACCTCGTCGCCGTTTTACGGTAGGTGGCGGGGGAAGGTGAACTCATAGAAGATGAAGAGGGGGCAGAATGAAGGGGAACTCGCATGTATGTTCAGGATACCGACTCCAAAAGCTACTCACCGTCTCGTGGCACATCGGATCTAACCGACGAATTCAAACGGACATGTACGAACACGCACAAACTCTCTTCGTTTTTTTTCTCTCTCTTTGTCAATTGACGCACACGAGACACAATATACAAGAGAATCGCATGGCCGGCCGGCATCTTCATTTTACTACTTAACACAGTGGCGCTAGTAGTCTTTTCTACAATTTATGTCTGACAGTTACAATATCATTTTTATAAATGTTCCAAGAGAAATAATAATTGCATTGGATTTTATTATTTATTGAAAATGCAATGAGGAGAGGAGAATGAAATTGAGTAAAAATCAAATGTCATGTGAGAGATGGAAAATAATGTGAAGAAGCCTTAGTTCGATACTAGTAAGATGGCAAAGACTGGTGAAAAAATAAGTAAGGGGTGAGTGTGAGAGGCATTATATGGTTGAGGAGAGACAGCCAGACATAGATGGAGGGAGAAAGGGAGAATTTCACCACTGTCGAGACGAGAGAAGTGCGAGGACGTTGAAGGGCAAAAGAGGGATCGTAGGAGAGTGCCACGGTCCTTCACCCGTAGTGGCTAAAGAGTGGGGAAGAAAACAGTCGGATGCTGCTGGGCGTGCAGTCATCTCTCTTCGTCTCCTTACACTCAAACCCCTCTCGTGCGACCAGATAACCCTCATCCCCAATTGCGTTCGTCTAATTAGTTATTGCCTAATTGGCAATTCAACAGCATCTACATGATACTTCTATTAAACCAAAGCATTTTAAAAATAACGTAAGTGTTAATTCACTTCCACTTTACTTTTATTACTCTAATAAGTAAATGGTTATTTTTTAACTTGTACCATTTATCATTTTAGATTGAGAAGAAATAATAATCAATGCCTAATTAATCATTTAAATATAAACGATCCTTTATTCTCACTACAGAAATATTTTTGCCTTCAATTTATGAGGGACAAGTTATGGAGAAGCTTTGCTTTGTTTTGTTTATTTTTTTCTTGTTTTTCCAGGGTATTGTTTTACAGGCAAAAGTAATTTTGAACCCTTCGGCTTTTACTGATGCTACAAAGCTCGTGCCATAAAACACCGTAAAGATAGAGTGAGAGAGCGATGGAATAGGGCAGCCAGAGAGGAGGAAAGGGGACAATCCGTCGCGAATTTCACATCGACCATCAACTGGTGCCAATAACGTATATACGAAGCTACAGAGGTATAGGGGGCACATAGCAGGGCGTGGTACTTTTACTGCCTGCAGGGCCACGACCTCATGCCACTATGAGACGATGGATTTTTAAAGGGTATTGATGGAAATTACTATAATTAAATGTCTTAATTGGGAAATATATTTAAATACTGAAATTTCCAATTTCTTAGACTCTTCATATCTACGATTAGCCTCTGGCAGTGACAATATTACAATTCGAGAAATATTCTCGTTCAATTGAATAGAAGAAAAAATATATATAACCAATAAGGAGCTTAGGACTCTCTGTCTCTCTCACTCGTTTTATTGAAGACTTTGCGAGCATGTCCAGAGATTCCTCTTTGAAATCATTGTTCTCCCTATCTTCGAAAAAAAAAAAGGATAAAAATAGGTAAGAAATACTCTCGAATCTTCAGTTATTGAAGAAATTATTAATCATCGTAGCAATATGTAGATAGAGTTTATTTTTAGAGTTGAGGAAGATTTTCTTTGCCTTCCGGTATGTAATGGCGCAATAATAAGTATGTATAAGGAGAAAGGGTTGATGATCGAGGCAATGCAGTGGCAAGCGTATGTGCAATGCGGCGGTGCCTAACGAGTCAACGACGGGCGTGGTGTGGATAACTGACCTCGCCTCGTCGTCCAAACCCGCCTTCACCTTCGCCAGGCAATTTTATGCTCCCCCACCCTTGGCAATATCTTTCGCTCCCTCTCTCTTCCTTCCCCCACTTTATTCTGAGAACGTCATCAAGCAGCCCACATGGTGTACACCAGTTTTCTTTTTTATTCTAAATACGTGCAGCAACGTTCGTGTCAAGGTTTAAACCCTGATATTCCCCAGAAATTCATTTATCGATCATTATAGATGATAAGATTTTTATTTTCCTCATTTCCTCCTTTTCTTTTATTTCATAATTAGTTGGTTTTTTTTCAGCTTTCGAGATATCTTTAGAGGGACTATAATAATTAAATAAAATCGATTTGTCTGAAAAGTTCACTTTGTTGAATTTAGATAACCTAAGGAGGCATTTGCAGGCCCTGATATTCCTGGGTTACAATTCTCATTCCTTTCTATTCTACTACTCTCTCTCGCACACCTACTGGGGAACTTGAACGAATTGGCAGACGGTAGTCTGGCTGACTCGTTGCTCGGCAACCCGCCACTGGCCACAGCCATGATAGGGTGAAATTCAGAGAATGGCTTTGAGGAAATTTCTCAACTTCAAAATTATATTTCATTTTTTAATTTATTTATCAAATTAATAATTCATCTGAAAATTTCATATTCTTGAAATAAGATGGATATGATTCGACGACAAGAATTACAAGTTAATCCCTTTGGAATGTTGTCTGATTCGTTTTTTTTTCCTTTTTTCATCCGGCTATCATTGCATACCACTCAAATGCACGCATTCACCGTGAAGAAAAATGAAGAACGCCCACGAAAATATGATTGCAGTACCTGCTGAGTCAGGTTGAATAGTCTTCCAACATTTTAATCTGTTATTATTCAATTATATGAAAAATTAGTATGTGCCTATTCACTTTTTGCTTCTGTGACACATTATAAGCACGATAAAAAGAATGTACAGAAGAATATGTCGTTCTGAACAGAGTCCTTATTTTTCGAGATATCTTGAAAAAATTAAAAATTAAATTAATTCAATTTGCCAAATTCTGCTTGAACAGAAGACTTTCTTCGTGCGCTGTGAGATGACTCATTGGGTGACTCAAGGCAAAAGATTTTCGGATTTCTTGAGAGGGCTCTGACTCTCTCGAAATCCTAGACCCCAAATTAATTATTTTTTTTCTCCCTTTACAAGAGAATCAATTTACAAGAGAACATTGTTTATTTTCGTTTAATTGTTCATTCTATATTCAATATAATACAATGGCAGTCTCACTCTGTTTCACATTCTTCATTCAAACAATTATTTCTTAATAGGAAAAGGTGGGGTGAAATGGACACTCTAATTGAATCTCCGTTCGAGATACCTCATTTATGATGACGATTTATCGGGATTTTCATAATATACAACATAAAAATTAAGATGCATCCATTTGACGTCTTGTAATCTTTTTACTCCACCTTTTACTATGTCATTAATGTATATTTTTCATCCAATGTCCATTAATCCTACGCTATGACAATCTCATGATATTTCCATAATTTTTCGTGTAAAGTTGCTGTATAAAAGAGAAAAAAAAAAATGATAACTTGCCTACGAATTTTACCTAATCATATTTATATAGGTAGAAATTGTTTACAAATGTCAATTATTAAAAAATTTTAGGAGTGAAAAATAAATCTGCTTGGTCAATACATAATACCATTAAATTGCACGTAGAAAGAAATAAATTTGAGAAAAACAAATCATTTTAATGCGCAACATTAATGGACTTGTCGTGACTTTATTTATTCTCCATTGTAAGGCTTTATCAACGAAATAATCGTGCAAAAGTTCGTAGAGCATGGACCACTGCTTTTGGTGACACTTTTTGACTGTAAAAAAATCAATTTAATAATAAAATTATGATAATTTAATTAATATCTACTATTTTATTAATCATAAAATACCTTAAAATTGTATTATGAAATTCTGATAGCTGTTGAGGAGTAGCTGTAGGCGATCCACCTGAATTTTGTACTGGCATTGATGCCATTGCCTCTATAAGCCATGTTGCCATTGACTGAAACAATAATATTAAATTAATTGAATAAACATTAATTATTAACTATCTATCGAGCTAAAATTATGAATTAAAGAGAAGTTTACCGTTGAGTCGAAGAGAGATAATTCAGCAAGCACATCAGCAACGTCTGGTAGCATATATGTTGGTAATTGGAAAACAGCAGCATGCAAAAGACTAGTGACCAATGTTTGACCTTTCTCTCTCAGTATGCCTTGTACCATTTGTCGTCTTATCGTAAAATCTGATCTTTCCTAAATAAAAAATAACAATCTATTATTTTCTGCAAATTTAATTGATAATGATAATTTCTTACATCATGATTTCTTCCACTGTGAAGAAAGTCATAGAAAAATTTCATAACAGAAGCATTTGCATCTCTGTGATCTAAGCTACAAGCCATTATAGCACAGTCAACAATGCAACTGAGTGCAGCTGAATGTAAAAATGAAATTGGAGCTCTCTGAAGGAATCTGAAACAATAAATTATAAATTATAAACCTAAATATTTATATAATGATAATGATTAAATAATATTGAAGAGTGCAAATAATTTTTACCTAGCACATAATCTAAAAAGATCATCAACTGTATCAGGATGATGCTTGAGTCCATCAGTCTCTTGTAAAATAGTAAAAGTTGGTCCGATAAATGCCTCGAGCATTCCAACAAGTCCAGCAGCACAATCATGATCACCAGCATATTCATCCACAAGAATTGATCCCAAATATAAGAAACAACTGTGTTGATGTGAACCATACAATTGTACAATTTGTTTGACAATTGGTTCCAACAGATGAACAGCATGCTGACCAATGCACCTAACAGCATATCTGATACATCTGCAACACCTCTCCATAATTCTCGGATCGTCCTGATACTTATTACAAACATTTGAAAATATCGGCCACAATTCAGTTATAACACTCTGACATGGATGTGGCTCATTTGAATTAACAATTTGTGGATTGGTGTGTCGGAATATAGCAGCTAATCTGTCGAGCCAAAAAACAGGATCAGTTTTAGTTCCTCTTTCTAATGGAATTGCCTGATTTTCAATCAATTCACAGAGTGGTTGAACTTGTAGCCAACATACTTCCTTCATAGCAGGACTTATTTCATTTATAGGTAATCTTGCTACTATAATAGATACACCCTTGAGAAAACCAATAGCAGCCTCGCTAGTGATTGGAAAACTATCCAGTGATCTTGCAATTTGTAATAATCCTGGAAAATGCGATGCCATGTGTCCTGGACAAGCTGTACATATACTGTGTAAAGCACTAGATGCGGCACTTGCTAATCCTCTTTGATTCAGGCATGTGAGTAAAAAATTTAAAACAGGCTCCAATGATTGTGGATGACTGTTGATCCATTCACATAATTCACCGAGTAATAAAATACTCGTGTGTTTAACAGCAATATGAGTATTTTCTGGGACATTTAGTATAGCTTCAACAACTTTAGGTACTACATCATTTTCTTCTGGTAATATATTTTTTGCAACTGATTGCATTATATATAAGGCTGCTTCCGTTGAATCCCATGTAGGTGATCTTGCTGATGATTCATTGTTACCAGTCAATGTTGAGAACATTTGACGAAAACAGTGACTACTACCCACAACGAATACGACATCTTTTATTAATTCTGATACGCGTATACGAAAATCAGCAAAATCTTCACCACCACTGCCTTCTTCGACCAAACCCAAATGATCAGGCTCCATTTGACAGTGTTTGCACAGAGCCCCTATTAATCTTTCAATGTATGGCCTGAATAATACATTCAATTCATCATTATTTTTACGGTACAAAACTTCGGATAATTTGTACCACAAATTGAATGTTATTTGGGCAACTTCGTAGTCATGATGGCCAACACATATGAGGACTAGATCGAGAATTCTAATAGCATAGTGTTGGGTTCCAGTCATACTACCTATTACCATTGTGTCTAAAAATGTTTCAGCTAGTTCTGTAAATATTCTACAGTAATTTACGGATTTTTCCAATTCCTCGTGGGCAACTGATAAGTGGTAGGGTTGCTCAAGTGATATAACACTTGTGAATAAACATAATTGTAGCTGTTGAAGTTGGGCAGTTTGATCACTACTAGTACGTTCATAATCTTCCTCTAGAGTTTGTAGAATTACACAAACACAGTCGGCTGCTGCATCATGAAGCTGAGAAACAGCCAAGTCATTTCCCAATACCTAATTAAATATTTTTAATTAAAAATTATTATTTCTCACTGTTTATAATAAATTTATCATAATTATTATTTACCTGAAAAGCATAAGCCACAACATTACTGTTTGGAATCGTTTGGAGAGACATTGCATGAACTCTCACCCAACTGGTCAAACATCTGAGGATTCTCACATGAATTTGAATATTATCGCCTCCATTTTTCAAACACATTTTCTAGAATTAATGAATATCAAAAGATATATTAAATATAAAAGGTAATTTATTTTATAATTATTTTTTTTTTGTGGAATAAGAATGAAAATTACGTACGAGAAATTCTGTTACTGTATCAGCACACGATGTGAGTTCAACAAAGACATTATTTCTTCTATTGGCTCCTAATCTAATTGTTTTTGTTTCAAATTAAAATAAAATCATATATAATTAACATTGATTTGTCTGAAAAGTTTTTAATCTCTTCATAAATTACCTGATTGATTTGGACATAGCTTCTTCCGGGAAAACCGTCATAATCTCTAATAATGCCCAATAACTACTGGTATTACCACCAAATCTATTAATTACATCGACTAGTGGTTTATGCCATGATGACATTTGTAATGCTAAATCAGCTAATGCAACACATAATTGTGTTACAATTGTTTTATCAGTATGTTCAGTAATTTGTGATATATGCTCCAATAATGAATCACGTAAAGATGTGTGTGATTCCGGTGGTAATTCGTGAAATGATAATTGAATTTTTGTACGCATTGTTTGTGCAGCAAAGTAGCAAGACTGCAGGTCTTGTTTCTGCTGCAGCATTTCGTCTGATATTTTCCATGCATATACCTGAAATATTTTCAATAAAATTAAAAGTGACAGAATTATTTTGTGTTTAAGGTTATGATAATATTATTATTATTTTCTTCATTAATTCGTTCTCATGTGTAAAATAAAGAGGAGATGATTGAACTTTAATTCTCAAAGTAATTGATTTTATTGGGAAATTAAAGATGTAATTAACTCACAGATTTTTGCAATTCTCCAAGCCATAATGACGCTTTTTCTTTCTCCGTTGGATCTGGATTATTGTACAAAGAATAAACAGCCTGATAGACTGTATCTAATTCTGGAAGTACATTCATACTTTTACTAAAAAGTAATTATTATTATTATTGGTGGTTATTTAAATTTTTTTATCCATACAGTTTTTTGCTACTGTTTTTTAATATTTTTTCAATCACTTTTTTTTAAAAGACACGTACTGTAACAAACAGTTGGCCAACACAACTAACAGTCTCTGGAAAACGCGGTAATTGATTCCAAAAAAAGACTATCACAAGTTAACGACAGTCAGTAATGCAGATTTTCATTCAATAATTTCGCCATTTTCATGTTTAATGGGAATCAGCCCATGTGTTTGTTAGCTGAAAAAAAGAACATTCTGTTATATAGTCGAACTAGCGAGAAAGTGAACACGGGAGACCGTGGGAGCTCGCTTCCCCCACTTTCGAGAAAGGGCCAGCGCTATTGGTCAAAACCGTTGGGCCGAAATGCATCACGGAAAGTATCGTGGTGGGGGAACCGGGCTCCCGCCGTTTCCCGTGTAAAACACCGACGTTTCCCGTATTCAACACCGACGTTTACCGTATTCAACACTTCCCGTGATGCATTTCGGCCCAACGGTTTTGACCAATAGCGCTGGCCCTTTCTTGAAAGTGGGGGAAGCGAGCTTCCACGGTATCCCGTGTTCACTTTTTCGCTAGTTGGACTATACAGTGAAAAACGTCTGAACAACAAAAATAAATATAAATTTTGGATAATATCAGTGAGAATTTTAATAGATTTTATAAATAATTTATGAAAGGAAAATGCTTGCCTTGCAAGGATACGGAAGTAGCGATGAAAATAGTGGGCCAGAGGAAACAATTCCTTCGAAAGAGAAACCAATTGAGGTTAAAAATCAAAAGGACATTGAAGAATCTTCAGAATTAATTAATCCACTTAAAAAGTCAATAACAAGTGTATCACTTGAAATTTGTGCAGCACCGGAGGTTGTGCCGACCGTAAGTTAATTTTTTTTTTAATTTTTTCTATAATAATTAATATATTTACTGATTTTTCCTTAAATTGTCATCAGGGTACAGAATTATGTGTTCGTCATGTGGATTCGACAGCAGTTGAAATTAAACACAATGCAAAATTTGAGGAATTATTTGCACCAGATGTGGGTCCAGAAAATCCCTTCAAAACCCAACAACAACGTGCTGTAAAAAATATGTTATCTGGATACGTTGAAAAGGCTCATATTAGTGAATTTCAATTTGAAAATCAGAGAAGAACCTTTCAGAGTTACGGTAAGATATTAATTTCAATGCATAGTGTTAAAAGTGATTGCAGTAATAAATATTGCATTTTCATTTGTTGATAAAGGTTATGCCCTGGATCCAACAGTAGACGGAAGCTTCGAGGAAGGAAAAATGTTGATAGGAGCAACTGAAGCAGCTGAAGAAACTGGGGGCAAAACAGTATTCGAAACAATGGCTCTTCGTGATGCTGACAAACGTAAAAGACATAGAAATAATGATGCTGGAGATATCGAAGGTTTTCTCGGTCCCTGGGGTGGATACATAGACGAACAACGTGTCTCAAAGCCAACTGACGAAGAGGCATCTGAATTAGAAGAAATTCTAGCAAAACGGAATAAACGTGGAAAGCAAGTGGATGAAAAACCATTGGAAGAAAAAACAGTTCTCCACATAAAAGATGCAGTGGATTATCAAGGTCGTTCCTTCCTCCATGCACCTCAGGATGTTGGTGTTAATTTACGTTCAGATTCACCTCCAGAACGTTGCTTCTTACCAAAATCTCAGATACACACTTGGGAAGGACATACAAAGGGTATTTCACAAATAAAATGGTTCCCCAAAACTGCACATTTACTATTATCCTGCAGTATGGACTGTCGTGTTAAACTATGGGAAGTTTACAAAGATCGACGATGTGTAAGAACGTATTATGGTCATCGTCAAGCAGTTCGTGACATAAGTTTTGATAATGATGGTAAAAGATTTTTATCAGCTGGATATGATCGTTACGTTAAACTCTGGGACACTGAAACTGGCGCCTGTATATCACGTTTTACAAGCAGAAAAATTCCATACTGTGTTAAATTTAATCCTGATCAGGATAAACAGCATCTATTTGTAGCTGGTACTAGTGATAAAAAAATTATTTGTTGGGATGTGAGATCTGGCGAGATAACTCAAGAATATGACAGACATTTGGGTGCTGTTAATACAATAACATTTGTGGATGAACATAGGAGATTTGTTACGACTTCTGATGACAAGAGTTTGAGAGTTTGGGAATGGGATATACCGGTTGATATGAAGTACATAGCTGATCCAACGATGCACTCAATGCCAGCAGTGACACCATCGCCAAATCAAAAGTGGCTTGCTTGTCAAAGTATGGACAATAAAATTGTTATTTTTTCAGCATTAAATCGCTTTAAAATGAATAGAAAGAAAACATTTACTGGACATATGGTTGCTGGTTATGCTTGTGGATTGGATTTTTCACCTGATATGAGTTATTTGGTGTCTGGTGATGCAGATGGTAAAGTCTACTGCTGGGACTGGAAAACTACTAAATTATATAAAAAGTGGAAGGCACATGATGGCGTTTGTATTTCGGTTCTTTGGCATCCACATGAACCATCCAGACTCGCTTCTGCTGGATGGGATGGAAAAATCAAGTACTGGGACTAATCCTCAATATTCACTTGTGTACATAGATTCATTTTTGTATATGTATATATTTCTATATAATAAGAGCCTGTCTGAATCATAATAATTTTGTACTAATGAGGAATTGAAAAATATCTCCATCTCATTTAGTTTCTGAAATATTCATAGTTGTAAAAATTGAATAAAATTATTGAAGATTTTAATTAATTGCGTTTTTTTAATGCTCATCAATTATCAAAAAAATATATATATTTTTTTTTATTACCCTTGGATGATAAGGCGCATGCTTGCCGAATTATACGGAGGGGTTTTGATTGAAAAAATCAATAACTGATGCACAGGCTACTCTCTGTATTTACAATCTCACTGATACGTGATGTTTGAAACATAAAAAGTATCATCTCCTCACTTTTCTCCACTGTATCAATACAAAAATGAGGCATAATGTATCACCAATATGTAATTAAAAAAGAAAAAACATTGATTTTATAAGAAAAAGGTAGGAAAATCCCATTTCTCTGAAAACATCAATGCTTAACTATTGAGTAATGACGAAATTCGTAAACATACGTTAGAATTTTACTTTTTCATTGATGATTAATTGAATTTTAATTTTCAAGAAATGAAATAATTGGGTGAGAGTGACTGATATTGCTGAATTAACATCAGATTTTAATCTGTTGAGTGAAAAATGGAAGGTCCTGGGTTGGGTTATTCTTATCATTTGCCTTCTGGTGGATGGAACTTGAAGATTAGAAATGCACTTACGCAGTTCAGTGACCTTTTCAGTGAATTCAACAAGTATATTGCACCAGCTTATCATCATGACAGATGTGAGAGGTGAGAAACAAAGCAAGAATTATTTTCATCAAGGATTTTTATTTTTTTGTTTTCATTTACAGATCAGTACCAATGCGGCTCTATTCAATGCACAAAAGAGAATTTGTCATGGTTTTCGTTGGTTTTTTTGCTTGTTTTGGTTTAGCAGTGTTCATAGGATTGGCTGGACCACCAATTACGTCCACAACTGACCATAGAGCCCATTTAAATGGCAGTGAAATGGCAACTGGTCCATTCACCATGAAAACACCAACATTATCTACTTACAGCCAACAATTATGGGTTATTGCTAAATTTTCAACCTCAAATACTGATGGTAATTGAATTTAATCCAGTTTATCAAAGATATAATTATTAATTTTGCTGATTTGATTGATAGACGAGAGATACGATAAAACTTTTAAAGTGAGTGTTTCCATTGATGGAATGAATTCAGATGACAAACTTGTGTCGATTTTATCATCAGAATCTGGGAATAATAGGTAATTTATTATTAAATTAAGTTAATTGGTCTTTTACTATCTCTATTGAATTAATTTCGGATTAATTAATATTTTAGAACGAGACATTTAAAATGTGAGCGTCAATCATGCGAGGAACTTGTTGTAGCTCATCTTGGTTCGTTGGATTACACGCATTACATGATTACTGTACGTTTTTATGGACTCGAGGGCTTCCATCAACGATACACAATTCGAGATTTAATATTCTACGTCAGTGAGCATTGTAATTGTTAGAATCATTACTCATTAATTTAATTTATTAATTTTTTTATCTCTGAATTAATTGACAGTTTAAAAACTACAATCCTGCCTTCACA
Organism: Aleiodes testaceus; assembly: GCA_963565655.1. NCBI lineage: Eukaryota > Metazoa > Arthropoda > Insecta > Hymenoptera > Braconidae > Aleiodes > Aleiodes testaceus. Next base: position 4,462,109 of record OY751423.1, read on the forward strand.
CAGATAGAAATTTGGTTCAGACTCATTTTTCTTCTTGCTGCATTCAGTGTAACGGTAATTAAATCATTGGAATTAATTTGTCATTTTTTTTAGAATTAAAAATAATAGGTAATTTGGAATATCTGTTACAGTGTTGGTTCGGTCATTCTTTGAGGAAATATCCAGTGGCAGATTGGTCAATCGAACAGAGATGGATTTCTATACTACTTCCCCTGTTAATACTCTATAACAGTAAATATAATAATTAAAAATATAATTTAAATAATGATGAATATTTAAAATAATTTCTCTTCAATTAATATTTCAGATCCATTATTTCCCATGATTTTCTTGATAAATTCTTGGGTACCTGGGATGCTAGATGCTATAATGCAAACAACATTTCTATGTGCCATTCTCATGTTTTGGTTGTGCGTTTATCATGGACTTCGTCAGGTAAAGAAATTATTTAAATAATAAGAGTCCTAGTTGAGAAGTTAATTAAATTTTTTAATTTACTAGAATGAACGCAAATTGTCTACTTTTTATTTACCAAAATTTTTGGTAATTGGATGCCTCTGGGTTGCCGCTCTCATTTTAGCTACATGGTTGAGGTGTACAGAACTTGAGGATCCAACGTACAATTATGTACTCGATACATCCAACTATTATGTAAAAATTTCATACAATTTTTTTTTACATGGAAAATATTTAAATTACATAATAATATAATTAATATATTTTCAGGGTTTAAAAGTATTTTTTTTCACTGTTGGAGGTATATACATCGCATATCTTCTATTATTGATGCTTCGTGCATACAGTGAACTACGTTCTATGCCCTATTTCGGTAAATAATAATTAAATATAGGGAAAATCGGGGTAAAATGGAGATTCTGATTGAACGGTTGGAGATAGCGATTTTCTGATGATTCCATTGAAAAGCTGCGACAATTTTACATAGGAATCAAGTGTCAGAATATTTTTTTTCTGATTTTCAAAAAAATCGATTTTTTCACTCATATTTGAAGGGGTTTACCTTGGAAAAATTTGAAAAAATCACATTCAAAAAAATCTATCTTCAATATTTCTCTTGATCCCCATCTTACCCCTTGTGGCCTGTCTGTTGTTACCCCGTCTGTTTTTAACGAAATAACAATGTAAATTATTAAATTTATCCTCAGATCTTCGTCTAAGATTCTTGACACTACTGGCTGTAATTGTAGCAGGCGTTTGTGCTCTTGTAACCGCTCGACAATTCGGAGCTGGTGTTTTAGAGGACAGTTTTGCATCACGTTTATCAACGTATTACAGAACATCAGCGCAGTTTATGGCGCTTTATGGATTATTAAATTTTTATCTCTATACAATGGCCTATGTGTATTCACCAGGAACACAACATGTTTATGGACAACGTGAGAATATAAAATAATAATATTCCTAAATTTTTCTATAAATCTCATTACTCCTTAATTATTATTTTTTCAACTCGTAGATTCATCAATCACGAAAGATAATCCTGCATTTTCCATGATCAACGATTCTGATGAAGAGGTAATTTATGGCTCTGACGATGACAGCAGAAGGCCCCTAACCAGAGCCCCTCGTACAACCGATGACAGTGATTAAAAAAAAAAACCATTAAAAATTAATAATTGTCATGAATTTCAGGAGAAAAACTGCACATAATTTAGTGCTTAAATGACAATATCGAGTGGGTGGAAAGATTAATGTAATTGAATCTCCTCTCGAGAATGAATTGTGAATAAAAAAATTACGAATTTCATGTGTATTTTTATTATATCATTTAAGAAACATTAAATAATGTGAATTTCATAATTTGAACTGTTCTGGCAAATTTATTTCCATCCAATCAGAGTGAATGTTATGATTTCCCTCATTGGCTGTTGGATTTGTTACTTTTTAATGGTGGACCAATGCCTGAGGTTGCTGCGATAACCGCCAAATTGGTGCCCATTACCTCCGCGTCGGTTCTCCTCTTAATATCACATTTATTTCGACCGCATGTCGAAGGTTGGTTGTCTGTTACTTCGTTCAATCAATCTCTCCACTAAATCATCATCCCATTCTCATCGGATTCCTCGAGAAACTAAGTGCAGCTGCATAATACGTATGTAATAACTATTGTAAATATTAATGAGCTCGAAATTATCCTTGAAAGAGCACATAAATAGAACAAAGGAAAAATCATTCCTTCAATGGGGATTAATCGATTGAATCTCCATTCATTCATATATATTCATATATTCAACGCATGTCCTTCCAAAACTGAAATCAAGAAATTAATAATTCTTTTTTTTCTAACCTTAAATAAATTTATTAATTGTTTTTTTTTTGTTTTCATTGTATTTAGGATTTTATTCAGATATATCTGATAAGTATCAGCATCTCTGGGGCGAAGATTCGGATTCAATTTACTCGACAAACATGCCACGAAGCAAGGAGTACGTTTCAACTGATGATAGCAGCAGTAGCAGCAATGATTCGGTATTGAGACTATGAAATACTCGGACAAATTAATTTTATTTAATATCTTGATTAAGTATATATATATATATCATAATTAACAGGATGAGAAGCCCAAGAAGAAGCAGAAGAGAGAGAGAACAAAGGAGAAAGAAGACAAAGCAGAGTCAAGCAAGAAGGCTAAGACAACGAACAAAGCTGATGAAGAAGAGCCAACTTGGGAACTTGGTAATAACAGGCAGATAAAAGTTCGCGAATTCAAGGGAAAACTCTACGTTGATATTCGTGAGATGTATGAGAAAGATGGCAAACTTTTGCCAGGCAAGAAAGGTAAATATGCATAAATTAGTGATTGATATCATGAAAATTCAATGAATTATTTGACTTTATAGGAATTGCCATGTCAATGCCACAATTTGATGAGCTCATGAAAGTTATCCAAGAAGTTCAAGATGTAGTTCGCGCTAAAGCTAAATAATATATTCATTATATTGTATTTTCTTTCGTACTACTATTCATTTCACATTATTTCTAGTTCCATGAATTTAATTATTTTGGAAACATAAATTTGATTTCAAATAAAGACTTAATTTTTCGATATTTCGTTAATTCTGTTCTGCACCTTCCCCCATATCTATATATATATATAAAAAATGAAATATTCAAATAATTAATTATAAACTATATCTTTATGATACATTCAACTTATAAAGCTCAACACTTTTATTTTTTTCTTCAGTACATAGCAAGACCCAGCAGGTTGCCACTTAGTCATTTATTAATTATCTGACATTAATACTGCATATTCCTTTTCAGTTGTAAACAATGTGCGATTAAGTTATTTAAATGGAATAAAAATGCTCAACACTTTTCCTTCATCAAGATCAATTTACCGCTTATACGTAAATTCGTAATATTTTCTCAATGATTTGCACTGTTTCAACTACTCTATTTTCAATAATTCCTCTCTCAACATTCTGGTCCATGAACTTTATTGAGAATTTTGTCAATAGTGATCTGATTGAGGACAACTTTTGGATTAGATATTCGCAATTTTTTATCTATCGTATCCTCCTTAGTTTCCGAAATTTTTCGTTTTCTCGATTTTGCCCCTTTTTCTTCAGTTTTAATGTTCTTCATAGCTTTCATTTTTTCCCCAGCTTTTGAAACAGTTTCCTTTAGATTTGGTGATGAAGTAGCTAAAGGTTCACTCTGAATTCCCGAAACGATAGATTTACTATTCTTCAATTCAACTTTTCCCTTTCTCTTTGAAACCAAAGTTGTCATCGGCTTTTCCTTAACAATTTTCACCGTTTTTGTCATAGTTCTCTTCTTTCTGGGCGGTGAAATATTGAATATTTCTTCGTAACTAGTAGTAGTCATTATCGTCCAAACTGGTTCTCCACTTGCATCATCAGTTTGTACTTTCATTTCTAAATCCGAGAGACTGACTTTTCTTCTTCTTTTTTTCGGCTGCTGACAAGTTTCATCATAAACAAATGATATCTCGATGTGTTCATAAGATCCAGCATCAAAATCAGCATCGCCAAAACTTTTATTAGCTGGCACCAATTGCAGACTCTCAAGGACACCAGGAAGTTCATTATTGCATTCTCCATTTACTTGTTTAGGTCCAATAACAGCAGCAGCACTATTCTCTTCATCACTGAATAAATCTCGTTTGACCAAATCGACTTTAGATTTTACGCCTTTTATATCATTATCTGTCTCTTTATTGCTCTCAATATTGACATCTTTTTTGATTTTATTATTCTCTTCATTTGTCCCTTCTTTCGTATCATTATCATCCTTATTTTCAATTATTTCAAAAACTTGACATTCATTTGCACATGATTCCGTGGATGACTGAGTTTTTCTTTGTGATTCCATTTGTTGTGCCTCTCCTAATCTTTCTCGTGGTTCACTCAATCCTCTTTTTGCCTGTTTTTCAGCATTTCTCACTGATTTTCTGACTGGCTTAGAATTTTCAATCGCCACTGAAGACGATTCTTTGCTCTCATTTTTCGTAATTTCTTTCTTTTTTTGAGATCTTGATAATCGTGGATTTACTGTTTTTGTTCTCAGTTTATCCAGTGTACGTCGACGTTTTTCTTCCAATTCTCTTGACAATTTAGCATCTATTCCGTTATTTACATCTGATACATCATTAACTTTAATTATGTGTAATTTATCGATTGGAATATCTTGAATGCTGATGATTTTTGGCTTCTGTTTAGGCATAATTAAAGGAGATTCTGGTTTTCCTGAATCCTTTCTAATTATTGCTGATATTTTTGAATTCAAATTTGTTAAAGTATCAATTCCGGATTTTGAACTACTTGGAGTCTCTGAAATGTCGGCCTCTAATAATCCTTCATCTTTAGCTGGAGTCTCCATATCAAGAAGTTTAAGGGCCTCTTCAGTTTTTGTAATAGGAATCATCTTCATTGGTGATGATTCATTTAATTCCCTTGATTCACAATTTTCATTTTCTTTCAATGAATTTACGGTATTCTCAGGAATTTCATCATCATTTGGTTCAGGTTGTTCATTATTAATATCTTGCAAGCAATTAGCATCAATTTTGTGAGGTGTTTTGCAGGATTTTCTGCTGGATGACATTCTCGATGAATTATTTGTATTATCACAACAAGAGCAACATGATGATGAGGATGAGGATGATGATGATGATGAGGATGATGAGGATGAAGATGTATCGCTTTCATCACTATCTGATGAATCACCAGCAGCTGCAATGGTCTCTGGATTACTTTTTCCCGATTTATCATCAAGGCTCTCAAGAGTTTTTATTATTTCAGATGATTTATCAGCTTCAATTTGATTCTCCGAATTTGTTGATATTTTTAACTCTTTGATGGCTTGGACTTTTGGTAGATTCTCTTTAATTACTTCAAATTGTGTTATTTCGAGCTTTTCAAATGATTTTTCAAATACTTGAGGAGTCATTATGGTTTTCGTAACTTTTGCTTCGATAGCAGTGAGTATCGATATGACTTCAGGATCTCCAGGATTATCAGGTACATTGCATTTTCCTATTCCACTTAATTCAGTACTAGGCTGATAGTAACTAGACTCATATTCACTTTTCTTTAATTTATTATTATAATCATCAGCTGTACCTCCATTTGATTGTTTTGGTGTCATAGTTATACTGGGAGTAGGTGGAAATTCTGGAGTTGATACGAAACTCTGTACTTTACCTGAATCTTCACTGACTTGAGCAAATGGCGTTGTCATTGAATTACTTGGACTCAGTACTCTCGGAGTTGGTGGAACGAAATTTGGACAAAATTTTCTTGGTGTCTCTAAATCTGGCATTTTTGAAGAATATATTTTACCAAGTTCTGGAATTTTATCCAATGATTCACCAGGAGTTTGAGGTATTACTCTTTTTTCTTTAGTTACGCTTGTAGTTAAAGTCTTGAGTTTTGCATATTTTTTTGTTACTCCTTGCTCGTTTATTATTTGAGTAGTTTCTGATTCTTTCAAATTTCCTGTTACTTTATTTATAAATTCTTTTGCAGTTATAATTGGCGATATATCGATTGGCTTGGTCATTGAATTTTCCACTTTATCGCCATTATTAACAGCAGCAGAAGCACTCGATTCATCAAAAAGTTTATTAACTTTCGAATTTCTCCTTGTTTTCACTGTCTCTTTTTTCTTTGATATTTTAGGCTCAATTTTGGGCTCAACATCTCCAATCACAGCCATTCTCAAATCAGCATCCCAACTCTTCTTAACTTCAGGCACTTGTTTTAATTTATCAGGTGAACCTTTTTCTGGTGATGAACTACTGTTTGACTGTGAGGTTCCCTCAATAATCATTCCAACCCCAGTAATCTTGTCCCATTCGCCAATTAATTTTGGAACTGGGCTTCTCGTGGCTATTGGTATTTTTCCTCTGCATAATTTAATCGGAGTCTTTTGTTTTCTTTTGGGCGATGGATTACCACCAAATTGCGGAGATTTAAAGAGACTCGTTCTGCAGGCTTTCGATAATGTTTTCGAAGATTTTGGAGAGAATCCACAAGTTTTATCGGCATCGCTGTGTCTTCTGCTAGAATTCAGACCTTTTGTCGGGGTATTAAAGTCCAATGCTCTGATGTGATTACTTCGTCTTCTTGGTGTTGATAAACTCAGTCTATGATTGCGAGATCTACTTTTCATGATGGATCTCGGTGTTCTCTTAGTTATGGCATCACAGTCCTGTTTAGGAACAATTAAATTATTGTCTTCGTTTTTATTTTCTTCAGTGTTTAAATTTTTTTCCTCTTGATTTTGTACTGAGGGTCTTGCATGAAGCTTCAAAAATGGAGATAATCCAGTGCCATTTATACTTACTGACTCTTCCAATTGAATAGCCTCCATATCACCCTGTACAATAGCCTCAGCATTATTTCCAGCTCCATAAAGTGTAATTGATTCATTCACAGGTATTTCTAATGTCTGTTCGATGGTAATTACTTGAGGAAGTTGAGGATTTTCAGCAGCATTTAATTGTTGGTTTTTCATGTTTTTAGAAGGTTGTTTCAATGATTTTTTCCCTTCAATTGCTTTTACAGATGATGCTACATTCACAGTTTTGAGATAGAGAGTAGGATCAGAATGAACGATAATTGACGAATTCTTTGGTACAATTGGTACATATTTAGATTTTACTCTCGGTACAGGAATTCTTAAATTTTCAATTTCCTGTTGAGAACAAACGACCAATGTTGGTATTGGAATCATTTCCTCTGACAATTGTTTCTCAGGAGTCAATACTTTCTTCTCACGTTTGACCCTTGAATTTTTCTTTTTCGTAATTTTTGAATCTGTTTGATGTTTTCCTGTATTTTCAATTATTATTTCTGTATTTTTATCTGTTAAAGCCTCGTGAGCTTCAATTTGTGGTAATTCGATAAATGTTGATGGATTTTCTGATACTATTAACTGTTTTTCTGGAATCTGTTCCTTTGATGTATTGTTGACGTTTATAATACTGAGGATTGCTTGAGCATTAACATCATCCAGAACTGTTGAATCTTTATCAGATGATTTTTGTACAATTTCTGATGGATTATTCGTATTTTCTATACTTTTCTTAGATTCCTCTCTTTGCAATTCAAAAGGAGCATCTTTGCAGCTATTATCATCTGATGATTTACTCGGAGAATCATCAGATTGCCTGCAACTGGGATTTGGGCTGTTATCAGCGTCTTCATCTGGACTTAATTCTCCCTCAATTCCTTGTCCTATTGTTTCAAGAAGAAATTGCTCAAATACTGGATCCGTCTCTGTTTCAATCACTATTGATTTAATAGCATTATCCAATTCTCTCATTATCGAGGTATTGCATTCGCCTGGTGTACTCTCCGAGAAAGAAGACTCCCTCAAAGACATATCCGCTGGAATAAAAGCCCTATTAATAGTTTGTGCTATTCTTTCTTGCAATTCTGTGCGATTTAAAAGTTCCTTCGTAAGTAGACTGAGATTTTCAACAGGACCATCATGAGAATCTGTACTACTTTCAAATTGTTCACAAGGAGCAGTCTGAACCTCTGAATTCGTAAAAATCATGAGTTCTTCAGTATCTGTTGCAGTTTCACAAGTTTGACTTGAAATTTCAGGTTTTTTTTGTAAATCATGAGTACCCTTTGATTTTTCTTGTAATTCTGATGAAACTGATTGAGTATTAATTGGTATTTTTAATGGATTATGATGTCCTGGAAGTTGATCAAGTGCTGTTGTCTCTACTGTATTACTCCACTGTTGGATATCAACCTCTGATTGTCTCACTTCTCCAGCCAATGAAATAGATTTGTGAGATCTTTTAGTCCTTTCTCTATCTAGTGGGCCACTGTGGCGACGTTTTCTCAAGCTGCTCGAAATTATTGGCGAACCTCCAGATGAAGCCTGAGATGAATTCTGTGATGGAACATTTATATTCACAACAAAACGTTGACCTCTGGTTCCATCTATTAAAAACCTCAGTTGCTCCAGGAGGTCTCCACAGGATTTTACCTGTTCACAATTATCAATTTTACTGAGTTTCTCTTGGACCAATGTATTTATAGCACAAAATTTATCAATCACATCCATCAATGTTATTCCATGTACTTTCCTAGTGAATTTTCCACCTTTCTGAGAGACACTGCAACATTCTTGCAGTAAAGGCGACATTACCAGGAACATTTTGGCAGATTCTGAGCAATTCTGATCTTCCAAATAACCTGGAAACATTATAAATTATAAATAATTATTTATTTATTATTTATTTCAATTAATTCACTGGTTTTTTTTTTTTCAAGCATTTAATTTTATAAATAGGTTAGCATCATTGGATTTTTCATTGAAAATTCGTAGAAAAAAAATGGAAAATACTTACCGAGAACAAGTCGAGCTATTTCGGACGGTAATAATGCTTCGATTGTCATTGTGCTGTTTATCAATTTTACTCGAACTGAATTTCATAAATTGTAATAATTCAATGAAAGAGAAATACACTGACGCTTTCAGTTACAATGTTTTGACTTTCTCACAAGATTTTTTGAGACAAACATTTCACTTCATTCATGCGAAAATTGTCTCAACGTTTTATTTATTTTTTCTATTTACTCTTAGAGACAATAAAAGATGCAACGACGAGGAATTAGATACAGAGTAGTTTTAATAACAGTTTCAGCTGTGCTCATTGGTCGACACCTGAGTGTTAACAAAAATCCCAAACAAATGTATATAAACAACTTTTACAAATCATTAAACTTTTATTTAATTAAAATGTGAATAAACTTTGATGGTTTTCACATGTTTTCAAGTTATTTATTATTTTTTTTGTGAGACGTTGCGTCAAAAATAATTATTTTTGGCGGGAATAATGTAATACATGTATCCAAGGTACTAGATTCCCCAAGTTGTGACAACGGATTGTCGCTGGCGTTGAAAATACGCTTGATAAATTAAACTGGCATTGGCACAGAACAGACATGAACATTCATAACATTATATTATCTCGAAATAATTAAATAAATTAACATTATGTTGTCCTACGATACATCATTGACAACAATTCATCAAATAATTGTTTAGGGAAATGGCATGTTAATTGATTTGCCTGAGTTTTAATAGAATTGTAAGCTTTTTCTTCATAATCTGCATAAATATTTGGCATGTTCAATTCATCATAAACTTCTTTAACACGTGCTATTTTCTCAGGATCATCGTGGCCGTAGCATTCCTTAATGGAAAGTCAACAGAAAATTAATAATAAGTCATAATTCATCTCTGTGATAATTCACATTTCTTCAATATATTCTAAAAAAAAATAATTTTACCTGAAGAACTTTTCTTTGACCTGGACTGACATGTTGCAGAGCTGCTACAATTAACCACGAGCATTTTCCAACGGGAATATCAGTTCCACAATGGCCAGTGGCATTTGGATCAGCATAGGTATCTAAATAATCATTCTGTACACTATACAAGTGTCCCATATCAAGTAAAATTGGTTCTATTTGTTTATGAATATCAGGATCAGTTATGCCGGCCTAAAAAAAATTAAAATGCTTAATATATAAAAATATTAAATATTGAATATTAAATTATGATAACTTACGCAGTACATGGCTAATTTAACTGGCATGAGGTGACAGTAATAGGCTCCTCTGTATTTTGTAACAAGATCATATCGGTCAACCGAAAAGAGATTGAGATTCGGCTTTCCTCCGTAATTAGATGAGGCGATATCTACTACTTGTCCAAGTGCTACTTGAAGTGTCATCTGTAAATGAAAAAAAAACATTAATTTTTTAATGTTTTTTTGAAAATTAAATGATTATATTATTAAAAACCTCTGTGAATGTTTCCAAAAAATTTATATAGCATTTATGCTTATTGAAATGTGTTTTCAGGAGCTGAATGGCAGCATGCTCGAGAATAATACTATCATTTACAGCTGTTAGTCCAATGTTTTCACGAAGATGCCAACAGATTCTTCCTCTTCTCATCTTTGCACGATCTATAAAATCATCTTGCATCTGCAAGAATACCTGATTCTGAAAGGGAAAATCAATGAAATCAAAATGTGCTTCTGAGGGAATGAGGAAAAATATTCTCCATACTCACAATTTCATGAGACCATGCTAGAATTCTTGCTAATTTGAGATTCTCATCGGTCAATTGTTCAGGTTGTGCCAGCATACGATAAGAGCAGATGATTGCCAGCCCTCGATGCTTTTTACCTCGTGGAACAGTATACTGGAGAGCCTAAAAGATTTAAAAAAAGAACATTTTTTCATTAAATGAGATTATTGCATTTCAGGAGACAATAATTACCTCTGCCATCCACTTTCTAGCTTCTGGAATATCCTGGAAATCTCCATTCTCTGTTAAATCTGTTACGAGATTCGGCCAGAGGGCCATCATCGCATTACGCTCATCAGTTTCAGAGAATAAATTAGCCTGACTCGTTGAGTGAACCATTCTCATGGATCTAGGAGAATATAAAAATACAGTTTTATGTAAGTTGAATCTTGTTTAAAGAAAACATTTGTTTGTTTCTATTACGAATTCTCACCTGATCTCTTTAGCTGCATTATTAAATCCACAATATGGAACATTTTTATATCCCTGAATTCCTTGTAATAGAGATCTAACCATTGAATACCTCATTTTCGAGCTTATTTAAAATTATTTATTAAATAATTAGGTAATTTTTTTTTTACAGTAATAAAATACATAAATTATGAAAAAAATTAAAAATTCCTGCATTTATATGGTTGCATTTCTCTTTATCTTCTCTAAGAATAATGCAAATGATTTTTTTTTGTTGTCAGGAGAATAATCCTTTATTTCGTCTCTTTATAATATTTGTCAGTATAAATTCTCTTTATCTTATTGACTTGACTTATCATTATTCAAAAACCTGAAAGAAAACAGTGTAAATATAAACAGGATTAAAGAAAAAAAAAATTAATATATAAGCATGGATTTGATTCAAAAATTACAGCTTTGAATGTCAGCGCCATCTTTGACGAAGATTTTTCAAGTGAACTAAGGTAGTAACCTTGCCAGAATCATATTATTAATTAAACACGTGTTTACATGTGCTCCTCTGTAAAGTACTTGAATTGATGAAATAAATAATAAAAATGTCAGAGAACATTAAAAAACGTAAGAGAGTATCGAAGAAAACTAAAAAGTCATGGCGTCTTCATATAGACACAAAGGATGTCGATAAATATCTCGAGGAAAAAAGGTTGGAAGAAAGATTAGGAGTTCCATTCAAAGAAAGACCAGATTGCCAATTGTTCACAATTGATTCTGCTCCAAATGCGGAATTATCAGAGGCTCTCAATAGTAAAATTGCTTATCGGAATTTGCTGCGAAATACAGAACCAAAGTGTTATGCTTCTCTGAAACCTCACACACAAGTGCCGGATCCAATTTCCAAGAGAAATCGAGTCAAAACACCAGAAGAACGTAGACATCCAATAGCTAAACGTTTGGAAGAACGAAGAAAGGTGAATGGACAATTGAAACTAAAGGAAAGAATTGCTCATAAAAATAGGCAATTGGCTGATGTTGAAAGGAACAATCGGCCTAAACGAGATTCATTTAATATTGATATCTGGCAAGATGAACCGAAGAAGTCGAAGATTCTTCGTGAAATCAAATCTGAATGGCTGACTTCTGATACTTTACGTCATACACTTGCCAATAAAGGCATCAGAAAGAAGAAAATTCCAGTTTCTCTTCACAAAAAGACTTCTGTACTTCCTACTATTGAAACACCTCATCCAGGCACTTCGTACAATCCTTCTTATGAAGATCATCAGCTGCTTTTGCGAGAAATTGCTGATAAGGAATTAAAATTAATTAAAGAAGAAGAACATCTTGATAGAGTTACTACGAAAATGTTTAAGAAGGTATGTTTTTTTTTTTGGAAATAAATAAAATGGATTACATTATTTAAATTATTTATTCGCAGGTTTTACATGAACAAAAAGACAAAAATTGGCTTGAAGAAGCATCGGAGGGTCTACCAATACCTTCAAATCCAGATATTAAAGAAGAACCTGAAGATGACGATAATAATGAAGTAAAAAGTGTAAATCCGCCTGTGAAGAATGCGAAGAAAACAAAGGTTCAACGGAGGAAACAAAAAGAGCAGAAAAAATTGAAACTTGAAATGAAAAAAGCTAAAATTGAGAAGAAAAAAATTGGTGATATTTATAAGCTCAAATCATTGAAGAAGCAAATTGAGACAACTGAGGATAAAGTAATGCTTTTACAAGAGAAGCGGAAAATAATGAAGGAGAAAATGGCGACAGCTCCGAAAACACTGAGTAGAACTAAATTTGAACCACTCGAGGAAGAATTCCAATTGGGAGAGGAAATTTCTGGTAATTTGAGAGGAACAGCCGCTGTAGGAAATTTATTGAAGGATCGTTATAAATCTCTGCAACAAAGAAGTATATTAGCTCCTGGAAAATTAGTCCTGTAAGTATTTATTTGAATTTCTATTGAATATAAATGAATCCATGAATTTATTCGAAAAAAAATTAATTTTTGTCCAATAGGAAACGTAACAAGCCGAAGGTTAAAAAATTCATCAAGCCAGATCACAAAATTACACTTCCTACTAAATCAAATGCAAAAAAATGAATATTCAATCTTCTGGAAGGTAATTTTGTTACTATTTTACAAAATAAAATGCCCGACTGTGGGAGAATTGTATTAAAATTTATTCTGAATAATTACTTTTATTGTCTCATGAATAATGAGATTAAATACTGAAGAAATTCACTTGTCGTCATTTTGTTAAAGTTTTTTTCTGTTTCATTCAATTTAAAATCGGAAATGATGGGTAATTCAAGAACAGAAGCAATGGCATATTTTACGTCATATAAAATTTGGATCGACAATGATATATTGTTTGAAGTTACTTTCTGCTTATGTTTTGTAGAAGATAACTTGACATTTTTTTGATGCAGCAATGTTTGAGCTCTTGCATAACTCTCATTGGTAGCACGCACTTGTAATTTCATATTTTCAAGAAGTTTATCATAATTACGATACGTTTCCTCTAATGAAGAATTGTCATGAAATCGATTCTCACTGAATTTCTCATACTTTTCTCTCATTATTTTAATCAATCTTTTTTGAAATTCGGATATTTCCAGAGCTCTCATCTTACTCGAATGACAACTTCCACATCGGGATCGTTTGAATTCGATAGTTTCACTGAAAAAAAATTGATTTATCAATTTTTAATTATTAAACTTCTATAATGAAAAATAATTAAAATAATTTACTGTTTCTCTCGAAAATTCTCTTCATCCTGAGAAATCTTATGAGCAATCCCTTTTATTTCATTTCTCATGAAGATATTATTTTGGAATAAATTGTGAACAATAACTGATGTATTTCTGAAGTTTTTATCCTCAAAATTTAATGCTTGTTGAAATATTTCATTTTGCAAATTGTTGATCAATCTGTGAGGAAATAAGTATTTTATTAAATTCATCATATTGATGCTCATTTACAAAATGTCAATTACTCACACAGCTTTATCAATTTTGAATTGAAGATGAATTTTTTGAAATTTCTGCTCCACTTGAATTTCTTTATCCATCATAAATTTATTGCAAGTGTCCAATCTCTTACAAAGTACTTCTCTCTTATTTTTGTAGTTCTCTAAACAATTTACTTTTGCATCTAAATAAATTAATTTATTAGATGCTATTTATTTAAGAATAAATTAATAAATATTACTCAATTTTTTTATTTTCGAAATTAATGCACGAAGAGTCTCGTTGTATTGTTTATTGAGAGCATCAACATTACTCTCATGATTTTCTCTATCTTCTGATTGTCGTTTCTCAAGTATTTCAATTGCTCCTTTAGAATTATCAATTTTCGCAAATTCAGTAAATAATTCCTGATTAATCTGAGCAATTCCATTACTCGTATTCATATCAGTATCTTCAATTTCCCTCTCAGTAACTTCGAGTACTCTCAATAAATCCTCATTCCTCGACTCAAATCTATTTTAATAATCAATGTCAGTTGAATAAATGAATTAATTCTGAAAAAAAATTATCACAACCTGTTTATGCAATTTTGTATATCTCTTATTTGAATTTCATATATTTCTTTTTCCAAATTCGTTGGAAATATTCTCTCATCTTTTGCTTTCTCGTTAACTGACATTTTTATAAATAATTTAATTTCCACCGAAATATTAATAAAACAAATATAAATCAATTATTTTGACACATTAATGAATATTTTGAGTTTCAGGTGTTTCTAAATTCGGAATGTCATGATCCTCTAAAATATTATAAATTTCAGTGAGTTTCGCTTTGATATTCCAATCATCATTCATAATAGTCGATGAATTCTGATTGATGGACTCGTTTTTTTCAATTAAATTCGTCAGAATTACTTTAACAGAAGCCAATACGTTATTCAGCTCTTTAACTTTGATTTCATTAATTTTCACTTCTTGTGAAAGGTCAATTTCATTTTTTTCAATATTTAAAATGTCTTTCTGAATTTGTTTAGTCCCATAATTAACATCTGCATGTTTAATTTTCAATGCCTGCATTATTTCATCTTTACTCTTTATGCAATTTTTCATTCTCTGCTCATTAGTAAAAAGCCATGCAGCATTCAGATGATTTTGTGCTATTTTCTCAATGAATTTATTCTGCTCAAATACTTTATCAAGTGCTGCTTGTACTTCTACTTCCAATAACGAAGTACGAATTCGAGAATTTTCGTCTGCTCTTTTACAAATCTCCATTTTTTCTTTGAGTTCATGATAAACTTTGTATGTCCTGTCCAATTCAATATTGAGAGCAATATTCTCTCGGATTGCACGTTGTGTTGCATCAGCCATACGTAAATTTGTTGCTCCTTCGAAACTCAAAGCTAAATCATTCAAACGTTCCTGCATCTCTCTCTGCATCCTACAAGTCAATAATTATTTATTTTTTCATATTATAAAATAGATTAATTTGAAAAAGAAATACTTACTGGGCTTTGCCAATTACAAGTGATTTTTCAGCTTCATACAATGATTTTTTATGTCTTTTCTCTTGCTCTGCCATTTCCTCTTCCTGCACCTCAAATTTACGTGTTAATTCCGCTCTCGCATTTCTCCAGTCCTCAAGAGCATTTAATTTTCCAGCTAAACCATAAAAATTAATGGATAAACTATTGATAAAGAGGGAGAAAGAGGTGTAGAAGAATTGAGGCCTCACAAACTAATTTCACTTCAGCATTGAGATTTGTTTCCATATTATGATACTCTTGGAGCATCGATTCTTCTTTATTTTTGAACGAAGCTTTCTCCTCTTTTCGAACTTCTTCCATAGCCAAAAGTCTCTCACTAAGTTCACGTGCCTCTTCAGTTTTTTGTTGTAAAATTCGTTTCAAGTGAGCAACAACATCGGATCTATCATTTTCTAAACGTGTTAATTGTCCCTTCAACGAATCAACTTCTGCCTCGAGTAATTCATTGCGAGTTCTAAGTCTGTAAGAATTATTTAGAATTAATTGAATAATATTAACAGGATAAATGGATTACATTTTATTAGTTACTTTACCTCGATAGTTGTCGATTATTATCGAGAATCTGTTGTTCATAAAAGACAATGTCTCTTTCATTGACTGCTGGTTTTTTTTTAGCTTTCTTCTCTTTATCTCCTCCTTTTTTCTTTTTTCCCATAATTTAAATTTATAATCACAATTTTCATAACATTTTAGAGAATATTCTGATGTATTTGCATATTTTTAGAGAGTTGATGCAGAGAGAGGCATTCCTTTGGTTACCATAGTAATGTAATCAAACGTATATAGCAACTTTACATAATCTAAATTGTTAATTTCGTGATAATAAATAAATAATCGATAATCAATGACATAAATAATCTTTTATTCACAAATCTTATAAGAAGTATAATTAATTTTCTACCTTTTATTTTCGATTTCTGCTTTTTTTTTTATTTTATTTTTCTTCATAATATACAAACTTCAGTCATTAACAACTTTTTTTGGTTCTTGACAATATATGTTTTCATCATTCAGGAGCAATCATTGAAGAACAGAAAAAAAAATGGGGAAAATCACTGTTATACTTCACAAATGTACAATCGATATTCATCCAAAATAAATCAACAATTGAAATGATGTCTCATAGAACTAAAATTTGTTAGTAAAAAAAATGAAGAAAATGTCTGAGCCAAAAAACGATCCATCAAAGACATGGAAAAAACAAAAAAAAAGAAAGAGTCATAACAAAATTATTGATTTTTCTAGTTGACAGGAGCCTGTGGCCGATTTTGTAATGGCGGTTGAGGTCTTCGGAAGTATATAATGAGACTGAGCATTCCCGTAAACAGTCCAATCAGATAAAGATCCCAATTTTGACCAAATATTTGGTCCCATTTATTTAATTGCTCCGAGAAATTGAGCTCCTGAAGATAATCAAATCCAAAAATGAGGAACAATTTAATAAGAGCAAGTGCAACGGGTATTCGTGCATCAGGACTCGCCTCAGCTGCTAAATCATAGCACCGTTTAGCTAAATGCCAATCACGAGCGAGTCCCAATCCTCTCTCATGCATATACCCCAGATTAAACATCGCTTGTGCATTATGTTGTTGGTCGGATGCTAATCTGTAGTGTCCAGCAGCTGTTTCATAATCGACACGTGTTCCACGACCATAATAATGGGCATCTCCGAGTTTAACTTGTGCCGGTGAATATCCTTGAACGGCAGCACGCGCCCAAAAAGCCAGAGCCATCACCAATCCTTGGTCTTGATGTAAAACACTTGTCTCACCACGATCCAAAATGAATGCAGCATTACTTTGAGCCACTTCATATCCCATTTCTGCTAATAGTGAGTATCTTATAAATGCCTGATCAATTCTACCCTCTTTGTAATCAGTGTGTGCTGTCATAAGTTGATCACTCCATTTTCCACGTTCAGCTACATTTTTCAAGAGCTCTACTGCTGTTGGACAGCTGCGCATCATTCCTGTTCCCGTAGCATGCATTTGTGCTAAATTGTAAAAGGCAAGCACGTGACCAGATTGACTGGCGAGATTGAAATACTTGTTGGCTATTTTGTAATCACGTCTAACACCAGTACCACTGAAGTACATGTTGCCTAATTGGAGTTGGCCGTCCACCCAACCTTGGTCGGCTGCTTGACTGAAATACTGAAGTGCCTTTGCTGTATCACGTTCCACTCCTCTCCCATATAGATACATCAAACCTAGTCCACTTTGTCCAACTGGATTACCTAGCATTGCTGCTTTTGCAAAATATTTGTAGGCTGTTTCATTGTCTTGTTGAACAATATCACTACCCTCCAGATAAATCTGTAAGATTCAATGAAAAATTTTATACTCTAAATTATCAATATTTCATTGTTAATTTAATAATGACAAAAAGATTGAACCTTGCCAAGAAATGCCATGGCTATGGGATTTCCTGCATCAGCTGCATGTTGAAAATAATGGAGTGCTTTCTGATGATCAAGGGGCACTCCTCTACCTCCTTGATAATGTAATTGGCCTAAGCCCACTTGAGCCTGGACATCACCACGTTCTGCCAATAACTGATAATACTCAATTAAATCATCATCTAAAATTCCAGAATTGTATTCTGGATTCTCCTGTTCATCCAAGA
Organism: Aleiodes testaceus; assembly: GCA_963565655.1. Classification (NCBI taxonomy): domain Eukaryota; kingdom Metazoa; phylum Arthropoda; class Insecta; order Hymenoptera; family Braconidae; genus Aleiodes; species Aleiodes testaceus. The sequence continues at coordinate 4,480,283 of OY751423.1, forward strand.
GCCTAATACGTTGAACAACAGGACCACCACTCAATGATACTTGTTCTGCAACTTTATTGGCAACTTTACGATAAAAATCAAGGGCCCTCTCACAAGTGGCTACTGTAGATACTCCAGCCCAATGCCGATAACCCAAAGCCATTTGTGCTCGTGTATCACCACCAAGTGCTGCTACTGTGTAATGTAAAAAAGCTTTACCCTGGGATACATTTACCATATTGAGACCCATTGCGTAGAAGAATCCCATTCCCTATTTTTTTACAATTTCAAATTATTATAAATTTAATAACAGAAAAAAAAATGGGTAAAACAAGTAGAATTACCATATGTGCTGAAGGTAATCCAACATCAGAAAGTTCTTTGAAAGTTTGGAAAGCAGCTGGAATGTCCTGTGTTTCAGATGGCAAACCAGTTTGAGTACCGAGTAATTGGGCCCAAGCCAACGTTGATCTAGCTTCTTTATGGCCCAATGTTGCTGCTGCTGATATCAATTTATATGCCTCTGCTTTATTACTTCTCGTGGCATTGAACATACTCTGAGCTCCTTTGAATAGTTCTTCAGCTGAAGGATAAATAGACATTTTATTTTATTCAGAATTATTAGCGTTATAAAATTATTCTTTAATTTTTCACCTTCTTGTTCTTCAGGAGTCAAGGGCTCTTCATTATTTTTTTCTTCCTCTTCTTCTTCGACATATTCTTCCTCAGTAGTTTCTTCCCACGATGGAGTAGATGTTTCAGAACTCGAGAATTCGGAAATAGACTCTAACCCAATGTCTTTAGCAGCTTGCAGCATTTCCAGCCAAGCTGCTTTTTTAACTGAGTCTATAAGAATTTCCTTTCCCCTTGAATCCTCATCATTATTAGAATCTTTATTTTCTTTGGATGGTTTTTCATCTGCAAATGGATCCACCGCAGGCACCAATTCTAACATAGAATTACGAAAAGCCCTGAGTTCACGCAGGGGCTCAAAAACATTCGTCAAGTCATCATCGTCATCATCATCTGACGAAGCCTCGTCAAGTGATGAAACCCTGGAATTTTGCTTCTTCGTATGATCTTTATCATCATCATCATCTTTTCCTACTTCAGACTCGACTAATGTCAATAATGTCAACACTAATATTATTAAAACTCCTATTTTTATTTTCATTTTCATCATTCACTTGATATCACATTTAAACATAACTAATAAAGACAATTAATTTATTCTATTCTTCTTTTTCTTCGAAGTTTAAAGTAAATTTGTGTTTGTTAGCTTATCATGAGAGGTTAGCACATACGTGGATTTTTTACTATTTATTTTTATGTTAATTCTAAAAACTCCGGCATCTTCTATCAGATGTCCATGAACTTTCTCACTTTTGATATTTTTAATTTACAATTTACACTTTATCCTGTAAATAATTAAGTCAATCAGCTGTTTCTCTATGAGAATATTTGGCAATTTTTAACATACATCGAGATATCGTTTTTGGAATTTTCATTCCTCTGAACTTCTAGATATATATATATATATATGTGTACGTGTGCACTTTTCATGAATATTGCACACTTGTAAGTGTGGAGAGGTACCACGTTGAGCTACGTGATTGGTATTTGTGTGGAATATTTTGACATGTCCTATGGGCGTTTCAAAAACTCATAATTTTGTCCACTTTTAGGAATTTACGAACACACGTGATATTTGCAAGGAGAAAAATAGAATATTCAAATGTAAAATAATTACAAAAATTGTTAAAATAAAAAAAAAACGTGCATTTCTCAAAATATTCAGTAATACATTTCATAATTATGATTATATTTATAGTTTTTCTTATTCTATCATTTTACTAAAATAATTTTATACATTCACACATGGAATGTTTAATTTTAATTGCACATATCATAGACATATAAAAATAATTGTTAATCCATTGAAACCAGCTCAGAGGAATTATTTGGATCAATTTACAAACAATTTAAATGTTTTTATTCTCGTTTCTTCTCTGGACGTTTATCCGCTGATTTACTTGGGAATACAACGAATAAGGATAATTGGATGATGTACAAGGCTAATCCGACAATATTCTGGAACTGAAAAAATAAAAATTAAATTACACGTCTGTAATCATTGAACTTATTATTTTTTCATTCTTCTCAATTTAATACTCACGACAACAAAAGAATTCTCAATGATAAAACCATACAATAACCATTGTGATGACACAATGGTGCCCATTAATATCAATGGAAAAGGCAGAATCTCTGTGCTTTTGGTTCTCAGTACTTCACCCTGAAAAATTTTGATAAGTCAAATAAATGCAGATGATTATGGAAATCCTTTCAGGAGAGATAATTTAAAAAAAAACTGTTAGATAACATATTAACTCACAAGATTAGCAAGAGGAGATGCAATCAGCATTAATAATACGACTGTTGTCACAATACCCCATCGAAATTCAATTGCAGATGGATCTTCAAATTGGGCATAAAGAAGGAGAATACCAACGATTCCCAAAACTTTTCCAATTCCCATTGAAATCTCATTCTATTAATTGAAATAATAAAATTGGAAATTCTTTATGAAATTAAAAGTGTGTGATTGATAGGAACCTTTTTTGATGAATAAATATAAAATACTGCAACGTATAATATACTGGTGGTTATTCCAAATAAGTTGACATTTATCATGGCAGGATCCCCGACAATAAGAGCATATCGGAGCATCAGCAAACCCCTGAAAATTCATGAAACAAGGGAAATATTGGAGATAGAATTTTTTTCATAATTCCATCGGAAAGCTGAGGAAATTTCAAGCGGAAAATATGTGTCAACATTAATTTTTTCGAGTTTTTTAAACATTTCCTCAGCTTCCCAATGGAATCGTCAGAAAATCGCTATCTCCAACAGTTCTATCAGAATGTCCATTTTACCCCGATTTCCTCTAATACATACATTCCAATTCCACCGATAAATGGAATTGCGTCGAATCCATCAGAAGTCCCTTTGCGATGAATATCCCGACAAATTAAACTATAAAAAATAATTTATAATGTAGAGTCGAGCATTATTAAATAACAATTCAATTAAAATTATTGAATTCTTACGTTCCAGACAACATGTGGATCATTGTTGAAACTGATGCAGTAGTCGCTACAATGTCCTTGTAATCTTCCAAGCCCATTTTATCGATGAAAAATAACACTTATAATACTTGAATAAAGTGATAGCTGTTTGGAGGTGATACTTATTTCACGATACTCTGGATTTAATGATAGGAAGGGTGTACGATGACTAGCAATTGGAATTGAATATGCTGCGTCAGCTGTAAAAAAAATAAAGTCTCTGAAACCTTCAGTCTTGAATTTTAATAAACCGGCTCTGTTTCCACTTCATGAAACTCAGACTGATAACATATCTTATTTGCAATTGCGTCTTATGCACAATCTTTTAGAATAATAATTTTTTTTTTAATTTTTCAAATTTTTGGAAAGGGTTACCCTTTCATATCTTGTTGAAAAAAAAAAAAAAAATACAAAAATTGAAAAATAATAATTTTGACTGATGATTATTGGGTGAAATTGCCCCAGCTTTTCAGTGGAATCAGAAAATATTTATCTCGAATCATTAAATTAGATTAATTTATAAAAGAGTCTATTGATTATAATTTCCTCACCTTTTGGCTAACTACAATGTGGAACTTTCCGTTTACAATCAATCAAATTTCTGCAATTGCATTTGAGAGAACATTTGCGTCAGTGCGGGAAGAGAAGACTGGAGAATTAGGCTGAGTTTTTGATTCTCAGGTTAGCGTGATCCGAGGGTTAAGTTAACTGGACTTTATTATTATCAAAAGGAAAATATAAAATAATGTATATTGTTGTATTCTGTTTGTTAATAAATGATAATTAATTATAATCGTTTGGTATTAATTATTTAACCCTTCTGCTTCCACTTCTAATGTGTCATTCAAAAGCATGGGCAGATTTAATTAATAATACTTAAACAATCAACTACCAAACAATAAAAACTAAATACCAATTACCACCAAACAATTCACAAACGATTACATATTTTTTATTTAAAAATTCAATTATTGTGTTGCTAACTTTATTTATTTAATAATAATCTAGCAAGTGACTACCAAACAATAAAAAATAAATACCAATCACCACCAAACAATTCACAATAATAATAAAAATGCTATAAATCTGCCCATGCTTTTGAATGACAAATTAGAAGTGGAAGCAGAATGGTTAAATAATTAATACCAAACGATTATAATTAAGTATCATTTATTAACAAACAGAATACAACAATATACAATATTTTTTATTTTTATTTTGATAATAATAAAGTCCAGTGCTTAGAATAATTAAATTTTTCACATGGTCGACGGACCATTCACCGTCTGTCATGATTTTCGTCACACCGTAAAAATAAAGTCTCATGTGAATGCATCTTGTGTCGTTGAGAGAACGCCTCTTCAGCTGCTTTTGTTTGACAGTTCATTATTGTGATTACTTCAACAATTTGTCCATTATTCTGTTTAAATGTAATTAACATCAGGATTTATGATAATCTATGAATTTAGGCGTATTTAATAGAGTTAATTTGAAGGTAATTTTAAGAATAATAGCAGTAACTGAGAAACAAAGGGGTGCATGTGTTATTCATGAATATAGGACTTATGCCCCTGTGTTATTGAGTTTTCAATATATATAAAACATGAATAAATCTGTAAGACTAAAATTTTATTAAATTCCAGGGGACAGGTGGCGGAATGTATTCTGAATGGGCATCCCTGAGTCCCTCAATCCAAAGAGGCTCCGACGAATGTCGATCCGTCCTAGAGAAATTTCCCCCAGGTGCTGGTAGAGAAGTTGCTCTCTCTATCGTTCGACAATTAGCATCAAATCTTGGAATTGCTCAGGCAGCTGAATCAAGTCTCTTAAATACTGACAGAGAAGTGCAATGGTGCATGGAAGTCATCTGCTTCGGTCTGTCATTACCATTGGCGGAACATGACACTGTACGTGATTGTGTCAATGTTTATTGTGAATGGCTCTCAGCACTCTATGCATCACCAAAAATTTCAGTACCAAAACCAATTACTGAAGATCCAAATTTCTATGCGAGAAAAATCATAAGTCATTTTCATAATTTATTTGTGCCCAGAAGAGGCGAAGGTATGTCTGTATTTTTAATATGTTTTTTAAATACATTTTTAAGGATAATTCTTCATAATTTAATGATTTAAATATTCTGGTGTTAATTCTCTCGTAGTTTGGCCCTTTTTATATCAGGATTTAGGTAATAATATTTCGTTAGTAACTGTTGACTGTTATTTCATGTGGGCTTACCTTTCCAAAAATCCAGAATTAATCATAATGAAAAAAAATGAATGAAAATTCATCATTTCTCATTATTCAGGTACTGATACCATAAATCGACAAGCTGTACTCTGCCACCGAGTGCTCAGAACCCTTCAACAAGTGGCAAGAGGTCCAGCTACTCTAGATTCTGAAACTTGGGAGAGTCTGCTCCTATTTCTGATCGGTATAAATAATTCATTACTAGCTCCACCAGCAGTTCGTGAGGATGTTGGTGAGCAACTTTGTGAACGTGTCCTTGGAGTTCTTCTTGAGGTATATTATCTCAGTGATTATAAAAAAAAAATTATCAGAACAAATTAAAATTGTATATAATTCAGGTATGGCTTGTGGCTTGTGAGAAAAACTTTCCATCTCCACCACTTTGGCGAACATTGAGGGAATCATGTCTACGATGGAGACATCGATTAGCATTGATTGAACAATGGAATCGAGTTTGCCTTGCTCTAACTGCGAGACTATTGAGTATCATGTATGGACCGATGTTTCCGGAATTGAAGATCAGTATGTTTCAAACTGTTGATAATTCATTTATTCTCCATCTCTTATCTACTCCAACTGAATTTTCCCTCAATTAAAATTAGGTGAAGATGATGCGCACTTGGTATCTCCGACGATGTCTGATGAGGCGGTTGCTCAAGCCTGGTACCGTCTTTTGCGAACCGTAGGGGATCCCATTGACCTGTGTCGTCCAGCTGTAATATCACAAACTCAGGCCTTTCTCCAATACGCAATAGCCAGTCCGAACGTAGTTGATCCGTGTCAACATCCGTGTTTGCAAGCATTACCCCAAATATTTCTGAAAGCCATCAAAGGTATTGCCGGACAAGTTGATGCCTTTCTAGGTAAGATTATTCATCTAAAATTCGCACCAACTCTCTCCTGCTCTTAGAAATTCTCTGTAGAAATTAAGGGAAGATGGTGTAATTGGAAATTTTTAGGCGTTTCACAATCCTGCTGTTGGGAAGAATGTTGTGCGAATTCAAGTCCACCAAACACCAATTCTTTTGGAGTTGGTGGTGCTGGTGGGGAAAAAAGCAACAGTAAGGATCTACCTCAACCCTCACCGACACCCCCAACACAACGCAGACTCGCTAAGAGCTTCAGCGTCACTCCTTCTGCTGTCACCAAGGGTATTGAGCACTCTCTTTCTTTCTGTATATAAAAGGGTTATAATTATTATGAAAATATCAAATGAACTCTCCTTGCTTTATTTTGCACCGTAAATTTGGGGTCTATGGAGAGACATTTAACACAAAATACTTCTTTAATCTCATTTAGGAATGCCAAAGGCATCTTTGATTGGATTGACGACGAGTAGAATATCGAATACGCAGCCAAATATAGCAAATTCTGGACCATCATCGACATCAAGTACAGCTTGTAAGAGAATAGAATATTATTGAACTCTGATTAGAGAATAATTTTCTATATTTAATGTAATGCAATTATTCCAGCAATTACTTCGTTAAACAGTAATGATATTCGACCACCATTGGCTGTCGGTAGGCCAAAGTGTAATACAGTTTTACATTTATTTGGGGAATGGCTGTTTGAAGCTGCATTCATTGGAACTGACGGATGGTCTCAAAACTTACCACGTAAGGGATATTAATTACTTCATTGTTATCAAATTTATTGCAAACTTGATTTTAAGAGTAATTTTGGGATATTTAGAACCAATTGGGGCGTCTAAGCGACCATCATCTGTGCTAGTAGAAGGCCCGAGCTCATTGCAAGAAACAATTAGCGAAATTCCGACATCATTGAGTATTGATCGATATGAACTCGGGAGAGCCGAAGCGATGGGAGCACTTTGTCGAATATTCTGTGCGAAAAAGACTGGCGAAGAGATTCTTCCAGTTTACTTGGCTAGATTCTATCAGGCAATGTATCGGGGTCTCAAAATAGACGAGGTAAATACTTGAAACGTTTCCTTGAAATCTCCATTTTATTGCAATAATTACTCTCGAATAATTTCCAATTTTTCAATTAAACAGAATCGAGAATGTGGTGAAACACTCGCCAGCATTTTAATTAATGCAGCTGATATTTTCCGGCTGGATTTGGATGGCGTGGAAATTCTTGCACCTGCAGTTTTAACTGCTTTAGAATTAGTTCTCCCAGACAAAGATTCTAAATTAAAATCAACGAATGTAACGAAAGTAGAACTTCGAAGATCATCGATTCAATTATTAATATCAATGCTAGTATTACCACTGCAATTTCAGGTATAATCATTAATTAATTATTCAAATGGTTATTTATTGATTTTACATTGATTAATTTCAGAATCTTCCAATTCGTGAGTTTTTGCTATTTCCTCAAAAAAGTAATTTAGAAAAAACTCACTTAACATTTGGCCAATTGAAGCCACGATTGATGAATTTATTGATAAATGCTCTGCAAGTGGAGAGTGATCCTTTAAATACGCACATGTTATTAGGTAAATAGATTATTCTGCATCTATGATAGATTCAGGGATTTTTTATTCATTAATTATGACGTTATAATTATTTTAGGTGGATTATTATTGAGTGTTCAAGATTCAGCGACTGCAGAGGAAGTGCAACAATCGGTATTTCTTGAGAGTTCGACGAATGATGTTTCAATTAATTTGTCGTCCTCGGGTGAGAATCGGTTGACTTAAAAATTTCATAATAATTTCTTTATTTTTATCTGTTTGTTGCCTTTCAGTGAGCAATGATTCAACCAGTCAGACAAGTATTTCCAGTGACCTCCGTTCACTTGGGGAAGGCTCGGACAATGCTACAATTCAAGGAGAGACACCAGCTTTCGGTGATTATTCAATTTAATTAAAATACGGTTTTTTTAAACGATTTTTTGAATAATATCTTCCATATTTTTCAGATTCAGCTCATGCACTTTTTTTAAGAGCGACTTATCTTGTTTGCCATCGATTAATTTCTTCATGGAAAACCGATCTCAATATATCCTTAGCCGCACTCGAGTTACTTTCAGGATTAGCAAGGACGAATATTCGTGAGACAGGTAAATATTTTATAACGTCTTATTGTATTAGAATCTTTAATAATTTTTCAAATTATCGATTGCAAACTAGCAAGGAGAATGACAGGTTCGCTTAAAAACTCTATGACTAATTGAAAAAAAACCCAACTTTCCCTAAATCTAAGAATTATAATGAATAAATTCCTCCACAGATTCTTTGGAATGTAAGAGAGCCGTAAAATGGCTCTGCGACTACATAACATATCAATGCTGGAGGCCTCCTCCTGCCCACTCAAAAGACCTCCACTCTTCAATAGTCGCTGCCTTTTCCTGCCTCACAACATGGCTAACAGCTCACCCCGAACTCCTCCAGGACAAAGACTGCCTCACAACAGTCCTCGAAGTGGTCGAACTCGGCGTCTCTGGGACAAAAAGCATCGGAAAACCCGGAGAACCTATAAAAATGAAGGACGAAAAGGATTTGAAACCTGCGTCGATGCGAGTTCGAGATGCAGCCGATGGATTATTATCGATAATTCTGGAGCAAGTAGGATATTTTCCAAGTGCCTGTGGAGCTCATTCACTTTCTTCTCTTCTCGACGAATCAACATTTATCGGCTCAATCGAAGAAACCCATAAAAAATCAGAACAATTCCGTTATTTCGTCGCTGAGAATGCGACAATTCTAGCGATTCTCGAGAAGCCTGAAATTTCCGGAAAATCGGAAATTCATCCGACTGTTATTATTGTTATTCGAGGACCTTTTGGAAGACATGCATGGACGATGGAACTACGGCACTTGCCTCGTCACAAATCAGGCGCAAAGAACGTTAAAAATCATCCGAAAAGGCCTCTAATATTCGCCGAAACAATTCCTCGGACTGATTTTAAATTACGATTTTTTCCGGAGAATGTGGAAAAAATTCCACATTGCAAAGTCGATGAATCCATTCCGTCTCTCGAAGCTGTCATGAATGATAATTCTTCGGTAAAAGAAGAGCACAATCTATTATCTCAGATTCTCGATAATCAGATAACTCTCGAATCTAAAATGGACAAAGAAATTAAATCCGATAGAAATAATGAAAATTCTGAAGTCTCATCACCTCAAAATTCCGAAGAATTCCAAACTGCTCGTCTTTTTTTGAGTCACTTCGGTTTTATTAATGATCCTGGAAAAGAGACGATCGATAGATCCGAAATTTCTGCACTCGATCCATCGATCCCCGGATTTCTTTCAGATCTCGAAAGCATCGATCACATAACTCCTCGGACCTGCGATACAGTTCACATATTTTACGTTAAATCTGGCCAAAAAAATGCAGTCGACATTATGTCAAATGTTTTGCATCAGAAAAACGTTTCTCCTCATTTCCTCGAATTTCTAAATTCTCTCGGATGGCCTGTAAACGTCGATTCTCATGCCGGATGGACCGGAAACCTCTCTACATCCTTCCGCATACAAAAAACACAAAATTCCCATAACAATATTAATAATAATAATAATCATGGGGGTTCTCTTTATAATGGTGAATCTCATGTTCTTTATTGGGCGGATGTGAGTTCGGAAATAGCGTTTATTGTTCCGACAATTCCCGATTTTTCCGATCAAGATTCTGTTAGTTTTGGATTCGAGAGAAGTGCGAGTGAGGTTTCTGGCAAAAGAACAATGTCACTTGATCTCGATAAACAGCCATCGAGTCTGACTAGTTCTGGACCTCCAAGTGTTTCATCAAATTCCGAATTTCCGGTAAAATCAAGAAGAAATGCAAAGAATTCATGTCCAGGGGAAAAAGAGATAAAGATTTTTGTTGTTTGGCTCGAGAGTTTGGAGGATTCACTTCATTTTCCTGTAGATGCAGTCCTGCCATTCACAAGTACAGGAATGGAATCAGTTTTCAGGACTTCGCAGAGTTCGGATGCATTAATTATTTATCTCTATGCACTCTCGAATGGATTGCTCAGGGTAAAGCTGCAAGGACCCTCTTCTAGGATTAATTTGGCCACGCCTCTTATTGATGGAATGCTCGTTTCAAAGAGGATTCTTGGGACTCTTGTCAGGCAAACTGCGATGAATATGGCGAAGAGAAAACGACTGGATAATGATAGTTATCATCCACCTCATGTGAGGAGACGCCTGAAAATTCAAGATTTGGTGCAAAAGTATAAGAAGAATCTCTCGCAACCGGAATTATTGACACTTTTATTTAATCATCCGGTTTTGCAATGAATTTTATGTCTTTTTAAAATGTATAAAAAAATTTATTAAAATGTTAAGTACCTGAATTTAAGAATATTATTTTTTTTTCCCCATTTTTATTTGATATTTTTCAAGAGTTTCACCTTTTAATGATGTAAACGTGAATTAATGAGAGTCATGCAGTGATAAGCGTAATTCTATGTCATATTTTATAGTATTACACTGATAAGAGATATCTGAAGAATCTGAGAAAAATGTGGTAGCTCTATTTTCAGTAGATACGTTTGAGAGATTGGGGAATTGAGGAATTTTCACAGGAGCTTGCGAATTCTCATGCAAGTAAGTGATTTTTTCATTATTGATATTCATTTCTTAATGGAATCATCAAAAATTCTTCATCTCAAAGCCTTCAATAAAAATGCCTCTCTCTCTCTCTTTCCGAATTAAATTCCCACTCTTATGAGAGGAGTCAAAGGTTCAATTAATTCACCAATCATACCGATCTGTCCTTGAAGAATCCTATCTTTCCATACGAGCACTCGTTTCATAACCTATTTTTATGCATCATGTAACGGTCGATCACTCATAAACTCCAGAAGAAACTCTTCGAACTGGAGAAAATTCACACGAAATAAAACACAAAAAGTGATTGAAATAAAAAGGCCAAAGTGTCATTGTAAACTAAAACATATTGATTTTTATTGTCAAATTAATGCAGGTGAGTTTTTACAATGATTTATCGGAAATCTGATGGATTTAATGCTGAGGTTAAGTATTTTTTTATTGCATATAATTGTTGCAGTAAAAGAGTACTGGGGCAATGGACAACTAGAATTTTTTTTTTTTATATAAAAATCAAAGACTCGAGGAATTCATTGGGGAAAAAGCCGATTATTCTTTTGTTTATGTGACTATGAAATAGAGTTATTCAATTACTTTTAATTATTAATTTCCAAGAATGCAATTATTAAAGATTAATATCTGTTGACATTACTCTGCATTTTTTTTGTGTTGAGTAATTGGATGAGAAAAAAGTATTTCTTTGTATTTCAAATTCTCCACTGAGACAGAATCAATTTTGTTCTCAAGTGGTTTCACTTTATTCAAGAGATGGAATAGACAAATGTGTGTGCATTAATGTGCGATGATGAGATTGTGCTTAATGGAAATAAAGGGCAATAGAATTTGATCATTGATGGGCTTTAAATGGTTGACGTCAGTGCTGCAATGGTTCAATGATTATTGAGATTATGGAGAATAGTTAAGGTTAAAAAATTCGGAAACTATGAGAATTCAGGGATTTTTTTATAGCCAAAAATTAACCCATCCTTTTACTATTTAATTATGATCATTTTTATTACAGTAGAGAAGACTTGTTTGAATTATCTTCGTCAATAGAGAGGAGAAATGGCTCTTAATATGAATAATCACACGATGGACCAGTTTTGTGGCTCACAATTTTGGGTAAATTATTTAAATCTTCATTAACTTCATTAATGAATAATAATTTTGTTTTTAAATTATTTTAGGATTCAAATTTGTCATGGAATACAACTGATCCAGATTTAACTCCATGTTTTCAAAATACAGTATTAGTCTGGACACCGTGCCTATTTCTCTGGACATTTGCATTTTTGGAAGCATATTATTTGATAAACAGTAAGCGCAGAGATATACCGTATACATGGAAATTCATCTTGAAAGCTCTACTTACAGCTGTCCTCATTATTCTAAGCTTGACGGATTTAGCAATAGCACTTTACAACAGTAAAAGTCAAATTGTATACGAAGTAGAATATTATACACCATTCGTAAAAATTGTCACCTTTGTAAGTATTTCTTCGATTATTACAAAGTTATTTGAAAAATAATTGACAAATTAAACTGATTTATCGAATAATTTTATTCTAGGGATTGGCAGGCGTATTCTTACATTATAATAGAAAATATGGAATGAGAACTTCTGGACTGTTGTTTTTATTCTGGTTCTTCCTCGCACTATTTGGAGCTGTACAATTCCGAAGTTCAATTAGAGATTCATATCAGTCTGAGTCAACTTATTCTTATGTATCATATATGATATATTATTCAGTGGTTTTGACACTTTTCCTACTGAATTTTCTCGTAGACGCAGAACCTAAATTTTCTGAATATGCTCAGGTAAAAGACTAAATTTATTAAAAAAAACATAAGAATTGAATTAACTACCTAATTATTTTAAAATTAGGTTGATAAACCATGTCCCGAACAAAGTGCCTCATACGCTTCAAGAATTGTATTTGCTTGGTTTGATCCATTGGCATGGAGAGGCTTTAAAAAACCTCTGGAAACATCAGATTTATGGTCAATGAATCCAGACGATACTGCAACTGAAATTGTGCCAAAGTTCGACAGATATTGGAATAAAAGTGTTCAAAAGTATGACAAGTGAGTAAAAATTTTGCTTTATCATAAAATTAAGTAATTTATCTAATTATTATAATCTCTTTGAATTTGCCGACAAGGCTCCTTTGGGATTATTGTAGGTAGGTGAAATTAAATTTTCTCAATATTATTATTACCATAATAAATAATTAAATATGTTTTTCAGCAATCAAAACGCAAAGGCATCATTTCGAAAAGCATCTGGCCAAGTGAACTTCAACAGTGGTCGCCGAAAGAAAGGTGCCTCAATATTAATACCTTTATGCAAGGCCTTCGGTCCAATGTTCGTCTTTGGCTCTTTCCTCAAGCTCTCACAAGACATAATGATCTTCATAAGTCCACAAGTCCTGAAGCTCTTGATTCAATTCGTCGAGGGCTCCGAGCCTTTATGGAAAGGCTACTTCTACTCTCTCTTGCTCCTCATCACCGCAATAATTCAGACCCTAGTTCTCTCCCAATACTTCAACAGAATGTTCATCGTGGGTTTACGAATTCGAACGGCCTTAATCGCCGCTATTTACCGGAAGGCCCTGAGAATGTCGAACGCTGCCCGAAAGGAGTCGACAGTCGGTGAAATCGTGAATTTAATGTCAGTAGATGCTCAAAGAGTAATGGATATCACAGCCTACATAAATATGATCTGGTCTGCGCCTCTCCAAATCACTCTGGCCCTCTGTTTCTTATGGAACATTCTTGGATACGCAGTTTTCGCCGGTTTGGCAGTAATGATAATTCTCATTCCCGTAAATGCATTAATCGCCAGTAAATCCAAAACTCTGCAGTTGAAACAAATGAAGAGTAAAGACGAGAGAGTCAAATTAATGAACGAAGTACTTAACGGCATAAAAGTCCTTAAATTATACGCATGGGAGCCTTCGTTTGAGGAGCAGATTCTGAACATCAGAAATAAGGAAATTCGAGTATTAAAGGAGGCAGCTTATCTGAATGCTGGCACGAGTTTTATCTGGTCTTGTGCCCCTTTTTTGGTATCTCTAGTCTCATTTGCGACTTATGTTTATATGGATGAGGCGAATGTTTTAGACAGCAGCAAAGCCTTTGTTTCATTGAGTTTATTTAATATTCTGAGATTTCCTTTGTCCATGCTGCCGATGATGATAAGTAATGTTGTGCAGGCGTCAGTTTCAGTTAAACGTATCAATGTTTTTATGAATACTGAAGAATTAGATCCAAATAATGTTCAGCATGATCAGAATGAAGTGCATCCGCTTATAATTGAAAATGGAAATTTTACGTGGGATTCTGGTGATACGAGTGAGAAACAGACCCTCAGAAACATCAATCTGCAGGTTAAAAATGGACAATTGATTGCGATTGTTGGAACTGTTGGATCTGGCAAGAGTTCGTTGGTTTCGGCTTTCTTGGGGGAGATGGATCGGTTGAGTGGACGGGTTAATACGAAAGGCGCAATTGCCTATGTCTCGCAGCAAGCTTGGATACAAAATGCGACAATGCAAAATAATATTCTTTTTGGTAAGGATTTGGATAAAAGCCTTTATGCCAAAGTCGTTGAAGCTTGTGCACTTGGGCTTGATATAAAAATGTTGCCCGCTGGAGATCAAACGGAAATAGGAGAAAAAGGAATTAATCTTTCTGGTGGACAGAAGCAGAGGGTCGCACTTGCCAGAGCCGTTTACAGCGATAGTGATATCTATTTTCTTGATGATCCACTTTCTGCTGTTGATTCACATGTAGGCAAACATATTTTTGAAAGTGTTATTGGACCAAGTGGATTACTTAAAAAAAAAACTAGAGTTCTTGTTACTCATGGCATTACTTATTTGCCAGAAGTTGATAATATTGTTGTACTTAAGGATGGTGAAATTACGGAAATTGGTACTTATAAAGAATTATTGGAGAAGAGAGGAGCTTTCGCTGATTTTTTGATACAACATCTTCAAGAAGGTAGTCATTATTTAATATTTTTCACTTAATTATCAAAAAAAAATAATAAGAGGGTTTTTTTTCTATTCAATTCTTCGATATTTTTCTTTGTTAAAAAAAATAGTGAGACCTGAAGATGATGGTGAAACTGATTTAACTGAAATAAAGCAACAATTGGAATCAACAATTGGCTCAGAGGAATTGAAACAAAAATTAACAAAAGCACAATCGAGAAATTCAATAAATCGAAGTGAATCTGGATCGTTAATGGATCGCAGATCTCCGAATGGATCATTGCATCGGTGAGAAGTGATTTTATACAATTTTATTTTTGCATCCTGTGTTATTACGGAAAATTATTTTATAGGCAACAATCAACGGAAAGTCATCATTCAGGCAGTTTTGTGAGAAGTATGAGCCTCAAAGAAAATACATCTCTTGAACCAAAGGCTGGTGAAAAAATTATTGAAACTGAAAAAACTGAAACAGGAAGTGTAAGTATATATTATTATTATTATTTATATTGATTTCGAGTTATTTGAAGACAAATTGATTTTATTTTGTCATTTTAGGTGAAATTGAAAGTCTATGCCCATTATTTAAAGTCCATTGGTTGGTTTTTATCGATTTCTACGATTATTATGAATGCAATCTTTCAATCATTCAGCATCGGTTCAAATGTATGGATCAGCCAATGGACAGATGATGATGCAACAGTAGTCAATGGCACACAGGACAAAGGCCTGAGAGATATGTATATTGGTGTCTATGGAGCACTAGGTTTAGGACAAGGTCAGTAAATATTTTATTTAACTTTTAATTTCCACTACAATTAAAATTAATTTTTTATTTTATTTAAAATTTCAAGAATTCGGACGATAAATTGTTTGATGGAAAGAATTTCGTTGATAATATTCGGAATATTTGGAGCCAATAATGAACCCATAATTATTAAATTTAATGATAGGAAAATCGAGTGGAATCAGCGAATACAAATGACCTTAGATGAATGTGAAATAATTTTAATTTTGAACGCGTGATAGTTTTGTTTCTGAATTTCATTGGAGATAATATTAATAAGTGATTGAAATTCAGAGGACAGTTAATTAGAGCATTTGCATGAATGTGAAGCATTGTAGAATCCCTGTATAAATCACAGCATGCGAGAATAATTCAAGTAAAAGGCAATTGCTATTTTACTCACGTTTTAATTAGTTGAGTCTTTTCACGTGATCCACATGAAAAAAACGGTGATGTCTCCATTTAATATCACTAGCTCTTTGAATTTATCGGAATTTCGAGGTGTTTGAACGCAATTTTTCTGCCTTGTATTCGTCGTATGAAGAATTTAAATAGAATGTGCACTGAAGCAAGTGTTATTCGACCTCGAAAATATTTCCAAGTGCTAATTTTTGCACATTAACAACGTGTGATGATTCGTTATCCTCGATTTTCATAATTAAAAATGTCGTATTCGACGTTTGAATAAAAGCGAGAGGTTCTTCAAATTCAGTGAGAATTTCTTAATGCCTAACTTTTACACCCATTTAACTGTGAGCCAAAATCATTCGCATGTTCATTCGTAGTACATTGTAGAAAGTAGAAATCACACAAGGATACTAACATTTCAGTAGTAAAGGAGAAAACGTCGATTCTTTTTGTCATTTTTTCCTCAAAGCAGAGTCAAAGAAACTCTGAGAATAGGATACACTCCATTAATTTTCCTTTTTACGGAATTTTTCAATAAATTTCAGCGACATTTGTCCTTCTTGCTCAGCTGACAATGGCCATTGGTTGCCTACGAAGCAGCAAATTGCTGCATGGGGATTTGTTATACGGAATTCTACGATTGCCCGTCGGATTCTTTGATACGACTCCTTCGGGAAGATTATTAAATCGTTTTGCCAAGGATGTTGATGTTATCGACAATGTTTTACCACCGAACCTTAGAGCATGGTTATTTTGCCTAGCAGGGGTATGTGCTAGACTTTTTTTAGATAATAGCACAAATTTATGCAAATCGTTTCGATAAAACAAATCAATGGGTGTCCACCAATTCGTACGTTTTTTTCACATTTTTCCAGACCTGTAATCATAATATTTTCACAATTGTGTTATTATTGCAGTTTTTTAACACTCTTGTATTATTTTTGGCACTTGAAATATTTTAGTCAGCATGCTGAAGGTTCCTTAATCAATTTTATGGTGAATAATAGGGGGAATCGGGGTAAAATGGACATTCTGATTGAACGGTTGGAGATAGCGATTTTTTGATGATACCATTGGAAAGCTGAGGAAATTTTAGGCGGAAAACATGCGTCGAAATTAATTTTTTCGAGTTTTTTGAAAATTCGATTTTTTTTCACCCAGATTGAAAATACGATTTTTCGAGTGACTCATAGTGGAAAAACTGATTTTCAAAAAACACCCCAAAAGTACTTGAAAAAATCGGATTTTTAATTTTAGAACCACATAAATTCATCGCAAATGAGCTCACCTTTCACCTCGCATCGGAATTTTTGAGCTACGACCAATAGAATCCGAGATATCGGGTGAATTTGAAAAAAGTGATTTTTTTCAAATTTTTCTAAGGTAAACCCCTTTGAATTTGAGTGAAAAAAATCGAATTTTCAGAAAATTGAAAAAAAAATATTTTGCCACATGATTTTCATCGGAAATTTCCTCAGCTTTTCAATGGAATCATCAAAAAAATTCTATCTCTAATATTTCCCTTGATTTCTCGTAATATACAATTTCAAAGTGAGCATGTGTCCATCTTACCCCTTGTGGCTTTTTTACCCCTATGTGTTTCTTGTATCCAATGATTAAGGTCGCTCTATCTCCCTTATTCCTCGAGATATAATGAAAAAATTGACGAAAAAGAATAGACTTAGCCCGTTTTACCTCTTTCCTATTGAATTCCATCTCATTATAGCTGCTAATAGGCATCGCTCAATTGGAATAATTATACCTGCGATAAATCTCATCATCTTCATATGAAAAAAAACAATGCTTCAGAACGTATGGCTTTTGATTAATGAAACAAGAATGAAATGCTCTCATAAATTATCCTTATTTTAATAAGAAAATCCCTATTATTTCCGCAGTGAAGAGATAAAACACGATAAATCGACATATATGTGATGATTCTCTCTATTTGATTTAGATTTATTATTTTCTTCATCTCTTCCCTAATGATTTGATAATTTATTATTATTTCTAGGTATCACAACATTTATAGTATCAATTATGTTGGCGCTGGGATCACTTAAAGCATCCGTGATGATATTTGAAGGTCTTTTAATGCATACCCTTCACGGTCCCATGTCTTTTTTTGATAGGACACCGACTGGTCGTTTGTTGAATCGCTTTAGTAAAGACATCGATGTTGTTGATAATATTATACCAATGATACTACGAATGTGGGTCAATTGTTTCTTCTCGGTATGATTATTCATTTTTTTGAGTTGAATCATGCTTAATCGTTTCATTCAACGAGAAGCAATTATTTTTTTTTTTTTTCTTCTTCCAAAACCCATAAAAATGATCACATTCGCAGCTTTTTACATAAAATTCAGTCATGCGTTGATGATTGTCCATAGAAACAGTATAAATGCGAATATAAAAATCATTAATTTAGTATGTAGTTTTGAAGAGTTACTAATTTCATGAAAAAAAAGTGTTTAAATAATTTATTTTTCATTTGAAATATTTAAAAATATTCAATATTTATGGCTTTTACACATACAGGGATGGGTCAATATTAAAGTATCTTTATTTTTTTAAACTATCATTTGCAAATGGATAAAAATATTAAATTTGAATTATTAGAAAATGCTAATGTGTTTTACAGTTATAAGTGTGTTTTTATCTGCACTGTCGGTAAACATTGGTACCCTGAGATCATCCGCTGCATTACTTCGTGATGCTTTGCACAACATATTACGCGGCCCCATGTCACTGTTCGATACAGTGCCTACTGGCAGAATATTGAGCCGTTTCGGTGCTGATGTAGACATCACGGATTCGAGACTACCCATGTCACTCGTACAGTGGCTACCCTGTTCTTTTAGGGTAAGCTACATTTCAGCATCCATCACGCGTCATCAATTAAATTTCACACTTTATTCAGTATTATGATTATTATATTTTAATAAATAAATTATTTGCACGTTTTTATCAGTAAAAAATTTACGCAATAACTGCATGAAATATTTATGCTCTTCTAATAATCACAGTAATGCCATACTCTCATTATTTGACGGATATAATTATACATTATTATTATTATTATCCCTTTTTTCTGCTGAATCACGTTCGATTGTATTAGACTATGTAAATATGCTTTTAGAATAATCGCACTTGGTCTGTATCATTTAATTTCTTCCTTGTAATATCTATTATAAAGAAATCCACGATAATGAGGAAATTCGAGGGTTTTTTTTTTTTCATTTATTCGTTCTTGATAGTTGTTAAAATAAATAAAAATAATATTAGAAATTTATCCTGAGAAAAATACGCGCGATTTTTCATTGATACTGATTATAATAATAGGAAGAGAGGAAATTTGTAGGAGAAGGGACACAATAGGTAAAATGAGCACACAAAATCGCTCGAATCATGAGAAAAATTAAATCTCAAACGGCTAAATTGTTATGGCCCATGTTACCCCAGGTTTAATTTAATATCAGTAGTTGGAATGATATTCCGCTCGTCTCTAATGTTGTAGCGGTGACGAGTTTTTTCTGCGATTTGGCACCACAACTTGGCTGCTGGCTGGCTGCACGCCAAATGCACCTGGTAATGCTTTCTGGGGTGATGCGCGCATCATTGACCTTCTTTGATACAACACCTACCGGTCGAATTCTCTCCAGATTCGCTAAAGACGTCGACGTGCTGGATACATCACTCCCCCAACAAATTTCAGATAGCATCTATTGTTTTTTTGAGGTAATCTAGAGGACACCTGATACGAATCAGTTTTATGGAGCGCAGACGAGGTCCACAAAAACACAAAATATTATTATTAGATTTTTATTATTCAATTTAACTAGAATTTAATACGAAAATTTTTTATATCAATTATTTCTATGTCATTATAATTGTATAATTATCCGTCAAATTCTATGTATAAGTATGACTTTATGGAAATATGAGGCGAATGCTTCTGCTTATTAGATTTATATTGTGCTCAATCATTAACACTTCAGTGTAGCTTGTAATTCATGTTTCGTTATTATTTAAAATGTTAACTTGAATAATTGTACTTATTGGTGGACTCTTTTTATGTTTATTCTGTGTCTGTCATTCTTTTATCATTTGTTTGTATTTATTTTTCTCATTAATTTATGTTGTTGCTGTTCATTGGGAATTTACATATTTCATTATTTCCATTTTTCCTCTTTAAAATTCACTTTTCTACTGTTTATTGTCAATTATTGCTTATTATTAGATTTTTTTTCAAGTATTTTTTATTAATACAAAAATTATATTCCAGGTAATTGCGACTCTGGTTGTCATCAGCATCAGTACAAGTGAATTTATTTCAGTAATTGTACCAATTGGAGTGATATATTACTTTATACAACGATTTTACGTCGCAACTTCACGACAATTGAAAAGATTAGAATCAGTCTCCAGATCACCGATTTATTCCCATTTTGGAGAGTCTGTTACTGGTATGATTTCCTGCAGATTATGATAGAGTGAAATTCTCTCATTTATTTATCTTTTTATTGTTTCTAACAGGTGCTCAAACAATCAGAGCTTATGGGGTCCAGGAAAGATTTATCCTCGAATCTGAGAATAGAGTTGATTACAACCAAATGTGTTATTATCCGAGTATTATTGCTAATAGGTAAATTAATTGGAAAAAAATCTGATTTATCTATTTATTGGCAAAAAAATTGCAATAAAATTGACATTTCTCCTGTTACAGATGGTTGGCAGTCCGTTTGGAGATGGTTGGCAACATGATCATCTTCTTTGCCTCTCTCTTCGCCGTTCTCGGACGAGATACATTAACCGCTGGACTCGTTGGTCTCTCAGTCAGTTACGCCCTGCAAATAACGCAAACCCTAAATTGGCTCGTCAGAATGACGTCAGATGTGGAGACAAATATTGTTGCGGTTGAGAGAATTAAAGAATACGGTGAAACTCCGCAAGAAGCATCTTGGGAATTACCAAATGAAAATCTGCCTAAAGATTGGCCTTCAGAGGGTCGAGTTGAATTTTGTGATTATAAAGTTCGTTATAGGGAAGGATTGGATTTAGTGCTTAATGGATTATCATTCACTGTTAATGGAGGAGAGAAAATTGGAATTGTCGGGAGAACTGGTGCTGGAAAATCTTCATTAACTTTGGCTTTATTCAGAATAATTGAAGCTGCGGAAGGAAAAATTGTTATTGATGGCATTGATATTTCGACACTGGGGCTTCATACACTCAGATCGAGGCTGACTATCATCCCGCAGGACCCAGTGCTTTTTTCGGGGACTCTGCGCCTCAATCTTGATCCCTTCAATCGATATTCTGATGAGGAGATCTGGAGGGCTTTGGAACATGCGCATTTGAAGACTTTTATTCAGAGTAAGAGGATTTTTGTTTGAAATTATTGAGGAGTCTGAGGGGGAAGAATGAATGAAAATTTTGATGAATTTCATTAGGTCTACCGAATGGCTTGTCTCATGGAGTTTCGGAGGGTGGTGATAATTTGAGCGTTGGCCAGAGACAACTTATTTGTTTAGCTAGGGCTCTTCTCCGAAAAACTAAAATTCTCATTTTGGATGAAGCCACTGCCGCTGTTGATTTAGAAACTGATGATCTTATTCAACGGACAATCAGAGAAGATTTTAGGGATAGCACTGTGTTAACAATTGCACACAGGCTCAACACCATATTAGACTCTGACAGGTTGGAATTATTATTATTATTTATCATTTACTAATATTTTTTATTCATAATCTGTATTTCTCAAATGAATTTACTGTTTTTTTTTTCACCAGAGTGATTGTTCTCGATAAAGGACATATGACAGAATTTGAATCACCAGAGGTTTTACTTCAAAAACCCACCAGTGCATTCTATGGTATGGCTAAAGACGCTGGATTAGTAGCATGAAACAAATTGAATATAGCCATTGAGCAAAATAAGAATAAAGCCAAATGAAGAAATTCAATAATTCTATTTAATCGTATTTTAAAAAATATCTCCTTCTTTTCTCGTGTAGTCGGCGCACATTGTATTTTTTAATTTTCAATTACTCAAAATACTGCCATCATAAAATAGCAGATTATTATTTTGCAATTTCAAAATATCATTCTCATATATTTCCTATGAATTATATTTTCAATTAATAAATATTATTGAATTTACAAAAATTTCCATAATTTTCATTCAAGTGCTTGAAATGAATTTTCATGCGACTAAATTGTAAGAATTCGAATTATTTAACATGACATTATTATTATGTAATTAGAATTTGAAATGAATGGGGCAAAATAGCGAAACGAGGAACCTATGATTTCCATATGGAAAGTCTCATCATAAAATAAATATTCGTGAAAATTTAAACTCTGAAAATAAATTTTCTATTCGTGCACTCATTTATTACATAAATGTCAGTAAATAGTCGCACTCTACAATGATTATACGATATTGCCTCTACATATGCTCTACATATTTTCAATTATTAAGAAAATATTATAATTAATTGAATCTTTAATAAAATGCATTAATTCATTCACTGAAAAACGAAGAATCTGAAAAAGTATTGAAAAATAAAAGCATATGTAGTGAATTTATTGTAAAAATCTTCAATGAAAAAGTGCCTTGATCTTGAATTATACTGTGAATTATGTACATAATAATACGTCAGATCCTTCCCATGACTAATAATCACCTGTACTTATAGTAATAATAATATCGAGTACTTACAACACTTATTTATTAGATAATTAAAAGAAAAGGCAAAGGTTCTTCATGCTCCAATTATTATTTTTCATTTCTTAATTAATGATAATTTAAATATTTTTCAATTATTTTCTTTACCATATAAATGTTTTTTTTGAAGCACAATTTGTTATATTATGTAATTAGGAAAAAAAAAAAAACAATTTGAAGTATTTATTGTAATAATGATATAAATAATTTTGAAGTCTAAAATACCATTGTTATTGAAATTATTTAAAAAACCATAGATATTAAATACTTTTTCATTTAAAAATAAAGGAAAAGGAACAATGATGATTTCTCTGTTAGTCATACGTTGTTATTTTAATACATTTGAATTTATTTAATTTGAAACGATTTTCTTTTCATTACAATACGAATATATCAAATTCTCCATAATTGGAGCTTAATTTTGTTAAAATTCCGATTTTTATTTTTATTCATCTACTATTTCCTAATATTAATCATCTTTCTTATTGCTTTTAACAGCTTCTGATTCTGAATTTTCTAACATTAATTTTTCATTATTCGGAACTTGCCCTTCCATTTCCCCAGAAAATCCGAATTCATTAACCCTCGAGAGATCAATTTTGTAAATCCATCTCTGGTATAAGAATATGAAAAATACGATATCATCTCGGAAACATCCGAGTCGATAAAGTGTCGGCATTTTAATAACAAATGCAAAGATATCGTCAATGAAAGTATTTAAAAATTTATATGACATCATTCGCCATGGTAAATGGGCAACACTTTTTAATTTATAATTAATGAACAATTGAGGCGTCATCATAATGAAGCCGAATGTCAACAAGAAACCATAGAGCATGTCGAGTACCCATGAATACCAGCCTCTATGTTCTAAATACATTAATGAATAAATAGCATAACCACCGAGAAGTGGATAAAGTGCCCATGAAAGATATCTAAATGCTAATCTATCGTATTCTTTGGTGGAAGACTCAACGTACGATACTTTTTCACGGCAACTAACTCTCGGAATTAATCCTAATATTTTTGGACTCTCTGAGTCAATGGAAATATCAACGACTTTGTTGATTTTCCAAATTTCGATGCACAAACCAATGCCACAGCTTATTCTAACTAGAGTGTTTGTTTCATTGTCTAATACGTAAAGAAGCACTACCAGGGATTGAAAGACGTTGAAGAAGACTGATCTCACTGATAAGCCTTCGAGAGATTTTCGATTGTTCCAAAATTGAATATCTGAAAGGAAAAAAAATGAGATAAATTATGAATTTTTTAATTATTCCAAATAGAATATTATAATTACCATTTTTAAATGCCAGAAATTCGAAAACACTATGGAAAATTGATATACAAATAGTGATTCCCAATAAATATGGATTTGTCTCAAGAATCGTTTCTTTCAGAGTATCCTGATCATTATCATCTTCATCTGCCGTTTCACCCATCAGAGAAGACGTCCATTTATTTCTCATTGACTGCGCAGAATAAAGCTGCCATTTGAATAGAGACAAAGGCTGATAGGTCAAATGAACTTCCAACATTTTAATACTATCATTGAGTGGCTGATAGTCTCTCTGCATATTCCAGAAGTCATTGAGATAAACCGGAGGCTTATAAGCACTTCCCCCTTTAACAAATTCTATAAAATCGTCTAGAGGTGGTGGAACTTGTCCCAAAACCCAATTTGTCTGATCCGTAACAAAATTAATCGTTAAATTTGGATGCCAATGTGATACAATTTCATGATTAACCATTTCTGCTTTTTTAATTTCTTCTGCACTTGCAGTAGTTTCACCAGTCAATAAATTATGCCTTTTTTCGTATTTCATCTTCTTGAATTTGTTGAATAATTTTTTCGTATAACAAATATTGTTATCATTGTATCGAATAAATTTACCATCACGAAGGAGATTCTTTGGGTCGAGGGATTTTCCACTTTTAGTAGCAAACACGTGCAGGTAAATTGAGCCATTGTTTAATAATTGTTTCGAGGGCTCAAATTTGTGGATAATTTCTCGGGTACCATCATTATTTGGACCTGAGGTCCAATCGCCATAAATTAAATCCTTTTCCTGCCAAATTAAGGCACGATTGTCATCGAAATTGGTGAAGTATTCCGATTCAGAGAGGAACACGTAGAGGTCAAATAATGTTCCATTTTCAAAGATATTTGTGGCTGGTAAACGAGCTCCGGGAGAGCCTGGAGTAGATGACTGGACTGAATCAGTTTGTGGACGTCTGAAGAATGATGTGATGAAATAAATTATTAGGGATCTTATTATCAGGGATTTTGCGACTGCAAAAAAAGACTCCCATCTACTAGGTTGGTTCTTCAGTGGCTGAGGTGCATTAGGCTCTGCCTGATTGGCTATCTGAAAATAATTAAAATTCATAATTATTAGGAATTTTAAATGAAAATATAATTAATTACTTACTTGATTATTTTCCGTATTGTCATTATTTTCACTGACAATGGCTGATTCATGCTCCGCCATGGCAACATTCCTCGTGACAGTCCCATCAACGACTTTACCTGATTCACTACTTTCATTGCCCTCAAATTCTGTCATTCTTCAATATAAACTATTAATTATTTAATTATAATTTATTATTTGGTGTATTTGTGCAGAGTCTTTCTATATTTTTGTTACTCATTTATTACTTTTTTTTCCCGTCCCGTGATGTGTTTTATGTATAATGTATTGTCGGGTTACTGAAAGAGACATGAGAAATGTTGGCAGTACATTCTGGGGACCCTAGTGGTCTTCAGCGTCATCTGCCTGAGTCCTAGATTCCGTGAAAGCTCAATAGGTGGTCAGCTGCGCATGAGCTCGCGCATCGTAAAGTCGAGTGGAGAGTCTCAGGAAAGGCAGTCATTTGTCGACAATCGAAAAAAATATCGAATTGCAGAGCAATGCTCGTATAATAAAGTGCAGAAACGAAAAAGAATAATCTATTTAAAAAAAAAGGTAGTGAATTAAAATGAATTATCGTGAGTAAGTGAAATGTTGAAAATATACATTTGACAGTGAATTTATGTTATGTGGCTTTTCATCTCCAATTGAAGTTTTTATGATTGACTCCAATTTATGAAAAATCCGGCTGTGTATTTGTGTTTTCCCCTTTTTTTTCATCGTAGCATCAGGAAGATCATCAGAAGGCATTTGCAAATAATGTACGAAACTATTTATTACATTATTTCCTTTTATATTTTCTGTATTTACTCTCAATTAATGCAAAATTTACAATGAAATTTCATGAAAAAAAAGAAAAAAGAGAATTATTGCAAAATCGATGAAGAGGTGCGCGATTGTTGTCTTCGATCCGGTGCACTAGAGTTCAACTATTTTTTCATTCAAAAAATCAAATAATCTCCTAATTAGTACTGTAAATAATTCACAACTATTTTAATGGCAATTAAACACGTAATTTAATAATAGATAAGATTTCTTCTTTTTTCTGAGTTATATTCGGGTGCGGTTCTTTTCAGGTGGTGTAGCATTTATTTTGGGCTTTCATGCCTTGGCATTCTGATTGGAAACGTAAGATGCATATATAGAATTTCATGCCACGTTTTCACTCTCAATAATTCATTAAAAAGTCAAAAAGAATCCTCGAACAAATGCATCTGTATTTTATTCAAATTCCCTAAAATTTCCAAAACCGGCTTTAAAATTGTATCATATTTATTATTGTCTGTCACAGGGAACAGAATTGCCGGAGAAAGTGCTGACACAATCCAGCGAAATATTAGAAGAACCGTATTGGAGTTTATGCTGAAAATAAATAAAAAAAGAGGGAGAAATTGTATCAAGGGTGTGGAAATAAAGGAAAATACATATATACGTGTTTCCCAGAGGGTGGGAAATCTAGAGCCAAGGGATGACGGGTGTTGAAGATACCAAGGGGAGCAGTGGGGGTGATGGTACGAACATTGGCGCCACTGACAACCTCGTACAACAGAATGGGGCATCGGAAAAGGCGCCGGTTGTTGCTGGAACGAATATGGAAACACTCCCACGACCCGGAAAACAGGTAAATTCTATGCTCTTTTCAGAAATGAATTTTCTCGAATTAACAAATTATGAAATACGCCCATAAAACATAATATACATTAGCGAAAGCGTCAAGCAATAAACATTAATTCATACAGAGGGAATCATCACAGACAATTCACACCCAAGTGTAATGAAAAATTTCCTGCCAGATAATAGACATGAATCTGAATGAGGAGCACTTATTAATACTACTTTTATTTATTAGTTCAACGAAAGCTGGAGCTTTGAATTAAAAAATTCTCACTTCCTGAGGACAATGGAACTTCTTCGAGAGTCTAATGCATATTAAGATGGTTCATAAGCATCTAACTAGTGGAAACAAAAGAAGAGATATCGATTTCAGTCTCTGCCGTTGGACTGACGGTCTGGAACTAAATGCCCCTTTGTCACGAGTATGGCATGTTTCTATATATCCACCCTTCGTTACTTCAATTTTCCTTCAGGAATTAAATCTGAAATGCACTTTTCATTTTTCTGGTGCTTGTGTGAAAAAAAAGACAAATGCACTCAAACGTTTGCATATGAATAACCATAATCAAATATGTAAACACTTTGGGGGGTGCAGAAAAACGGAGAGGAGAGCCTGCAGCAAGCTGCCGCGTTCATATCGATCCAGAACCCCACCATACTCCAAGTGTCCCACTTAGTGACATATATACATATATACACAAATAAATTTAACATGGGAGTTTCGTGAGGGCAATCCTATCAATGAAATGGTTCCTATTATCACAAAATGGCTCCATCATGACGATGGGGTTTTCTATAAAAAAATAAATAAGGAACAATCTCTAATAATTGCAGAATCTTCTCAAAAATTTGTATCATTAGATAATGATGCATTATTACTCTGGATAATGCGAGTTCCTGCCTGACTTGCTCCGAGAAATCCGATCTCTTATCTAAATAAACTCATTCAAAATTCATCCGCAATGATCTCCCTTTATATGATTCATGCGAGATGACGTAAGATTAAAAATGACGGCATATCACAAATAAAACACAATTATTTAAGTACGTCAATTGGCCTTGACCACTTTATAAAAGAAGTGGACATTGAAAATACTCTCGACATGGCATCAAAATGGTTTTTTTTTTTTTTTTCATTAAATAATTTATAAAATTTCGCTGTTAACTGGAATATTCGTTTCCCGTTTGGATTCTGTGAGTTCGAGCATGAAACTAAAAGTAACGGAATCAAATCTGACTTCGTGTTATAGTGGGAAAAAAAATTACCGTTGTGTATTTGGATAGGGGGAAACCTAGATGAATAGCCGAGGGGTAAAATCAGAATTCAGAAGCAAAGGAAGAGAATGGACCCATATAAAGAGAAATAGATTTAATTGAGGGTCTGAAAAGGCCATTCAACTGTAAAAAATTTATAAAAGGAGGGTCACATAGTCAATAGTAAAATTTCGTCTAGTTTTAATGGATTAAAATCTGTTGATTATCAGATAAAAGAGGGTTCGTTGTAGAGCGTGACGAAAATTACGAAATTGTCATATCTCATTATAAGAAAATGACAATTACGTGAGTCTTCAGTAATAAATGACAGCCTAAATCTCCGTCTAAGCTCTAGTTACTGGGAAACGTGATATTAATTTTTTAATTTGAGGGGAAACTAGGTCAGACACTAGCGAAAACCCTCTCGAGTTGCTGCACGCATGAAAATATTCGGAAATTATTAAAAATAAGACAACAATTCATTGATTTGTAATTTTATCTCACTCTTATAATTAAAATGAGAGTTATTGTTCTGCATCTTGGGTCAAGTGCAATGATAATGAGAAAGAGGGGGAGAAGGGTTACGCACACCTCCATTCAATGAACCCAGTGCAATTCAATATAGGATATTATATAGAAGTTAAAAGGGAAGCTGTCGAGACTCGTTGGAACGGATTATTCCTCTTGACATTCCGATTTATTTTTCGGTCATAAAACCATCTCTGTTGTCATCTCTCAAACTTTCCATTTAAATCAGAGAAAAAAAGCGGATGAGATGACGCGATTGCTTTTGATAAATACTGGTTTTGTAAGAGTTAAACCATGGTCAAGATTATTACAGCCGTAGGCGTTCAAGCGAGTCCGTGAAATTTATGTTATAGCAGCTTGTTTGTTTTTCTCTTTGGGGGGGATATTATGAGATAAATATTGCCTATTACATCAATGAAATGATACTATTCTGGAAAGCATGTAGTCATGCTATTTACGAATTATCTA
Source organism: Aleiodes testaceus (assembly GCA_963565655.1). Classification (NCBI taxonomy): domain Eukaryota; kingdom Metazoa; phylum Arthropoda; class Insecta; order Hymenoptera; family Braconidae; genus Aleiodes; species Aleiodes testaceus. The sequence goes on from OY751423.1 coordinate 4,509,373, forward strand.
AACTTTACAAAATTCTATTTTCTCATGAAAATTTCATTATTTCCAAAATAATCAAAAAAATCCTTTGATTTATCCGATTTCATCTCATCACAAATCAGATAATCTCACGATATCCTCTTGAGCAAGTAAAAGTCCAAGTTTTAAATAAATGTACACACGTGAATGCATTTTCCTTGATCCACTTGATTGATAAGGTGATACTACTGCAACGTAGAAGACCCCAATTTGTTTTTTCGTTTATTCAATCTCTATTTCAGTCTTTACATATTTTTTTTTTTCTCTTAATCGTATGTCACTGGAATTCTCAACTCATTCATTTGTCCGAGTATCTTCGTTACTCGAATATCATGATAAAAATAGTAATGACGTAGTCAAATTGCACTGTCTTATTAGGTTCGCGTGACCTTCGAATCAACATTCATCAGCAGAACATAACTCGAATACCTTGACTCTTGAAACCCTCAAATTATTACTGATAATAAAATTGAAGATAATATTCGAGATATTTAAAGAAAAACTATTTAAATAAAATGATCAATTATGAATTTTTTATGATTACAGAGTGATCCAAGTACAGCATTTCTTCGCGCAGCACGAGCTGGACAATTAGAAAAAGTCTTGGAATTTCTTGAATCCGGAGTTGATATTAACGCTTCAAATGCTGTAATTATTCAATAAAAATTAATTATAGCATTCTTTAATTCGATTATTAATTTATCCTTTTTTTTTTGTAGAATGGCTTGAATGCTCTTCACTTGGCAGCCAAAGATGGGCATTTAGAAATAGTGCGAGAGCTCTTAAAACGTGGTGCAACAGTGGATGCTGCTACCAAAAAAGGAAACACCGCCCTGCATATTGCTTCTCTCGGTAAAACGATATTTTCAATCACCATTCAATAATCAAAGAGTAGAAAGAAGGATAATTTAATTTTTATTTATAATAGCTGGACAAGAAGAGGTAGTGCAACTGCTTGTTCAAAAAGGAGCATCTGTAAATGCACAATCACAAAATGGCTTTACGCCATTGTACATGGCAGCACAAGAGAATCACGATTCTGTCGTCAAGTTCTTACTCAATAAAGGAGCAAACCAGACTCTCGCCACTGAGGTATAATAAAATCCATTAGCAAGATAGACTCATAATGAATTAATCGATGTTGATATTAAATTACAATTTACAGGACGGTTTCACTCCCCTGGCTGTGGCGATGCAACAAGGCCACGACAAAGTGGTCGCTGTTCTCCTAGAAAATGACACTCGCGGAAAAGTAAGACTGCCTGCACTGCATATTGCTGCGAAAAAAGATGATTGCAAAGCTGCCGCATTATTACTTCAGGTAATTAAACATTTCTCATTACTCTTTACTCATGATTAATCAAATAAAATATTCCAGAATGATCATAATCCTGATGTGACATCAAAGAGTGGTTTCACCCCTCTTCACATAGCAGCCCATTATGGTAACGATCGAATAGCTTCTCTGCTCTATGAAAAGGGTGCGGATGTTAATTTCGCAGCAAAGCACAACATCACACCGATGCACGTTGCGGCTAAATGGGGAAAGATAAAAATGGTGAATTTGTTGATGAGCAAGGGTGCTAATATTTCTGCAAAGACCCGAGACGGCCTGACGCCTCTACATTGTGCAGCCCGAGCAGGTCACCATGAGGTCGTAGATATTTTAATAGAAAAAGGCGCACCGATTGGCTCCAAAACAAAAAATGGTTTAGCACCTTTGCATATGGCCTCTCAAGGTGATCATGTAGATGCTGCAAGAATTCTTCTTTATCATCGTGCTCCTGTGGATGAGGTGACTGTGGACTATCTGACAGCTCTGCATGTAGCTGCACATTGCGGTCACGTTCGTGTTGCGAAACTCCTGCTAGACCGCAATGCAGATCCAAATGCCAGAGCACTCAATGGATTCACTCCGCTTCATATTGCCTGCAAGAAAAATAGAATCAAAGTTGTTGAACTCTTGTTGAAACATAAAGCTAGTATTGAAGCTACTACTGAATCTGGTCTGACTCCACTTCATGTTGCAAGTTTCATGGGCTGCATGAATATTGTTATTTATTTATTGCAAAATGAAGCGAGTCCAGATATTCCAACTGTCAGGGGAGAAACGCCGCTTCATCTTGCTGCTAGGGCTAATCAAACGGATATCATTAGAATATTGCTGAGGAATGGAGCTCAAGTTGATGCGAGAGCAAGGGTAATTATTTCTGAAATTCATCATTGGGAATAAAATTTAAATAATAATAATTAAATTACATTTTCTTTTTGGAATTACTAGGAAGAGCAAACACCGTTGCATGTAGCTTCACGGCTTGGTAATGTTGATATTGTTATGCTGTTACTTCAACACGGTGCCGATGTGGATGCGACAACAAAAGATTTATACACACCTCTGCATATTGCAGCTAAAGAGGGCCAAGAAGAGGTCAAATGAATTTAATTTAAAAAATACTCATGTATGGATTTTTTTTTTCACAAATTTGTTCTCTTTAATTTTACAGGTTGCCTCTGTTCTGTTGGAGAATGGAGCCTCGCTCACGGCAACTACAAAAAAAGGCTTTACTCCATTACATTTGGCAGCTAAATACGGAAACATGAATGTCGCACGTCTTTTACTGCAGAAGAATGCACCAGTTGATGCTCAAGGGAAGAATGGCGTGACACCACTTCATGTAGCATCGCATTATGATCATCAAAATGTTGCTCTCTTGTTGCTTGACAAAGGTGCATCACCTCATGCAATGGCTAAAAATGGACATACACCTCTGCATATCGCTGCAAGGAAGAATCAAATGGATATTGCCACTACTCTGCTAGAATATGGGGCAAAAGCTAATGCAGAATCAAAGGCTGGATTCACCCCTCTTCATCTGAGTGCTCAAGAAGGCCACACTGATATGTCGACTCTATTAATAGAACATAAAGCTGATACTAATCATCAGGCAAAGGTAAACTCCTTTAAATCAAATTAATTTTGTAATGAAAAGCTATTTGAGATATTTTATAGAATTATTATCTCTTCTCTCATTTTTCATGCAGAATGGACTCACGCCGCTTCATTTATGTGCACAAGAAGATAAAACTAATGTTGCTACGATACTAGTGAAAAATGGAGCTCAGATTGACGCTAAAACTAAGGTAATTAGAGTCATTTTCATTAGCTCTTCTACAGACAGTTGTTGTCATTCCAAATGGCTGAATAATCGTGATTGTATAGATCGTTAATTAGGCGTGAATTAGTACTCGAATGACAATACTGAATGATTGTCCTTGAAAAAATTTGCAAGCTCATTAAAGTTATTTAGTTGAATAACAGAATATTCATGATTTCACTGATATTTTTAGGTGAATGTATTTTATTTTATCATTGAATTTCATTTTTTATTTTTTTTAGGCTGGATATACACCATTACATGTAGCTGCTCATTTTGGACAAGCATCAATGGTCCGATTCCTATTGAGAAATGGAGCTGGAGTTAATAGTAGTACTGGAGCTGGATATACGCCTTTACATCAAGCAGCACAACAGGGACATACCCTAATTATTAATCTATTGCTTGAAAGCAAAGCTAAGCCTAATGCAACAACTAATGTAAGTTCAATTGCATTTATTATTGTTGCTGTTTCAAATAAGTTTTGATGTAACTAAAAGTTTTTAAAAAATGAAAAAATTCAACTTTCTACAGAATGGACAAACTGCTTTGGCAATTGCACAAAAACTCGGCTACATAAGTGTCGTTGAAACCCTTAAAGTTGTCACAGAAACTGTCATCACAACTACTCAAACAATTACAATCGAAGAGAAATACAAAGTTCAAGCACCAGAATCCATGCAAGAAACATTTATGAGTGATAGTGAAGATGAAGGTGGTGAGTACCCAAATTTAATTGCAATTATGGTAGGGAGAGGTAGGGGGTAAAATGAGCGCATTCTTTCTGATCCACAATTCGATTTGTTGATTTTTTTTTCATTGCTTCTTCGATGTTCAAGTGTCTCAAGACGATAGGAAAGGTTTTTTTTTCTTCATTTTATTATTTCACCCAGAAGCTCGACCTCTTTTCCATTATTTTTTTTTCGAAGATTATGTTTCTTTTCTTTCTTTTCCTGAATGTCTTAAATATATATCATTCAGTCTCCCATAAATCTTGAAGAAGATTGTGAAAATAAACTGATGATGAAAAAAAAAATAGGAGTATCTGTGAATTCCATTTAGTTATTAAAAACAATGAATGGTGGTAGAGCTTTATCCGATAAATACGATGTAGGTGGTGATGAAATCGGAATGGCAACGATGAATGTATACGGACAACCGCCACACGCGCAACACGTGTATCTCCCTTCTTACTACCAGGGCCAAATGACCTACACCCGTAAGTTTATGTTAATTAATTGTGTCTCATTGTCTTTAGCCCTCCATTAATTTCGCCCGTTCTTATTATATTATTATTTTGATATTATTCCATTGTGTTAATGAATCATGGAGATTTATAAATCATTGTATTCAATGTAGAAACACGCACAGGCCATTAATTAATTAATTAGTTTAGTATTAAAGAGGTAAATAAGTGATTTGATGTTCTATCATAAATAATTACACATAAATATTAATTCCAGAATAATTCCACTCTGTTCATTGGCTGCGATACACATAGATTCAATCTATTATTAGATATTTGTATTCATATAGCAGAATCCACTCTGACTCACGTCTGTTTTTCTTCATCCCCTTACAATTGAAGACGTCACTTCTCAATGATTTCTCTTCTCTCTCTCTATCTTTCTATTTTCTAATTAGAACGTGAAAGACTCACGGAAGTTATTCATAAAGTCTAATTATACCTTCCGACCTTCAAGAATGATCAGTTTCCCCTCTTTATTAATTCTAAACCGTTTGGGAATTTAATCTAGTTACTTGGAATGAAAAAAAAGGGAATTCTTGAACTTTTCCACTTTTTAATAATATTTTATTTCTCTCTGTATCGAGGGATCGAGAATGAATTACGATATTCGATAGCCTGAAGATGATTATAATCAATAGGCTACTGTTGAAAAAACCAAGACGTTGTTGTGATGATGCTATGTGTCGTTTTGTGTTGTCCACACCCGTTGCTGGCTCTTACATAATAAATTGCGCTTGGTGCGCCTGTAGCCTTGTTCTATGGTTCTTATTTTTGCGGTGTAGTTCGACGCGAGAGCTGGCTCACCGCCAAACTAAAAACGACCGAAATAAGCTAATTTATGTAACGCATATACAATTTTAATTTTTGGAAATTCGATTTTAATCTAATAAAACTGGAAAAATTCGAATTTTTCAATAGTTTTTATGTGAAAATCTTGAAAATTAAAATGAGATTAAGGGAATTTCACTTAATTTTCGAGATTATCAAATGATTAATCGATTTTTCTTTTAATTTTATCTCTCCACTATTTATTTATGATAATGAGAAAATAAATAGTGATTAATATTTAGTGGTGAAACAAATTTGCGTGACGGAATGCGCTAAACGGAATATTAAATTCATTAACTCCCGGTGGGGATAAGCTGAGACTCAGAGATTCTAATATAAAATTGGTGCTCCATGATCGAGAGGTCATATTACTAAACGCGCGCCGATCTAGAATCGATCTTTAGTTGAGTCGCTGTTTCTGATGCTTTCGGATCATCGGCAAACGTCAGAAAGTCATTTTGAAAACCGGCAGCAATGAATATCCTTTAATTTTACAAATAATTTATATTTATACAGATTTCAGTGTTTTTGTGTATTAAGTGCATTAATTAAAAAGTGGTCCAATTTTTCTTAATATTTTTTTTTTTTTAAAGTGATGTTTTAATTACTTTGTGAGGAAATTAATCAACTTTACATTCCTAATAATTGAGTTAATAATAATTGACAATGGCCAAGGACAAGAATGTGAAAACCCGGAAGAAGCCGAAGAAGATGCCGTGTTGTGGATGCGCTCGCAACAGGAACAGCGATATTTTTTGTAATTAAAATTATCACTTGAAAGTTCAATAGTGAAGAGGTGAAACACTTTGTGTTTCACAAAAAATGTGAAACACAGATGTTGTTTCATCTCTTTGCAACTGAATTATTATGTTTCATTCGTATTATCACTTCATTCTGTCAAGCATGATGTAATTTAAATAAATAAAATAAAGTTTACTTAACGCATTCACTTTAATCCCGTATATCTACTAAAAATTGTTAAAATAATGTGAATAGATTCGTAATTTTAGATGATTTATCACTTCCTCATGAGTATCAATTGCATCAACGCTAGTCTTACTTTTAGATTGACAATTTACGTACATAATGTACATAGTTTTGTTGTAATTTGATTACCTCACATTCTCCACTAAACGCGTCATCGTTATAACGAATAAAGGAAGCGATTGGTATTCATATCGTACATCTGGGTCAGGTAGAACGCATACAACTAGATTCTAGATAAATTAACTGTAATAATGTCAAGTTTAATTGTAATATTAATTTTCATTATTACAATAGTAAAAAATAAACTGAATTTTAATGATCAATTGATCTCAGGATTACATTTGCGAGTAATTAACTGTTATGAAAGAAATAAGATGAAGCAGATGAGGGAATTGAAAAAACACTGAGTTTAAATAAAAAAAAAAAACTACTTGTTACTCTGCCCTTGAACGTCATGTACAGGAGTTTTCTGTGTGCATTCATCGTTCACAGTGCAGTTATTCAACGTTTTATCTTTTTTTTTTTTTTCGAGTAAGGTGCACATGTTTGTGAAGAAAGAGAAAACGTGGTTTATCATTATTAATTTATTGAAAATTCGAGGATTGAAGGAATTCACACGCCTGAGCTTATTAAATCATTAAAACTATGGGAATAAAAATTGATGCGTGGGTTGAATTTGAGTAGATTCATCTCGGGTCAATTGGGTCATGTTCTCGGCTATCATTTCATATTGCTCGCATTCCTGACCTCTTCGTTAATGTCTTTATTCACCTTGTGCAAATGAAAACCTCAAATTTTCACAGACTAATTGATTTTATTTGGAATTAAATCAAATTATATTGACTAAACGTTTTTTTTAAAAATATTACCGAAACACAAATATAACACTACACTACTAGGAATTCGGAACATCTATATTAAACCAACGGGGAATGATGTCATGTAAACAATTCTCCCCACAAAATTTAGTATTGCAAATGTAAATTTATTTTCATAATTTCGAAAAAGCGCTGGCAAGGAAATAGTTAATCGGGAATTATAGCGCAATGGAATAAATATTCTACGTTTATGACTTTTCATTGTACAGAAGATATTAAAATCGATAATTGCTTGATTATTTATCTCATTTTGTTGTAAATTCATTTTACAGTTCCACGATTTTTCATGAAATTTTCATTCATTGGATGTTTCATTTCAACTTCTCGTTTCTTAATTTTCATCATTAATTCAGGATTTACTGCTTAATTTATTGGTAAATTATAATATTTTCCTGATGCTTACAGGCGAAGATCCAATGCTCAGTGATCAACAGCAGTATCGTTACATGACTGTCGACGACATGAAGTCAATGGGCGATGATTCAATGAGGGTGAACGTCACCGATGATGAGAAGGACAATCGACATTCCGGAGGTCAGTTAATTACTCTTCATTAATTAGTTGAAAAAATTCTAAAGAACTCATTTTAATTACAGGCATCACCGTCACCGACATGATTACCAAAGAAAGTTATGCTCGTACAAACGCCCCGAATCTCAAAACCGATAACATTGATATCCATCGACATCCAGTTCATGTTGGGTATGTATCACAATTATTTATTAAATTAAATAGTAATGATTTTAAAAAGAGGGGAAGCTGGGGTGAAATATTCATGACAATTGAGTGGTTTGAGATAGAAATTTTCCATCTCCAATCTATCTTCAATATTTCCCTTCACCTTCTCCCCAATGAGAGATTTGTTTTTTAAGGAATTGGTTAAAGAACTCTAACATAAAATAATACTTAATATCTGATAACTCGAAAAAATGGAAATAATGTCGAGATTTAAATTGGAAACAATATATTCTGTATTATAGAGTGATTACGGGTGTGAATGAATGTGTGGTGTATGTAAAAATCTTGAAAAAAAAACTGAATTACCGTGAAAATTTAATGGCACGCGATTTGTCGTTTTTTTTTAAACAGCACATGAAAACTAAAATGAAAATGAAGTAGTTTTGAATTGAAAACGAAATGTGAATGCAACCTGGCATGAATCAACATTTTTTTTCTCTTTATTATAACTCTAGTATTCTATTAATACAAACCATAAATTATTTTAATTGAGAGATGGATGAGGGGGCAAGAAGAAAATTATATTATTCTCATAATTTTTCGAAATTAATTGTGAGAATATTGGTCTAAGAAAGAGATTATTCATTATCACTGCTTGTCTATTATTAATATGATGAATGATACTTCAGGCTTTGCCTATCAGATATTCTATGGTGATACTGTGCAATGTTCTATGCATAGAAATTAGGTAGCTATTACCTACAGTTAAAATCGACCACGCTCAATCCCGTTGGGGAAATACTTGAGTTCATTGAGTCGTTCATAAGATACGTTTCATTCATTACCTCTTTCAACGACTCTTCTATCATCAAAGAGGGGCAAATTCATACGCAGTATTCCTTAATACACGTTACACTGAGCTACTCTTTGTGCTTTGACGTCTCGGGAATAAAAGAGTTTAAGATTCAAGGAAAAATTAAAAGTTTCATGTTAATAAAAACAAGTGTTATTCTCTAAGAATGGAAAAAAGGTGAAGATTTTTCGTGTTTCTTTGAAAATTCATCTCAAGTGTTTTGGCAGTCATCAAAATTATGTTGTAAGATTATTATTTTTTTCATTTTGCACAGTAACTGTGTTTTATTATTTGAAGCACTTTTTTTTTTTTTTTAGTCACGAGAAATTAAATATTTAGAATTTTTTAAAAGCATGCGCACGGTTTAGAAAAAAAAAAACAATTCTACTGTAATTTTCATGGAATTCTGTTGCAATACCTAGACTGTCACTAGACTTCTTAAATTCTTCGCTGGCAGCCCTTGGTAATCAATCGAATGGACAAGGAATGTGGAGGGACAGGTATAAAAATCAATTATATCACAAAATTATCTGTTAATTCCTGTAGTATTACGATTAAATGGGCTTCGGGATTTAATATTATGACTTAATGGTTTGGTTAATTATTAAAATTATATTTTATTTTTCACTCGGCATTTATCTAATTCAGTAGCAAAGACAGATAATAAACTTTTCAGATAAATCGAGTAGAAGTAATGCTATTTTGAATATTAATTCATATTAATTTAGGCTAATTAGGGAAAAATTGAGGCAGAAAAAAAATTCATTTCCCAGCTATTGATGTTATCGCTGCAAATCCAAATAGTGTGAGTGAAGTGTCGCATTCCCAAATCTCTACTATAATACATAATTATTATTGTTTTGTTAATGAAGGATAAAAAAAAAGAATATAATTCTTTCACCTTTTTATTTTATTTCTCAAATAGAAAAGCAAAATATTGTTATTGCGTATGGAAAAAAGAAAAATTGTGTACTAAAGCATTACTTTTATTTTGTTTCCGATTCTTTCTGTTATCTTATTTACGCTCCTCGCAGAATTCCTCAATGGAAAAAGTAAGTGAATTTATCTTGAATTTTTTCTCCTATGCCTCATTTAATTGTATTTTTTTGTGGCAAGAGAGAAAAAAAAAAAAGCTGGGAGAAATTATCCCAATCGCAGCAATTTTTTCATTTTTTTTTTTCATTTGCTCGCTTCACTCTTGAAATTTATGATAATTCTCAAATGAATTATGCAGTTAAAATCATTCAAGAGCACGATCATATTAATTTGATCGTTTTATTGAGCAAAAATGTAATTTGTTTTTAAAATGTTAATTTGTTAAATTATGTATGCAATGATAATTCACGCACAATTTTAGAACTCTGAATGTTTAGATGGTAGTTTATAAATAGGCTAATAGTTTTTCTTCATCTGCTTAAAATCATCGTTGAATCACCGCATTCGAGTGCCTCTGATTATAATATATATTTTTAACTGAATTATGAGAGTAAATGATTATTTATGTGACGAGTTGGGAAAAGTGGCATAGAATGGGCATAAAAATTGAAAATATTAAATATTATAATATGCCCATTTCATCACCCCACCTTTCCCTACTTGAAAATTTATATTTAATATTTATTAAGAGTAATTGAAAGCGGTAATCAAATAATTCATATATGAAAATTATTAAAAGTAAGACAAGTAGTGATAACTCAAGACTCTAACGAAATCCAATAATATAATTTCAGAAGCACATTACAAAATTAACTCTCATTAATGAAAAATAATTATTTTATCAAGAGGAATTAATTTCCTTGGAAAATAATTCAGTAATGTTTTTATTTTTTTCATTTTTTTTTCAAATTCTATAGCTTTTTGGTGTCGTTTCTGGTGGATGCACGTGGAGGAGCGATGCGAGGATGTCGTCACAGTGGAGTGCGCGTAATTGTACCACCGAGAAAGGCAGCAATGCCCATGAGAGTCACCTGCAGATATTTAAAAAGAGATAAATTGACAAATCCACCGCCTTTGATGGAAGGTGAAGCACTTGCTAGTAGAATTCTAGAGCTTGGTCCAGTTGGTGCTAAATTCTTGGGGTAAGTTAATTATATAATTATTTTTTCCATAGATTTTTTTCTAAATTATTGAATTTTAATATTTCAGGCCGGTTATTATCGAAGTTCCACATTTCGCATCTCTCAGGGGAAAAGAGAGGGAAATTGTGATTTTGCGCTCGGATAATGGGGAAACTTGGCGTGAACACACGCTTGAGGCCAGTGAAGAGGCAGTACAGGATGTGCTTAATGAGAGCTTCGAAGGAGAAGGTGTTTAAAATTAAATTAATTAATCTAATACTCTATTAGAAAATAATTAAATAATGCAACGTTTTATTTTAAAAATAGAATTGAGTCAGTTGGAAGATCTTCAAACATCCCGAATCGTTCGGATCCTCACTGTTGATTTTCCACATTACTTTGCGGTAGTGTCGAGAATCAGGCAAGAAGTTCACGCTGTTGGACCTGAAGGTGGAACTGTATCATCATCAGCAGTACCACAAGTCCAGGCAGTATTTCCACCTGCTGCTTTGACAAAGAAAATCAGAGTTGGATTACAGGTAAATGTCAAATGCATGATAGTATGGAAACTATTATAAATATTTTTCAATATATTTCTTCAGGCTCATCCAATTCCAGTGGAGCTTGTGGCGAAGCTTTTAGGCAACCGTGTTGCAGTCTCACCGATAGTAACAGTAGAACCCAGAAGAAGAAAGTTCCATAAACCAATTACCCTCACGATACCTGTACCACAGGCTGCTAATAAGGGCATGATAAATCAGTACTCTGGAGAAACGCCCACATTGAGATTGCTCTGCAGTATAACTGGTAATATATGCTTGCACGTAACAATATAAAGGCATGCACGTAAAAAAAATGATCCTGGTAAATTTTTTTTTACGTGCATTAAATAGTCTGGCTTAAAAATCTCTAGTTATCAGTGATTTCATCATTTATATTTTTATTTCGTACTCTTTATAATAAAAAATAAATCAAAGGATTTCATGAATTATTAGTTATTTAGATAATTGAGATTGAGAGAAAAGTCTCTATCAGTGGGATTGACAGAAAAATATTAATAAAATTAATGAAAACAGTCGAATTTATTTGCAATAACGATTTCTGATTAACAATGTAACGAAGAATATTTATCGACTATCATTGTTGTATACATATCTTGTTGTGATTCATTGTTAATGCTTGCGTATTGTTTAGGATTGAGTCATTTAGGTATGGATCATTAATTAAATGTAGATAATTTATTTTTATTTTTAATTAATTTATTAATATAAAAATATTTTTCAGCTCATTATTCATTTTTTCAACGCGATAATTCTTACATATTAGCACAATTTATTTGACTAAAATATGCTTTAAATAAATAATATTAAATATAAAGATTAACTATTTTTTCGTAAGAAAAAGAAAAAAAAAGAATAGATTCAAAATGATATCATGCCAGCATTGAAATAATTTTTTCTCGCTTCATTTTCAGTCACACCCATTGCTTCGTCAGTCAATGTACATTTATTTTTAATTAACATCTAAGAATTTTAATTAATAGGGGAAGGTGGGATAAAAAGGCCCCAAAGGTAAGATAGGCTTTTTCTGATGATTCCATTGAAAATCTGAGGAAATTTGAGGCTGAAAACATCTGCCAAAACATTTTTTTTTTTCTAATTTTCTGAAAATTATTATTCTAGGTTTTTCGCCTAAAATTTCCTCAGCTTTCCATTGGAATCATCAAAAAATTGCTATCTCCAACCATTCAATCAGAATGTCCATTTTACCCCGACTTCCCCTATTATTTCGCAAGCCTTATACAAATGGGTATCCACTCTTCTTGTTCTCTCTTTGACATGAAAATACCAAGCACATAACAATAAGGCACATACAATTTAAAAAACCTGCATTTAAATACAGCTGAAAAATTGATGAATGAATATCTTATAATTTTTTAGTAATCATCTGTATTTAATATCAGGCATAACTATTCCTTACACAATTCACATATTATTTGCCCATCACAGACATATTTTAATAATGTTATTGGACTTGGCATGTATGTCGTTCAGGGGGTCAGTCTCGGGCGGTCTGGGAGGATGTAACCGGCTCAACACCATTGCAATTCGTTAAGGATTGTGTTTCCTTCACAACCACTGTCTCCGCCAGATTTTGGCTCATGGATTGTCGTAATGTCACAGAAGCAACTAAGATGGCAACAGAGCTCTATACTCATGCTACTCACGTTCCTTTCATGGCCAAGTAAGTTATGACTTCCGATAGGAAATTTCGACGAAAAAAAAGACCAATAAATATCATTTTAAATACGAATTTATTAATATTTCCAGATTTGTAGTATTTGCAAAGAGAGTTGATCCCCTCGAAGCCCGTCTCCGTGTTTTCTGCATGACCGATGACAAGGAGGACAAAACCCTAGAGCATCAAGAACATTTCACTGAAGTTGCAAAAAGTCGTGACGTCGAAGTTCTCGAGGGTAAAACTCAATACATGGAATTCGCTGGAAATCTCGTGCCCGTTTTAAAAAGTGGCGAACAGCTCCAATTACCATTCAGAGGATTTAAGGAGAACCGAGTGCCATTTACCGCAAGAATAAAAGATCCTGATGCAGCTGATATGGTCGGAAGAATAATTTTCATGAGTGAACCCAAAGTGGCAAAAGGTGAACCCCCACAGACACCCATATGCACACTCAATATTCTTCTCCCTGAGAAAATTTCACCCGACGCAGGACATTCGGAACTCGATCTCCTCGAATTATCCAAGAATTATAGCTTCTTGAGAGACGGAGGAATTAGTAGACCTGATGCGATTCATCGGGCGACCATTCGCCTCACAGATATCGCTAATCTTCTCGATCGAGACTGGGAAAAACTTGCCGAAGAACTCAATATATCCCCAGGTGATGTGGAATTCATTAAGAATGAACATCCGGAGAAACCTGCACTTCAAGCGGCAACTATGTTCAAAATCTGGCAGACTAATGGCAATAAAGCAACAGGTAAGAATTTATTAATTAAAAATATCTTCATTTGTTCTTCAACGAGTTGAATTAATGACAAATGCCTGTAATATGAAAAAAAAAAGGAATCATACAAATAGTTTTATGAGTCACATGTTTGGAATTTCTGCGCAAACGTAGTTTATGATCTCACTGATGAGGCGAGAATTATTATGCTGGTCGTTTAAACATGTGAAAGATCATCCCCCCTCTCAGTCATTCCAATACCGATTACTAAAGACCCCTTCTCATAAACTTTGTTGTTGTGCGCTCTTCATGCTAATCACATTGCGCCTCCAGCAATCTATAAAATTTTAAAAAAGTGGGAATAAGTCACTACTGAGACTCGTCAGTGTTTCCAGACTTCTCTGGAGTGAAGATAGTTTTTTATTTAAAAAAAAAGGGAATTTTGAAGATGTTTATCTCACTTTATCAGAGCTACGAAAATCCCGCAGTCTCTGGTTTCACTAGTGAACTTCATTTATTATTTAAAAGAGCCCCTAGAACGTGCACACATTTTGTTAATGAAAAAGGTTCGAGAATTACTCTAAATTTTGAAAACACCATTCATCTGATATTATGATCTGCTTTAGGAAATACGTTGGAGAAAGCTCTCAATAAAATTGGTCGTGAGGATATTGTGAAGAAGTGCATATTCAATGTTGAACTTGTGACTGACGACGTTGAAAAGGCAGTGGCAAGGGTCAGGCTTGATCAACCCGGTTTTGATTCACTGAAGGAAGAATTGGGGCCGTCCAGAGATTCGTCGTTACGACGAGATGGTACTCTTGGAGATCGTAAAATCGATACTGATTATGAGGAACCAGATCGAATGAAGGTATTTTTTTCTTTATTATCAAGTTTAAAAATATATAAAAACATTTTCTCAAATACTCTGAATTTTTACAGGATTCTGAATCTATCGAGGATCTCAGAGTAACCAAAGACGTGCCACACAAACAAAGTAAGTGAAAATACATTTATTTTTTTCCATATTAAATATTTAATGAGCTTTGTGAGAAGACAGGAAGTCAGGCATGATGTCATATTCGGAATCACGTTGATAATCGTCGATTCGTATGACTCCGCGCATTATTTCTCGTCAGCATAATGAAAAATTCCCAGTAATCCGGGATAAAAAAAAAATAATCTGAAGTTTTCAGACAAATTCATTTTATTTATTAAGACACTGATATAAAAATGCATGAGATTAAGACACTCTTCACACTCAGCTTCGATCACAAATAATCGGGCAAATTATAAAATGAACTTGTTCATTTTTTTTAATATATATTTCATTGATGAAAGCAGATCTGACTCATAAATGTTGAATCAGAAAAGAGTTATAAATATAACTGTCGGATTCCATCAGCTTTTTTTTTTTTAATGCCATTGCATTCATCCAATTGACCTTGAGTAAATGACCAATGTCTTGTTGAAAGTTTCTTTGACACAGATTAAATACACTCACACTTTCCGTTTATTTCTTCAGAAGAATTCAGTAGTGAAGAGGTATTATCTTTGTTAATATTCTCAATGGAATATCTCGAAACTCCAAAATTTTACTCATCATGCTTTTCACTATATTATCACTTTTATCAAATAATGACACATGAATTTATGAATTTCGGCACTTTTTTCTATAGCAAAACCGCAGCACATAACAATCAATGGCACTGCATTCAACGGTACATCCACCCCAATTAAAGATAAATACGCGGGCGATGAGAAAGAACTCGGCGACGATATGGCTGACTTTCTTGAGTACAAGTGTCACAAGACAGACACAATGACTAAAAGAATACGAGACGATGAAGACGATGACAATAAAAATCGACAGAAAATCATTGAGGATGCTAATAGACTGGTCACTGGTGAGTAAAGAAAAATGTATTTTTGTTCCTTTATTTTTTTTTATTTTTTAATTAGAAACGAGAATATTTTATCTAATTTCGATGAAGTAGAAATCGAGAAAGAATAACATAATACTCATGTGAATTGAGTGAAATTTATTGCCTGAGAAAAAATTATTAGTGTCTAATTTTCTTTTCAGCTACGTATCCGTATGCGCCTTCATTCTGGGCTATTTTACAGGGAAATGTGGGGTAAAATGGATACATCTGAGTCTTTTTATATTTTATATTATGAAATTCAAAGGGAATTAAGAAAAATATTGAAGATATGACCATTTTATCCGACTTTTCTCTTATATCTCTATTGGTTTCTATTTTTTTACTTCCCTAGGTCCTTTCTCTCTATAAATCTTCATTATTATCATTCGTCATGTTAAACTTTATTATTATAAATTTAATCTGACTGTTTCTGTTATTTATGTTCAATAATTCATTTATTTCTAATATATTTCATTTTTCATGAATATTCTCATGATATTTAATATAATTTCATTGAAAAATCATTATAACCAGTCAATTTATTTAATTTGTTTCATATTTTTCATTATCGAGACAATTATATTCATCACTATTTATTTCTTTCTTCGTTTTCCGTCATATTCACAATTCATAAAGTAATTATACGACACAAACAAAATGTAGCATGGATAAACACCCACAGCTGAAACTATTTAGCATTTTTCTTTTAATGCACAATACTTTAATTGAATCTTTTCTTTTAAAAAAAAACGCCTCTATCTGCAATAAATTAACAGCTTAGCTATTTTTGAATTTTTCCAAGCTGTATCGAAATATAAAACTGCCAATTTATTCATCGTATATGAATTTTTAGCATCTCTAATAATAATTATAATAATAATAATATATCAGGCGAAGCGCTAATAATAAACTGATAAAATTAATTAAGCGTTGCATGAAATTTGTGTGATTAAAAGGAGCAGCTGTCGTTGCAAATCGTTGAATTATTTTATACACAAAAAATCGATATAAAAACTGATAGAATATGAATAATTATTGTGAAAATAAGGCGTAAAATTAATATGGATGGCTGCTCCACAGCACAAAACAAAAAACCACTCAATGCACAATAAAAATCACATGGGAATAAAGCCCTCGCTCCTATCGTATAAATGTGCAATTAAACTTAATTTCTCTTAATAATAAGAAATAGAGAATATTCAGCAAAAATATGCGGCTTAACTAATTAAAATCGAGGAAATTAAAGTAACAGAGCTGATTAGAATGAAAAATAAGAGAAAAAAAATTGGAAAAAAGAAAAAAAAATACCAAAGAAATTAAAATGAAAATGAACAATGTGTATTATGTATTATCATATTTTATAGATGTACCTTAAAACTCTATAATACTTAATTAACAGGTGTTTTACAAGACGCTGAGAAAGAGAAGGAGAAATTAGCAAAGGAGGGGTGGTCAGGGGTTTATCATGATAAAGAGGCCGAAGGTGCTATAGGGAAAATTGAGGGAATTGTAGTTGAGGAAAGCGTAGGTCGTGGGGAATCCTCGATTGAACCGATTATTCAAAAGAAACATAAAACTATCGTTAGTCCACACGGTACAGTAGTTACAACAACAACAATATCTACGACTACAAGAGGCGATCCAGATAGTGCATTAATAATTGATAAAACAACAAATATCAAAGAAAGTATTACAATGAGCCAAGCTGTGGAAAAACCAGTTATTCATGTATCCAAAGATCATGAAGACGATTCAAGCCCTTCAAAATCAAGAAAAACTAGTGAAAATGCTTATGAAGGTGTCTACAATATTAATAAAGAGGCTAAATCTGATGGAGGAAAGAAAAAGGATAAAACAGGAATATTTTCCAATATTTTCAAGGGACCAAAAACCAAGGAATCTAAATTGAAGAAAGAGCATAAAGATAGCTCATTAGACAGTGGAGATGAAGATGTAAAAATTACAAAAGAATTTGTGGATAAAAAACAAGAATCTCCGAATTTTGAGTATCCAGCATTTGATCCAGCTACTTATATTGCTATTTGTCCTCAAAAATTACCCGAGAATGAACCTAATAGAGATACAATATGGGCTACTGCTGATTTTCTGTATGATTCGAGACGAAGTGCCGAAGCATTTATTCCAGAACCAGAAAAACCGGCAGAAGAGGTGCCACAAAAATCTGATGATCATAAAGAGAAATCTGGATTCTTTTCGAATCTCTTCAAAGGTTCAAAGAAACATGAGGCTCAGGTTGATTCTAATATTCAAGAATTGGAAAAAACAGGCTCATACATTCCTGATAAAATCGATGGAGTTCATAGAACTTATAAAGACAGTGTTGATTCAGAAATAAAGTCATTGAAAGATGAAGTTAATAAAGCTATCACTGATGGTGAAAAGATAATCGTAGATGATGTATCAACTCTGAAGAAGAAGCTTCACGATGACCACAAGCATGCTGATGAAGATACTAAACATCTGACCACTGAGATCATATCGACCACTGAAAAATTCGAATCTAATGCAGATAAAATGAAAAAAGATAGCAAAAAAACTGCTGATGAATTAAATGCTGATTTGAAGGAAGTAGCTGATAATGCAAAAAATAAATCCGGTGGATTTTTCGGTATTTTCAAAAGTCCAAAGACTAAAAATCGTAGAAGTCGATCCAGAGATACTTCTAAAGAACCTTCTTTCGATAGTGGTGATGAAGAATTGAGAACAAGTACAGCTGCATTTTTAGAAGATACTAGAAAAGCTGCAGACAGAGCTCTACCAGAAACTAAAGCAGAATCTGAATTTAAAGATGTTGATAAAGTTGAAAAATTCATAACAGAAGTGCCTGAAAAGTTTTCTATGCCAAAGGACAGTGTAAAGGGCAGTTCATATGATGTAACAGTAATTTCGACAGTGACAAAGGCAGAGGTAAAGCCAACAAAAACATTGACTTCGGATGAAGAATCGAGTGCCGCTGATGCATCACCTAAACAAAAAAGTGTTCACGTGAGCAGAGGAACTGGAAAACAACGGAAGGATTCTACAGATCATGAAGATTCAGCTGATGAGACTAAAAGTAAAAGCAGTAGAAGCTTCTTTGGGAAATTCAAGAGCCCAAAATTGAGAACAAAGTCAAAAAGTCGCTCCAGAGATCGAAGCACATCAACTGAACCATCTTTTGATAGTGGTGATGAAGAACTACGGATTACAACGTCGAAATTCTTGAATGAAAACCGGAAAATTGCTGATCAAATCAATGAATTTGATGAAGCAATTGAAAAGGCACGTGATGAGGCTTCAATTGAAACTAAAGAAGACAATCGTGGAGAGACTATTGTAGAGACAAAATCAAAAGAGGATGACACAAAGAATAAAGGTGGCTTCTTTGGAATATTCAAGAGTCCTAAAAGTCCTAAGAAAAGAAGTCAGTCACAGGAAAAACGTTCATCAGCTGAAATTTCATCTGATGGTATTGATGGTGAATTGAAGATTGCATCTGCGAAACTTCTAGATGACACCCGTCAGATTTCTGATGCAATGGAAGAACATCCATATCCATCTGCTCCTCTCATTAAATCTCCTGATAAAGAAAAATCAGATGATACAAAAGTCCCTGAGAAAACCGGCATTTTGGATGCAACGAAAGCTTCAATTGACGAAGTAATTGACGATGTCAAAGAATTCTGGGATGAGACCAAAGAGGAAGCTGAAAAAGAACGAATAATAGAACAAGAAGATAAGATTAAAGAGGAACCACCAGTTGTAAAAGTTGCACAAAAGAAAACCGATTCAAAGATTTCGCCAGTTCTTCCTGGAAAATCACAGAAAACTAAAGCCCTAACAAAATCCTCAGAATCTACTCCTAAGCCTTTGAAAAAAGAAACTGTCACCAAAGCAAAGACCACATCAAAGGGTAAAACTACTGATTCACCTAAAACTCCAGGTGCCAAAACTGAAAAAGATTCTGAGAAGACTAAGGAAAAGGGTGCAGGCTTTCTAACAGACATCATCAAAGGAGCTAAACATGCTGTGGATGAGATGACTGAAGACGTGAAAGAATTTTGGGATGAAACTAAGGAAGAAGCCCAGAACGAGGAGGATCATGCACAAAAGGGAAAAGACGTGAATGGAACAGTACATGAGAAGAGCAAGGAGAAAATTGGTGGTGCAGCAGCATTAGCTTCGAAAATTTCCAAAGGAAAAGCTCCTCAACCTGGTAAACCAGTTAAACCTGCCATAGCCACGAAGAATGGTACTAGTGGTGAGACTAAGAAGGTGAATAATAAGGATAAAGTGCCTGCAGCTAAAGGGAAAGCTCCTCCGAAACCTGTTGAAAAAACTAAAGTGCCTAAAGATACTACAGAGAAAGGGAAACCAGGAAAAGAGAGTGCTGATGGTAAATTACAAGCAGTCAAGCAGCCTGCACCAACCAAGCCAACAAAATCAATTGAACCAAGTCCCATTCAGAAGCCAAAGGTGACAAAGGTCGTTGCTCCTGAAAAACCAAAGGCAACTAAAGAACCCAGTCCAAATGGGGCTAAAAAAGCTGCAGTTAAACAAGTGAAGAAGGATGTGAAATCGGTGAAAAGCAAAGTTGAGGATGGTACTAAACCATCAATTGTAAAGGATTCAATTACTGAGAAGAAGGAAGCAGAGAAAAATAAAGATGGAAAGTCCGATGTTTTATCAGGTATAATCAATGGAGCAAAGAGTGCAGTTCATGAAGTTAGTGAGGATATAAAAGAATTTGTTACTGAGACTAAAATAGAAGCTGCAGAAGCAGAAAAAGCGGCTACAACAGCAATAAAAGAAGCTCCAAAAATCGAGAAGGAAGTGAAAGAAACGAAAGAAAAGAGTAAAGATGTGATTCACAGAATTTCCGAGACAGAAAAACAGGCAGTTGATAAAGTCATGGATGATATGAAAGAATTCATGGACACGACAGAGAAAAAGGTGTCTCAAACTTCAGAATCAGCAATAAAAACAGCTGATGATGTAATCTCAAGTAGTGCCTCGAGGGTATCAGAAAGCACAGAAGCTGCAGGGAAAAACATTTCCGAAGATTTAGAAATAGTGAAGAAAGTTACACATGACGAAATTAATGAGAATGCAGAATTCTTAAAGAATGAAATTGCTGATGTTTCAAGTACTACGACTGATACTTTAAAAACTGGCAAAGACAAAATTGAGAAAGGAGCGAAGAAATCTAAAGATAAAACTAAGGGCTTCTTCTCTGGCATCTTTAAAGGAGCAAAACACGGAGCCGATGAAGCAGTTGATAATATCAAAGATGTAGTTGCTAGTAGTGAAGAAAAAATTAAAAAGAGTGATGAAAAAATAACGAAGCAGCTTTCTGATACAAAACAGGAATTTGTAGATACAAGTATCGCTGGAAAAGATGCAATTGTAGAAACTACCGAAAAAGGTATTGCCAATGTGAAGGAAGGAGCAGCTGTTGTTGATGAGAAAATTAAGAAAAATGCTGAAAAGTTTGAGGATAAAGTAGCAGATGCTGCAGCTACTATTCATGATGCTACTGAAGAAGAAGCAAAGAAAGCTGAGGAGAAAACCAAAGGCTTTTTCTCGGGAATCTTCAAAGGAGCGAAACATGAAGCAACTGCTGCAGTGGAAGATGGTAAAGATGTGGTGAAGAAAGCTGGAGACAAGGTTGAGAAGAGTGAAAAGAAGATAATTGAGCAGGTATCAGAAGTGACAGGAGATATAGCTGATGCTGGGAAGAAAATGAAGGATGGAATTACGGAGGCTGGTGTTACTGGTAAAGAAAAGATTGTCCATGCTGCTGAAAAAACAAGCGATGTAATTTCGAGTACCACCAAAAAAATTGATGATGATTTGAAGGAAATGAAAGATAGTGGAAAGGAAAAAATTGAAAAGACCACAGAGAGCTTGAAACATGAGATAAATGATGTGGCAACTGCTGTTGGTGATACTGTTGAAGCCAGTAAAGATGAATTGGAGAAAGAAACAACAAAAGCTAAAGAAAAAACTAAGGGCTTCTTCTCTGGCATTTTTAAAGGAGTTAAACACGAAGTAGATGATGGTCTTGATGAAACCAAGTCTTTAATGAAGAAAGCTGAAGACAAAATCCATCGCGATGAAGAGAGAATAACGAAGCAGGTTACGGATACAGGCGCTCATATCAAAGACACTACAGGAAAAATTAAGGATGATATTATTGTGGCCGGTGTTACTGGTAAAGAAACAGTTACTGATATCACTGGAAAATTCATAGATGACCTGAAGAAAGAGGAAGAACTTAAAAGGGAAGAAATAAAGAAGGATGCAGAACAATTGAAGGATAAGTTGACTGATGCAGTTGATTCTGCTGATGATATTGCGGAAATGAGCAAAGATAAAATGGAAAAGGAAGGCATGAAGGCTAAAGAAAAGACCAAAGGCTTCTTTTCTGGTATCTTCAAAGGAGCTAAACGTGAAGTAGATGAAGCTGCTGATGAGGTCAAAGATACAGTAGAGAAGACGGCTGAGAAAATTAAACATACTGAACAGAAATTAACAGACACTGCTGAAAAACTGAAGGAAGAGGCCATTGATGCTGGCGTTTCTAGTAAAGATGCAGTACTTGATGCTAGCAAAAAAACTGGCGACATAATTACAAGTAGTGCTGAACAAGCCGTTAAAGTTACTCAAGATACTACTAAAAAAATTGTTGATGATACAAAAAAAGTTAAAGAGACTGCAAGTGAAGAGCTGAAGAAGGATGCAGAGAGCCTCAAAGATAAAATAACTCATGGCAAAGATGCAGTTATTGATGCCGCTGAAGCAGGTAAAGATAAAATTGAAAAAGATGCAACGAAAGCCAAGGAAAAAACCAAAGGTTTCTTCTCCGGAATTTTCAAAGGAGCAAAACATGAAATCGATGAGGCTGCCGATGATGTCAAAGATTCTGTAGAGGAAACTGGAAAAAAAATTAAAGAAGGCGAGCAGAAATTGACAGAGAAGGTGTCAGATGCCAAGGAAAATATAACTGATAGTGCTGGAAAAATTAAAGAAGAGATTATTGACGCTGGTGTCTCTAGTAAGAATGTAGTACTTGATGCTACAAAAAAAACTGGAGATGTTATTACAAGTAGTGCTGAACAGGCCGTTAAAGTTACTCAAGATACTACTAACAAAATTGTTGATGATACAAAAAAAGTGAAAGAGACTGCAAGTGAAGAGCTGAAGAAGGATGCAGAGAGCCTCAAAGATAAAATAACTCATGGTAAAGATGCAGTTATTGATGCCGCTGAAGCAGGTAAAGATAAAATTGAAAAAGATGCAACGAAAGCCAAGGAAAAAACCAAAGGCTTCTTCTCCGGAATTTTCAAAGGAGCAAAACATGAAATCGATGAGGCTGCCGATGATGTCAAAGATTCTGTAGAGAAAACTGGAAAAAAAATTAAAGAAGGCGAGCAGAAATTGACAGAGAAGGTGTCAGATGCCAAGGAAAATATAACCGATAGTGCTGGAAAAATTAAAGAAGAAATTATTGACGCTGGTGTCTCTAGTAAGAATGTAGTACTTGATACTACTAAAAAAATTGTTGATGATACAAAAAAAGTTAAAGAGACTGCAAGTGAAGAGCTGAAGAAGGATGCAGAGAGCCTCAAAGACAAAATAACTCATAGTAAAGATGCAGTTATTGATACCGCTGAAGCAGGTAAAGATAAAATTGAAAAAGATGCAACGAAAGCCAAGGAAAAAACCAAAGGCTTCTTCTCCGGAATTTTCAAAGGCGCCAAACACGAAGCTGATGAAGTCGTAGATGATGCGAAAGAGTTGCTGGAGACATCTGGAAAGAAAAAAGAGGAAAGTGAAAAAATAATAGCTCAACAGCTTTCAGAGGCAGAAAAAGACATCACTCACAGTACCAGACAAATGGAAGCTGAGATGATGAATGCAGTTGAACGAACTGGTGATGGCATTTCCAAGACTTTTGAAACAACTAAAGATGCCACTAAACAATTAATGGATGACATGAAATTAGCAGAGGAAATTGAAAGAGAAGAAATGAAGAAAGACATGGAGAGCTTGAAAAATAAAATGACTGATTCGATAGACAGTGCTCGTGATTCTGTAGAGACAACTAAAGATGAAGTAGCAAAGGAGACTACAAAGGCTAAGGAAAAAACTAAAGGCTTCTTTTCTGGGATTTTCAAAGGGGCGAAACATGAAGCAGATGAAGCAGTTCAGGATGTCAAGCATCAGGTTAAAAAGACTAGGGACGAAATTGAGAGCAAAGGAGATAAAATTACTGCAACCATTTCCGACACAAAACAAAACATTACTGACTCTGTTCTCGAAGCAGATGAGATGATGAAAGATGTAACGAAGGAAATTGGAGATAAAATCGAAAGTGGTAAAGGAAAAATAGCCGCACAAATTTCTGACAGTAAGAAACAATCTGCTGAGGCTTCAAAAGAAATTAAAGAGAGCATTATTGATGCTGCTGATGTAACTCGAGATAAATTGGACAAAGAAGCAACGAAAGGTAAAGAAAAAACAAAGGGTTTCTTTTCTGGTATTTTTAAAGGAGTCAAGCATGCATCGGAGGAAGCAGTTGAAGATACCAAGAGCTCAATTGCTAAAACCAAAGACAAGATAGAGGAAACTGAAGAAAAAGTATCGGAACAAATTTCCGATGTGAAAGAACACATTATCGATTCTGCTGAAAAAACTAAATCTAAGGTCATCGAGAGAATTGAAGGAGATGCAAAGATAGTTAAAGAAAAGACAACTGATGCTGCTGAAACTGTTAACAAAACTAAGGATGAAATTGCAGCAGAAACAAGAAAAGCAAAAGAAACGAGCGCGAACTTCTTCTCCGGCGTGTTTGAAAATTCAAAACATGTAGCGGATGAAGTGGTTGAGAGTTCAACAAAAATAATCGATAAAACACATGATTCCCTGGAAAGAGGTGAAGAAAAATTAAGCAAAGAAGTGTCAGATGCAAAAAAGACTTTAACTGACGCTACAGAAAAAACGAAAGACAAAATCATGAGTACTGCAGTTGCTGGTGAAGAGGCTGTGGTCGATACTGTGAAAGCCACCGATGATATGATTTCAAGTACCCACTCAGAAGTGAAAAAAGATGTGACAAAAACTAAGGACGAAACAAAAGGTTTCTTCTCTGGCATTTTTAAAGGAGCTAAGCATGCAGCTGACGAAGTTGTTGGGGATATGAAAGAATTCATTCATGAGACTGAGAAGATAGCGAAGGAAGATGAACAGAAGCTATCGAAACAAAAGCCCGGAAAAAAAGTCCCATCAGCTGACAATATCGAAGAACTTGTGGTAGAAACGAAGAAAGATGATGAGAAAGCTCTGAAAACTCCTGACATTTCATCAAAAGAAAAAATAGAAAAGGAACTTCAAGGTGAGAAAAAGCACAAAAGTAGTCCAATTTTTGGAATTTTGAAACGCACAGATGGTACAACTTCTTCTGTAGAAGAATCACCCGATAATATGGTAGATGTTCCCCTCACAACAGATATTGACGCTGATAATTCTGATATTAATAAGGCAAATAAGAAAAAAAAAGATAAAAGTGGAAATTTCCTATCAGGAATAATTAAAGGAGCAAAGCACGCTGTTGATGAAATTTCAGAGGATGTTAAAGAATTCTGGGATGAAACTAAAGAATCTACTAATGAAGAAGATGTAGCACCGGTTTCCATTGCCAATGATACTAAATCAGCAACATTAGAATTTTTAGAAGATACTCGTGCAACCGCGTCAAAATTAGACGATAAAATATCATCAGTCGAATGTTCTCCGTCAGTTTCTTTAGGAATTACATCAGAATCAGAATCTCCCGATGGAAAATCAAAGAGTGTAATATCGCATATAGTGAAAAGCGCTAAAGTTGCTACAGGCAAATTATGGGAGGATTCAGGTAGTTATGATATCTCTTCCCCTCAGACTAAAACAGATAAAATTCATGATAAAACACAAGTTACACTGGAGTCTTTCGGTCCAATTAAAATAGAATCGAGTGAATCTAGTTCAGATGGGAAAACAGTTTCACGCATTCCACAAAAAATAAGTGCAATAGGTGATTTTGATAAAGAAATTAGAGTAGTTAGTACTGAGATGCCATTGAAAAGAGAAATAGATGATAGGGATAAGGCTATAGGGCACCTTGAGCCTCATTCACAGAAAACCGTCACGACAATCGTAACAAAGTCGTCTACGAGGACGACAATGTCGACTCCGCCACCCAGCCCCGACGAGCTCGGTGACAGTAGAATTAAAGGTATCTTCCACTGATTGATTGTGTTATATATACATATGTATTACATACCAGCTGTGTGTAACATGTATAATTTTCATTAAGTTATTTTTAATGCTTTCGATATTTTTTTTAACTTAACATTATTTTTTTAATTTTATTATTAATTATAGTTTTATTTTACCTCAAGTGGACCCAATTAACGGAATAAATTTCTAGAACCAACATTAAATGGATAAAACAAAACGCAAATATCATTCATTAAAAATTCATTAATTCCAATATTTATTAATTAATGCGCAAGAGATATGGATCTTCCTGGAACAAAAAAAAAAAAAAAACAAATTGTTAATTGCGTTTATTCAACTGCGACTAACATTTCTAATTTTCTATATTTTTCTTTTTTTAAATGCATGATTTCCCCAATTAATAAAAATATTACTTTATTTTTCAGTTTATTACCACAGCTTTTTGAATTTGCATTTTTAGTTGTTTTTCCTCCACTTATGTGGTGTCTACGGAACACAAATATCTTGTACATAAATGAAAATCTCGAATTCCATTAATTTTCATCCTTCATAACAACAAATAAACTAAATCATTTCCTGGAAAAGAAAAAAGAACCGTTTGAATAGGAATTAATTGAATGAAAGAACGTATTTTAATTGTTTAACGACAGTAAGTAATCTCTGTCATTTAATTAACAGGAAAGCCCACGGTCTAGCGAAGCATGTGAACCAAAGTATGCCAGGGATCTTCATCACCATCATCCTAATCACTATTGTTCGAAATTCACTGCTTTAAATGTTCATTCAATCCTTACATATTATATTAATATTCCATTTCGATGGGTTTTTACAGATGTAACGGAGGAAGCTGCTAAACGTGCTCAGAGCATAGCGGATCAGACTCATGAAATTGAAGAATCAGGTAAAATTTGTGTATCAATTTAATGATAAAATCGAAAGTTTAATACTCATTTTAATGAGACCAAATACAATCGTAAGTCAGGGATTATTGGATTAAATAGTTAAGCTCTTCGAATTGTTTTGGTACCCTCATTTATATTTAGCTTTATCTTCCATAGTTAGCACTTGCTGACGCTTATCACACTAATATCTAATGAATGCACTTCACTGAAAACTATTCTATTAAGAAATAAATCAATAATTTCTAGATGATCATGAAAAAAGTAATTTCGTCTATTTTTAATCTTTAATAAAATCAGTGAAGAGGATTCTGGAATAATCAACACATCATTTATCATGCATATATATATATATATAAATATATATATATATATGCATTTAAACACGATAAATTCCACATTAATGCCAATCTAAAATCTAATGATACTCCTTACTGACTAGTGTTATTGTTCCCTCACTAAATTTCTTAATGGTCTCAGCCTTGTTTCGCAACAACAAAAATAATCTCATAAAAAATATTAAATAAATTTAAAAAACGTGAAAAGTCGATTAATTACAGTTGGGCTAGTAACTAAAAACTTAATTAGTGTGTATCAATGTGCTTTATGCCCTTGTTCCTGTTCATGTCCATGTCCTCTTGGATGGATTCAGCTGTGATTGACGGGACTGATTCATCTTATCTGAAAAAAAAGTTGGATCTCAATCTTGGAAACGACGTTAATCACCTACGAAAAAGTGGAAAGCTGAATAAAAATGAAGAATTGAATGAAAAGACTGAAATTAAAGATTTTCCAGTTTCAATTACACAAGATGATGATCATAAACTAAGCACTTCCATTAAAGAATTGACGAGTGACTCCATCAGCATTAAAAAAGGGTCAATCAATCATACAGAAGTAAGTACAACGATAATAACCGAAATAATACCAGCATCAACGTCGAAAGAAGACTCCAGTACGAAAGAGTTGACGATTAGCACAAAAAGCTCATGGGAATCATCATCAAAATCACGTGATAATCCTGAAAATTGGGAGAATCGAGAATTTTCTTTGGAAACATCTCCCGATTCTGGTGATGTTGGATTCACCAAAAATAGTGATTCAAGACAGGAATTACCAAGTGACAGCGACAGCGATGGCTCACCAAGAACTCGCAGAAGATCATTGAGCAAAAGAAGGACAATTGGCAGCTCAAGTGGATCAGATGTGGCTCTTCATGAAGGTGCTGAACTTTCGCCATTAGAGGACGACCAAGGTACCACAATAACAGCTAAAACTTCTAAGTAAGCGATGTATATGTCCTGCTAAATAAAATCAGCTCATTTATCCTATTCATATCCAATCCAAATGCAATAATGCTCATCCTATTGAACAATCCAGCTTTATGTGGGTTTTCGTAAATGTTCATATTTCTTATTTTTAATTGCTTGCTAATTCTAATGCTTTCCTAATTATTCTATATGAAAAGGTAAAGCATGTTGAAAGGCTTAAGTTTGCGTATTTCAACGGAATATTTGTCTTTGGGCATCTCTAATTAATGTAGGAACGAAGCGATATCTCTTTTGTTAGATCCTGAATTTTTATGGGTTCATGAGGCCTCAATATTATATCAACATCGTGGTAGCATAAATCATAAAACCCAAGGGCTTAGTAGCTTAATTACAATCATATTGAAGATTATTATTATCATTATTCTCTTCATAAAACGGAAGTCATCGGTGGGGAGATGGTACTGTTACTTTTGGCTCTCCCATTTCTATGCCTTGTAAATTAATTCCGAATTTTTAATGAGCTTGGTGAAAATAATTAATGTACCTTCTCTCTGAAAAGAAAATAAATTCAAAAATTATTGGAGAATATATAATTTTTGCGTGGAATAGTCAAGGTGAATTCAAATCCATTGACGGAATCAGGATTGACAAGCTGTCCCTTAGATACCGCATACAGCCCTAACAGGATGAGGACAAAAGGTATTTCAAGATACATTTGTTGGCTCAGCACAGCAGCAGCAGTGTTGGTCGGAGTAGTTTCACTTTATTTTGCTCTGGAACCTAGTGTACAACATGTTCTATCGAGTAATGATCCGAGACAAACTGGGTACGGTCGACACGTTTTTTTTTTTTCTAATTCCTTTGATCATTAGTTTCATCGGAATCAATTTGATTTTTTTCTTTTTTTTTCTGTGTAATTCATAAAAATCGAAGAAGAATAGAATAAATAGATAAAATCCGTTGATTAAATCCCACAAACGCGCTAGTTTCTACCAGATAAGTTTACAATAAATTGAGATAATTAAACTTATTGTAAAATTCATTTGATGCATGATTTTATTTCAAGTACATTGTATAAAAATATTCACTCTTCTAATAATGCATGTTGCATTTTTTTTATTTCTAGATCTTAATGTAGTGAGCTGCACCTATTTTATTAGCTTAAAGAATTGAAAAATATTAATTTTTTATCCATAAATATGATATTAATTAGAATATAATTATAGTCTGCACGAAATTGTTTTTTTTATTCTCTTGTGTTGTTCTAGTTTGCTTTTTCGTATTTAATCCTCTGAAAAAAAAAAAAAACATACAATAGTTACTTTTTATCCTTCTATAGCTCCTATGACAAATTTATTTATAATTCAAGATAAAGCTAAAATGTAGAGGGACCAACCATCATATTTGCGATAAGTCATAAGTCAATTAGAATTGATAGACGAATAATTAATTTAATTTTTTGATAATTAATATGGAAATATTATAATTCGTCTAACAATACTAATGAAAAGTAGATAATTATAAACTGATAATAAAAATCATAGGAATAGAATTTAATTTTAATTGAATACAATAATAACTGATAGTTTAAATAAAAGAATAAAATTAATTGATACGACTGTTATTCTATGATGGTTACTTTATAAACAGGAAAATATGGGATAAAATTTACACATCTCATTTTACCCCATTATTTTCCTTCCTATAATGGCTTAAGAAGCTTCACGTAATTATTAGTATTGAAATTATTTTATGGCATTAGAAGGCATTCAATACAATTAATAGAAGCAAAGAAAGATAAATCGTTATTTGAGTGAAAACGAAGTACATAATAATGTTTCGTATTGCCAGTCATATATATTTTTTTAATTTTTATTATATGTCTAGTATTTTGACCCTCATTTGGGCATGATGTGTAATTTTTAAAAAAAATATACATAAATTATCGAGAGGAAGAGACAATAATTCTCTACATTAGAACAATGAATAATTTTGGAAAAATAAAAAATAAAAAAGAGGAAATGCTCATTACTTATAGTAATATATCTAAATGAATCATGCAAATATCAGGAATATTCTAATAAATGTAATTGTGTTATGTTCTTCTTATGTTATGCAGAATCTGACTTTATGCAACACAGTGAACCATCCTACGTAGAAACAACAACAACAGAAATAAATCCAATAACAAACGAAAGGTATTTAAAAAAAATTGATTAATGACGATTTTTAATAGGTCAGAAATAGTGAATAAAAAATATATAAAATGAAATTTTTAGAATAACGAGAACGACGAGAATAACGACATCTACGGGTACAACAGCAGGAGTAGCAGCAGGTGGTGGAAATGATGAGCTCAGAGAATCGATGCAGAAAATAGTAGACCAATTCATGACAGAAGAGAGAAGAGGCCAGTAAATTAACAGGACTGCTTAATAATATATGAATAAATCAGCGAAAATTGGTGTAGTTAAAGAAAATGAATTCCTCAAAAAACAGATTGACTTTTTTTCAATTGATTTAATCAGTATTTTGTAAATTTATTTTATTTAGTTTGAAATTGAGTAATTTCTATCTGATGTTCCTAAGTATGTATTAAATGGCCTATCCTGTATGTTTTACGTCATCTAGAATGACTAGTTGTTATGCTAGTAATTTCTACGCCAGGTCATGATCCTAAATAATGGTCTATTCATACTTAATCAAAGATTAAGGACAATATGGGATTTTCGTTTTTTTCATTTATCTGAATCATATGAAAGTGAACAGCTAATTTGCACGAAAATGAAACACTTGCTACCATAATTATTAAGAGATTTTTTAAAAATGTTTCTTGGGCTTTTGCTTGCAATTTCAAAAGGGAATAAAATGCTTCACCGCTTCATGATACTAAAAGTTCCAATTGAATGAAAATAATTTCATCGCATCAGCAAATGTGTAAATTTAAGAGAAATGAGATGAATTTTATTGATCTTCATATCGACTATATATGGCATTCGTAAATTTTATCATTGAATAATCAATATAATGTACATTTTTCGTATTTGATAATGATTGTCCCAAATGAAACTTCAATTGAAATGTATATTATCATTATTTTCGTATCTTAATATTCTTAATATCTTATATTCATAAATATTATATAAATTAAATGCTGTACACTGAACGTAGCATTATTTCTATTTATGCAGAGAAAATGAAATTTTTAATTGATCAATCATGACAAAAATCTCCTATTTTGAAAACATGCTTCATTGATTTTGTTTTTGAGGAAAAGGTAAATTATTTTGAAAGCTAAATTAAAATAAAAAGAAAATGTTAAAGTATAATAGTTGAATAACGAATACCATTTAGGCTTTCGTTGTGTTTCTATAATTGAAAGAGAAATGAAAAAAAAAAATTATGGAATTAGCATGTATTTCAAATTCATATTTAGAGATAAATTATTGGCGAATATGCGGTCGCAAATGAATCAAGAAAAAGAGAAATGTTCTAGATTGAAGATATTCTATTAATAATATATTATAATATATTGTATTTGATGAACTATGACTGCACATTCAAAATTTATAAATTATTGTACCTATATATGTCTATGATAAATTGGATTCAATAGACTTGCCTAAGGACCAAAGGCACAATCACAAATTTTTGGATTATTTATTACCCCATTTCTCCTCCTATTAATGTAAAAAAATAAATTAAGTAATCTTTATGAGACTAATTGTTGTTTTATTTTTCACATTGAGAATTTTATAATTTTTATTACCAGTTTATATTATAATAGGTCGTTTGCTGTAAAAGTTTTATTGCAATTTCCTACAGTTTCCTTGAATAATCATCATACATACGATTAATTAATCGATTATGAAGAGATCAAAACAAGAATGGAAAAAAAGAAAATAATAATGGTGATTTATTTTATAGATACAATAATCAATTATATATTCGCAAATTGAATCTAGATTTTGTCATAACTTTTCCTCGGTTGTTGGCATTCAATAATTTTGTTCAGCTCTGATTATGTAGCTTTCACTATACCGCCATAACTCATCAGATCTAGAATGATAATTTATTTAATTACAGATGAAGATATTTGAAAAAATAATAATAATGCCAATGCTTACGTTATCGACGTCATCCTCATCATCATCACTGATTTCATCACCAAATTCAATGTCCTCGTCGAAGCCATCTTCCACGAATGTAACAGTATCATTGATACGCACTGAAAATTAAAGATAATATATTGAATTAGATATTCCAGAGAATAAATAATTATTTTCTTACCAGTTTCTGGGAACTCTCCGTATGTCTTTAGATTTCGTGCCTCATCCGATGTGTATTTGAGGATAACATCAGCCTTGGCATCCTGATAATCACGAAGTCCTATCAGTATGATATCACCTTGATTAATCCAAACTTTTTTACGGAGTTTTCCTCGTATATGACACAATCGTTTCACTCCATCGAAACACATTGCTTCGAGTCGTCCATTGCCTAACATTTTTGTTACTTGTGCGTACTCTATCAATTAAAATATATAATCATTAATAAATAAATAATGATGATGAGATATAAATTGTGGAAAATTTGATAATTACCTTGACCATCTTCTTTGAAAACTAACTCTCGTTTTTCAGTTTCATTCTCGTTCTTTCCTCTCCTACGATTCTTACCTCCCTTTCCTGTTAATTAATTTCAATAATATTAATCAATAATTCGAGGATTAAATAATCAATATGAAAAAAAAATTAGCAATTGGAATTTTTCAGTAAAATTAATTCAATTTTAAGAATAATCAAATTTTCTTTGTCACTAAATTTATTAAACTGAAGAATAATTGACATAAAATTTCTTTTTGTCACACAACAGCTTTCTGAGGTTAGTCCGATCTAACCATTATTTTCCATTGAAAACTTGGAAAATTTCAAAGTTCAAATTAAATCTAATATCTCAAAATACTAAAGTTATTATCATTATTAAAATTAAGTTATAATTACCTTTATTCTTCGGCATTGTGAATTAATGAGCCAAAAAACTTTAATAAATTAATGTCAGAGTAGTGAAAGACTTCAGTCACACTCAGCACTGCCAAAGGAAGACCAATGAGGCATTGACAATAAAATTAATATGGGAAATTCAGAGTCAAAAAACCTTTTATAAAATCATTGTTTATTTATTTTTTCTAATTTTCATGTGCCAGAAGAAGTTTGATGATTAAAAAAATAAAATTCATCGACTTTTTCAATATGAACTTGACTAGTTTTAGACAAATGGAAATTGTGACGTCATAATTGTCATTTAACGGTAAGATTTAATAGTTCAGAAACGAATGGGAATAATGTCAAATGTCATTGTTCGGGATAATTTTGCGTCTTTTGGTTAAATTGTATCTTTAATATCAATGAACACAATTTTCTAAGGATATTCATGTTAAAAAAATGGCAAATCTCGTGCAGAGTCCAAGCACTGCTTTGAAATTGAAAAACAAAGAAGCTGCCAATAAAATTAAGTATGGAAGTCCAAAAATTCAACAGGTCTTGAGACAGGTTAGATAATAACTTTAAAATTTTTCTAATAAATCATTTTCATTCTTTCGTATATTATAAAAATGAGGTAAAATGTTCTCTTGTATTTTTTTCCACAGCGATGTAGAGACAGAATGCGAGAAAAACGTCGAGAATTATTCAGTGCAAGAAGAATTGGCTTATCAAACGATGTTGATGTTGATGAAACTATTCATGATGCTCTAACAGAAATTGTTCGTCAAGAAATGAGCAGTTTAACTACAAAGACTGTTGATGATGCTATTAGTTCTTCTACCCTGTTAGATGAGCCTCTGAGTGAAGAAGAAATATTTGAATTCGAGAGAGAATTATTGGAGGAAGAAGGTTTTTTAATTTTTATTATGAGAATAATTATTATGGAGCCATATTTTATCCCACTCATATTTTTCCCCAACAATTTTTTACAGAGCAATGGATTCTGCAAGAATATGATAAATTATGCAACAGCGAAGATTATATGCTGAATTTATACGTCGAGGAGAGTCTCAAAGAAACTGTTATCTGTCCAATTTGTGAGAAATCCGAACTTATGGAAACTACAAGTGGATTAATTTGTACAATTTGTCATTTATGTTTACCACCGAAAATGAATTTGCTTCAATTATCATCTATTATGAAGAGCCAATTAAATGCTCATGCTTCACTTTGTTCTGGACAAATTTCATTCGTAACTGTACCAGAAAATGATTCACTCTCTTTGTATCTCACCTGTGAGACCTGCTCCTCTTTTTCATTAATTTTATAAATTACATGGATAATCGTGATTTATTTATAAAAAAAATAATAATAAGTAATAGGTATTAATGATTAAGGATTTTCTGTGAAAATAATTGTCATTATGTCATTCAATTAAATAATTTATCATATTTTCTATATAACTACTGAAATTAATAGTTTAATTTTTTAATATGCCATGCTCTCATTCTACTGACTACAGCAGCGCTTATTATTCTCTGCAACCACGGGCAACATAACCTCAAACTCTCAATACCCCTGCATCCTCCTCATCAGTAATGACAACAATAAACAGTCCCCGATTAGAAGTGCAGTGGTCTCCAGTTCACTACAACAAATTCATAACCTGGGGCACCGAAATATGTCTCTACGAAGTTGGACAAATCAAAGACATCGTCAGATCCTCATGTAAGCATTAAAATTATCTCCAAAACAAATCACAAGACTAATAAATATTTCCTCTAAAAAAACAGGTAAACGAATTTCTGAAAAAACCGTTGCCCATCAATTAGCAACAAACTCGAGTCATCCATACGTCAGATGCATCGACATTTATCCACAACCAGAACCCGATATTCTTCTGGCAGTTGGTCTAGCTAATGGAAAAGTTGTGCTAACGACATTCGGCCCTTCGGCCTTTGATTCCCTCGGTCTGACCGGTAAAGAATTACCCCCAAAGCACGCACGACAATGCAACGCAGTCTCCTGGAATCCAATAGACCCAAATTTAATTGTCTGTGGCCTCGACAAATACCGAACGGATCATTCAATCCTCTTATGGGATGTATTGCGCAATCAGAACTCAACGCCATCAGCAGAACGTCAATATCATCATGGAGTTGTTCAGACAGATCATGCTACAACACTTCGGCCAGTTACCGAAGCCGGAGTCTCTGAAACTACTCATTCCCTCAGTTGGTTCAACAATGAATCCCGCTGCATTGTTGCTGGTGTCAATAATAAACAACTCAAGATCATTGACTTCAGAGACTCCGTAAGAATTGTCAACACTACATCAACCAAAGCCGTTTACAGTGTCTCCGTTAATCCTCATAATTCTTATCACGTAGTCTCGCACTATGAGAATCAGATAACAATTTGGGATATGAGATACTTTGAAAAGCCAGTTTTAACACTTCCTCAAAGTCGACAGATTATTAAAGTACTCTGGTGTCCAACTCGACACAATCTCTTGGGGACAATTCAGAAGGATTCAAGTGCACTGCATCTTCATGATATTCAGCATTGTGGAAACAGTATTAATACCGGAGGAAATGCAAGAGACGATAATAATGGAATTGTTTCCGGTCCAAGTGTAGTTGGAGTCGGAGTTGTTGTTAATGTTGGAGTTGGCAGTGAAGAGACTGAACCAGGAGCATTAGAAAGAACTGTCATGCCGCCTTGGCCCTCTTTTCCCACGAGCTTTTCATGGCATCCGAATCATGTTAATAGGCTTCTAGCCATATCGCATCAAGGGATTTTGAGTGATTACACGGTTTACGAGAGAATCACAGTAAATTGGTCAACTCGTTCGCATTTATCATGGAATCATGCCTCAAAGTCTGTGAAATTCATCAGCAGCTCTGATGGAATCTACAAAAGTTTTGATGATATCGCTATTTTAATTAAAAAAAGAGCATTAACTGATTACGGTTTGCTGACTGAATTATCGCAGAATGGCGACTTGGCGGAGAATGAACAGCTGAAGAATTTATGGCAGTGGCTCTATTTGAGTCGATCACTAGTTGAAGATGGAATTATAAATTCAGGTGATAATAAGCATCCAGGAGTGAGAACTGTTCTTAAATTAGATGGATCGAATGAATTCATTAAATCAGAGTTAATAAATCGGCCCTGGTCAGATATTGGATCAACTCATACAGCTAAAATTTATAAATCTCCAGATCGTGATAAGGCACTCCAATTATGCGGCTGGAGATTTGATTTTCAGAATAAAGAGGCACTCAGTGATGAGAGAAATAATTTATTTATTGAAAGATTAGAGAGAGAAGGTGCTTATGCTCGTGCAACAGCTATTTCAGTGTTTAATTTGTGCTTGAGACAGGCAATAGAAATTCTGAATAAAGGTGCTAATAAAATGTCTATTGACACGAATTTGAATATCGTTGCAATGGCACTCTCCGGATTTTCTGAAGACAGAAACAGTATGTGGCGAGAACTTTGTTTAAAGTCAAGATCACAATTATCGGATCCTCATTTGAGAGCAACATTCGCATTTTTGACTACAGATAATGATTCTTATGAAGCTGTTCTCAATGAAAAAGGCGTTGCCGTTGAGGATCGAGTGGCTTTTGCTCTTATGTTCTTATCAGACTCAAAATTATCGGAGTATTTAAAAAAATTAACGATTAAATTGACGGAGGAGGGTGATCTGGCTGGATTTTTATTGACTGGTGCAACGATGGATGGAATACAATTATTAAATCGATATTTACAAATAACTGGAGATGTGCAAAGCTGCAGTTTAATTGCAATCAGAGCACTGTCATCAAAACTCCTGCAAGAAGATCAAGTACAGGTTTGGATAGAGAGCTACAGAGGCCTGCTGGATGCCTGGAAAATGTGGAATCAACGTGCACATTTTGATATTGCCATGAGATCATCAACCAATGAAAAACCACCGCAACAAGTCTATATTTCCTGCAATTTTTGCGGCAAAAGTATTTCAGCATTTATGCAGGGACTGAGTAGAGCTAGAGGCCCTTTCGGAAGACTCGGAAATACTTCGAATAAATTAAAAATGTCTTCTTGTCCAAGCTGCCGGAAACCTTTACCAAGATGTGCCATTTGCCTGATGCACATGGGTACTGTCAGCGGATTTCAAGCAATTATTACTGGCGTTGGAAATGCTATTGCTAATAGGACTGATGAAGATAATAAACTTACGGAATTTGGCAATTGGTTTACTTGGTGTCAAACGTGCAGACACGGAGGCCATACTGATCATATTACTCATTGGTTTGCACAGCATATTGAATGTCCGGTTACTTCATGCACGTGCAGATGCTTCTCTCTGGATGCTTCTTATGCTATTGGTGTTAATACTACACTTTAATTTTTTGACTCTACGAGCGAAGTCATGTATCATATGTATATTAATAATAATAATAATAATAATAAGACTTTATTACGTATTTTACGTTATGATAACATTTATTTTCAAGACTTTGTTGACACTTCGAGGATTCTAGATTAGATGCCAAAGGCTCTCTGTAAGCCACGGTGATTTCCCAATTTGTAGTTTTGGATAATTAGAAAATCCTCGTAATGTGCTTTCTCTGAAGGAACAAGTGTCTTATTAGAAATATTGGACATAGGTTTTTTTTTCATAGAATTGAATGAAAATATTTACCAAAGCCTGCGAGTTGCTCTGCTGAAAAACAAATACAACAAGATGCACTGATAGTAGTTTTTGAGTTTGCCTTTCCATGTACTTCTACAGAATCTCCAATTTCTCCAGTGAAAGGCTCCGGTAAAGATACATTAATTATCACATTATCTGTCGTTGTCACCTGAATTCCAGTCTGATTGGAGCTTATCTGTTTGGACAATGTTTATTAAAATTTAATGGAGAAGAAGTAATGCTTGTTGGAAAAAATTGATTTACCTTGGTAACTGTGGCGAAAACAGTCACTTGCTTGTGAATATTCTGACTGAGAGTTCGACCATTCACACGAACCCTCATTTTGCCAGTTTTATTTTCAATTATATTCTCAAGGAGTCAAAATGAGCAAACCGTTGAAGAATAAAAATAATGCCTGCAAAATGCGTTCCCGAATATATTGTACCACGAGATTTGCGACCAATGGCGTAACGTTCTATGGGAAATACGTGAATGTTATTGGTCAAAATCAGAGGAGAGGAAATAAACATGAAATAATGTGAAAATTGACATTATTTTCCATTTCAATCTCCGTCACCTCCGTTCAGTGCTGTCACCTGGCGAGAAAAAAATCTTAGTTTAATGCTCTGGACCAATGTCGAGAAGGGGAAGCCATTCCTAACCTCAAAGGCCTGAAACTATACATATGTTGGCAAAACCATATACTTCCTATGATACCGCGATCTCCAACCATACCTATCATCATCGCATATACATATATATATAGGTATATTATATATTATCATATACATATATATGATACGTAACGCTACGCCATAGTAAATACATAATGGTGATGCCAAGCAGTGCCAAAAAGAAAAAACACAACATTTTATAAAATGATAGATAATCATAAATTACCAATTTTACCGTAAAAATAATTATTCAATGTAATTGCAATTAAGTGCAATAATAATCAAGTGACAATATTTTAAAGAAAAAGGCTTTATGGAAATAATCGATAAACAGTGAACTATTGTCTGCCCTCCTAGTGATTTAATCCCTTTTTTGCATCGCAAAATAAAAGGCACATCAGATTGATTACTCAATTTTCATTATAAAAAAAAAAAAAAAAAAAAGGCAAAATCGACAATACATACATAGTGAGTATGATGATAAAGATTTTTTGAAATTTCATCTCTTTATTTTGATTTTATCTACAATTTTCAATTGAGTGAATAAAAAAGACGTGATTATACGGTTAATATGGACGACGAAGAGGGATCATCAAGTTCTGGACCTATGTCTTCATTAAACAGTCTGTTTTCCTTCACAAGTCCAGCAGTAAAGAAGCTCTTAGGTTGGAAACAAGGAGACGAGGAAGAGAAATGGGCTGAAAAAGCAGTTGACTCATTGGTAAAAAAATTAAAAAAACGAAAAGGAGCAATTGAAGAATTGGAGAGAGCCCTGAGTTGTCCTGGAACTCCAAGTAAATGTGTAACAATTCCTCGGAGTTTAGATGGTAGACTCCAAGTGTCCCATCGTAAAGGCCTACCGCATGTGATTTATTGCCGAGTCTGGAGATGGCCAGATCTTCAATCGCATCATGAATTAAAGCCACTTGAATTGTGCCAGTATCCATTTTCAGCGAAGCAAAAGGAAGTTTGCATTAATCCGTATCATTACAAACGAGTTGAGAGCCCAGTGCTACCGCCTGTACTAGTGCCTAGACATTCAGAATTTGCGCCAGGTCATTCGCTCCTGCCCTTTCAACAACTTCCAGAGCCAACAATGCCGCATAATGTCTCCTATTCATCCAATGGATTCAATCAAGGCTCAACAGGTCCCAGTTCAACAGGCTCAGCATCCAGTGCAGCCTCAGCTGGAAATAATAATAGTATTAATCCAACATCACCAATGTCATCAATTCCTTCAGTGGCCAGTCCAGGAAGTACAGCATCACCCAATCCACAGAGTCCTTATGGAACAAATGGACTACCAGAAACTCCACCACCTGCTTATTCACCCCCAGATGATGGATCTCAGACTGGTCCATCACCTCCCCCAGATCCCAATGCCATGGACACAGGGACTTCAGGCGAAGTTGCTCCAGTTTGCTATCAAGAACCTCCTTATTGGGCATCTATAGCTTATTATGAACTCAATTGTCGAGTTGGTGAAGTCTTTCATTGTCAATCACATTCTATCATTGTCGATGGCTTTACTAATCCAAGTAATAACTCGGATAGATTCTGTCTTGGCCAATTGTCCAATGTCAATCGAAATTCGACCATTGAAAATACACGAAGACATATTGGAAAGGGTGTTCATTTGTATTATGTTGGGGGTGAAGTTTATGCTGAGTGTCTTTCAGATTCAGCGATTTTTGTACAATCGAGAAATTGTAATCATCATCATGGATTTCATCCGAGTACTGTTTGCAAGATACCACCTGGTTGCTCTTTGAAGATATTTAATAATCAGGAATTTGCGCAATTGTTGTCACAGAGTGTCAATCATGGGTTCGAAGCTGTTTATGAATTGACGAAAATGTGCACAATAAGGTATTATTATTATTTATATAGAGCATTGTTTTTATTTTTCTTTGTATATCAATTTATTAAAATTTGCAGAATGTCATTCGTTAAAGGATGGGGAGCAGAATATCATCGACAGGATGTAACTTCAACTCCTTGTTGGATAGAAGCTCATTTGCATGGGCCATTACAATGGTTAGACAAAGTCTTGACACAAATGGGATCTCCACACAATGCCATAAGTTCTGTATCATGAGCTTAATGATTAAGAATTAATAATTTACTTACACTATGAAAATTATAAGGGAAAGCGGGTTAAAATTGGCATCTTCATTGAACCGTTATCTATTTTCAATATTCCCATTGATAAAACATGAACCTGTCTCCGTTTTACCTATGTTACTCCTGAAGCATATAAAATTAGCATGTAAGTAGAAAACTACTTGTAGATGGGGAAACGAGACTGAAATCTCACGTTTATGAAATAGTAGTCCAATATTTTTTGTCTTACGATTCTTGTGATTTGTTCCTGCAAGAGAAAATTTACTACTGCACTTGCTAATGTGTTATAGA
Source organism: Aleiodes testaceus (assembly GCA_963565655.1). Lineage (NCBI taxonomy): Eukaryota > Metazoa > Arthropoda > Insecta > Hymenoptera > Braconidae > Aleiodes > Aleiodes testaceus. Next base: position 4,550,175 of record OY751423.1, read on the forward strand.
CTAAAATGCGATTATTCAAGTGTAAAAAAAATGATACAATTGGAAAATGTTGGCCTTACACATGTGAATTCTCGTAAATGCTTCGTCAAAGTGCAAATATGTTTAGGATTAATCATTTTTTTTATATGAAAAACATGGAATATGAAGTGAATATGGAAAATATATTGTCGAAACTTCATGTCTCACGTTTTAATATTGAAACATTAAGGGAAAATTATGCTGTAATCATTCAGTAAAATCTACAAAGTGTAAATGCAGTCTTGACAATAATCCACTAACATCTACGTAAATAAACGTCGAAATAATGATTACACAATTTAGAAAAATGAAAAAGAAAAAAAAAAAAAACAGTTTTTCTCGAAATTTACTTCATAAATATTTCAATATTCTCCTTAAGAAAAAAAGAACCGAAGAATTACGTAATATTGCATTTAATTATTTTGACGTAATTCCAATAATATAATTACTTTGAAATTCAAAAAATGCTAAAATCGAGAGATAAATTATGTGAATCTCACGATTGTCATCGCATAAAATTCATTCAAATTATTTGAATGAATATTAATATATTTTTTCATTTTACATTTTCTCTATTTAACATTTTATAATCGAACCGTCCATAATTAGAAACAAACTGTTCTGTTGATTCTCTTCATAAAACTTATGGAAAGCTATCAAAAGTTAATTATCGTTACATTGTGTATTTGTAATTGGTAAATGTTTAATAATTCAAGTGAAAAACATTAAAATATAGAAGAAGAAGAAGAGGAAGAAGGAAAAGAGTTCATTATATTTCAATGTTTTAATGAAAAACAAATGGAAATTAATAATTATTATAATTATAAAAATAATGATGATGATAATAATAATAATAATAGTAATAATAAGGAATAGGGTTCGATCTCACGATGATCTTAAGATTGAGTAGTTTTCAATTTTTCGCAGCATAAAAAAACATTTCTTCATCAAAGCATTTGAATTTCTTATGTTATTAAAAAAAAAAAACCATTCGCTTTTGAAAATGATGTAAGTTCTTAATGTGCCTTGCTTAACACATGTTACTCTGCAAAAAGCGAGCTCATTGAAATATTTCGTTCCCATATATGTAAGCGTTCAAGCGCTCATGTGTTATTGTGTAAATTGGTGTAAAGGAGAGATGAAAAAGAAAATGATGATATGTAGATGTAATACATAGTAGGATTTAAAAAGAAGAGATAATGAAACAATTGTGTCTTTATAAATTTTATAATTTTGTCGGTGCATACTTGTGAATCCATAAAACTACATTTTTCAATGGAATTTATTGTTTATTTATTCATATTGTTAATTACACTCACCTGCTATATTTATTCCATAAGTAATTCCATTTTTTCTTCATAATATGATACACTAGTTTTTTTTTTTTTTTTGCTATCATCAAGTGTTGCAGATTCTGGAGCTCTTGAAGTGATCAAAACATGTGACTTTATGATGAATGGATTAATTCATTGAAAAATTTAAGAGTTGAAGTCAAGTGTTAATTTAAATGAAAAAAAAAATAATAATAATATATTTCTAGAAAGATAAGAGACATAATTATTATCTTGATTAACAAGTTCATGTGTATTACTTTATTCATCTGAATTTTTTTCTACACGCACGCGTTACTCCATTTATCTATTTCAATTGGAAAATTCAAATTGTATAAATTTGTTGTTGTTGTTTTTTTTTTTTGTTAATTACCTATGAATTTGAACATACAGTTTTTGAGATGGAATCGCGCTGAGTAAAATCAAGAGAATTAATAAGAAATGCAAATGAAATGCAGAAATTAAAAACATATTGTTAATTTAATCATCTACATTTCAATTTAACTATTGAATCTGAACTCTCAAAAGATTCGAATAAACACATTCTTTTCAGATATGTTTTTCCACCTTATGCGTAATTAATCTTTAACGCATTATAATTTTCATTCGTGAATGCACATTGAACATTCTTTTTTAGAGATGATTGCAGTCACAGTTAACTCGATTTACTATCATTTCATACATTTCACGTTCTTATATTGTGTCTTTTTAATTGAATTTTCAGTCAAATTTCAATTTACCAAATTTTTGTGTGTAGGGAAAGGTGGGGTAAAAAATCCACAAGGGGTATATTACTAGAAATCGAGAGAAATATTGGAGATAGAATTTTTTTTAAGATTCCATCGGAAAGCTGAGGAAATTTTAGGTGGAAAACAAGTGTCGAAATTAATTTTTTCAAGTTTTTGGAAAATTCGATTTTTTTCACCCAGATATCGCCAAAAAAGTGATTTTTTCAAGGTAAACCCCTTCAAATCTGTGTGAAAAAATCGAATTTTCAAAAAACTCGAAAAAATTAATTTCGACACATGTTTTCCGCCTAAAATTTCCTCAGCTTTCCAATGGAATCATCAGAAAATCGCTATCTCCAACCGTTCAATCAGAATGTCCATTTTACCCCAATCTCCCCTATTGCTTCTGGATTTTGTCTATTAATTTTTGGATCTCTCTTATTCGCAACAACTTAGCGCCGTTACTTCATTATTCATCTTTTATCTCATGATTATTAATTGTTACTCGGCTGCTCGTCCGATGAATGTTAGAGGACTAAACATTTTCCATGAGAAAGAGGCAAAACTAATTATATTCATAAATTCATTTTCCAAGATTTATAATTTTTAATTTTTTAAATTACTCCATTACGTCTCATTCTCTTCTACAATATACGGATGTCGGATCGTCGATCGCAGTATGATAAACAAAAAAAAAAAAACATTATCCTTTTGCCATTGAAATTATTATTAAATAAATAATTTTTAATGAGAGCATATTCACTCGAGGAGTATCAATAAGAGGGGATTGGAAATGAATAAACAGTGATAATTAATTGAATACTGGAAGCCTTCGTAAATAATGAAATTATTACAAACATCTCTTGCATTCCTTCAATTCATAGGCAGCTGGGCAGTTTACGTTAATAAAGTTCTCGTTTTTCATCGCTTTTTCTGCTACTGCAGTTCATTCAATTATTTCAATCAGGGGAAGGTGGGGAGAAAATAGACATAGTGTCCTTTTTAGCCCATCTTCTCCTCTGTAAGTCAACATTGATAAATAAAGGCTCGAGGCGTGAGGCAGTTCAGACGCATGAACATTACAGAAATACAAACATTTCTATATTATTTTTAAATTAAAGATATTTCGTTGGCTCCATTGACTCCTGGAATGATTTTACGTCTTCAGGATTTTTTTTTTTTTTTTAAGTTAACAAAGAAAAATCGTCGATTATTGGAGAATTTGTGATTTCTTTTAATTTTTCATTTAAAAACACATAAATTAAAGAATTCTTCATTGACGCTAGTGAAATTAAGGCGTATTGAATTTTGGCCCCACGCATGTGATTGCACTACTAATACTTATTGATCATTAGACATAAAAATTAGATGATTCTTTTTTAGATACTTTTTTCCCTCAATTCATTGATAATATACATGTTTTCATTTTTTAAATTCTTTTCCTAGAAAATATATATGAGATAAGCAAAAGGAAAATTAAATGAAAAACAAAAAGAATTTGTACTTTGTTCGCACAGATTAAATAATAATCTGGCGTATAGTTCCTTCAATAGTGACACATTCTATCAAATATTCACTTTAATACAACATTGTGTTCCCTAGAAACGTATGATGCAGTTCATTCAATCTGCCCTTTCTTCCCAATTCTTTTATTTCTTTTTTAAAAATAATCTGAATCAATTTTATTTCATCATAAGTTTTTTCAAGATATCTCGCATCATTACCGAGATGTCTAAAAAAAAAGAAAAGAAAAAAAACTAATGACCAAACAAAATAAACCTTCATAGTCATTTTTCGTTTATTTCTCCCATGTCTAATTTGAACTATTCAATTTCTTTACTATCATTAAGTATAAACAATGCCCCGAGAACGCCTTACAAAATCGCCGAAGCGATAGAGCGTTCAGTCCTCTGGAAAAATCGGACAACAGCCACTTTTCGTCTATTTTTCTTTTTTGTATCATCATTATAACGACTCTAATATTCTTTTCTTAGCTCGAATACAATTTAATGTCGAGCTAAACACGTCCTCGACATTCAATATTAGCGATAAATTACATTTAATTTTATTTATTTACTTAATTATTTTCCTCTTCTCTTTCATGTACTGTTTTTTTTTTTTTTCATTTTTTTTTTTTTACTAAAAACCATTTACTGTTTTCTATCAATCCACGCGGAAATTGAATGTCTCAAGATCGTTTAATATCACAGTCGTTGTTCAATTACTTTAATTATGTAATTTACGAATATCACTTTAACTTGTTTTATGTATAATATATAGTTATAGAGCATTTTCATAGTTAATAAATAGTTTATAAAATATTACGTGAACGCATCTTGATGCCTTTTTTTGTCAGATGTTGATTTAAGACCAAAGCATCAATTGTATTTTCTTTCAAATTTGATATTCAGATAAACCCCTCCGTATTTCTTTTTACTATTGACCGATTTTTTTTTTTTTTTTTAATCATTCTTCTAAATATTTATTCCATCGTCACATTAATACGTTTCTGTAACTGCAACCGTATATTATTATTTTTTTGCTCTGATATTATCAATTCTATCTCTTGAGGAAAAAGAATTATTTATTTAAAATCATTTCGACAGTTTTCGATCAATTGGGAAATTAATCAGTGTACTGATTCATTAGCTGAGAAATAATTAGCAGGGAGGAAAGTATTACGGTATCATTTCTCTTTTTTTTTGTTCTTCATTACTTTTTGCAGTTTTATTTTTTTTTTATTCTGCAAAGCCAGTTGCCAATGAACGTCGATGTTTAGGTTCAATACAAGAGATCAAAGTCAGGCATTGATCTACAATACCCATCGTTTTTTTTTAAATATCTGGTAAAATAAGAAAAATATCGCAATTTTTCACAAATTCTATCTTTGTAGCTCTCATGATTCTCTACAAAAAAAACAGTTTAATGATAAATTGCTCTATCTCACTTAGTTTACGAGATATTTTAAAAAAATTACCTTTTCGCTACTAAATTACGAATTAACACTAATTTTTTAGTAGTTTTTTCAAAATGTCCATTCATATTATATTATCCTGCAGTTCATATGCAATAATTCCCCTCTTTTTTTTATTCTCTTCGTCTTTTTCCTTCTCAGTATACAAATGCTTGAGTTTTTTCATGTTTTTTTCTGAACATTTTAAAAAATTTCCTGAGGGACGGCGAAATAAGTGTTAAAATTTTGATGAATTTGTTAAATGTTCAAATTTTTAAATGATCCTTCTATCCATAGTTATCGTATTCAAAGGATAAATCACGTTTTTCCTCATGAAAATTAATAACTATCGGTAGAGAAGTAATTTAAATATTTGACACTTGTGCTCTATAAAAGAAGAGAATCATAATAAATTGAAGAAAAAAAAACTGCATCACCAAGAAAGGCAAATTTGCAAAATTATAAATATTAATTGAATTATATTGATGATAATTAATAAGACTAATAGATCTAATAAGTTTTATTTTTAATTTCTAGCTATTTTCCTAGAAATTCAACTAAATTCGTGCATAAACTCCAATTATTTCCAATAGTCAATGGTAGGTAGAGAATTTAATGATTGAAAAGTTACGGTTTTTTTTTTTTTGCTAACTAAATTTCATCTAAGGCAAAAAGAAAAAATTTCAATTGATTATTATAGTATGTTCGTGTTTTATGATAAAATTTGAATCTATCATGGGCACTATTTGACCGTTTTATTGTGATTAACGTTTTTTATTCATAATTTGTACAGCGTAACACTCAATGATTCGTCTTTGTCTAGCGTTAGGTTGCGTTTATTTGTTCTCTTATTTGGTTATTTTTTTTATTAATTTTTTTTGTATTAAATTTTAAACTTTTGCTGTTTTCTTACCATTCATACTATATTCTCCATATAATGAAATTTGCATGTAGAGTAATGTAATAAAGTTATTGAAATAGTGGATATCCACTAAGAAAGTGGTGTGAATAAATAAATCTACTTTCCCCACCAATCAGGACCGACGTTTCCACCATTATTAGCAGTATTGTAGGATGAATTGTAATTACCTCCATAGCCTCCTCCTCCATATCCACCTAAAAATTAACATATTATTATATTTCATGTTTCATATTATAATTATCATGGTAATTTCCTCTATAATAAAATGATTTTAATGAAATTACCTCCATAACTATTTGGACGACCGGATGGACCATTGCTTCTAGTCATCCCGGAGCTCGGTTGTTGACGATAATCTCGTGCACCGAAGCCACTGCTGAAGCGTCCTCCGCTACTACCACCTCCACTTTTAGTTCCACCTCCAGGTCTTCGTGCACCTCCTGAATGTCTCGCCTCCGAAAACATATTATCCAGCCAGGAGGGTAACTCTTGATTTGCCTCAATCAAGAGAGACACTAGATCCCGAACTAAATTATGATTTTTAGTGTTAAAGAATGATGTCGCAAGACCAAGATTTCCCATACGACCAGTACGTCCAATACGATGAACATATTCTTCAACATCTCCAGGTAAATCGAAATTAATGACATGCTTAACATGTGGTATATCAAGACCACGAGCTGCAACAGCTGTTGCAACGAGAATTGGTGCTTTGCCAGCACGAAAACGTTTCAATGCATCCTCACGTTCTCGCTGGGTTCTATCACCATGGATACTTGTAACTGGATAATTCATTGAGTGTAAAAACTCTTCCAGCATATCGGCCCCTTTTTTTGTCTCGACAAATACAAGTGTGAGTGATTCAGTTGGATCCTCCTGATGATTTGCTGATAATAAGTCAAGTAGATATGAACGTTTATCGTGTTCCTCAACCCAAACGATTTTCTGAGTGATATTCTCGGAAGTTGAACCAACACGACCGACAGCCAAGAATATGTAGTTACTCAGAAAATCACGTGCGAGCATCTGTATTTCCTTTGGAAAGGTGGCTGAAAACATGAGAGTCTGTCTCTCGCCAGTTGGTGGCATTGTATCCTCTTCAACAATGCGACGAATCTGTGGCTCAAAGCCCATGTCCAACATACGATCAGCCTCATCAAGGACAAGATAGCGACAGTTGTGAAGACCAATTTTACCACGACCAAGCATATCAACGAGTCTACCAGGTGTAGCTACTAATAAATGGCAGCCACGATCAAGTTCACGCATTTGATCGCCGATATTTGAGCCACCGTAGACAACAGCTGGACGCATACGTGAACGATAAGCAAATTTACGTGCTTCATCGTATATTTGAGTTGCTAATTCTCTGGTTGGGGCCAATACAAGACCCAGAGGATACTGCTTGCGTCTACCAGATCCTGCTGAAGGTGGTGGAGCACGTGGACCACTTTCGTAAATCTGATTGAGTATTGGTACTAAAAAGGCAGCAGTTTTACCAGAGCCAGTTTGAGCGCATGCCATAACATCACGACGACTTATTATTATCGGTATTGCATACTTTTGTACTGGAGTTGGTGTATCATAACCAGCCAGGCTTATGCTATTCTTTATTATTTCTGTCAACTTGACCTCATCGAATGATGTAATGTGTTCAGGTATGTTTTCACCGGTAGCCTCAACCGGGATATCCTCATATTTACTAAAATTGATTCCTGTGTTTCCCGTTCCAAAGAGCTCCAATTCCAGGCGCTCATCCTTGGCAGTGGGAATTGTCCAATCAACCTCTCCTCTTCCACCTCTGTTTCCACCGCGATCAGATTCGTCCTTCCATCTACTTCCACCGCCTCCACCTCCCATTCCGCTGCGTGAGTCACTTCTGTTCTCTTGCCAGCGGTCATTACGCTGCTGCGGCGGCTGCTGCTGCTGCTGCTGATCCTGCCATCGATCATTTCCAAACTCACGTCTTCCAAAGTCTCTTCCATTCTCCTGTGGACGTCTGTTTCGTCCGCCAAAGTTTCCAAAATCGACATCCCGATTGTTCCGTATGTCTCTGTATGATGATCCACGGTCTCTATCATTTCGCTCAGATTCTCGATCATTATCACCGCTACGACCACCACCACCACGATCTCTTTCAGAGTATGGTCGGGCGTTTGATGAGATATTATTGTCTCCGGCTGGAGGTGCTGACCCGTTGCCTTTTTATCATTAATTTAAAAAATTATTAAAAATTCATTGGTTTTATATTTTATAGGCTAATGCCAATTGCTCTACTTACTGGGCTTATTGCGTAAAGGCGGTGGTATGTAGGGAGCCCCACTCGGTTGGCGGGAACCCTGCAAGTCCAGACCAGCTAACTGCAGCAAAAGAAATATATTTAAAATCATGGGTAAAAAAATTTCATCAATACATTTTTTTAAGTAGGAAATTTCAAAAGTTGCTAAATACATCTCTATTAAATAATTATTGATTTATTTTTAAAGAAAACTCGCACTCGCAATTTTCCTGAAAATTCCAGATTATTTGTACATGTAGCGTGCGTTTCTCACGTTCTTCATTTCTCGCATTGATCGCCGCCATTTTAAGTAGAAATAGGGACGTCACGGAAATTCGACTAAGGTTTTCATATAATAAAGATTAAAGGGCATTTTCCGAAAGCAATTGTAGAATTATTGAGGAAAAAAGAGCAATTCAATGATTTTTCAAGTTAATTTTACTCTTCTCGAAGAGTGCCCTGCATAATAAAGTCAAAGAATCTTTGAAAAATTAAGGAAATTTCATGTACGCTACCAATACAGCTATATATATATATATATATGTACTGATGAAAGTTCGAAAGAATGGCGGATTAGCGTGTGACTATTACAAAAAATTCCAGCAGAAACATAATCCAAGTTTATGATGATTCTTTATGAATTAATTAGTATTTTAAGGATAAAATGTAAATTTCTTACTTGCTGCTCTAGACCTGATCCATTTTGGTTGGCTGCATTACTCATATTACTCCGCCTCGGTGCGTAGATTTAATTTCTTTTCTGTCGTAGGTCTTCGCTCGTTTCCAATACTGATTATTATTATTTTATTGTTTTCTTCTTCTTCGATAATTTAAATGTCTAATCAAGTTGATGGGTAAACTCAAAAGGTGCACAAAAAATTAATTGCTTCTTAGGCTTATTTCACCAGTATTCACAATCACTCATTCACCTTTCGGCAAGCTCGCCGCTAGTGCTGACACAAAGGAACCTCGACGTTGCCAAGATCAAAGAACTAAACTAGAGATGCTATAGTAGTACGAGGATTTTGTCGCATAGGCGACACTAGGTACAGTGTAGTATGCCGCCATCTTGATTAAACTATTGAGCGGGAGAATTCAAACAAATCGAAAGGAGAAAAAAGGAAAATAATTGAATTTTTCATTTCTTCAATTTCTTTTTATCCTAATGTCCTAAAATTTTGGGTTAATTGTTAAAAACAAAAGGTTGGAAATGAAAATTACACATTATACTGATATTTTGTATGTTTTTCAATATTTTATTGTACCGTAAAGCACACAAAATTAATATTTTAATGTGCAGTAGTCTAATCGTCTTTCTTCGTGTCTGTCTTTCCACCACGGATTCTTCCAGTACGGCGAGCAGCAATGAGACCGATTTTACGACCAGCACTTGTACCACGCTTGACAGTGGATGCTTTACCAATATGTTGATGGTTACCACCACCGTGAGGATGTTCAACTGGGTTCATAGCAACACCACGAACCTGTAAAATAAATAGTCTTTTACATTTTTGTTATTCCTACTCTACAAATAAAATGAATAGAAGACAATGCATCAGTTAAAAAATATGTCTCCATAGAATTGCAGATTTCAAATGTCATACCATCATTTAATAAAATTAATAAAATTTAATCTATTGTATTGAATACAGACCTTTGGCCAGCAGTTTCTCTTGGCCTTATATTTGTGGTATGCCCTTCCTGCTTTGAGAATTGGCTTGTCAATACGACCTCCACCAGCAACAATACCAACCATGGCTCTGTTGTTCGATGGAATGACTTTCTTAGCACCAGAAGGCAACTTTACTCTGGTTTTCTTGCTGTCTGGATTGTGGGCAATTACAGTTGCGTAATTACCAGAGGCACGAGCAAGCCGACCCCTGTCGCCAGTCTTTTCCTCCAAGTTACATACAATTGTACCCTCAGGCATCGTTCCAACGGGCATAACATTGCCAATCTGCAGGGTGGCTGTCATTCAGAAATTAATTGATGAATTTCATTAGTTGAATGATAGGAAGGGGGAAAGAAAGGGTTTAAAGATATTATTTATGGAAGAATAAGTACCTCTCTTGCCACAGTATAAAAATTGTCCTGTGTACATTCCTTCTGGTGCAATGAAGAGTTCTTTACGGGTCTTGAACTTGTAAGGATCTCGGAAATGTACTACAGCAAGAGGTGCACCACGACCAGGATCGTGGATAATGTCCTAAATAAACAATTTATGAAAATTATCATCAAAACTAATTAAAATTGAAGATATTGTGATTAAGTTTTCGATTTATTTGATATTTAATTTTGTCAGTGTCTTCAGAAAGAGCCTCTAGTATAATCTTCATATATACTCAGGAGTAAGGTAAGTATTAGAAATCATCATTTAACTGACAATTAAATATTTATGAAAATAAAATTACGGTGGAATGAATATTACCTTGACAACACCTTTGATGTAGCCATGTCTCTCTGAGAAATCGAGAGAACGTAATTTAGGTGCTCCCTTCCTTCTTTTTGTGTGGGAGCGGAAGACAGATCCAGCTCCCTTACGTTGAGCACGAATAACACGACCCATAGCTCAGATCTGTCAAAATTATTATATAATAAATTATTATTATTATACAGTCTTTTTAAATTCCGAAAATTAAAAATTAAAAATGTGTCAAACAATGAGAAATGTGCGAGTGGTTGAGGATTAACCTCAACATCACAGATAAACATTGCAAATGCATCAAGTATTTTGTTTTTTTTTTTAATATTCTTAAAATCAAAAAGTCTACATTATGAAGATGCATTTTTCACTAATAATTATGATGGATGGTGATTACATCGTAATGATATTAACGGATTTATTATTTTGTAATTGAAGAGAAATTCAGAGGCAACGTACCGCTTGAGCTGTTCAACAAATAGAGGGAGTTGCAGAGAAACAAAATGGCGGCCAAGGCTGGATGTCAGGTCATGTGAGGTTGGGTCAGATTATTGCAGACGCAACGATGCAGCCCTAATATTTAAGAATAAGGCTGAGTTTTTCAAATCCAATTATGTGCCGCTGAAAAGTTAACGCATTCGAAAATTACGTTAAAATCGACTTTTTGGCGTGTAGTGGTAAACAAGGTTAAGTCGAATGTCACTAGACTTAACCTTGTTTACCACTGTACGCTTAAAATTTAGAAAAAAAATCGCAAAATTGAGCCAGCGGCACAAAATTGAATTTTTGAATAAAAAAAATATGTAATCGTTTGTGAATTGTTTGGTGGTGATTGTTATTTAGTTTTTATTGTTTGGTAGTTAATTGTTTAATTATTATTAATCAAATCTGCCCATGCTTTTGAATGACACATTAGAAGTGGAAGCAGAAGGGTTAAATAATTAATACCAAATGATTATAATTAATTACCATTTATTAACAAACAGAATAAAAAAATATACAATATTTTTTTTTTTTTTTTTTGATAATAATAAAGTCCACCGTGTGTAGTGATTTTAGACACACCGTTATTTTGACGAGGCAGTCATAAGTTAACCTAATCTGAAGAATTTGGAGAAAATTATAACCTATGATTTCTGTTGATGTTTTGACCGGATTTTGATTGAAGAAGAATGAGCTTTTCTGGATATTAAGATTTCATTCTGAAATTTTGAAGATTGTGATAAATTTATTTGTGATAAGATGTCGACAAATAAAAGTACTAGGGAAATATTATTGTCACTTGTGGATGATATTGAACTGATAGCAAAGTAAGGAGGGAATTTATTTTTTCAATAATTAAAGCATTAATCCAAATATAAATTGAGAAAACCACTGAGATAATAAATAAATGATTTTTCTCCACAGGGAAATGATTGAGAATACAATCGCACAGAAGCATGCTAAATTATCAACATTGGAGCACACACAATTGACAGAGCTCCTTGTCACCAAAGATCAAGAATTAAAATTGATGCTAAAACAATCGGCTGATCAAGCAAAAATTGATTTAAAAATGGATGCTCTAAAAGCTGAAGTTGAGCGACAAGATTTGGATATTCAACAATTGCAGCGACAGCTCAAAGAAGCCGAACAGATTTTAGCCACTGCTATTTATCAAGCCAAGCAGAAGCTGCAATCAATAGCCCGAGCAAATAAAAAGCCCGTTCCATCAGAAGAACTCATTAAATTTGCACATCGTATAAGTGCCTCGAATGCTGTATGTGCTCCTTTAACATGGCAACAAGGCGATCCGAGAAGGCCGTATCCAACTGGTGATTATGAGCAAATAATTACGATTTTTATTAATAAATGTCATTATTATTGAATAATAATTTTGCCTCTTTCTCTCCTTTAATTCAGATATTGAGATGAGATTAGGTTACTTGGGTAGATTAAGTGATTTACCCTTAAATGGTCAACTTCTTGGTGCACATCCAGGAATTACATCAGATCTTCATAGAACAGGACATCCAACAGGTATTTTAATTGCACAATTATCAAAATTTAATGATAGATAATTTTTAATATTTTATCATCTTTTATCTTAATTTATGTGAAAACTAATAAATTATTTTTCAGAACCACCGGCATCTTCTGCTAATCAGTTTGCCTGGCATCCATCTGGCGAAATTCACATGTCTGTGGGTGGACAAGGCAGTGTGGCAATGAATACGCATAAACAAGAGAATGAAGATGTTGAAGTGATGTCGACTGATTCTTCCAGCAGTTCATCCAGTGATTCACAATAATTATCACATTTTATCTGTTCATCTCATTATTTTGTATATTTTTCTTATTTAAAGAAATGGAGGGCTCGATTTTATTTGAGGATTATACTGGGCAGGAGAGATTGAAGTGTTTCCTCAGAGAAGGCAGTACGTGAACAGCTCTGCAAGGTCAAGGATTTATAAAATAAAATTAATTTCTCCAGATATATTATATTTTTATAAACATACCATTTCTTTATTTGCATTGAATTTTTTTTTCTGAAAGCAAATATCTCCATTCATGAATTTCACTCCAAAATGTTCACAATCACTCGATATTTCCTCAGTATTGTTGTACAATAAAAGTTCTCTGAATTTGTCTCCAGAGAAATGTAAAATATCACTATTATATGCAAGACTCATAATTTCGAAGGTATCCCTGAAAGAAAATAAATTAACATGAATTTTTGTTTAGTCATTTATTATTTAATGATAACCGATTTACCGTCTTATACGTGGAAGATTCATCAGTGATGCCATTTTCAATAAAGGCGATAATTTCATAATTCCACGACATACACGTACATAATTCTTCAAATACCATGCAAGAGAAATGTCCAATGCCTTCTGAACTTCACATGATTGTCTATAAAAGAATTTCAAAATTCTTGAGATATTTTAAAAATAATAATTGTATTTTTGATACCTGTATTTCAATGGAAGACTCAATCCTCTCTCAAGAACTGTATGATTTCCCAGATAAAGTACAATGTAAAGAGCTTCTGTCTGGACTCTTTGCTCATGGAAAGAAGCCTTCGACTCAAGATCTCGTTCATCATAAAGAACGAGAAGCTGTTTGAGGCATTCAAGCAAGTGTTGATTATTGAATTTGGGAATAAATTCTTCGATTGGCCTTTCACAAAGTCTAATAAGAACAAAATCACGATTTACATCAATAATAATTCCTAGAGGAAAGTTTCAATTGTTTTTTTCTATTTCACTACCTTTGTGCAGCATAAATATGGAATCTGACAATGGGTTCCAGGATGTTAATGCTCGTCGATATATCCATTCTCTGAATAATCATGTCTTGTCTGATTGCTCGCAGTCGATCGAATATAAATTCGTATGTTAATAACCAATCGAGATCGGAACGAGTAATAATTCTAGAAAAATGAGGAAAATTATTAGAATAGAATTAAAAAAATATTTTCATCCCAACGATATACGAACTTTGTAAATAAATATTCTATAGTAGATAATAAAACTGGGCCTGGTCTCAGTGCATTAGAGTCTTCTGTCATCATTCTCCCAGCTCCTGATCTACTGTAACTCTTTATTATTTTCTTGGCATCAGCTTTTGGGTTCTTCCAGTGTTTAGTAGTATCGTCCATCTCAAAGACATGGAGTAATCCTTCTCTCTCACGTCTAAAATTAATAAAAATAAAAATATATTAATTATTTATACTCATGCCAGATACATACAGTCTTCGTTCTTTCTCAGGACACATTGCCAAACAAGTTGCCATAATTGATTCTCCCATTTTCTCCCTTTTTTCCTCTCAAGAAAAGAAATTACACACAATAACAAACATTCAAAGCCGCCAAAATCCTTTCTGACCCTCAAAATGCTTCGGGTAAGGTTAGGTCATGACTCAAGGGTCCCCAGACAACTCGCCATATTTCTCCAGATCACTACTAATCTTCCCCCAGAAAATATCAAGTGTTTTTGAGGGGTTAGTTCCTGAAATTCTGACGCTAATTATTTTTTGTTAAAAAAAATGAAATAAGCTCTTACAAATCGTCATTTTTAATAAAAGTTCATTTGATTTAAACAATTGGTATTCTTGCAGGACTCGAAGAAGTGATTAACGATGACGACGATCAATCCTCGTGTTTTCTTTGACGTGGAAATTGGAGGTTTACCTCTGGGAAGAATTGTTTTTGAATTATATGCTGATATTTGCCCGAAAACGAGTGAAAATTTTCGGGCTTTATGCACAGGTGAAATTGGTCTGGGTAAAACCACTGGGAAATTACTGCATTTTAAAGGAATTATATTTCATCGAGTCGTGAAGGATTTCATGATTCAGGGCGGAGATTTCTCAGGGGGAAATGGGACTGGAGGTGAATCGATTTATGGAGGAACATTTCCAGGTATATATGATTAGATTAATTGGTAATTGAGTTTATTTGGAAGCATTGTCAATGTTAATGTAATTCCAGATGAAAACTTTCTACGAAAGCATGACAAAGCTTTTCTTCTTTCCATGGCAAATCGTGGTAAAGACACTAATGGCTCACAATTTTTCATGTAAGTATATGATACTCATTAATTTAATGAAATTTCTGATCTCATACTCATTGATTTGGAATAGTTCTCGAA
The DNA here is from genome assembly GCA_963565655.1 of Aleiodes testaceus. Taxonomy (NCBI): domain Eukaryota; kingdom Metazoa; phylum Arthropoda; class Insecta; order Hymenoptera; family Braconidae; genus Aleiodes; species Aleiodes testaceus. The sequence goes on from OY751423.1 coordinate 4,565,462, forward strand.
TAAGAATAATAAATATTCTATTATTTTTTATGTAATTTTTTAGTAATTTGTACAATTTAGGTTTTCATCGTTGGATTCGAACGTAAAGTGAATTAAATAGCCAGTAAATAAATAATTTAGAATTATTTTTGTGTAGTCATGAGCATGAAGAGTTTCCGTACGATTGCTGCGACTTCATGAATCTACGAAGAGTTAAAAAGCTTTGTCTACATGTTTCATCATCTTAATGTAATTTTGTGTTATAGTACCACTCAACCTGCCCCTCATCTTGACAAGTAAGTGTATTTTATTTGAAAAAAAAAAGAAGTTTTAGAGTGATTTTTACAGAGAGATCAGAGAATTAATTGATTTTAAATGTTCCAGCGTTCATGTGGTATTTGGAGAAGTAGTCTCGGGACAAGAAATTGTTTTGCATATCGAGGGATTACCTGTAGATCGGATGTCCAGACCATTACAGGACGCTAAAGTCACCAATTGTGGAGAACTCGTATTGAAAGTAAAATCAAAAGGTATATCCATCGACTTGATTTTCATAATACTTAATTTTACTCTTCACTACTGAAGTATATTTTTTTTACAGAAAAATCACATGGCACAAAGAGCTCTAGATGTTCGGATTCTGAAGCGAGCTCTATGAAGTCGTCTTCAAAGAGAAAGAGAAAGTACAAAAAGAGGTAAAAATGATAAATATATTTTATCTTTATCCATTCTAATAATATGATCTAATTTTTTCAATCATGGAAATAGTGAATATAAAAAAAAGGCAGAATCAGAGGAGAGTGGAAGTGATGATGGCAATGAAGAAGAACTGCAAACGCCTCATCCTCTCGTCTCAGTAACGAAAATTGATCCCGAAGAAATACCAGAGGTGCCTGTTAATAAATTTCTTTATCGTACTGGACCCTCAACGAATTATAATCAAAAGGAGTATAGACATCAATATCATCGGGAACCTGTTCGTAATTATCGGAAGAAGGGACGAGTATTCAGAGGCAGAGGCATTTTTGTAAGTAATGAGACAATTTTTAATCGGGGAAGTCCTCAAAAAATTAATTAATACTGACTTTATGTTACTTCAGAGATACCGAACTCCCTCTCGTTCCCGTTCCCGTTCTGCAACTCCTCCTCACTGGAAACAGGCGCAGAAACGTACAATAAAATTATACAATCTCGAGAAAAATGGGACACGAGAGCGAAAAGACGGGATAAGAAGATTCACAGAGGATCGAGATGAGAAACGTGAAAATCAGACGAGAATCGATAGTAAAGAGAATAAAACAGAGGAGCAACGAGGCCAGGGCAAATTTAACAGTTCTTCTCATTACGATTCTCGTCAGAGAAATTCACGTTATAATACGAATTTTAGTCCAAATCGTGGAAATAAATCTTCATCACGACAACAATTAAATGAAAGCAGACGTCGACGTTCTCGATCCAGAGAAAAACGTTATGATGAAAAATCACGTTCTTATAGACGAGATGGACGTCGCAATGATTCAGCACACAGGCATTCTTCTCCTCACAGTAGATATAGTAGAAGTAGTCGTGCTCCATCTAAACACGATAATTTAGATAATGATAAGAAGGATTTAAATAATTAAAACATATAATTCTGATGCTTTCTATAGGAATATGATTCAATGTAATATTCCTTTCAATGAAATTTGTATAAATTATTGAATGTTACCGAAGGATTACACTCGTAACTAATTATAATTTGACATAATTATTTTTTCTTCAATTAATAATACATAAGTGATTTATTTTATCAATTAATAATACACCATACAATATTTTATTACAGTGCAGAATTATGTATACACTATAATCAAATACAAATAAAAAAATAACATATTTTTATTTTTTTCTCATTTGTTTTTGAAATACTATATGTATAATGAATTTTTCAACTTTACAATTTTATTAATTTCAATATTTTAATAGATATTTATTGTAAAAATAACAAGCGTTAAATGGTTGCATGGAATTGTTCCTTCGTAATGTTTGGAGTATAATTTGATGTTATAGCTTTATTCACCAAGGCTTTTGTGGAGGTTGAGCTCCAGGATATCGTGGAAACGTTGCGTAAGGATTATATCCAGTTTGCGCAGGGTATGCATACGGACCACCATAAGGAGCTGAAATAAACGGATAAAGATAGGTAAAACCGAAGATAGCGAATAATAAAAGTGCAATTAATTACCTTGCGCTGGATAGGGCATAGTTGCATAAGGATTATACGTATTGGGCATCGGCGGTGGTACATAAGTAGGATAAGGCGTTGCCGGAGTAGCCCCATAGGGAACGGGCATTCCCCCTTGATACTGCGTAGGATAAGGCAGTGCCCCAGATCCACTCTGATTCCCATTGCCTCCTTGCTCTCCATCCGAATGATGTGCAGGAAGTGCCGGTGTCACCATAGGCGCAGAATGACTCAAATTAGTCGTCAAATCCTTCATGAGCTCCTCTTTCTCCGTCTTTCTTGCGAAACAGAAATCCGCAATTTTATTCTGAAAAACGACTAATAATTGTGTCAAATCATTGTAAAACTTTGCTCCTTCTTGCAGATTATTTTTAAGCTCCTTAAAAGCATCGTAAGCTGCAGCTAATTTGCATAACATCGTTTCTCGAGAACTTCCGGTGCCTGAATTCTCTCTTGTGAAAGCCGCATGAGTAAACTGTATCTCTTTAATCAAATTCTCTTGTCGTCCTAAACTCTCACGAATTTGACTCGTCAAAGGCCCATAAACCTTTCCGATACTCTCTACAGACAAATTCGGTTCATCAATAGCACCATCCTTAGCCAAAGCCCCAAGGAAAGTCGATTTCATGTCTGCTGTAGCAGATTTAAGTTCACTCTCAATAACATCTCTCTCTGCTTTCAAAGTCTCCACTTCTTCCATCAATTTATGCAGTTGCATAACGACTTCGGACTCTTTCAAAGCAGAGCCAGAAGGAATAGCTGCAGCCAATTGCCTTTCATCTGTGCTCAGAATCTCCATTCCCTCTCGATGTGCCTCAAATTTCTGACGAACAGTTCCATCAGCAGAAACTGCATTATCAATAATTGCTCTGTATTTTTTTGCATTAATTGTAAATTGTTCAGTTAATTTCTGACTTGGAATTCTAGTCCAACGTTCCTTAAACTGCTCTCTCAATTGATTATCAGAATCCTCTTCTTCTTTTAACATTTTTTCAGTTTCATTCAAAATATCTCGGTTTCTTTGCAGCAAATCCGGGAGTTCATTCATGGCAATTTCGAGATTTTTAATTCCTCCAGCATTTCTCACAAAATTCGCTTTTTCCAGTAATGATTGAGGAACTTCCGTGCCGCTTGTATCTTCAATAGCTGCAGGAAGATTCAAACTTACGAGAACATTATTCAAAACCTGAGTCATTTCTCGTAACTTCGAAATTTCCGTATTGACGAGTTCATTTCTACGGATTTCGTACGAGGAAATTGCTTGATGAACACTCAGAGGCAGTAGATCATCAAAAAGATCTTTAAAATTTGAGCTCATAGGATGATTCATCGATAGTAATTTAGCGACACTGGCTTTGCCGATTGGATCCAAATTTTTCACATCCGGAATTCTCTCATGATAAATAAAGTCGTTGTCCTTTTTCACTTCTGTTAATCTTCTTTGCGCTTTATTTGCGTATTCTTCGAATAGATTGGCTTTTTTGGAGCGCTGCTGAGCAGCTTTAAATAAATCTACTGCATAATCGAGGCGAGCGATTTCTTCGCCAATGGCTTTTTTGTTTTTGCAAACTAGCGCCTGATATAATTCGGACATTGCTTTATATCCCGATTGTTTTCCAGTTATCAAGGGAACCCAGTCCTTGTCCCAGAATGACCGGAACATATCTCTCTGAAAGAGTTTTGCGGCATCTGCATACATTTCTTCGGCTTGAGAGGCCAATTTTGCGATTACACTTTCTTTCATTGAGTCGTGAATGGCCTTGTGAACGAAAATCTCTTGTGCCTGTGCCAGCATCAATGAGCATAAGGCACCGAGGGTATCTGGTGTCATATCAGGCGTTGGCTCTTGCTGAATTGCCAGCATCACGTTGCCTTTCAGGTAATTGAAAATGCCGGCTGCTTGCTGGGAGAGATAAGGGAATTATTAAAAGTTCCTTTTTTCTAAGGAAGAGAAAGACAATTTCACTCACTTGAAATAATTTAGCAGCTAATTTTAAGCCCTCGTCGCTTTCCATGGATTGCGTAGCTGCTACTGAGCTCTGAAGAGCTGCGATGTTGAAGAGAACACACATTTTCTCATAAGTTACCGTACTAATAGCTGGAAGAAGCATTATATCATTAATTAAACTCTATTAATCATTGATTTCTTTCAATATAAGCCTGATACACATACTCAGGCTCAATTTGCCACCGAATATTCCAGTATCAAAGGCATCCTTCCATTTGAATGGAATTTGTAGTTCATGGGCCGGAATTTTACCCTCAAGTGCGCAGAGTTGATCATAATAACTAGAAAATGTGAAGTTTATTCAGATAATAAGAAGATTTAGACATTCATGAATACCAATGACTTCTGATATAAGTGCTTATTAAAAATTATATCAATGAGTCATACGTACTTATAGATAACCTCCAAGGAGCTCTCATATTTCTCGAAGGCTCTCCACAAAGCATTATTCCTTAATTTACTGAATTCATTGATTGCCTCAGTGTAATCCTTTTTACTTGTTTCCGAATTGTATGTTGATTTAATGACATTTGTCAGTGGCTTTATGACATCAATGTCAGAGGGTTTTTTTAATGGTATCGCAATTAATTCCGCCATTTCAACGGCTGAATACTCGGTGTCACTGCCGAAGCGTATGCACAAGTTGCGATTTTTTAAATCGAATCTCATAGAGATCGATTGTGAGGCTTCTAGTCGATTAACCAATCACAGTCCACCGAACAAGAGACGGGGCAATGGAGGGGATAACGCTCATTCGTCCGTTTGTGGGACTTCAGTCGCCCGTATTCCATCGTAAAAATATCATGCGATTCTCTCTTCAATTCATCATCCAAAAGAAATCAAAAGCATCAAGAATGACTGGATAATAAAAGTGTAATAATTAAATTTTCCCAACGTTTATCATTTTGAAAAGAGAGTAGAACTTGAACGTTATAGAAGAATAAATAATAAACATGTGGAAACAGAGTAAAAATGTCGACAGAAACACGACGAAAATGTCGGATGAAAAAGAGGGAATAAGTGAAAAAAATACTGAAGATTCTGGAATTGTTGATTCTGGATTTCTCTCTGAGAATATCTCCATGCCAATTGAAAGTTCTGATGACATTGATTCATCAAAATTAAATAAAGTAGAGGAAAAAGTGAGAAATTTAAGTTCTGCTGGATTAATTAGAGCTGATAGTGGACTGGATCTTGGGCTGAGTGAAAGCCTCAGTCGTTTGAGTCTCGAGAAAATTGTCTCGAGTCAGTCCATTGTGGAAGGAACGAAGACTTTGGAAAGAGTTCAGACAGAGCCGATTTTGGAGCCAATTGTTGTGAAAGTCGAAAGCGCAAAATCACATAATGAAGAAGAAATCGAACCATGGCAATTGTATTACATGCAGGATAATGATGGCGATACGTAAGTTTAAGTTATTTTAACCTCAAACATTAGAGGGAAAAATATAATTTTTCCCTTTATTAATAAAATAATAATTATTTTGCTAATTCTCTGCTATTTCCTTTACAGTCAACTCCACATTGCCATAATCCAGGGATTCCTCGAAGCAGCTGCATTCAGTCTAATTAAGATAGCCCCACATCCCTGTCTCTTGGACATTATTAACGACGATGGTCAAGCTGCATTACATCTAGCTGTACTGACCCGACAACCGAGAATTGTCAGACGATTAATTCTTGGTGGTGCTGATCCATCATTACGAGATATTAGGGGAAATACTGCACTTCATTTAGCATGTTCCATTGGTGATTTAACAGCTGCAAGAGCTCTAACTGATCCTCTGGCTCCAATCGAACGTAATTCTCTAGGATTACACAAGAGGATTCCTGCATTACCACAAAATTTGGAGCAACTCAACTATCAAGGTAAAATGAAAAATTTATGGAAATTCCGAGAATTCTATCTTTAATGGTTCGGATATAAAATATAAAATATTCTCTTTTTTCCCTTCACTTTAATTCTCAATAATTCAATTAATTATGCATTATTGAAGGAGAAATGTTTATTCAACTGAGATTAAATAATGAGTCGACATTATTTCAAACTTATCAATTAATAGCCTTCAAATTCCCACTGACAATGGAATTCCCACATGGCGTCATCGAGTTATACTGCTTGAGTATCCTCTTTGGAATGTTGCAATAGATTTCTCTTCCGGAAAGGCAATTTTGTTCTTGAGATTATTTTAAATTGAACTAAAAATCTGATGAAAATAATAATAATATATATATATAATAATTCGAATGGTTTTGAAAAAATTCATAATATATTTTAGACTAATTTGAAATTCAAATAGTCTGGAAAAAAAGGCCATTCTCTGTCGGATCTAGACTATACATTTGCAATGGAATGTATTTTATTGTGTAGAGTTGGGGAAATACGCGTGAATTTGTATCCGTTGAGGAATTTTACGAGGTAACATTATGTTTTTCTGGGATTTCCCCAAGACGAAAAGAAAACAAGTCACTGATTGTATATTAATTAAATCCAAGTATTTGTTTATTCTATTCCGACACGTGCAGAAAGATTGCAAAAAAAAAAAAAAACCCAATAATTATCGAAAAAATCAATATTTGTAGTTAATCTATCAACAGTTTTTCGAAGATATCTCGGAATGTAAGCGAGATAGAGTAATTTTAATGGAGATCATTTTTTTTTACAATTTCAAGAGCTACAAAAAAGGTCTCTTGAAAAATTTCTCTATCTCCCTTAGTTTCCGAGATATTCTCAAAAAACTGATGATAAAAGAAGTTAATTAGTCTGGGAATTTCAGATGCTTTATAAAAATCTTATTACATCACGTGAGCATATGTTTTTGACATTCTGAAATACCTGCAGGGCTATTTGCGTTGACACTCATGACTGGGGAAAGCCCGACAAAGGCGTAAACTCTGGGGGATCCCCATTTTTTCAACAATTCCTTTTTGTTCTCATTTATTTTTCCTTCTTCTTAAAATGAATTTTAATTTTTTTCGATAATTCTTACAATTATCACACAGTTTCAAGACTTATCAAAATTATCATTTATCATGAGAATCTTTTGATTTCCAATGTGTTTATGTGTTGTGTTCTGAATGAAGAGAATATCGACGCACTTGGAAGAAGTAAGAATGTGTTGAACTTTAATTTTAGAGAATCACTTTTAACGTTACCATCCTAATTTGGACTGCGGGAACTCAGCCAAAACGCTGCAAATGATTCACACTTGCTTCCTTTTTCCATCTATTCTATTGAAGCGTAGTAATTTAATTAAAAATCAATAATTAAATAATTAATATCAATTATTTAATGAATTATTTCAGGTGAAACCTGCTTACACATTGCTGCTGCTCGAGACCAAGTGGATCTAGTTCGTTTATTACTCAGACTCGGAGCGGATTTAGAAGCGAGGGAAGGACTCTCCGGAAAAACTGCACTACATCTTGCCATTGAATTCGGATGTCATTCAGTCATTTCTTTTCTCCTCAAAGAATGCAGACCTTCCCTGGATTCTCCAACTTATGCTGGTGTTACTGCTTATCAAGTGGCAATTTGTCTCGATAGTCAACTGGCGAGAGATCTTGTAAAATTGGGTGCAACACCTGTTCCATTACCCGAGTCTGACTCGGAAATAAGTGAAGATTCTGAGGACGAAGATGAGGTGTTATTACCGAATTTAATTAGGCTACAGCAACAAATTGGGGTCAGGGTATGAGTACCAAAATTAGGACAATTATTGACATATGTAATGAGGAATTCAAGAGTATTCGAGAAATTACAGCTATTATTAGAAATATTCGCATATCTGAAGAGGTAAAAATGGAGAAATTCATGAATTTTAAAATGTCACATGGACAATGTAAAATTTATAATTTACTTAGAAATTAAATTATTTCAAGTGTACTATAATAATCATACCTATCAGTTCAATCTACAAAAAAATTGTACGACAGTTAATTTTAATTTTTTCTATTTCATAAAAATTTCACAATATTTGTGTAAAATAAATTCTCTGTAACTATTAAATTTAATTCTCATATTTCAGTGTATAAATTCATAATTTTTCATAGATAATATAGTTTGTGTATCTAAATTAATCTAATAAATATTTTTAAATCTTATATACAATTAAATTATACTTTAATCTTCAATTTATCTATTTGAAAGTTCCCGCGTTTTCAATTAAATAGGTTTTAGGGCTGTATCGCAAACATTTCCAATAAAATCTTCTCTCTCTCTCTCTTGCGACTATAGTCACCCAACTCCCCTTTCAGTTGTGAAGCATGTTTTTCTGTATGAGAGTTCTAGAGTCTTCTGTATGATTTTCTGCACACGCATCAAGCACCGGTGAGATTCACACATTTATACTTGCTTCAGAAGTCATAATAATTCACCTCAACATCTCTCCAACAGAATTCTCTTTCCTCTGAGATTACTCCGAATTTTAATAATCCAATTATTATTCTGACAAAACCGAGATTAACCGATAAAAAACACGAGGAAAGTGTTTTTCAGGATAAAGGAAATTAAATTCAGCAAAATCATCGTTGATTGTTTGAAGTTTAATCCTAAATTCTCATACAAGACGAGATTAACGTGATGGCACAGGTAAGACACAATTTTCATCAAAAAAAAGGTTAAGCACAGAATAAGTTGAGTTTTACTTTAAATTCTTTTTAAATATTTCGGAAATTGATGGAGATACGCCCTCATTAGTCTGAGGCTTTTTTCAAGCTCTTCAGATATTCTTGAGATATCCTAAAATCCTCTAACTTTTTTTTTTAATATCAGGTATCCGCCCTAAAAGACAAAGGAAACGCCGCCCTCCAGGAAAACAAGTTCGAAGATGCCATTCGCTTCTACACGGAGGCAATTTCCTTAGACCCGAGTAACCACGTGCTCTTCAGTAACCGTTCGGCAGCCTTTGCTAAATCCGGTCAATACGAGAAAGCTCTCGAAGATGCCGAGAAGACAATAAGCTTAAAAAACGATTGGGCCAAAGGATACTCCCGAAAGGGCAGTGCTCTTGCATATCTCGGAAAGATCGATGAATCCATTCAGGCCTATGAAGCCGGTCTTCAGCTCGACCCGACAAACGCCCAAATAAAAGAAAGTCTGGCAGAAGTTAAATCGCAAAAAGCTTCAGCCTCGGGAATGCCCAATCCTTTCAATACTCCTGATCTATTCATGAAACTAAAAAATGACCCAAGAACAAAAGATCTTCTTGACGATCCGGAATACATTAAATTACTCCAAGAATTGAGGACAAATCCTCGAGCATTGGGCACAAAACTTCAAGATCCTCGAGTTCTAGCGACTTTGGGAGTTGTTTTAGGATTTAATACGATGGACGGAGACTTTGGAGGAATGGGCGATGAGTCAATGGACATTGATCCACCAAAAAAAGAGCCAGAAGCGCCAAAAGAGGCAAAAAAAACCGAAGATCTGAATATTCCCCCGGAAAAACGTGAAGCCATTGCTGAGAAACAAAAGGGAAATGAATTCTACAAAAAGAAGAATTTCGAAGCTGCTTTGAGTCATTACAACAAATCAGTAGAACTCGATCCAACAGAAATCACGTATTTACTTAACATCGCTGCTGTTTATTTCGAGCAGAAAGAATACAAAAAGTGCATTGAACAATGTGAGAAAGCGATTGAAATTGGACGTGAAAATCGTGCAGATTTTAAGTTAATTGCTAAAGCATTCACAAGAATTGGCAATTCATATAAAAAAATGGGAGATTTTAAACAAGCGAAGGTTTATTATGAGAAGTCAATGTCAGAGCATCGAACACCTGAAATTAAGACACTGCTATCGGATATCGAGCAGAAGATTAAGGAAGATGAGAAAAAGGCATATGTTAATCCAGAAAAAGCCGAGGAGGAGAAAGAATTGGGAAATCAAAAGTACAAAGATGGAGATTATGCAGCAGCTGTTAAGCATTATTCCGAGGCAATTGCAAGAAATCCAGATGAGGCGAAATATTATAGTAATCGGGCTGCTTGTTACACGAAACTCGGGGCTTTTGATTTGGGATTGAAGGATTGTGATAAATGTGTAGAATTGGATCCGAAGTTTGTTAAGGGATGGGTGAGAAAGGGAAAAATTCTTCAGGGAATGCAGCAACATACTAAAGCACTCAAAGCTTATCAAACTGCACTCTCGTTGGATCCGAATAATGCGGAGGCTTCGGAGGGCTACAGGAGCTGCTCTGTTTACTATGATTCTAATCCAGAGGAGGTGAGAAAGAGGGCCATGGCAGATCCTGAGGTTCAGAGCATCTTGAGGGATCCAGCTATGAGACTCATTTTGGAACAAATGCAGAATGATCCGAAAGCTCTTCAAGAGTATGTATAAAAAATTTTAGAGTTCAAAAAAATGATAACTTTAATTAAAATTCCTGCTTCTAATATTTTTTGATTTATTTTACAGCCATTTAAAAAATCCAGCAATTGCTGAGAAGCTCCAGAAACTTCTGGAATCCGGTCTCGTCGCCATTCATTGATCCTACCACAAAATCATCTCAAATAGTTCTTAGTAAATTTCGGTTCGTGAATCAGTTTTGTGAAGATGATGATAAAGACGTCGATTGAGAAAATGGACAGATTAAAGGTGAAGCACATCCAGTTTTATTTGGTGGAATCATAAACTATAAACTGCCAATAAATGCAAAATTCATTTCGGTGAGAATTTGGAAAATTGCATTAATCGTATTGGTTGACACCGATAATTTTCGTACTGTAAAAGAATAATAAGCATCAAATTGCGTTAAATAATGACCATTTATTTTACAATTATAAGAACCTTAATAAAATTGTAAATCATTAATATTTTCTATATCCAAATCTTGATAGGCTTTCGTAATTGATTTCTCTTCGTTATTTGTGCAAAATTGAGAAGCTAAATGAGAGTAATATTTAGGCATACATTCTTTGATAATTCCAAATTCTTTTTGAATTATATCGAATTATACTTGATACAATAAAAAATAATTAAATTCAAGTTGTATTATTTTTTTTTAATCAAAAACTTGAGTTATTGGCTTTATGCTGACACATATTCCGTAAATTTGTGTCACGTGATTTGTCGACATCTGGTGTCACAATTCGGCAATAAACATTAGGTTATCCCCAGTAACTCGTGATAATGAGCTAACAATTTTACGCACATACTCCCAATCAAGTCTCTTCAAACAATTAAACAATGTAATATTTGTGCTCAACTCTCAGTGATAATTCAACTAAAAAGACTTAATAAAAAATAAACAGTATACTTTTTTCATTCTCAAAATATCTGAGATACATTTAGGTAACCATAATTTTATCTCAATAATAACAATAATAATAGATGAATTATTTAATTATGCTTGTTCGAATAATAATAATAATAATGTTTTTTTTCTCATTTATTGCAGAATGAAGGAAACGGAAATTTAAATGTTGAATTCTTGAAATTGTTGATCAATTCGATCTTCAATTATTATCAAACAACTGATTATTGTCTGCTGATGTGAGTATTGATGAGATTATTTCAATGGTATTAGTATTATTATGATTGTTAAACAGGAAATTATGTGTAATTAAAGGCGAGGGCATTTATACTGTCTTGTTTTCCACGAATTTGTGGGAATAATGGACTTTTGTAAATTTTATCTACATTAATTTGTCATTGAAGCGATAATGATGATAAGGATTTCATGTTTATTTTCACTATTAATTAATTCTTCAATTCCATTGATTTCATCCATTTCTTTCCCCAAGAAGAGCACTCACTTTAATCACACTTGTCCTTATCTCAAAGTGGAAACAATTCCTTGTCCATGATGATAATATCGATATCTTTGAGGCGCAGTGATCGTTACATTCGAAGATTCTATTCAGTTCATCATAAAGTCTTGAATATAACGTTCTATTGTCATTTATGATGATTACAAAGTGATTTCATCATAAGTTTCTTCGAAAACTAGAGGAGATAGAGGATTTTTTAAATATAAAGAATAGTGGAAGAGGAAGCTGAATGAATGACGATAAAATACTCCTCAATGATTCCAATTCACAGTCCGAAAGAAGTGGAATATTCAGTTTTTTCGGAAAATCGAACAATTCATTTCCTTCATTATTAAATTTACGTAAATATTCGTCGTATGGATCTCTCGGAACGTCTCAAGAGGTCCGTCGATCTTTTTGGAAAAGAAATAAACAGGTGAATTAAATAATCTAAAACAATTTATTTTTTTAAACTATAATAAACGTTTTTATCATTAGAATCAATATCAAGAGATTATCAGTCTGCAAAATATATGCATACGTTTAAATCATACGCTATATACTCTCAATAATAACAGAATACACATACTCTGTAAATGAGAGAGAATTATTCCAATAATATACGACAGTTGAGAAGGAGAAGCCGATGTTAACACGTGTAAACATTTGCTTTTCCAATATGATAGAGATATGTATATATGACACGTATAAACTACTCCGATTCTCGTTGCGTTCGAATTCATTATCAGTTCAAGTCGAATACTCGTTGGCAACAGTATGCTCCAGCAATTATTATTATTATTTTTCATTAATTTTTATTTCTATATTATGCTATGTTAACATTGCTCAAGTCCATATTACGTAAATTAATTGGGAATAAATATGTCGACTAGAAATCTGGAGAAGATTCTCAAATTAGCGAATATATCAAAGGTACAGGATAATTTTTGGCGATATTTATTTTATCTTAAATATTTTCATTTTGGGAATATTATGAGAGAATGAAAAATATGTGAAAAATCATAATACTCATATTTTTTTAATCATTTTAATAAAATCATTTGCATTAATTATTTCTAAGTGTGAAAATTACGGAATTCACCTCAATGAACAATTCAAGTGCATCAATTAACGTCGAAGAATTGGAGAAAGTGAGAAAAAAGTGAAAAATAAATCATCATGACTCCAGATTCTCCGAAAAAAAGAAGAACGAGCATAACAAATACAGCAATTTATTCGAGCATCGCCACAGGTCTCATTGGAGTGCCCTCGACGTCTCCAAAAGCTCTATTATCAAGGAATTTTGAGGGTTCAGATGAAGAGAAATCGCCGCACGTTTCATTCTGCTCCAAAAGCACAAGTGATCTTCCATTGGATCCAAATATTCCACTTCCACATCTTATCCCCTGTCGTCGAAAGTCTCGTCTGTCTCTCCTTCGTCTCCAAATGCCTCAGCCGCATTTTTGGTCGAATTTTGTAGCGACAGGGGATGAGGATCTTCATGAGCATCATCCGAATTTTCCACAATTCCAAATTCCGACATTTACATTCACGCCTGTTGGAGATGGCGGTCGTAAATTCAGTTTTGGAATCAGGCGACATTCACAAACGGTTAAGTGAGAGAAATAAAACGCATCTGATGGAATTATTATGGCATTGAAATAATTATTGAGTGGAGTTTATACTAATTTGATTTTTAAAAAAAAAAAAAAACATATTTATTTCTTATATAATCCCAATTGCTTATTCTACTTTTTATTTTATTTTTGAGAACAAGGTCTTGGCCCTGCTCTACTAATGTGACAATTCTTCATTCAAATAACGATGTTAATGTAAATAATAGTCTTTTATTCCCAAGGCTCTAGACAAAAGATTTCATTAGCATGGCAGGAGAAAAAATTGTATGAAAATAATAGGAAGCTTCATTTATATTGTGTTTCGTGTGTCAATACCTCTCAATTAATATGAATTTAATTTTAATTTATTCTCCAATTGCATTTTCAGACCATCCATCAAACTGACTCCATGGTTTCACTCTGCTATCGGCCTCTCACCACTTACATTACCGAGGACAATCTTCCGGGCCTTCAAAACTTTCTCGAAGTCAAACGAAATGCTATCGATGATCGTGATGAGGTCAGCACAACATGTGACATCATTTTTCTCCAAATGATTTCGAGATAGAGCCCTAAAAATGAATTTTCTCAATTCCAGAATGGCAGTACAGCGCTCATGTACGCCTGTTCCAAAGGTAAACTTCAATTCGTCCGTGAGCTTATCAACTCCGGTGCAGATGTCAACTCTGAGGACTCTGACAACTGGACACCGCTCCTGTGTGCCGCAAAAGAAGGCCACACTGACATCTGCCTGGAGCTCCTGGACCACGGCGCCTCCTTGGAGCACCGAGACATGGGGGGTTGGACACCCCTCATGTGGTCCACCTACAAAGGCCGCACGTCAACCGTAAAACTTCTCTTATCACGAGGTGCCGATGTACACGCTCATGGAAACTACCACATTTCGTCTCTGTTATGGGCCTCTGGCAGAGGCTACTCTGAAATAGTCCGAGAGCTTCTGGCTTACGGGGCAAAAGTGAACGTTGGCGACAAATACGGAACCACAGCTCTCGTCTGGTCTTCTCGAAAGGGCAATGTTGAGATCGTTGACATATTATTAAAAGCCGGAGCGAATGTCGACACCGCCGGAATGTACTCCTGGACTGCTCTGATTGTCGCAGCAGCTGGCAATCATTTTGACGTCGTAACACTTCTCCTCGATTACAAACCAAATGTAAACGCATTAGACAAAGACGGAAACACAGCCCTAGCAATAGCGTCTCGTGAAGGCTATCATGAGATAGTGAGTGCTTTATTGAATGCAGGTGCTTACATAAATATTCAGGATCGTTCCGGTGACACGAATTTAATTCATGCAGTAAAAGGTGGACATCGAAGTGTCGTCGAGGCTTTATTGAAGAAATACGTCGATGTCGACGTCGCTGGGAAAGATAAGAAAACTGCAACTTATATCGCCGTTGAAAAAGGGAATATTCAGATTCTCAAAATGCTGCTGAATGCAAATCCAGATCTTGAAGTTGCAACGAAAGACGGAGATACGCCATTATTACGCGCGGTGCGTTCGAGAAATGCAGAGATTGTGCAGTTGCTGTTGGATAAAAAGGCGAAGGTTTCCGCGTCCGATAAAAAAGGAGATACGGTTCTACACGTTGCTATGAGAGCTCGATCAAAAGCCATCGTTGAGATTCTTTTGAGGAATCCGAAAAATAGTCAACTCCTGTATCGTCCGAATAGACAAGGAGAAACACCATATAATATTGATATAAAACATCCAAAGACGATTTTGGGACAGATTTTTGGAGCTCGTCGGTTAAACACTAATGAGGATAATGAAAATATGCTGGGATATGATTTATACAGCTCTGCACTTGCGGATATTTTGAGCGAACCTTCTCTCTCGACTCCAATTACAGTCGGACTCTACGCAAAATGGGGATCTGGAAAATCATTTCTTCTCAATAAGCTCAGAGAAGAAATGAAGAATTTTGCGAGACAATGGATCGATCCTGTTTTTCAATTTTCTTCACTCCTATTCCATTTAATTCTGCATATTTCTCTGCTAATTGGCGTAATTTTGGGTCTCGCGTTACATTCTTGGATCGCAGGTGTAATTTTAGGAGCTGCTGTTACCTGCGCTTCTTACGCCTTTCTTATTCTCATGTGGTACGCAAATAAAAAGTACGATTGGTATTGGCCGTACACCTTTACCGTTGCTTTAACAAAGAAATTGAATTCTTTCAAGCTTCTCCTGCAAGTGATCTTCTGTCATCCTCCTGGTGGTCAGATAACAGACGCCTCTCAATTAACGACGATTCAACCGATTAAATTCTACTTTACGGATCAGACGAGAGTGGGAACAACGAGTGCCGGAGAGAATGCAGTTGTGCAGATGGTCGGATCTTTGTATGACTCAATAGAAAATGATTTCGGGTCTTTTGTTACTCGTTTATATCGAGCATTTCGCCCGAAACCCGTGAAAACAACGACTTCATGGACCTGGAGACACTTGTGCTGTCTTCCTTACATCGTCATCTTCGAATTTTGTTTCTTAAGCTTTCTCGTTGGAACCTCAACTCTCTCCATTTATTTATTCGATAAATATAATAATAGTAATAATACTGATACTATGCATATAAATGGAAATTTCACGAGAGAAGAAGAGTTTGATATAATCGATCCGACGACAGCTGTCATCATAATGAGCACCGTTGGCATAATACTGGCAGTCTCGATAATCGCAAATCTCTACACTTGGAGCAGAACAATAAAATCTCTTCTATTTTCACAGAGACGTCATCTTCATAGGAGTATCTCTAAATTAGATACATTAAAAAGCGAAGGATTTATTCAAATTCTCAGAAGTGAAGTGATTTTAATGACTGAAATGGTGAAATGTCTCGACAGTTTCACTTCACAAAAGAGCAGATTAGTTCTGATTGTCGATGGCCTTGACAGTTGTGAACAGGATAAAGTTCTCCTTGTTCTCGACGCAATGCAGGCACTTTTTTCAGATAATAATTGTCCATTCGTTGTAATTCTGGCAATTGATCCGCATATAATTGCGAAAGCAGTGGAATTAAACAGCCGGCGAATTTTTTCGGAATCAAATATCGGAGGACATGATTATTTAAGGAATATGGTACATCTGCCCTTTTATCTTCAGAATAGTGGTTTAAGAAAAGTGAAGATAGCACAGCAAACTGCACAGTATTGTGGAAAAAAAGTGAATTCCGGAGAGGATTCTATGAATTATGCAACAACAAGTGCAGCAATTCATCATTCAGTATCAAATAGAAGATTGAGTACAGAATCCAGTGTTGTAATGAATAGTAATGAAAAATTGAAGCCACCGAGTAGAAAGGGAAGTAGGAAAATGCGCCTGAGTGAATCAATAGCGAGTTCTATTGGGAGTAATTTGAATCGATTAGGAGGAGCACAAGACCTCAATAAAATGCTGTTAACTGATGATTATTTTAGTGACGTGAATCCGAGGAGCATGAGAAGGCTGATGAATGTTGTTTATGTTACTGGTCGGCTTCTGAAGGCTTTTCAGATTGATTTCAACTGGTATCATCTTGCAAGCTGGATCAACATCACGGAACAATGGCCTTTCAGAACTTCCTGGCTTATTCTTTATTATGATCTCTATGAAGACTCTCTGGATGACTCGACTTCACTCAAAACGGTTTATGATAAAGTGAGGCCTCAAATTCCAGTGCTCAAAGAAGCTCAGCCACTCCTGGAGATCGATCGGGATGAGAGGAAACTCGATGTCTTCTTGACATTTCATCGATCGAGTTTACTCGTCTCTGACATGAAGATTTTCCTGCCTTTCACTATTAATCTGGATCCTTATATCAAAAAGAAGATTAAAGAGGACCAGCAAAGTTCGGAGGAAGATTCCATTCAAAATGCCATTTTTAATGGGCATCATACCTTTGGGAATCGACAGGCCAAATTTACGAGGGGAGCGAGTCTTCAGGGGAATGGAGTTTTAAATGCAAATCACAATTTTGTCAATCAAAATTTCGCCTGGCCGGTTCTTCCCGCAATTTATAATCTGCCGAGGGAAGTGAGGGAGATTCCCATTGTCTCAACGGTGCCGGTGGATTTTCTGGAGATGAGACTCTCGCAGGCAACTGTTCAGGATGTCTGTGAGATGCTGATGAAGATCAGGGAATTAAGTCAAAGGAAGCTGGAGGAGTATCAGAGGATTATTGAAGAGAATAATATTAATGGGAGAGTGTTGCTTTATTGTGAATTGGGAGAGTTGAAAGAGGTGAGTCTGATTTTTGAGGATAGCGAGAATTTAAAAAAAAAAGGATAATTAAGAAAAGAAAAACAATTTCTCAGGTTTTGAAAATGGCTTTTGGCGACTGGGAACTGTTTCGTGTAATGATTGTATCATTGCGAGAGCAAGAACGAACAGCATGCCATACTGCAACTGAAGATGCAGCACGCAGTGTCCGATTTACAGTTGGTCCCGATCACATCAACCACAAAGACCATAGAAATGATCAAACCCATGGGATTACTCAACGAGGCTCCAGTTACAATGATAAAGAAAAATCTACAACAAGTAGAACCGATGGTCCCTTACGACGAGATCAAATTAAACACTCAGTCATGGAAAAACAGGTATGATTAAATTTATTTCCCTCAGTTTCCGAGAGATCCTCAAATTATTCCCCTATGAAAAAAATTAAATTATTCACATTAATCACTGAATAAAATCATCTTACACGCTGCACTCAGTTTCAGGTACGTCAGTGATAAGAAACCTCATTTTTTTAAGCATTCTCTCATTTTTAACATAATCCAAAGGTGTTAAAGGAAAGGAAATTGATTTTTTTAATTTATTGAAATAGGTAACATTAGAAGAACAAATGATCTGTGGAGCTCTACAAACATTGAATGAAGAGGCGTGTGAAGATGTTTTGGATGTGCCACCCCCAACTCCTGCACATCCCGACTCACTTCCAGGTGAGCCTACTTCTCTACCGCTTTCACTGCCTATGGTTGTTGTTGAAGAGCCACCGAAGTCTGACCAAAGCCCTGACATCAACGCCGAGTTCCACCACAATTCTAGTCATAAATACGAATGAATTTGCCAATTAAACTCTGAAATCCAAAGAATTATAATTCAGTAGTAAAAAGGTAAATCAAATAGTTTCGGAGATACTCTTCTCTTTTTGCTACTAAATTTATATAATTATATAGCTCATAATTGATGATTAGTACAAATACCATAATTAATATTCAAAGGAGCAATCTCAATTATTTTTTTTTCGTTTAAATAGCAGCAGTTGTAAAATTATGCCCTTTTCTCGATTAAAATTAAACTTCTTGCCTATATTAATTTTACATTCCGTTATTGTAAAGAAAGAGAGAATATTTGATTAAAAAAAAAAATATTAATCTAATTAATATTTCTGTATTAATTAATTTAAAAGTGTCATATATTAAGAAGAAATAGATAAGGATTGAACCTTTGGGAGAGAGAATTGTATATTTATCCTAAAATTCTCATCTTCTGTATTAAATATTTATAAGTAATGAATTTTACTCATGCGAATGAATAGAGAGAGAGAGAGAGAAATTGTGAAATTAAAATTCTCAAGAATAAAAATCGAATTATGGAATTATTAAATTTGTGAAATTTTATTGTAATTGTGAGTTAATGTTTCCATACGTTTTTTTTTTTTGTACTCATTGAATTTCCCTAATTTTCGTAGTTATTTCAGATGTCAGGGCAGGTCATTCAGTATATCATTAAAATAATTATAATTTATGAGCTTATTTACTAACAATAAGTATAATTATGTACAAAACAAACGACTAATCATTGTGAATTATTTTTACAATGAATTTTCCTCTATTTCAGTTAATTTTAGAATATCTCATTCATTATTTTAAGCTTTTGTGATGTATTATTTCATTGTGACGCATATTTTCACACATTTACAATAATTTATAAATGATTTATTTGGTATAGAAACTGCATGTCTTGCATGACGTATTGGGTGAATATTTTTTTGATAATTAATTCGTCGACTCAGTCTATTTATTTGTAAATAAAAAAACACCAAGAAAGAGTGCCACTTGATTTTTCTGTTTCAGGCATCGAACGTCCGCGTTCCATCAGCATCACAAGGCCCCCGGACACAGATTTCGTTCTCCTCCAACCCTCCCCAATATTCCATTGGGCGCCTGTCCAAGACAACCCCGAGAGCTCCGACGAAAGCTCTCAAGATTCCTTCATTCAACTGCAGCGTTCAAATTCCCAAAGAAGTGTAATCTCTCAACAAAGTGTAAAATCAGCTTTTGCCATCAGTTGTAAGATAAAAAAGGGCACGAGTAATGGTCGACCTTGCTCATTACTCATGTCTCCACCATCATCACCGAGACTCTCTTTCCGATCTAAATCCACTGAAAATTATCCAATTGATGGAAATTCTGGAATAATTAAGAATAATCCGAATAATCCTGGGATTTTCGAGGATTTATCATTGAGACATTCAGTTTCAGAGATAAACGATGAAATAACGATTAATGTACCGATTTTAGTACTTGAAAATGAGCAGAAAAATTCCGGAAAAAATACGATTTTCGGTGAAATTAATGAGAAAAAGACAATTGTTAAAGAAAATTCAGGAAATCAGGCACAAAGTTGGGAGAGTGATGATGAGTCTACACCTCTTGTCTCTCAACTCTCGACTCCTTCGCATCTAGAATCTGATTTGAGATTTAGAACTGAGGACTCGAGTCCCAATTCCCAGAGCAGTTTTTGCCTCTCGACGAATTCGACTTCTGTGAGAAATTCAATTGAGGGAAATGAGAGTGAACGTTTTGTTGGTGAGGATTATTGTGAGGATTCAGTGAGTCTGATTGTGCAGGAGGCATTCGAGAGTAGGAGACTTGAGAGACAAAATGCAGAGGACTTGGAGAGTCCGGAAACACCAGTTTAATTTTGAATTGTTTAAGATATTAGAATTATGCTTTTTTTTTAAATTATTTTGCTATTATTTTCTTCATGACAAGAGACAAAGTAGTGAAAATTAATACCTTCGACCAAATTAATTCGGAACAAATTAAATGAGATTCAAGCACAATCATTTAGTGATATAAAATTAAGGTATCAGAGTATTCAGAGTAAAAAAGTAATTACTTTATTTATTAACTTGGGGTATTTTCATGTATTTTTAATAATTGTAAAAGAAAGAATTCTTTCTTCTAGTGATTTTAAATGTTTTAAGGAATTAATTCTCATTGGTCCATTCAAAATCGAACAAAAACAAAATGGCTACTATGTAAAATACATAAAACTTTTAATGAACAAAGTGAAAAGTCGTTTTTTCGTATTAATTAACAAAATTACCTCTCATTTCAATCTCTATTGTTTAATTAAATACTTAATTTAATATAATTTTATATAATTCATTATGACGAGTGTTTGTCATCAGACAATTAATTGTCTTCAAGCAAATACTCAGAATTCAGTTGTAATTGGAGTAATAATTACAAGTTTAGGTGCCAGAACTTTTCAATCAAAATCAAAGTGTAAGGAATTGATTTTGATAACTTGATTAATAATTTTTTAAGTAAACTGAGGGTAAAACTGATGATTACCTTATTCTGAAATTATTTCAGATGTTAGAGGACCTCGAGCAGTCTGGACATTTACTCTCCGAGACTCTGAGAAGGACACTATCAATGTTACAGTCTGGGGAAGTGAAGAATATATAAATAATTTATGCAGAACTTTCCATATTGGTGCTGTTGTCAATGTTATTAATGGAAAAATTCAGAATCGTCCAGTTGATGATAAAAACGAGAAATTCGTTCCAGTCACTAGTAGTCCATTAAATTTAATTGTCAATGAAGGACAATCCTTGATTCATCAACATGAAGCTCAGGACAAAGAAGTTTATGAATCTTTATTGCATATTCCGATGAAAGATATTTCGAGTGTTCAAAGTCTCAGCAGTATTTTAGAGAACATTGATAGTCTACAGAATGAATATGTGAACTTGCTCACTGCAGTTACATTTGTAATTTTTTTATTCTAATTTAGACAATTGATTGTCCATTCTTCTTTTGCAATGATCTCTTCAATTATCCTGATTAGGTGAGTGATTCTCGCAACATCATCACAAAAGACGGTCGTGCATTGACTTGTCGTGACTTTGAGATCAACGATGGAACAATAAACGAGAATGTTGCCCTAAAACTATGGGAAAATGAGTGGATTCAACGTTCAGGTCTTTGGGAACCAAAAAAAACTGTTCTTTTTCTCTCTGACATTCTCGTGACTTTCGATAAATTCAAAAAAAAAGTTACCATGATGATCGTGAGAAAAACAATGATTACAGAAGATCCTAATATTCCTGAGACTCTGGAAATGCGAGAAAAAATTGGGAACATCGATTCTGATTCAATTCCTCATGATCCATTTATTCTACCAAAACGTAATTCTTTCTTTTATATATATATATATATTTTTTTTATAAAACGTTATTTTTCAGCTGAAACTATCAAAAAAGTTATGACGATTAAAGAAATAACTGAAAAATTAAATCAAGATAATTCAAGTGGAAATAATATTAATGGAAGAGTGCAATTTGTGACGATTCTGTATGCTACAGTTATTGAAGTCAATATGGATAATCCGGAGTTCAATATATTTATTACGAGATGGTGAGATTAGTTTTTAATACAAAATTCATTCTTTCATTTTTGGGATACTAATTAAATAAAATATTCATAGTGCTCTCTGCAAACGTCTGATATCTGAGGGTCAGGACTCTTGTATGAATTTGGAATGTCCATGTGGCAATGGAAAATGTCCACCAAAGCATATGCATAATTTTTATCTCAAAATAAATTTAAAGGATGAGACTGGATATCTCATTGGATGTCGATTAACTGGAGCAGCAGCTGAACGTGCCTTGTCTTGTACAGTCGATGAGTACAAAGTAAGTACCAGGCGAATATTTAGTTGCAGCTCCTTTATTTGCATATTTTTGAAATTCCATATTCATTATTCCACAGGCAATGACACAAGCACAAAGAAAAGAGCTCAAGTGGCGATTGGCTTTAGAGCTGTGTGACGTGAGACTTCAGGTACTTGGGCCAACTCTAACCTTTCCTCGAACGTTGTACAACATAATATCTCTCAACCGAATTGCAGTTGATGATCAATGAATAATAATTAAAACTCCTCATTAAATCTATAATAGTTTTTAAAAATTATTGAGGTGTTATTTAAAAAAATGAAATAATTTCATAAAAAATGAAAACAATTGAATAAATTATATTGAAATATTAATTTTATTAATTAGTATGGAAGAATTAGATAATAATTGTATTTTGGATAATTCCATGACACTAATTCGTAAGAAATTGCGAGAAGAAGTGGAAGACAATAGAAAACACAATCGACATGTAAAGATAAACAATTTGCGAAGAGTTGCATTAGGAGATGAATTTTATTGTTCAAATCGAAGGAATTCTTGGACATTGGATGAATTTTTGCAGAAAGTCAAGAATTTAAAACGAAAAACATTGTCGAGGAAAGAATATGTGGAATTAATAGCAATTTTACTCCAGGTATTTTAGTATTTATTGAAAGACTAATTTCTTACTTTTTTTCCTGAATTAAATTTCCATTTAAAGGATGAGGAAAACATCAGCAGATTCATGTCAGTCGGTCAGATGCTTCCAGCATTGGTTCGCGATCTTTCGAGCACAAATCCAGAGACGCAGATGCTCGCATTATATTGCTGTTGCAATA
Source organism: Aleiodes testaceus (assembly GCA_963565655.1). Taxonomy (NCBI): domain Eukaryota; kingdom Metazoa; phylum Arthropoda; class Insecta; order Hymenoptera; family Braconidae; genus Aleiodes; species Aleiodes testaceus. Next base: position 4,588,792 of record OY751423.1, read on the forward strand.
TTTCACTGGGAAACAGCAGAATTTCAGGAGCTCTATGCAAATACACAGGACCATATTTAATTACCCAATTAGAAACTCACAATAATCCTCTTTTGGTAATATTCAAGACTTCATAAAGAAAAAGTCAAAGGAAATCTCTTTGTTTGAATTTTTTTTTCATTTTTTTTTAAAAGGAAATATGCACTTGGACTATCGGGAATTTATGCAGTGGATCTATTGCAGCACAGGAGACTCTGAATGCTTTAGGCTGTTTTGATCGTCTCCTCTCTTTATTACAGAATTGCCAAATGCCAATAATCTCATCTACTGCTTATGCCATTACACTTTATTTATATGGAAATAATGATTTCAAAAAAATCAGGTAAAATTCGTATTTTTTATTTAATATGGAATAAAATAAAATCGTCAATTATTTCGTAACTTTTCAGTGAATCTGACATGAAACGACTGTCAAAAATTTTGGTTCATCGAGTCTTGAACGATAATCATATGTCCTGTGAAGTAATCTGGCTTTTGGCATTATTGTCATCAACATTTGCCTGTCAAAATGATTTGGCTCTTATTGCACCATTAATGCTTGTGCATCTCGTTAGAATTATGGAAACTGAGGAAAAGACTTCGGTGTACCAATCAAAAGAAATTGCTGCCCTCGTGCGATTTTTCGCAAATTTATCATCGGGAACGTCAGAGTCCATTGCAGAAATGATTTTGATGAAAAGGCAAACGGATAATTCATTTATTAATAATGATATCTTCAATAAATTACTCGCATATCCATCGAATCATGTGAGGAGAGAAACTCTGTGGCTAATAGGTATAATATTGGATTAGATAATATTTTTTTGTAGATAATTTCAAGAAATTTTTGTTGACAGGTAATCTATATAATCATCCATCACCCCAAATTGGTTTTTCCATGCGAAATCACCTGCAATTCTTGAATTTCAATCAAATAATGGAAATAATGAAGGAAAAGTGAATTTGTTAAGGTATAAAAAGATATTGAATGGATATAATATTTTTTCTGAATCTCAATTTTATTAATAATACAATTTTGCAGCTGCAAATCTTCGAGTTAATCCAGTTGAGGAACTCACTTTATTTGGCACATTCAGAAGATCCTCTATACATCCAACTTTGATGATATTGAAGTAAATTTTGCCCATAATTGTCGCAGCTGGAGTTCCAATACTCTTGAGGCAATTATAAAAAGCATTATCACAATCACAATGAGACTTGCTGTATACTGAATAATTTGTCAGATTATATCGACTGCTTTGAGCACGAACTTTAACAGGACATAAGTCGTGAGTTCGACAGCATCTGTAACAAATTTAATTTATTTTTAGAATATTGGAAATTAATAGAGAATTTTTTTTTAGATAAATTTGATTAATTCACCTGTCGATATCAGAATCTGTCCCCAAATCGTGATAATGCTCAGCAATATCACCTCGGCCACACCATTTTGTACCTGGAAACAAAAAAAAATAGAAATTACAGTATATTATGAATAAAATGAGTAAATGAGTTTGCAAATGCAACATTTCGAACCTGGTAAAATCCCAGAAAATAAATTGAAAGCACTGCCAAATGAATTAGCACGTTCTCTTTGATTCTTTGATTGATTTCTGTCTTCAAATATATTTTCCTGCATTCGATCAAAGGTCTGGCATTGATACATCAAACTTGTCATTCGAGCAAAAGATACTTGAGTGGGACGAAATGTTCTTGAAAGATTTCCTAATACTTCAGTAGCTTCATTTGGTTCACTAAAAAAATTATGTCATTAAAATTTATGCGAATTAATATGGAAAATCACTCGAAATCAATGGAAATATTGAATATACTCAAAAAAAACTCACTAAACTTCAATAATATCACAATCACGTATTTCATTATTTTCAGTCACGTCAACAACAGCAACAGCTTGATCATAATAATAAACAAAACGTTTAATTCCAGAATTCAATGCAGGTTCCACTGCAGTGCCTCTAAGTCCTTTAAATGTATTCCGAGATGAGAGCGGTTGTTGTGAACTAAATGAACAATTTATGAAAAAAGTCAAGAAAATAAGCACAAACATTATTCAGTCCAATGAAATCACTATTTTTTTTATTTATTTTCACTACAATTTTTATTTTCAATTAAATTCTCACTATGAATTTATACAAATTCCACGATTTTCTTTCACAATTATTTCGTCAATGTGTTAAATTACTACCAACAAATACACATAAACATATTCATGCATAAATATACCTCTTACTCAATCATTTCAATGGTAAATTTAATGAAAAGATTGCATTATGTCGAGGCTAAACATTCTGTCGTAAAATTCATTCAACAAATGAATGAATTGAGAAAATTTGTAAGTTTAAGATGGATGTGAAGATGCTTTCTCTTTTTCTGGAACATGAAAGTTTTTCATTAATCCCCTCCAATATTTGTCTCTGTCCCCTCCAAATAAGCGCTGAAACTCCTATTCTATTGGATAAGACGTGAAGGAAAAGTAGGGCAGCTCATTGTTATTATTGTTAATTTAAAAAAAAAAATGGGAATGTATGTTTTTATGATTTATTCCGGGTATTTCTTCCCTGTGAAGATGAGCGTTGGGGAATGAGTACTCGACGTTTGCTCAAGGTAATGCTGATAGGACTGGAATTTGATAGCTGCAGACGAACTGGGCAATGACGAAATCCTGAAAATGAGGAGAAATTAGAAATTAAAAATTTCGTAAGAATTGAATAAACATTATTCGTTATCTCGCTTATTCACAAGAAACTAACATAAAATATTTACCAGCATGATGAAGACCTGAGCAATGACAACAGACAGCATTATTTCTAGCTCGAGGACAGAATTCAACACTATGGGAATCCCCACATCGGACACATCTCGGTGAATGACGACAATTACCAGCAGTATGCCAAAATCCCTGACACCGGTAACACTGGAGAACTGAACTTTCCAACGAGTGCAAATAATCGTCACTCATTTGAGAAATTGGATCCTCGTTTAGGAAATTAGATGGAATTTTTAAGCAGTCTTAGTCAGAACATTTTCAGGCTGAAGGCATATTTCAGACATATGAAGAGTGACAACTGAACGTCACAATGTTCGATGCAAAATGATTTTCATTAGAAAATATTTATTCATAAATATATTACAAAAAATAGAATCACCAGTGATGTTGATCCTCTCTTAATTCCAACTATTATTTCCCCTGATTTGAATAGGGATCCTTTATTCTTCGGAAAACTGCCAAAAACTTATCGCCTTGATTTCTCGTTACTTTCTGTCCCTCTTCTGTACTCTCATAGAGCTTAGGTACAATGGGATCTTCATTCTATTAATGAATAAATAAAATAATATTTATATTTAAAAAGAAAGATGTGTTAGTTTCAATCAGAAAAATCATGAATTGAGAGTGCACTCACTATTTCTTCTTCAGAGATTCTCTCAAATAAAGGATGATTCACAAAATGTTCAACAAACCAATCGTGAAGATCTTTTACATCTGTGACAGTATAAATTATTGCCTGAAAATAATCAGAAATATTAGTTTTGAGAATATCATTATTCAGACATTGTTTCAAAGATTTACTCACATTTTCAGCTAATACATAAGCATATTCAGCCAAAAGAGTTTTATTAACTATTCTCCACTTGTGTTTTGCTTTCTTGAAATGAGGATCGGGATAAAGGAGAAATATTTTCTTCAGCTATTCCAGAATAAGAAAAAATGTCATTATTTTACGGATAATAGAGTATAATTATTTTATATAAATTACCTGTCCTTTTTTAAAATAATTGGGTAAATATTTCATGGCATTTGTTCGCAAACATGCGATATTATTGTATTTTCCAGGATTCTGGAATCTCAGAGCAGCAATACGGTCCATAACATAGTCGGAGACCTTCAGACGGATTTCTAGTCCCAAGATCAGAGTTTTTGGAAACATTGTGGAAAGAGTCACTGTAATTAGAAGAAATAATAATTAATAGAGATGAATTTTTTTAATTTTATATCGCATTGATTCTTTAAATATTACCGAGTAATCCACCGTATCCACAACCGATATCCGCAAATTCAACTTGTCTCGATGAAGAGCATTTATTTTCCTCTGATTCATCAGGATACAACGAATTCCATTCCATTAATTCTGGTTTCAGAGGGCTGAAAAAAATATTATATTTATAAATAAAGTAACAACAAGAGTTTTTAAAAAATTAAATATTAATTATAATTACTATTCTATACAATGATCTGCAATGGGATTGGAATGTGCTCGTTGACGATAATATTTTTTTTGTGGTAATGTTAATGATTTTAATTCACTCATTACGTTAATTATTATGAATTTATTTTATTTTCAAGGAATAATCCAATTTCTCACGTGGGAACGTCTGTTTCTCTTTGGTTAAACGAGCCCCAGTACTTCTCACTTTGACAACAAGATGGCGGCACAAGGTTGCCCAAAATTTTTCAACATCTCCGTATAAAACAGCTGACGAGATGTGTATTATACATTCCACTAAAATCTCGTCTAATTCACCCACACATTCATAAACTGATACTTTTTATTTGTCCATTGAGTTCACAAGACTTTTCAGTCTCTTTTCTGAGCCCGAAGTGATCTTAACCTTCAGCAAAAGTGCACTCTTTTTTTTATCTTCAACTTGTCATCAGGTGGTTGAGAATTGTCACTCCCGGCACTTGACAAAAGTCACGAGTACTTGAGTTCCTTCTGATTTTAATTAATCAAATTAAAAAAGAAATGGCAGCTCCAAAACCCGAAGTTCCAGTTCCCAATGGAATTAAATTCTTAATCGGCGGCACCTCCGGGTGAGTATTAGATAATATTCGTCAATTCAGGAACTAAAAGGCTCAAGTCCTCTGTCTCAGCACAGACACCTACGCCTCTTAATTCCCAACATGATTTAATTACAATGTCAAGTCTTTGGAAGTCTTCCAAAAAATTGTTTAACATTTTTCACTGAATCTATTTATGACTAAAATTATTTAAATAATCATATAGAATGGCTGCCACGTGTTTTGTTCAACCTTTGGACTTGATTAAAAATCGTATGCAATTGAGTGGAACGAAAGTTTCTACAATGAGCATTGTATCAACAATTGCTAAAAATGAAGGGATATTGGCTATGTACTCGGGACTATCAGCTGGATTGATGAGACAGGCTACGTATACTACGACGAGATTGGGCATTTATACATGGCTTTTTGAATTAGCATCGTAAGTCAAGGGGCTTTAAATAGCTCAAGTCTATCAGGAATCTAAATATTTTATTATATCATTTATTTTCGAGCAGAAAAGATGGTCAGCCCAATTTTCTCACGAAAGCAGGTCTTGGAATGGTAGCAGGATGCGTCGGAGCTTTCGTAGGAACTCCTGCTGAAGTTGCACTTATCAGAATGACAGCTGATGGTCGATTACCAATGGGTAATTTCCCCAATTATCAATTACTCAACTTTATTTTTCTGTAATTCGTATTTTTTAAAATATTTATATTCTCCTCTCTCATTTCAGCTGAACGAAGAATGTATAAAAATGTTTTTGATGCATTATTCCGAATAATTAAAGAAGAAGGTCTCCTCACACTTTGGCGTGGAGCTATCCCGACAATGGGCAGAGCAATGGTAGTTAATGCAGCTCAATTAGCATCATATTCTCAAGCCAAACAAGCTCTCCTCGAGACTGGATATTTCGAGGAAAATATTATGCTGCACTTTGCCAGTTCAATGATCTCTGGATTAGTCACAACTGCTGCATCCATGCCTGTTGATATTGCGAAAACGAGGTGAGAATTTTATATCCAAGGAGTAAGATAGAATTAAATATTTGATATTTTTTTCATAGGATTCAAAATATGAAAATGATCGATGGTAAACCGGAATACAAAGGAGCAGTAGATGTACTTGGTAAAGTCGTACGTAATGAGGGAATTTTCGCACTATGGAAAGGATTCTTCCCCTATTATGCAAGATTAGGGCCACACACTGTTCTCACTTTCATCTTCCTCGAGCAAATGACAACTTCTTACAAAAGATACTACTCGTAATTTATAATCGTTCAATGAATCAATCCAATGATGTTCTTCATGTCAATGATGATTATTTATTATTTACTTTTTTTTTCAGAACTTCATAATCGTAAATTTGAGGATATTAAATTTTAGAGAAAATAATTTCTGACATTATCATTTAGGCATTGAAATTAATTTCTAATATTTCACAACTAATTATGTGTTCTTAGATGTAGTTTTAAGATACAGGAACGATGCATTCTTCGAACATTCTCAAAAAAATGAAAACAATTTAGTTATCATCGGGGAGTCGTCGGGTACGATTTCCAAAAATAGAGTTATATTAATTAATGGCAAAAGGATATTATGTAATTTGTTATCAATTGCGTATGTAAATAATGTGACTAGAGAGTAAAATTAGAGGCAATCCCCTATTTTGTTAAAAAAAAACCCAATTTGGACACATTTTGTGGCCAATTTGTAGTCCAATTTTGTAATAAATATGTGAACTAGCGTCTTTCTTTGAAATATCAATAGAATTATCGATTTTATTTATTTTTTTCCTCTCTCGTATTTGAATTTAAATTTATATTAGTTCTCGTGGTTTACGTGGAGGCGTAGGGGACGTATTTCCAGCCCAACTGGTGTCACTTTGGCCGTACTAACGGTACTAAAAGAGCCTTATAAATGCAGGAATTTGTGGTAACCTAGAAATCCCTCTGAATTCCTCTCCAAAGTCTCCCAATAATCTCCAGAATTTACAACTAAATAAAACTCTTGTAAAATAAACTTCTATCAAATTCCATCAGTAAAACACAATTTTCAATAAGTGAAAAGTGATTTTGAGAATCCAAAGGGCGAACGTGTCAAACCGAACGAATGACACTTCCAGAGGATTTTATTAATAGATTTTAGTTGCCAATGAATTTATTTCTCATCATTAGAAGATCACATCTATAGATAAAACACTGGAAAACACGTAAATGTGAAAATTTGAGTTTTTAAGAATAAAAGAGTAGAAAGTGGGAGGAGAAGAGGAAGGAAGGGGAATGAGCAACAAGTGATCATCGAATAAGCCTCAATTTAATTCTGTCAAATTCTTATTTGCTGTCAAAATCTCGGATTTCATTCAGAAAATATAAACAGGAGGTATGTCTTCCATTTTCTAATTAAATTCCCAATAAAATATTGATTATTTCAGAAGAGCCTCTAATTTTCATTTATTATTTTTATTCACAGCACCAGAATCGAAGAACTGTATCTCAAATTTATATTTAACAAGAGAAGAGTGAAAAAATAATAATCGTGATGACGAGACCTCCGAATAATGATAATCTCATGACATTTAAGTTAGTAGTAGTTGGAGATGGAGGTGTTGGGAAAAGTGCATTGACAATTCAGTTCTTCCAAAAGCTTTTTGTGACTGATTACGATCCGACAATTGAAGACAGTTACATACAGCATACAGAAATCGATAAACAATGGTGTATCCTCGATGTTTTGGACACAGCTGGTCAAGAGGAATTCAGTGCAATGCGAGAGCAATATATGCGGAAAGGCGATGGATTTCTCTTGGTTTATTCAGTTACAGACAAGCAGTCATACGAGAATATTGTGAATTTTTACACGCAAATACTGCGAGTCAAAGACAGAGATGTTTATCCAATGTTACTAGTTGCGAATAAAGTGGATTTGGTGCATTTGCGGAAAATAACTGAGGAACAGGGACGAGAATTGGCGCACAGATTGAGTATTCCATATATTGAAACGTCAGCAAAGGATCCACCACTCAATGTTGATGCAGCTTTTCATGAGGTAAAATAATAATTTAATAAGTAATGTATTAAATGGAATTTTTGAGTACTTGTAATAATTTATTTTATATTTTTCAGGTGGTGAGAATTATTCGAAATCAACCACCAACTGAATTTGAAAAGAATCGACGAAAAAGGAGACGTTCTGGAAAATGCAATATATTATAAATAAAATTATATTCTTCGGCAATGCCAAGACAGAAAATGGCCATAATGTGAAATATTTCCTATCTATGAAGACAAAGTATGTTAATAACAATAACAATTTAATATACTGCCTACGGAGATTTTGTAAAATCATAAATATGAAAATGACAAATTTATTCATAGGCAAGATGAAGCGAAGGTGAGTGCTGATAATATCTAGTCATTAAAACGAGCACTTTAATGTGTACGTCGTATTTTTTTTCCGAATATCTGCAGAAAATCATCTTATAAGGCTTAAAGCGCAAAATAAAAAGTCTCATGAAGCTGGAATTTTTCATTGTGATTTTTCAGAAACGAAAAATTATCGGAAAGTTATTCGTAGCTGTGATAATTCTCAAAAATCAATGAAAAATTTATTCTCAAATTTTATTTGCTCTATATCAATAATTAAATGTCATTGAAATGTTTAATTGGAAAAATCATAAAATATGTGAAGTATATTTTCAATCAACATGCACAATTCATTAAAAAATGTAGATTTTTTTACGATTATCTATTCTCGTTAAATGGAAAAAGAATGAATTAAGATTGAACTAAAGAAAATGTGCGTGTGTGTGTGTGTGTGTGCTTCAAGTCAATGTTTTGTGTCGTTTAATGGCTCAATATTTTTATAAACTCTTTTTTTTTTTCATCAACTTTGCAATTAAAGACTTCAAATTAAAAGATAAATCTAAGAATAATCAGGGAATTATTCAAATTCTGTTGCCCTTCAATTGATTGAAGCTTTTTTTTAGTTTTTACGAATATTTTGTGTTAAATAGAGTGAAAAATGTATGAATATGTTGTAAAATTAAATAAATAATGATTTTAATGCCATTAACGACATTCGATGTCTCATTTGAAGAAATAAGAATTGTAATAATGTAGCAGACACTGTTTTATCAATTTTATTCTCACTTATTATATTATTTACATTGAAAAGAAGTGGTACAATTCAATTTCCTCAGCAAAAATATAAAACTGAGAATTCAAGAAATGTTAGCTACTTGACGACAAGATGTTCTCAAGTCTTCAACAGGTACTCTCGAAGCCTGACGATATTGAAAATTATCTATAGATGATGATCTAATGATTTTTGATGAATTTCCTGTTTTCTGAGATAATTTCGGAGATTTCGGAGGAGTGACTCGATAATCCTGTCTTTCTAATTCACTTAGACCTATTGGTAATGACAAGAGCATTGTGCTGCCTTCATAAAAAATGAAAAAAAAGCTGATTATTATGAATAGAATAATATTAATCGCAAAAGAGCATAAATAAACCTACGACTTTCATCTCTGATTTCTTTGCTGAAGTGATGGGCCAAAAGAGCAAGAGTTCTATCATCAATTTTTGCTTCTGCAATAAATAAATTTGTTAATTACTCGATTGAATGTAAATCCCAATGATTTATAATGAAAAATACTTTTTCCTGAGGCAATTCGACTATCACTGACACTCCGACTGAGTGGAAACATTTTTCCCCTCGAATTTCTCTGAGAATCTTCACTCGTTCCTTTGGAAATCATTAATAAATACTTGTCCTCCTCTTCTGCAGTCCTCGATCGTGCAGCACAACTGCTGCACATCTCTGCAGTTCTTTCGCATTTTCTGATGTCAATACTTTTCTCATCTGACGTGAAAAATAATTAAAAAATAAAATTTATTACATAACTGTAATAAATTGTGTATAAAAAAAAATACCTTTCGATCCATTGCAACAACTGCATTCATGTGAAGGTGCTGAAGGCTGATCGAACAGAATTCTATCAACAAATCTCGCTAAAACACAATTTTTCCACAATTTCTAATATCAAACGTTAAAAACGGTAGAAATTTATATTTTATCAAATTACCAGCTAATGGACCGAGAACAGGTGCCAGAACAGACGCAGTTTTAATTGATGGCATCATTTTTGTATTTTTTTTTAAATTCCACAGATTATTAAATACTGAATGATAATAAAAGTTTTTCTATTTTCGTCACTATGTTACTGATGCACTTTTCGCCATTAGTTTCGTCACGAACTCGGCGTGCTCCTTTTCTCTTCTCATTTCTTCCTCTTCTTCTTCTTCTCGAATATCTATTGGTCCACTCATTGAATTAAAGAAAAAAAAAACAGAATAGAGCATTTAAATGTAAGAAAATTCATCTAAATTCAGTAGATAAACTTTTGCCTTTTTTTTTATTCAATTATATTCATCAGCTGTTTATCCTTCTCTTTCAAAATTTACATTGTTCATTTTTTCAGAGGCAATTAGCTTAAGAGTAAGAATACTAATGTCCATTCTATTAAAGGCATTTGTTATTTTCTCATTCATTTACTCTATGCTAGTTCCAATTAAGAAGAATATAAATCAAGGAGCTCTTGATGAACCCAAAAGTAATTGCAAAAAAAGAAAAAATTAATCAATCACTCATTGCCCTTAATCTAATTAAAGATACATTATGACCTTTACACCTAATTTATTGAAAAATCTATGAAAAAAAGGGGGAATATTATTTTTTTTTGTAAAAGTTAGAAATAAATACGATGACAGGTTTTGCGAGTAATTTGTCCTTTGCACTTTGGGCACTTTTTTTGGGTACTTAAAGTAGCAAGAAGACATTCTTCACAATAAATATGTCCACATTTTGTTGACATAGGTTTGCGTGATGCTCTGAGATCCTCAAAGCACACTGGACAGGTGAGAACTGTTGGAGAACCATCAACCGAGTCATTTATTTGGGGAATTAATTTTGTCGATGGATCTTCAGCAATTATCGAAGAATCAATTTCAATCACTGGACTTTCCTCTGATGCTGCTGCACTTGTTGTTGCTGGTGATCTCTTCTTTGATCTGCCAACTCGACGTGCTGGGATTTCACTGAGGGATATAATTTTTTTAAATAAATTAATGATTCATAAAACTGAGAGACACTAAATAATTTACCGTGACGGTACAGGATCTGTTGAGTCAATAATAATTGCATCAGAAAGTTCGGAATGACTACGTAAATTGGTACTGCTTGTTTCATTACAAATTTGTTCATCGCCCTGACTGGCAGCTCGCCCTCGAGTCTGTCTTGCTGCTGGCATTGGTGAATCAGCTGTTAAATCAATGAAAGCAACTGCCGGTGGTGAAGGAGATTGTGGACGATTACGACGTCGTCTCTTCGTTGTGGTCGACATGATTAAACCTCTCCAATCCCTTTTATTTGCACTTACAAAAAATGCTTAACCAAAGAAGAACGTTATGAAAATCCTCTTCCAATTAAAGTCCAATAATTCGTCAATTTATCATGAATTCAATGAAATCAAAATGAATTTCAACAAAAATAATAATAAAATTCTTTTGTTTTCACTTCTAAAATATGAGAATTAATTTTTTTTAATAATATTTTTGTGTGTTGTTAACTCAAGGTTTTGGAGATTGACATTGCCAAGTCCACTGGCGCCATCTTGCGACAAACATGGGACAGGACATTGGGCATGTGTGTTTGGGGAGGAGCAAGGAGGAGTCGTCATTAGTTTTTTCTCTACAGTTTTGTGAAAAATTTTGTGGTTGGAGTCACGAGAATTCTCTCATGTTTTGTTCGAGTCAATTTTCGAAGGGTCATGGCGTATGTCAATGTTGCCGAATGGAAAACAGAACAAGTTTGTGAATGGTTGAAAGGTGAATTTAAATTATTAATCATACGTATTTCGAAAGTTCATTGTTCAATTTGAGAATTTTGAGAAAAAATGAAGTTTTTAGGGCGTGACGAAAAACGGATGAAAATTCATTATTGTGCAGAAGCAAAAAAATTATTTAAACTTATTAATTATCGATATTATTTTATTTTTTATTGTTATTAAAAATTTTCCGCCTTTGTTTTCATGGGGATTGGTCATGACATGATGCATGATGACTAATGGCTTTTTAATTGAGATTGTGAGAGTTTGAGGGCAATTGAGTTTATTTTGTCATCCCTTTTTCGACTATAACTCGAAAAATACTCTAGATAGAGGAATTTTCATAGATACCTTTTTTGTAGGCCTCAAAATTCTCCCCAAAAAAGGTCTCTACAAAAATCCCTCTATCTCCCTTCCTTTCCCAATAATTCTTAAAAAAACCAATTAATCTCCCACAGGTCTCGACAATTCAGTGCTTCCCTACGTCCACAGTTTCACAAACAACAAAGTCTCTGGTCAACAATTATTAAGTCTCCGCCCTGAGGACCTTGAGCAACTGGGTGTCCTAAAACTGGGTCATCAGGAGATAATTCTCGAAGCAGTCGAGTACTTGAGGAATTTTCATTATGAGCTTGATCGTGAGAATTTGCAGCTTCTCGCCTTACGATTGTCATGTCAGGCACACAGTTTGCACAATGAACTCTCGAGGCAAACGGATTCAAAACCAGTTACAACACAAACATTATCAGACGTTGTTGGAGTTGTGACAGCTGTCAAGCCATTGGTCAGGTGGCTGGATAGGCCTCCATTCAGTGGACAATTAGAATACAATGACAGAAAGACGCAATTATTAAAATTGAGTATTGAAATGGCGACTTGTGCACAAAGAGACAGATTTGCTGAGAAACCGATCGAGGAAATAAGAACGACTTGTGGTGAATTGGCAAAATTAGCTGATTACGTTATTCAGGATATTGCGGATCCAATGATACTGCAGCCTGCTAGTTTGGATCTGGCGACTTTGAAGAAGAGACCTGGAGATGATTTGGTGAGTTTTACTTTAGTGGACTTCGTTATTCCCATCACTTCACAATGGAGAAAACGAATATAATCACATAAACGAAAACACTTGCGTGATATGCGAAACACTTTGAATTCACACGCCGGAAGTATTTCCGCCCTTTCGAGGCTTCAACACTGAAGCATTCACGAGAAAAAAAAAAAAATCTCTTTTATGCGTCTCATTTAGCTCACTCCTTTCTTCCACACAATAATAACATGAAATTATCAAAATTCCACAGGGTTTTTATATTCTACCATCCTTCCATGGAACTCATCAAATTGCTGAAATAAAATTCAGCTCAATTGCACATCAATGCGGTAAAATGGAGGAAGGAGATGAAATTGTTCAGGTATTAATTATGAAAAAATCTTAAGCTATAGAAATTTAAGAGAATTAAAATATTAATTGTGAGAAAATTATTCAACAGGTTAATTATCAAACTGTCGTCGGTTGGGAGAGAAAGAATGTCCTCGAATTATTCAATGAAAGTCCTACTGAAGTTTTATTGACACTTAAACGTCGTCCAAGACATACTAAAGTTTATGGACAAATATACATTAAACCGTACAGATTACCGAGTAATAAAAAAACACCATATGCAACAAGATGGCAACATAATTTACCATCACCTAGGCCTGAATTATTGACAATACCAGATTTTACAATGCCATTACCAAGGTAACAAATACATATTTACACATTTTTTTCAAAATTGTCTGATAGAGATTTTTTTATGAAGAATGAAAAAAAAAAGAATGAGAGAGAGAGAGAGAAGTGAAACGTGAATGATGTGGGTATTTCTATGCGGTTTGAATGGCCGGAAATGGTAAAAATATCTTCTTTATTTAGAACGGTACCCCTCCCCCCTCTATACTTTTGAACCAAAATCATCATTCTCATTTCAACTTATCATTCAACATAATTATCATCATAATTAAATAATTATTATAATGATAAAATAATTTTAATTTATAGGCAAATGCCAAAGGATCCGACTCCAGAACCCGCCAGTATAATCAGCACTGTAATGCTGGACACAATAGCAACTGATAGCAGTGATTCCGATAGTGAGATTGAGCCTCCGCTCTCAGTTCGTCTCTACGCTTCAAAACCACGGAGTTTAGTTCAGCGTCGTGCAACAATAACTGGTGCAAGTCCAACGACAAAACATGCAGTTGACATCGAAGAATTCTGGAGAGAATTGAAACAAGAGCACAGTACGACATTTCAATTACGAGATAAAGCAGCATCCTGTGCCCACGGACTGGACTCAGTTCCATCGAATCTTCGACCTCAAACTTGTCTCGGAATTGAAACAAAACGTAAAAAGAAATTTGAAGAGGAAAAAAAGGCAAGTGATTGTGAATCATCAGATATTAAAGAACGTAAAATTAATGAAATTAATTCAAATTCAATTAAAATTGAAGATAATTCATGTGAAAATGAGATAATTAATTGTGATACCAATGTGCCTTTGTTGGATAAAAATGCTAATAATGATAACAATATTGGGGATAAAAAATGTGAAAAAATGAAAAAAGATAGAGGAAAATTGGATAAAAGTTACAGTACACCAGCTTATGATTTAACTGAATTAATTGAAAATAATTGTACTAATAGTATTAAATTATTTGAGACTGATAATAATTTAATTAATGGAGAAATTGAGGAAATTGAGGGAAATGTTGCTCAGAGAATTAATTTAATTGAAGAAAAATTGAGGATTAATGAAGATCAGAGTCTTGAAATTCAAGAGAATTTCATAAATAATTCATTTTTAATTGAAAATAAATCTGAATTAATTGATAATCATAAAGAAGAAGATGATGCACCAGTAATTCCCGAGAAAAAAACAGAATTAAATGCAAATAAATTGAATAACAGTGATTTTAAGGAAAATTTGAGTCCTCAAATGTCGATTAAAATTGAGAAACGTGCAACTCCACCAGAACCACCGCCTCGCAAATATTTTGCAAAGCCTTCGCCTTTAAACCTGAATATTCCCCCAGAGAAGCCAAAAATTTTGGAAAAATCGGAGCCAAAGAAAGTGCAGTCATTCGAGGGCTATCGAGACTTTGCTGAAAAATCAACAGACTTTATCGACGATCCAACTACTCCAATAACCGAAAAGCGAACATTAATAGATCATTTTGGATACTCCGAAATTGATAGGCAACTGTTGAGAGAAGAGAAACCCGTTGAAAGATACGAACTCTTCACCGAAAAATTCGGCACCTCCTTAACTCTGAAAAATGAAGAAATTAAAGAAGTTCCTCGAAGCAATGACTCTCCAGATGGAGCAGGATCTTCTGTACATTCTCAAGAAAAGGTGCAAGACTTCAGGCGAACGTTGGAAAAGGATAAAAGTGCTGAGAAAGGGGTTGTGAATAGGGCAATGATGGTTGCAAGAAGTATTGGGCTTTCTAGTGCATCAAAATTGTCTTCATCAAGCCCGAGAAGCAGCAGAAAACGTAATATTTTACTGGCAAAGAGGAGAAATGTTTCTGTCAAAGAAATTGGAATTGGGGATCTCGAAGGATGGCTGACCTACAGGAGCAGAGGAGCCAGAGGTGCTTGGGCAAGATCCTGGTTCATCCTGAAGGGATCTTCATTATACAGATTCAAGAACCAAGAGAGCATAAAATCTGATTGTTTAATAGTTTTACCAGGATTTACAGCTTGTCAAGCGAATGAAGTGAAATCGAGAAAATTTGCGTTTAAAGTTTATCACACAGGAACTGTTTTCTATTTCGCTGCTGATAATGAAGATATTTTAGGAGTTTGGCTGGAGGCCATTAATAAAGCGACTTTTGGTGCTGATGGACAGAACAGGACAAGCGGATTATTCAGTGAAACTGATGAGAGTGATGGAGAGGGGAAAGGAAAAATCAAGAATACGGAAGTTAAAGTTTTGGAGAAAGGCTTTGGGTCTTTGAAGAAATTGGGGAGAAAGGATTCTGGGGGAAAGGAACAGGATATTGGTGGGGCTAGTTTGGACAGAAAGTATCTGAGATTCTTGGGTACGAGGACACAGAATGTCCCGGTTCCCACTGCTCAATTCAGGAGTTATAGGAGAGTTTTGCCGACTTCTACGCCTAATAAAAAAATTGAGTCGCCAGCTGCTTCTCCAGATTTACGAGTTACTATTGCTGGGAGCACTTTTTATGGGCTGTCTGCTTCTCATAGTGCCACTGATGTTCCGAGTACTCAGGATATGCCGGATTATAGGCAGACTACAGACAGGTAATATGAGAATTTTTTAAATATGGCTTATTTTTCTTGTTAATTTTTTATTATAATTTTTCATTTAATTTGCAGGAGATCTCAGTCAACCCGAATTAGAAGACCAGATGACCTCCGAGGCTTCGTAACTCTCGAAGAATTCATGCTTTCTCATCAGGACGATCGTCAGCGTTCTCTCACCAACAGATCCGTCTCCCCAAGATCAACACACCTATCAAACGACCACGTGCACCTCCATTACCGTCAAATCGACGACAATAATATAATATACACGCCAAATCGTGGCTTTACCTCAGATTTCGCAAACAATGGAATGATTTACGGTCACCCTCGAAACGGCGAAGAGCCTCCGAATATCAATCGACCCATTTTTTACCCGAAGACTCCTGGAAGATCAACTCCAGATCGCCACGATGGAATTTACGCTTCAAAATACACAAGAAAACCTCAAGAAGACCTCAGTTATTACGAATTATCCCGAGAAAGATTGAATTTTCATCATTTACGAGACGACCGAGTGACTCCACAGTTGAGCAGAGCTCAAAACTCTGAAAATTCTTATCCCGAGAGACGAATTTTCATTCGAGAAAACGGATATTCCGGATCCAGTGGAGATTTAACATGCTGTACATCTGCAACTTTACAGAGAGTGAAAAAAGAGGCATCTGTCAGTAGAAAAGGGAGTTTTAATTTGAACGATCGACACAGAAATGAAGACAAGAGTTGGATAGATTCTCTCAGGCGATCGGATAAAAAGGGAAAATTAAAAAATGTTGCACAATATCAACCGCCTCCGATTCCCTCGTCGCCTTTTGAAGAGGGCATGAGAGCGGCTTTTGAGATGCATTTGGATAAGGAGCACGTGCAAAAGACGAGTCGACTCAAGAGTTTATTCGGCAGTAAAAGTCCACAAAAATCAGGTAATAATTTGGATTTATCAAGAGAAGGGGAAAAAACACTTCTTGGCTCTCCGAGACTTCATCGAGCCTTGTTCAGGGATCGGAGTTTCAATCGGAGGAATCAAGGAGTTATTAATACCACAACTTCTGGCAGATCTGGCAGTCAAAGTCCTGGGGATAGTGGGATAAGTCAGTCGATCAGTTCATATTCTGGAATTAGTCAGGGACATACGCTCAGTCAGAGTTTCAGCTCTGTTAGCTCTGCCAGCGATTGGAGCCCGGATACTCCGCCTGTTAATGCAGACAAGGGCATTTCTACTGGCAAAAGAAATAGGAATTTAATGAATCCCCCAACGTTACCTTATATTCCACCTCCAAGCTCACCACCACCACCTGATGATTATCCGGGACTCGAGTATCCACCAGTTTTTGAACCTGGAACTTATTCCCTGTCGGATGCCTCTTTGCTCAGGGCAAGAGGTCATGTTCAGAATGAATAATTCATTAATTCATGAGAACCGGATTTATTTTGTCAGTCTTTTTTTTCAGATGTCTCACTTAGTTCCCGAGATATTCTTGTTTTACCATTTTACTACGGAATTTATTAATTAGTGAAGTTACTAATGAACGCTATTATTATTATTATTTGACGTGGAATGTATTATTCCTGATTGTTTATATATCGGCAATAAGCAATAAGACGACGATTTTAACGTATTACATTGTTGAAATTGAGCAATTTGATTAATGTTTAGGCAATTTTTTTCCTTGGAATTCTTTGATACAAAAGAAAAAATTTAGAATTAACGAGAGAGTGAATATTACATCATCGCAAGAGATGACATAAAAACCCGTCCACTCGTGCCTCTGTATCAATAATTAAAACTGAGGATCACGGTTTTTTATTGTGAAAATTTTGGTATTAGATTTGCTGCTCAAATCGATAAAATGTTTTTTAGAATTTTATATTTCTGAGGCAATAATAATAATTGAATAATTCGAGCGTTTGCTTGAATAATTGCTTTTTGAATTTTCAAATAATTGAGTATTATAGAAGTAATTCTGTTTTTATTTTGGTGAAGGATGAAGAAAAGAAAATGTTGAAAGAATTGTTTTTTTTTTTTTTTTTTTTTTTTTGAAGAATGTGATGAATTATTTACAGCAAAAGTGCCTACGATAAATTTTAATACATATCTTTTATGTAGAAATTACTAAAAACAATTAAATTAATATTTTATACAATTAGATAATAGTTAATCATTATATCGTGTTATGAAAGTAATTTAATTTAATAATTTTCATGTAAATATTGTTTATCGAAATAATAGGAAATAAATTCATTATTTCCATGTAATTTTGTAATCCCTTTTGTCTTCAATCAAATTTCCATAATATTTTTGTCCTTGAAGTGAGAAAAACCTCTGGTAATTTTAATTTTTCAGACTAAATCGAGAGTTTCAACGATACAGACGTTAAAATTTTATACTCCTGACATTATTCCATATTTTCTTATTTTTAATTTAATTAATTTTGACATTGAAATGGAGCAAATTGCTGGAATAATTAGTGGACCAGCTGGTAGCCTTGTTGGAGCTGGTCTTCAAATAATTGTGAGTAAAATAGCGAGTGGATCTCGTTCCCCAAATAATCCTGAAGGAATCACAAATGCACGAGTAAATAATCGCACTCCAAGAAATCCTGAATATCCAAGAATTATGACTGTTTACGATGAAGTTGAGGCACATCTTCATGGTGCCATGAGAGTTTTGAAGCCAGCCATGGAAATCAGGGACATTCTGATGAATCAGAGATCCAAGTCTGCTGATGTGCGCTCAGGTATTAAAAAATAATTTCATTTTCATCTTAAAAGATAAATTAATCCATCTCTATCTTTCCAGGAAAAGCCCAGGAATCTGAAATAAATTATTACACACCCCAGAAGAATCGTTCACAATCAGTTCAGAGAGGCTGCAAATGTTCTCAGAGAATTTCCCAAAAATCAAGAAATGATGAATCAGTCAAAGAGAATTTTTCTCGCGCAAGTGGACTTCAAAATTCCCGATCATTCATCAGTTCTTCACCTGTGACGAAGAGAAATCGTTCATTATCCTCAACTAATTCAACGATAAAATTATCAAATATCTCGAGAATTCAGAAAAACGATTCATCAGGGAGTTCATTGAAATATTGTGAAGAATGTGGAATTTCTGGAAAAGCTGGAAAACATTTGGCTTTGATGTCATGTGGTCATGGCTTTTGCCATCGATGCATCTCACCGAGATACTACACTGCATGTCCAATCTGCAAGAAGCCTTCACGTTCATCAAACACTTCATCTTTCAACTACAACACTTAACTATTCACTAAGATAATTTAATTTAAAAAATAAGTAATCCTATTATTCTACTTGATTTAAATAAAGAATTTTCAAATGCATTTCCCGGGAGCTTTTGTGGCGCCACCAAACGATCGATACCTGATACCTCGAATCAGCTGTTGTAACGTGCTTCCTAATGTTCTTTGTCCCTTTCTCCAAAACATCGAACATTTAAAAGTGAAAATATAAAAGTGAGTGAATATGAAAGGAAAAAATGAAGCGAGTAATGTGAATGAGGCAAGAGTGAAGACAATTACAGAGAAGAGGAGAATTTTGGAGGAGAATTCTACTGAGGTGAGACTGAATTCTTAATTAATGGATAATGAGGTATTAATTTACATAATTTTCCTCTGCAGATTCGTCAGAGAGTGGAGAAGTGTTTCGAGAAATTGTCAATGTCCTTGAAAATTCGAGAGAGACAACTGCTCCGTCAAATTGAAGCTGTCCACAATCAGCAATTGTCCATAATCCAATCGAATTGGGATCTCCTGCCATCAGTTCCCCCAATAAACGTTAATCTTGATTACTGCGGGAATTTGGAAGAAACTATTTTCAAATTTGGGAGAATTGAGCTTCCAGATAAAGATGGAATCGTTGTTAAAGATGCAGAGCCTTATAGAGTCGAGGAATACGTCGAGGCCAATAAGGATCACGTCAGCTTCGATAAATCAATTAAAATTGATGAAAATATCATAATTAATTTAGATGAACAAATTGATTCCTCCACAACTGAAAAAAATACAGAAATTGACAATTCAAAGCATAATTATAATAATAATTGCTCAATTTTGTGTTCATCAGTGTTAGAATCTTCTTTAAATGCTTCTTTTGATTCTGAATGTAATGTGAGACTTGAAAATTCAGATAATTTTTGTTCAGATGATGGAAATGAATTAACAGTTGTTGAAGCTCCAATTGATTCTGGGAAATTAACGAATTTAGAGGATAATGAGAAAATTGAGGAGATTGATGATAAAAATGTGGAGAGTCCAGGTGCTAATGGTAATGATGAGCATCCAAAGCAGATACAACAATGGTTACAACAGATTCTCGTTGAAACTGAGACTGAACCAGTTGTGCATGAAACTGAGCAGTTTTTAGAGATATCGAAATGTCGATACAGGGAATTTGAATTTCCTCTTAAAACATAAAATTGTACTTAATTTAATTATTCTAAAAAAATAATATCAATGGAATTGTTCAGTGATAACTTCATTACAATTAATTTATTTAATCTTTCAAATATTTCATGTCCACACTGGGGCCAAAATTTCCAACGAAAAAATAATGGAAAAGAAAATACAAAAAGTCTGATCTTCCAATCATATTAAAATTATTTCATAATTTCATGAATTACTTCATTTTATTAATTTTATTAATGTATTAATTATGTGAACTGAATCCGTCGAATTGAAAAAAATTATGAAAATATCATATTTTATTTCTTAAATAAAAGGTTTTATTATTGGGTACTTAAAAATACGGGTAAGGATTTGAAAAATAAAATATTAACAATTATAATTGAGTCATAGTTTTAAATTGTGTCAAGTGTAAGTAAAATAAATACAATCCATGAATTCATATTTAATAATTAAATATTTCCAGACTTATTGTGTCGCATATAAATCCAAGTTCATATAATCGATGTGAAAATTTTCATGTAATTCTAACAATTTTCTTTTATTTATTTTTTTTTTGTTCTAAAAATGTTTCAATGATAATTCACTGAATTTTATCAATTCGTATTATTATATTAAACAATGGTAACTCTTAGAGAGGAGATTTTTCATTACAAATAATAATTTGAAACTTTTCAATATGTTTTACAAATTTTTGTACTTATAATAATGATTAATTGAATGAATATGTTAATTTTTTTTCTCAAAATAATTATCTAATAACCAAAAAAATCATTTGAATTCTACTTATTTTTTATGGGAACTCTGCAAATTCTTTGCTCAATACTGCTCTTCATTATGAATTAATAAAGCGTAATTATTTGATATAAATTGTTTCTGCGGAATACTATGAAGCGGAAAAATAGTGGTAATTTAATCGGACATTTGATAGAAGCAAAAAGAAAAATAATATAATTTCTAAAGATGTGCGAATAATTCAAATATAAATCGCACACCCCTAATAAATTCGAATTTACCGAACTTATAATAATTTTAATATATCTATATATACATACGTCATTATAAGTTGGTTTTTGATGTTAATAAAGATAATTATCATAGCTGAAAGGGGATAAATGACCGAAGACGGTCAATTATTGGATTAATTGTATATATTCTATAGCTATGACACAGTGTGGGTCATAATAATGGCAATAGTATTTGTGCTAATGTCACTACATTTCTTGACACATCGTAATGATGTTTTTTAATTAATCATTTACGCGTAACTTGATAAAATACCCAGTCTTCAAAGAAAGATGGAACGAATGCACGATCTTTAGTGAATGTTACTGGTACTGATAATTGAGATAATACCTCTTCGTACATGGTCAGTGACTCTGGACAAGACGCACCATTTCCCTGAATCATAATTTTTTTTTTAAACTCATTAATTATTAAATTTAATTAAAAACTAAAATACTCACATGTGTCATGTACTTTCCTGATGGCTTCAGCACCTTCATTGACGAATTCAAAATTAATCTAATAAAATCCCAAGCATCACCATGAGGAGTTGTGCTTATTGGTATATCCGTGAGATCACCAAAAACGTAATCAAATTGACGACCTTCTTCAATCATGTGAGCCAGTGCCTTCACACAGTCACCGATAATTATCTATTTTCAATGAAAAATATTCATTAATTCACCTTCAAAATAATTATTTATTTATCTATTTCAGAATAAAAACCTCGTAATTCTCCCCCTTTCTTTTATCCAAACAGTCGCCGCAAATACTTCTCATGTACTGACTGCATGCCTTTATAACAATGTCATCAATCTGAAATTAAATGAATTTTTTCAATATTCAATTGAGTGAATTTAGGACATTAGGATCTTTACCTCGAGCATAGTTACGGATTTTGGCTTCTCTTTGAGCAATTCCCAGAGTAATCCTCCATCTCCTCCACCCAAAATAACGATTTCCTTTCCAGCGTAATTTTCCTTTCCACGTTGCATCAGAGTCTCAGTGTATATGAGATCAGCTTCAGACATATCTAATTTATAAAAATAATATATTAATAAGTAAGAATTTTAGATTTTAGTTTTTTGTGTGATACATACTCTGCAGTTCATCTAGCACCAACAGATTTCCCAGAGATTTTGAATGAACAATCTGCACTTTCTGATATGGAGATCTCGCTTCAAAGACTAATTTGTCGATATCATACTCGAGTAGTCTCTCATCTTCAAAGAAATAATGAAAAATAAATTGTAGAATTATTCAATATAAAATTTAATTTACTTGATTGCATTGAGAATTAAAAAAAAAGAATTATTGTGATGTGGAAAAAAAAATGCATGCCTTTAATTTTTCGCTGTGATTAAATCCTCAATGAGAAAACAGAGGAACGTTGCATTTTAAAAAATCGGTAGTGAATAAAATAGTCAACACATTGAGCTGCATTCCATGTAACAACATGCAAATTTCGTGTGAGAACAGTTTTTTAAACAATTTTTATAGTTATCTATGTCCTAATAGCAAAAGGGCGTAAGTCCCTTTCTCTGCGCTTTTTTTTAAATTATAAAATTACGCCCTTTTGTTTCTAGAACGACAAGAGAATGTAAAAAATTGATAATTCATAAAATTACACAATTGCTATATACTTAACTACATTAAAACTACTTTTGTACTGAAATAATATTAAAAAAAGCGTTTTTTATTATTGGTATGCACCATAAGACTCGTTTACTTGTAATCGAATCAAATCTTCAGGCAATTTTTCTGCCAAGTGCATAAAAAAAAATCCACTTGGGTTTGTAAAATTTTCATTTTAATGATTAAATTAATGAATAAATCTTGTTATTTCACTGTACTTTTAAATTCTCCTATAATTTTTTTTTTTTTTGAAAATCGAACCGTAAACACAATTATAAATAAAAACTCACCGGCGGTAGGAAAGTATCTCTCAAATGGGCCACCGCGTTTAATTGGGGCAAGCGCGTGTGATCGAGTGGCTGTTGCCGCTGCCTGCATTGCCGTCTCCAAGTCTCTGGCCGACTACCATTAGCCGTCAAGCGAACCAACGAATAAACAGAACAAACGCATCTATCTAGTTAAAAGAACTCTACTTTTCATTTTTTAGAGTAAATGAAATAATTTTTCTTCTCTTTCATGTGTTCGTCGGTCGAGGTTTTTTTTGTGATAGAATGTTGAAAGCTGGATGTGAAGAGAGCCCTTTGGGCATAAGGGGAGATTGGGGTAAAATGGACATTCTGAAGAAACGTTTGGAGACAGCGATTTTTTGATGATTCCATTGGAAAGCTGAGGAAATTTTAGGCGGAAAACATGTGTCGAAATTAATTTTTTCGAAATTTTTGAAAATTCGATTTTTTTCTTCAAAAAACACATGTTTTCCGCCTGAAATTTCCTCAGCTTACCGATGGAATCATCGAAAAAATTATATCTCCAATATTTCTCTTGATTTCTCGTAATATACAATTTCAAAGTGAGCATGTGTCCATCTTACCCCTTGTGGCCTTTTTAACAAGCGTATGAATTAAATTAGAGTGATTATTGGGAGGTGAATTGAATAATTGAGAGAAAGGAGTTGGAAAATTCCACATTTTCTATTGGTTCCTACCCCATTTTCATTAGAAAAAAAAAATGTAATACAAGTGTATCACTGGCTGTGTGCTATGGTGATTCAAACGCTATTCTGTCCATTAATAAAAGTAATAATATTGTGCAGGGAATTCTGAAATATTTGGAAAATTATCAAAAAAATATGGAAATACAAGAAGTGCTGGGGAGATTCGTCATTCAGCATTCCTGGACAAGCGGCCTATTCCTAAACTCTCTATTATTATCTTCATTTTAATAATTCCTCATCTTTTATAACAAACGAATAACATTATTTCATAAAAATATGTATAACACAATTGTGTATCATAGCAAATATAATAGGGAATACATAATAATAATAATAAATAATGTAAAAATGGATAAAAAATCAATGATCAATAATGATAAAACGAGGATTAAAAAAATCATTAAACTAGGAACAAACTGAAAAATGAAAAATCTTTCTTTTTTAAGCATAATTTCTACCTGATAGTGTCAAATAGAGATCATATATGGTTCCTCGCCTTACAGGTGGTAAACGTTTGCTGCGCTGGCTATTCAAAGCCATGGCAATGTCAGCTTCCAAGTAACGCCACTGCTACAATATCCCTCTCAGTTAACTGATGTTTCCTCTCCCCATTTTTTTTTAATATTATAATTACATAATTTTGTGTTTTATTTTTTGCAAAATCAAAAACATTCTATCAAATCTCGAGAAAAAAAATAGGACCAAGGTAGCGGCGTTTTTAAATATTTCATGTAAATATTGATAATTCAGTGGCGAAGGGATAATGAGGGAATAATTAATTACCCATTCGCCTACTGGATCAATTGTTGTGCATTGTAAGGAGAATAATACCTCGAAACTCATGATTGCTTCCTCGTCATCCTGCTTGTAGTACTCAACGTTAATTGTCACGAGACCCTCTGCATATCCTCGTACAGTAATCAAACTGCCTCTCGGTCCAGTGTAAAGGACAATGAAGCTCTCATCGATGCTTGATTCTGTCAATTGCTTCAGACCATTAAAATGATCACTCAGAACATTTGATATTGTTGATTTCAAGTTTGAACGCTTGTCAACATCAGCTATGACATTGGAAGAGACTGTGAAGTCCAGGAGAACTGTGTGAGCCACCATTCTTGACTTTTTTTTTCCTGAAACCGAAGCAATTAATTCAATCAAATGCATTTTTTTGTATTTTTTATCAGTGTGGGTTAGGTATAGTTGGTCTTAGGTTAAGTTCACTTCAATTAATCTCCCACTTGTCCAGTATGACCTCAAGCACATTGTTATTATGAATAATAACAGGTGATACACCTTATCATTCACTAACAATAGGAAATAAAAAGAATCTAAATAATCTACAATGAAATTTCTTTAAATTCTCATTCGATGAAATTGATAAATTATTGAATTTCTGCAATTAACTGAAAAAATAAAATTGTCCTTGAAATCAATGAAAATAGAATGATTGAATTATTTTTAGAATTGAGCCAAAACTTTGCAATTTTTGTATATTGAAAAACAAAAAATTATATAATAATTTCATTAAAAATTCATTAATTTTTCCTCAAACTCTTCTTTTTTTTCCAGCAATTTGAATAATTGTTATTTATCAATTTTTATTTTATGAGATTAATTGAATTATCAAGTGACAGTTATTATTTCAATAATATTTCCTTAAAATACTCACTTTTTCCAAAAAATTTGATTGTCAATTATTGAGTGAATGATAAAATCCACAATTTAATATATTTCAACGTGCAAATAATTCTTTTATTATCTCAATTATGTGGATACACTGGAACAGCCGGAAATAATAGGACCGGTCCGACGTAAAGTCGTTCTACCGAAAGAGTTGACGACCTCTTTCGATGGCTCTCCCCTACCTCCATCCACAATGAACGTTAGAATTATTCAGAATTGTCTCTGATTGGCCGAAGCCATGACTGCATCTGCACATGCGCGCCATTTTGCGTCGAGCTTTTTCTCGCGCGGCAAGTGCTTGAATTCGAAATTCTCATGGACGAAAGAACCACAAAATCGAATTAACTTGCACCAATCACACACAACTTCCCCCACTCTAGCCCCCCTGTAACCTTAGTTACCCACTGTATTCAAACGCAACCAGGCGCTCACAATTCAGGTGAATCCCAACCGACAATGACGCTACCAGCCTCTCCTCCCCCACTCAAACAATAAAAGTCACCCAACTCCGGTCTCCCCCTTCAACTCACCTGTTTCACAAGCCGTGACGTACTGGTCACGTGACCCAGGCTATAGGAAATTTTCGAAAGGTAGAGGTTGTGCCTGCGAACGCCAGAGTAGAGGTAACACCGAGTCCCTTTCAACGTTAGAAGTAAAACCGCACCCAAACGTTAAACTCAGTTCAACTCTCGGTGCCGAAGAGGCGCCTTTATTATTATTATTATGCGCCTGTGTGTGTATGATTGAATAATAAGTTTAGTGAATACATGTGTTATTTGTGGGTGAAAAATGCATTTATGGGCATTAATTGTGATTGGATTGGTGAGTGGACAGGAGGAAACATCGAGTGAACCATCGATTTATTATACAGAGCCAACGATTGTAGAGGACAATGACGTTAAATTTACGGAATTATCAGGTGGTCACATCATCGGGGGTAAGAGAATTCTGGAGAGAACGAAAAGTCCATTTATCCTCAGAGAGGATCTTTTTGTTGAGAAAGAGGGAGAAGTTTTTATTGAAGCGGGTGTTGAGATCCGGTTTGCTCCAATGATCGGTATCACTGTACGAGGCATCATCACTGCTAAGGTAAACATGTAATGGATCCTTAAATGGATTATTTTATTATTGAGAATATGGAAATTGTGGGGAAAATTATGGTTATTGTGTCTTGAGTTTTTTTTTCAATTTTAGAGAGACATTTAGATGCATCTAGTGGCTGAGGAATGTTCTTTGTTCGATTAGAAGGAGAGGGAGAGTGTGACGCTGCAGTTGGAATTAAAAAAAAGGGAATATCGAAAGAGAAAGAGGCAACGGCGAAAGTTAAATTCTGTAGTGATGAGGTAAAAGAGAAGAATTTTCTTCTTTTTTCGTTTTGGATTAAGAATAACTTGGAAAAGAAGGAAGATGGAATTTTGCAAAAATGGATTACAAAAAAATTCCTCTATTTTAGTTCCCAAGATATTCTCCTGAGAATTATCACAAAGATGATTGGATTCTGTTTTCCTTTCTCACTACTGAATTCTTGAGACTTTCGAGGATTTGTTTGTTTTTTTTTTTTATTGAGGGGTCGTGTGACATTTTTGTGGCTTGAGAAATACTACCTGAGGTCCATTCTGACTTTTGCGTTTCTATTGTGTTGATCCATGGATCTCTACTACCTGCAAGCAGCTGTGCCTCTCGTATTCTCTGACAGAATCTCGACTTTCTGCATTTTATGAATGAATGGCGAGTGCAATTCACCTGACACTCGTTTTTTTTAATCAGAATATTATGTTTTATCTTATCATTGTGGCACGAGTCGTGTATGCAGGTTTCAAAAGTTGTTACAATAATTGGATAGGTGACAGTGTTTCATAAATGAAGAGAAAAACACAGTGAAATCGAGGGGAGATTATTTAAGATAAGAAATCTGATTAGATGAATGATAAAGTTTGCTCGTTTTCTTTATTTAGATCTGTATGATGAAATCATGAGTTAAACTGGGCCATGTCCTAAAATAGTGGAATGCTCATTATTTCCAAAATTGTTAATAATTAAATCTTTTGAGTATTTGAGAATTCACTGGAAAAATATAAAAACTGGGTTAAATAATCAACTTCTTCATAATTCTGTGATTTCCGCTTGAGAGTACTTTTGTAAGGAAGTAAAAAATTACAGCGTGAATTTCTCAAGACAAAGAGACAAACACCGTAGCACAAATCCGTTACATTGAATGACATTTTCCGAGAACAATAATAATTTTTATTATGGGGAAAAAGTAAATGAGACTTTTATGTTTTTAGTGATGATTGGTTGTGTGATAGGAGAGTTTTTGTAGATGAATCATGAAAGTCTGATAGTCATACTTGCAGTGAGTATGATTCATTATTGTATAATTTGAGCATCGGCATGCATTCGTCAGCTTGATTTCGAAATACATTGGATTTAATGTTTCCTCATTAACGTCGTGAATACTTTCATTGCAAATTAATGAAGAAAAATGATTTTCATTCAGATGTTTTGAAAAGCAGAGCTTGGAGCTATTTGCAAATGTGGTTTTTTGAGCTGAATGGGATGAAAAAAAAATTGCTGGAAGGCAGAATTCATAAACACTGACCTCAATTATTTTTTTTCTAAAAGAAAGTGCATTCAATGAAAAGAAGAAAAAAGTGCATTCACTGCAATGTTCTTCCAAAAATACATTTCTGTAACAATTTGTAAAAATGTGAGAATACGTTCTGACTCAGCTGTTCGAACAAGTAACAAGCCTCCATAAAGATAATTACGGTAACTCATGGTGCACTAGTGTTGGTGATTACGTTGATCGTAGGTCTGGTTCGCACATGGAGACTCAGTAGAGTTTACACCTACAAAAGGCAACTGGACATATATGCAGTTGTTGTTACGTCTGCAATGATGTTACGAGTCCATTTGTACAAGAACCTTCTATATATATATTTATTTAATCTGTAGAAGAAATTCAAGCGTAAGTGCATCCGTTTAATAATGAGATATCAGGTTTCTCCAGTCCATGGAACTCAAATTTATTTCCGTAAAATTCTCAAATCCTTTTTCAAATAATTTTCTACTGAATAAATAAATAAATATGAGCGACCTTTTTTTCATTAGACGATTAAACAAGTTGAGTACCGTTAGATCCTTCGTATATAAATGAAGCGTAATTAGAGCGTGGTGATGAGATTCCAATTGACTCAACACGTCATTATTATTAAATCACGTGGTATAGAAGAATTAATAGATAATTACCAGGAATATTTTTGAAAGTGAAAATTTCATTAAATTCCCGTCAACTTTAACGAAGGGGAATCGATAGGATATTCGATATCATTCATTTTTTTAAGGATAATGTGGCTTCTTTCACTTCCTTAGCCAATTTCCTGTCTCAAGATATTAGATATCGTTGAAAATAATCCGAAAAATTTAGATTGAAATTGTTAATTCTGTTTGCTTTATTTGAGGAATTAAAAAAATAATAATGAAGTGTAGTTGAATATTATACACCAAAGTATGAAATTATATAGGAGAGATTCTATACTGTCTACTGTCACCGGAAATACCAGAAAATAGTGAATGGAGTACTGGTACTTTATTTCATTCGCCATGCATAACGAACATATTGTTATTGTTGCATTGATGGATTAAAAGGGCGTTTATTCAGACAGACAGGTGTGCTACATGATGAGTCTCATTCGAGACTGATTTTATGAGGCATTTAATTCATACGACGAAAATAATGCAGCACGATGGAACATTCAAGTTTTCTTTAATTCAGTAATTAAAATTGAGAGTGAGAGTGAAATGAATGAATGAATCATCTCCATCCGCCTCCGTGATACAAACTTTCGGTTAAAGGTCAATTCTTGGTTCATGACCGGTGTTAACCTCGGGTTAATCCCTCTCCGGCTTCAGTTTAAATGAATTATCACTGTTTATAATTCATCAGACAATAGCAGAGAAAATTATTATTAAATTAAATAAATTGAGGATATTTTCATTGAGTGAAATGTTCTGAGAATAATGCTCGATATTTCCCCCCAATTTTCTCCAATTTCCGAAGGTATATAAGTTTGAGAGAACTATTGCTCTTCCTCAGTTGTGATTCGAGTGTTTCGAGGTAAGGATATTTTGAAAATTCAGTAATAAAGAAATTTTTCCATGAATATCACAGAAACTAATCGAGATATCTCGAAAAAGTGGAAATATTCTTCATTACATGATATTTTTTTTCATTTAATTAATTGAATAATTGAGGAAATTATCCAGTGAGAATAAATGTGCGGATAATTGGAGTATTTCGGGGCTGTTGATTCTTTGAATTCTTGGAATTCTCATCGCATGAATGAACGTACACACCAGTTACTTCAGTTCGTGTCGTTGAAGCCCCGCATTCATACGTTGTCTGAATGTTCTGTATTATTATCGAGTCATTCATACAATTGTCGCATTAATTCTCTCAATAGCAGATTATCAGTTAACTATTTACTTTCACGTGTCCATGAATTTGTCCGATTTTTCATTTATAAATTACTAACAAAAATATTTAATTTCAGGGGGAATCTGGTGCTCCAATAATTTTGACGAGTTCGGAGCCTCCGTCCGGTCAGCCTGAGCCAAGATCAATTCGTCTCGTAGATGGGCCGAGTCCCCTAGAAGGTCGAATTCAACTTCTGCATCAAGGATCATGGAGATCAGTCTGCACAAACTCTCGTAACTGGACGAGAGCGGATTATGAGACAGCATGCAGAGAACTCGGCTTTCAGGGTGGCACGTGGTCAGGCTGGCTGGATCGTCAGTGGCCTGCGGCACCTCGTTTACTCTACGAGGAGCCAAGATGTCGAGGGACAGAATCATCACTGCAGGATTGCGAACAATATTCACAGAGACAATTGGGTGCTGGTGTCTGCGATTATCATCCAGACTTGAGTATCACTTGTTCTCCGAGACACGATGGTTCAGGAGAGGCGAAAAATCACTGGAGAGGAATTCGATTCGAAGGGGCACTCTTCGACAGACCTCTCATTCAGGAAAATACATTCTATGTCAGACGGTCAAGATCCATTTTTCAGCATGTAATTATCAAGTGAGTCATGCTCTATCTCCCTTACTCTGTACATTATTCTCAAGAAGCGATCTTTTAATACAACTTAATTTACAGATATGCTGGAACTGGTCGAGACCTCAACGTCACATCAGCTCTCCACATAGAAGGCGTGCCTCCCCAGATGCAGTGGCTTTCAATACTCCACTCTTCTTACACTGGCCTAAACGTAACAACACCCGACGCCCCAATAATCCTCTCCAATTCAACAATTCGGAATAATCGAGGCTATGGAATTTACATGAACAGTTCATCTGGCCTGGCTTTAATCGACAACTGCGTCATCCTCGACAACGGTGCAGACGGCATTAAATACGTTCACTCTGATGAACGTCCAGGCGACAGGCTCGACCGGGCGGATGTTTTCGACCTCTGCACCTTCCCAACAACAACCTCTCAAACATTCCCCATCACAATCTCAATGGAACAGACAAAATACTCGCTCAACTCAAAACAATGTCCTCAACACATCTTCACTCGTCCAGGACACGTGCTTACGCTCCAGTTCCTCCAAATGAAAACGGACCGAAACGATTCCGCAACAATAGAAGTATTCGATGGGATTTCAACAGGCGACAAGCTCTTAGCCCGTGTTTCCGTCAGAAACGGTACTTTACCCCAAAGTGTAACTTCAACCCGTCAGAATTTATTCATTAAATTCAACGCTCAACCGAGAACCCAAATGGTCGCTTTCATAAGGCTCTCTTCGGGTTATCGAAAATTATACGATTTAAATGTAACGAGCTCTGCAATTGCTGATAATAATGGTCGAGGAATAGCTGCAGAAAATCTGAGGTCATTACTTCATATTCATGACACTTCAGTATCAAACAGTAATCATGTGGCTGGTGTCCATGTGCTCAGAGGTGCAGCTGACGTCAACATCACCTCAAGCAGAATCTCGTATAATAATGGTGCTGGAATAAACATAACAATGACCGGAGGCTACAGAAATATCTCAAAATCCACGATTTCATCGAATCAGGGATACGGTTTTGCTGTTTGGTTGAATGATTCTATTCATTCTGAATACGTCCACTTTAATCAAAGCACAATCATTGAATATTCCGAGATTTTTAAGAATAAGGACATTGGTGTGCTCATTGGAAATTCAACTGGAATCTCTTACGTCAATATAACAGGCAATTGCTTCAATAACAGTTTGGAAACTGCAGTTCAGGTGGAGTCCAATTGGCGTCAAAATTCTGGACTTCTGAAGCTTCAAATAGGTCACAATGTCTTCATTGATAACTCCAAGCTCGCTATCAAAATGATGCCTGTTCTCAATGTCGAGGGAAAAATAGAGTACAATAATTTCAGAGATCACAAGTACGGCTGCATATTAATTAAAAACCCACTCTACGAAGAATTCAACATTCTCCCAGCAAATTTACTTCTTCAGTACAACGAATTTTATGATAATCATGGGGTTTTCGTTGTGAGCATCGGTTTATCACCTTACAGTGACGTGCAGAGGCTCATCTTCACTCGTAATTTTTTGCGAAATAATTTCATTAAAGAACCATTTGATAACAGTGATGTACAAGGCTGGAGATTAATTCCAAGATCAAGAGTAGCTGCAGTTGTTGTTGTTTCTTCTAGCAACGTGCACGTCTTCCGTAATATTCTCCATAATTTGCATTCAGCATATGAAATTGGATCACATTTAGAGGATCAAAGTAAAGTCATAAATTGTACTTTCAACTGGTTGGGACATTCCGAAGACGAGAAGATCATAAAGAGACTATTTCACCGAAAAGATCGTTACAATCTTGCGAAAATCGAGTACTTACCGTATTTATTACACAGCAGTAATCCAGCAGCTAATACGATAATCGAGCACGTTCAATTTATCCCAAGATTTCTGAATGAAGATTTGAAGACTGTCGGTGGTGAGGTCGAGGGTCTCGAAGTCCTTCCGCCTGGCGAATATCTCGTTGAAAGAGACATAAACGTTAGACCTGGTGGCAAACTGATTCTACAGCCTGGAGTGACCCTGAAATTTCCACCGGCCGTTGGAATGATGGTCGCTGGTAAATTGGACGCTAAAGGCAAAGGCCCAAACAGCATTCTCCTAACTCTGAAAGAAGAAATAATAATTGCTGATAACGAAACCATTTCGGATGATATGACGATGCAGCCAGACGAGACAGCTACAATTGTAAATAATATAATTGACGAGAGTTTAAAGATTCCATTGAGACTTCTTGGAGGTAAAACAAGTCGTGAAGGTAGATTACAGGTGAGAATTGGTGAAAAATGGGGGACTGTTTGTAATTACGGATGGACGATAACAAATGCTGCACTAGTCTGTCATCAATTGGGACTTACTCTTGATCCAGACGACTGGAATCTCGAGAGATCTCAGATCCCAAGCGCCGGAACTAACGAAGACATCATTCTGAGTAATGTCAGATGTACAGAAGAGGACATTGACATTTCAAAGTGCAAGGCTGAAGGAATCGATGAATTCGAGAATTCATGTACTCATGATCATGATGTCGGCGTTAGGTGTTCTAGTGCTGCTTGGGCGGGACTGAGACTTGGCCCATTAGCTGAAAGGAGTGATTTACAGTTTATTACTATTGAAAAAGCTGGACTCTTGGATTATACAACAAATGCATTTATTCCGGCATTGCAAATGGACTTTGCTCGTCATTCATTGGAAGGCGTCAAGGTCATCAATAATCTCCAAGATGGACTTGGAATTCTTTATTCTGATATTTATTCGTCTGATGCTGTTAATACTGTGAAAAATAGTGACTTTTCGGATAATCGAGGAAGTGGAATAAGCTTCAAGCAATTGGGCCTTAGAATATCAAATTCTAGAATCGAGAATAATAGATTCGCAGGAATCAGGCATAATCCTGCACTCTCTGCAGTTCAGCAAAGAGAATTTGCAGGATGGTTCATGCAACCGATTACTCAGACTATCGATAAACCATATACACCTATTTTGGTGCCAGTGCGGAATTCTTCGAAGGTCGATGTTGATCTCATTACCGGCGATATTAAATATATCGTCACAACTAAACAATTTGTTGAAGAGAATATTAAGTGCAGGATTCAGATAAGATGCACTCCTGGATACGTAATTGGACTGCAATTACTTAATCCCATTCAGAATAGAAGCACAGAAGAAATTTCATTGATTGATGCCGTCAGAATGAACCCGAGAAGCTCAGTATGGGACTTGAAAAGGGATTTATCGAGTTTTCCATTGTCCTCGAGTTCTTTTAACGTTATTTTAGAGTATCAGAGTGGGAATAATGCACTTGGAGGTATGGTGCTTGTTGTTACTACTCTTCCAGCGCCTGTTCAGAATATTAGGAACAAAATAATTAAAGGGCCAATCCCGAGTCTTTCTGTAATTAAGACGAAAATCAGGGGAAATCGAAAGGGAATCGTTGCTTCTTATTATAATCGATATTTGGATGAACTTGGAGATCATTTTTTGAGAAAGGCGAATGAGTCTATCAAACTTGTGAACTGTGAAATTTCGCATAATCAGGAGGAGGCAATTTTTGTACTCTCTCCACATTGGAATATTCACATGTCGAATATTACGGAAATTTCAGTGCATATTAATAATACTTTGATTACGGATAATGGCAGAGGAATTTTGCAGTTCAGTAGGGACATGAGACAATCGAATAATCTCTTTCATTGGATTATGCAGGATTCTTCGATTGAGAGAAATCAAGACGGAGGATTTGAAGTATCTCTGCCTTATGTCTGGCAGTATAACGAGAATTTTACGCATTCACTTTATTTTGGAAATAACACCTGGAGGGATAATGAAAATTTTGGATTTATTCTCGATGGACACTATGCTAATTTAAACATCTCTCACAACAAATTCATCAGTAATAAATGTAAAAATGGATTAATCTCAATTCGAGGAATGGAAAAACGCATGAAAATTAATAATAATAATATTGAAAAGAATAGTGGATCTTTTATGGTTGAATTTAAAGCAGATTCTCAATCCGAAATTCTTGGAGAAATTCCAGCACGTTTTTTCCTTAATGAAATTCGTGAAAATACTAATGGATTGAATAATCGAGGAATTCGGATGTTTAAAAAACCGACTTTTGTCGTTGGATTTCATGGAATTCAAAAAGTTGAAATTAATCGTAATTTATTTGGTGAAAATCGTATGAATTATGAGCTAGTGGCTGGAATAAAAACAGCAAAAGTGGATAATGAAGTTGACGTAACTGAAAATTGGTGGGGAATTGAAAATGAAGAGGAAATTAAGCGAAAGATATTTGATTTCGATGATTGGAATAATTATGCAATTGCTAATTTTCGGCCTTTTTTAACAACTGATTCATTTGACTCTGCAGTTTCTGCTTCATATGAATTGAGACCTTCAATTGATCTCGACAAAATTGGCGGAAGGATAACGGAGAATTTATCATTGTATTATCGTCAGAAGCCATATGTTATCACTTCGGACATAACGATAATGCCAGAAGCAACAGTGAACATTTACCCGGACGTTGTCCTAGAATTTGCGCCCAATGTCGGAATTCTGGTCCTCGGTACATTAAAAGCAATTGGAGCACCTGGTCATGAAATAATCATGCGGCCAATGGAAAGCTCCGATAATTTATCATCGGAACAAGTTGAGAAAGGAGAGAACTCGGGAACAATCCGCCTGTGCAAAGAATCCAAATGTTCTTCATCAGCAACCGAAGGATTCATCGAATTCTTCAATCAAACAACTTTACAATGGATTCCAATTTGTGATTCTCGTTTCACCGAGAGAAACGGAGAAGTTGCCTGTCGTCAACTGGGTCATGACCCATTAAATGTCTTCGTTTCTCACGACAGAAGATACGAGCTTCATCCAGGCTCTTTATCCCGAATTTGGTCTTGGCCGGAACCTCTTCAGTGCACCGGAACTGAAGATCGTATTGAGGACTGTCAAATTCGTCTGAACGGTCAATTATACGGACAGAAGTACAATTGCCCTTGGGACGGTCAATTCATCTTCATAAATTGCGGTAAAAGGAATCTGGAGAATAATGATTATTGGGGCGGAATTAGAATAGCAAATAGCGAATTTGAGCATCATCTTTATGAGCATCGTATTCATGATGTTGTGACACATGAAACTGTCAGACGAGTTGAATCAGTCTTGAAATACGTGAATATAACAGGTGCAGGAATTCTTCATAATGAAAAATCACCGGCAATTCAGGCAGTTATGAAAAGCCCAATTGTCTCTTACGTAAAAATAACGAAATCTGCATATCATGGAATTAATTTCGTTTCACCAACTCACACCCTTGAATTATTATTCAATATAATTGATGATGTCATTGGAAATGGAGTAAATGTTCTTTCATTGACGGGAGAGGGAAGAGAGGCAGAAGAGAGTTCATTTGCCCCTTTGAAGGATCTCAATATTCCGTATCATCTATTCAGCATGGTTGATGTCTGTGATACAACTAAGGAAATCACAATTGAGGAAAGAGTTCTTATTTACTATAAATACGATAATAATCCGGTTAATTGTGTTAAAATATTCAGAAGTGCTTATCGTGCTAAACCCTTTGGATTCAGACTTCTCCAATTTAATTTGTATAATTCAACTGGAAAACCAGGAAGGCATGATGGAATCACGCTCTACGATGGAGATATTTATAATGTGACTGCCAGAAAAATAGCACATCTCGCTTTTGATAGCAATGAGAATGAAAAGAAGCTTTTCCGGACCCAGGGACCGAGTCTGAGTCTCAAATTATTCGCAAATGGAGCAAGTGGAGTTCATGGATTTATTGCGGAAGTTGTGACACTTCCGATTTCGGCGATCGGATTTAATCGAGATGTTCAACACAATATTTCGTATTCGATTTTATCGAATTGTCAAGAAGGAGCGATTAAATATGCTAGTGCAGGGGAAGTTAATGCGATTATGACACTTGAGAAGAATCAATTTCTTGATAATTGTAAGAAATTTTATGGGAATTTTTCGAGCTGTAAAGCGGCAGTGGTTTTGGATGTTCAGAATACGCAGTCGCTCTTTTTTAGAAATAATTTGGTCAGGAGGAATCAGGGGGGGTTGAGTATAAGAGCGGATTCGAGGGGTTCAGCAACTTCATTGAAAGGCTGGATACATAATAATTTATTTGCGGAGAATTTTAATAAACCAGCGGTTTTCGTCGAGGGAAGACAGAGCAGTCCTTATCAGGAAGTTACGATTTATAGGAATTATTTCGTTAAAAATCATGCGGATTATTGTAATAATATTGTGCTGAAGCAAGTTGTTAGTAATATGACGCTTAATTACTTGCATGCCAATTGGGGGCTTCATCTGCTTGAAATCTCGGGTTTCGAGAGAGTCAGATTACCGATTTATCAGAGCACTTCGCATAATGGATTTTACAAGTGAGTTTAATGAGTTTTTTTTTTAATTCAGATTTTTTAAAATGTCTCTTCATTATTTTTGCAGAAATTATGCGGTTGATCGAAATGGAAGGAGTACAATTGTTGCTGGAACTCCTGGACAACAATACGTGGATAATGTATTCTTCAATCCCGATAATGATTACGAAATTTTGACAATCAATCGTTCATTGTACGTATAATTTTCTAATCTTTCGGTTTTCTTATGATATTTCTAATAGTCGAGTAGGAGAATTATTTTATTTACTAAATTTTTCTTATTTCATACGTTGAAAATCGCATGTGCATGATTTTATAAACCAGAGTTGTCAGCACGGACTGGTTTGATAAGTAAGTAGCTTTAAGACTGTACATAATTAGTTGTATTGCTTGTGTGTAGTGATTGGCTTTCTTCTTCGCTTTACATAGAACTGCAGAGACCTTTAGTGGGGAAATCGGGGTAAAATGGACATTCTGATTGAACGGTTGGAGATAGTGATTTTCTGATGATTCCATTGGAAAGCTGAGGACATTTTAGGCGGAAAACATGTGTCGAAATTAATTTTTTCGAGTTTTTTGAAAATTCGATTTTTTTCACCCAGATTTGAAGGGGTTTACCTTGGAAAAATTTGAAAAAATCACATTTTTGGACTTATAGTGGAAAAACTGATTTTCAAAAAACACCCCAAAAGTACTTGAAAAAATCGAATTTTCAAAAAACTCAAAAAATTAATTTCCACACATGTTTTCCGCCTAAAATTTCCTCAGCTTTCCGATGGAATCATCAAAAAAAAATTATCTCCAATATTTCTCTCGATTTCTCGTAATATACACTTTCAAAGTGAGCATGTGTCCTTTTTACCCCACCTTCCCCTAATACAATTATTTTTAATAAATCCATAATTACCTTTTTTCATCAGTCAATTGGAGATGTGGAGGTCTCACATAGACGCTCGTCACAATTGGTGGGGCTACAATCAGACAGTAGCAGTTGCTGGAAGAATCCGAGATCGCAGTGACTCCCCAGAACTTCTTCAAGTCGATTATACTCCATTTCACATGAATAATCAATCAGTTCTCTCTGGAAAATGTCCACCTGCATGGGAATTAGTCGGTGACACGTGTTACATCTACATTGGAGCTCCAATGGATTTTTATTCAGCCCGAGAATTCTGCAGAGAGGCGAATGCCTCAATGCCCTTCATAATGGGCGATTATCTTCAACTCTGGAGATTTTTACGAAGACAACAGGAGAGATTCGAATATTCAGAGAGAGTTTGGGTACAACAATTGGAGCGAGTTGATCAATGCACAACCTTCACATATCAGACTATTGAAATCGATCATTGCAGTCAGCCGAGCCCCTTCATTTGCGAAATTGATCCAAGTGTTTATATTGATCCACTGTCGTGGAGAAGAGACATCGTTGCACTCGGGGTTTTGGGCGCAATTGGAGCGGCTCTCGCTCTTTTGGCTGCTGCAATCGGATTCTGGATATCAAAGTCGAAAAAAAGAAAAATTGAGAGATTAGAGAGACGTAATTCTATAAGGCAATCACTTCATTCATTGAGATCAGTTGGATCTACCTCGGGATTTACAGAGTTGGCTTATAGGCGTAAACCTGTTGCGGTGAGTTTTTTTTTCTTCGTTACTGATTTATTAATGGTTCATTCGATTGGTTAATATTTTAAAAATTATTGGGAATGATTTTTTAAATCGTGCAGCTCAAAACGGATAAAAGAGTGATTCTAATACCCACACAGGTCAGATGGAAAAGTGTCAGTTCTAAAATAAATTATTTTACTGATTTTCTTTTGCAATGTAGAAAAATTAGATTTTTTATTTTTCCAACATAGTAAATTAATAAATTAATTTTCCAACAGAGTAAATCAACGGACACCCTAAACTCCAGGTCTCTGGACTACAAAAAGATGATGAACGGCGGTAGCATAGATTCAATGGACAAATCTCAATTAAATTCATCAATGGAGGACAATCAGAGTTACGACGTCTACGAAGCGCACAATCCTCGTTATTCTCCAAGTACAAGTGATTTTAAAACTGCCCAAAAATATGCAGTGCCACATGCAGACAATCCAGTATTCGATCTCGCCTATCGAAACGAGGGTTTCCGCAATCATTCAACATTTACGTCACGCAACAATAGCACGTGGCCTTCAGTAGCAAACAGCGAAATAGCACCCGATGAATCACCGACTGAGCCGATCGATGAGCCACGTTACATGAACAATGCGTCAACACTTCCATTAAATTCATCATTAGCAACGACTGATTCCATAACTGAATTAAAACGAGACATTGAATCCACCCCTTATTCACCAGTTGATTATCATCCTTATGATGGGGTTCCAGCGACTCCAAATTCTGAGCCACTTCCCGAATATTTTTCACCGCCTTTACCACCACAGCCGTATTACTACGATGAACGGCCACGAAGTGGCACATTATTAGAGACTAATTTAGATACCGGTGAAGAGAAGCCGTTAAGATCCAAGAGCGAGACACTTTTAGAAACAAATTTCGATGTTTTTTCGCCAAATGAACCAACGGAATTAACGCAATTGTCAGCGGACTCGAGGAGCAAGAGTCAGCCACTTGAAACGGCAATGTAAATTTATTTTTTCAATATTTCGTTGATATCGTCACATATGAAAAATTCATTATAGACAATTTCCTAATGTAAAAGTACAAATTAAATTTTTTATTATTATTATTACTATGGTATATATTATCGGTGCGTACCAAATTACACGTCATATGTATATAAGCATGTTCAATGTCAAGTATCGGTTAATTATGATGAAATTAATTTGAATGAAAGAATAAATGTATAAATTCTTCCAATTTGTTTTTTGCTACAATTCATATTCTCCGTGGAATTATTATTATTTTTCCAGTAATCAACACTGCCGAACTCTCAAAAGTTAGGCTTAAGATTTTTTTTGTCAAGTTGTGATATGATGAAGACTCGTTTTGAATTAACGAGGATAAATATGTTAAGATAATTCCGAATTATATGTAATTTTGTTATTTTGTAATAACTTTAGAGGGAATTAATTGTTCCATTATTTGTATTTATGAAAATCTTATTAAGGCTCATTGAATCCGTCCATTATTGTAATATAATAGTTAAATTATCTTTTTATTATTATTATTATTAATTAAATAATTGTCTTTTAGCTAAAGTGAGAAATAATTATGCAATACTTTAGTATTTTTTTTTTTATTGGATCTCGAATGTTAGTGTTTATCTTTAATTATTGCGCAGAACCCCGTTTATAGGAATTAATAATTGAGTTCATATGAATTCCCATACCTGTCGAATAATATAATCTCACATTAAATATTAAGTCCGTACTTATGGTAAAAATATTTTATATTATTCGAATAAATGATTTTGTTAAAAATCAGTGCTGAGTAGTTGAAATAATTTTTTTAACATAGTATTATCTCTATATATTGAAGGCTACGAATTTATTTCTAATTCGTGATCCACGTGGAGGAATTCATTTTCAATATTTCCGTACCTGTGTCTTTTTGTCAAGCCACGTCTTGTTCTCTGATTGGTTTATTTGGAGAATAGCTGCAGATTTTTTTGAGTATAAATAGCTACGAAGAATTTTGTAAAGAAAATATCAGTTGAGAAGACAAACAAGAAAAAATGAAGCTACTACTAATTTTTTTGGCAATTACTGTTATGGGTAAGTTGTTTAAATTGTTTATATTTCTAATACTTGAAAAAATTGGAAACTATTCGATTAAAAGACTGATTCTTTTTGATAGTGGGCTGCAGTTATGCAGAAGACGAAGCAAGTGAAGCGACAGAAGCTGCTTCAAGTGAAGCGACAGAAGCTGCACCAAGTGAAGCGAAAGTAGACGCAGCAAGTGCACTGGGCGGAGACCCATCAAAAGCAGCGGAAAAAGCTCTTGGTGGAAAACCATTCGGAAAGTTCGTCACTGTAGCTGCTAATATCGCCGAATCTGTCGCGGGTGGAGTAGAACAAGCTGCTGCGAGCGCGTAAGATCCATATATATGAGAATATTTTAATAATATTCCCTCCATTCAATATTTTCATCAGCTTTTATGATATTTTAAAAATATGTATTTTCAATTGCAGTCGCGGTATGTTCAAAAGTTTTGGATAATATGACATCAAAGGACACCGATGTATTTCTTCCTTTCAATCAATAAATAAAAAATAACAGAAAAATTGCAGAATCATTTATTTCTATCCTTCTTCCAATGTATTTTTCACTAAGTCTCTTCTCTATTTCCACTATTTGCTGTATTTTCTCCAATAACTTCGTTTATGAATGATAAGGAAGAGACACTGTAGACTTGAGTATGCGTTATTGGTAATTTTGGATTGCCAGTTGTCATTGAAATTATTCCGATTAATATTCCATTACAAATCAATGGCCCACCGCTGTCACCCTGAAATAATATTAATTAATAGTAAAAGTGGATGAACCAGTAGTTGATACTCAAATTACTTGAAGTGCTGTTGATTTTCCATTAGGATCTACTGTACAAAGTTGATTGTCATTATTTTCCGATTCTAAAAGTAGACATAAATCATCAGATAAAATCATTGCCTCTGCCCACAATAATCTTCTGTCTATGCTAATGATATCGAAATTCTCTCTGCCCCAAGCAGCAATTAGACAGAATTCACATTTTTTCGGTTCTGCAGTAGGTAGTTGAAGCTTTTTCATATTTTCTCCATAGAAAAATGGATTTTCGAGCTGTAATTATTCGAATGGATAATTAAAGCGATATGAACAGCTTGGAATTGAAAAACTTACGCTGAGTATAGCTAGATCATTTTCCGGATACATTCCACCGTCTTCCTTTCTCTCAAATCTAAAATCTTCGTGAATATTTATTTTTTTTACTTTATAGATTTCTCTTGAATCTTTGGAGTTTATTCTCTCGGCTGTGACTCTACTGGGACACTCTCGACATTGGAAAACACAATGTGCGGCGGTTAAAATATGATTTTCATCAATACCAACGCCGCTGCAAAAAGATGACCCAATTTTCAACCAAAACACCTGATATTTCAAATCTTCCAATGTATCATTTCCATTTGATAAACTTCGTACATCTAAATTTAGTTAATAATTTTTATTAATTACTGTATCTCGATTATCTTAATTCGCTAATTTTCGAGTCTTTATTTTACCTTTAATAGACAGAACTAGGAGAATGAAAAATAATGAATTTGATATAAATTCCATAATTGTAATATTGAAGCAACTAAATAAATTGAATTTTGATTTTTTTTAACTCAAATTTTCGTTATCTCTTAATTATGCAGAATGTATTTGTATTGATAGAGTGAGACGGCGAAATTTTAGATAAGATTCGTCTGGTTTTCAATTATAATTAGACAAATATTCAACACAGTACTTCATTTATTATCATAATTATTGATCATTACATATTAATGTAGTCAATGAAATTACTTGAATATTAATCTATTCTTCTTTTATTTCAATAATTATGAAATTAATAATAAATATCAATAAAGATGAATATTGCACATTTTTTTTTCTTTTAAACAATATACTCACTCTGTAATTGCGCTACAATTTTATTCAATTATCGCAATTATAAACTCCACATCACAAGAATGCTTGTCTTATTACAAATTATAATATTATCTTTGTTCTATTTAATTAATATTAAATTACGAGACAAGCAAAAGCAACGAGATTTAAATTACAGCGCATTCTATAAATTCGAAATTTTCTTCAATCCATAATTTTATATATATATATATATATATATATATATATCGAAGTCTAAATTTTTTAACAACAATAAATTCTCTTTTAATAATCATAATATTATGCTTTATAATTTCAATTGTAAATTCGTTCTTAATTATTATTATTTTTTTTTTCAATAATAAAGATTCATTTTGATTCTACATTTATTTGTATAATATATTAATAGGTATATATGTATTTTAGCGAAAAAAAAATCTCGATAATAAATCTACAATAACAATATTGTCATTTTTTCATTCAACTAACTATATTCTCTATAAAATATATTAATATGACATATATAATATATATATATTTCTTTTTTTTTTTAATTTTATCTATTTATATGTTTAGATGACCGGTTGCATGTATTCCAAATGTTTTTTTTTCT
The DNA here is from genome assembly GCA_963565655.1 of Aleiodes testaceus. Taxonomy (NCBI): domain Eukaryota; kingdom Metazoa; phylum Arthropoda; class Insecta; order Hymenoptera; family Braconidae; genus Aleiodes; species Aleiodes testaceus. Next base: position 4,632,218 of record OY751423.1, read on the forward strand.
TCTTCAAATATAATTTGAAATAAATTATGAAAGTCGAGACTTTATAAAGATACATAATTGTTCTTGAGCATTTTTCATCACAATTTCCATACACATTCTCTTTTTTTTTAAATTATAAAATAATAAAATTAATAAATGAATGAATTTTGAACAGCAACCGATCGATATAAATTAAAATATTGCACGAGGTACATGAAGAGGCATATTGCACCAAATTAATTATGCGCAAAAGAAATTATAAGAGAGATATGTAAAGCATTCGTTGTTCTCAGATAAAGAAAAATTGTTCTTGTGAGTTAACATTAATTCATATAATGAAAATAAAATCTTAATAAATAAAAATCACGGAATCTTAATTAAAACATATTTGTTCACAATTATATTCTGCATTTTTTCATTTGTGTGTTTTTTTTTTTTTTAATAAATGGCAATTATGCACCTATTTACATTATTTTCTGTTGAAAAAATGTTGAATGAATTATTTCAAAGCTCTGTAATAATTTCAAACTAACGAATGAAAATAAGTTTTTTTAATTGGAAGACTCTTGTAATATTTGTTGTCAGGTTTCTTTCTTTCTTCTTAATTATAATTAAATTTAATAAATTATTGAATTGTAAATTACGTTGAAAATTCACTTTAAATATATCAATTAATTCCAATTATCATCATAGTTTTATGAAATAATTATTTATGAAATTGTAAAATTGGTAATTCCTTTTTCCGAAAAAACTCAATGAAGGACAAACTTGCGACATTTTGGCCTCGTCTCTAGACTAGAAAGAGCGTATATTCCTTCATTAATTCATTATTTTTTGTTATATGCATGTAATTTTTTATTTTTCTTCGTTTCTTCAATAAAAAGGAGATTTAATCGAGCTGAATTCTTTGGGACAAATTTTGTTAGAATTAATTTAACTAATTATTTGCTGCCTGTAGTGTTAACATTTGCTGGCGTTGATCAATATCATCACGACAGATTAAGGGGAGTTCCATGGGCCTGTCTATTATTCCAAATGTCGCTGTTGCATGAATTCCAATGTCAGCTAAAAATATGTTTCTATTTGAAAAATCAAGGGTATTAATGACTTATCTTCAGCCCACGATTCTTCTCATTTTGATTAAAAAAAAAAAAAAAGGATTTATTGAAAATAGGAGCATACCTATATAATTAGATAGTGCATCAATACTACGATTATGCCATGGATCGATTGGTGGTGATAATGAGGCATAAGGAAAACATACGACTGTTGGAAATGGTGGTGGTGGTAGTAGTGGTAAACCCTGTGGCAGCATCGCCGTTTGCGGTGGAAACATTTGTCCTGGATACGGCGGTGGTGGCATCATTATATCATCTGTTTATGAAACGTCAACATTATTATTATTATTATCATATAATTATATTATCATTTTATCTCATTCAGAGTTCTAATAAAAAATCTAATTAAAATATAATTTCCTATAATTTTATGATAATTAGCGAATAAAAATAAAATAATGAAAAAAAAAAAAAAAAAAAAAACGCGAATGTGATCAAAGAGACTGAAATTAAATTTAGTTTTTTAAAAAAAATTGTAAAGTTAACGTTTGCATACATGAAAACACCAATTACCAATTAACCGATGGACCCAATGATTATCTATATACAATACGAAAATTAATTAAAAAAAAAAAAAGTAAAATAATAATGATTAAAAAAAAAAATACTACTTGTTAAGCCACCATGGCTGGCCCTCGTACAGGTGAACCCATCAATAAAGATAGAATCTTTGATTTTCATTGAAAGTCTTTTATTTTTAGCCTGCACGATGCCGAAAATACGACCAAGGCGTACGCACTTTAATTCTAATGATTAGTGGATAAATTTTCCACTCTGTGTTAATTACAGTACGCCTTGATCGTTGAGTGGAATAATGAATGGACTTGGCCTACCTGGAAGCACAGAAGTTAGTATTGTACGTAGATCCCCGCTACCAAACCGCGATCGACACTTCACCATGTATTTTTTTTTTGTGACAATAATATAACGTAGTATGTAGGTAGACCGCACCACCTGCGATTCTTGCCCCTCTGCCAAATCACCAAAAAAAATAGGGAGGGAGAAGAGAAAAAAAAATAACCCAATCATTCAGCAAGAGATTCACTCAATCGCAATTATCCAATTGTAATCCTTAAAAATCATTCAAACATCATTCCCATTGATATTCCAGTTGAATCCTCAATTTTATGAAATTGGTATCACACTTCGTCCCTTCTACAACCACAATAAGCCATTTTACCAATTATTTTAAAAAATAATAATTTAAAAAAAATAATAAAGAAAACAGATAGATGAAATTTCACACACTGTGTGTGTGTGTGTGTGTTTCCTATTAGAAAAAAATCTTGATTATTTAGTTATCTCCTTTCGTTATGTGAATGGATTCCTTTTGTTGAGAAAACTAAAAAAAAAAAAACATTGTTCCACCATCTAGAAATGCAACCCATCGTGCCATGTGTATTTGTGTCCAGCTGGAACGATATGAGAAATTAATTCGCAAGGCAATAATAAAATTTTTAACAACGCCAGAGAGAGAGAGAAAAAAAAAACAAAATAGAAAATGGACAATGATAGTAGAAGTTAGGTATGAGAAATTGTTTTGTGAAAAGCCTGTTTTTTTATCATCTTCTTCACAGAAACGAAAGAACATGGTCTTTAATATCCAAGGAAACACATGGACAATTATGATAATTGAATACAACTGACGAATGAGAAATAAAAAATGATGAAAATTAAAAGTAGAAAAAAAAAAACCATTATGTTATGACACTCCTTAAATTATTGAAAAAAAAAAAAACCTGCAAACCCAAGTAAAGTTGTTTTTTTTTTTTATTTCATTTCATTGGTTTAGAATGTGATAGGAGTGTCGGACGTACTCTTACCCACTTCTTCCAAATTCGTAGGAGAGAAAAAAATTATATCCACAAAAGCCCAATCACCATTTTATAAAAAAAAAAGAAAAAAAAATAATAGTAATTAAGTAAAAGTACGTCCGCATGGATATAACAGGGATAAAAGTCCACCAAAACCCGGCAAGCGCAAAGATATCCACGAGATACGATTACATTTATTAAACATGATTATTTGAATATTAATATAATCATTGATATACAGAGAAGTATACAATAAAAAAAAAACTGTCTTTCTGTGTTTTTTTTTCCATTGATTGATGTGAGAGAATTACGTAATTTTCCTGCAGTAATAACGGCAGTACAGCCTGGCCCCATTATGAACGTTTTATTTTGATAATGATAGGAAAAAAAGAAAAAAAATAATAATGAATAAAAAAAAAATTCATTCGACGAACGCATGTGACGAATTCATCAGTTTTTCATCAGAAACGAGGCACTGTAGAAGCGAGAGCTTTTTTTCACTTAAATTTTAACAATAAAAAAAAAACCCATGAAAATCAAATCCATACCATGAAAAAGAAAAAAAAAAAAAACAAAAGCAAAATGTGGAAAGCTAATTAATCACACGAATGAAGAATATGAAGTTTTTATTCAATTTTTCATGAAAATATCTCTCGAAAAAACTTCATAATCATCATAAATGAAATGTATTCCATAAAAAAAAAAAAAAAAAAAGAAAATAGGGAGAGAAAACACACTGACAGTCACCATGTTAGCCATCCACGATACCAAATAAATCTAACATGTAATATATCCATTTTTTTTTTCAAACATTTTCTCTTCTATTGCATAAATAGAGATTGATAATTCGCACTGGGTAAACATGAACAACAAAAGCTAATTCATAATTAATCATACGGTGGATTGTGAAGTTAAAAAAAAAAATGCGAAAAGTCAGTCACCATGTTAGCTATCTACGAAACCAAATGAATCCAACATAAATCATTGAATTTATTAATTTTTTTCATTTGATTTGTTCTTTTCTTTGATTTTAACGAATTTAAGTGTAGTGTGTATTTAATTAAATCTTAATTTGCCCCATAACAGCTGAAAATAGACTTTTAGCCATAAATTATTAATTTTCATCTTCTTTCCAAATTGATGAATATAATAATTTTGTTTTTTTCCATGAATACAACGAAACGAGACGCGTTTCATTATTATCATTATTTCATTCTATTATATAACAATAATAATTCATTATTTTCCGATAAACGACTTCATGCAGGAAAAAATTGATATTGAGAAATATTGTGAAAATTGAATTATTATTTCCACAGAATAAAGGAAAATTGTCTTGTTTTTTTGCATTCATTTGAATTGGCAAGAATTTATGATTTTAAATAGAATTAAATTACTTCGAGTGCAGTAATTTTACGTGATATCATCTTAATATACGTTCACATTATTTAAAATGACTAATAAGCTTAAATATATATATATAAAAAGAGGTGTATTTATATTATCAGGCATTTCGGCAAGGCTGGAGAAACAAGTATGTCATTTTGAGAGTTTCAATAACATTTTCAACAAAAAATCATATGGAATGTTGTTACGGGAATTATTCAATTATTTTATAGTGGAATGATTCAATTAACCGTAAATTCCCTCGAGTTATTGCAATTATAGGAAGCAGCACTTGAAAAATAACCAGAATATATATATATATGGGGGAGATTGGGGTAAAATGGAGATTCTGATTGAACGGTTGGAGATAGCGTTTTTCTGATGATTCCATTGAAAAGCTGAGACGATTTTACATAGAAATCAAATGTCAAAATATTTTTTTTCCCATTTTCAAGAAAATCGATTTTTTACCTCGGAAAAATTTGAAAACATCACTTTTTTGACGATATCTCGGGTTCTGTTGGTCGTAGCTCAAAAATTTCGATTCGAGGTGAAAAAATCGTGTTTCTAATTCTGAAACCACATGAATCACCTTTCATCTCGAATCGGATTTTTTGAGCTACGACTAATAGAACCCGAGATATCGCCAAAAAAGTGATTTTTTCAAATTTTTCCAAGGTATACCCCTTCAAATCTGGGTGAAAAAATCGAGTTTTCAAAAAACTCGAAAAAATTAATTTCCACACATGTTTTCCGCCTAAAATTTCCTCAGCTTTCCAATGGAATCATCAAAAAAATTCCATCTCCAATATTTCTCTCGATTTCTCGTAATATACAACTTCAAAGTGAGCATGTGTCCATTTTACCCCTCGGGGCCTGTCTACCCCAATTTCCCCTATGAAATCCTAAATCTCTAATTCATCATTATACTCTAATAAATAAAAATTCTTCCACTTTATATATAATTCGTTGAGAAAAAAATGTATCTATCAAAATATATACCACGTAATTATTTTTTCTTCTTTTATATTCAAAATTAATGTTCATTTTCATTTACTTGGTAGAAATAGAATTATGTACATTACTAATTAAATATTCAATTTTAAAGGCACTTTTAATATGCACAGCTTAAGTCATACGAAATAAATTCATTCGCAAAAAGAAAAAAACTTGATTAAACAATCATAAATGCTATTAAAAATGATATCAAACTTTTAAGTCTCATCGAGAAGATTATTGTTTTTTTCACCTAAGTACTTATTGAATGAACGAATAAGTTCAAAAGAACTCAATAATTAAGTATCAAAAATCGGCACCAACGTAAAAATAAATAAATACGTTACGTTGAATAAATGAGAGAATAAATTGAAAGAAAAATAATCCAAAATCATTGAATAATTCACGGAATTTTCAAAGTTGAGGATAAAATTGAGCAGGATATGCGAGACCAGGTGTCGCAGGTGATGCAGCATGAAATGCCTGAGATGGCTGCCATGCTGGTCTTTTTGGAATGCTGCCAATGGTATCAGCAGGGAATGCATTGTCCCATGGTCTTTTGAGGCCCATAAGAGCAGCATGATTAATGGACGGAGATTGCATAATATGCGGCAAGATAGAGGGATGTGGTTGAGGTGTGCGGAGTATCGGAATTCTTGGTGGTACATTGAAAAATAGAAATGGACCAGGTGAAGGCTGTGGATGAAGTGCAGCAGTTGCATGAGGTGGTACAGTGTATGTTGATATTTGATGTTGAGGTGGTGGTGGAAGTGCGAGAGCTTTGCTCGTTGCAACACCACCTGAAGATGATACGGAATTGTTATTCTGATTTTGTGACTGATTACTCGCAAATGCCATTAACCAAAAATCTTGATTTCTCATTGCTTGAGCCGCTTGGGCCTGAGCAACTTGTGCCTGAGCAGCTTGTGCCTGTGCCTGTGCCTGTGCTTGGACTAACGCGTGTATATCCCATAATTGGGGTGGCTGAGTTTGTTGTACGGATAATTGAGGGGCCGGGGCAGCGGATGCGGCCGGTGCCGATATTGCCGGGGGTGTATGTGTGCTCAACGTACCGGATGAGAGGAGTGATTTTGCCGGCAATGGTGCAGCACCAGTCAATACCAAATGCATGTCATCACCGCTACACTGGAATACCTCGATGTAACGTTGCTTTTTGCCGAATATCATGTAACGATGGTGACGCTGAGAGGCACATGCAAATGCAGAATTCTCACTGTCCATTTGAATAAATGCCTCGCCTGATGGCTGACCCTAGAATTTTTAAATTATTTATCATTATTAGAGAGGAAAGAAAGCAATTAATGGGACGAGTTCGAACGATTTGAAATAATTATCATACCTGTGCATTATAAACCATATGAACTCCACGATAAACAATATGTTTAGCGTATTCACCCATAAATTCCAAAATATGTTCAACAAGTGCCTCATATGGTAGTCCACGTAGTCTAACACAATCTTTTCTTGTTCCTGAAGTAATGACATATTGCGGAAGTAATTGTTGTGGCAATGGTAATTGAATCGGTGGGATATCAGGCGGTGGTTTAGCATCTATCGCTCTATTCAGTACCTGAAAAATAATGATAATAATAATAATGCATTATTTTCCGATACATCACGTAATTCAGATTGTTTTAATAATTCATATGTAATGTTATTACGGGGATTATTTAATGCAATTCAGTACCTATAAATTCATAATGAATAATTAGTAACGGAGTGATAGGATTTAATGGATTCAAGAAAATTGTAGTGATGGTAATGAACAACACACCTGTTGCACTTCTGCTGTAGTACTCCGGAAGAGTTCAATGTATCTAACGCCAATGCAATCACGATGCTTGCTCAGTGCTTTTTCTGCATCTTCCTCTTTTGCAAATAAAACGAATGCATCTCCCGTTGCACGGCCATCTGGTTTCTTTACGAACAAAACACCATCCTCAGCGTCTAGCACCTGGCACGGATTTTGACCACCCGCAAAAAATTCAATCTGAAGAGAATTAAAATTTATATTATTTGAATTATGATAATGAAAAAGAGGAGAAATTGGATAATAGTACTTACGACTTGTTTCGCAACGCAATCATATGGTAATCCTCTCATTCTAACGATAACTTGAGCGCCCCTTGAGAGAAATGCATGTGCCTCACCACTAGCACCACCAGCAACCCTGACAAACTCTTCGCCCGATGATTTGTATACCTCGATATACCTCGAGCCTATGTGATGCTTATGTCTCTTCAGCGCCATGTCCCTGTGCTCTTTATTGACAAAACGTACTAGTGCCTCGCCGTTACGTCTGCCCATAGGGCTCAAACACAATGCAACTCCACCCCTGTTGATTCATTACATAAATTAGTTTATATGAAAAAAATGAAAATTAAGATTTGTTCGTTTCATTCCTTGTGAATTCATGATTCAAGAATTTTAATAACGTTTGAAGAACCAAAATGAACCCTGACCCTTGATAACACTTATCACAAAAAGCCATGATCATCTAGGAAAGTTTAATTTCATCACATCTATCCATTGCTTCTTCTTTTTTTCAAGCTTTTATGTTTATAAACATTGTGTTGGATTATATAATTCAATTCTGATGGCATAATTGAATTATTGAGACATTCAGTTAAGAATTTAGGAAAATTAGGAATTACCTTCATCACATGACTCCAAGAAGCTTGTACATTAAATTAATTATCAGTATTGAATTTGATCTGAGTAAATAGATAATTCACTCTAAATGAAATTATGATTGAGATAAATATAAAACTCACTTAGCAACATTCAGTCCACGAAAGAACTTGGCAATGTCCTGATCTGAGGATTGCCAAGGTAATCCACGTGCTCTAACTACACAATTGTTGTCTACTTCTTCATCCTTAGAGCTGTTGAAAGAATCATATAATTATAAAATTATAATTAATTGAATTTTTATCGAAACTCACCATATTCCAGGTTCTAAAACAAGATTAATGACTTCAGGACTCTGAAATACGTGACCTGAAAAAAAAGAGAGATTTATTATTGAAAAATGAATTTTTCTCAAGGGCTAATATATTATTAATAAAATGAATATTCTGATTTTCGATGAAATGTTGAGTGCGACACGTTTGTTAACGTTTCCCTGTAACTGTACACCTTCATCCTGTCTCTCATTTCTCAAACATTCTTTTCATTATTCTCCAGACTTTTACTAATGAAAACCTAAGCAGAATTACTGCTGATTCAACCCAATTTATTTTAATTTAAACTTCTGAATTTATTCGAATCTAAAAATCATAATTAATTCATCTGCAAAAATTACATATTCTTTTTTTCGAAAGAACTGAATAAACAAGTTGAGAGCTACTGTGATAAGTTCAATAGCATTTTTCATGTTTTAAAGAATATACGGGTTTTTAACAGCAAATTCCTCAATTTTTAATTCAAAGAATTGGAAAAAAAGAAAATAAATTAAATTCTCAGTAATATTATTTTATTTCGCAATGGAAATTCTCTGTACGAATAAATATTTCATTGGAACGAAATCATTTGTTTATTCAGTATGGAAAAAAATGATAATATTTATTGAAATTAATTATATCCAATTATTTCCTTTCTCTTTCTCTCTCTCTGAATGCGATTCTACGTATTTTTAAGACATCTTACCATCCTTAATCATCCTCTGAATAACATTGATCATATCTTGCACCTCTTTAACGTAAAAATCATTTTCTGTCTCTGGAGAAATACCAAAATCTGATGCATTTGTGTCAAGAATAAATATATCAATAGAAATTATCACTAATAGCCTTCATTATCTACTCGCTAATGACATAATTCTCAAGCATAACCAATTAATGAGATAAATGTATTATTTTAGGATGAATTTTTGTCGTAAAATAAAATTGAAGAATTAAGAAAATTCAAGAAAATTCAAATTTATCAACAATTTATGTGGAACAGAGCTGACAATAAAAAATAGCAAGCTGCAATCAAATGCATATCGCATATGAATTTCTTATTGTGCAGCAAGTAACGTTTTACTGTTAGTTATGACCTTTAATCCGTGGGTATCGATAAGAATTGCATCACAATCGAAACGTCTTTCTCATTGACCCAAACGTCTACAAAATTTTATCAAATGAGAAAGACAAGTGAAACGTTAAATCGAATTATGTGGAACGCAAATCTATCCAGTGTCTGTAAAGAAGAAAAGATCCACCTGCAACAGGTGGTTTGTGTTGTATTAACCTAACAGTATGTAGATTCGAGGCTCCTAGTCTCGGATTAAGAAATAATCATCTGCCTCATTTTTTATCGAATTTAAAATCAACAGTATGAAAAAAAAAGACGAAATGTGCAAAAAAAAAAATCTCTCTCTAGAAAGATAAAAATCGAAGAATAAAAATCCTTTAAAATTGTCATAAAATTCATGATTTTATTATAATTTTAAGAAGAAAAATAATAAAAAATACCTCAAATGTTAACTCCAACTTGCAAATAAATAAATTTCACTTTTTTTAAAGGTTTATCACTTTTTTCCAACTTTTTCCACAATCTTGCTTTTTTGCCTTTCTTTTATTCCAATGAAGAAATGAGAAAAAGAAGTTGGACAGTCGTTATCTAAAAAATACGGGCACAGAAGCGTACAGTACGAGGCTTCAAGACGAATTGCCGTTTGAGTCGTATCAGACCGAGTTCAAGCCGTCGACTGTGCGTTTGTATGTTTTGTCGACGAAGACGGTAATACGAGAGCATACCAGTGGATGGCATATGTCTGCCCTTTTGTATATTGTAGAGGATTTTTCGTTTTTCTTCTCTTGTAATTTTAATTTTTTTCGTTGACAAGGCTTCTGTTTAATGGGGGGATTCCAATTGCATTGGAATGAATTTTACTTTTTTTTTAAATGGAGTCGATAATTATGGAGATTTATTAATTTCGTTATTCATTCGCCGGTTTTTCTCGGTAACACATTTGTGTTAGTGCGTTTGAACATGAGGAGAAGTGTACTGCGAATGCGCACGGGAGTAACCAATAGAATTGGAAGATTCTGATGAGCGGCAAATGTATGAGATTTTGAAATATTTTGTATTCAAATGACTTCAGAGGTGAAATGAAACTATTAAATTATCTGTGACTCCTCGAATCTGTCTAAAATTCATAATTTTCAAGTTTTATCCACGAAAAAAATATTCTCCGGACAATTCTCCCGAACAGCACGTATGCGTGAGTGTTTGTGTGCATAGAATCGTTTCATTATTCATGAAACGAGTCAGGGTACAGGGTCACAGGTTAGTTATCGGCCTCGTCCATTGCGTAATTTCAACATTTATTTTTTACTCCTGATTTTTTTATTTTTTTTCCCCCTTTCCAGACTTTACCGCGCAATCTTCAGCATAGAGATCGAAGGTGCAATCGGTCGATGAACAAAAAAAAAAAAAGTACTACATATATTTATTGCGATTGGTGGAGAGTACTGATAGGTTGCGCCAGTAGCACAATCCTCAATTCAAATTTTATGGAGATTTTTCCTAATGTTTTATGGAGAAGTTTTTTCTTAAAAACACATATATATCTATATGAAGATAACGGGTGAAACTGTGACCTTCGACTGTCGGTCATAAAATATTTAATGTTTTTCTATCGGTTGTAATGAAATTTGAGAAAGTTGACTGTGAATCGAAATTTTTTTTCTTGTAAATTCTTTTGTTATTCGAAAAAAAAAAAAAAATGAGAGAAAAAAAAATTCCCCGAGCGAAAATGAGTTCTAATTACATTTTTAAATGGCATAAAAAATAATTTGAGCCATTTGTAAAATTGTTGCAACGATTTAATTGCAATGATTGAGAAACACTGACATCGCTGACCTGCGCATGTCTCGTAATTCAAGGAATACATAAAGGCACGAGTGAACACACAATTTTTGCCCGCATACGCACGTTGAAGAATATATAAGTATTCACGTGGCTCTGAAGCTCCTTGTCAAATGGAAATTTACAATGATAAATCATAAATGAAGAGACGGTAAAAAATTTGACGTTAAAATTTTGTTGTCCTCGAATTTTTTCGCATTAAATCAATCCCGGAAATTGGAACCGATGAGAAGTAATTGTGCAAGCACAAATGTAGATGAATAATAAAAGGATACATTGAATCATCTCTTGGATGCTGAGTGTTGCAAGCTCTCCTTGTGATGAATAGCACCCAGTGAATTCTTTCCTCAAATCATGAAATACATTGTAGTGTTCAGGTAAATCAAGGTCTCTCTTGTAGCATTCGGGGTGCAGGCACTGGCGCAGAGGTGCCTGGCCATCGACAACGAAACGAGGCGGACTTCCGGCGGATACGCATGTCAGGGATGACCACCAACTTTCAAACTGAAAAGAAGAAAAATGGATTTTAAAAAGAAGTGTAGAAAGGGCCTATTACCACTAAAATAATTAACATTTATTTTATATTGTTTGTAATGTTTTTTTTTTTTCCATGTGTTCATTGGATATTTTGGTGAAAACATTCGTGTCTACCCGCATGACATCGTTAAAATTATCATATATGTAAATTTAATGTTTAGAATGTCTGAAAGGATTCAAAAATAAATAGGGAAAAAAAACACTAAAGTAACTTCTTTTTTTTCCTCTTTCCTTTTGCTGCCCCTTCATTTCCCAACAATTGAAGAATGTCACAATGTAAATTATGGTGATGCACGACTAGGTACGTTTGAGTGGATTTCGAGAATACCCATTTTGTGTTTATTTCTATTTTTTTTTTTCCTTTCTTCTTTGCAACTTCTTCATCAAACTTCGTCACAAAATTGTGACGCAATGATGGAAGAATGGACAGAAACCAGGCACTTGAATTCAGCCTGTCATATTTAACTACGACGTGCCCAAATAATTACGCAACACTGTTTTACTGTATTATTACGTTACTATTTTTATTATCATTAAGAATTCATTAATTTTTAAAGAAGCTTCTGAATTTATAAATTATTTTCTATTAATTCTGTTGATAAACGCCACTTCAAGGCTGATTATTCAATAAATATGTGAATTAATTGAAAAACACTTTTCTACTAATTAAAATAATAATTTACCTGTTCGATAGCTTTTTGGAGTGGTATGCCCTGTTCCTTCCGAACTTGTTCAGTTAAACCTGGTGCATGTGCCAATGCTGTTTCACTGATGACACTGTCAGCTACAGGTAAATTACTCTCGTCTTCCATATTTTTTGGATGTGGTGATACGATGTACTGCTGCTGACCCATAACCTGAAGAGGAAATAAAATATAATTAACGATTTTTAATGAAATTCATCGATTCATTATTTATAACGACAAATGAGAGATTGAAGGACGATGAAAAAAATAATAATAATTGGACTTTGGCGTTAATATCCAATGGCATTTCATGTCAACGGGAACATTCATCGGAGAATCTTGTCAACCCAGTTTTATTATTGCTTAGTATTGTGCACGAAGCATAATCGTTGAACCGAGAGGCACCTAGAGGAAAAAGATCGCATAGCAAACTACCTTGATCTGTTAACCTCACCGGCCAATGCACATACTCAGTTATTACATTTCTTATTCTATCATGACTAGGGAGATACGTCGCGTGTACTCCTCATGTGTATTATCGTTATCGTTACGTACTCCTTGTCAGTTGTTTTTCATTTTTTCTTCTCTTTTTCATGATTTTATTTTCATTGGAAATTCTCGAAAATACTTTGTTTTTATTATTCCAATACTTTTGACACATTTGTAGAAAACAAAGTCTCTTCCATCTCTGTAGTAATAATGAGGATAAAGCTCTCGATGCCAAGAGAAACTCTATTATCTGGGGATAATCTGCGATAAAATTCCCCGAAGGAATTATACCTGTCTATCCTTCGTGTCTCCAGGCATTGACGGAATCATAAATAATGATAAAAATACCTGAAAAACTGTAAATATAAATAAATGGAAAAATATTATTTATTAATTAATGGATTAATGTGGTACTGTAATCTGGGAAAGTGTTAGAATAAACCGGAAATGTAGTTTGTGCGGTAATTAGACGTCAAGGATCGATAACGAAGATAAGAAAATGAAAAATAATATATTTTAGTTTGAGAGAGGGAGGAAGTTGTGCAGACGAGTACAGATCCTCGGACGACGACTTATAACAGTTGATACGGTTTCATAAATTCATTACAACACCTTTGATAGTGTTTTTATCTATTTTTTAATTAGTTTTTTTTAGAGTGGGGAAGAGGCAAATGATTTTCATGGAAATCAATGAGAGATCGAAACTTCAATTTCTCTCTGAGAGGAGTGAGGAAAAAATAATTCACCAGAATGGCGGAGCAAATCAACTCTACTGATGGACGACACTCTGAGGGCGCGACGCTCCGCCTCCACCGGCCAGATAATTTGAGACACAATGGCAGCTGTCCAACATACACTATGATAAAGAGTTTTACCTCTGATTCAACCGTTACTCTCGATAATAATCAAAGAAAATATCAGTTTTTACGAAAATTATACAATCTCTCTTAGTTTATCAAAATTCTCAATAAAGTGAATTAGACATTTATTATTTTTTTAATACCCTTTAACAAATATTATTTATTATTAATTGAGAATAAATAAGGAAAAATGAAAATCATTCATCAAATACGACTATTTTTATCTCCCTAGTATCTACGTTAGCAGTGAAAAGATAAAATGAAGAGTCTGATTTGGTAATCACTTTCTACTGAAGTGAATCCCCAAAAAAAAAGAAATTATTATTTTTTTTATAATAAAAATGAGGCAATTGTCTTTCTGAGAAAATTTATAGTTTAAGGGTGCATTAAACTTTCCAATAATAACGGTTCCCTGCATTCCAATGATGATTTGACATCGTGGTCAACATTTCTATTATTATGATTACAGTTTATTAAGTTTAGATGAAATTTTTAATGTATTTTTTTGTTATAAGGGAGTTTGACTGATTTTCTCACACACGTTGAGAAAAATTGAGGCGTCTTTCCGCACGTCAGGTAACGGTACGTGCCTTGTCGGCTTTCATGACCTTTTGACCGTTGACTTCACTGCTCGTAAGACAATTTAAAGAAAAAAAAAAGCATTGAAGAATAAAGAGAATATTCACGGAAATTTGCATGCGTTATTTTAACTCTCAGGGACACGAGTCATTTTTTTTTTTTTTTTGAGAAAAGGAACAAAACAATTGGAGGTAATAATTTTTCAGAAACGAGTAACTAGAAAAATGATGAATTGATTTTATCAAAAGAAGAAAAGAAAAAGCTTGCTGCCAAAATCAATGTTATCATTTCTCACCGCGACATTACGTCAAACAAGGTCGTAACGTAATTCTTGGATTACAATAAGCAATGTTAAAAATTCACACATACATGTACATTGGAAAAATTATAGAAACCTCAGCAGTGTGTATACATTCAGAGCGTATCGACTCTACCTATTTCTCGAGTTTCCTGGAAAGTCCAGTGGACTCTGAAAACCACAATTATTCACGGGAAATATCTAAACTCATTTAAACACAAGCATCGTCATGTCTCTGGTGAACTCAAATATTCAACGAATTTATTAATTAATTTTTAAGAATAATCTCACCTTATTCTGAAGTGCATCGATGAGCACATAAACAAGAAGAGTAATCTCCTCCTCATCACTCCCAAGTGCATTGCCCTGAAGTCCTGAAGTCGCCACATAAAGTGCAACAAGATGAGTTGGTCCTTTTTCTCCCATCATCTGCATCTTAACTTCTCACAACAAAATTAATTAATAAAAAAAAAAAGCTCTTACAGGCGCAATAGCGCCGAGCTCCTCTCACAAATCCGAACTTATCAACAATCACCGTATCATCCACTTCAACAAATAACTCTAAAAAAAAAAAAATCACAGATACGCACTTTTTTTTTCCTTAAATTTCTCTCCACATTCAACTGTAAAAATACGAATTTATTGAGGTTAAATCCAATAGCACCAGAATTAAATTCTCTTTCCACTTGTTGCTCCTTGAAAATCAAAGGAAATTCTCCTGATTTGACAAATAAAATTCAATTGCACCTTTTGTTTCCTTCTGTAAAGTCAATAAAACGTCACTCCATTAATTTAACACAATTTTAAAACGTTTATCACAAAATAAAGTTCCAATATAACCGAAAATAAAGGAAAAAAAAAAAAATAAGAAGAAGAGGTTTTACACACGAGTTTGTCGAGTGAATCGCGCGCACTGCCGTTGGCTCACCTGGCGACTGCGGCGTCGTTTCCCATTCGTCCGATTCTTCTCTGTCACTCTACCGTTCTCGTGTGACGTCGCTACCTGTTTATTTCGTTTCTCTGTATTTGTGCACTTTTAATATTCACAGGCACACTTGCTGCACGTTCCTGAAGGTAAATCAAAGTTTTCCCCTTTTTATTAAAATGAAATTCCGACAAATGAAGTATTTTACTGCAAATAATTCTCTTAAACCATTGATTTTTCCTTTAAACTAGAGTTTTTGAAGAGGTGAAAATGCAGACCAGGTAAAGAAACTCGAGGGAAAGGCGGGCCAACGGTGTGTGCACGTTATTTCCTTCCTTTCATTGTAGATGTGTATTCTCTGTCTTTGTTTAAGGTTTATGTCTGAAGGCTTCTGCGCAAGCCAGGTGCGCAGGCCTTCCACTTCGTCCGGTTGAGAGTTCTCCCACTCTCTCTCTCTCTCTCTTCCTTGGAGAATCTTTTTTGGATCCCTTCAGAATTCTCCCCCTCTTCTCTTTTTCCAGTGCCTCTTTGCGGTCATCTGAAGCTTGGGGGATTAAGGCTTGGATTAAATCCACATCTTCAGCGATTTGAAAAGGGATTTATTCCATTTTGGGCCCGACTAAAATGTGAGAAAATATTTATAAAAATGGGATAATTCAGGGTTCTTATCCTAGGAAAAGATAAAACAGAATTTCCCCAAAAACTTTAAAACTAATGGATACAGATTATTAATCTCTTCCTTTTTTTCCTCCAATAATTGAATGATTTTTCTTTGCAGACTCACCTGGAATATCATGGACGAAAGGTTATCGAACGATATTTATTGCAAGACGCCTAGAATTACGATGTACATTGGCTAGTATTTATTTTCAGGTGTCTAGTCAATCAGTCTGTGAATGAATGTGGTGAGCGAGTTGTTTAACGACATTTAACACATCTTTGACGTCATTGTCTCGAAGAATTTCCATTCAATTGTATTTCTACGTTTGATGAGTGAATTTTTGCTCGTATTTTCATGGCATACTTTCAAATTGTAAATTTTCCGTTGTTTATTTCAGGTTTTTTTTTAAATCTGCACTTTCGATCCAAATGCGGTCAAACTAATTCCTGGAGAACAAGTTTCCATGACACTCAATTCCATTGAGTTTCATTCATCTGTATTGTGTACACATAGTTTTGTATCTGTGAAAAATTTAAAAGAAACGTCATGAATTTTTTTAAATTACTTTTTTTGAGGCTCACAGACTTATATACATATAATTCTATTGAATAACTTTCGTGAGAATAAATTGCCGCAAAAATCCAGACGCAATCGTACCGTTATGTCTGTACGAAGGAATTCCTTAACATTCCTCATTTTCTTTACTCTTTTTTTTCTACCTTCTTACTTATCTTCATTTCTTCACACGTTCTACCGACTGAGAGAGTGTTTTGCGGTTTATAAACAAAAGTAGAAAAAAAAAATGAGCAAAAGAGTTCGTAACCTTGTCGTCATGTGGATTAAAAAGTGCGATTTTAAATGACCACAAGATTATTCCTACTTTTTCATCAGAACTTGACCTCTTATTAAATCCTTAAAGAAAAAATAATCATTAATTTTATTACAGGTCGAATAATGGATCAAGAGAATTGAAAAAAAAAAAAGGAGAAATAAAATATGAACTTTGGACAAATTCTACTTTATGCTATAAACCTGTGGAATATCTTCAGTTTCTCTGTTTGTGTTCCTAAGTAGCCGAAGGATGAAAAGAGGGGGAAATGCCTGAGGAAGTAAACGGATGGGGAAGGTGTTTTCGTGTGCCTTCAACAGGGAATAGTCTTGAGCGGCTATTGGATGGTCACCTGTTGCTCTGGCGTTTGCCATTGGTCGTGTCCGACGGGCCGTAACGGCCACCGCTATGGGACAAGTGCAGCTAACGACAAGACACGAGATTTTTACGTCCACGCTTGCGCACGAATTTAATTTAAAATTTCATGTGATATCATTTTAAATCATTTAAATGTCCCGTAGAATTAAAATTCTTATTCTTTTTCTCCAACCAATTCTCTCCGGGAGAAATGTATGACGCGACTGATGTTTTTCCCCTTATAATTTCCTCACTTATTCTCCTTTTCCGTGTTTACTCACTCAAAGGCAAATCCTCTGGCTCTTCACGGGGTCACACAGATATGCGCATTGTACCGTATTACCTTGGCCAAAGTGTGCATTATTAGTCCCCTCTTTTCCTTTCCCCCTATTTTATTTTCTCTACTCTTCTCGTAATACTGGATGCAACAGGTGTCTCGTACTCTGCATTACTCGGGACCGAGGCAGCCAAAACCTGCGGGGTAAAATAGGTTTAATTATTTTTTTGAGAGTGAAGGCCTCTCCGTAACATTTTCAAGAGTTTCGCTTCTTTTTAGGGAAGGAAGAGACAGTCTGCGTCATGGGAATTATGGGTTTCGGTCAGTGGAGGGTAAAATACACCTGCCGGAGGGTATTTCACCTGTGTTACGGTCTCCCAATGGGGAAACTGAGTTTTGGGAATCATTTTCAACAATGCTTCTCTAATACGTGTGTCATAAAGTTTTATAGTTTGAGGGGCTTCGTGGGAATGGCCACGAAGGCACAAAAATTTCGGAAAAATCCTCGAAAATGTTATTTACAACAGTTTAGAGAATTTAAAATCTCACGTAATAGCTTGAAAAAAATGATTTACACATAACACACATTCATTATGTGATAAATGATAAATTCAATATACCGATGAGATTATGACATTTAAATAGAATTTGTAGAGTCGTTAAATTTAAATAAACTTAATTCATAAATAATGGAATTTTTTTAAGAGAATATTCACTTTTCATTTCAATATCAATAATTATGTCTGAGAGATAATTAGAATAATTGTGAGTATGAATGTGTGTAAATGTTTATCCGGGTGGACAGTTCAACCGGACTTCCCGTAAATCCAATGTACAAAAAGTGTTTTTGTCGAGAGCACGGTGCGAAGCGTTACAAATAAAGAGCGCTTTGGTTGACAAGAATCCCCTCTCTTTTGCGGGCAATAGAGGTACTGCGAGTTTGTGTACCCCTCCAGAGATTGTCGAGGTAGTTTGACTTGTACAGGACTCGTATATCCAGTTTTGGAGTTGTCCATAAGCACTTGGGGCACAGTTACGTAAGGTGCTGGCAACCAGTGGCGTAGGCACTTATTATACCCACGATTAATCGATTAATTCACACAATATATCGATTAATCCCTTCAATATCTCCTATTAAATTCGGGAAATTCCTGTGTTAGCGTAAAATTCATCACAAGTTAAATATTCACCGATTGACATTTCTCAGTAATTATATGCTAAATCCTTACCTTTTTTTTCTGGTATTATGTAAGCCTTGTTCTTCACAGGAGTTTTTAATTCAGTGACCCGTCAGTTTCTGTGCAAATTTGACCCTTTCCCCTCGGAATTTTCAGCAAATATCATTGTTTTCAGGGAAAAATTGATATCCTGTGTTTCACTTTTTCGTTACTGGCGGACTGAAAATAAAATTCACTTGTAAATAATTATAATAATGAAAGAGTAATGCAATGATAATGATATGTCTCTATACGCAAAAATTTTCCTCAATTTTCCCACTTTGCTCCTGATTATCATTAATTTCGAATTAAAAAAAAAAAGGATAAAAATCCGAGTAAACCTGCGGATATCAGTAATTTGAGGAAAAATAATGGAGAATGTAAAAAAAATAAAAACTCATATTAATTTGATGCTGATGAAGATAAAAAAAAAAGGTATCAATACAACTGGTTATTCAGTGAGAAGCAAAATAGACAAAATTTACGGATGTAATTCACTGAAGTTGCTCAACCGTAAACGACCTCATCGGTCGCGCGACAATAGCCGTCCTTGTCACGTCACGTTCTCATTGCCCTAGCAACTGCAGCATTTCGAGCTTATTCACCAACAAAAATAAAAGAAAATAAATGAATTTAGTGAAGAAATATTTCTCCTCTCCTTTCAATTCCGCAAATTATTTTCTTTCAATTTATTTTTTTGAGTGTATATCCAATGGATTTATTATGGAGAAGACTGTAATAAACTCCTTATTATTACTATTATTCATTTGATTGGAGATTCTATTTCATTTGGACTTGTGCATCTTTAAGATTGCCTTTTCCATGAGAAATGAGATTTAAAAAGCCAGAGAATTCGTCTGGAGTTTAATTTCTACCTGCACATGGATTATTGGAATATTTCCATTTCGGAAAAACCGGTGATAAATGAGAGAAGGGATGGAGGTCTAAAGATAGAACGAGGCGAGAGCGACGGAGGCAAATAAAAAATAATGGAAATGGTTAGATGAAGGAGATAGGCTTAGGACAGCTAAGCTAAACCACTCGTTGGTCAAGAGAATGGTAGAGGCATAAGGTAACTCTGTGGTAAACGTGAGGTAAGACCACGGCGAGGAGAAGGAATATATATATACGGATATATGAAAAAAATAAGGAGAAGGAGGGGAATTGACTACATGGAGTCAACGTTCCAAACGGGTCAGCGACCACTATCTCTTTACACGCTTACCGTTTTCCCCCACCACTTTTTTACCTGAACCTCCTCACTCTTCACTTGTTCTCCCTTCTATTTTGTTTTTTTTTTCGTTGTACAGTCGTACCTTCTCCTCACAGATTTTCATCTCTTCTAGTCTCGTTTCCTCTTGAACTTTATTTTTATCTTCTTTCAGTTGTTCTCTCAAGGATCTCTCGTCACTTTGAATTTTCGGTTATTCTTCTTAATTACGTAGGTGCCCTCTCGATAATCAAAATGGCGGATGTTCAGAGAAATTAAATCCAGACGAATCCTCTGATTCTCTTGTGGCATCAAATCTGTTCCGGATTCGGCACCATTTTATTTTTTTTGTCTCATCTTCAAAACCCGAAGAGCCGGTTCTCAGTTCATTCGGTTCAGGATTAATGTTTTTTATTTTTTATTTTTTATATTCCGGTTCTTTTTTTTTAGCTTACCTATCAATTCCTTTTTTTCATCGTCTCGCCGTAGGGGATTCCATAATTTCCGTATTCTCCTCCCTTCTCTTTTTCTTCTTCTTTTTCAGTGAATTTATATGCAGCTTCTTTCTGTCATTCATTCTGCAATTAAAACTGGCTATTAATTTCACGATGAGAGAATTCATCAAATTTAAATTGCAAAAAAGAAGAAAGAATACATCAGAAGGAATTCAATGTTGCTTCAACGAGTTGAAGTGAGTGTATGAGGGTTGTTCAACTTTGATAGTTAGTATTGTATGCAGTCGCCATCTTTCGGTGATAATCGACAGCAGCCGCCATCTTGTCGCCATTTTCCCCCAAACTTTCTTCTCTATAAAAGAATAATCATTGGCCAATTCGCAACTGTTTTTACTAAACTTATTTATATTTTTTCCGATTGAATGCAAGAAGCTCCCGAAACGATGGCTGTCAAAGAGAAACAGGGTGATTCTACTGAAGAAATTGACTGGAATGTGGAAAACGAGATTCAGCTGTTCTTCGCGATGAATGGCCACAAACCCGTTGGTATGGAAATTCGTAATTTTTATTTAGAAAATTCAATCACTCAATTCTTTTAATTTCTCAAAGATTCTTGAGGTTATGTTTTCTTGTTGTTTGAACGAATTATTTTTTATTATTCATTATTATTGTTATGGGGATTAAAAATAGGTGTCAACAAGTATTTTCACATGGTGTGCATTTGGGAGAAATTTCGTGCTGCTATTAACAAGGACATTTCACTGAAAGCTATTTGGGATCACTTGGAGACAATGTACGACTTAGTAGCATTGGTAAGTCATTGTTCTCTTTATTTTTTTCCTGAGATATTGATGATTCAATTATTTATTCCAGGACGACACAGAAGACCTGCCATTTCCCAGCAGTGAAGTGGATTTTGCTCTTCCTGACTCTGAATTCATGGAGCTCATAAAAAATAAGCAGAAAGAAGAAATCGAGAGTAAACCAAAGGATCAGAAGGAGAAGGTAAAGGATATTAAGAAGGAGAAAGATTTTAAGGAAACACCGAAGAAAGAAACCATCACGAGAGATCAAAAAACACCGAAAGAAGCTGATAAAAAAAAGGAGGAGGTGAAAAAATTGGTGAAGGAGCCTGAGATCAAAAAAGAGAAGCTGAGGGACACTAAAGACGTGAAGAAAGACAACAAAACGCCAAAGGGGAGGGGAAAGGGGAAAGAAGAAGTCGAGGAGCCAGTTGCAGGTAAATTCTTATTCTTTTTTCTTAGAATGCAGAAAAATGAGATGATTCTAATGATTTTCTCATTATTTTCCAGCTCTTCCCATTAAAAAAGAGCGAAAGGACTCGGATACAAGCAGAGAAACACCAAAACGAGTACCAAAGAGGCCCACAAGACAAAGTATTGATAACGCAAGTAAAGCATCTTCCAGTCCTCGTGATACTCCACCTCCGAAACGTCGGAGAATATAAAAATAACTCATAATTCATTAATATTACTATTAAGATCACTTTAGGATTATGCTTCAAGTACTTGTTGACGTATTCTCATGTTCAAATTTTTCAGAGTTAATATTCTACATTATATACTTTCTTCATGAACAAATTAATGTAATTTATTGATAAATTATCAGAATAGATGTACAGCAGATGAAATTCAGCAAATTAAATTTACAGTACTTCGATTTATTGTAAATAAATAAAAGGTTTTTTATTGTAATTAGAAGATAAATGTTCAATTCATAAAGTATCCATGTAAAAGGGAATAAGAATACTTACCTTGAATCTGTCAGAGCTCGAGCACCAGAAATCCTCTCACCCCCCCAAAAAAAAGGAGGGAAACCTGATTGTAATTAAAGTAATTGAAATTATTTAAATGAAAAAGAAGAAAGAGAACTCATTTTTTGTGGTTACCAGCTGTGATTTATTACAAAAAAATTTATCGATGAACATAAATTATCCATTGAGTCTGTCACGCCATTCTGCTGAAGGTGATGATGTCTCCTGCAGCTCCAAAGCGCCATTTTCCTCAATTTTTTCTCAATCCAATGAACAAGTTGAATAAATCCATTTTTTCACAGCAGATTTCCATTTTGTTTTTTAATCCTTAGATAATTGTTTGAGTCCGGGAATTTTTATCGCAGTCTTCTCGCCTCACGCTCGGACTCGAGTAAGGTTAGGAGATCGCCTTCACGAACCGGCCCCTTAACATTCCTGATGATTTGACGATTTTGTTCACCAAGAAATTCAACTTTAACTTGTGTACATTGACCTTGGGATCCAGTACGGCCCAGGACTTTGATAACACGTGCCAAAACTACTGGTTTATCCATTATTTTATTCACGTGGCTTTTGTGCAACGGCGAACAAACGCTGCGAGGAAGTGAAAGAGGCAGTCCACCAACGACATCAAATTATCATCAATAGTCAACACAAAATGGCGGCTTCCGCCTGATTTCACGGGATTTCATTGGGTGAAACTTTCTAGCGGTAGAAGTCAAATCAGAATCTAGGAATTTAAATTGAGGTGAGTTTATCTGAAATAAAAATAAAATTTATACGATTTTCTTTCTCTCAATTTTTAATTTGTATAATAATTAATTCTATAATTTTCATACTTCTCTATGCACGCATTTACACTCATTTTCATTTAATTTATTGGCATGAGACACTGACATTCAAAGAATTCTTGCCGATTTTATAAATTACATAATTATAGAAATAAAATCAATGGAATTTAATTTTCATTACATTCAACGTATTTATTATGCTCAAATAAGTTTATTCCCCTTTTTTTATTTTTCACAACGTCTCAGTCCAATTATTTTTAAAAATAATAGTAAATTTGTAGAAATTAAAATATATGATACTCTTATAATATGAATTAACTATTAATAACAACGGCATTTAAGTTCTCATTATGATTTAAAGTACTAATACAAGGAATAATTAATAATGTTCTTCAATTAATTGTTTAATATTATTGAACAATTTTTCTATTTAAATTTTTTTAATTATTATAAAAAATACGATCGTTGCCCTTTTTATTCAGAAATTCAATGGAAAATTTAAGTTCATTTTTCATTAAATCAGCTCTAAATAATTATCACTAAAATTATTTGATTATTTTTTCCATCCTCTATTCCATTTAATCTCCTCTAAAGCCAATTAAATTCCACTAAGTGTCAATTGCCGCAGTCGAGAAATATTCTTGTAATTCAATAATAAAAGAAGAAAAATTGAACTAAATTAATTATAATTTTTTTTTATCTAATTTAACAAAAGAAAAAGAGAACTTCGACTGAGATCGTAATAAAAATCAGTTCAAATTCAAATATTCATAAAGAATATTGAATATGTAATTATTTAAATGATTATTATATTGTCGATTAATTCATTTGATGTGCAATAAGGCGGATTTTGACACATTTTCTTCTCATTTTGCAAATTAAAATATTCACTGTAATTGTCATTCAATGAGTTTAATATTTACAATTATCGAAATTCGAATGAAGTTATCAATAATGTCATCACATGACATTAAATTTAATTAATTAATCTCAAATTATCGTGATTCTTTTTCTTTTAATTTTTATGAGAGTGCATTTTTCATTATTTTTCACAAAATATTCACCACGTACGGATTATTTTTCTTTACAACATGAATTTATATTTTACATTTCCTCAATCACCATGGAAGTTTCATTTTTCTCATTTCCATGGATAAAAAAGCCTCAACCGTAATTTGAACTGTTCGATTTTCTCTCTCTCTGTCTTTGACATGCGTATACAACATTGAAGGGATGGAAAATAAAGGTGGAATTTGGAAATTAATCAACCATTTAAAATAATTATGGTTGAAACACTTTGTTACTGCCACAAATTGGTCGACAATGTCTGGCCAGGAAGTGTAGCAGGTGCTGGCTTTCCAAGTCCCCCCAAGGACATTTGAGACATCTGCTGAGGCAACTGAAAATTCGCCATAAAAAGTCAATTTATTTTTAATTTTCTTTGAAAAAAAATAATGGATAAAACTGCACTTACTTGAGAAACGTATGGATTAGTTGGATTTTGCGTAGGTAAATTAAAGAATGGATTGCTTCCTGGAGCAGGTTGAATATTCTGCGCAAGCATTCCACTCCATCCATTATTCCCCTGCAGATTCGTCCCCATCTGTATCATCTGTGAGCCAACCGGTGTCACACCACTCATTTGCGTTTGCATTAATCCCTGATTTCCAACTCCATTAATCTGATTAACTCCCGTCATCTGGAGATTCCCAAGTGGATTTCCAATGGCAATTGGATTCGTACTAACATTAATCTGACTCGGTAAACCGCCGATTTGTCCAAAATTACTGCTGGGAAGTGCCTGAGTGAACGCGGTTTGCTGATAATTCCCAAAAGATTGAGGTGTCCCATAAAGTGCAAGAATACTGTCTTTCGTCATTTTACTTTTTTCCTGTGGAGTTGGCGCTGGTTGATTGAAGAAACTCTCTTCATCAGCTTTGCTAGCGCTGATTGTCGTTGCTGCAGTTGTCGTCGATGCAATTGTCTCAGTCGCACCATTAATAGCAGATAAATTGGGGGATGTCGTTGGTGCAGCAGATAGAAAAGACGAGAAAATGTCATCTGCAGATCCGGAACCGTTAGTATTCGCCTGATTCGTCGGATTGTCCAATCCAAGTAAATCCACAGCTGCCGATGCATTTGATGATCTTGATGGCTTTGGAGATACGGAACTTCGGGGTTTTGGTAATTGGGGAACAACGTCCGGTTTTTTAACGGGAGGAAGCGCACTTTGAGTTGAGGTCTTGTGACCTTCCTTCTTCCGTCTACGTTGACGTTCCGCTTCTTCGTCGAGCTCTTTGTCCCAATTCACTTTCGGAAGAGTCGGGGGAACCCATTCTCTGGCAATGTACTTCTTGTGCTCGTATTTGGCGCGAATGAAGGACTCGAGGCTGCAGTCCGTTTGGGGACGGCGAAAAGTATCCGGGAGATTCGCTTCGTACACAGCACGAGCACGAGAATTGCCCATTTGTTGGAGACTCTAGAAATTTGAGAAATTACAAGTATTCAATGCAAAATTTTAATGAAAATAATGCCAATATCAACATCAATGATAAGTCATTGATACACCACATGTCGGCAATGTGTGAGGTATGCGATGGACGTTTATAATTCGATAAGAAGATATAATATACCACAATGACTCATCATGAAAAATACATAATACATTTTAAGTATTCTCCAATCAAAAATTCTTTTTATATACATACCACGACTTGTTCTGGTGTCCAAGTGTCTAAATTAACTGATTTAACTTTGCTGATGTGTACACCGAGATTTCTGTGTATTCCTGCACATCTGATGCACAGGAAAATTCCAAGATTCCAACTTGCCCATCTGGGACCTATTAAACGGATAAATTGAGCAATTAGTTGATTAAGTAGAGGTGATTAGGAGAGAATGCAGCAATGTGTTTAATGATAAAAAATTTGTGAATGATTATTCGAGAGAGAGAAGTGGCTTTCATTCAATTACAAATAATAAAATCATCGATGCTGACGTTTTCTCACGATTACTGTCACTCTCGTCCTCATGAAATTAAAAATCTATAACCCCAGGAAATAACCTACGTCCAACAACTAGGTCGCCGAGAAATCAATAAACCCTAAAACATTAAACTCGAAAAATCCAACAGAAGTATAATTATTTTATTAAAAATATTTCCAATGAGAAAAAGAATGCAATTATCAAATTAAATTAATAAATAATCAGAAAAACCTCACCTTTGGCATCGCAATCGACACAATACTTATTGTCCTCATCCCTCAACATTTGCGTGAGGAGATCCTGACATTTATCCTGAATTTGCTTAACTCTCTCTTTCTCAAATCGAGAAGTCATTTTTTTCACTCTCAATTTATCCTCAATTATTTCACAATAAAATGGAAATTCTTCCCGGACGTTTTTTTCCGTGTAATAATTATTTTAAAAAGAAAGGGAAAAATGTGTTTGCTTGATGGATGAGCTATCGAGTGAACATTTCACACAGAGACACTGATGAGACCGCCGCCATGACACTGGTAAACGTCACTATTGTCGGGTCACTGAGAGAATGAACACGCTCCTCCACCATTATGTTTCTCCCACTCTTCTGATTGTGGCCAATGGCGTAATGTTCTATGGGAAAGACGTCAATGTTATTGATCATAACTGAAAGAGTGGGAGAAGCATTTCTCTTGTCCATTCTTTCAGTGACCGGACAGTAGCAATGGAGGACTCTGAATCGATTATTTCAACACTCGACACTCGAAACTTGCAATGAATCGATTCTTCAGTTTCATTTATTGAGAGAATCGAATCTCGTTTCTGAGTTTTTAATTTGTTTTTGAATTCAGTGATTCTTGTGTCGGAAGAAATTGTTGAGAAAAGTGGGATTTATTAGAATCAAAAGGTTTTTTTCTTATCTTAATTAATTTATTGATAAAAATGAAGGTCACTGTTAAAGGTTAGTGAAATTCTTGGATTTAAGAAGATTTCACAGGTTTCTAACCTAATTTCTTGAATTAATCTGTGTTTTTTTATGCTTTTTAGGTTGGACGGGTGTCGCTACCTGGCGATGGATCGCAAATGATGACAATTGTGGAATTTGCCGAATGCCGTTTGACGCGAGTTGTCCGGATTGCAAAACTCCCGGTGACGATTGTCCTCTTGGTACGTATTACAAAAGAAAAAAATGAAATTTCCAATTAATTTCATTATGACAACAGTTTTCCTTAAATATCTCTGAAACTAAGCGAGATTGAGTAATTTACGTAGAGACCTTTTTTGTAGTGAATTTTAAAAGCTACAAAAAAGGTCTCTACGAAAATTCCGCTATCTCCCTTAGTTTCAGAGATATTCTCGAAAATGAATGAATGTGGTCTTGCGCAGAAGCTTCATTCAATATCGATCGTCCAAGGGGAGTAATGCCGCACCCCCACGTTAAATTCACACACTCCCCTAGTCCACAACCAGTGATTTTCTCGTCCTCGAGTGATTCAATTCTACTGCCATCAGTTCCCAAAAAAATTCCTAATAAATTTAACAATTAATAATCTTGAATTAATGAAAATTCAATCCCCACAGTATGGGGCCAGTGCTCACACTGTTTTCACATCCACTGCATCATGAAGTGGCTGCACTCTCAGCAAACTAGCAGTTTGTGTCCAATGTGTCGTCAGGAATGGAAATTTAAGGAATAAATAGGGATTATCATCGGCATCCTCAGGGTGTCAGCACTCAGTCAACATTCAGGTGAGAATAAACAAGAATGAATAAATCTTTCACTGATATAAATAAATGGAAAAGGGTCTGTTGGAATTGTTCCACGTCCCTGAGAATCTCTGCCACTCACGAGAAAATGGAGGGGGAGGACAGGAATACAGAGGCCTAATACCCCACTCCTGTCGCCTCTCCCTCCTCTAAATTGCCTCTTTCCTCTTTATCTCCCCCTTTTTTTTTCTCATTTTTACCTCATTTTTTCCTTCAATTCTTTTCAATTTTTTAAAACTATGGTCAACGCGACGATGGGGGAACTGGGAGGAAAGGGGGAGAGTGACTCTCTCGATCACCCACACAGCTCCACAAAAAACCTAAACCCAACATTATCAAACACAGAAGCAGCATAGAATACATGAGCGAAACGAAATGAATACTCTCAGGTAAAAATACCCCTTCTCTTTTCTCAAACTCGACTCTTGAATGCTCGAGTGAAACAGAAATATTCTCAAGACTCATTTTATAGTGGTAGAGTCACGTGGGTTAAACGAAGGATGTTTGCGGGTTTCGAGGAGTTAGTTTGCTGTTGGTATCGCAGTTGAGTGCACATAAAACGTCTCCAAGAGCATCGAGTAAAATTCATGTTTCCAAAGGTTGAAAACCAGGAGAAAAGGAATTATCAATCTTTTTTTCTGGAATGTCTCGGAAACCGTGAGAGATAGAGCAATTTTAGAGGAATCCTTTCTTGTGGAGAATTTCAAGAGCTACAAAAAAGGATTCTAGATAAAAATACGTATCTCCAATAGTTTCCGAGATATCTTGAAAAAACGATTTGAAGAATTGTGGGAGTGTCTAGAAATGTCGATTTACTTGTGAAGGAAATCCGGAATAATGTGTCTTTGTTTTGTGCTTCAAGTGAAGAGTGATGTAACTCTTGGATTCAAAGGATAAATCATTTTAATAATGCAGTTGGCGAATAGACCTCATCCGCCTCCAGTTCCTCCTAGACCAAGTAGACAAGTTGTGGCAGAGGCATTAAAAAGAACTCCAAAATTACCATGTCCAACGAGACAAGCACCACCACCTCCAAACACAAAACCATGGAGACCATCGAATATATTGGAAAAAGGTGCTAGAGTTGATGCAGCAGCAGGTCGTACTCTCATCTACGAGTCTCCTAAAGATCAAGCAACAAAGTCGATTAATCGTGACCCGGAGAAAAGGCCGGAATCTCAGAGTGAAAGGATTGAAAATAATCAAGAAACGCAAAAACCCCAGAAACCTTCAGAATTAATCACAAAGAACGATGAAAATTCACAAGATAATATCAAAATAAATAATCATAATAATAATGATGTTGATTTAAAAAAAAATGCAGAAGGACAAGTGATTGCAGATGAATTAATTGAAATATTGAACACAAAATTGAGTGATTGTGCAACAATTATCATTGTTGATGAATCAGATCAAAAAATCACGATAAATGATGAAAATAATGATAATATTCAGCATGAAGATTGGCTTGAGGCGGGAATACGTTATTCATCAACTAAAATAACACTTGGTGATGATAAAATTGATCATCGAAGTGAAACAAATGAAAATTTTGATTTTAATTATGAAAATGAGAAAATTCAATTTGACCTCAATTTTTCAAGGTATTTAATTAAATTAATTGAGGAAATTTTAAAATAGTTAAATATAACAATTAAATAATAATAATTATTATTATTTGGATGCTGATCGCGTGCCTCATGTCGATTGAGAACAAAAGAAAAAATTGGGAGTAGATTATCTCGTTACTGCGCTACTTTTCCCGTTTCTACGAGTGGAAAATTTATGGGAGTGAATCGGAAATCCCGAGAGCTCATTAACATTTTTGTTTGAACGGGTCAGTAGAACGTATTTTTTGAATTGAAAAGAGAGCGGCCGTGTTTGTGGGTATTGTATTAAAGCTTATCTCATTTAGTTTCCGAGATATTTAGAGGAGACTAATGAGATTTGATAGCCGAGAAGTTTGTTTCAGAAAGTGAGGGAGAGTTACCGAAAAAAATTTCTATAAATTGATAAAAAAATATAGGACGCGATTAGTATGTTACCGTTGACACGGGCCACTGACACCGATCTCATAATTCAGGTTACAGAATTGTAAACTATTCCACCATTGTCCTTGTGAAAATGAGTGAGAATTGAATCAAATGGAATATAAAACTCCCAATTCATGAATTTCTTTTTGCTTTCAGTATACGTGAAAGAATAGCAATGTCGTCGCTTCAGGGATTACCACCATTACCACGTAGTCTCAGTGGTTTCAATCTGAGTGAAGGAAGAAGGGATAGCGGTGAGCCACCACCACCACCACCAACGAGATCCTCTAGTAAAACATCAAAAAGTAACAAAACCCAATTGCAATCGAGTTCCAGGCCTTCACCACCGAGTAGACAACTCACAACTCTCGATACACAATTGGCTATTCTTAGAAAGGAGATGGTGGGTTACATAATCGTTTGTTACTTGAACAGCAATTGAAAGTGTTTTATCTTGACACTTTTCTATTTCTTGATTTTGCAGTTTGGATTACGTCAGTTGGATCTATCTCTCCTCTCCCAATTGTGGTCCTTAAACGAATCAATTCAGGAATTTCGGCAGCTGCTTCAAGAGCAAGAGGATCGGGCACCATCATCATCACCCAGTAGTGAGGATGGTGATGAGAGCACTTATCATGGGCATCCACCGCCACCACCAAGGAGACCAGCACCCCTTCTCCATCACCACAGACCCCCGAGACCTCCGAGACCACTGAGACCTCCACCAAGCGACGATTCACCATCCAGTGAAGAATATGGAGCAGTTTGACGTATTCGAGAATTAACGAAATTACGTTAAATGTTTCTTTCTCGTTCTCCTTCTTTTTTTTCAGTCATTTTTATAGTGAAATCCGTCAGAATAATCCGAATGCCTTGTTTATTCAATCGTTGATGAATAATTATGTAAACGAGTGGAGAAAGAGCCAATTTTTTTTCGGTATCTGGGAAATTACGTCCGCAATATCGAAAATGATCTCAATCCGTCGTATGAAATTATTGAAGAGCTGTGAGAGATTTATATTCTTCTCGGGATGCAACAGGGTGTCTTAATGTTGATCTGGAGGCTGTACCTTTGTGAGCGAAAGTAATTATGTGAAATTATCCATTAATTTTCAATGAAAAAGTAAGAGTTTTGGATTTTATCCTTTTTTTACGTGTGAATGCCATTAAAAATGGCTAATAACGTGTGATTTTTCTCGAAATGATGAATAATGTATAGAGTTTGAATTGTTATTGTCCATTCCACTTGTATATTTTTTTTCTATTGAGAGTAAGTGATATGTAAATGATTATAAATATTTAATAAATAAAAATTTTTCATTCGAATAATTGAATTAATATTATTCAGAGTTGGCGCGCTGCGGGGGCTCCCTCTGGCGTCAGCCCAGCAGCGGTACATGAGACGGAGTGCGCAGGCGCAAAACAAGAACAGACGCGCAGTAGTCACAAGATGGCGGCAGTCGGGATAAGTGAGTGCGAACTGCGCAGTTGTGCGGCACAAATAAAAGAAAAAGTGATCAGTGCGACATTACTCCACGTGTTTTCGATATTCTTGGTTATGTATGAGTAAACAAAGGTAGTGTGGATCTTAATTCATCTGAAAATGAGTGAAAATCCGGAAAATTCCGAGACTCGAGGAGTCAAACGTAAGAAGAAGCGTTCGGCCAATCAGATGGCAAAGAAATTCGCCAGAAGAAGAGACCCAGGACACGGCAGTGAACTCGACACCGAAAGCTATCAATACATGGTGAGAATCCTAGAACTTCTACGTACAGAATTTCCATCAATGCCCGACAAATTGACATTTGCGGACAATGTCTATGAGCAGACAATAGGCAACGAACTGCACTATGCAAAAAATCAAGTAGGTTCACGTGTCCTTGATTCACTTTTAAAATATGCCAGTCTCAAGGTCATTCAGAGGTTGAGTGAGGCATTTTCCTCGTCTTTGCGTCCGATTTGCAGTGATAGATTTGCGAGTCACGTTTTGGAAAAAATGATAGAAACATGTGCTGAAAGAGGCAACAAAGTGCAGGAATCGGTGAAAAAAGGCGAGGACTCAATTCTCATCGAGGAAGAAGATATCCGGCAGTACAATGAGATAGCGCTTAAATTATGCAGATACGTTACGAATAATTTTGAGGAATTTGCGAGAGATACTTATGCGAATCACGTTTTGAGGAGAGGAATTACTTGTCTCGGGGGATTTTTTGGAGATGAACAAAAGGGCAAAAAAAAGAGGCAAGTTTCTCAAGAGTTCAATGACCTCTTGATAGCTTCTGCTAATCGTCTCATGAATTGGCCGCAATTTCGAGAATTCGGAAGGGATGAATTAACTTCAGGACTTCTTCAAACCTTTCTTCATTCACTCAAAGACAATGATGAAACTCTGACGTCTTTGATGATCAAAAAAATAATTTCTGAATGTTTCACAAAAGGTGAGGACGGTTTTTCGGATATTTTTGAAACAGAGAGTTCTCTCCGGCTTTTAGAAGCAATTCTCGAGTGTTCTTCTATAAAAATGTACAAAAAAGTCTTTAAGAAATTGTTTCTGGGACAATTGAAGGAATTGTCAATGCGAAAAGGTGCGAATTTTACGGTTCAAAGACTGTGCGATTATTGTCCGACAAAAGAGGAATTCGAACCGATTTTCGATGAAATTTCTGGAGAATTTCTCGCGATTATAGAGTGCGGGAATACGGGGGTTCTCGCCAGTTTAGCCAAATCCTGTTTACGGCTACAGGTGAAACAAGGGCCTTTCGTATTGGCTCTGACAAAAGCGCTTGGCTGTGAAAAAAAAGAACTGGAGAATTTTGGAGTTGCCCTGATCTCTCGATTAGTGACTTTTGATCAATTGGAAAGTGCAAAGAAGGGTAATAGGAAAATTCCCATTCATCTTCATGGAAGTTTGATTCTCCAGGCGATTTTACAGTTTAATAAACCGATTAAAATTGTTAATTCAATTTTTTCGATGAAAGGAGAAGAATTGGCGGAGATTTTTGGTGATCCAAAGGGAAGTAGGATTCTTGATGCATTTATGGAGAGTAAATTTGTGGGGGAAAAGAGCCGGGATAAATTGGGAAAATTGCTGAGGGGCAGTTGGGTGGAGCTTGCTTGTGGAATTCATGGATCCAGGTGTCTTGATAAGATTTGGGAGTACGCTAAGGACAATCAGAAGATTCAGATCATGGAGGAATTGGCGGCAGCTGGGGAGAGCCTGAATTCGACGAAGACAGGGAGGATTATTTCTGAGAAACTCAGTGTGAGGCTTTATGGAAGAAGCAGGAAGGAGTGGAGTGAGGTGCAGGGGAAAGAGGAGAAGACCAGGAAGAGCTTTGCCAGTATAATTGGAGGGAAGTGTGCTAAGGAATGAAAGGGGATTGTTGTTGGATTGTTTAAGAGATATTTCGTTATATCTCGTTTAATTTCTGAGATATTCCTCGAAAAGACTGAATATTCACTGTTGATAAGACAAAAGAACTTGGGAAAGACACTCAATTCAACGAAAACAGTAATATTTAAACAGTCATATTTTTTTAGTTCATTTGTACATACATTTAATTAAAAAAATTGCTTTTTAAAAGAAAAAATTGTTAATTTTTTTGTCACGATTTAACTGAGAAACTGATTACGAATGAAAAATCTGAGAAATCCATATTTTTTAATTAATGAAGGAGTTACAGACACACAATTGTGTATTTACGTTTTTTTTCTGGTAATTACAATTTTTTGGGACTTGGGAGATACATTTAGATATTCCTATTGTTGAGATTGAGCAAAGTATCCTAATGCAAACAAATCCAGTACAATATAGCTTTTTGTTGCATTTTCAACATTATTTTTATGACTAGAGAGTGCGCAATTAATTTTTATTCAATTAAATAATTATTATTATTTATACATTAGATTGTGTCTATTCAATTGACTAGGATGAGAAGGTAGTGCAGTATTTTTTTAAATTAATTAACGAAAACTTAGTAACAATATTATTATTCTTTTTAATAATTAAAATCACGTGCGTACTTAATTCTTATGTTAAAGGTAAATTCATTTTTTTTCCCTTACATTCAAAATTCGTTGAATGCTTATGATTATTCATAATAAAACGTCTTTCATTATTTCTAATCAATTTAAATTAAAGGGAAAATGATAAATAAATTATCATTGCAGAGGAATAAATTCTATAATTAGATTTCGTTGACTAAACTCATCGCAGAAAATGAGGATAAATTTTACGATTAAAACGGTAAAGGACCGTGTAATTTTTTCGATACAGTCACTTGATACCTTTTGCTGCTGCCTTTTCAATTTCATTCGTATTATTATTCAGCGTATTAGCACTTCTCGGTGGACTTCTTGAAGACGAACGTCTCGATTCTCTGGTTGAATTGGAATTGCATGAAGCATGATGTCCTCCAGTTTCCCAATCGCGATGTTGACAGAATGATCCGCAGTATCTCGCTATTCCACAGCCGCCGCAGGTCTCCAAAGCCGGTCGTCCGCAATTCCAGCAGCTCTGAAATAATTAGAATAATCCACTCGATTCCTACAGAATCCTTTCAAATTAATAAAAAAAAAACTTACGGAACCAACACTGAGATGAAGACTCTCTTTATCATCATCTCCAGATGTTGGATTTTTCGTTGATTCAGTAGATGCATGTCTGAGAAGTCCCTGCCTTATTGAACTATGCGTTCTCTGCGCGAGAGGATGATCCAAAAGCTGTTGAACCCGCAAACGTTCACTCGCCCGTGATTCAGCAACTGCTGCCGCAACAGCACGCTGGACCTCTGCCATAGCAGCACGTTTCACCTCTTGAACTGCCTCTTCTAGACAAAAAGAAGATAAATAAAATAATTACGTAAACCAATAAACTAAAATTAATTGACAAGAGAAAAAAAAAAAAATTACCAGCTCTCCGTTTAACCTCAGCAGCAACTCTGTCCTCAGTAGCTCTGATAGTCTGTGCCACAATTTCCCCAGACAAACGCTTCAAATTTCCATCTCTGTCTCCACTACTAGATCCTTCAATTTGACTATTTGCAGCTGAAAGATTGTTACCATTACTCGTGCCATTTTGCGTACATGCCAATGCGGAAGCAGGTGCTGCAGCAGCTGGACTCGAGCATCCTCGTCTCTGCAGTATAACAAGTGCACGTTTTGTTTTCTCCACCATTCCGAGTATACAATTGAGCATAACGTGAATATTCTTCCATTCGTCATCCAAACTCGAGCCATTTTGTATTTGTCCAGGTAGATGATTAATTTGTTGAGGCAGAGGTGGAGGATGACTCGAAGCGAATGACGAGAGTTGATTAATTTGTACCAAATTTGGGGGAATTTGGTGGGATTGTGAGTGGTTTTGAATTGGATTTGCTGAGGAATGAAGTGGATACCAGCAGTATGGATCTGATTGGTGCTGATGGTGTCCATGGTGAGTCCAGGCACCATTATTACTTCGTTTTCCGTAGATTGAGGGCTCTTCCGTGCTTGTTTCGTAGTATCTTTTGATGATAAAGAGAGAAAATGGGTTAGTTTACGTTATTTAAGGTATCACGGTTTCTAATTCAATGCCAAAATCACTATTAAGCCTCTGAGTACACTCAGCCTCTCATACTGAACGAGGCAAGTGGAATACCAAGTTCGTAAACCAGTGGCAAAGGTGTGTGTGGTGATATATTGAAAATGTCACTCGCAGAGACATATCGAGAGGACGCCAGAAACCCCCACCCCCTACGTTTTATCGCCTACAGTCTCGCGCCTTTCCATTTCCACCTCTTTTCACTCCCTCTTTCTCACTCTTGCCCTCACATTTCATCTCATCTGTGCTCTCTTAATCGTGCATAAAGCCTGCAACAAAACTACACTCTCCGCCCTTCATATCAAAGCTTGTTCGTTCAAGACACCCGAGTCATTTCAACTGTTTGATCGTGTCAAAAGCATAAATGTTCAAACACAAAAAAATTGATATAATTCATTTTTTTAGTGAAATTTTTATAAAATAAAATAACAATTATTATTATTTAGTCTTTTATGATTCCAATGTAGAGAGGGTGAAATTAATTAATTTCTTTTTTTTTTTTGATGAGTCCTGGGAAAAAGGGGCAGAGTTTGACAGTAACGGGAGAAAAAGGGAAATGACAGAAAGTTAATTTGCTAGAGTGTCAGCGGGAGATCAAAGGTTAGAGGGTGAGAATTAAATGGATAAATATAATTAATTGAAAATTTTTTAATGTAATTCAGAAGAGAAGATTGTGAACTAGTATGATCCATTTCTTTCTTCAAATAATAGAATAATGATTTTCTCCAGGAATAATGGAAATTAAAAAATATATATATATACATATGAGGTAAATATTGTCATAAACGGGACACTTTGTGGCTTTTGGGTTCGTGTTGCCGCAGGTGTGTTACGTCCGTCCCGTGTTGTGAGTTATTGCTAGTGATCGGATAAAATTCAGTGCCCCTTTGCCCCGCTCTTCTACCTCTTCTCTTTTACCACCTGAAACCACGATAATGTCGATACTTTTGGGGGGGGGGGGGGCGAGGAATTAAAATTCTACCAAAACTCATTGGAAACATGAATAAAAAAAAAGTTAATGGAAAATATTGTAAATACTCACGGAGTATCAGAGGCACGACGTTTCGTTGCCAAATTAGTGGCTCCAGTGTAATGATGCATGGTACTGCTACCAGCATTGTTATGCTGAATTGAATTAATGCTTGAACTTGTAGTGGAACGTGCACTGTAATTTGTTGGATTTGAGGTTGTACCATTGGTGGTATTATCACCAAAGATTTCAACAGTCTCACTGCATGGTGCTAAGCTCACTGTTTCCAGTACTGCTGATTCATTGGCACGTAAATACTGTACACAGGTCTGCAATAAAATAAAATAAGGAGAATAGGTATTTTATTTCTCACATTATGTCTTATATTGAGCAAATTACATTCATTGATTGGATAATCTTTAATTAGCTTGTTTTGTAGGAGCTCTCAAAGGCTCAGAGAATAAAGAAACGTGGAGAATTGAATTAGCAACGATAAATCGTATTGCTGCCAGTGCGACTTGGCGCGAGAAATAAAAA
The DNA here is from genome assembly GCA_963565655.1 of Aleiodes testaceus. NCBI lineage: Eukaryota > Metazoa > Arthropoda > Insecta > Hymenoptera > Braconidae > Aleiodes > Aleiodes testaceus. The sequence goes on from OY751423.1 coordinate 4,669,203, forward strand.
AAATCAAAAGGGAAATTGTAGGAGCACACTGGCACTTGTGATGGAGGGTTGAGAAAAGGTATGAAGGTGAGGGGAGGTGGGTAGGTGGTCGATAAAGAAAGCCTGAGACGAATATTAAAAATGAAACTGATTGTAATGGCACTTGTGCTCCTTTGGCAGTTTCTTCGTTCTCGAGAAAATGAGTTTTCTTTTTCATTTTATTTATTGAACGACACTTTTTCCAATTACTCAAGTAATTAGCATACTTGGAGAATTCAATATTTTATCATTGACGAATATTAAATGTGGAAAGTTTGAGATATTGTTGGATTAGAGGTAAAGGGGCGTAATTCTGAAATTTTTCGTTTAAAGATGATATCTCTCTCTCTCAGTGATTTAATTCTTGACATTAAATTTAATCGGATTTATGTCTGAAGAGATTTAAAAATTCTGTTTCAACATCTTTTCTCTTACGATGATAATAATTTATTTTCCCTTCATTTAAATTATTTAATGCGCAGTCTGGTGCAGGCATAATCCATTGGAAAATGATTCAACCAGCGTGGATTCGAGGATAAATGCTGGATTACAACGGTGTTTATTTTGAAAATTCTCCGGCAATTATAATAAATCCCAATGTATTACATTGTACAATTAAATTTTCCAATTATTCTTCAAGAATTATGAATTTAAAAACAAAAACAATTTAATATCCCACAATTCTTCAACTACATCATTGATTTACATGGCTGTTGTGAAGAATTGTTTGAGAGGCAATTGAAAATACCACGGAAGAGAGAGTATAGATACCAGAAGAGGGTAGAGGCAAGTTGGAGGGTAGCTATAAGAGGAATTGTAGCAAAATCAACAGAGCATGGCCGACCGGCTGGCAGCTTGTTTTAATTTCCCAGACTGCCAGTACTCCCCACCCTCTTGCCCCTTTCTGCACACAAGTATCGTGATCACACTGAAAGCCCGCAGTCTGTATTCCTCGAAGATGGATGGAGGTGTGAGATGCTGGACCATTCCGAAAAAAGCCAAAAAATTAATTGATTTAAAAAAAAAATCCTACGTTTTCCTGAATTTTAAATTCTCCAGTCTCTCACGTGCATTGTAGTATCTCAGGAGATATTCCAATCCGGAGCAGTATCTCTCTTCTGAATGCCAGCCGGATATCCGGGCCGTGTGCGAGAGGACGCAGATGTTGGAGGATTGGCGCTCGTTTAAAACCGCTAGTCGAATTCGAATAGCGCGGTCCACCCTCCCAACTCCCACACACATGCACACAGACTCTTCTAATACACTCGGCCATGAGGATAAAATTCGTATATTCTCACGTGTACAGATAGAAATTGTTCTCTATTACACATGTGTGAGTTCTATTTACGCGCCATTTTCAGGCTGCACCACGCGCTCCAACTATTCCACTGTGATTTATCACCGTACTCGTCGGTCTAATAAACCAAACCTGATGTAGAAAAGTGGAGTGAGCAGTGCGAGTAGGTGGTACACCTAGCCCACTGTTATAGGGCAATTGTCTATTTTTAATTGTTCACAATTTCAATGGGATTTTTTTTATTGAAAACAGAGTAACAATTAAAAAGTATTTAATTTTTTCGTGTTAATGGAGATAATAAAGGAATTGAAGGTACATAATCTAATCTCGGTTTTATGGTAAATTAAAGCAATGATAATTATTTCAAAAGGGGTTTTGAGAAAATATGAGGGTTAATTCTGTAAAAGTGTGATAAGGGCTATTATTTAAAAAAAAAAAAAGGATTCAAGTATCTGAGATTTTCAGAGGGAAAAAGGAAATTACCCAGTGGATATGAATCCTGTGTTCTATGTATTATGTAGACTAAAAGTTCGTGCAGGTACCAGCAATTTTGGCTTGTAGCCGTACACTGAGATTTATAGCCCCCAATGGCTGTTCTAATAAACCATCGAGTCCCTTATGGGTCAACCTGCGGTGTAATTATTTTTCCTGCATTCTTTTCTTCGTCGTTTTATAAGAGAAAGAATAGGAGATGCTATTAAATGTTTTATTTTTTCGTTATTTCCACCTGATTACTCACCTGATTATTAGCTCTGGCAGCAGCATTCAAATTTCGTCTCAGGGAGGGCAATGTGTGTTTCAAATAGGGCAGAACGAAATCACGAAGGGGAAAATTCGTTGCTTCTTGGAGAGCTGAGTGAAATTCCTCAGCAGTCATGCCACCGCTCTGCAATTAAATTTTTTAACATAATTAAAAACTGATGAAATTATATTGTAAAAAAAAAGAAATTCTTCTCATTATAAATTCGTATAGGGACAGAGATAAAAATAGAAAAAATTACAGAGGGAGAAATTCTTAATATTTGTAGTTAATGTTTCTTCTTCAATGTTTCCCTTTAAATTTTCCATTTCCAAAGGCGTTTTCACTCAGGGGGATTTATGTCAGGCGATTTAGTTGAAGCGAGGCGCCTGATGGCTGACCCAGCCTGTCCTACACGCACGTGTGTCGTCTACATATTCCAAAGGGTGTATTTTGTGTACCTACAAGCTTTTTTTCTCGTTTTTTTCATAGTCAGTGGTTAATAAAATATGCAGGCATAAATTTTTCAATAGTTTCTTCTTTTTCTCCTGGATGAATCATTAATTCGATTTCTTTTGCCCTATCTTGCATGAATAATTGACTCTCTGTTAGTCCCGCAATGATCGCCTTTATTTATCATCATAATTTTCATGATAAAATAATTAGCATCAGCTTACCAAGAGTCCAATGATGAGATTCCTAACAGTGTCACCAGTTTCACTCGAAATATTATTAGCGAATTGCACCAGAGTACCAAGGAGCCTCTTCAGTTTAGCGTGACCCGCAAAAACTGTTGAAATGCACCTGAGACCTCCATTTGATGCCAAGCCGTTGTTGATGCTAGTTTCGCTCGATATTTGAGTTACAGATGCTTCCTCATGTTTTCCAGTAGTAGGCTCGTCCTCTGGTTTGACTGAGTGCGATGAACTCGGGCTCTCATTACCAGATGAGCCCGATGACAATTGACGGGAATATTCTAATTGCCCATTAATTACTGATTGGACTAGTTTCAGCTTCAAGACTGTTGGAGATGATCGCTGCTCTTTCGTCACTGGCTCTGCCTCCTTCTCGTTTTGTGATTGAAGAGATGCTGCATCTAGAATCATTTGCAAGGGAAAAATTGATTTATCATCAGGAATTTCATCGGATTGATGTAATGAAGGGGATAGGACTGAGGCCAGTTGCGTCCGACTCATGATAACGTCGACTATAGGCAGAAGGGAATAGTGAACAAGAGAAGGTGGATGACACGAGCCGTAATTGCATGTTATCCACTGGCTAGAATTCTGTTGGGTGGAGAAATAGTTTACGCACTAGAGTATTCATGAAGATATAGGAATAATCGACGCTTACATCATGATTATTACTATGAATTCAACTGGAATGAAATGGGAATGAAATTTTTTGAAAAAGTCCATTGAAGCACAAAATGCGAATGCAGGTGAAAAAAAAAAAAAATACAAAATGTGGAACGAAACACGAGAGGATCGATAAGTCGCACGTGCTAGAGCACAGGCACAACTGCGAGAGGAAGTAAGTACAGTGTGGGACTCAGCTGTCGCCTCCTAATTGCCGGGACAATGCAACAGATGGCTTTGATCGCAATTCCTTCCCACCCACCCACTCCCCACTTCTTGCCCCCGTGCGCATTCTTCTAATGTTGCTAATCTGTTTTTTAACATTTTTTTGTAGATAATAATTTGGAAGAGGAATTATTTTAAGAGACAAAAATTCCGAATACTCTGCAAAGATGATGGGAATTTATCCTATGAAATACAAAATTTTCTTAAACCTGCCGGAACATTTGCTCACCTGATTTAGTGCTATGAATACAGTGGTTTTATCGCGCATGAACCAGCCGCACTGAGCTGACATCTTTAAAACAGGCAGGAGCCCTGATAGTGTAAATAGAAAGGGGTTCTCTATTCTGGAATGCATGCATGGGGACATCATCTCGGATTTTCGAGGGAGCACAAGATCGGGCTAAAAGGGCGAAGCCATGGAGCGAAATACAGAGGATAGAAGTGCTGGAGCGAAAGGGGCAGAGAGAGTGTATATCGTGAAATACCTACGGCAGTGGCTCGAGGATACCGGATATGCTATCAGCAGGCAGCCAGAATCCTGGTTGGAAGTGTTGGACGTGCCTTATCGCGTCTGGACCAGGCAGCCAGGGATAAACACACGAGAGAGAGAGAGAGAGAGTGCACCAAAGTAAACGCCTAATGCTTGACAGACTGCTGAGGTGCCTTTACTCTGCACTCATTTTTAGGAATTTTTTGAGGGCTCAAGGATTCTGTATAAAAATTTGAAAATAATTGAGGAGATTCTCTGAAATATCCAGATTGTTGGTGATTTTTTTCAGACACTCTCTTGCAAGTGCTTTTTAATTAGAAAATGTAATCCTATGTAAACTCTCGGGTTTTTTGATTCACTCGTTTTTACGATTGAGGCTTTAATATTTAGGGTTTTCTTGGCAATTGAGTGGAGCCCGGATGATAAGAAGTGAATGAGAATATTATGTGATTGGTATGTTGGAGGAAATGGGGGGACATAAAATGAAGGAAAAAAAAGAGGTGGAAGCCCCCGGCACTTTGGTAAAGGTAAGCTGCGGGCTCCGGAGGACAGATAACCAGATTCCTGTATAAATGTAGTAGATCCGGAGGAAGAATCGTACACCAGCATTCGGAGTATACGGGCACCGGCATACAGGCACAGGCTAAACTGACGTACGAATTTCTAGCGTCTCTGGTGCTACAAAATCTTTCGTTTTTTTTTCCTCTCGAAGAATTACGAGATTTTTCGGATTAAATTCCGGTTTATTTAATTTAATTTACGAATACAACTCACTCTTATTTTTGAGATCGAGATCGACAGGCTCGAGTCCATTGTGCACTGAATTTGTAGATGACGGAACTTGGCAAATGACACTTGAATTTTGGTGTGTACTGGTGGGAGAAGTTGCCTCGTTTGTTGATGAGTTGGAGCCTGTTGAAGGTGGATGATTGGAGTTGTTGGATAGAGAATTTGTGTTTGTCGTTGAAGTTGTTGTTATTGTGTTTGTATTGCCTCCAATCACTGGTACAGTCATTGCTATTGTCTCTTGATTCTCGGTTTTTGGTGAATTCAGTTGGTGATAATTGCATTCTTTAGTCTCTTCCTTCACCCTTATCTTGTGATGGTTCGTGACTGTTATGGCCGATCCCTCGGCTTTCATAATCGTTATTTTTTATTCCTGTGAACAGATGGAAATGTAACAAGATTATTTATTTTATAATTGTTGTTTAATCAAAACTGTATTAATTGGTAAACTGAATATTTTCAACATCTAAACTCCTTTGAACGTCAGAATGAGATTGAAAAATTCATTCAATTGAAATTGAGTTTCATTCAATTTTATGTCTATTTGACTTTGTTACACAAAGCACGCAACTCCCTCATGTTCTGCATATCAATGATTCTCATCCCCCAATTCCTCCCACCTCCCCCATTTCCCGGTTTTTTCAATTTAATTGATCGTCAGTTCAATTTGGCAAATGGAAAAGAAAGGATTGTAACAAAATTTCATTAAAATCTTTGTGAAATTTAATCTTGCAATCAAAAATGTGTTTTCCTTTGTTACTAAAAATGCAACGAAACTGTCAGATTTTTTTTTTTCCACCTCCTCCATCTCTTTTACTTTTTCAATTACAAGTCTCGTGATTCAAAAGGAAAGAAAAAGCGACACTTTTCTCCAACTTTTTGCATTGAGAAATAATTTTAAAAAACTGTTCAAGAAAAATTGAAAAAAATAAATAAATTCGTTAAATGAAATGGTAATGAGAATTTCACGTGAAATAAATTTAGTTTCACTGATTTTAAAATTTCCATGATAAAAAAAATATCAGTGTAAAAATAAAAATGTAGAGCCAACATCTGGCAGACTCGTGTTTCGCGTCATCCTCACGTAGGCGATACGTTTTATTCGTAACGGACCACTGTCCAACACATGAATCTGTACAACTGAGAATTACAATCGGTTATAACGCCGGACAAAAAAATCCTCCAGTAGCAAAAGGGCTTGTTACCTAATTTCTTTTTTTTTTCAATTAAATATCAAATTGCTGAGTGCCATCAGGAGAGTTTACATTTTAAATTCCATTGGGGTGACTAAGCCCTGACCAACGTTCCTAGACACGTACATACCACTCATCATAATTGTCCTTTTGTTTACATTTCTGCATCTCCTGATATTATTCAAGGGGCCAAATCAACCTGAACTAAGTGTTTACGTTTTAAGTCATTAAGTTTGAGGATTACTCCTGAATTTTTCAAAATTTTAAAATTTATCATGAACATAGAAATTTCACGACTATAAAATTCACAGGAAAAGTAAACTTTATTTCATCATTAATTTTTGGTGAATATCTCGGAAACTAAGAGAGATAGAGAAATTTTTGTTGATACCTTTCTTGTAGAGGATTTCAAGAGCTACAAAAAAGGTATTTATGAAAATTTCTCTATCTCGCTTAGTCTCCGAGATATTTACGAAAAACTGATTCATGAATAAATTCAGAAATCGAGTCCTTACGATTTAAATAATTCTTTCCTTCTCTCGTATTGAATAAACGCGAGTTTCAAAGTAGTGGAACTCGTGGGACCGTCAGACGTGCGTCCGACTACTTACAGGTGTTATCCCCTGCCGTAAGTGGAGCGTTCATGAATGAGCTACCAAGAATAGATGGTATCCGTGAGAAAAGGGACAGGCATTGAGAAAAAAACCATAAAAAAAAGCTGCAGAAATAAGGAATTGTTTCAATTTGATTAATTTAAAAAATTCGTTTCTCCTCGGTTTTCGTTGTAAAATCCACTTCGTCTGTTTGCGTGCGTGGAAAAGTGAAATTTCCAATATTAGAACCGGCCAGTAGACAGACGAACCAGATGTCTACTGTACAACCGCGACTCAGTGCCATGAGACTAACGTTTGCCGCGGTTTCATTACAAAAATGTCACGCACAGTAACGTCCTTGTATCTCGGACGTTATTATTTCGTTTGTATGGATGTATTTGTACATTGGCTTTTTTTTTTTAAAAAAAGCCTTTTGCAAAAACGTCTTTTGCGTGTACATTCGATATGTCGTGGAAATTAAGTGTCAACGTTTACATTCGGTTATTGGCAAAAGCCCTTTTACATTCGTCCTTTGATATAAAAACAATTTTCATTACATTGTCAGTTTTTTTATGATTGAAAGAGTCTAAAAAAAAATCACGAAATTAACGACAATTTATTATTGATAAATTAATTGAAATTTCTGTAATTGACAGTTTACGTTAAATTTCAATGCATGTTTCTCTCCAACAACGTAATTATGTAAAAAAAAAAAGGCTCTGACGGCATTGAAATTGCTTTTTAATCTCGCCAGCAGCTGGAGAGAAATATTTTATGTAAAAAAGGCGAAAATTAAAAATGAAAAACATTGATTAAAAAAGTTTTCTCGAAAAATAATGAAAAAAAAAAAATAGACAAAATCTCCAGGATTTTCATCTGCTAATGACACACATCAACAAATCCCCGAATTAATAGAATTATTTAATGAAAATCGTTGGGTTTTATTTTTTGAAAAATCAATTGAGTCTCGAAAATTGAGGAAAAATTCATGAATTCTCTTTGAAAGTATAAAACTGCCCACAACACCTGACTGACAAAACGTACTCTCCTATATGCCACTGAAATAATACACACACATACTTATAAATGTGTATGCACTCAACCAGTCCGGAGTTCTGTTAAAGTCTCGCACCGAGAGGGAAAGATTAATAATACAGGCAAGCCAGTGCCAGAGGCTCTCTCCTGCTTCTCTTCTGTTGCCAACAGTTAATCGATATTATATATATATATTCGTAAAACACGTATCCCTTTTTGCATTACCTGAATTGTCTAATTGCGAATCGAGAGTCGAGATATTCCCCTAATTTTGACATTTTATTAACCGTGAAAACATTGTAAATTAACCGAGAAAGATGATTTTAATAAAATTAAAATCATCAAAAAAATCCACTTAACCTCTTCTACCTCTTCACGAGTGAATGAGCCTCGGGGTACCTGTGCTCAAAGTTTCAACCGAGAAAAAGCGTAGAGAAAGAGGGTGAATTTGTGGGGAGAGGTTTAGAAAGGAATGGAGGGGCTACCAGTGCAACCAGGAAAACGTCAGCTGCATACTTTCGCACGATATTCCCTCCCGATAATCGCCCCGGCCTCAAACTCGTCAATCTCCGTTTCTTTGGAATGTACACAAGGTAAAATTCCAATTTTCTTCGTTTCTGTACTAATATTATTTCATATTGATTTAATATATCTCTTTTTAATTCATTGCCTCCAATTGTTTTGCGGAAGAAGAATTTATAGTTGAAAAAGGGGAAGAAGGAGATTGAGGCATTTTCCGGGAAATGTCATGGGGTTCGTCGTTTTGTCTATATTTTCGGGAGAGACGTGTGTATGCCTGTGTGTGGGACCACGACTCACTGTGCTGCGGCAATGACGGCTCACCACCCGCTCCTGTCACGTGCACGCGTTCTCCGTTTTGTCCTCCCCTCCCCACAGCCTTTACCACCTCATCCTTCTCTGTCTCACCCCCCCCCTTTACTCCCTCTAACACTCTTTAATCTCCAATCAACACTCAGCTAAATATTTCACAAATTTCATCTAATTTATTCAATTATTTATGAATTTAAGAAAATTATTTTTAATAAATAATTTTGAGTATTTCAGATTTTTTTTTTCAAAGAATATTTTGGGATAATGGAGACTTACTTTTTGAAAATTCGATGAATTAATGTGGGTTTTTTTCAAAACACTTGAAAAATTTTCACTCATCACAATTTTTCACATTTTTCACTTATTATTGTTATTAATATTAATTATGAGGTTAAACTGTTAATATTTGATTGATAGATTCATTGTTTAGGGAAATTTAAATGGTTTTATGAATTGACACTTGAAATTCTTCGGGAAATTGGGGAAGTACGTGACGGTTGAGAGGAGAACCGGCGAACGACTGAATTCAATGCGAAGACAGTCTCTGTGTCTCTCTGGCTCGCTACGGCCACTCAGCCGCGCACGCCGAACCAGGGGGAGGCTCTCACGCTTCCCCCTCTCTTCTTTTGATTTTTTTACGTTTATTTAAATTGCTTGATAATTATTGCACATTCATGTCTGCTCTGTTATTATTATTTTTTTTCCAATAATCCAGAATTTTTTGTTATTTTTTTGTTATTTCAGAAATAATGATGAAAATAATATTTTTAGAGGAAAGGATTCGCCTAGACTTTTCATGATAAATTACCCCGAATTTTTCGTCTATTGGAGCATTCCAACAGTGCGATTCACGTGTAGCACATCTGGAGTACATGTGCAACACAAATACGAGGCATATGCGACACATATGCAAAATGTATTTGGAAAAATCCTTTTTCTATGAAAAGTGGATCTGTCTCTGTTTGCGAGATCATTTCTCACAGTTGGGAAAAATTGTAAATTATTAGAATTTCATCTCATTGAAAGCTGGAGTAATTTTAGGGGAAAAACATGTGTGGAAATTAATTTTTTCGAGTTTTTTGAAAATCAGTTTTTCCACTAAAAGTCACTCAAAAAATCGTATTTTTAATTTTAGAACCACATAAATTCATCGCAAATGAGCTCACCTTTCACCTCGAATCGGAATTTTTGAGCTACGGCCAATAAAACCCGAGATATCCCCAAAAATGTGATTTTTTCAAATTTTTCCAAGGTAAACCCCTTCAAAACTGGGTGAAAAAATCGAATTTCCAGAAAACTAAAAAAAAATAATTTCGACACATGTTTTCCACCTAAAATTTCCTCAGCTTTCCAACGAAATCATTAAAAAAATTCTATCTCCAATATTTCTCTTGATTAGTGAGAATATGTCCATCTCTTACAATTAATTAATTTCCTCAATTGAGACTGAAATAAATATTAAAAACATGGAATTGTGTTGGATTAGATGCTGCGAGTTCTATTGTTACCCGGAATCCTCTATTTTAACAAATAAAACTACGATAATCCGTAGTGTACGGTATACAGAATTGGAAAGGGCAGATTCCCGTGAACCTGCCTATTATACACGTATTATTAGCACTTTGTCATGAACCTGTCAACTACATGTACCTACACCTCTTGAATCACGTGGATGTGTAAATTCGATTTTACCATTTCTTTTTTTCTCACTTTATTCTTCTCTTCAATGATAAATATTATTTTTCACTCAAAGTTTTCAAAGAATTTTTCTTCTAAATTTTCCTCCACTCACCTGCAGTTCATAATTCATTATCGAGACAATTAGGATAGTTTGTGAATTTCATTTGTACCTGCGGTTTCAAGACGAGAGAGGAGTGATGCTGTTGAGGATAGTGGAGATGGGGAAAAGAGGATTTAACGTGAGAACGAAGCTATTTCTCAGCTTCATTGGCAGGGCCTTCCTTCACGAAAATATATCGATGTGTCAGGAGCACACAGAGGCGTTCACAATGTCACTATACATGTAAGCGAAGATGGGGCAGAATGGGTGCATCTCCCTTAGTTTCTTCATGTTAAAAAAAATGAAGAGAACGAGAAGAAATTGCTAAATATTCTGTAAATATTCCTGGTAAGCTGTCGAGATGAGGGAAAATATGGCCAAAGGCGAGATCTGGTTGGTACACGCATTGCTCCTGTCGCAAAGTCTCGGGTGACTGCTAACAGGTACCAAAGTCTCCATCAACTCCAGTCCCTTGAAAAAAAAAGGATTAATTAAATTCAGAGTGATTTCATAGATTGAAATAAACGGAAAATACATTTAGCCTCCGCCTCTTTCCCTCATCTCCACGTGGAAATACCTCGAGGGCGAATATGTAGAGCGAGTGAGTGGTCAGAATTATATCGGACGTCAATTGCACGATGGAGGGATCGATTATATTTTGCGGTGTTGGACGTGCGGTCGCGTGTAATTTACGGGTTATAACTGGAGCTATAGTAGTCATCGTGGTAGAGATTTTCCTATTCCAAAATTTTAGCCTCACTCACTCGACAATTCCAACAAATCCCCTCGTCCCATTCTCCCACCCTTCAATATACTAAAATCTTCATTTTCTGAAGTGAATCCTGGAGTTGTCAATGGTTATCGATAGTTTTTTTTTTCTCTTTTTGAGAATATCACGTCGAAAAATCACGAGTGATGCTTGCAATTGACGCCGATCAAATCTCGTAATCCAGATTCACCCGGGACATGAAGATTATACGTATAGGGAAGCTTGGAGGCATGTCAGTAGCAGGGAGTCGTGCGAATGCCAATAGCACGATGATCAACTCCCAGAAAATGAGGGAATTTCTGTACGAGTTTGAAATAATATTGAAAATTTCTATCTCCCTTTATTTCCAAAGATATTTCATGGTAAATGAAATTGATTATTTAAATAATTCTTTTGGAATTTTAATTAAAACTTCTTTCTCCACATTTTTAATTAAAAATTCAAAGACACTTTGATCCAGAAAAAGGTTCGAGTTCATAGAGAACTCGAAATATCGTTAATTCAGAGAAAAACTTGTTTATTCCTCTCTTTTTTTTTTATTATTATTTCTATCAAACTAAAATCTCTCTGGTTGACTTTGGCTGGAGGGTGCGAGAGGGTACTTGTGCACGAATAACGTGTCAACACCAGAACCTCTGCTTGTTGCCAATTGCACCAACTTCAACTTTTGATATAATAATTTGTTGCTTTTCAAAACTTTTCAATCATCAGTTTGTTAATTAATTTTCTCTTTCGTTTATTCATTTTCGAATGAATTTATTTTTCAATAAATCCAGGCTATTATTGAGAAAAAAAATCCTCTTGAAGACCTTGGGATGCTTTATTCCACAGATTTGAGTTGAAATGAGAGTGAAAAAAATACAGAAGATTAGAAGAAAGTAAGAAAGGAAAGACAGAGAAGTGGATGGATAGAAAACAGCTGAGGCACAGCTGGTTTCTGGCATCGCGACGGCTGGCGTCTCTTCTCCTCTCTCCCAATCTGGCACATCTTACTGCTTTCAATAAGTATATGTAAGAGTAAAAAAATAAAAAGGGGACTGAACATATAGAAAATGTGTGCGCGCATTGGTTGCGCTTTGCTGGATCTTTCAGGCGCATGTACACACGTGGCGCAGATGTAAATTCGCAATTCTACCGTCTGGTGCACGTAAAAGTCTCCTTTTTTTTAGGCTCTTTACTTCCGGTTTTTTTTTTTTTTAATAGAAAATTCAGGAAAATGAATTTTCAGGCGGAAAACACCTTTACATTCTCAAAATATGAAGAAAAAAAAATTAATTGAGTAGAAATAAGGTTTTTATTAAATGTTCATGATGAATCGTTATTTTTTTTTTTTTTCATCAAAATCTTCGGTTACATAAACATTCTTCCTCGGTTATTGTCTCCTGGCAAAAATAGGCTCGTTATTCAGACTTAGATTAATTGTTTCAGTAGTGAAGAGGTGAGAAAGGATAAACCTCTTCGTTATTGAATTTCTTTACTTTCTTATTATTTAATAAAATATTAATTTTCTTTTTTGTTTGGAAAATAATGAAGATTAACCAGTGTCGGATGATGAATCTTCCACATTATCATTCTCGTTGTTGCTATCGGTGGATGAGCTCTCTGTACTCTTAATACCTCGTTTACGCAGCTTTGCAAACTGAAACTCCTCGACTGGAACTGTACATTAACAATTTCAAAACTAATTATTTTTTACTGTAACACTTGATTCATGCTTCGAAATTTGAAAAAATAAATTAATGTAAAATATTCATCGTCTTAAAAGCTAAAGGGCATTTTTGCTTCTAAGGCGACGATTTTTTTCAAAAACTTTCTTCTCTCTCTCTCACAGACAATCACATTCAGGAAATAAATAAAATAGGCGCCTTATATATTAAAAAACAAAATGAAAATTTGTATTTTTTTCATCAAATCTCCTGCACAATTGCAATACAACTTTATCATTCATTTTTTAATCTCTGGTTAATGAACAATACAGAGAATTCATAAATTTTTGCTTAAAACTTCATTTCCCTTAACAATTAGCACCACAGATAAAACATGATTAATCCCATTACTCATGATTGAGATTAAATGGGAATTAATCATGTGAAAATACATATATATATATATTTTAAACATCGAACTGACCAGAAAGCTTCGATAGACTCTTAAAATTTTATTATTTCGCCTTTAACTTGAGAAAATTCTAATTATGAACAATTTTATTATCTACGAACGATTAGAAGCTTTTTTTTTTTTTTTTTTTTTTTTGATTGGATATGAGCCTGCAGATCCTTGATTAATGGCAATTTCTTTAATTTGATAATTCTAAGAGTCTTAACAATAAATAATCAGAAAGACGACATTTATTAAAATTCATGAAATTATTTATTTTATGTCTGGTTGATTACCATCAGAATCTGGGTCTCTCTCGTTTTCACCAATTACTGGTGTTGGTAGAGGTACAATTTCTGGCTCAAGTGGCTTCGGTCCTTGGTCAATATCATCAGCCATGACTTCCTCTGCTAAACTACTCCTTACAGCCTCTGTAAAAATTTAAATAATTTAAATAATTCTATTGGAATCAAAATAATTCATGGAATTCGCTGAAACAATTTAATTAATACCATTAAATGCCTGTGGATACTGTTGATTCAGTTTATTCCTGACAATTCGAATTTTCTTGAATATATAATCCAAATCCTTCTTCATTTCCACTAACAGAGCAGTGTGCTTCTTAAATTCAATTCCAGCGGACTTTAGCCTGTTTACAGACAGCTGATTGCAATTTGTCAGCATCTCGTTTGTCTTCTCGAACCTCTGAAGCCTAAAATTAATAATAATTCATTGAATTATGAGGTTTTTTTTTTTAATATTGAGGAAATTAATTATTACATTTGTTTTTGTGCTCTTATCATGGACTCCACATCTTGCTGATCAACAATTCCAGCCAATCCTTGTATAAAAACTTCAGGTGCTGTGTAATTCTGAAAGCACTCGAAGCTTCCAGTATCAGATTCTGGAGTTCCCTGAGCTGTTGCCATTGTCCCCAAATTCATTATAAAAATAATTAATTACAATCAATGGAATTTCACTTTCTCACAGTTTCCCACAGTCTGTAATCGTATTTCAATAAATTTTCCTTCATTTTTCGATACTCGCACGTGTACATAAAAGAAAAACACAATTTTATTAATGAATAATGTTAAAAAATAATTATTTATTGATTTTTTGTAGCACTTTAATATTTCTTGGTTAAAGACATGGAAAATCAGGTTTTTCTTCTGTCGAATCTCGAAGTTTAGAGTTCTGAATCGATTCTCGAGAGAATCGAGTTATTTCAAGAATCGATTTTCTATGTCGACTCTCGAAATTGACGATTATTATTTGAAAATTGAATAATTTTTCAAATTTTCATAATTCCGAATATTTATTTATGTTGAAATCGTTATTTTTTTGACAATATCATCTAGAAGACCAGAAGCACCAATTCTGAAGAGTTCTTTATTGAGCCAGTCTTCTCCCAAATTCTCTTTCACTAAAAACCACCATTGGAGAGCTTGATCAGAGGTTCTAATACCACCAGCAGGTTTCAATCCCACCTAAAAGAAATGAAAAATCAATGAGAATTTAATTTTTAACATTTTTCCATTAAATTAATTAAATACTTTTCGTCCTGTCAAGCTGTGGAATTGCTTGATAGCCTCACACATGACAATTCCAACTTCTAAAGTGGCATTAACAGTTTCCTTTCCAGTTGAAGTCTTAATGAAATCCGAGCCAGCACTCATTGCAATCATAGAAGCCTTGAACACGTGGTCAATACTCTTTAAATCTCCAGTCGACAAAATCGTCTTCATGTGCTTATCACCACAAGCTCTTCTCATTTCCGATATTTCCTTGAATAATTCATCCCATTTCTCATTAATAACTAATGATCTATCGATGACAATATCAATTTCATCAACCTCTGATTGTCCAGCTGCTTTCACGTCCTTCAAACGATCCTCGAAGGATAATTTGGCAGTTGGAAAGTCACCAGCAACTTTGGAAAATCCCAAAAAAATTAATTCGGTATTTAAATAAATAGTGGATTCCTCTGAAATAATTCTCACCAACAGCAATCGCAATATTTTCGACATTTTCGGTCCTCAAAGTCTCTGCAGCATCTTCAGATCTCGCTTGGTAAACACAAACAGCAGCAGTATGCAAATTCTTGTCTGCAGATCCATCGCCCAATGGATTAATCGCCTATTAAAAAATTCAGCAATTAAAGAACAATTTTTAAAAATATTATAATCAAAAAGAATATAAAATTACCTTCAAACACAATTTTTCTATTGATTCCCTCGTATCATTTAAATTCAGAGACGTTAAATCTAAACAACTAATCACTTTTAGAAACAATGATTCATCGATTTCTTGAGATTTCGATTTACAGATTTCATGGATCTTGATAACTCGAAGATTTACAAAGTCTTCGGTCATGTGAGTTGGCTTATTTAACCCTAAAATACTTGATTCAATTCTCGTTTTCGTCATTATTATTATTTTTGATGATGATAGGGTTTTATCAAAGTACTTGAAGAGTTCTACGAGATGAATGAGGAATTTTAAGAGCCACCTACTTAAAAAATACTGTCAACAGCAGGAAATTAACTGATAAAATGAGAAGAGGGGAGCGATAACATATGGTGAACTTCTGACCCGCCAATTTCAAAATAAAATTAATTTAATTTGAAAGAAAAAGGATATTTCAATCCTCAATTCTTTTATTACGTATTTACAGATATTCTCAGCATGGACGACAAATAAATACTTAAATTAATTAGCAGACGTGTTAATTAGTTATTCTATCAGATATTTGAGACTTTTATCTGTGGTGCTCCCATTGGTCCCAATATTCTTTCGTCTGCATCTCAGATAATCTCGAAACGGTTCTATCAAATGCAAATAATTCTTCTTCACCAGTAAAAATATTTGATTTGTGATCATCCTGAAATTTTGAGAGATAAAAAGAGATTAATTGTTTTTTTTTTAAAGAAAACTTTAGACTTTGGGATTTAAACTGACCGATCCTCCGGAAATCGCCAAGTCGTCCATCAACATTCGTTTTTCATCCGTATACTCAGTATCTTCTTCGGGAACAAATAATTTATTGGCAGGAGCAATTGAAGAAACGACTAGTCTTACCTGAATGAATTAAAATTGAAAGAATTAATTATTACAAATGGATTTAAAGAAGAATCCTTTTGAATAAAATTGAAAAATCTTACTTTGTTATCATACAAAGTATCAATGAGTGTAATAAATCTTCTGGCTTGTGATTTGAGTCTCAAATTCAGCTGGGGAACGTCTCTGATGATGACTGTGTGGAAGAATTGGGACATTTCCAAATAATCACTGGCTCCAAGTGGCTGAAATAATTTTAAATTAATAGAAAACTCATTTTCTATTAACAATTAAATATCTCATAAACTCACTCTGTCACACAATTCATCAAAAGTAGAATCAATAACTTGTCCACAAGTTTTTTGAAAAGTAACATTTCTTCCTCTGATTGACAGAGTTTTAGGCCTCACAATATCATTCTCCATTGAGCATAAGTATTTAAATACTTTATCAACTGCGTCATCAGCATCTTTTCCTTTGATAAAATAAGTTTTTTCTTTTTCGGAGCCTGTTCTCAATCTGTAGTCGATGCCAGAGTCAATGGAATCAATAATGCAGTTTTCTTTGAGGACTTTAATGAATGGCAGAAAATTCCCTCTTTGCAATCCACTTTTGTACAAATCATCTGGAGGTCTATTGCTCGTGGCAACAACAATCATTCCATTGTTGAAGAGACAGGTGAAGAGTCGTTTTAAGATCATGGCATCTGCTACGTCAGTCACCTGACAATAATCGGAATTAAAAAATTTCTCCCTTTTTTTTAAATTACAAAATTTCATTGATTCCTTCAATACCTGAAATTCATCAAAACAAAGTAACCATGCTTTTTCCGTTATCATATCAGCGACTGGAGGTATGGGATCGAAGGGCTGTAATTTTGTGCTGCTGTGATCTCTTTTCACAGTTTTCTTGACTTCATGAATTTTACTATGCACGTCCAACATAAAGGAATGGAAATGTACTCTCTGTTTACTTTTTATCTGGAAATTAAAGAGAATAATTATTTTATGTAATTTTGCCTTTTGCTCATCAAAAGAAAAAAAATTAATAACGAACTTGTCCCTTAATATCTTCGAAAATTGACAATTGCCTTCAAACAATGAATTTTACCTGACAACAATCATAGAAAAGATCCATCAACATTGTTTTACCTCCCCCAACAGCACCATAAAGATACAATCCCTTTGGGGGCTTTTTTCTCTTCTTTCCTTTTCCAATCCATCTTGCAAAGAATCCCGGCTTCTCTGGCTCATAATTATGAACATCATCATAAACTTTTTGTAAATTACCAGCAACTTTCATTTGATATTCATCTTCCATTAATTCTCCCTGAGAAATTTTACGTTTCAGTACTTCAATTGGTCCAGCCTTTGATTTGAGATCAGCAAAATCACGTGTTATCATTATTTTTAATGACTTTGATAAACAATAATTAATACTATTGAAATTCTTGAGTTTCGTTAAGTAACAAGCCATGACCTAAAAAGGAGAAGAATAACCATTTAAAAATAATAAAAGGGAATAGACGGTTTTTCCTTTAATTCTCGTGGTTAACCTAATTTTTATAAAAAAATATATATTCTCACCTTGAAAATATTGAAAAAAATCCGGTTACCTCAAATTTTTTGGCAGTCAAGGTTATTTATTTCGGAACACTTGTCATTCGTCGCCCACTATGAGTTTACGTAATAAACAATAAATTCTCATGAATTATTATTATTTAATAACTCAAGTGCATGAGTAATTGCACATAATTATTTAATACTGCACCTGTCATGTGACTGGGGCTCTCGTGCAAATTTTCAATTTTGTTTTGTGATGCGCGCCAACTTTAGTGCTGCAGTGCTGCATCTTCCGTTCGCACTCCCATTTTTTTAGCGGATTGAGAGCAGTCAGATGAGAGAAAGCACATGTGAGTCCTTTTTTTTCTCCCATGTTTTCTGCGCATGCGCCTGACCCTCTGGTGGCCATTGACGAAGCTTTTATTTAGCGTCGCACTATGGCACTTTCATTTTTTTTTAATTCTCTATGTATTCTCATGGAATACTTGTCAGTGATTGTTTATGTGAGTCATGTTTTTATGCTGCTCCAAAGGCTTGACACAAAATCCATGTAGAATTGGCGGGATCTCAGGCTAATGAGCCATTTTGTGATGCAGTTCATCAGGAGTAGTGATAGTGTGAATGACCAATCTCGTGTTCAATTAATAAATTCATGGAGATTAATGAAAAATAATTGAGTTATGGTTAGCAACAAGTGTCTCGCTCTTTTTGGAGCATGAGTTCATGAATTTGTGGATAATTTATTTTAACTGCTCAATTGGACGAGGATCTCATGTCCATTGCATTTATTATTTTCACGTAATTATTTATTCTTGTTTTTGGAGTAAATAACGAGAAAATGCTCAAACATCATCGGGCTAGAATTGATCTCTGCTGTGAGACTATTGTGCCAAGGTTGAATATGAATAGATTATGGCCTAAATTGTTTGAGAATAAAATTTTCAATGAGGATGATGTAAATGTACCGAAATGGCAGGTTAGTATTTACAATAAACGATTGAATTTCCTCTGAATTTTAATTATTTCCTTTGTTCTTCACTTTGCATTATTCTCAACTGTTTCAATATTATTCCAGGAGAATCTCGATGATTATACAATAAAGAAAGATATTTTGTGTAAAATAAAGACTCGAGGGCCCAATGCATTCGACAAATTACTGAAAAGTCTGAATGAAACTGATCAGGAAGAATTGGCAGTAATTCTGACTGGAAAAATCACTGAAACTATTGCAAATACCAATAATAATGCGAATGATATAGAAATTGAGTCACGAAGTATTCCACGGATTAACGGAGTGCAATATCCGAATGTGAATGAACTTATTGAAGATTTGTGAGTATAAAATTGTCTAAACATCAATGAATTATTTATAATTAATTTGTAATAATTGCAGTGAGGATTGGGGCAATGGTCGATTGGAAATAAATGTTCGGAAGGCAACTGAATTTTTGGATGGTGGGGATTCTCATTTGATTCCGAGATATCCCATGAGAAGTAATCCACGTGGATTAGTTTTGTTGATAACATTAGTTAAATATGTGAGAAATCAAAAAATTCGTCATGCTGCAGAAATGGATCACGAAAATTTGAAGGAATTATTCGAACAAATGGGATTTCAAGTTATTGACCGATTGGATTTATCTGCAGATGTGAGTATTACGTTATATCTTTTAATTTTTTCAATATTGAATCATTTAAAGAGAATAATTAATTATTTTTCAGGCAATAACTGCAGAAGTTGCGGAATTTTCTCGCAGACCTGAACTACGTACAGTAGATTCATGTTTCGTGATAATTTCCGGTCATGGTAATAGGGCTGCATCTGGAGAAACTGTCATACAGGGTGTTGATGATGTTGGGCTTGGTCATCCTGATCAAGAAGTCGCAATTTCCGATATAATAACATATTTTTCAGCTGAGAATTGTCCGAGTCTGCGGCTCAAGCCAAAAGTATTTATTTTTCAAGCCTGCAGGTAATTTTTTTCTTCATAATGCAATTAAAGTCCATGAAACTATTAATTCAAATTATATTCTCTGTATTTTTCGACAGAGGTGGATCTCGCCAGTACGCTGTGGCGAATCGAGGAAAAAATCATTGCGTTGGATACAATGACGATCTTCACATAATGAGTACAGATATATCACGTGACAGTGGTAGTAGAAATTGGTCTGATATTTTAATTGCTCACTCGACACTGCCAGGATTTGTATCATTTCGTGATAATAAATATGGTTCGTGGTTCATTCAAATACTCTGTGAAGTATTCATGAAAATGGCCGCATTTTTTCCGATTCACGACTTGTTTCATAAAGTAAGAATTTCTCATAATTAAAAATTCAAAATAAGTGTATTCCTATTGCTGAATGATTTTTTTTTTGTTCACAGATAGATCAAGTGATAGAATCAAGAAGAACCTTTAAAAACGAGTGCCAAACTACAACAGTAAAAAGTATTGGATTCAAGCATTTATTCATAAATCCTGGACTCTTTGAGGAGTCCTAGTCTTCTTCTATTATCCAATACCATTAATCAATTCATGTACATAATTTATCAATTTTTTTTTAATATTTTTTATTCGAATAATGTTCGGTGCAACTTTTTGCTTTTTAACGTTGACGTGAACCATGTTTTTTTACTGCATTTATTTTTATTATTATATTATGAAGAAAAAAAACCCTCTTTTATATATTTATACACTGATCGAAGAAAAAAATAAAAAAAATTATTTTAATGAAAGATATAGAGAATGACAGTATAAAAATTTCAGATAATTTTTTTTTTATTCAAATTTTGACAGAACCACTACACAGATTTTATTTAAAGAAATGATTTTATTATTAAGCTGGATGCCTATACAATTCTCTGCACCAGTTATGATTTTAATATTAATTTCATAAGTGTTTATAAGACAAAATGGAGACTGTTCCCATTTCTTTGTTGAATGATAGAAAAAGAATTGACAATCGAAAAAAGCAGATACAGAATTCTCGAAGAATAAATAAATGGTATAAATGAGTAATCGTTAAAATTATAATTAGAACAAAAAAAAGAAGAGAATTTCAAAAGATTTCTTCTTTACATTATGAGTGCCCAGCCCTTCTTCACATTATAAAAACGCATTCTCGCACTCTTCCACTGTTAAATTACGAAAGAAAATGATTGTATCTTTGAATTTCGATGAACTGCACTGTAAGTTGTTCTGTACCCGCGTGTAAATTGAATGAACAAAAAAAAACTGAAAATTCAATACAATGATTCGGCATTGGAGGAGCGTGGTCGTTTTATCTTTTCGAGATTCTTTATGACCAAATCGTGAAGTGAACAGTAACGATTACGAACTTCACTCATAACTAGCCAAAGGCTAGTGTACTCTTTCTCATCCAATTCTTGTACTGCTCGTCTGTAGTCGAGGATGTGTGGATATTTAGCGACTTTGCTAAGGATTTTCCCTCTCGACACAAAGTACCTAGACACAAGCAAATCGTATTTTTATTTATTTTATCATTTTCTCCAAACAATTATTATTATTTCAATTACCTGGAGATTTGATCGAAGAATGCAGCAGCTTCGCTCTCAACCGATTGAATTTCTGCGAGAGTATCTTCTTGAATGGATACACCAAAATTGTTGCCGTCCTCGATTTTTGGAATCATGAAGGAAATCCACATTTTCAACTAAAGTATTTAAAGAATTAAATTAAACTGTCGTGAAAATTATTATTTCTTTAGATAAATTAAATTACCAGATTTGAATCTTCCAACAGTTGAATAATGTATGGTTTGACAATCCGAATCATGTCACAAAGTGGCTTGTTGCATGGTATCGGTCCAGTTGGCAGTGACATAACTTTTGTCCCCGATACTTCATCGTCATTATTTTCTAATTTAATCCTCTTAATTTTAGCTCCATCCTCGGAATGATTGATCGCAATGGGATCTGGAATTGGGACATTTAGGTCCTGATGAACTTTCGACAAATTACGATTGCAGAAATTTGGTGTTTCAAGTATTTCATTGAGCTTGACTATTTTTTCGGGAAATCCTTTCAATAGCAACTGTTCGGCTTTTGTCTTCAGGGAATCCTTGTATTCTTGAACCTGAAAGAAGGAACAAAGAGATTAAATTAATTTTTACGAGGTTAGAACTGATTTTCATTTGTTAAATTATGGAAACAGCTGCATTGGAAAATGTGAGTATGAAATCCTTAAAATCAAACGAAATTACTTCAAATCCAAATAATTCTCATTGTGAAATATATTTCTAAATTTATCTCGATTCCATATGAATCATGCATGACAATGCATTTCTGGCTTGAAGAAATAAAAAAATGAAAAACATATTTAAATTCCAATAAATCTAAAATAAACCCGAATTTTTCCAATAATTTCTCATTTTCCCAAAGAAATTCTATTCATGTAAGAAAAAATACTTTTAAAAAAAAAATGGAAGCCACAATTTTATCGGCATTTTTGAGGTTAGAATTGTCCTGCGCAATCAATAATTCATTGTTCTCAAGTATTTAATAATTTTTAAATTCTCCATGAAAATAAAATAAATGTTTCAGTGTTCATAAATGCAATTAAATTGAAATATTCATATGTTAATGTTTTTTTTTTTACCACATTTGAAGGCAGCATCGTAATAACACAAACAATTCTCTTTGAGTGCAACTGCCGGTCGATTGTATGGAAACACTAACCTTTCTCCTCTCATTCTCAATATTTATATTAAAAAAAATTTAATAAAAATATATAAAAGAATTTATGAAATGAAGAAAATAATGAATTTTAAATTTAATTAATATTAATTTACCTTTTGTGCTGTTGTATCGGCCATTATTTATTTTAGTTTATTTTAAAAAAAAGAAAAAATTGGAAATTATAACCACACTAAAAAGCCCTTTGTTGAAACGTGCAACTTCAAACAGGAAGCGTGTGCTCATAATAATAAAGTCAAATGAATATTTAATTATCCAAATAATCCATCCAAAGTTTGAACATTCAGAAATCTTTTCTCTCAAAAAAATGAGTTTTAATTTAATTACTCATAATTTAATTATAATTTCCAGTGTTAAATGAAAGTGTTTGCTCTTGCTGTTGAGGCGGGAGATTTGAATTAATGTAAATTAATTGAGAATATAAAAGAATTTCTTCTCATTTCAGAATGAAGAAGAAAGGGTGTATCTTCCAACAGAAGTCGTTCTCCATAATAAACCCAATGACTGTTGGGTGTCTTATTTAAATAATGTCTACGATCTCACAGAACTCTGTGAGAAATGGAAAGGAACAGATGAAATAAAACGAATAATCGCATTCGCTGGAAAAGACATAAGTCACTGGTTTGACCATTCACGAAAAGACATTAAATACCACTTGCATGGATTGACTGGTGCATTAGTGGCATTCTGTCCCCATGGACCGATACCAGATGTTGGTATCGCCTCACCTGTCTCTACTTGGCGTCCACTTGATAGGTGTCCCTGGTGGCTCGATGAAAAATACAAAAAAGGAAAATTGACAAAAAATTCAAGACCATGCAGAATCATCAATACCTTAAATGGATGTCAGGCGATAATATCAGTGAGTTTAATGGCTCAATTTACTTTTAACAATATTATTCCTCAATAAAAAGGAATTAATTAAGAATAAATCATTCTAGGTTTGTGAAGAAGACACAATTAACCGAATTCAACAGAGATTCTCCAATTTCAACTCAAATTACAAGTCCTACACGTGGAAATTCGAGGGTAAAAATATTGATATGAACAAAACTTTAACAGAAAATGGTATTCCAGATGAACGTGAACGTTACATAAATTGTGGTCTACCTCCCAACATCTACATACCAAGTCTCCTATGCTACTACAATGATGACGAGGCAATAGCAGAATCAGCCTGACAAAGTGCATGAAAAAACAAATGGAAATAAATGAAAAAAAAAAAGAGTGCCTCATGAGACTTTTATTGAAAAACTAGTTTTTCCATTGGTATGAGGCATGTGAAAATACGTGAGTTTGGTATGCTGTCTATTTATTTCTCTTCCATTTCACATTTGAAATAAAACGTGAACGTATGTTTCATGTTCTCTGAGGTTGACGGAACGTCGGTCAGTAATACGTACACTTGGATCTCGTAAATGTTTGTACGTACTTCTTTTTGTCATCTACATTTCATTATTATTATTACGATTATTATTATTAGTTTTCTTCTGCATGACGATAATCATCATCTAGGCTCTGCTACTGTAACACGCGTCTCGAGGTCACCAGGAATTTTACCGTCATTATGAGGTATATAACCACGTGACACGATATACCCAAGAGTCTCGTACATTATCTACAATTAGAATCATTATATCATTCCGTTGTGAGAGTTTGTTGGGAAATGGATATTAAGTGGAGACTGAAAATTAATAGGGGTTGAATGATTTAAGGATTTTTTTGCTTTTTCTAATGGGAATTATTGAGAAATATTCATTTTCCCAAGAGTAAGGAATTTGCAGTAATAAAATCTCTCGTGGTAACACAAATATAGTCAGGTTTTAAACGTAAAATTCCTTAACTGTCTGAATAACAACGTTCTCTTCTTATTTTCCTCTTCGAAATTCTAGCAGAGACCCCTTGTTAGCCGTCAAGGTTCAAGGGTTCACGTTAAAGTCAAGCGTTCACTGTTTGAATTTTATTGCGTGAAAAGTTGAGTGTGAAACACCAACCAAGTAGAGTTCATCCATACCACACAGTGGTGGAGGATGAAAAAAAAAAAAAAATCATTTAGTTTAAAACGTCCCAAGTAGATAAACACGATTTCCTTAGAGCTTGTGTTAGACGTGTAAAATACATACGGAAGAGAGCCTGAAATAGGAAGATTTTCATGTGAGATAAGAGACACACTGATTGGTATCTAGTTACGATGACCACACAGTCTTTACAACAACAAATTCGGAATTCTCAAAATAAATTAGAGGATGAACGAAACAATTAATTAATAGTCACATGTTTTACCCAGAAATTAATGATGTCTTTATATTTATTTTCAGCATTAAACTTTGGGATAACGGAATAATAAAGAACGGAAGTAGATGGACTATTCTGACCTGATGAAACTCAAATTGCCCAGTGTTTTTCATCAATTAAATTACGATAGCCTGAATTCCAATGGGCAACTATGAACCGTTCACTTTTAATTGTTTTAATTTCCATGAATTCCAATTATTCAATTAAATTAATGTGACTGACACAATTATAATCCATTTCTGCTAAATAAAAAGGGGATTAATTCAAAATTCCACCCCTAGAAAAAAAATTCCAATTATTTATAGACATTCTGTACATTAGAGACTGCACATCATTCAGCTGTTTCTACATCTCAATAGTTTTTAAGGCAGCAGGTGAACCGTATTAAGGCAGCTTGATACGACACTATGCTCGATTGATAAATGGATCCATCAATCTGTTACACATATATTCAGTATGGAACTAGACTCTGATGGATCTTTTATTTATTTTTTTCCATGAATTACTGGAAATCAAGAGGTTCAACAGATTCAGGTCAACGTCTTTATGACCAATCTCATTGAATTTATTGAATAAAGAGAATTATCATGATTTAAAAATGATTTTTGTGAATTTAATGTGAATGTGATGCAGGAAAATTGAAGTTACAATTAATTACTGCAGTCTCTGAGGAATGTGACTCTTGTAAATAGAGGTGGTAATTAACAAAGTCATATATCGACGTCTTGGAATGTGTTCCATGAAAGTCATGCACACACGGACAAAGCTAGAAGTCGACTTCTGTGAGAAGCGTGCCACATGATATCGTTGAAGCATCACATTCTTTTTATTTATATACGTCTATCTCGCTTGCTCTATTATGTGCAATTGTCGTTAAAATGTCTCTGGGAAGTCAGGCTGGTAGACGTGAGCAACGACAGTGCTTCTTCGTTTGATGGCAATGGCCCCGTAATCCCCGGAATGCAAGACCGTTGGTAATGCTATATTGCATTTTGCAACAATGTGTGTTAGGGATGTATTTCAAGTTCTTCTGAAGGTTAAACGAGACGAGAGACTCGCTGAAGACGGAACTACGCAACGGAGACCTCTAAGTTGTTGCTTACTTATTTATCAAGGTCGTGGATGCTGGAAAATTGTGAAAATTTTGAGAAATTGAGAGAAATATTGGATTTACGGTTTTTTTGATGGTTCCATTGAAAAACTGAGGCAATTTTAGCTAGGAATCAAGTGTGAAAATTTATTTTTTAGAATTTTTCAAAAATTCGATTTTTTTGGATAATTCTTGAAGGGGTACCCCTTTCCAAAATTTTGAAAAATTTGAAAAAATCTGTTTTTTGGGAATATCTCGGGTTCTATTGGTCGTAACTCAAAAATTCCGATTCGAGGTGAAAGGTGAGCTCATTTGCGATGAATTTATGTGGGTTTAAAATTAAAAATACGATTTTATCAAGTATTTTTTGGGTGTTTTTTGAAAATCAGTTTTTTCACTATAAGTTTGGGTGAAAAAAATCGAATTTTCAAAAAACCCGAAAAAATTAATTTCGACACATGTTTTCCGCCTAAAATTTCCTCAGCTTTCCACTGGAATCATAAAAAAAATTAAATCTCCAATATTCACTAAAAGTGTTATTTTTTCATCAAATTTTGAAAACCAAAAAAACGTAAATAATCGGTCTATCTTCAAAGGATCAATTTCTTTCTCTCAAATGTAAATGAAAGAAGGTCATGTGCCAGTATGTCCAAAGAATTCACTTGTTTCTTATAAAGTCCCTTGTCACATTGATAGACGAGCCAAATTAAAAGGCATTTAAAAACAGAATTAAAGAGAAAAAAATAAATAAAGAGAACGTACGAAATGTTAGGATGTTTGTGCACACTGTATGCGCCACTTTCCGCAGATGCTACACTCATGGAATCTTCAATTCAATGAAATATTTGAAATTAAGTTCACGTTTTTTTGGGTTAACGCAGACGTTTAAATCGAAATCCATGAAAGTTGCGGTTCTCGGTGCTGGCGGAAGAACCGGTGGCTATTTTACAATTATTTCATTAAATCCATTATAACGGTTTCCCCATAATTAATGTTTATACTCCTTTGTTAATATGTGTATGTGTATTTGCGATTTTTTCCTGCAGGAAGTGCCCTGACATTTTTCCTCAAACACTGCTCACTCATTGATGAATTAGCCATTTATGACGTCACTCCAGTATCCCACATAACCCTGGAATTAAATCACATTGACACAAAATGCCGAGTATCCCACGAATTACCTGGAGTTGATGGACTCACCAGTGTCCTGAAGGATTCCAAAATAGTCATAATCACTGCTGGACTACCATTGGACAATAGCAATCAGCAGAAAGACATTTTAATGACAAATGCAGAAATTCTGGCCAATTACATAACGAGCATCGTGAAGATTTGTCCAAGGGTAAATTGCTGCAAGTTCATTCAACTATTTTAATAAATAATTTGTCAACAAATTCAAATAACCTTAATTCCCATACGTGAACAGAGTAATATCCTCCATGGGACGAATGTATGCTTCATGTTTAACCATTTCTCTCTCAGTGCTAAATAAATGGCTCGAGCTTGCTAATACAGCCATTTGCTTCAAGTACTTCAGTGTAATCGTGTGCCCGGATGTGGTTGACCTTGTCTCGTTACGCGTCTTCATTAATGTAACACTCCGAGGGGTAAAAGAATGAACTCTTCTGTAAATGGAAGGGGATAATGTGAACAAAGAAGAAAGAATTACGAGGAATTGGCTGAAATTGTTTAAAGGATTTTGCGAAAATTCACATTTTTTCAACATGTAATGACGTTTTTTTTTTTTTTCCAATTGTTTCAGGCACTCGTAGCAGTTGCCACGAGCCCAATAAACCAACTCATCCCACTGGCTGGTGAATTGTACAAGAGATACGGAATCTTTGATTACAATCGTTTATTTGGAATTACGACACTTGATTGTGTACGTGCAAATACCTTTGCGGCTGAAATTCTGGGTCTTGAACCAGAGTGTATTATTGTACCTGTCATTGGTGGCTCATGCCCAAGGACGTGTGTACCATTGTTCTCACAGGCACAGCCATGCAATGAATTTACGCATGTATATTAAAAAAGTCTTTCTATGTAAAAATTTAAATAATTACACTTAATTAGTTTTGTTACAATGAAATTTTTCATTATGAGTTTTTTAGGAAGAAATTAGCAAACTCACTTATGCGGTTAGAATAGCTGAGGAGGAGGTGATGAAAGAGTACAAAGGTGGAAGCTCATCCTTGGCAATGGGTTTTGCTGCTGCTAGATTCTGCATGTCTTTGTGTAAAGGTGAATATACTCTAATGTCATTTAAAATTCTACAATTAAATGCTCTTGTTTTCTCTAGAAGAGATGAGAGAGAGAAAAAAAATTACACAATTTAACGAGGGACAAAGGAACGTTGAGGGCTTCATATCAATTTGATTAATCTCTTCTTGGTACTTATATGGATGGCTATTTTATCAGGACTTCAAGATCAGCGTGGCGTTGTGGAATGTGCTTATGTGCGTTCTTGTGTACTACCGGAAGTGACGTATTTGACAGGGCCATTTGAACTCGGTCCTGATGGCATTCAGAGGCACATGGGTGTACCATCATTGTCAAAGTATGAGAGCAGACTTCTGGCAGATGCAATTCCGATTATTAAAAATGCCATTAGAACTGGAGAGGTAATTAATATTATTTTCTGTTGACTCGAGTGAACTGAGAAATGTGGAGGGAAGGGGAAAGAATGTGTATAACCGAATGAGATGAGATTTTTTTTTTTAAGTAGTCAGCAATGTTTATTCTGCTTTCAGGCACTCGCACTGGGGCCACGTGTTACTTCCACAGAGACATGTCCCACATTTAATGACGATTGTCCTCAAGACATGTCTAGCAGTGTGCAATTAAGTGCACGTCCTTCACATTGTCCAACTTCTTGAAATTTCCTCTCTTTATTCTGATGAGAGGAAATTAAGGAAAAATCGTAAATTTTTCGCTCCATGCAATGCAATAAAACTCGGAATTAAAAGAATTATTTACATGAAAGTCACGTCGTTAGTATTTTCGAAAAAAAAGGAACATGTGGTCATAAACGTTTCTGTAACACTCCAACTTCAGTACTCAATAATTTACTGGATTTTCTGGTAGTAAAGGAGGCAAGTGGTAGTCAGGTTTTCGAGCATTTAAATTGGCTCTGTAAATTCAATTGGTGATTCTGCTGAGTCATTAATTCATAAATTGTACTAGTGAAGGTGTTCTAACAACTCTCTGAGATACTCATCATTTTGGGATTTCGATGTTTCGAGAAGTTAATGAGTCCAAGTGCCTCAGACTAACTAGCAATAAACACTCGGCTACCAGAAACTCCAGCAAGATTAAATACATTAAAATCTTTCAATAAATTCTTAATAACTACGTGGGTTCTTTTGGAGAAGCGATTTATCCTGTTTGTTCATTCGTTACAAGATGCACGTGTATTGTTTTATGTGTATCACCACATGAGGTTTGAATTTTTTATTGCGTAATGGCTTATGCCTTTAATAACTGCTCCCCCGCATTCGTCAGATATTCTTCCACTGCTCTTTTTCATTGACTCAAGGGCAACAAGATGGGAGAAATGAAGAGGATTAATATTACGAGTGGTTTAGGCAAATGCAAAAAAAGAAATACTCTCCATCAAATAAAGAATTATTTTTTTAAACTCGAGTATTAATTGCCAATGAAGCCAGGTACTTCAAGAACCGAATCAATCACGTGGATTAACATTGATTGCAATGGAAGTCCCGCAGTGAAGTCAAGGTAAATGTATTTTTTTCCACGATTTTTCTTAATTAATATAATAAAAATTGCAGTATTACTTGATTATTTATTTTTTCTTATTTTTTCAGATAAAACGACTCAGTTTCTTTGGCTGTTATTTCTCGGTATAGTTACGAGTAATCCAGCCTGGTAACTATAAATAACGCCTCGGTGGTGAGAAAAAAAGAGAAAGATGCTTAAGAAAAAGCGGCGAAAGACCCCACTCACCGAAGAATAACACACCATAATGCACCCGTGGAATTTTCATCGTCTGCCGTGGAGCGGTGATCTCACGGCCACGATCGACGGGCCGCCACGCGTCGTCGCTTCTGCGAATTACGAGGACCATTATATATGTGTGTGTGTCCGCATATATATCATGTCTCTGTATATATTTTGTTACATACTCTCTGCGGGTTCATAAACTCGTGGATTTCATGTTCTTACTGGAGGATTTTTCAAAAAAATTCACATTTTTTTCATTTATTTTCGTTAAATCCCTCGATAGGGAGAATTAAAAATGATTATTCTTTCTCTTTTTACGGGAAGAAATTTATCATTTTGACGTGCATGAAGGCTTTATCGCTACCATAATCTCTCGTTACTATTCTTTATTTCTTTAATATGCGGGAAATTATTTCACCCACATGCGAAATCGTTTAGGCTAAAAAAATGAGATAATATTTGAGGAAGAGATTGTAAATATTGCATTTAATTGGGGACAACTTGTTTAGCCATTGAAGTCTTCTTCATTAAACTTTATTATGGAAAATTCCCAAGAAATAGAGGGTATAGTTACAATAAGTAGAAATAATCTCATTTGCATGAACGAAGCATTCCACTTCTCGTTATAATGCATCGTTGCTTCAAGCCATTCTGCTTCAATAAAATCCAGAGACTTTCCTTGCGACATATGAAACCACTTCGTGTGGAGAAAATCCTTGTGCACTCTCGTTGATTGCATCTACTCAAAGTTGTCGAGAAATATTCAGAAATATGCTATTAATGAGAATTCCTCTTTCTTTAACTCTCTTGTCATCTCAAAATCGCTTCATGAAGTCTCATTTTATCCTGAAATAAACACTTCATGCTAATCAGAGATAAAAAGGGTTTATTTTGCATGAAAAATGGACTTCACTTCACTCGAGTCTGTAATTTTTTACCATCAATAAACTCCTATTTCGAGAAAATTGAATACTTCCATCCAACGTATTCACCAACTTCACACTGTCTGTTGGAGAATGATTATAGTGGATTGCCTCTGATTGTACACATTCGAAACTCGGGGGTATTCTCAGGAGCCTGGAATTAACGAGAATTCTTAGGCTCTCAAAAACTCTACGTAATCAAACGGATTTCACGGATTTAATTTCGCTCATTTTGAAGCAATGCTACAATGTTGAAAGAGACGATGGTGAAGCTGAATCCTGAATCCAGTGAACCCGAGCTGCTTCATGCCCCGAGCACAATACAAATGCATTGAATTCTCCATTCGTTCGATCTTATCCTGCTTATGGTGGAATACACTCGACCTGACTATTTATCACTGTACCCACGCTGTATGACACTTGGTGGGCGATAATTATTCACCTAGTGCAGGATTATCCTTCTGGAACGCCCCATGAGACTATCGACTAATGTAAAAATCATTTTATTTAATTCCCTTTCTTCTTTCATCAATTTCTTTTAAGAATATAGACATTGAATAAATTAATGGAAAAATGTGCCTAATTGATCCAGGATTTTTTGCCATTTGTTCTTGTTCCATTCGGCTGCCCCTTCATCCAAGAGATTCGATCAATTTTGACGTTTATACGATTTACTCAGAGGATTTACGACTTTCTCGTCTTCTCAAACGCACGTTATTCTCCTTCGGTCAGAAATACACAAGTACAAGCCAATTCCAGAATTAAAAAATCGCATTCTTATTACAATCGTGTTGCACACGAGATTTCATGTGTCTGGCTCGTTAGAATAAATCATTGGAGTGTCAAAAAAAATATATATTCGGCCTTGAATTTATCACTTTCTTCAGTAGGTATTATTTCTGATTGACTTTTTCTCTCTCTCTCCTCCACAATCAGAGGGAAAGATTGTTGATTTTTGAAAAAAAATCCACTCTCTTCCTGAAGTCCTTGAGGATATCCTTGAACTTGAACGAGTAACGACCCTCTCCACTTCTCGTCTTGCACTCGGCGGCGTTGCTGCATTCGCCCCATGCACGAGCATTGGATGCTCCTCGATGCTCACCATAGCGGAACGTTGATCTACGAACAGATAAAACGTACACGAGTATAAGTGCGCCAACGCGCGTGTTATTCGCCTATTGGCTATATAGCATACGGCCGCGATTTTATATACATCGAGGCGAATAGATGCTACCACGATTGCATTATATACGTTATAAATATCCTCGACCAATTTCCTTTAACTTCTTTTATCATTTTTTCATTCCATTCACAAAGTTTTATTCATTTTTTTTCCACAATTCTCATTTTTTCTCGCAATTTTCTTCGTCTCCAAGTCTCATTGACCCTGACCCCGAGGTTACCACACCCATGAAACTATCGTCTCATCATTTTCCATGTTTTTTTCGTCTTTTTATCCTTTCCATTCAACTTACACCCCCGCAACAAAACGAGTTGGTAATTTTCCTGCGGTAACACTTGCGGCTGTGCTTTATTGAATTATTGCCAATGCGCAACGGCAAATTATATACATTGACTCTCCATACCCTCTGGAAGGGTGATAGCAAACGTCATGAGGTCTTAACACCTGGCATCGGTTTAGAAGAATCTTAATGTGCCTGTGCATAAAAAGAAAAATGATTAATTCTTCTCCAAAAAGTCTTCATTATGAAATAAATTGGTCCATTTCACCCCAGTTTTACCTACTTTACCTATATAGACGAAACTCGAGAGTGTAGTCGAGATGAAATCTCACTTTGTGCAAAGAAGAGAAAGAGAAGTAGGAAAATAAGAGAATATAAATAGAAAAATGAGAAGAAAAGAGAGGAGAGAAGGAGAATGAGGCGCATCGAACCTGCGCCCCGCGTACATTGCCCTGTGAGAGAATGCCACGAGGAGAATTGTTGAGGTGAGACCTATTCCCTTATGCTGGATTGAAAACGAAACAGATGCAGTAGTAGTAAAATGGATTTTATTTGATTTTCACTGGGAAATGATTTTGTGAAATGTATTTTTTTTTTGGAAAATCCCCGTAAAAAAACAAATTTAGTTATAATTATTAAACTCTGAATAAATAGAATATACAATCTGATACATGAAGAACAATTAATGATGGATTAGAAAGTTCATTCCCACGTTTCACTTTCGCATACATTTCACTGAGTACGTTTTTTTTCAAATTTATTTCTTCATCTACCTCACGAGTGGATTGGGTGAGTGATCGAATTAAATATCATCTGTAATTGTACATATACGTAATATCAATATTACACGAGAGGGAAAATGTGCTATTACCATGGGTAAAACTATTATCTGCATGTTACGATGTATAATACTGAAATAATTATTTTACTCAACTAGAAAATAGAGTGTGTCTTTTCCGGGTTTTCTATGTTCAATTAATTCGACAGTAGCTGATGAACTTTCCTCTGTACACGAATACGCAAACGTCTATCAAGTGTCATTTCAAATTTTTTTTTACCTCCTATTAAATGAAAAAAAAATCATGAGAGTAGAAAATAATAATTAAGATCTCTTTTCAGTACCTGCCTTTCCCTCGCAAAGTTGCAATTGATAATACCAATAAATTGTTTTTTTTTTCCAAATTCCCGAGAATTCAGATAAAAGAAAGTGCCAAGTGATTTTCACGCTTCCTCATTGCAGATAAATGGAGTGCAAGTGTCATCAACCGGAGGAGCCATGTACCGTTAAAACCTGCAAGCTGACGTACGGCCAGATCGAAGGAACGTGTTTTGTGGTCAGCCACAAGGCTCATAACGATCAAGACATCCCCATGTATATAGATACCCTTGTAATTTTTCATCGTACAGAGTGTGTCTCACCATTTGCGACGAAAAAAATCCAGTAAACACGTCTGTAAAAAAGAATCAAGTCAATAATAAAAAATTCCAATATTTTCAATCTGCTCTCGATAATAACAATGACTAAGGTTTGCATTCCTATTACCTGTAGTACCAGAGAGACGCAATCGTGAAGTAATAATCTGCAGCTACCGCGCAATTGCTTTCACCATGAACATGTACATGAGACAATGTGTGTGAATATAAAGCCCATGTTCAACACAATCCATTATTCTTTCTCACTGTGTGTATGTGTATCTCAATTGCAATAGGTGAAAGTGAACGAAGACGACTCATGGATATTACAAAATTCTTTCTCCTTTTTCCTCTCCCTGGAATTAATAAATTTTTATCTCCATTTTACACAGAATTTATCAATCTGGAGAATTTTATCTAGTGGTACTTTGGCTCACGATCACCACGACAATGCCACGTCCAGTTTACCATAATGTCACATTGTTCCCGAGCATGAGAACTCTTTCTTTTCATTATTTTCATAATTATGAAGACACGAGAATAAATAGAATTTTATTGGGATTAAAACAATTGAAAATTATCAAAAGAAATTCCCAATTACCTCTGACATTTTCCGTGTTGCTCTCGCCCTCTCCTCGTTTTTCCGT
The DNA here is from genome assembly GCA_963565655.1 of Aleiodes testaceus. NCBI lineage: Eukaryota > Metazoa > Arthropoda > Insecta > Hymenoptera > Braconidae > Aleiodes > Aleiodes testaceus. Next base: position 4,703,541 of record OY751423.1, read on the forward strand.
TGGAGTCGTGACTACCGTTGGTTCGCACGATAAATTCATTTTTTTTCCGTCCAATGGTGGCTAAGGAGGATTCCAATTGGGGAATCGACGGACCGTCCACCGTATTGGTGATTTTAGTCACACCGATGAATAAAACGCTTGATTAAATGTTTATTATTTTGGGATTATGGCAAACTTCACGAGTTCAAGCATTTGTTTAATAAAATAAAATATTCAGAGTTGAATTTATACGATCCCTATTGATCGTAATATTTTGGGATTATTCGATATGAACGATTATTCGAAATTCACGTGGGAGAGTCGAATGACCTGAGCAATCAAGTAAAATGCAAGAAATATCAGTTATCACGAAGGACCACGAACTCGTGCCAACTTGTCTGGAACGCCTGCAGAAAGAGGTAATAGGTTATAAAATCAATTCAGCATGGAAATAAATTAACACGCAATATGCGATAATAGTCTCGCACTTAAATTCACACGAACTTTCTCAAATGATTTTAGGCTCTGAATTGTTTGGAAGGTTTCCCAAAGAAGGTCAGCCATTTCAATGGAATTATTGAGGTCTTTGCACCTAAAACTGGAAATTTTGACACTGAAACGATTAGTAAATTCTTTGGATCTCGATCTATATCCTCGACTATAAGGGGATATGTTACGTCAGGCCATGATTTCGATGGTAATTCATGTAATTTACTAATCATTATGTAAATCCACAGTTTAATCCGAATTCATATATAATTTGTAATTTGGCCTTGAGAGCTACCTTGATATTACATTAGTGACTTTAGAATATTATGAAATAATCTCATTAATGAAGATTCTCGGGTTTTCATTTTATCGGATGAAAAAGTGTGTCACAACGATAAGAAAGTCCCCCTCCATCGCCAAACATCGTTATTTTTGGATAATTTCGTTATATTTCGTTTTTTATGTAAAAAATCAATTCTTATCACTTTTTTTCGTCATTCTATCACAAGTCTCTGATAGTATAGTGGTTAGTATCCCCGCCTGTCACGCGGGAGACCAGGGTTCGATTCCCTGTCAGAGAGATTTTTTTTTTCCAATAAACTACATTGAATACGTGAAAATCGAGAAAAATGAAGAAGTTTCAATAAAAAACGAAATAACGTATAAATTCAGGAAAAATTGGAAAATCACGATGTGATTCAGCCTCGTTGACAAGCTACTGCACCCTGTCGAACTACGAGCGTGTTAGAAATCGTCACGGAATATGCAAACGTCGTTGCTACAAAATCCACAGATCCCATGGTGCTCTGACCCGTCGACGTCCTGGGGCTCTCGCCCAATTACTCGCATTTATCGCCAGCAAAGTAGCAGTGTGCACGAAGAATATGTTGATAATTCCGTCTCTCTACATTATGGAACGCATAATTCCACTGTTATTCCAGAGGTGAGTGTCTCAACTAAAGAAAAAAAACGTAAAATAATCTCAATATTCCTGAATTTCAGAAGACGAAAATGGAGGAATGTGCAGTGTGGTCCATGCACAGACTGGAGCACCTCTCTGTCACCTTGTGCAACATCTCTCAAAGAGGATAACACGACAGTTGGAAGCTTCATAAGCGCCATGAGGCCAGCAGCTGTACAACTAATATCTGACACCACCACAGTAATTATTTATCCTCCTCTTACCTTCTCGATGATGCGAAAAAAATTCCACCAACTATGAATTATAAAATTAATGATTTCACGGATTTCAGTTGAAACGATGGCTACAAGCATTGGCTACCAGTTCTTGTCAGTCCAGTGTTGAGCTCACAAATGCAACTCGAAACACTGAAACCATCGACTGTTGGGCTTATGAACTCTTCTTCCATCTAAAGTACCTCCAGGTCAATCGTGCTCGTGATGCCGACAAAGTAATGAATAACTCCTCATTTTTTTTCCTCCCTTTTCTCATTTCACTTCTTTTAACTGAAGTAGGGTCAATGGTTAATGGTAATTCTTGACTCTTGAAGGTAGCCCATGGTTCTACAGTGAATGACGACGTGACGCACATGAACTTGTGGCACAGGATGGTCCAACTTCGTGATAATTACATAATTTTGTATGAAATATTATTTACTGATCCGAAAATTCGAAAATTGGGTGATAATATCAAGTAATGCAATGATTAACTATTTTTTTAACTAATTTTTCTTCTTGACTTTTTCATAATGATAATTATTGTGCTTGAAGGATATCCTCAATGTCTTTTGTGCAATAAATAAACTGTTGACGGAAGTTGGGGCCTTTGATCTAGCTTGCGTGTTAATTACCGGAACTAAGCTTAAACTCTTAAAATCGTGTATTAAACGAATTTTTTCCAACGATCCTGCCACTTGTTCAGCCCAAGGCGAGTTCTTTGTAACTAATTATTAGACTCTGAATGATGACAGAACACGAGAGAGAGAGCCAGGGGTCAACGTCTTTTTTTGTATAAAGAATTTAGTGATTTCAAAGCACTGACAGAAGTTTAAACCACAAAGGCTTCAATCGAGAGAGGTCATGAGGATCATAGGATTTTACAAAAGCACATTAGACAATGAAATATCCAAGAGAATCAAGTAACTCTCAACATTGAATCATTGTCTCATACATTAGGTAATTTTGCAGTTACGACAGCGTGACTCTCTATTTCTTTGATACAGAATGCGCATTTACTTTGTTTTTCATTCATTCTCGAGCACATTAATCTCAGATGTAAACAATGCTTCTCAGATTCATCACGGGACATTGGAAGCTGAAAGAATTCTTTGATACTGCCTTTCAAAAAAAAGGCAATGAGAATATTGTAACATTTATCATGATATATTGGTAGAGTTTTCACAAATTACACTCGTACCTGCAAATGCCTCTTTCATTGTGCAATTCTCTTTCTCCCTTGATGTTTTAAAAAGTACCTGCAAGTTCTTCCAGTTCTCCACACCCACGTTTCATTTTATTTCCTTTATTTACAGTTTCTCTCGTTTTGCTACGTCGTGGAATCGTTAAGGAGCGCCCAGAAGCCAGCTTGCAGTAGTGGCTAGCTTATAATGTCTCTAGTCAACATCGTTTCGAACAATATACCATGAGAAAGTCAATGTTATACCCTTTACATGTACCTGAAGAGGAGAGAGTGAGGGAAGGAAGAGCCACTATAAGAGCCCACACACGACGACATAATCGGTCAGCATGTAGCTTTGCAGAAAGCCATTATGCGAGAATTTTCCATTTTTATTCATCTATTTGGGAGAAGGGAATTTTAAGAAAATCACTCCATCTTGAGAGTCGAAAATTTTATTGATTATAATTCGTACATTGGCTTCAATGTCCCCAGGCGATTGTCTACAATACATAATATATCTTTGCTGATGAATAGAGGAAAATATTTGAGAGAGAGAGAAGGATGGAAAAAAATATATATTTATGAATTAGCATAGGTAGTAGCCATGGGGCAGAGTGTGTTGCTTTGATTTATCTGTTCGACGACGGAATTCCATTATAATCGTTAGTGTTTATATGAGCATTCATACAGGCGTTGAGTTGTTGAACTGTTGATTTTACCGTTAACAACATTAACTCGTGTTAGAATCAAAAAATTTTATCATATCGAGGGAGGCTATTTCATGACAATGAGAGTTATGTAATTTTTTTTTTCATTATTTCTGTTGTCTCAAGCATGATAATTCAAAATGAAAGTGCTTGTGACACACTCTACCATTGGAATATAATAAAGACAAAACCGGGGTGAAAGTAGAGAGGACTCGATGCGCAGTATCCTCAAAAAATTAATGGAAAAAATGGAAATAATCCGGGTAAAATTAAAGAAAAAAAAACCAGAGACTCGCGTGGTTATTCGTGATAATGCGAAATGATCAAAGGTCAGAGGAGTAAATCCTTGAGCAATTAAGGCGGCGGCGGCGGCGTGCCGTTGCACTGGCGTTGGAGATCATCAATTTTCCAAGAAGGGGCGGTAATTACCCGGACCGCGGGGCATTAATTATGTCGCCTGGGATGAGCGTCCAAGTGAAGTCGTCGTACAATCATTGCACTACTAGTGTGTTTAAATCCCTGAAAGACAAGCCAGAGATTACCAAACGCAGATGTAGAATTTTTCCAGTCTCTCCAATGAACACGATGGAAGGCAAGGCTCTACATTCAGAGAAATCACTTGGTTTAATCAACAGCACCAGTTCATCTGCATTAAATAAGAATTTACTCTACGTATTGAATAATTACTCGAGTCTCATAAAATACTTGACTCCATTCCAATTCAAAAATAATGCTTTAAATATAAATTAACTTCTTAATTGTAAATCGGTAGCACGCGCTTCACCTTCCACGAATCCCTCGTCTAAAGATAAATAGTGGCTGGATTTCTCTACTGGCTTTTCTCGTGTATAAAAGGTAGCCCTCAGAGGGACGTTAATGAGTATGCAACAAGCTTCTTAACTTCATCCAAGATCTCTAGAAAACGAATACTCACTCTTTTATTTAAACTTTGTTTTTCTTCTTTATTTAAAATTATTTTTTATACCCCTTTTTTTTCCTAATTAAGATGTAGCCAGGTTGTCCATTACGTAAAATTCACCATCTTGATTTACCGTTCACGTTACGAGGATTGGCCTCTACCTTGTCCATTTCTCCTTTACTCAGTGTCCCAAGTGAATTAGAGTCATGGAGGATACGATTTTGTCCCTATATTCTGTCTTTATTCTAAAAAGTTCCTCTTCACTGGCGGTCGACGTCCGATTCGACTCACAACGTCCACCATACAACTGCACAAATGCCAGTTTAAATGGAAATAAATAAATGAAAATAAGAAAAGTCTCTTTACACAGAATGCCATGCAAATTTTATACGAATCGCTTACAGACTCCTTCCAATCCTTACCATTGGCATTTGAATAAGGTTGAAAGGGCGTATGTATTATCATATTCATTTTTCTCTCCTAATCCAAGAATAAATGATAAATGACAGGAGTCAATTGATCTGTTATATATGAAGCACATTTGCAAAACAATAAAATAAACTCAATTGCCAATTGAATTAACAAAATCAACTTCCCACGAGCTGATGCCATTGGCCCCTCTGCTGTCAAGTAAACTCACAGGGAGATTGCATTCTCCATTTGAGCCAATCTAAACTGGCCACAACAATTTTTCTTCCATTTTCTCCATCTTCTACAAGCCAACATCTCCACTGTGGCCCGAGTGTTAATGAAACGTCACTCGTCGCGTCACTTAGCGTCTCAGAGGTGGAACACACACCCAGCCAGTGCGAGACTAACTGTCTTGAGATAATTCAGTCATTCCTTCTCTCTTTCTCTCATTCTGTCTGAAAGAAAAGAGCCCCCGGATTGTGCATTACTCTTTGCCACTGTGCTATTTGGCGAAGGTCAGGGACTCCAAAAGCAAGTGACTGAAATAACTTGATTGTCTTGGGACAGTGAAATGGTGTGTGCAGATGCTCAATGAGATAAACAAGTAGTTCACACACAGAGAACTCATTGGAGAGAGTTTTTTTTTCATTTTTTAATGGAGTAATTCTAATGGTGAAATGAAATTTGCCCATGAAAATGGTGTTAATTGAGTTGGCACTTGTGCATTATGGAGTTGAGAGTAAATGATGAATGCGTCGATTGAGCCTCGGGGGTCTGATGACCGACGATAACCCGACGTATCATCTTTCCCAGTAAATTGGGCTAATGCAACCGTATCCATGCACTTTAAGTGCTCGTGGGAGGGGAGATTATGTGCATGTGTATATTCATGTCTTGGAATGATGCTGCTTCACTTGGATTTAATGTTCTCACGGTCGAGTTTATGCGCACCGTTATGGACCCATGTTTAAGAAGGATCGATCCAAGGCGATTTATCCCTCCGATCACTACACATCTGTTCTCATATATTTCCGTGATACCAAATCCATGATACAATATACTTGACCCAATTGTTCTTCTCCTCATCTCATCTTCAGAGGATTGAAAATCGCTGATTTCATATCTTCACACTGGTATATTTAACCGCTGCTCAACTCACTCATTTCTTGTATTTTACAGTTAGATAAGCATCACCCATCGTGGTATGTACGATCTTGAATTGAGGAGGAAGTTCAATCGAACAAAATCATAATCTCATCTGTTGCCATTAGTCCTTTGAACTTTACGGGAGTTGAAGGCTGCTTCTGAGTCATTCACTGGTTGTAATGCTGCATCTAATATCATTTGGAATGCCAGAGTTTTATGAGAGACCAGGTGAAGCCCAGTATTCGCATGTTTGGTGCATCTGGAGTGCAGGCATGTGTATACAACACCTGTCCCTGTGTAACTAAACACTGTCTCGAAAATTTGCTATTTCTTTTTTCTTCTTCTTTCACCTGTGAAAAAATGGAGAAAAAGTGTTTGTAAAGATAAACCGAGTTATTTTACCTCTGAAGTGAATTTTTCACCTGGAGAACCTTCGCCCGCAGCTTACCGAGGCTATATCGCATCAGCCATAAAGCTCCAATGTCTACGTCTATACCATAAAAACCTATATACATATATAAACTTACCCTGGAGTCTTGGCACTTATATCGCCGTATGGCATCGACAATTTTTCCAGACACTTGAACGTCGTCTACGTCGCTGGACCGATCTTGTGCGTTAATTACACCACCGAGTAATACTTTTATCTCGAATCCCTTTGAAAATGAATTTTAAAAATAAAAGGGGAGAGGCAATGGGGTAAACGATTTACAACGCAGTCTCGAAGGCTATTTGTGAATTAATAGGCGGTGAATTGGAAAGAAATGAATTTTTTTCCATCGTTCGGTTTGAAGTTACTACGAAATCGTTGCTCCAATCAAATTGCAATTATCATTCCACTCTGGAAAATAATACATAGAGAATAATTGAGAAATCAAGGGAAATATTGGAGGTGGAATTTTTCTGATGATTTCATTGGAGAGGTGAGGAAATTTTGGGCGGAAAACGGGTGTCGAAATTTTTTTGATTTTTTGAGTGACTTATAGTGGAAAAACTGATTTTCAAAAAATACCCAAAAAGTACTTGAAAAAATCGTATGTTTAATTTTAAAACTACATGAATTCATCGCAAATGAGCTCACCTTTCACCTCGAATCGGAATTTTTACGCTACGATCAATAAAACCCGAGATATTCTCAAAAAAGTGATTTTTTCAAATTTTTCGAGATTTTGGAAAGGGGCACCCCTTCAAGAATTATCAAAAAAAATCGAATTTTTGAAAAATTCTAAAAAATCCATTTTTCCACTTGATTCCTACGTAAAATCGTCTCAGCTTTTCAATGGAATCATCAGAAAATCGCTATCTCAAACCGTTCAATCAGAATCTCCATTTTACCCCAATCTCCCCTATTGATACAATGAAACCAAAAAATTCCGAGCAACTATTATGAAATATTCATGAAGAAATAAAGATTCTAAAATCGTGAGTTCAACTCAGCGAGGAATATCGCCTCAGAGAGATATTATTCGTTAATTATTCCGTGTAGCTCTCGGTTTCGTTCCCGTAATTAAGGAATTCCAGGGATTCAGAGGCAGAAGTCTATTACGTAACATTGGTACAGTTTACTCGAGATTCCCCACTTCTTGCACATGTGGATTTTCAATGGTGCACAGATAATTCCTGTCGCAGATGCAATTTTCCCCATTGTAGACTCTCGAATTATGCACCTTTCTGATTTTTAAAAGTACGAGATGAATGTTACGGTGAATCTGCAGGCCAATTAGACTATTGCTAATCGCTGGGTGCGAAATACTAGCTAATTGATCAGCCATCACTGACAGTATGATTACACGGGGGAGTAATTCCAGGTAAAATAACAGGAGAGTAGTGGATTATGTACAGTTTAAATTAGTACCTCTTCGATTCAATGTGAAGTTTCGTGTTCTCCACGTGACGTTTCTTAGGCAAGAGAAGTCTCATTTTTTTTCCCTGCAATTCTACCAATTTACAAAATTGTAATTGCAGAAAATATGTTACATTGTATCTGTAATTGATGATTATACAGTTTATTTGCAGAAGAAGTTGCATGCTTTAATATTACAAATTAATGTAATTTCTTGAATATTTAAATTCTCTGAAGATTTTCTCCTTTCATCACGCTACACAAAAAAGGGCGTATCTCTCCTGCAAACAATTTCTCCTTTTCGAGCGGTTTTTTTTTTTTAAGATTCTGGTTGACCTCGTGCATTCTATGGCGTCCTGACCTGACATTTAGCTAATGCGCAATTTGCCTCTTGTCACGAGGTCCCTTTGGCGTCGCAACACACCACTATAACACTGAACTAGACATATATGGAACTTGCTGCTGTGTGTGTGTGTGATACGAGGGTGTGCCACGGTCCCACGATGAGATTTTCCGGGTTTGTATTGCACGTGTGCAGAATCTTGTTCTCATTTAAAATGCAATTTTTATTATTTTTAGTTAATCAAGAGTTTTTACTCAATTATCATCATCAATGAATTATTCCATAATTTCCTCGTGCTGTACCATGATAAATTAGTGACTCAATGACTAGTATGGGGTGACACTTCCTGGTGCGCAATTTAGCACGGTCACCAACAAAGTCACGACCTATCAAAAGTCCCCACACATGGTAATCAGTGAAAAAGCTCGTGAATTTTTTCCTTCTTTCCCCATTCTGACTCTTGAACTCTCACTTGCGATGAAAATGAGCGGTTAAATGTTAGTGGAGCAGCCCCGTCAATAGTTGAGTGTTGTTAGTTTCACGATGGGCGGTAACCCGTGTGTATTTGATTCACGATAAAAATCAATGAACATTGTGAAAGAGACACAAAAGTGTGTGCCTCTCTAAAAACATTCACTCAACAAATTGGACAGATTGAACTTGCTATTCACAATTCCAATGAAAGATTTAAAGAAAAAAAGAAGAAGTGAAGTTGGTGAGAAACTGATTAAAATATGAAAAATAAATGAATTAATCCTAATGAACCGAGGCAGTTAATGAAGAAACTAAAGTGCAGTATACACGAGGAATTGAGGCGTACAAATGCGCTGGATTCCGTGAAGAAAATCAGACGTCGAGGATCTCCACAGTCTTCGAGGAAACCACACCACTTCGTTCAACTTAACTTCACCAGGCTTATCGCCTGACATAGCGCCATATAGCTTGAGGCAGCACCAAGCAAAACCTGAGGAAAAGAAAGAGATTTATAAAAGAGGATAGAAGATAATATAAAGAAAATTTTTGCCCACGTACCCTCTCGCCTTCGACTATCAGTTATTTTTTCACCATTCGTAAGAACTAACCACTGGAGCCTCGGACTCGCCTCAATCTTAATCGGGCACCCGACGTACGCCATAGGTAATTACACCTTTCCACCTATATATAGAAGAACAATTTTTCTCAATACTGCTATTACTGAGGTACTGAGGGCATTCAAGAGATTTATAAGTATGATATTACGTGTCATATAGAGGTATCCTTTTGATCCTACACCAAGTAATTTATTAAGTGTACTAATACGAATCATTTCAGATATTAAGCTTTATCTTTACGTAATTCATTGAATTCCATTTCGAATCGAGCATAATTGCATACATGATAATTGTCAATTATTCGGCTCACCGTTAATTATACGTGAATACGTAAATGCCATTTGATCCATTAATTTATTTTCGTTTCGCTGTTAAATCCTCGCAAAGTACTCGTGTAATTCCTGTTATCCCCATTGGATAAAAGAACGTCGTCTAAGGTCGACACGAAGGTCGATTATCGTTCGCTTACCTCTTTGCCAGAAGAAATGACAGAGAGGTCAAATGCCCCGTAGGCGTTCCGGGAATCCTCCACTTCTTCTCATGATCCTCACTCACCCCCTCATCACTGCAGGAGGAAATGGAAGAATGAAGCAGAGAGAAAAAAAAGAACGAACATATTGGAAACTTGTATCGTATCGTATCGATCGCCTTCCTCCTCATCTTCATCATGAGTCTTCCTCTGCTGATGCTGTATCCTGATATCAGCCCTTGTGCACTTGTGACCAACGGTAATTTATATTACCATTGTTGTTTGTGTCCAATTGATGGACGTCTTCATGGACAATTAAAACGTTTATTCCATCCTTTTTTCTTTTTTTTTTCATCGTGAAAAATCTGCAACAACAAAAGTTTTTGATTAAATGATATTGAGGGCATTGTGTCCAATTGAATGAACAAAGTTGAGTGAACCTCAGCATGATCAAGACCACATAAATTCATACATCTTGAGATCCAAATGACGCTGGAGATTGTGGGAAAATCAACTCAAGGATAAAGAGTTCTGTATTAAGAAGAAAAATAAAAGCACACAATTCAAATCTCATAACACACACTGTGGATTTTTCATCCAACTAGAAAGAAGATCCGTGGGTTTTATATGTTGACCATTGCCAGTCGCAGAAGAAGACTGTCATGTGATTTACGCAGTCATTTGTCATCATTACGCGTACAGTGCTGGATGGTAACATGCAACCACATGAGTGGAGACCGCCTCGGTTGCAAACCTCGTACTTTTAATCAGCAGTTTACATTTACCATTTTTTTTCTTCTTTTTCACTTAATGCTACTTTATCCAAATATCCCATGCGAGTTGTACTAATTATTGTTATTCGAAATTCGGAGGCTTTCCTAGAGAATTTAAATGTTTATATTTTGTTTTGTTACTTACGTTGTGATTTCCCTAGCCGGATACCAATTATGCTAATTTCAACCATTGGAGTTTTATAAATTTATGAAGTTGCATGGTCAATGTGAGCCTGAAGTGCGGCCACTTAGCCACGCATACGAATTACCATCATTTTCCAACACAAGGCCCACTATATGTTACTCACTGATTCTTCAAGAATATCTAATAATACTCATACATACGTAGAAAATAACTCGACAGTGGATTTTGCGTGACAACTGAGTGAATACTACTTGAATCAACAGGATTTTAGTATTCTCCTCGAGAAAAATGCCTCAATTTAATTAATCTGCAGATAAAGTGGTATATTATGCGACAATAACTTGTGAAGAATGGAGAGTTGACATGAGAATTGAGTATGATGAAAAAAAATTCATTTATGAGAGAAAAAAAAGATTATTCCTCATGAACGAACAAGAAGAGACCACACATGATGAAAATTCAAGTGTCTCCTCATTTCCGTTTTGTTGTCTCTACACCTGCCTATTAAAATAAACATTATTTCCGGTGCAATCAAGCATCTTTATTCTCAAATATCCCAATTGTTTCTGAATTTTCTATAAATTACTTGATAATTCCCTACAAATACTCACGTTTTTAAGTGTCCTATTGATAATGCCTCTTTATGCAAACAAGTCACATTGAATAACGGTTTTGAGTAGCAGCACGTGACATCACGTAGACCACCCCAAGAATAGCACAGAGTTGCTGCTTCTAACAAAATTTCCACTTCAGGAACTCCTGTAATAAACGATACAATATTGAATTCTATATGGTTTCACTTTGAAAATTGTTCAAATGTGATTCTGCATGTTTGCTTGGTTTACAAGGCAGTCATAAAGTAAGCCAACACAACAGGCCAATCTGTTGGTACACCACCGTATTTGTATATGTACCATAAACTCAGGATTGTGTACAAATCCTCAGAGTTCCCCTGTCTTCTCGTGAATTACAACGAGACAGAGTTACTTATTGGGCGCCGAATGACAACAAAGTAGATGCCTGTATTTTGTAATCCATGTACTTTGTTTGAGAGTTAAGTGACCTACATAACTTTGTACATAGATTGAGAATGAAAGGTTTTGAATGCAGGGGAAATTCGAGTGAATTTGCTTCAAGATGATGAGGCCACAAGTGGTCATCATAGATGCTTACAATTGGAGCGATCATAGTGCGGAGAGAATTCATAGGAGTGGAGTGTTTGAAACCAAAGAAGTTGGAGATCAATGGTGCCGCTCACTGATTTCGCTTATGCTACTTGATGGATCGGCTGACACGAAGCTAAATCATTGGACTCGCGTGTCTGCCATCAGTTGTGGGAGAGAAGTGGAAGGCCTTTTGCTGGAAAGTTTTGCGTCAATCTCTACATAAATATATGTGTATGTTTAATATTATTTATATGAATGTATGAATCAAGAGGGATATTTTATTAAAGAAATGATTAATGAGCACTTTAGTTAGGCGGTATATGGAGATGAGAATTATTAAGAATAACGTGACACCATTGTTGCATCGTTAGATCATCCAAATGGTTCATTTGAATATTTTGTGATGGTGATGCATATGATCCGCCAAAATTGAAGATAAGCTCTGGCAGTTGTTCATGGAGTTTATTTTTCTACACTTCACCGAGAATGGAATATATGCTAGATCCGTATCTAACGTTGACCTTGCGGTACATGTAACACAAGATCCGTGTCCCATATGCGGGCGTGTTCCTGGTAACAAAACAAAAGAACCCACTGCAGTGTTTAAGTACTTGGCCTTCGGTTCATGCACTATCACATGCATACGTGCTTCGTCACCCCAACCAGTGCCCTCAATTCTTTATTTTCAGTATTATTATTTATTTAATTTTGTTTTCATGAAACCCTTGACATGCGCACTTTAAATGTCCTCTTGCACGCTCCGTTACGTTGATGTTGTGGTTGTTGCCTCATCCACTTTGATATGATCGACGACTCTCCAACCGCAATGACCGTGAATATTTCTTGATTGACACTCAAACACACTTGACCTCTGATCAATGCAGCAGCCTCATCAATTATTTATCAGAATTTTTAGGAGAATGATGGAGACAAAGGCTGCATTCGCCAGGGAAATTTAATCACCTCAAATTATTATCATTTGCTTTTGGCTGCTGGCTTGTATAACGGTAAAAATTAGGTTGAATGAACACGTGCGCCCTGTCAACGCACGTGTTCACAAACCAGTGTACATACAACGGTCCAACAAAGACTCGTACATGGAGGAGACATTATATGCAAGAGAGTACTGGTTCAAACCACAAACGAAGATGAAGAAGTTGAGGAGAAGTAAGGCATTGCCTGAGGCCAACTCAGGACCCAGAAAAGTCTTTGGCCATATACTTGTTGCGTGGGAGCCCAATGCACACATACAAAAAAACACTGAATACCCTCAAGGCTCCTTTCGGAGCGCATAAATAACTGTTCCCGCGAAGATCCATGGAAAGGTCGCTTTTTATCACCTTTTACAATGCTTTGGACAGACTCTTTTGGTTTACCAACTCTTCTATTTTTATACGCCTGACCTTTCTCTGAGTAACTTCACTTACTTCATTGCTTAATATATTCTGTGAATTTTTCACTTGGAAATTATGAAAGTGAGTGAGTTTATTTTTCATTAGTTCAGTTTAATAATTAATTTTTTTCAGTAATCACTGACCTGTAAATCACCGGTTCACGTGTATCTGTGAAAGAATTCTACGTTATTGTACCATGCTACGATATTGCCGCACTGCTTTCATGAGATGATTATCATTCTCAATTGACCTCGATAGAGAAAAAGGCACTGTACGCACTCGTGCCATGACATCCGGTAATTCCAATGAATTAGACATTCGATTTTTCACTTACTCTCCATTTATATTGTCTTGATGCAGAAATTCCTGGCATTTGTCCTTCGTGATACTTCATTTTTTCATTTTTTTTTTAACAATGAAAGAGTATTTTAAAAAATGTGAAAAAATTCACAAACAATGGAGATATACTGAAGCATTTACCCAATTTTTTTCAATTTCAATTTCCAAATTGCAGCTAATTTCTTCATAATATGATGAATGGGGAAATATTTCATTAATTGCTAACCGACTGAATGGAAAAAAAAAAAACTATGAAGCAATGGAAAAATAAAGAACGACTGCAAGTAGTTGTAAACTTTCTAAGATATAGCGTAAATGATTAGAGTAAATCATTACCTCACACACTACTAATTTAAAAAAATTCGTTGTCTCTAGAAAATACACGAGAGTAAAAGCACAATGAAATTAAAAAAATGTTTCCTACAAATTTACTATGGATAATAAGTCACTTGGAAATGTGAGCTAATCGACAACAACAGTAGCCATGTTTTATCTCGATCAATACATAATTATTATCTACTGGCAACATCGGTTATAAAGGCGCGTGCAATGTTTCGCGCCTGGATGAGGAGCCGATCGAGGCCAGTTTAAAGATATTACGAAATATCGAAAACAGCCTCGTTCATCATTCTCCCGCAAAACCTCAACCACGAGATCTACTCTCACCCATGTTTCATTTTACCTCTGTTTTTTTTTAATTCATTCTCTTTTCCTTTTTCTCTCGCGATAACGCCCACGTTATGAATGTGATTGTCAATATTAAGTATATTTCATTATTTTTATTTGCGAAATAATTTCAACTGTTGAGACTCTGAAAATTGGAAATATCTCATGAATATTAATACGTAGTTGCCTAATTTATCGAATGATTTATGACCTACTTTGAAAATACAAATGGAAAATAAAGAAATTCTTTAATTTTAAGATATATAAATTTATTGAAAATCATTGCCACCTGTTGTACTGTATATCGTAATACCGTTGTACAACATATGAATTAGATTGAGCCTCATAAAATAGATTAGCAACATCTGTAATACAGAAAGGGCCAGTTCCTCTGGACTATCGTAAACTCATAAAATGTCAGGAATACAAGACGTCCAACAACAAAAGCATTGGAGAATAAAGAAGTGTTATAGAAGAGAGGTCGTAATGTAACGGTGAAGAGGCGCAACAGTAAAGCTTTGGATATTATTCCTCGCCGTGGTTTTGCATAGAGTTGGGGCCTTGTATGACCGTTAATGACCGCATCAGGCCCAGAGGAAAGGGGCACTTGAGAGTTCAGCTCTGGCGATTGCATTATTGTGAGGCCACTCCCGTGAGTATTCCTCCATTGTCTTGTGCTCAATCTCATTTCTAAATCTATTCTAAACTAAAAAATTCCGAAAACTCGAGAAAATGAGATTTTTCAACAAGTGGAAGGAGAGAATCGATAATGCAGATTCCGAGGCACTGCTTTAGTTCCGAAAAACGCGCGAGAGGTCGTATCGTCGTTTTTTCTTCTGCAAGTCAAGAATTATCTCAGAAGTGATAAATTCAAATAGAATGCTCGATCAAATTAAGATCATACTTCACAGGATCATTTCTGTAGTATATCTTCAGGTTCACTCTACCAAAAAGTGGAGTTGATGCAGCCACGATGAGGAGGAATAACCCTCTTTCTTGAGCGTGAGGACGACTCGTGGACTTGATTAATTTCGAGTCCGCAGTCATCGATGATCGTTCACCTTCTACACTCTGTGTGGAAGGCATGGGAAGATGGGTATTCTGAGTGGTCTTTTTTTATTATATTCAAACACAAAAACACACAAGTCCCCGAATTTAAATCCCGAGAAAAGGCGCAAAAGTTGAACCTTGGACGAGAGGAAACTTTTATGGAAGTCTTACAAAACAGAATCTTGTTATTTCTCGGGTGTCACGAAAATTACATTCGGCGCCATAGATCGATATTCATTGGGACGCGTGTCTGAGTCGTGTGGGCGAGAGGCTAATCGCCTGCGATAAATATCAATACACCACCACAACTCTTTGATATTCACGATTCTCTACAGTATCCAAATGAAAGGATTGAAAAATAAAAAATAAATAGAGAAATAAGGAGATCACGAAGCAGAGATTTATCGCACGTTGAAATAAGTGAATATGCTAATGAGTTATTCGGACGTTAAATCTAGCTAAAATATAATGAAACAACTCAATACATAATTCGTCTTGATGGAAAATGCCCTCATTATGTTATCGTTTGAATGGATGCATCAATTACGACGAAATAATGTTTTAACCGATTGATCGTTAACCGATAGGTATCTCTACGATAGTCGGCCTTTTCATCGAGATTGAAACGATGCTGCATGATACATTGGATTCATAGAGTTGCACGAGTAGATTTACTTCAACTTGAGAATTTCACAACGCTCTGAGCGTTGAGGCACGCGCAGTAGCCTTTTTATCATCTCTCCCTCTTTCTCTTCATTTTCTCATCTTTCTTTTTCTCCTCCGCCATTTTATGTACACTCGCGCAATGTAATACTATAAAGTATCAAATTAATTGTATGCAACCGTAAGGTGATTAGCCTTAACGAGATGGTGCATACGTGCATTTTTATTAAATTCTTTGTGTATTATTTTAATTCTAATAATTCCCCTTTCCTTTGGATATATATTTAAGGATTCTGTCGAAGCAACAGCTCAATCAACTGAAGGATGCAGTAAATCACGTGGAAAATTTCCAGGTAAAATCAAGGAAAGACTAGAACATCTGCTGCAGTTTTCACATAACTAACCGTGACCACCAGTCACGAATTATTGCAATGGAAGATGGTGTCCGGGGATATATAACTCAAAGTTATAAGAATCGAGATAAAAATATATATAAATAAGACGAGAGGAATGCATAGTGAGGCATTGTTGAAGGATCATGCTTGTTGATTCTACGAAGTTGTATTAAATTTCAATTCCAGTAAAGGGTAGAGGAATATATATATATATCTCCATGCATACAGGTTGTGAGAGCCAGTGACTGCTTCAACTTGGCAGGAGAACAATTTGCTTTGGTTGTACACCCAATCTCTTGAGCATGAACCGTGAGGGGTGGCCCAGAGGCGAAGCGCAAATCGTGTGCAGAAAATACACAGGAAGTTAATGTTGGTGCATTATCTCTTATGGAGGGGATATATGCCCCTTTCAATGGGCGAAAAAGGTGAAAAAATGCCGGCTGCACATCAAAGGATTTTTATCTCCTGTGATAAAGCGGTATCTCAAAGCTTAGGAATGCTCTTTTGAAGAAAAAAAGCTCAGAGGATGTTCATTAGTCCGGGGATTTTTCAGTATTCTTCATTATGGTTCTCATTTATTTCTGGCAATGAAAAGAGTTCATTCTGCTCGAGTCCTTTTTTTTTTAGACAATTCACATCGCATTGACATCGATAAATAAAAAAAATTGACTATGACAAGTCAATTTAGGGGAATGATAAAATTGATGAGTGACAAATTCAAAAATAAATCACCATTTAACCTCCAACCACTAAATTCACGTTATTTTATTGCTTCTCTTCTCATCGAGGATGGATTGCTGGTTAATCGACTCAAAACAGGACGCAGAGCCGATATTTCTCATGAAAAACAAAATGATACTAATGAGTGCGGTAAAAGAACACAGTGACTCCAGGAAATATATCGAAATGAGGAGGTGAGTATCTTGGAAACGTTCAGACTTGCACGCATCCTGAAATAGTTATATACTACAACTGTTCTGCTAGCAATTATCCAGCTGTCGATGTGAGAACGCTCTGGACGGATTAATTGATACGGCCTTGGTGCCGTTGGCATTCAGACATTGCAATAATTCTTCATTTTCTCCTTATTCTTTTGAAAATTCCAACAGTACCATTTTCTCCATGAGGTCCATGCCATCCAGCTTCTCCCTAATGATGCACTCAATTTTTTTAATGTATTTTAAAGAGTCATTTATCTTCGTAGATCATCTTCCAGAGTTTTTCATCGACCAGTTACGCAATTATGCTAATGAGTGTTGTTGGTCAGTTTTCTTCATGAGCTTCAACGTGATTAGGTGAAACTTTTACTAATGCAGGTGCTATTATCCGCATTCTTACTGGAAAGTAAACCCCTTTCATAATTTCGTGAAGAAACAAAATCCATAGTTTTTTTTATTGATTTTTTCAGAATAACTCTGAATGAGATAAGACACCCACGTGATGAATTCATCTTGAGAAATTATTGTAATAGTTGAGAAGGTGGATATTGATTTGAAAAATAGAAATTCTGACGTGGTGAAACAGAAAGCTCAATCTTATGAGATTAAAAAGTGTTAATATGACGTTAAATCAGTTTTATAGACTTTTTTATTTTGTTTTGATTTGACAATTGTCCACGTCATCGAATTTTTAATACTGGATTATAATTTCATAACTATTAATTTTGAAATCATGACGTTCATGAAAATTTAGTCTGACGTAAAAGTCTGACAGAATTATTTCATTTAATCTGTGAATACTGTGAAATATTTTGAATTAAAAATATTTTTAAAAAAATGGGAAATTGAGATAATTGAAAGAAGAAATTCAGAGACACGTTGGTAATGCGATCTACTTGTGTATTTACAAGAGGAGACCACACGCACGTGCATCCTTGAATCTGTCCTGAAGGATTCCCGATGAAGCAGCAGTCTTAATTACAGATTGATGAATCCCGTGGGATGAAACATGAGATAAACATCTTTATTTACGACATTGATGATCGAAGAGATTTAAATCATGTGAATTATTGATTTAAAAATAAAAATAAAGTCCCCATAAATTAATTTATTGCTCGTTTCTATTTAAACGTAGATTGCAATTTCCATTGGTCTCGATTCTTATTTATTAGACAATCTACCTAATAGTCTTTATTGATTCGACACCCAGAATAGCCTTCAACATGATTCTCTAGATGAGAATGATGGTACAATAATTTTAACAACACTCTACTGATAAAAATCCAATTAACGAAGAGGATATAATTGAATGATTCATTTATTTTAATTGAATGACTCTGACTGTCTTTTATCATTGACGAAATAACGTCAATTTCATTGTTTATGATAACAACTTTAATTTTACTTTTCATAATAAAAAGAAGAATTACTCTTTCCGTTACTTTTTTCACTCTTTCATTTGCAAATTGCGTCAGGCAAATTCACTGCTTGAGTTTGTGTCCATGAACTCTCGTATGAATCTGTTTGAGCATTCCGACGTGCCTCGTCGACAAAATAAATTCAAACACTGAGTGTATAAACAGTGTGAGATCCGCTTGTGACAGTAGGTGCAAAAAATTCTTCTGGATTACGTGATGTGAAAATTTTCTTTTTACACGACACTGAGTCATGGAATTTTTCAGAATATCAAGGCAATTAATTTCGTCAATTTATTCTGATGTTTTTTGTTTTGTTGAGGATTGAGAAAAATTCCAACTCTCTAATTTATTTTATTCCCTGAAATTGATCAATTGAAACTAGAATGATGATTATCCTTATTGTCGATCTAAATTTCAGTCCTTTTAGTTTGTTACTTTAGAGAGATTGGGCAATGGCTTGTGGCTTGGATACTGCATCGAGTTTCACGAATAAAATCAAGCTGTTTGCATCAGACTTTGCATCACGTGCATATAAAGATATATCGCTCGTGACAAATCGCAAAGAGAATGTTTTCTTTGTTGGTGGAAAACTTTTTTTATTTAAATAAAAATTAGTAACCACAGTTTACCGGTTGAGAGATATAAATTATTTTAAAATAAATATATTGAGAATTTGAGAAAATTAGTAACTGTTATTGTACAGTATTGACTTTGAAATAAATAGAGAATTTGAAATTCATTTTAAATTTATGAAAATATTAATTTATTCCCCAATTTCTTCAACAACTCATTACCTCCATTATTTTAAAAAATTCAACAAACTAAGATATCGTATTTCCAAGTACCAATAAGTTGTACTCCACGTGGCAATCTGAATTACAGCCAGGCCATAAATATCAGGCCCCGGATTCGCTGTACTTATGTGAGCAAAAGCCAGAGGTTCTTCCTTCTTTTATCCGATAAATGGGTGCTGGAATCCATGGCTAAGTTTGGAATTTCAGACGTCTCACAGTCGCTGCATACTGTCGTGACTCTGCCACACGGTCGACACGAAACTCCACTTATCTCTCATCATTATTTTTTTATTCTTTATATAAATTTAGTTCTTTTCACTTACTTATTTTTTTCGGTTATTTACCCCGAAAATAAGTAGGGAAGATTTCGCCAGTTCTTCCACTTCCGTAAATAATTTACATTATTTTATCATCATAATTTTCTCAGTTTCACATTATTATTCATTGAATAGATTTATTAATAGCCACTGAAAGTCATAGGAATAAAAGACAGGTTCCAATTGAGCTCTTCGCCCACTCAAAATCCCATGTATTTCAACAAAACCACTTGAATCTATTCCATAGACCAGTGGGCAGAATTTCAATCTGCTTTCCCTCTGTCATATAAGTATTTTTCCAACTCATAAAATCCAAATTGTCCAATGCAAAATATACCAATGATACTTTGAATTTCATATTAATGATAAATTTGTAGTAATCATTTGGAAAGTGCATTTCTAAATCTATAAAATCTTAATTGAGAGAATTTAAATGTGTTTTAAATAAATTGAAACTGAATTTTTTTTACGGAGAAATTGCGCAGGATAAATGTTAAAAATTAACGCAACTTCAATGATGTTGTAGGGAAACTTCGCCATGAAGTGCAAATGGAATGCAGCTGCATTCCAGAAGAATCTCCCATCACGATTCCCAGTGGAATGCTTGCGAAAATGTGTATAACCAAGAGGTGCATATACTCCTTCAGCTCCTCCTGTTTTCACTCACACATTAGCTCCATGTCACGAGTGAAATAATCCATTTTTTTATTCTCAACGTACTCTCCTCGTTTTTCAATTGCAATTTTTTATTATCGATGAAAAACGAATCGTTACGCCACGTATTATAAAGGTGAAAGACGTTGCGCGAATGAGTGAGTGTTAAAAATAAAAAATAAGAATGGAAAGAGTGCAGTGGACTTTGGCATGCCAGTGGAAGGGAGAATGTAGTGAGGAAAAAAGAGAGAAAGAGATAAGGGGAGTCGTTTGGTTGGGCGTCGGCAAGAGTCGCTCAGCCGGCCTTGCAAGGACGTTCTCTCTCTCTTGTACACACTTCGGCCCTCTGTCTTGTGCCTCGAGTCTCTTTGATACTGTACCACTTCCTCGAGGTTTCACAAAAAAAAATCAAATTAATAATTAATTCCATCAATGAAAAAAAAAGGATTTTTCAACGAAATTTCATGAATTATTCCATGAGTTTGGTTAATAAAAATGAGACATTTGAGAACATATAGACTGATATATTTAAGAGAAACTTGCATAACCAGTGGAATTATGCAGTTTATGATAAATAAGAGAGGAAGAAATTTCAAAATTTTCGTTTATTTTTTAATGTGTTGCGAGCGCCCACGGTGTTACATTACCTCGTGATGAATCTTCGATACTAGTTATGGAAATTTATAGGCTGGAATTTTATATTCCCCCGATTAACATCGTTTCTCAATGTCAGAGTAATACATATACTAGATTTTCCTCCTATTAAATAAATTTAAAAAAAGGAGGAAATTGTGAATAAAAATGAAGAAAAAAAGGGGAATACACTGCACCCTTCGATCGGTCATGCTTGGTCACGCCGATCGCTTTTCAATTAGAGGCAATACCGTGTAATTATTACGCCTTGAGGGCGACGAACGTTGATCATTAATTGGCCTTACAGATGGATTTTATTAATCGATCGGTAACGAGCGAGGATTAGTGTTCATTTGTTACGTGAATGAGCACGAGTAACGAGCTGTGAGATTCTTTTTTCTCTCAATCTCAATGAGAATAAAATTTATTCGGAAATTTATGGATGCTACTCGCCCCTTTTTTTCTGCCTATTCGCAATTATTTGAATGCTGAATATTAAATCTGCCGATGATCGGGGCCATTCTAACATTTTTTCATTCGTTTTTCGCAATTGTCTCTCGATTATTGAGAAAGAAATGTGGATTTTTCTCTCGCAAGAATGTTAAAAATATTTATTAATCATGGAGGCGTATTGAAAGCTTCAGAGGACGCTCAACGACCTTGCCTACGTCACGGTCTGATAAGAAGCATCATGATTCGCTTGTGTCACGTGTACGTGTGAGCACACACGCAGGTACCAGGTGTTTTCCATCCGGCTGCATGATTCGTAGAAATTTATTGACTCACTGAATTCCTCGGAATTTTTATCATTCTGAAAATACGTTAAATGTGACGTTTTCAGAATTTTTCAGATCAAATATTTGCATGAAAATGATGATTACATGTTTTTTAAACGGTTCCTCATCTCGTCGAGACGAGTGACGTATTATTTTCTTCTTTTTTTTACGATGAAGAAGCGTTATTCTTCATGTTGGACCACACCACGTGTGTAACAACAAAGGACTGGGTGAATGCCGCATTGGAAAGTTCTATCGAAATAATGAAAGAGACACATTTTTTTATGATCCAGGTTATGGTGGATCTTTTGAGAATTTTATATGGGCTTTGAATAGCTCACACGTACAACTTATACAAAGAAGGCACGTGTCGTTTCCCGCAGTGCAGGCAGCATGTTCTCGCTCGTCTTAAATTCTTCGTGCTCTAAGAGAGGGAGAAATTTATATACAAGTTGGTGGTGCTGCATTCCACAGCGTTTTGTCGCGTATAATGATGAGTATTGTGGTTATAAATTTTATCGTTTCTTTACTGTGTCTACGGTGGAAAATAATCTGGCTACACTTTTGAATTATTATTTTTTTCCGAAAATTAAAAATGAATTTCTCATTAATTAAAAATTTTGTTAATCACCTCATTGTATGAATTACTCATAAATTCTTTGTTTTATCACATTTTTAACACTTTATTGATAAAGAATACATTTACAAGTAATTTAATGGTAATAGCCTAGTTTCTAGAGAAATTACATTAAATTTTTTCCAAAATTCATGAATAAAGAGTGTGCCACTTTGTTTCCATCAATTGCATCATAATTTTGAGAACATGGATGCTGAAGAATGCTCTTTTATTCGAGGACATTGACTAGTGGTTCATCAGCCTGTATGCAGATGTGGCAGCTTTTTTAAAAAGACAAATAATTGCATACAGGATTTTTCGAAACATGTTCTGAAAGTGTCAGTTTGTGTTGAGAACCCTTGATAACGGGTTCTAAAGTCATCCAACTCGTCTTAGAACCGATAGTTTTGCCCAAGGCCGTTGCTCTTGCCATCATTGGCTAGACTGAGGAATCATGATAGATTGTTGCTACGTGCAACAAAATACAAGATCATCGAAATCATGTGTCGAGTGTCAGAATGATAGGAAATACATGAGAAATTTTATATCAATTCAAGTGAGAGTTTTATTGATATTAATTCAGTAAAAATATCAAATTCTATTGATGAACATTTGGCTTTCACCTGGTATCAACTTGGATATCCGTATTCTCATGTTCGTGGCTTCATAATTCAGAGATATCTCGTGCACTCGATGCTAAATCCATCCAGGTATAACCGTAACGACCTTGCAAGGTACTACTCAAGGCCATCTCTAATGCCTTCGTTTTTTTTAAAAACTTGCCTTTCTCCTCCTCTTCTATTTCTTACATTCCTCTGATCCTCCACTGGATCTCCATCTTGTTACACATTTTTCTCCATTTTTTTATTTTTTTTGTTTAACTTGATCCTGTTTGGATTTCGATCAAAAGTATTTTGTTAGAGGGAAAAAGAGGCCTTTGAAGTGGAAATACTGGTTCGTGATGAAGAGGAAGAAGTCACAATGTTTCAGAGGAATTCAGGGAGATTTAATTAATTTTTTTTTTGTCAAAAACAAAGAAATTTATATATTTTAAAATTTAATGAATTCACATGTAATTAGTTATGCAATACTCATTATCCTAATGAATTAACTCCAGTGTAACCATAAGCATTGTCATACAAAGAGAATAATGAGAAAGATAACAACGAAATTAATGAGAATTTCCATAAACTTCTCATTAACTTAAATTAACTCAAAAAATTGTTTAAAAAAAAAATAGAATAACGAGTGAATAGACACGTTTCACTTTAAATAGATAACTAATTCATTCTGAATCGACAAAATAAAGCTTTGAGAATGTCATGCTGTCTGTTAAAAACCTATGCAAGAGTAAACTGAGTGAGATTGCAGTCTAAATAGGCCACATTTGCGCACCTTTTCGCAATCATTTCGATGGAAGGATAAAGGAGCCGTACAGGCAATAACTGCCCACACACGTGTCTTACTGTTTTCAAGCAGCTAAAGCTACCTAATGTACATTTTGTCGTGAGACAGACGTTACCCCATATTCAATTATGGCGACAAACACTAGAGTGCATTAAACTACTTTTCTCTGCTCAACAAATTCATCTATAAGAGACATAATTTCTCCATTGTTGATAATCTGCACCTGCACAAGCCCCCATCAGGTGCTAATTCCTCATGAGAATGGAATTTTTAATAAATTTTTTGCTCACTCGAGATAAAAAAATTTCCTTCCAAACAGAACGAAAGAGCAGACTGCTTGGCATCTTGCATCAAATAATCGCAATCGTCTGTGACGCAATTCACGATAAATTATGAAGAGTTTAATGGTTAAGAAAACAATGATAGCCAGTGACCCTCGTCGTTGTCATCGAAGAACTTTAATACACTAATTTATTTCAATTACTCTCGTTTCACAGATTGTAAAGACGCAGTGTCTACAATAACTCATATTACGATAATTTTCTCAAGTGACAGGAGTTCACTATTATTTTATGCTGCCTTTCCAATTGTAGAGCACTGCATAATTGTTTATCCACGATCTACCAAACAATCTGGCACGTTCTAACGTCAATTTGGAAATTTACCTGAGTTCTAAATCTTGAGAACAGAGATTACATAATGAAATTCCATCGTGGAATGTTACAACTTTAATATTCACTTAAATGTTTGATAATCAACTGAAGAACTGTGATCACAATGAAACATCTCTCTTGTGTTTATTATTACAAAAATATATTAAAAAGTTTGTTAAATTTTATTTTATCCATATTGTTTATTTTATTTATTATATTATACACTGTAATATCGCACGGGTTACACCTGAGGGGCGTTTTAATATTTGCAAAGTAATTCTTTCGTGATTACGACAGTAATTGGCTGTGCCTGAAGATAATTGAGTGTCAGTAAATCGGAAAAGTTGTTTCAGAGAATATAAAAATCCTCGTGGATTGAAGAAAATTTAATATAAAAATCCAGAGTAAACAACAGAATGAAGAAATAAAATGGATTTTTTGAGAATTTAAAAGAAAAATGGGTATAAACGCTCGAGGTCAATGCGCAAAAGATGATGATGCGGTAAATGTTAAAATTAAAGGAATAACACTCATGTTTACAAGGGAAAGAGGGGATTAGGAGGCGCATAAAGAGTTGTTGGCAAGCCGGAGGGCCAAAGTGCTGGCGAATTACGCGGATATGTGGTAATGGAGCGGATACTTTTCCCTCCCCCTCTCCATCATATTGATTAATGCATAATTGATGAATATCTGATATCGATCATGCCTCCACATCGCAATCACTGCATACCCAATCATTATAAATTTAAACGCAACAACGTGGAGGGAAAATCTCTGCAAAAATTCATACAAATAACTATCGATAATTAACTTTACATTGAGAAATAAATTACACTAAATTTCACATGATTATGGTGAGTAGAAATCATGTTGATTTTAAATGTAATTGCAGAAAATTTGAGTTAAGGGTCTTTTGTAATTTGTAACTGATGAAAAATCATTATTCTCCCAATTTTTTTTTTTACACAATTTTACCTCCCATAGAGTCAAAAAATAAAGGGGAAATGAGTGGCAATAAACTTTATGATGAGAATGTAGTTGAATTAATCACGAGGATATTATTATTATTAGGCTCGGTAAATCGTATTTTTCCTATGAGAATCGTTACTCCAACTTCGAGATTTATTAAATGATCCGATATCTCATGATGGAAGCACCATACATCCGCTATGGGTGAATTTAAAAAATGGGAAAATTGAGGGGAGTTGAATGGAATGGCCATCGCGTGTTCAGAAGAGAACGGAAACACTCCCTGAACGTGGCAAATACGCACCCGGTACGCGATCTCGAGACATAAATTCGTTGAACGTCGATCTGGTAAGAGGGTGCGTATTATTCACCTCGGGGTGTGCAAATGCAGCTCAACCGACAAGTATTGCGTGACTCGATTTGTTTTTCACTCCAACTAAACTGCATCTGATAAATGAATTTATTTTCTATCACAATCCTTATTTTATTATTCTCATGAATGAATAAAAAAATTCATTATTTGAAATTTTTTAATATTATCAATTATTAATTTATGATAAATCATAAATAGCAAGCCATGGAATTAACAATATTTCCTTTTTATTTATTATCAGATATGAATTTATTGGAGTTGATAGATGCTATATATCTGCAGATAGATACAAATATTTTAAGCTCAATGCGTCCAATGGAGAATAACGTTCAGCATCATTGATGTACGATGCTGCATAAGCGGATGCACCATCCGTACCAGTCACGTTTCCCACGAGCCAAGTGCATTGGAATAATTATTATCGACGTAATACACTGTATGGTTCTTACATATAAACCAATGAGAAATGATCGGGTCTGAGGAAAAGTTTTTAATAAGACATTACAAGCATAGATGCCACATCCTTACGTTTTATTCCGTGTGTTCAATTTCATTAATCGTTTTAATTGAATTATTCACATGAATAATTTTTTTTTAAAACGTTTATTTAATATTCGCATAATTAAACAATTTATTTTAAATGTTCGGGGAATATTTTTCGGCTTCAAGTTTATTTAGTCACTGAAAAAAGAAGATCGAGAACATTCTTACCGTTATGTCTTGATCTTCCACAGACACGACGTCGACGCGTATCGAATAAATTAGCATAATGCAAAGTATGAAATGCGAAATGAAGATGAGAGGAGAGGAAAAAAAGAATTTTAAAGAAAGAGAAATTCATACTGGAATAAATTCCAGATTCATTTTTGCATGATTGTCTCTAAATATAGAAACCGAGGAAGAAAAGTACCGTGAAACAACTCATCACTCATTGTCATTGCAAAAGAATAAACTACGGCTACACGTAAAAACATGATTTGCCAATGTTCCTCATTGTGTCGAAAATATCTTCAATGATATTAAAAAAAAATGAGAAATAACACCAGAAGTTAATTTCCAAAGAACTCTACTCATGTAAAAAATAATGAAATAATGACAATTTACTTTCACTTCTAAGAAATTTAAGATAGAAATAAATTTTTATAAAAAAAGTGCGTCACTTTCACTATTGGTATGCAACTAAGGCGTCGAGGACAAGGGCAGATGTGATCTAATGGACTCCTGAAGTCTCACGTCAATCGAGAAAGGTGGGTTTTGAAAAAATTATCCGAAGGCCGACGATTCTATTATAATCTTGCGCAAGTCTTCAAGAATTTACGGGAATCCAGTAGCAGCACTTTGAATTATCCCCAAATGATGATTTTGAAAAAATAAAAAACAAATTAAATATTATCCCTCGGAAAATAATAATTTACAGCAATTACACGCAAAGTGAGCTACTTTATCAACACATTGACTACATTATTCATCCTGACATAAGGAACTAACGCCAGAGACCCTACGGCCTGCGATTGCAAATCCAAGGCACAAGTATTCCGGCACATGGAACCGTTCATCCAACCTGTGATACTCTCTCGACACATTCTGTTGGTACATGGTATAAAACGTTTTTCGAAATAATACTCAACTGCTCTTTATCAAAGTAGGAAATGTACGTGTATATATGAGAGATTGATGCGGAATAGTACGATTAATCCTTACCGAGTTATAAAAGCATTTCGAGGTCCGTGCAGCTTCTCCCATTGCCTGATTACGAAAGGCACAACGAACCCATGAGCAATGATGATTCCATTTAATGAAAGCGGCCATTTTGTTATCAGCCATTACATAAAAGTCCCATTAAATCTTACAATACAAAAAGCTTATTCACAAACTGTTGGATGAAATTTGAGAAACAGAAATAATATCACATAGGAAGTATTGCCGACTCTCGTTACAACGTGGATTAAACTCTATTCTGTACAGGTTATACTTCCCGGTGTAATACGAACGATTAATCGCCCTGTGGATTTGTGTAAAACAAAAATAAATAACTTTTTTATCCTCATACACTTTAATAGTTTTTATAAGCAACGTTCCAGAAAACGTGTTTTTCAAGGTAGCGTCTTTAAGGACGTTGAAAAAGGGAGATTGCGCATTTTTCTCGGTTAATGTTTTTTTTTTTCATTTTTGTTAAATATGAATACGCAGTCTTTCATCAAAACCTGCTGGCAAGATCATCATCGCATACCACAATCTTCCACGTTGACATGCTTCCGCATGTGCAAGCAAATGGGCATTTAGTTTCATAACAATAAAATAATGCTGATACCAAAAGATATTTCAAGGACGTTTCAGTGTTATTTATTATGTTTTTGAGTTGAGGAGAGAGAGAGAGGAGTGTTAAATGATTATCATTTAGAAGAATGAATACCCGAGGCTTTGAGTATCGATTAATCCTTTTTGAATCCGGTTTTTCCTCTATTACAGCATCATAATTATTTCAATCTATCCGTTAATGAGTGCAGATTAGAGCAATGAAGGGGCAAGGAGGTTTCATCACGAGACAATCAGGTTCTTCAACGATTACAGGATGAATTCTTCACTTCAAGGTCGTTCAATTGTGTTCATTTGAGGAGGAGAGGTGGTGATGATATACCTGACCACAGAGCAGCTATGAAGGGATCGATGAAAGAAAAACGTTGACTGGGTGGGATGAAGGGACGAAAGGAGATGAAGAATCAACGGAGAGTTACTTATTTTCTCACTGACATTATGCTGGCATCAAGTGAGGTGAAGACTCCGTACAACAGTCTCACTGTAATCATCTGCCAGAGTGAGGTTCTCATGAGAATCATGAGAAATATTGGATTTATGATTTTTCTGATGGTACCATCGAAAAGCTGAGGCAATTTTAGATAGGAATCAAGTGGCAAAATTGATTTTTTAGGAGTTTTTAAAAATTTGATTTTTTTGAATAATTCTTGAAGGGGTACCCCTTTCCAAAATCTTGAAAAATTTGAAAAAATCAGGTTTTCGAGAATATCTTGGGTTCTATTGGTTGTAGCTCGAAAATTCCGATTCGAGGTGAAAGGTGAGCTCATTTGCGATGAATTTATGTAGTTTTTGAATTGAAAAGATGATTTTTTTTAATACTTATGGACTGTTTTATGAAAATCAGTTTTTCCACTCGAAAAATTACCTTCAAATCTGAGTGAAAAAAATCGAATTTTCAAAAAATTGAAAAATAAATTTTTGACACATAATTTTCATCGGAAATTTCCTCAGCTTTCCATTGAAATCATCTAAAGAAACTTCAATATTTCTCATGATTCTCATGTGTGCAAGAAAAAATTGCTGTAAATAATTAATAGTGATTTATAACCCTCGCATTCCATGAACATTTGATTGACGTATTTTATATTAATGTTAGTATGTTTGTGTCACAAATGATTGCGTATAGTGTTGACAACTACTCAAGAGAACTTTGATCAAAGGTGATAAAAAATTAGCAATTTGCTATCATCGTTATAAATTCATTTGAATTAATTAAAAAGATCACGTGATTTTTGTTGCACTTGTGACAATACTTGTTAATTTCAGCCACTTGATCTTAATAAACATGAGAAGCACACAAGATTAAGGAAAATATTCCATCGGTTTATGCAAAACAGCATAATTTCCACTAGAATTTGCTCAGAAATCAATTTCCTCAAAAGTTAAAAAATAAATGAGGAAAATTCCACATTACACAATACAGAGTACATGTACTCGAAGAGCAAAAAAAAAAAAATGGTGTCACAAGTATCATAAAAATATTAGATAGTCGAGAATCTCCAACATTTGCCCACAAGCGATATCACTTATTATCTATCACGTGTGAGAAAGAACATATTCGCCTTTTATCTCAAACTTTTATTATATCTCATATGTTTATCTTGTCTCTGTAAATGCGCATGTCTTTTAATCCATTTTTTTTTTCATCATCAAATAATATATGAAAATGCCATTAATTCGCATGTATCGACGTAGAACTCGAGAATTTTGCAATTGGTTTAGTGAACGTGTAATTGGGTCACACTGCATGCCAGATTAATGTCAAACATTTACATACAATCAGACTTTAACTCAGATTCCTTTCTCATTGCTCTGTTATTTCTGGAATATTTTCAGTCTAATTCAGCAATACGTTTGACCAGCTGCAAAATAGTGTCCAGAATGAGTTTCGTAGTTTTGTTTATTTATTTGCCTCTCTCTGCGTGTTGTATTAAGTACGTGTGGCCAAAAGGTTCATTGATCTGTAAATAAGAGAACGTAGAAGAAATGTATCGGATAATGGATACTTACATTTTCACCTTTTACTTTATGTACACTCCTTAGCTATTACTTGTCTCAAAAATACACGAAAAAATTTAATGAAAACACTTTTAAATACATTAGCACTTACTTGAGAGATAAATCGACTTTTGGAAAATTGGAAAATTCTTCTGAATTCATTGCACAATTAATTAAACGATAATTCATGTAATTATGACAGGCTGCAATTTTCTTGTTATTAATTCTGTGTTACATAAAATTGCTGAATAAAAATATTAATATGTGAAGTGTGATTAACAGGGAAAAACATTCACCTTTAACAGAAAATTTTCCATCCATTTTTTTTGCACATGCACTTGTACTGGAATTCAAGGAATGCCCAGAGACGTTGGACTCTGCAGTCTTGTGTCTCTTGAATGTCTACTTAATGGTTAATACAATCAATAAGTGATCTGCATGTGAATAAAACTTTTGAATTTATAATTTTATTCAAAA
Source organism: Aleiodes testaceus (assembly GCA_963565655.1). Lineage (NCBI taxonomy): Eukaryota > Metazoa > Arthropoda > Insecta > Hymenoptera > Braconidae > Aleiodes > Aleiodes testaceus. The sequence continues at coordinate 4,734,227 of OY751423.1, forward strand.
TTTTTTCATTTAATGAAATCAAGCGAGAAGAATTTCGTCATTCACCTATTGAAGGAGAAAAAAAAATTCATTTTATTTTCAAGGAGAACTTCTTTCAAAATTATTTTTCCATCAGAAAGTGAAAAATAAATAAATTTAGTGCATTTTTAAATAATTAAAATAAAATTCAGTGATTCAATTAATTATAAATTGAATGAGAGATAGAGTTGTTGGAGAATGTGGTTCACTTAATAATTGAAAAGTCTAATCATAAATATCAGAGTTTATGATAGACTTTAATTTCTCATAGGCAATCTCGTTCAAAGTCCAAGTTGTGATATGATATGGTTGATTGGTCTCAACAAATTCTCAAATAATCTCGTGAATGTGATTGAACAAATTGATAAGGATGTCTCTGATGAAAAAACGAGAATTAACGAATAAAGTTAATAAAAATTCAATTATGATGATCGTCATAATGCGGAAGTACCTAATATCAAATATATTGGTATGCTCAGTTAAATTAAATTTACACCGGCGTTATAAACTCGGAATTCTCCACTTTAATGTATCTGTGCATGTAAAGTGGCCTCTCCTGCTTCAATTCTAAATCTGTCTGGCCTGTAAGCACGAATACGTTTATTTATAAGAAAACTATCGCCCTGGCAATCTCACGTGTGGCATTACGCAATAGAATCAGAAGGGAGTAAGTGCATTTTTTTGTTATTCCATGCACTTCACTATTCAACTTTCAGTTTAAATTAAAGAAAGACGAGCAAAATAGATAAACCAATGAATTGTGTCAGTCACAATTGAATCATGACGGAATCTTTTCCACGAAATAATTCTTTTTTCCACAAAATAATTCGTCTTATCTTCGGTACTTTGGTGCAACAATTCACGCCATTTCAGATTGGTATTTCGAGATAGGTGACTGTCCATTGGCGTAAAAGACATGGCCAGTGATTTTCAAACGATTGGGAGGATACTTTAGCTGGGGTTAAAGTAAAAGACAAGTGCCTTTTTTTTTGAGAGAATTTTCAATACAAGTAGCCGGATAGAATTCACTTGACTTGTGTAAATTCATGGCTTCAGCAGCAGTAGTTGGAAAATCCATGTATTCCTAGGATGTCGCAGTGTCAATGTCGTTAATACCGGATAAACTTGACTATCGGATGAATATCAGTGGGTAATGTGATGTTTGTAAAGTTGCACAGATAGACGCAGGCAAAAACACGGATATTGGAGAAAGGGATTTTAATACTGACATAAATCGAAGACATGGGAATAAGCTGCATCTAATAGGCTACTGTTTTTCTCCCTTAAACACGTGAGTATTTATCTTTTTAATTTTAATTTATGGAATAATTCACTCCAATAATTGTGTAAAATTGACATTTATCACTGGATGAAATAAGTCTCAAGCATCATTCATAACGTTTAACGAATTAAGCCAACATATGATGTCACGATTTTCACGAGGTAAAGCTCGTTAGAGTGGAATGGTATGCATACCTGGGAAGCGTGTCCCAGCCGACTCGCATGACTTACTAATGCCCCAATGCATAATACCGCTCGTGGTATAATTACGCGACCATACACTATATAAGTTTTCTCGCGAATGTCGTACGTACAATGACCCCATTAGAATTAAGCCCTCAGTACGACGACAAATATCTTCTCAATTGAATAAATAAAATGAAATTAACAAAAAAGTGTCATGTAGGATGGAAATTAAGTACCACCCAGGGGTCAGAAGATTCTCTTAACATGTTTTCAAAATCACAGGGAAGAACCAACAACCGCGTTGGGTTGGCTTGTCCCTTTTCACTGGCAGGTGCATGTAAATGTGGCAAAGTGTCAGGCGTAAAATATCGGCACGACACAACTGAAGCCCAAGGGGGTCCTCTTTCAAGAAGGGTTGGGAGGATGGCATCCGTGCAGGAATGTCGTCTCCTGGTATCCAATAGTCCCTCCGGGGATATTCTCTTATCGTCTCTCTTAGCTAGAGAGGCCCCGGGGACTCTCTCCAATAATTTTCCTCTTTTTTTTATTGCTTTTTTTTTAATTGCATCTTCTTGCCCAACTTCATTCCCTGCCATCACAGGCATACCACCGAGTGATTGCGGGGAAAATAGTGCCGGCATCGTTCTATAGAAATCCAACATACTGTACACCCCTTTTGCCTCCTCCCTCTTCTATGCTGGAGTGTCGAGAGACCGCGTACACGACATCGGCATTCGCGCGTTCTTCTTGACTGCACATGCTTGCTCACTAGCGAGAAATGTAGCAAACGCGCATGCTCAAACGATAGTTGCTGCCTTCCGGCCAGTGTTGCGTCCCAGTGTTCTTTTTAAAGACTCTAACAAATTGCATTTCCTAGGATTTACTGGAAAATAAAAAAAAATACGAATTTTGGAGTCTCTCTCGCTCTTTATCCACAATTTAATTACAAATTGTTGAGATAATATTATCAGGGCATTCAGTCTCGCTTCACTCTTTGATATGTAATTTACATAACAAATTAGAGTCAACATCAGGTTTGAGAAAATTACAGTAAATCAACCCTAAGCAAACTTTAATTTACTCCTTTTCTCATGCAGCTCATACGAGAGATATGTTGAAAAAAAAAAAAAACGAGAAAATTTCTACATTTAAATTGATTTATCAGAAATAAAAAGCATTTAATCTCATATCAAATGTTAATTTATTTGCATCGTTTATATATGAAGAATTTCCATGGATAGAAATGAGAAGAATATTTTTCATTTCTCTCTTTTTTTGAATTTAAAAAAAAAATGGTAAAACATTAAAAGTGATATCTCGTCTCGCTTGAGCACGTCGAAACGAATGTACATGAGAGAACGCCTCTCGTGAACATGCAGAGATAGACTGTAAGAAAGGCTGAAGGATAAAAAGGAGTGTAAAACGAAGAGAGAAAGAGACAAGTGGTCGAGCACAATTGTCCGATCAATTGACCGCGGCACGAGCGAGTGCCTTTCAGACACGCGCTCAATAATTTTTTAGCAAATGTGAAGAGCAAATGCGCGCTACCCTTGGCGATAGAATCTTCATTACCAGTTGGATGCCCGTGTCCTTGAGTTAATGCACGGGGAACAAAGGCACGTGCATGAGAGCCAAAAGGACAGATCAAGAATTGAGGCAATAGCTTTTCTACGTCTGGTAGAGTACTCCACCTCGTTTCATACTCACAGGGTAAACGCCCACGTTTGTCCCAGCCCACGAGCAGAATCGGCATTCTTATATACACCCGTTCATACTTTTTTCCTCTTCTTCTCATTCTTAAAGACCTTTTTTTAAAATCCAACACACACAATCGATTGGGATTTTATCTATAAATAGCCAGGACTCAATGCACCGAGGATTATCCACATTCAAATGGAATATATGTAAATGATTAATTTATACAAGTCGATAAGGTACTTTGGTTTTCACAATATTTTTACATGAAAAATATGATATTTGATGGGTCTATCGCCGCCAGGCACAAACGGTAACATCTATTATTTATGAGCAGCCTCTGCTGTTTTATCCCCGAGGCAAATCTCTCCTCTTTGGACCTGTGGAGACGTTTGTGGGTAACAGTGAAAAACGGTTTTGTGTGACACAACGGGCGACAACGAGAACACCGGAGAATTGCGATCCCACGCCACCGACAGTCACCTGAACTCCATAGATTGTTTTATTATATGCTAAAGCCTCTGTACAACGTTGAATAACAGTTTGGAGAATAGGAGATTCCATGGAAAAGTAAAAATTAAGGAAATTACTTCGTAGAATTCTGAAACATGTTTTTATCTACTTTAATTAGGTAAATTTCATGTGAAAATAATGATAAAATTTACACTCCATCGATCAACGTTAAATTGCCTTTTTTTTTTATTATTGAATCAAGATTTTATTCTTCTTTCTTTCATTGTGCATGAAAATGACGATGACAATGCTCTTAATGGGCTTCACACGTCTATCTTGAGTATGAAAAATGATTCCGCTTTTTTTTATCGAGACTTTCGAAAATAGGATGAAAAGAATTTTAATGCTTTACTATATCCGTTATATCGAGATGATATCAACAATACATATACGTAATGATAACGTTTATAATGCGCATTAAGGTTTTAGATAAATGAAAGTAATAATGCCAACTCGTGTTCAATCGTGCGTTGAGAATTAATTTATCAGTTTGTTTTTCACTTGGCATTGTTATCTTCATTTTTTTTTTAAAAATGCAGAAATGTAATGCAATAGGTAGCATTTAATTGATACAACATTATTGTCATGAAATTATTATTTAAATTAATTAAATTTTTTTTTTTGTTTACGATCTCCATAAACTTTGCATCATAAAATAATGTTTTTCACATAAAAACAAATCGAAATTATCCAGTAGACGGCGTCTTTTAATTCAGAAGCTAATCGCTAATAAAATTAATCGTGACGAAGAAAAAAAAAGAGAGATTTTAATTATTTTTCATCATACCGCGGTTGAATCAAATGAGTGTCACTAGAATCTCAAAAATAATATTAAAAAGAAGACGTCATAGTGAGAAGAGGTCTGAGTCATGTATCGATGATTACGTTGGATGCATAAAAATAAAGAATAAAAAAAAATTCTATAAAAATGAGTAGATGGCAATAGAAGTTGAAGGCGAGGCTTTTCTCGAGGGCCACGACCTCGTGAGTCCTCCGATAGATATTTAACGGAGGAAAATGAGTATTTCATCGTGGTACAACGACCCAGCACTTTTGCCCATGTAATACGTGGAAAAATCGTGTGTGTTGGATATATGGGTATGGATGTGTCTGGAAGACCCGCAAAATTTTATGATAGCAGTATATTTTGCTGAATTTTACTGGACTCGAGTTGCACGACGAGAAAATAGCTGGGTAATTGGTACGTGGCTGTACACGCTAGAGAATCTCCATTGCACTTTACGTTAAAGGGTTGCATCGATGCTCATGGAAGACCTTTGGCTCGCCTTTGGCTCGCCTTTGGCCACCAAAAGGACGAGGACGTTTTTTTTACATTATTTTTACTCGTATAATAGAAAATATTAATTTGACGAATTTGAGAAAAGATGGCTGGGCTGGCGCCATGGACAGGGTGTAATTATAATTCACTGTAGGCGCAATATCTTTACCCACGCTGTACAAAATCAACGTATATGCGCGTGGACACGTGCATATTTACATTTCTCTCATGAATGACATGAAATAATAAAACTAAAAGTGTCTGTGTAAAACTAAAAGTCGCTTGGAATTCATAAATATTCATAAATCAGTGTAATTAACTATTCCAGAAATAAATTCAAATTTAATACACTAGCATGACACCTTGTAATGCCTCCATAACTGTTTGTTTATAATTAGATTTGAGAACATGAATTCTTGGATAATTAGTAATGTTAAAAAAAAAAACGTTTGATGTCGTTGGAATGCAATTGAGAAACGCGGGACAATTGCAGGAGAAAAAAAAACACGATTGGAAGACGAAAGGTATGTGTCAATATGGCGCCAGAAGATAAGGCGTAATTATGATTCGTAGGTGCGACGATCCCACGCCCTCTGCAACAGTGTAACGAATTGGATGCACAAGTGCGTCATGGTATGATGCCACAGGCGTCGAAATTCTCGTGACAAAATGCACTCTATGATTTATAAAGTGGAGGAAAGTATCACGTGGTCTTTTGAGATCCTCGGGAATCTCAGTTGAACCGGGTCACCGACTCAAATTCAGGGGGATAAAAAATATTAAATTAAACGAGAGGAGAAATGGAAATAAAAGAAGATGACATTCCGGTGAAACAGGGTGGGCGAGCTGTTATTTAGGTGTCTCAAATACTCTGGACCGAGAACTTGTTGTTTGTTGCTTGTGGTCTGGTGCAGCTCCACCTCCAGGCTGTTAGGGCTCATTCCCAATGTGAATGGAGCAAATTGGCGAGCCAATCGACTGGGCAATTTATTTTCACTTTCGGCAACATGGGCGTGCAGTGGTGTAAGCGTGGGACGACACTCTGGATAAACTGGGACTCACCAACGGAAGTCGCGAGGTGATTCAAGCAAAAGTTATTGATTAATATTTCTTTATTCATGTTGAAATGTATTGGCAATTCCTAATCATTCGTATTTACGAAAATTAATACTTTATACGATTTTGTGCAAGTGAAAGTTACATTTTCTCTATTGCAGATATATATTTATTTGTTATGTCAAAGTAGTGCACAATGCACTATTTATATGAATTGACATAACTGAAGAATTTTATTGAATGCAATAGTTGGGAAATGTGGAAGTGAATAGCCTGTGAAATCACACAATCAAACTCTTTCCCCATATGCAAATGATGAAATATTAAATTTTTTTTCAATCATTCTGAATGCCAGAAAAAAATAAATGCACTCATCATGTTGAGTTGAAATTTTGAGGAAGCCAATCATCAAGTTTGCCCCTCATTTACAGTGACATTTGATCATCTGTAGAATACTAATAATACCGATCTCCCAAGATGCATCAAAAAAGGATCCAAGAAGATTAACACCAATGACTTGCATCAAGCTGAAATGATAATTCAGTGTTGATAAGTTTGGTGTGTATCGAATTGAGATGTGGCAGGAGAAAGTAAAAGGGAGAAGCTGTAAAAAAAAAATGGGAATTTTATCGTCTGATAACGGGAATGTGAGAATGTCGAGGAAAATAATTCCGTTATAGTGTTATTTTCTAATGTAAAATAAGTCCGGAGGTTAGATCACTGAAATTGAATGTGATAGAAAAGTTGTGAAAAATAAAGTACGAATCTCAAAGTACATACGTTTAATGATAGACGCGATGATGGATATCGCGTGTAAACGACGGGGCATACAGTTAACGGTATGAGTACTCGATGCCAGTTCATACTCCAAATGACTGGCACGAGTTATATTCTCTTGAGCATTGAGTATAACATGGTATACGAATGTTGATGGCTCTCACTTCTCTAGGAGATATTGCAAACCAGCAATTGCAATGGGAATGGATCTCGTGCGTAAATAACGATATATGGGTAGCGTTTGTGGCTTCGCTACGCCTCGTAGCACTGATAACAATGGTTGAGTCGAGATGAGTCTTGTACGGCCTATACGGCCTTGTCCCACTTGTTGTAGCACCCAAATTAAGCTGAGCCATTGGCAGCAAATTGATTCTTTATAACTGTCTTCCGGGGAACGGTTCTTTCCTTTGATTATTCCCTCTAGCTGCATCTTTCCATTGGAAATAATGGAAATTCTGCCTTTTTTTTCCATTACTATTTATCTCAATTTGTCAAAGAGAATAAAAGGGAAACATGGTGCACTCATTTTCCTGCCAAAGCGTATCATGCACAGAGGCGTATAATCATTTTCGAGCTCCAGGCACATCAAATAGCCCAGACGAGAGTGAGTGCGGGTGAAATTGGATTTCCTGGATCATCAAGACGCCTTGTCTAAAAGCACAAGATCATTGCCGCAGGATAGGAGATCCTTTTCCTATCAACTGTGTGCACTTGTGGAGATGTAAAGTGACCAGTGGCTGATGATGGCGACAGCCTCTGGCTAACAAAAGTCACCGGACTTCATCCTCAGGTCATTAATATTGGTCACATGTCTCTTTCAGACTATCCCTCTGACACTTTCAACATTATTACAAAAAGGAGAATGAGAATTGTTTCAATTCCAGCAAGATCCCCAGATATGTCCTTCAACTGATTGAATAAAAAATGGAATCTAGGAGTTTTTTTTTAAATTTACCCTCGAGTCATAAATCTACCGTTTACAGAAGAGGACACTCTGCGCTCTTTTATCCGATACTATATTGACTTGATGAGAAAATAATTGGCGAAAGTCTCTCCTCACTATCCTCAGCCAATTCATTTTTTTCACGCGCAGGTTAATATGCTTAACATAAAATGCATGATCGCGTGTGCGTCCAAAGACTACACGGTACATAAAATACCAATGAAGAACACACGTCAATGACGTTGAAAATTCCATGACTTCAAATATTCTATCTCTTGTCGTTTTGATCGGACTCGATGATTTTCTGATGTTTATTATATGCCTTTGGGAGGAAGAAAGTTTGCCCTCTAACACCATCAGTTTCTCATGTAGTGTCATCTTCATTTAATCTTTATTTTTCTTATTCTGTGAATCGAGATAACGTGACACAATTGGGACTCTCTGACCCGACTCATTTTCTCATTCTTAGAATGAAGAAATTATGAAAGGATTTACCAGGAAATTTAAATAAATAATTAATATATTGAATAATGTGAGAATTATTCACACACCCCTAGTGAAAAAAAAAATCAAACTTTCCTAATTACTCTTGGATCTCTGGAGTTATGTACAAAGTTGGTTTAATAAATCGTTGAAGCATGATTGCGTGCAGGCCGAAACAAATGATTCGAGCAAGGCGTCGTAATTATACCATGCTCATTACGTAACTCGTGATCTTGCATCCTCACGAGACACTGGAGAATACTTGCAGAGGTGTATTCTAGACTGCTTGTAAGTAGTAAGGGTTGCCAGAAGCGTGGGAAGCTAGGCACAAAGGAGATGAGTGAAAGGTGCAAAGACGATCCAATTAGCGAGATGGAGAAAAACGTTTGGAATTTAGAGAACAGAGGCAGGAAATTAGGAGCAAAAAATGAAAGTTTTTGGGTAAAGCCAAAAAAAAAACACACAAAGAGCCGATAGGTCAAGTTGGCACGTATTACCGGGGCGTGTCGGTACACCCAATCACCGGATACTGAGGACGTGATCAGTGTTGACAAGATGGCGCCCGGAAACCAAATGGAGAGGAAACCGGAAATATGACGTTGTTGTGCACGCGCCCACACTCGTACCAACGAATTCTCGGGACTCCCCTTTTTTTTTGTCAGGCTATTCATGAAATTGGGTTTCCAGGAATTACCACCCCTTTCCTCCGATCGATCACCTCATTATCATCCATTGTGCTTATTTATGAGTATCACTGTCATGTTTGGGAAATTAAGTGAAGAAAACTAAATATTGTTGTAACCTATAATTCTGTTGGCACTATTCACTGATTTCTGACGTGATATTAAGGAAGAGGTTAATAGCACATTCAAGAAATGAGTTCAATGATCGTGACAAACACATTGAGTGCCAAAAAATCAAATTTACATGTGTATTAAACAAAAACGAGTAATCATAAAATTTTCAGTGAATTTATGATTTGTCGCACATGTTACATTTTAATTTTCCAATTTTATTAACAATTTTACGTTAAATGCCTCAATAGAATTTTCATGAATTATGAAATAATATTGGGTGAGTCACTGAGCTATTCACGTTAGTCATTCAACGGCTCAAAAGAACACACTCAATAGCAAAGGAATGCTAACTGAAGAGAAAATATGTGAGGTATGCGAGATAGTGAAATACATAAAGCTTTGACGACTTATTACACTGGTAACAGTATTACCTGTAAATCCTTTAATGTTAGCATTGTGACTTGAATTTAAAAATGTGAATTGAGATCAGAGGGATGCCAATTGAGTTATTTACAGTACAAAAAAGCCCAAAGTTCTATTATTGGTGACAAATAGACAGTAGCATGACACTCTGGTCTATCAATAGAATTAAAACGTTGGAGCACTTGAGTTCAGTAACGTGGCATTAGGTCGTGTTTCTCACGTTCCTCGGATGAATCACGAGAGCATTGGGATAGCCGCTAGGGCTATCCAACGTGTGGTTATCCCGAATGCCTTCCACGTACAAGAAAGACTGCACATGGTACCTCAAAAGCAAGTGGAAAAGAGAAGCAAACACACGAGTCAGTGAAAAGTAGTGGCAATCTCAGGGATTTTTGGCCAGAGATTCGTTGAATCACCTTGCTAAATGCAGTTGCATAATTTTAGGTGGGACGATGAGAGTGTAGTCGTGAAATTCTGGTTACGGGACATGGACTATTTAGGTGCGGCATCCAAGTGCCTAACGAAATGTTGTTAGAGTGAAATTGAAAATTTCATCCATTACTTCATCATCATCATCATGAAGCGCCTGAGCAATGGATTAATTCTATATAAATGAGTGTTATGACGTGTGTATATAGAAATTGTTGCGGTATGTTGGACTTTCATGTTAACAGGAGTTTGTGGAGCCAACGCATCCAGCCGCAATGCAACCCAAACGATGCCACTTTAGTACGTATGATTCAGAGACCCGGTGTATTCCTGGCAGTGCGTGACGTATTAATAATGCAATTTACGATGCCAAGATGCTATTTTCAGTGGCCAGAGGAATTCAATGGTTGTAGTAGTAAATGTTGTTGGATTCTCCAGAGGAATCCCACTTACTTTCATCCAACTAGATGTTGTCTACATTGTTGATTCTCCAAGTACGAGACAACAATGCACATACCCTGATGTATTTCATGATTTTTACTATTATTCTGCATTTGCATGCTATATTGGATATAATAAATAATAAAATAAAAATATTAGTGTTTTTTTTAGGAAAAAAAAGAAGAAGAGGGTAATTCAGACAGTTGGATATTCTCAACGTATTCGTGGCGCCATGGTTAGTTATTCTGTCTTGCATACTCATCTCTTCTCTGCACAGAGATTTCACAAAAGAGAGGAAGAGAGAGAGTGGAGGACAAAGTGAATGAAGTATCTTGGTGGATTGTTGGAATTAATAGGGGTATTGCAAGTGATGGAGGATCTTTCATGAAACATGCTGGCCACAATGTCAACCATGCTACATGCACAATCCCCTTTAAAACACCAAGGAGAATTACTGCTCAGACGTGATAATCGCTTCTAAGACGATATTTCTCGAGTAATCAGTACAAAGTGCAGGCATTAAAGTTACGCTATTTTTCTTGTGATTTTTATTTTTTAGATATGAGGATTCAGGAGGGAGGATCCAGTGCTCAGTGATGGCAGAGATGATATTTATTCAAGAACACGCGAAAGCTCACTTAACACCTGCATAAACCGACGACAGCTCACTATGAGAAGCGTTATGTACACCTGAGGGAGTAACTCCATCATTATGTGCAGTAATGCAGTGAATTGCAATTTATCACAAACGGGAATTCCACTTTTATATTAATTAAATGATTATTTTATTTCTATGGATTTTAAAATGATGCATCAAGAGAGGAACAATGAGAGTCAAAAAAAGAAGATGAAAAATATTCTTTGAAGCCAGAGACAAGGCATATAACTCGTAGAAAATATACGGATGTGCAAGAGGGAACGAATGAATAAGAATACAATGGAAGTAGTACACAGCTGGCACATGCTGTCCATGGCCTCTAGTCCTGCCTCACGTGTGCCGCAGTCCTCCATGAATATTTAGTCTTTGGTAGACTTCTCTTGTTCAACAATAAAGCACCGGCTCTACGAATCATCGATGAATATTGAGGAATTCCATGTGGAGAGACATTTAAAAATTAATGACACTATTCAAAAAATCATCTCCAGAATTATCAGATAGACAGGAATAGCTGCAGAATGATGGAAAATATTTAATCTTATCTTAAACATTCCTCAACGCAAGATAAATTATTTCGGTAGGGTAATTAAAGTTAATTGGTGGGTTAAATCGAGCGCAATTTCAGATAGCATCTCAACCCAGTGAATTTCAGAATTCTCAATGAAAAAAAAAATAAAAAGGATAAATAAAAATATCCGGCCTCACACCGAGAAAGAATAATCTCCGATCGTCAGTGTCTCCCCTTATTGTGAGAGAACAAAAACGAAAATGACTCTCCCGGGACATCCCGCCTAGTTTTCATTCCCCGTCGGTTTTTTCATTTTCTCCCCTGTCAATTCCGTCAGAAATGTAATCGAACCACACAAGTGATACAATCGATTCTAACCGCCGTAAACAATCTCTACTTCCATTTCCCCTCGGTTAAACTACTGTAATGCACGAACATGTGCGACGCTTAACTCCGGTACTGCCACGTGTCCTTTGGGGATGAAATTAGTGGGGTGGAATAGAGCTCTTTTCACAGTTTAATTCCATACCAACTTGCCCATGTGGGCACATCCAATTTATTCAGTCAACCAGATGGAAATTGCTGTCGATAGGTTTGATTCATTGTCACAATAGAATAAATGAGAGTTTATTAAATGCAATCCGAAGCATCGCGATGAGCTGAAATCCATTTATTAATCCATAATATGCTGCACCAATATTTTCATAGGTGACACGTGCAACGGATCCTTTGTACTAACCACATTATACAGGATTTACTTATCTCAATGTTTATCCTGAATTTTTTCCCCTCTCTGAAACTTTACGATAAACACCATTGCAATTTTCTTTTTCATCCAGAGTAGCCATATGTACGAAGCAAACATCATAAATCCTCATGAGAAGAATAACACCCGGCCCGGCACTTTTAGTGTAATACAATCGCGTGAGGGTGAGCATATAAAAACCGAACAGAAGCTGAATCGTTATTTCTTATTGTGCGAATAAAAGGTGTATGTACCTTCGACTGCATTGAGTTTAATGAAATTCATGACCCTCAACCCAATTGAGGATAAATGTATAACAATGGTAGTAAATCATATGTTTAAGTAGAATTTATCCTAAAATGGAAATGATTTTTATCGATACCTGGGAAGGAGGAAGATTAATAATTCGATTTCTTTGAATATTCGAGAGAAATAATGATTCTCATCGTGACGGATTGATCCTATCAACAATTGGACAGATGTCGGGCATCTGACGAGAAAATTACTGGTCTTTAGTAATCCCATCAGGTGATTGTGAAACACATGGTGACAAGGAAGAATCTTTGAGACTGTAAAATTGCTGTTCTCCCGAAATTTACGACAGGTAGAAGGTTCTTCACAACGTGGGGGGCTCCTATGAATATCTCAAGCCCTAGGCTTCTGGTTTCAACGATTCTATCCTTTTTTTTTTCTGTCGCCTCTTTCTGAACAATGAAACTATCCCATGATGCTCACAGCATGTTTTCCCCGAAATTCTGGAGATGCGAAAGATTTTTGAGAGGAAAATATGTCTCTTTACACAATATTGTTGAGTATATTTACATGAAAAGAGATGCAGTATTGATCGGCTTCAAATTTCAAAAATTAAATCGAGAGACCACCCCGTTACTCTCTCCATTGCTTTCATGTCACCATGTGAATCAGCCATCTGTTGCACCAGACCTGAACATAATAATAATACTGAATTAAAAAGGAAAAAAAAAAATCTTGAAATCGTAATTTGAGACGAGCTGGAGAATTTTACTAGTCTTGTATTACTTGATGCAGATTTTTTTATCCTCAAATACCTCAGCTCAATTTTGTAACCATACGGACTTGGAAGAACCAATAACAAATGTATTTCAACGAGTGGATCCTTGAACACGAACGGACTGTCATTGAAGTTCTATCCATGCCCAAGACCCGTAGTAAATACGAGCATTCCACAGTGACCATAAAAAGAAGGTAATGGCGCGGGAAACTCGACAAGATTTTCTAAGTACATCATCGTGACAACTTGGGATCTTTTACCCCACCTCTAGACATCAAACTTTATTCTATTTATAGTGTTCATTAAAAATAAATTCAAAGTTAGTTTAAAAAAAAAAAAGAAAAATCTTCATTTCTATTTCCATTGAGAAGTAAAAGAGAAAATAATTCTTCACCACTGACAATTTGTTTGTAGATGCACTTTTAAGTGAATTCCAGAATTCAATATACGAAAACTGGTTCCCTAAAAATATCCAGGCACGATTGCATTAGACTTTAAAATTTGTTCTTCTCTAACCTTAGAAAAAAAAATCGTACGAAGAAAAGAACGAAAGAAACTGCAAACTAGTTTCTTTGCTTGCGAGCATCGTGTGTGTATTTTGAAATTTAAATTGTCCTACCGACAGTGTATTCTCAGGATAAAAGAAAGGCACGAGACTCTCGTGTCTTCTTATCGTACCTTTAATCATCGAAATTTTCCCCTAATAATCCAGAAGCATTAATCCGACAGAAATAACTAGAACTTAACTTTACAGTAACACGCAGAGAACCATTAATGTGCAAATTATTCGCAATTGAACATTCCTTTCGTATAATTATAATTCCACCACTTGAATACACTGTAATAAAGACTATGAATATTGTAATATGATGAGTTGAAGGACCCTCATGGATGACCTGAGGCATACAATGTATGTGCTAATCGAAAAATAAATTATTACGATTATCAAGATTGGAACGAGGGGGAGGAGAAGGAAGAAAAAAAAAAGCCTCGAAATTCAATCAAGATACTGTGCTCTACCATTTTCGACTTTTCAAGTACACATTCTGACTCATGATACTTCCGCTATCCAAGATGTCTTTCTCAAGAGTATTTATCATGGAAGGCCTCTCTTTCAAGGGTTCTCAAAATTCATGGAGTTTAGAAGACAGTGCAGGATGCTCTTCCTCAGCTTGTGTGTAAAATCCATGTATTGGTGCACAGTCGATCGGCTTTTGGTCAATTCTTCTTTTCTTTCTATTCAACATCCTCCCAGTAACTTGTGCCACGCTTCTTTCTTTCCCCATGGTTCTTCACGGCCTCGGCCGTCCTTGCCCTGTGGTTGGGTGAGATGATTCCCTGTGTGTGCGCACTCACGTCCGTTACCAAGTACTAACAGGCTCGAAAACATTCGCAGTCCAACAAGAAAATACGCTGAAGGGGAATTAGAAAGGCACACTCGCGTGTGTATTATTTCGTCTATAGCGTGCGTAGGAAGGAAAGTTACTTCAATTTCTCCCCTCCATAATCCCCTTTTTTTTCAAATCCTTTTATTCTCATTCTCATTGAATCAAGTTTGCTCCTATTTCCTTTCAGTTGTCATTGATTTGGGAAAATCAATATGGGCCGTTGAGATTATGATGAAAAAAACGAAATTGGTAAGCTGGCAACGTTGGATCCTTCTCGATGCACACGGACCATTCGACGTTTCCTCGAACTTATAAAAATGTCCCGGCTAAAAAAGAATACCGACGAAGGAAGTAGCACTTCGTTAGTAACACGAGGAGGGACAGAGGAGAGGTAAACACCTTCCTTTATCCAATAGGTGTCTACACTTGAATTACGTTTTGCCATTCTAGAAACTCTTCGTGCCCTTTACATCACTGTCTTTCTTTCTTCCTATGTGACTATAGGCATTGGTCACTTGGGTTAGGTACTTCCTTTCGCCTGTGCAGCACATGAGACGATGCCGACACCATCACACAAAAGTTTTAGTGGAATGAAAACAACGAGAGATGAATAGTGCATTCAGTTAGTTGTCGTTTGGCCTGTCGGGATCCTATTAAGTTCATTATTGCGCGTCACCAATAAATGCTCAACCTTCTATCTACCCAGCTTTTTAGTTCGTTGTTTCTTTCATCCGGTCGTTTATTGCTTATGTGCGTGAGCAACAGTTACCCGAGGCCTTTTGTTCTTCACCAGCCCTATAAAACTTTCGTCCAACTAGCTCAATGTGCAAGCCACAACACAGGCATATTTATGATGATTTTCTTCATACAGTTCCATTGAGCTCCAATTCCTTCCTATTATTTCATTAAATTTTAAAACAGATTGTCAGTTCATTTTTTTCTTCTATATATTTAATATAATTTCATGTGAACTAGGACAAAGGAAGTAGGTAGAAAAAAAAAAGAGGCAAAGATACTTACATCCTGATTTGTGTTGTCTGTCTTATCTCCAAACCTCAAGAGTCACGAAGGTGAACGGGTTTGAAAACTTTAATTGCTGGAGTCCGTTGGTGCCTCAATGGAAATGCCTCTTCTGTATGTTGACGCTATTCTCTTTCTCCCAGTGATTATTTCACAAATTTCGTTGATCTTCTTTCTTCCCAACAGATTTCATACTGAATCACATTTTCATGAAACCGTTGAAAATAGCGCAAACTTGTCGGTGTTAACGGAGCACTTAGTGGATGATTGAGAGAGACAGTTATCTCGGAATGGTTGGCTCGTCGTTTAGACGGATTTAGATAAATCGGTTTAGATGTTTCTGGCACTCAACATAAGGACTGCCGGTCATTTCAACTAGTTTCTTTTCGGCTCTGGTGAGTACGTAGATGAAATGCACTCGAGCGATCTCGATTACATCGATTATTTTACGATGATGAATATTATAATTCCAGCAGTAGGAAAGAAAAAAATAAGTGCACGAGCCTCTTGTACAAGAGAATATTTATTGCCTCAAATTTTTCAACGTTCCAACCAACTGAATTTTATTGAAATATAAATACGAGATAGTGCATCAATTTTCCACTTCATCGCATCTCTTTTGTATTCTCTTCATGAAATAAATATAAGTTGGGATAAGATCGATAAGGTGTTTTTAGTTTAATAGATGAAGAATGATAAATACTAGTTTCATTCTTACGAATTACTTCTTTTTTTTTTCTCAATTTCTCTTAAATCAAGATAATCGCTTATCCTTATCGAGATTACCTGATTTCACTCGGCATCATGTGTCACTAGCCAAGTATTCTCGCTCAAAAAATCCATTCACTGTCAATATAATATATAATTACGTTGACAAGGGACCCTTACCTTGTACTGCACACGTATTTCGTCCATTACATCCTCTCTCACTCTTGTTTCCTAAAATCAATGAAGAAATTAAGAATTCACATTGAATAATAACTTTACTCAGATGATCCTGAAATTCTCATTATTTTACTCACCTCAATTATATTCTTCTGGCAGAAGAAAGAGTCAAAATGTCTCTTCCGTACGTTGATTAATTTTCATTTCTCTTCCGTTTTTCTATTCCCATTTCAATGCATCCACCGATCTTCATTGTGTCCCACAAACAATTAGTCGAATTAGTATCTCACTCTTTTCTATGTACGTGAGTGCTTCGTGTTATTCCCCGCACAATACTCATACTAATGCACATACATATACATCAAAGAGAATAAAAAAATTCAGTGAAAAAGAAAGAAGAACGGTTTTGTGTACACGAGCATTATGTTGTTCGGTTCACTCGATCCTCGGCACTCTCCGTGGGCCTTCGTGGCTCATGGCGGACGAATACTCGGGAACGGGGGAAGCGAGCCCCACCACTACTCTCCAGCAACTGTTGGGCTCCCCGCTTTGCAGTAGAGAAAACACGGAGTGGGGATAGTGGAGAAGCAGTACTGCCAGCGTTCAATTGTTTCTGAACTGTCGGAGGGAGTGGTCGACGTGTGTCACCGCTCGCGTGAACGCGTGTTTTTTTTCCGCAGTATCGAATTTATTTAATTAAAAGAACGAAATAATGCTGAAGATATCAAGTGCCCGTCGTTGACGACGGTGAACTGAAATTCCCGTTGACAGTTGAAGCTAAAAGTTTGAAAATTCTCTCGGTTTCTTTGAAATAAAATTTCGGAGGATAATAACGAGATAATGTTTACGGAGGATTTCTGGTTGACAGTGACAGTGTTTAATTTGCGTTGAATATTCATGAAAGATTATTGTTGAATTAAATTAATTAAAACTTGTGTTTATTCGGTGGTGAATGATTTTTGACCGGTAGAAGCGGTTAGCTTCACTTATTATTATCTTCTTTTTTTTTTTGTCTCTTATTCTTGTTTATTCCGTGGAACAATCTTACGGCACTGTGAGCCGTTTGAGTTTCCCCTCGTTTGTGTGTGACAACCGTAACTCTATTTGGGATTATTATCTTTCTCCTTTATTCTGTCACATAAATATATATATATATATACATGTATATATATTTATGTTGTTTTGAATAAATTGCGGAATAAGGAGAAGACAAAATCATGACGGCAGTTGGACTGTTTGAGACCACCAGCATCCCGGGGCATCTCGCTCCCACGCCAGAAAGACTTGAGCGGCTTCTTTCAAAACAGACCCTGGAGGAGCTCTATGAGGTGGAGGAGCAACCTTTCGCACGGTGAGTTTTGTTACTCTGATTTATTACGGCCATGTACGAATTGTACGGTCTTAAAAAAATTATTTCCATCTTTATATTAAATATATTATATTTTTTTTCATAAAAGTCTCTCGTAAATTCCGGGAATTCAATGCAATTTGCGATTGGAGAATCTTGAACTGAGAGTCTCTGTTTAATTTTCAATTAATGAAAATAAAATTGGGCCGTTAAAAAGGACATAATTAAACCGTAGAATTGAGTTTGGACACTCCTTCTGGCAAAAGGCGTGTAAACCAGTATAGTAGTATTCGGGGACTCGGTCATCAGGCGGGTTCTCTCAAGAAAGAAAGTGCCTTCACTGAGGATATCGAGGTCGAGTCGTTTTCAGTGTATATGGACAGTACATTGGCTGCTCCTTTACGACCTCGACTCTGGTTTTCGGCTCTTCATTTTAATTTTCTTCTTTAACCTTTATTTATTTCCTTTTGGGTTGATGAAGAAAATAATGACAAATGGAGGAGGTGCAGCGGAACAATCAGAATTTCTTCCTCAATGAAGCTGAATTTTTTTAAAATTATTCAAAAAATTCCGGCCTCTCCATTCATTCTCCAATTTCAAATACGTTCATCATAAAATTATTCAATATTCCTTTCTTTTATGGGGTTTCTAGTGGAACTTCTTCACCATTAACCATTCCAAGCTCTTTGTTCGTTCACTCGGAAAAAAGGGGAAAGAGAGAGAGAGAAAAAATCAACGAGAGAAGAAACATTGAATCGCATTATCTCAAACACCTGTTAAAGTTAAAATTACTTTGGTGAGAAGGCAGGTGTAGACCTTTCATTCGTTTCCATTCCCTTCTCTCTAAGTTTTGTTTAAAAACATATTAATTGTCATGAAATAAGGAGCAATTTTATAAACAAAAATTCATAATTTATGGAGCAGAAGTAATTAAGATAATCCAGGGTAAATCGAAGATCAAGAAACCTGTTGTTCTCAATCTGGCCTCTCACATTTTCATTCTATTTTATATAAAAAAAAAAAAACGTCGGGTCAACTGCTTGCGACCTGAGGTAACAGATTCGTATCGATTCGTTTATTCAACAATCGTGATCCATTGCCCGAGAATTCAAATGCCTCGTGACTCTATTCTTTTTTATATTTTTATTCGAGTTTAATTTTTCTATTCACACTGAAGTAGAGGAAAACTGGGCAAATATTATGGCTACATTGGCCTCACCAGTGTCATTTTTTAATGTAAATAAACGCATGAGACTGTGAGTTCTATTGATCGATTCAAGTTGTACATGTGAATATATACGAGGGATTCCACTGCACAAAGAATATGACTGTTTCCTCCTTTTTTTTTTCTCTACATTATTGCATTGAAAAAAAAAATTAATATATTAAAATTGCAGAGAATTTATACAGATGTAAATTCAATTGATAATTCTTCAATCATTTGAATTTATTACTTCATTTTAATGAGAAACAATGAGACTGTAAATGATATCTCTGAAAACAAATTTTTTATCTTTATTTCTTTCATACTGTTGCCAAGCGATATACTATCTTGAGAGATATACGACGGGAAAGTGATAGGAATGTAGTGAGTATAAACTTGCACAGAGAGGTGCCGTTGCACACTGAGGGTTCTCCCTCTTATTTTATTTTTTTTTTTTTTTCATTGCCCCGTTGTTGATTTGACGAGGGGACGAAAAAGGTATAAACTATGGGGGGTGCTTTGAGAAAAAAAAAAAGAGACTAGAGAAGGTGAAAAATAAAGAGAGTGCATTTTAAGACTGAGTCCTTTATTTTTTCCATGAAAAATGACAGACTGTGTCGTGAATATTTAGCTTTGATGCTTTTGGGACTTTGAAGATTAATGAATAATTCAATGGCACAGAGGCAAAACCATGGGACATCTATACAAAAACAATTAATAGACATAATCCACACGTTTTAATGAGGAGAGAAACGTATACTTTGGTGCGGTGTTCGGAAATAGCTTTTTGGCCGGGCAAAGTATTCGGGTATCGCACGGTATGCACTTGCAACGTGATATTTATACCCATTATAAAGTATCCCCGACCTACACGACTCGATCACGGAGACTACGAGAAAGGGGGAAAAATAAGAGGTATTTCCTTGCTAAAGTTGAGGGGGAATTATATTATTGTGCTTGTGGCACAATTAGTTTTCATGGTGACACGTGGAAAATGGCCTCTCCAACTTATGGAGCACAATGGCCCCGATTGAATTTACTAAAATCGGGTCATTGACCCTGAAAAAAAAAAAAATAAAGGATTCCTCATATGAGTCTCCATGAATTCATTGTTGTAGCATGAAAAATCATAAAATTTATATCCCACTGATATTTAGACTCGTGCACCCACGCAAATTTGTTGTGCCCGGGCCTTTTAGGAAATGAGCTCGTCGTGTCTCTTGGTTTGGATGTTTGCATGTGCCAGGACCGTTAGTTATTTGAATTTTTTTGTCGAGGCTCCGTGTATTTCTTAATTTCCATTGATGATTCCGTTGTACCGGAAATCATAAATACTCATTCTCCTGAATTAATATAATTTACAGAGTATGCGAAAAAAATTTAGAATCCTTTCTTTTTTTTTAAATATAAAGATTGGAAATTTTCGACCGAAATCATTTGCTGGGAATTGGAATAACATTTACGGCTGAATGAGAACAGTATAGTTGTATGGCATTGTAATTGCTGTACTCTCTATTACCTATTAGTGAAGTACTGTTACGTGGCGCGACGAAACCATTCGTTTCGTAGCATTTAAATTTAAACTGGCAAACACCGCCAACACAAATGCTATTGTCAGTACATTTTAAATCCTTGATAGAAGCTACTCGTTTGTTCTCTCCTATCAGCTAATCTCTGGCTACAGTGTAAAACAACGTATTTTTTTTTTTCATTTATTTTACGGTTTTATTGCTCTTTCTTTGCGTTCAATGTTCTCAGCCTTGAGAGCCTTTTCTTTTCTTCCTTCCGCTTGTGGATATTGATGCATGAATGAATTAATGTATGCTAGTTATGCAATTTCAATGAAGGATGATGAGATGAGGGCAAAATTGAGCACTGAGTGCGACGAGAAGGAAACTAATCTATTGCCATCTGTAAAATAACGGTAAAGACCCGAGGGACAATTAGTGGAATCGTTTCGTCTCGTGTATATAAAATCTTTGTTGTGTTTCATTGCTCAAGGCAGAAGAAAGAGAGAAAATAAAGAGAAAAGTAAAGCAACAGAAAAATCAACTGGTGGGTGACCTCCACGCGGATGCCGTGATGGCGCTAACGAGGATAAAAACCTGCACCATAATCCAAACAGTCTTCTGACCTTATCTTCATTAAAATTTCCACGACAAATTGATTAATTAATACAGTTATTTGGGCTTCTTTTATTTTTCACGTTGATTTAATTGAATTCCTTCATTTTTTTTATTTTTGCTTCATGATTTTTTGGGGACTAGGCAGCTGCTCTCCAAGAAATTCATCAACAGCTGTTGAGCCATTTCCGTTCACTGCAATATTTGCCCCTGCAGATTCTTGTGCTTGTTCAGTCTCAAACAGAGAACAGGCTTCTCTTTTCTCCTGTCTCAAACAACACGGATACGCTTCTTCGCTCTTGTTAGAATAACAATGCTCTACTTCACGAGTAATACGATGAAATTCAATGAAACAGGATTCCTGTAAAATTCACCTCTATTCACTTATATTTATCCTTTTTTTTTCTTTTTTTTCATTCTTGAGTGTGAATTCCTCGTATAAATATTTATTTATGAAATGAGATTCATTTGTCAATTCATTCATGATACTCAGTTTTGAGCGATGATAAAAATTTGTGGTTAATAACAGTGAAGTCGAGTCTTCCGGGATAAACTGTAGAATCATGGTGTATGTTTGCATTTTATGCTCCTCCCATAGCAACATCGTGAATATAAATTTCTCCTCATTTTTATTTGCATCGGATATTGAAGGGAAAAATAAAAGTATAACGCTTGGACTTTTAGTGTCTCTACATTCCTCTTCAATTAATGAAAAAAAAAAAAAAAATGGCCAATCGAAAACAACAGTTAAGATTAAAGGACGGAAGTAAAAGATATCCAACTAGATCAATTTGAGATCAGGGAGTGATCTATGGGTCACGATCCTAAGTAAGGACCTTTGGCCTTCTCTGTTTCATTGAACACGAAGTAGAATGGAATTTATTACGCGTTACGCCCTCGTTTCTAAGTCCATGGGAAAACATTATTTTATCAGGATAATGTCATGATTATTCTTTTATCCCTCAATCAGCAATTAATATTATTTTATTTCTGCATAAATGTGTAATTTAATGATAATTAAATGGTATGCACGTTATTTTTTTTGTGTCGCTCTGAAAATCAAACTTTTGCCATACAAAATTATTAAATACACGTTTGGAAATAATCAAGATAGAAGTAGAGTCGTCATCCGCCAACACGCATACTCTTCAGCAAGCCCTCTCCATAAAACTCAAAAGTATTCAAACATTCCACGTCTCAGCGGCGTCCGTCTTTCCTCCTTTTCTCTTTGCCTCGTCGTGCATTCTCATTTTTCTCCTCCACTCAAGTGGGCTCCGTCATTCATAACTGAAGAGTCTCCTGCATATATATCTGTGCCTATATTTGTTGTACCAAAATGTGCACATCGAGTACAGGAAAATACTTAAAATGTGTTGTGGCTTTTTTTTATTTTTTTATTTTCACTGGAGGAAGGGGACACGGCATATTTGTACTGTTGTCGGATTTTATTCTGTTCACGAAGCGTTTACGTTTTGGGACCATGCGTTTCCGCATTGGTTGATCCACGGGTTTTTGACCAAGGGTCTTCAACAAACTTTGATGCCTATCTGAGGCAAATGACCAGGAGTAACGGTTTAATTATTTTTTTTTCGTGGCTATTTTCATCGCTCTAGAAAATGCAATTGCTCTATTAATATTACTATTTCCTGTTCAATAATTTATTTAATATTTTATTAGGTTTTTTGAGGTGATTTTCACTTCCTCTGTCTTGGAATTATCTTCTCGTATTTGCGCGTCTTGTTTACACCGGATGCCATCATTTCACGTGCGTCTAATATTGTTTAAATGGGGAACTGAGTGTTGAGGGATTTTATCATTTTTGAAGACGGTTTTGGAGTATTTCGAGAGTATTGATAATTGTTTATGGGAAATATTCAATGAGGCCCTTAATTCATTATGGCACTTGCAACCCTGAATATACTGATCCCCTCTCTCTTTCACATCGTTTCCGTTCGGTTAACCGTAAATTAAAAACGAACGATGGTAACAAGCGTAATGGCGAAGTTGCGCAGACGATGGGTGAAGGTCGGACAAGTTGCGCAGATCTACTTGCTCGTGTATAATCAAAGGGACAGTTCCTGTGCTCTGAATCTGAGGGTCACATGCTCGGTACCATTGGAAATAATGGAGTTAGCTTATTTTTGATGGTTCCATTGAAAAGCTGAGGCAATTTTAGATAAGAATCAAGTGCCAAAAGTTATTTTTTTTAATTTTGAAAAAAATCGATTTTTTCGAAAATTCTTGAAGGGGTACCCCTTTCCAAAATTTCAAATTTTTTGAAAAAATCAGTTTTTTGGGAATATCTCGGGTTCTATTGGTCGTAGCTCAAAAATTCCGATTCGAGGTGAAAGGTGAGCTCATTTGCAATGAATTCATGTAGTTTTAAAATTAAAAATACGATTTTTTAAAATACTTACCGTGTGTTTTATGAAAATCAGTTTTTGAACCCGAGATATCGCCGAAAATCCAAGGTAAACCCCTTCAAATGTGAGTGAAAAAATCGAATTTTTAAAAAACTCGAAAAAATTAATTTCGACCCATGTTTTCCGCCTAAAATTTCCTCAGCTTTCCAATGGAATCATCAGAAAAATTCCATCTCCAATATTTCTCATGATTCTCATGCTATACCAGTATTCACAAGTGAATGGAGGTAAAACCGCCAAGGTCATTCACCAATATTACACAATTTATTTTAATAATTCAGCGTTAGATGTCTTTCTATAACTGTTCAGTGTTTTTCTCCGTCCATGTAATTGCTTCTATGAGAATGACTCTTTGTGACGTCTCTATGAGGAAGTCGTTACTATTCGTTTCGCCCTCTCTCTCTTCGAGTGTAAAATCTCGAAGCGAGATCAGTTCAACACCAGTGGCGACCTACTTGTATGCTAGCGAGAACGAGCACGAAAGAAAGGCGCCTCTCTTGCCTTTTTTATTTCCCCTGAAATTCATTTTTCAATGGACGAAAGAATAATGATATGCCGACATAATCAATATGACTCGTTGCACTTGATTAAGTATAATTATCAGTGATATGAAGTCACCGGAAAGATTCCGATGCGCATCAATAGTCGCCAGGATATTTTCTCTCTCATTCAATGCTGCAGGAGAGTTCATCGAGGTCAAAATCACACGGTTGTGAATCGAAATAAAGTAACGCGATTGGTTCTACGTGTCGGCTCATTATCTGATAATCTTCCCCTTCATTTCTCTTACGTTTCTTTCCTTTTTCACCTCCTCATTCTTCCCCCTTTTTTTTGCCTCTTTATGCACTCAATATTGGCTGCGGAAATGTGCAATCGGGCTGCGCATGAATTCCGCATGACTGATGAAAAACGTGTTATGAATTCTATTACGAGTAGTATCACCATCGTGTCCCACGGATAAACGCTCTGTGACTCTTCAACTGCTTGGTTAACTTAACCAACGCAATTCCGTCATATTAATGACCTCAATGCGTACTCAACTTTTCACGTTAAACCAATACCCACGCGCATTTGTACTCAACTGATTTTTTTTTATTCTTCCGCTTTATAAAAATAATTAATAATTCCTTAAATTCATTAATTTATTTACTCATTCTTTTCCGGTGCCTCTGGTCTCATGGCAACAGAACTCGTCAGCGGTTAACTCACGATTTTCACGTTGCACGCACATTCCTCGATACACTGTGTGTGTGTGTGTGTGTGTGCAGCCCTCTGTCATGTTTACGTACACGCCAACTTCTTAACAGCACGAAGACTCTAATTTTCAACATATTCATTTAAAATACTGTCACTATTTTTATCCTCAAAAAAAAAATCAATTCTCCACGAATTAAGTGCAGAGCCATTTACAACTAGTTTCCTCCGACCACTTAAACCTAAGCCACTTAACTTTTATCTAAACTCCATAGGAAGGAGAATGAAAAAAATATCGAGAAATATTCTCTCAGTGTAATTTTGACTTGTTAAATTTACTTCCTCGAGTCATTCTCTTTTGTACGTGATTGTGCAATTCTGATCATGATTTTACAGGCAAGAGATCGAGTTATCTCGTAATAATCTTTGAAAGAGGATCGTCCTTATGAAAGAGAGGTCCTTTTACTAGTTTAACTTGCCGGAAATAAACTCGCTACAATTGCATTGCAATACGTGCAACAATTTTATATTAAATTTAATGTTGCAACATAAGTAAGTAGTAACTAAGTGACAATATGCAATTTTATTGTGAATTTATGGATATTCCGGATGAATGTGAAGATACAAAAAAAAAATGTATTTTTTTTTCATCTCTATTGAGCTAACGATAATAGTTTTCTAACCAACAAAAGAATATACTTGCATTGTTTCCCACGAAAGCTGTTCAGGTTGTAATAGTGGTGTGTACCTTCCTCGTTCAACCTAACCCTGAACAAGTTTATACACCCAAGCATTTGCTTTTCTTTTTCTATGCTTGTACAGTTGAGTACAAGCAATCTAAACGATTTTCATGTCGAACAAAACGCTGGGAATTTTAAATGTCTTTTATCGTAAATTATTAAATTTATTCAAACTTCTTAAATGCTCTAATTTTATTTTTTACACAATTTTATCAGTCCTCAATGGTCTGTGGATCTGTATAGGTTCGTTTATCATGCGTAGGCACGGGCATGTACTGTTAGACCAAGTATAACACCTCAGACGCAATAAAACGCTTCAACGGACGCTGGAATTATTTCCTGGTTATGACTTGTGGACCGTTTGTCTCGGATCTTTTAATATCAGAGAATGTAGAACTCGAGTTTTAGTTACAATTTAACTAAACATTTGTATGATTTTTATAGGCAATTGTGTGGGTGAAAATTTAATGACTCCGTTGACCCATTCAGTGGAATTATTAACTTGATTATTCACTTTTTCTCATTATCAGTTGAATTAAACGTGAAATTTTGTTATTGAAACACGTGATGTCTTATTTGGATGAATTTATTTTTTTCAATCATCAGATAATTTATTTAATGATACAAATTGTAATTTGTTCTGGACAATTTTGTGTCCAAATTCGTATTTTTTTTTTTCTTTCATTTATTATTAATTCTCTCGAGACAGAAAATTTTACCACGGTATTTATATGCACGTCTCTTTCAACTGTACTTAAAAATTATCCTCCCAATGAAAAACACACGGGCTCTTTTTTTATAACCAAGGGATCACCGTGAAAAAAAAAAAAAAAAATGATACAGACACGCCTACTCAGAGTGATGGGCAAGTTACACACTGGTTAAAATGAAACGGTGAAAGCGAAATCACCGAAAAAATTCATCGTGTGGAAAAAAATGCGGAAAATTGGGTATAAGCCATGTGCAATGCGGAAGAAAGCTACTTTCATTATAACTAGAGGGAGAATTAAATATTTCATTATATTTTTTTTTAATATCATGGCTTTTTTTTTCATTTATTTCCAAACAGTAGACGAAACGAATTGCAGAGCAATACAAAAGCCCTGAGACATTATCAACGGTCTCTGTATGCCGAGGCGTGTCTTTCACTGTTTGTAACTATCATTCAGTCTACATACAACCATACGTCATCCAACATTAAATGTTTGTGCGTTGGCGAATGTTTTTTCTCTCATGCAACGAAAAACCGTTCAGTTTGCTATTTTTTTTAATTTCCACTTCCTCGGACTGTGTTCCGGTTTGTCCTCGGAATCAAAGTCTTGTCCTCGATATGAGGTTTTTCCATCAAATTCATCGCAGAAAGCGTAAATTAACGAGGTCAAATGATGATGGAAATAATTTAATCCGACGTTTATTTTAAAAATTCTTTAATTCCAATAATCCCGTACTTTCTACGATTTTACGTGTCACAAATTAATAATCTCTTGCATAATAAAGAGAGAAAAATAACAATAAAAATATAAATTACATAATTAAATTGTGTGTGTGATCAAGGCCTGAATTGTGTGTTGAAGCGCCACGTGGGCGCACTCATTTCTGAATAATGAATTAATTTTTAAAAAAAGAGACATTCACATGTGTTAATACAGAGACAAGAAAAATTATCGATATATTGCTTTGTTGTGAGGGAATTTCAACAGGTATATCGAGACAGTATTGATTCTTTGAGAGTGTGGGTAAGTCGTGGGCGTTAATTGGGACTCAAACTTGCAGCGAATCATGACGAGATAAGAGGAAAAAATGAATAAACAAGTTAATGTAAAAAAAATTGTGGAAAATGTAGGTAGCAAGACTGAGATTATTTACGTAGGTGTCAGGTTGAATTCACAGGTTGGAGTCAAAATGCATTTTAATTGCGTGGGTATATCATGACGGCATATATTTCAATTAATTCGTTCGCTGAGTTTATCATAATTTACATTGATGCTTAAATTTTTGACTTCAATGCAGATTCCACCGGGGAATTTTCTCGCATTATGAACAAATTTAATAAACTTTCCTCTCAATGAAGATCTATCCACTTTAGCTTCTCCGAAGCTCCAGAAACCTAGATTCCTGCATTTCAACATTGGGAAGACATACATTCGAGGAAAATTGTTAACTCGGTTAAAAAGTGAAGGCTTTAAAACCAGTTAACTTTAGCAAATCAAAGTACGTTCCACTGGTGAGGAAAAAAAAAGGATTAGACCCTCTGTGTGTGTGTGTGGATTAGCAGTTTTGATCATGCGAAAACTTAACCAGATAAACCTGGCTGTGTATACCCTTAAGAGCAGAAAATTGTGCATTCACATGAAATTCTCTTCACCTTTCACTATTCTTGCCATTTCGGTGCAGACTCGTCTCGATTTCATTCCAGCAATGTTCATTTTTTTTTTTCATCTTCTTATTTCTCTTTTCCCCTTTTTTCCATTCCATTTGTTGGGAAGAAATGAATTCTTGCTTCTAATCAAAGTCGAGATTAACTCGGTCGAATTAAACAGTTAATTGTAGTTGGTAATCTCCCTTGTCCTTGGAGCATGTGAGGAGTGAGGGTAAATGTAACAGCTGGCACACGCCGTCACGGATGAATTAAGAAAAAAAAAAAACAAGCCGGATGTGTATGTACTATCATACGTTATTACGTTGATGCAAGACAGTACTGTTTATTTTCGTATTCATATCCTGTGTGTTGGAAGGGCTGGAGAGAATTTGATTTTTCATGAAGTCAAATGATGGGATTTTTGTTGGAGATTAATTGAGGCTATTGAAGAAAATTCATTTATTACTCACAGAGACGTACAACGTCATCGGTTTGAAGCGACAGGCTGATGCAAGATTCGAGTGAATGGAGGTGAGACTGAATTTAAAAAATTGTTTGATATTGAAAATTGATAAATCGATGAAACCTTGGATGAATGAGGCCTCAGAGCAGGAGCAGTATTTACTCATTGTCCTGGTGCTCATTAATTGTTCCTTCGAGCAAACACGAGGCACTTATCTTTCTCTTTCATTCAGTCATATACAGTGGCCATCTATGTAGGTATAATAAACGGGTGTCAGGAAAGAAGGTGTTCTGATGCCGGGAATGAAAGTGCGTCAGTGTGTTTTAGGAAGTAGGTTATGACGCAGCAAAAATTCATGATTATTAATATTTTCTTCAAATGAAGAACTGAAACAAATCTAATCAAGGCTATTGAAGCAAAAAAAAAGAATCATATTTCTTTTTTTTTTTTTTTTCACATTCTTCACTAAACGCCTCTCTCTTCTCTTGCCTTTGTAGTCTGGGCAGTTGTGAAAAAGTAAAACGTTGAATTTCAAATAACTGGTATGCTTTCGGGGAAAGCATTACCCACTAAAATCCCAAATGGGAGTTTCGCTCTTTTGTCGAAAACATTTTCTTTTGCCAACTCTTCGTACACTTTTTAACAGGCAGAAGAGAGAGGCGCTTTTATATACCTGAAAGGACCTCTTTCGGGCCGACGGCAGACACGAGCACAATCACTGCCCCTCTCTTCTTCTTCATTCCTTTTTTTTTCTTCTTCTCTCCCTCCCATTTTATCTCTCTTCCTTATATATTCCTCTGACTATGGGACCCCAGTGAGTAATCCAAATGGAATCTTGCCTCGGAAAGTGCCTTTCCTGCAAAACTCACCTTCGTTACTTCCTCTCTCATATTATTTTCCAGCTCTTCACCATTTCTCTTCTCTCCTCTGTGTCGGCATGATTGTTTCCATTTTTATATCTCTTTTTTTTTCTCCTCATATCTCTCCTTTCTCCCGTAACCAAAACACTTATATCCATTTCCTCATCTCAACAACTTCTTAGTAATATCACAATCATTTTAAATTCTGTCAAAATTTCTGTCTCGTATCATCTCCAGATAATGTCTCAAAGAGATGATCTCTCCGTGTGTGTCTCATTCACGTTAGTAACCATAGGGGGCTTCCACAGCAATAGCACTAACCTTCATCCGATGGACCGTTACTCTGCCCCGCCGAACTCCCCCTGGCAATACCGGGGCTATTCAGGTCTCTGGGTCCCTAACGACAGAGATGAGGACACCGACGCCACGTGATGCACCTTAGGTGAATCGTTCTCCTTTACATGCCGATTTAACCTAAATATTAATGGAAAAATACGTGAGAATAGGATGGGGTCATTGGCGCAGGCGTAATTGTATCAAGTGGAAGGAGAGGAGGAATAGGCAGACCTTTTTTTTTTCGGGATTATAATCGCGTGTTTGAGCCCTGAAGATTCATCCAGGCTCTTACGATAAGTTTTATCGCATTACTCGCCATCATTCGGCTCTTTCCAAGTAGGACGCCTGCAAGTGGGTCTCTGGCGTTAAGGGGGTCTCTCCTTCACGTTGTAATATATACCTACGCGTGCATCACACACAGTTTCCTTTTATTTTTTTATTTTTTTGTCTCTCTCTCTCTCTCTTATTCTTTATTCCTTCTTTTTTCATTAATCCACTCACATGTACATTATACACGCATGAAAAGAGAGGTGGTAGAGGCTCGCAGGTGCCACTGATTCTCAAATGGTTCCTGGAAGGCAAAATGTAATGCCTGAGCATCGTATAAATCTTTAAATCGTCCAACATTTATGATTCTCTCTCACTGCTTTCGAAAAATGTAATGAACCGATGAATTTTTTGATAAAACCAGTTGATTCTCGATTTTTTTATATTTCATTGATAGAAAATTGTTTGAATTTGACTGAAGAAAGTGCGGGAAATTGTAAATCAATTATCAACCCAAAACCGACTTACGACTTATGGGACTCTGGTAATTGGTACTGCGGTAATTAGTCCCTCTGCAAAGACACGCCCACAAACTGGTGCCTACCTGTCGATAAATAAGGAACCCCTGCTTCCTGAAAATTTGTCTGGTACTTGATATCGATACTTCTGTAAATCACAAACCTGAAAATGACGTTTTTCCATTGATTTATGATGTGATCATAAACTCCAGGTGATTCACCAAGTTTCAACGGTTACCTTGGCTCATTCTGAAGGCATCTTAGAGTCAAAACACGTGATAAAGCAGCTTTTGTTCATGATTCGTGTGTGGTTTTTTTTCCTCCAATTCTCATTTGAATTCAAAGAGAACCGATTCGTTGTTGCGAATTTCTGGCGTGCCTCCCATTCAATGTAAAGGAAATAAATAAAGTGAAGAATGAAGAAGATGACGGAGTAGATAAGTGTCTTTATGTGTCCAGGACTAATACTGAGGCACAACGGGGAGCTTTATGCGGAAAAAAAGAGAATTGGAATGGAGTCGTCGCCGGAGTGAGGCCCGGTCAAAAGAAAAAAAGAGCGTTAAATGAGAGGCACGAGGGGTAGAGGATTTTTTTTTTTTTAATAAAGAGTTTAGCAAGGTTAGTGACTTGGTTGAGTCACGAGGTACGATATGCACATGTTTGGATGTGTATTTGTGGGGTCTTGGAGGCATTCGCAACGCATTGTGCGTTATAGCTCATGGGGTCACGCCCGATGCGTATCTGCGGGTGAGTCACGTGGGAAGAGCGCAGATTCGTCGACAGGTTTGCTTCTTTTTTCAATGCATTCTGGTTAATTTTTCATTTTATTTGGATATTAGAGAATAATCCAGATGTGTCACTTTCTTCGATTATTTTAGTTTGGAGATAATTATCTTAATGGATGCAACACATGCGTATGAATGATCGACATTCATTGACTCTGGAGGACGGTTTATTAGTCGTGCCTACTTATGCACTTTACGATAATTTCTTCAATGGAAATTCCAGTATTATCCATCGTGCATTAGTCTGTCTTGTATAATTGTCGTGACTTATCGCTTTTTTTTCTCGGGAATTAAATATTCAGTGGAATTACCATTGCTC
Organism: Aleiodes testaceus; assembly: GCA_963565655.1. Taxonomy (NCBI): domain Eukaryota; kingdom Metazoa; phylum Arthropoda; class Insecta; order Hymenoptera; family Braconidae; genus Aleiodes; species Aleiodes testaceus. The sequence continues at coordinate 4,765,721 of OY751423.1, forward strand.
ATGATGATGGTCTGCATTTTATGAATCATGGTACTCTCGATTACGTATTTATTCCAATAAATAATTTCAATGAATTTCGGGGATCTCTCTTTTTTTAAACCCAAACACGTGATTTTCTCGACTGAATCCATTAAAAAAAAAAAACGACCCACACATTTCCAAGCATCCCTCGGGGCCACTGCACGGGGTCGTGGGATTTTTTTCGTCCCAAATATCATGCTCACACAGCTCCTGCATATATTTCCAAGAAACTCCTTCTATTTGTGATTCAAGCCTTCAACCTGACAGGTTTCTCAGTGGAAGAGATTATTTTCGTTAAAAATCATCAGAGAGTCGAAAAAATTCCATGCTAAAATTTTTGCTGTAAACGTGAATTTTTTAAAAATAAATCCCCGTAATTCGTGAAATAAGGAGAATATTTATATTAAAAAAAAATTTGAGTACGATGGAGCCGAAGAGGGCAAAGACCCTCAGCGGCGCCAGGATTCTCGGCGATCGGCTGATGGCGACGTAATACTCACATGAATATACGAGTGGGGGCGAGTTTTTCTCGATGTTAGCTCGAGTAGTTGGTCCCCGTCTGTCCCCGTTGCCCCTCGCTCCAGCCATATTCAAGTGCAGTGGTAGTAGACTTGGAATACCGCGTGGACTCGTTGTAAAACCAGGAGCACAACAACTGCGACATTCCAGGAGGGGTTGGCCGCCAGGAGGACGCAATATTCCGAGAATCAGATGATCGTTTGTGATCGTGTCCGTTAACCGTGATCATTTCTTTCTCAGTTAGTCTAGCAACAGGGTCGTCTGTCTACACTTCACCTTATCTCTCTGCATTCACATAATTTATTATATAAATATGACGAATGAATTGGAGACTCGATTTTTATCATTTGAAAATGATAATTCCGTTTTTTTTTTTTTTTAAACAAAGGCTTCGTGCACTTCCGACGAGTTTCGTGAGCGTGACGCCTCCGGCAGCTTTCTCGAGGTCGCCCTTAGAATTGCATTTGGATTGGCGCGTAAAAACCGAATAAAAAAATGCCATTTCCTTCACCGTGGGAGAAAGGAAAAAAAATTAGTGCCAGCCGCATCCTCAAAGGGACAGGCGGTTGATTTCAAAGAAAATCACGCCAATGCACTTGTTTGTGCACTGGGAAAATTGGTTGGATCGAAGAGGGAGGAATCTTATGTAGAAAAGGGGCAGAATCCTACGATAATTGATTTATTGTTGCTGACGGGATGATGAGGATGATACGATGAAAAAAGAACTCTCGACCTTCGGTGGAAAAGAGAGAAGAGCATCAAGGACGTGTGGGGCAAAACGGAATATCAAACTATTGAAGCTCTTTATATGGATTTTTTTTTTGAATATTTTCATTTATTTTTTCATCAATTCCATACATGTCGTAATGGCAATGATTGTGGGTGTTGGGTTCTTCTCACAGAATCGTTAAATAATTCTTCATTATTCAGTCTGAAGAAGGTCGATACAAAGGCCGAATCCAAATTGCAGAATTTTAAATTGATTTCTCATTTTTAATCCACACATTTGCCATGATTTTTTTCGTTGTCTCATCGTTTTCATGTCTCCCACACATGAAACGTATGTTTACAACACAGTCTTGCCGGTTACGTTGGACAACCGAAACATGAGTCACACCTTGGGGATAACTTGATTTGGTCTGGAATATGGTGTGCGGGTCAGTCGCGTGTATGTCGGCACACCTTGGTTCACTCTTATACATCTCTTCAGTGCGCAATGACATATTCCACTGCTAATTATGATTCATCAGAAGGAGGCGTAAGATAACGCTGCTTTCAACATTTATGGATATATGTCTGGCAGTGTGGATTCTTCAATTTATTTTATTCTGACATTGAATTATTATCTTAAAACTTTTTTAATTATGAGAGTTTCCTAATTTTTTGCCTCTTTTTTTTTCCATTTAATATTATCTGAAACTCTTATAGATTGTGGATGGTAAGAAGTGTAGTTACCTACTTTGGTAGCCTGAGAAAAATTCAAATGAGGGCCAATGCAGCTTTCACCGGGACTGTTACACTTTGATTACACCATTCACCAACACCCATTGAACTTTAATTCTCTTTCTCAATGGCTTCATTTAAATTTAATTAATTTCCTTTATTTCTTCAATCTCCACTCTTTTTTTCCCCATTGATGATGATTTTCGAAATTTACAAAACCCCGGGGACACTGACAAATGGCCCATGAAAAGGAGAAAAATCGAGTTTATTGACCTGCATGAAATTCCCATATATTGCAGCTAATTTAATCATCTAATAATTACGTAATTACTGTTAAACTTCTCCACTTTTGACGGAATTGCTTCTCTTGTTGGCTTTTGGAAATTGTTGCCGTGTATTTCACGTCCATGTACCTCGTTCTCAAGCATAACGCATTCCTCGAGTTCATCCTCCGTATCCCGGTAGTTCAGTAACACTCATTGGTGTTTATTCACTCAAGTCACGATTCTCATTGAGTGGAGTATTTATTTCAGATGAAAAAGAAAGGGAAAAAAAACGTTGCCACACAAATGCATCTATAAATTGATGAATTTACTTTAATCTTATGTCAATCGAGCCATCGTTAATTAATTTTTTGGCAATTTTAGTCATTATAATAAAGAACACGGGTGGTATAACGGTTAATGTTTTCTAATCTAACGACAAAATCGTTGCGCTCGTTCCACGCTCCGTGACCTCGAACTCATTTGGCTTGCTAAGTTTTATCCATTCACTATCTCTCGATGTTTAGAATTTTTATTTAGTCTCTTTGCAGCAGCTCTTTTTTCATCCTCACTTTTACAAAGGTTTTTGCTTTTTCGCAGAGGCATCATCGTCAGCCAGAAACTCATCATGCTTCATGTACACAATACTCTGGCTTTTACTTTGATCTATATCGGTAACGTTCGAAACACTTCCGTTCAAGGCGTTCATGACCCCTTCTGAACTTTAGCAGTTGAGACATGACACGTTGACTGATGAGGGAAAATCTCTCAACCGGCGTGAATAGTGAAAAAAATTTATGGAAAAATTCACGTTTTATTTGCATTAAATTATCGCTGAGAAATTGAACTTTAACTTTAATATATTTTTTTATCTTCAATTCCACCATTTTATTTATCTGAAGAATTTTGGTTAATGATGGAGAGATTAAAGGATGCATTCATTCAAGAATTCTCATCCAGTATTTTCACATCAAATAAATCTGTATAATTTACCAGCTTCTTTCATTGAAGGAGAAATTTGAAAAAAAATTTGATGTATTCAGCTCATTATACTATGTAAATGCGATAGGCGAGATGATCGTCAATCCTGATGACGTTCACGAGGAAGAAATGCAACATTGGTGTGGGTGTCGTTTTCACTGCCGAGGCCATCACCTTCCTTCTCCAATAGATTTTTTTATTGTTATTTTCTCACTAACCGATAACTTTCACCCTCCCACTACTCTCTATTTAAGAGCCTTTTATTTAAGGTATTTCAAGAAACTGCAGAGTTTATCATTGGTCCTTTGACATCTTCATGGAAAAATAATCTGCGACGTTAAACGATCATGGGCACTTTGGAACTGCCAATTTCACGTATTTATGGAATAATTTAACACGTTAACCATAAACATACAGTCTCATATGCTCCATGTCTTAATTTTGCTCTTCTCCAATCATCAATGATGTGTGCGAGTAACTGAAGATCGCGTGGCACGAGGTAGCCAATAATAATCGGTGAGATCAATCGAGTACTCTCGAATAATTCGCAATTATGTGCTCTGGCTCTTCAGAATTCATCGAGAGTGTCTCAACATTTTTATTTCACATGCAACGGTAATTTGCCATGAAGTCAAAAATAAAGGTGTTCTTTCTTTCTTTTTTTTAAATGACTTTTCTAAAATTTTCTAAAGTACCTCGTTTTTCCAAGAATGTCTCCTCAATCTTCGAGAGAAGATTCTCGTAGAAATTCATGAGTGCCCCGGGACACAAAAGTCGACCACTGAACAAAGAAAACCAAGATGCGTTAGAGTTCAAGGACGCACATACGTGAGAATGGTGTCTAGAAGACGATAAATACTTGTGTATACGGATATATTAAAGGAGGTGGAATAACCGTTGGAGAATCTTGACTTATGGGAATTTTTGAGACTTATTTTTCCAACAATTTTCCAGGGACAATGTCACTGGAGATTCAACCTTCCCTATTGCACCTGAAATTCTTCTAATGTGTATTTAATAATGATGCATTTGACGGTAATACTTTTTATGGTTTTGCGAAAGTTGTTTGGAAATAGTTGAGGAAAATTTCTTCCGCTTGTCATTCATTTGCAAGATTTGTTTTCACATTTTAGAATCAGCACATTTTGTGGTTGCAGCTAACTCGTGCATACGGTAGATTGGGTTCAACATTGCTAACGGGCTTCTAATTATCCCATTACGAGGATTGGGTTGAGTAATGTGCGGAAATTCAAGTCAATAAACGGTCCATGGTCATTAATTATGCCAGCTAATTAATAGAATTTTCGACATTCTGAAGACATTATGGCAAAAAAAAGCACAATAAGATTCTACAAATTGCATTGAGATACGATTTTTAAAAATCCACATGATACGATATGTTATATCCCACAGGAGAGGCGTCAGGTGAAAGTGTTGGCTTTCTACAGCAGCAGATTCCTCCACTCCATTATATACATCATAAAAGCATAAGATCAGGATGCACGTTGAGATATACCCGGAAGAATGTTGAATTTTGTGTGATGTATTTATGATGGGCAAAGTGCCGAGTGTGGTACACCCGCTATTTTGTATCTAATGGGGAGTTTAGAGAAGCTATGGTATTAGAATGTGTCAGTAATAAAAACACAGGCATCACGATTCTCTTCAAACAGAAGAAATCATGTGTTCATTGTTGTGTGATCAAATTGTGAAATGAGTGATGTGTTATTTCATTGGAGAGTGTAACCACAATTGTTGTTCCGGTTTTGTAATGGAGAAAATTTTGTCTGAATTATACTCTCGTATCACGTTATATATTATTTTTATTTGCTTGTGTGCGTCATTTGAAAATTACCATCCGCTTTTTTTTTTGTGAAGGATGTGGGTCGCGGTCACTGCTACGAAATGGAAGTGGGGAAAGGGCCAGAAGATCCGGATTTTTTCTTTCCTCTTTCTTTCTGTATCAATTTAAAAGTTATTTTTAGCATCCTCAAGAGATTGTTTCAAGTCAAACGATTCAAGCATTCTCTTTTTGCACTCGGAATGACCCGAGATAGAGAGAACAAGGGTGCAATAGTATGAAAACGTCGTTGTTTTTATCTCATCAGTAGTTGGAGTCTCAAGGTATACAAGCAACATCGGCCGACAATAGTCGCTGAACCATTGAGATTGAGACTCCTGGTGCGTAAAATTACGATGCCGTTCTACCGCACACTCGTACAATTCTCAACTTCAATAGCACCTTCTCGGAAGATGATTCTATAGTTGTACTGGAACTTGGTGTTCTCATTCTTTAAGTTGAATGTCTCGATACTATTTCTTGCTTCATCAATTTTTACAGCTAACGAAGGAAGCTTCAAAGAGCTACCTCATGCTGTTAGAAAACAAACTAGTTACTCGAAAAATTGACAAAATATAATAACAATGAAGGAGAATTACTTGGTAGATGATGAACTCTTCTGAGGTGATATTTCAAATTTAATTTCTAGAAGAGCAAGCTTTTTTATTTTGCTTCAAAAGCACTCTAGCGTTAGTGCGGAAGCAAGATAATCGGAGCACTGGAATTTTTACAAGTATTTTCGCCTTCAGCTTCCTTACACCTTGTACTCTATAACTATAGCAACACCACCAACAAACTGATGATCACTAGCATTCTCTAGGGTAGGAGTGAAGGCTTCCATGAAATTACGACATCTATTACTACCATTCGTCCTTCGTGAAGAACTTCTCATGGACAGTCACGTTTTCTATAGTTGTGTTGGTTTCATGAATGCTACTGTCCACAAGACGGTAAAATGAATCTTTTCTCCTTGGTTCAAGGAACTCTACGAAACCAGTAGTCACTGAGCCGGCAATAAAAGTTACTCGCATTTTTCATCTCAATGTTTCACAATCTATAATATCTGATGATGACATTCAGAAGGTATTGAAGTGTCGAAAATTTCAATGAAAAAGAATTATTTAACATGTATTTGAATTGATAAAACTACTAACACGGAATTCACGAACTCGTGCAGACTTGTGGATAAGTAGAAACATAGGTTTGCATTTCCGTAGTGAAATCCGAGGCAGCAGGCCACGACGCGATTTCTCAAAGCATTGGAAGGTGCACCCGGTAAACTTCCCATCCGCATCGTTGATCCCAGAGTGCAGTAGGTGTATCAATGGATATACATCTTGGAATAGTCACTGTCGATATGAATCTTGAGTCGCCAGTGTTGACCCTGTTAATATCTCATATCGTCTGACCTTTGTGGTTGGTCGTAAGAAAGGGAAGATGAAGTAGGAGAATCATATCTCGTGTGCTGGTCAAGTACATGGCATCAAATTGTTTATTTTTTTTATTTAAAGATTGGAATCAACTCTTTTGCTCATCTTCTAATAGATCACATTATTTTTGTTTCAGAGGGAAATATGCTACGGTCAGAAGATGCAGGGAGAGATCAAGTGGAAGACAGTGGGCAGCAAAGTTCCTGAGGAAGAGACGACGTGCACAGGAGCTCAAAGCCGAGGCTCTCCATGAAGTTGCTGTGCTTGATGCTGCAGCACACTGTCCACAATTGGTCTCGCTTCATCAGGTCTTTGAAACCAATACAGAGATGGTTCTCGTTCTAGAACTGTAAGTACATTAAATCTGCAAATTTAAATTCACCCAATATTTTTATAATAACACGATTAATTTTTCCAGTGCTCCCGGTGGTGAACTCCAGATGGTGCTGGACAGGGACGAAGTACCAGAAGAGCGTCAAGTCGTCAGACTTTTACGACAGATCCTAGATGGTATCGCGTTTCTTCACTCCTTCAATGTAGCACATCTCGACATTAAGGTAAGCTTTCTTCATATTTTCACAGAGAGACATGTGCATAACAAATGAACATGTATGAGTGTTTTATTTGCAATGGGCGTGTGGGTTTAATGAGGACACTAACTACCTCACCCAAGCAAAGAAATACCACAAGACTGGCGCCGCGACGCTCTGACGTCGTCCCACTGTGGTCGGATTGAAGACACATTGGCAGTATCACAGATTCTCCTGTATCACGGCCTAGATTACTCAAATGCCACTTTGAATTTAAATAACCCCATCTCCTGCACTTCTTTCAATTGAAATTCCTTTAATTAAATAAAAATGGCTATTGCAGAATCCTTTTTCTTCCTCAACTCGAGCATTTCCCTCGTAACCATAACTCTTGCAGACATTTTGAGAGCCATTGGGCGTAGCTATATGTGTGTGTTTATCGATTATCTCGAGCAATCGATATGGGCAAGCCAAGGCAAGCCGGTAATATTAATAATATCCCACGACACGGTATATTTGTAAATGTGTTTGCACATGGATACTGGTCTTCTCTACTCTCAGCTGCGACACATATAAAACTTTAGTGTTTCACCATTTAATACAGGCAAAGATTATAATCTTCTTACGCAATCCAATTATCCTGGCGTTTCGCAAATTACCGTTACTAATCGTGGCACATACGAGTGAGTTACAGGCCTACGAAACGATAATAAAGGCTGTGAAGAAAGGCCGTTTTCTGTCACACTCAAAGTACATACATTGTCGATAATAGATGTTCATTTTAACTTTTTTAAAAAAAAATCATTTCTCCATTATCTTCAGCCTCATTGAATTCACCTAAAATCAACTTTGAAGTAATTATGATTGAGTGAAAGAAAAAATAATTAGCAGAGACAACAGTGAGAGTAACTGAGGAAACATGAGATAATGGCCGGAAATGAGTTTGCACGCGTGAAGAATATAATCATACTTTTTCTTGAATTTTTTTTTTTTTTTCTTCTTTCACCCAATTTATGAATGAGCAGATTAATATCTCGTGACACTGATATCTGCGAAAGGCTGGGAAATAATTCATCCAATTCTAATGAACATTGCTCAATTAGTTAATTTCTCGTGGGGAGAATGATGTTGTTGGTATGTGTAATTTTGTAAGTAGGGCTGATTGACAGTGGCGCTTGGCCAGTAATATAGAAACTGAAGCAGAGAGGCAAATTGGTAGTAGTTTGTGTTTTCTTGCACCTGTTTATTAACGAGATACAAACGATGAAATTATTCATGGTACAGCCAATTTGCAGTGTACCGTAGGGCATAGCAACGCAATTACTGTAATCGATCATTTGCCACACACTGTCTCAACTGACTAAATATTAGAAGTGTCGAAATGTCAAATGTCTTTCACGCCAAGATGCTAAACTACTTATTCAAACAAGTTTAATAAGTAGTTTATACGTTTTTTTTTTCTTTCATTATATTGGAGTTGGATTTTTTTTGATGATTCCATTGAAAAGCTGAGGCAATTTTGGCTAGAAAACAAGTGTCAAAATTCATTTTTTTCGAATTTTAAAAAAATTGATTTTTTTGAAGAATTCTTGAAGGGGTACCCCTTTCCAAAATCTCAAAAATATGGGAAAAATCAGTTTTTTGGGAATATCTCGGGTTCTATTGGTCGTAGCTCAAAAATTCCGATTCGAGGTGAAAGGTGAGCTCATTTGCCATAGATTTATGTCGTTTTAAAATTAAAAATACGATTTTTTCAAATACTCATGGGATGTTTTATAAAAACCCAAAATATTGCCAAAAAAGTGATTTTTTCAAATTTCGAAAAAAATTAATTTTGACTAATAATTCTTAGCTAAAATTGCCTCAGCTTTTTAATGGAATCATCAAAAAAAATCCAACTCCAATATTTTTCGCAATGAAAAAGTCATCTCAAACGGCCATTTCTCCTCATTGTTTGCGTACTACACTTTTCTATGGTAAGCAGCAGTATGAATTTGCTTGCCTCGGTTCTTGCACTCCATAACGTTACACTAACGAGGTCTCTCAACCTTTACTAACTGCAGTGGAAAATTATCAATGAACATTCATCTTCATCGAGTCAAGATTTACATGATCATTTTGTTATGCAAGTTGTTGGTACATGAGCTCTTTAGATATATCAATTAGCGTATTTTCTTCATAATTTAATGAATTAAAATTTTCATTGCCTCTGTTTCATAATAAATTCTCTAAACCCCATTTTTTTTCAACAAGCAAAAATCCATTGAATATTAAATCTATATCCGTGAAAGTTTAACGCCCATAACCGTGAGTTATTTGTCCTTGTAACAAAATTATAATGGGTTTGGTGTGCTCTATGTTACATAGACTATTCTACTCAGTAGAATAGAAAAAAAAAACCATCACCGAAGAATGCGGTATTATGCCGCAATATCAGAGAGATGAATTACATTATAAATGAGATCACGAGTGTCCATGAGAGGAATATTCGATTATAAATTAAAAAAAATCCTGCAGAAAGTTCACAAGAGTGAAAACCGCAGATGAAATGATTCAGTCGTAGACAAAAGAAATAAAAAAATTTAAAAAAATTCCCATAAAACCACAGGACATTCCCAATTATTTATCGATATTACTCCACCAGAAACTCTTGGATTCTGTAATCTATTACTTCAATTGAGTGTGGAGGAATATAAAACGTGTACACACATTACATGTCCATGTTTCATTTACTCCCTCTCGTTGAATGAGAAAAAAAAGTGCAACTGAAAGAATAAATATAAGTGAAAAAGAAGGATACACACTTTCCAATCGCCACAAAATGCCCCCACGAAAATATCTCCCTTTTTTTTCAGAGTAAAACATTTCAATTCCATGTAGACTTGCATTACACTGCAATAATTTATCATTCTCTGCCATTACTCAGGATAAACCGATGCACAGTTAATCCCTATTCTAAAAACTTCCCCTGTGAGTAGAGAAGAGTGCAGGAAATAACCCAAGATTTCTCCCTCAATTAATATAAAAGGCACAAAGACTTTAATTTTATTTTTATTTAAATGCTTTGTGGAATTGCTTTTATCTTAATGTTTCCGCCACGCTCTAATGCGTTCAAGTACCAAGTTCCATTTGTTCACGCTATCTGCCACCTGTTCTTACCAGGTTCACATGAGGGTTCACTTGCGTGAGATATTCACTATTTTTTTTAATGAAGCAGAAGGCTATTACAATATTCATCAGTTTTTAAGGAATTACGTTGACGAGTTTATCAAATGCATATCTCGTTCACCTGTCTTATCATTTTTTTTTCAAGAAATTGGGAGGACTTTTTTTTAAATTTATGCTTCTTTCGGAGTTTAATTAATCGTGCGAGTGAATTATCAAGGCCACAGTCCACCCACAAAGTATGAAGATCGTTGGAATTTTTTTCTCTGATTTGTGTCAATGCAAACGAGTGATTACATGGTAACTGTGATTCATCTTCAAACTGATGTATTTATGATTTTATTGTGATTTTATAATTTATAAAACATGGAGTGATTGAATTCCTCACTTCCAGGACGAAATTACATGTGACAAGTTTAAACTTACTTATATGTGTTTAATCTAAACCGATAGCTTCTACTTTCGTTCTTAAAAGCGTAACTCGTGCTGGTGAAGTTACGTACGCATGGACGCTTGAACACTCGAAAGTTCATTTCCTTTCGAAGTTGTAATGCGTGTAGAATGTATTTTAAATTTAATTCTATGACTTTTTAATATACCCAGGATTCTGTGAAACATTTAAAATATTATTAATTTATTTATTATTTATTTTTCAGCCACAAAATTTGGTTCTAACTGGCGAATTCCCAGACTGTGATGTTAAATTATGTGACTTTGGTATCTCGAGATACATTAGTCATGGTGCTGACATTCGTGAAATCCTTGGAACACCTGATTATGTTGGTAAGTGTATCTACATTGAAATAATTAAATTGAGATAATGAAAATGAAATCTCACAATTTCATCTAATGCAAGTGAATTATTTTTGCGGTTCATATGAAAATCAAGTGAAAGTGATGATAAAAGTGAAATGAATGTCAACAATTTCACACAATTCTTCTCTCACTTGTCCATTACCATTACTCCACCAACCGGTCTGTTAACTAGCCAAGAAACATGCCCACAAGACACTTTTATAATAAACATTCTGTTAAAATTATCAACGGAATTAAATATATATCACTTTTAGAAGTACTCAAGGCTTTCAGCAAAAACCTGACATTATAATTTACAAAATTCTTGTTATAAAATTTTTTACCACTCATTTCATGGATTCCTTTGAACTCCAAATACCACATAAGCTTCATGACACCCATGAGTATAATTGCCCGGGTCCTGTGAACGTGTTTATTGCCTACTCAGGCAGTTTAATCGTTATCACTTTTCGCAGTCCGGGTATTTGCTCATGAGAAGACCTTTCCACACACTCTCCATGCGTTTAATAAATAATTTAAAACGCCTCTTGTTATATAAAGTCAAATAATTTTATCCATAAAGAATATTAATGTGACAACAGTGAGAAATTTTATTTATCGTTCATTTGTGTTTCAACAGCACCTGAAGTCCTCAACTACGAGCCAATCAGTCTGGCAACGGACATGTGGTCCGTGGGAGTACTCCTCTATGTACTACTTACAGGATGTTCACCATTTGGTGGTGACACGAAACAGGAAACTTTCTGCAATATTAGCCGATGTCGTCTGGACTTTCCAGATGATCTATTCGAGGATGTCTCTCAGGAAGCTAGGGATCTCATGCGAAAACTCATGGTCAAAGATCCAAGGTAATTACATAATTTTCAGAAATATCATGATAATGATAAGAGAGAATTTTTTTACCGAGAAAGACATGATAGGAATTATATTCATGTAGTATTCAAGCTTCGTTATCATGTGGCTCAGTCAACATTTATACACTGACGTAAAATAATCAACTGGGATTTATTTATCATTCTTTATTCACCTCGATTCTTTTTATTTCTTTTAAATCGTTGCAAAATCCTTCCAAGAAATACTACACAGACATATTATGTAAACTGACTTCTTTCCCTCTATTTTCTGCATCATCTGAATAATAATTTCGGATTTTTTTTCACTGTGAAGAACGGAAGTGCACTTCCCATAACTATCAAACTCGTTGAGGAAGTCTCTATCTTATACTGAATACGATAAACTGCAGAAAAAAAAAAGGACAATGTCCGCATTTATCAATACCTAAACTTCATATCCATATAAAAATGGAGCATTGTAAAATGCGGAAGTGCCATCCACATTACTCCCTCATTCCTTATCGCAAATACAATTTCTTCACATATTACGTAACTAGTTGTGCCGTTATTGAAGATATCCTGCGGTGTTGGAAGCGGAAGTAACGATGACCGGACCGGTCTTCCAACGTGCCGATCCTGTCCAACTATATTTTCATACACGTTTAAAACTACCAATTTCATAATACCAAGTGTATACTTATAATTAAACTATTATGTCTTACGGTATATTTTCCCACAAAGTACATTAACACATTAGAAAAACTAGTTTTTTAAAATTCCTCTTAAATTCTACAAAATACCAGTAATTCACGTTAAATTTCTTAAAATATTAATAACATTAATTTTCACAATTTCAGTGAACGCTTGACAGTAACAGAATGCCTCCAGCATCCGTGGTTCACGTTATTTGTGAGCCCCGAGAAGCCATTGAGAATAACCACAAATGATGATACCACTGATGAATACCCCCTGAGTCCAGCTGTTCCAAATTTAGAAGACGAGCGATCGTTGATAGCGAGATCGTCGACTCCAGTGCCGGAGTCTACAGTGACAGTGACAGATTCAATTAAGCAATCGGATAAATTAATTTCCGATGTTGATTTGGAAAAAGAAGCTGCAAGCAAGTCCAATAAATTACCCAATACGAATAATGTCTACACAAAACCGAAATCCTCGCAAATGCCATTGAGAATTGGCCTCAGTCCCGATCGCAGGGATACCTTCAAGAAGAATATGGATTCTCTAGCTCAAAAGTTCTCCGGTGAAATTGTTATAATTGAACAGTCTGGTTCAACTCAGAGACGTGCGATTGGTAATCACACAATGCCAACTGGCGAAGTGTTCAAGTGTACACCAGTTTTTATACTCGGTGAGGAGCAACAATGCAGTGATGGTGGCAGTGATACTGTTTCTGAAATATCGACAGACAGCTCGAGTGATCGCAGTAGTATTTATTCAGACGACTCACTCGATTTTATATTGTACGGTAAGAGCCAGGGACGTGCGAGTTTTCCATTTGCTGGAACTGAAACTGACAGATGGGATCACAGGCATCAGACAAGACCATGGCCGAGAGAGTGTAATGGGGTTGTTAGTAAAGCACTCAGCCGTTTCACAGCTGATCCATCGAGTAAAGCATCCAGAGCAACTGTACCACCATCAAGCAGGGCTAAAACTGGCCTCGAGGCACTCAGAGAACGTGGTGGTAATCTTGTGGTTATACGTGAACCAGTCAGAGCTGGTAGATACACCAGGTACAGTGAGGTGCAATGTGAATCTGTACAAGCTAGAATTCGACGGTTCCAAGTACATGGTGGCTCTTAAAAATTCATTCATATCTGATTATATATTTTTTTAAGATTCGTCGATCTCCTGGGAAAAAATTATTGAATTACGGAAAACAGGGATTTTCTTGCTTTGTCTCTTGGTAATAAATTGAAATAATTGTAATTAAATTCAGGGTTTAAATCAAAGGAGCATCGTCGATTGTGTAAATTTGTGTGAAAGAAGTTATGCAATAAATTCTTCATTTTATTGTAAATATTATTATTATTTAGAGTTGAGTGATGAATGAATTTTTCTTTTTTTTTTCATTTAGCATTTGAAGAAATACAATTTATTTCAATAGTTATGTACATAGTAATTAATTCATTTAGATAATTAATTAATGGGTGAATGAGAAGAGTGTGAGTGTATGTGAGAGAGAGAGACATAGATAAAGGAGATTGAAGTGAAATGCGGATAAAATTTTTGTCCTCTGCCGATTTATCAATAGACTGACTGACCGTCCCACGAGATAATTGCGAATCGGATTGAGAACGCAATGTACCGTTAAGTGTTCGTCAAACGCCATATTATTTACTGATTAATAAAGACGTTTCTTTTTTTTTTATAAATTCTGTAAAATAATTTTCAAAGTGATATTCATTATGTTAATATTACATTGAAAATTTTAATTCAGAAGAAAAAATGAAACGTGATGAATTTTTTGGAATATCTTGGGTGCCTTTTGCTAGTAAACATTAATTAAGTCTAATTGTATACAGATTAAACTTTTCGATGCAAAACTTGTAGTGCCTCATCCTCTGTATCCATGAAAGTATCATTTAAATGAGATTTTTTTCTCAATATTTAATGATAATCATGAGATACTCGATTAAATTTTTAATAAATTCAATATTAAAATATTTGATAAATATAGAGAAAGAATTTTCTTTTTCGTGGAATTTAATAATAGTAGTATTGAAAATTATTTTTTCATACTCTGTTATGCAACAGTGCTGTGCCTTATGCGACATTCTTCATCGAATTTGTTTTTTTTTTTTGTTTAATGACGTCGTACGATCAAAATTGAGAGCCTAAACCAGTTTTTAGGCATCTTTAATTCATGTAACTGATATTGTTTCACTTGAATACTCGATTATTCATCATTACTCGAATTTAATGATTAATGATAACGGTAATACAAAAATTTCATTCGATTTAAAATTATTCAATAATTTCTGAAAACCGATGAACTCACCACAGTTAATCATCGTAATTAAATTAATAAAATTAATAATCATATAAAGTGTTCTCAGGTAGAATGCAATGACGAATGTGGATTTAAAAAAAATCTATTTAGTGATTAAAATGAAAATTTATCCGAGTGTATGGCGTTGTAGAGGGATTCATTTGTATAAATTAGTATTTTTTTGTAATTTAATTTATCATTTACATTAATTCCTATCATTTTTTTTTTCAACGTTAAATTATTCTGAAATGGAAGCTGGTGATGGCATGTTTTCTTTTTTTTTTTTCATTCAATAAGTTTTTTTTCTTATCTCTTTTTCGTTTCTTTTTTTTTTTGTGTCTGGGTAAAGAGTGGCCACATGCGATGGAGTGTGCTGTACCATTGTATCTGTAAATGCTAGTCATAATTTCTTTTTGTTCTGCATTACTCCGAACGCATCTGGTTCCACATTTATTACCACACAAAATAATTATAATCATGATATTCCTTTTCTGTTTTTTTTTCTTCTTTAATTTTTCACAGTTTAATACAAATATTTTCTTCATGAATTCATAAATTTCATGCTAGCACAAGTACTTTCTTTCGTGATTGGAAAAAAATTTGATTGTATGAAAATAAATGAGAAAAATAAAAATTAAAGAAAACAATAGAAAACAGATGAATTTAATAAATTTCTGTATCATAATTATTCTTTTTTTTCTATTGAGAGCAAGATTGGAGATGACACATCTCAAAAAATCAATTTTACTCAATTGAATGAAAACTTTTGTATATTTCACAGGAAAAAAAAGAAAAATTATTGACAATTGATGATTTTATTTCTGCATGGATGTGTCCTCCATTTCTTGACATTCATTCATCGTTTATCATTACATTACAGTTTTATTATATTATTAAAACAATATAAAACATAATTATCACAATAGAACAATCGTTTAGTTGATAAGATCAGAAATGTACATATTATTTCAATCATTGTATTAATTTTAATGACTATATGAAATAAATGCTATGATATATCTAAAATTACAAAATCATGAAATTTCTTGCTTTTATCATTTTTATCATTGTTCCAATGGCTTGAATTGAGCTGAAATTTTTTTTTTAGCAGTCACAATTGTTCAATGTTTCTCTCTGGCGCTGCTAGTCATTTCCCAGTAGCATATTCCTCCAATAAAGCCTTTCCAACCTCCTTCCTCCTATCATCAACAAAACACAAGTCAACAAATAAGTAATAACGAAAATGAATAAATTTCTTAACATCCAAATTGATTATTTTTTATGATTCATGGAAAAATCGTGAGCATGAAACCTGAAATACGGATTATTACGTGAAGGATTAAAATCAATATCACCAAGAGAATGACATCAAAAACTGTATTTATAACTCAAGAAAGTCCAGCGAATGCATTAGCTCTCAATAAAGATAATTCACAAGTTGTCATTGCTGGAAGAAATGGTAAAATTAATTCAAAATAACGATAAATTGAAATATCTTAATTTTAAATGTATATTTTTATTTTCAGTCTTCAAAATTTTCACTCTATTGGAAGATAAGTTTGAAGAAACTTGTAATTTACGTGTTGGTAAAAATTTGAATCTCAATTTTTCGTGTAACGATGTTGCATGGAATCTCAATGATGGTATGAAAAATAATAATCCTAGAATGCCAATAACTTGAAGAATTTATTTAAATAAATCTTACAAAACCTTTTAGATCACATTTTGGCAACTGCTGCTACAAATGGTGCTGTAGTATTATGGAACTTGAATAAACCATCTCGTTCAAAGCAGGATCATGTATTCATTGACCATAAGAGAACCGTGAATAAAGTGAGCTTCCACATGACAGAGTCAATGTGGTTGATATCAGGTTCTCAAGATGGTACGATGAAATGCTTTGACCTGCGTATAAAAGAAGCAGTAACGACATTCTACAGCAACACGGAATCAGTGAGGGATGTACAATTTTCGCCTCGTCAACAGCATACATTTGCAGCTGTCTCAGAGAATGGCCATGTGCAACAGTGGGATTTACGTCGTCCAGATCGTTATTTCCAGCATTTCACAGCTCACAGTGGTCCAATATTCGCCTGTGATTGGCATCCAGAAGCAAGTTGGCTGGCTACAGCCTCCAGAGACAAAACAATTAAAGTATGGGACTTGTCGGTGAAACCAACCTGTGATTACACGATAAACACGATAGCCTCTGTTGGCCGAATAAAATGGAGACCACAGAGAAAATATCACATTGCCAGTTGTGCACTGGTAGTTGATTGCAGCATCAATGTCTGGGATATACGGAGGCCATACATACCATTTGCTAGTTTCAATGAGCATAAAGATGTACCTACCGGAGTGGCTTGGCGAGGTGATCCTCAGTCATTTTTATCCACTAGCAGAGACTGCTCGCTCTATCACCACTTGTTCAGAGATGCTACAAGACCAGCCAGTAAAGCAAATCCCCAAGGAATAGCTTTGAATTCAAAGGGAGATGTTGCTTATGCTTGTAAAGTTAATGCCAATGCACCGACAACTGTTAAACAGCTGACGAATATAATAAGAAAAATTCCAGCGAGCAATGACACTTTCTGCATAGCATCCAGTATTATGCACAGATTTACGAGATTAGTTACAAATTCATTTCGGGAAACGAGAGGAGTGAGAGAACCAAGATGCTTTAAATATTGTGCCGAGGGTTATATACTTAATGGAAAATTGAATGATGTCTGCGATCATAATGCAACAGTAGCGAATGAGTGCGGACGTAATGATATTAGCACAGTGTGGAGTATTATAAAAACACTGTACGCTCATCACAATAGTGGTAATATATTGAAGAATAATCCAACTGTTAAGGAAGAATCAGTGCTCACGAATCCATTGAACTTAACACATACATCTGCTATTGAATATAATGCACAGAATACTGGACAATCTATGCATATACGTGAAAATGATGTTAGATCACTGCAGGGTGAGGCACGTGATGGTTTTGGGGGAATTAGTGGAGGTGATGATGAGACAGAGACTGATGATACACCAGAGAATCAGAATTATCATCATACAGGTGCCATTGGTGGATTAATTCCATCGAATTACCGTAAAACATTGAGCGGACATAAACGATTACCGAAAGGGGATTTTTTTTTCGGCGAAGGAGAATTGGATACCGGTGCCATGTCAATGGAATACACTGGAGATTTTATAGAACACATGATAAATAATGAGAATGATTGGACATTACCGAAAGAAGCATTTCCACTTCGTCATGAAATTCAGGATAGATCACCACCACCAGAACAATTTCCAAATAATTCACCAGAAATTAATGAGGATTCTGGATCAGTTACTGTTGAAGATCAACCGTGTCAGCTTATTGTCAGTGCTATACCAAAACCAATGCTCTGGGATCCAACGCATTTAGTTGAAGAAGCTTTGAAGCATCATGCTGATGTGAGAGACGTTCAGACTGCTGCCTCAATATTAATTGCACTCGGTGAGAGACGACAAAATCTCAATATAGAAATGGCCATTCAGGAGCACTGGTTACTCGAGTATATTGATATGTTAGGGAGATTCAAACTTTATGATGTCATCACTGATATCATTCAACTAGCTTGGATTCCTTCTGTCTCGCAGTTGAATCAACAGTCAACTACCATACATGCCTGTTGTACAGCATGCACAAAACCATTGCAGAGATCTGCATGGTTGTGTGACAGGTGTCATACATCCAAACATGCACTCTGCTCCATTTGCCATCAAGTTGTACGTGGAGTCTATGCCTGGTGCCAAGGATGTACACATGGAGGTCATGTTATGCACATGAGAGAATGGTTTCGTGATAATCGACAATGTCCAACTGGCTGTGGTCATTTGTGTGAATATACGTGAAGCAAAGTTCCCATCATTTTTTTTGTACATAATTAACATGGGAATGTAAATAGTTGTACGTAAAAAATCATTATATATTATTTAAATTATTTATGATAATTTCCAAATTAGAGATTCTTTATTTCATATAAAAAAAAAAACGAGTATTGATAATCCGTTGTCTCGTAGTAATGTGCAAAACAAAATTCAAAATTAATTTAACAATAATAATAATAGTAACATTAATAATAAGAATAAATTAAGTTAATTTAAAAATAAAATTTATGATAATTGAATCAGTTGATTGTGAATAATTGAAAATTGTATTGAACAAAGATATTTATCATGTGTGAATTGAAAATATATTTATTTTTACAAACAATTAAATAATTGTGAAAAATTTTGAAATTTTATTTATTCGTGAAAATTCATTATAATAATTTATAAAACTATATCTCTTGTAGAATGAAAATTGGTGTAAGCAAAACATTTTTGTTTATCATCGCGTGAAGCTACACGAAGGCAGTAAATTCAACGAAATTAATAATTGACGTATCTTCAAAAGAAATATATCTTACATCCTCTTCTCTTGAATTAATTAATGAATATTAACGATATTGAAGCTAATTGCAAGGAGCCACGAACAATTACAGCAGCGTGTACAATTGTGGTAAATTAATATCTCACTGGTTCTGTTAATTTTATTAATAAAAAGAAGAATGTGAAGAATTCATAAGGAATATGGAATTACGATTCAAGAATAAAAATCTTTGAAGCCTCTGATTACACAATTATCGAAGTAGTTTTGGTTATAATGAAAACTTACATTGATTAATTGATCCATTTTATTCTTTCTTCTCATTTTTCAAAGAATCCAGTGCATCTCAATATTGAAGCAGCTGTGTCACTTTACATGTTATACATGACATGTAAAGTTTCTTATTTTTGTCATGATAAATATTACAAAATTATTATAATTCACGCTGTTAATTTAATGTTGAATAGTTAATCTTGATTCAATCGATAGGTCCCTTGAATATGCTTTGAAGATAAGAAGAAAACGTGTCAACTCACTGTAAAGTATTGTAAAGACTTGTTTGTTACAAGTACAGTAGGATGAGTAACTCAATTCATGCACACATCCATACATTTGAGACATATACATAGTATTTTACGATAATCATCATTCAACCGAATTTTCTCATTAAATATGAATATGAAAAAATATTAATTCACCCATATGAATTTATATATAGGGGAAGGTGGGGTAAATCCATTTTACCCCGAATTCCCCTATATATTTATATATAAACGTACTTTTTCAAGTGATACTCAAGGCTCATCGCTGATCTTGTTAAAGTAGGATGCAGCAACGTTTGTTATTTTTCCTTTCGGGCCCATCAATTTGATTTTCTCGTGCTTTACGTGTCGCTATTGCTCTCGTCAAGTCAAAAAATACCTGAAAATTCATATTTAATTATGTAAAATACTCCAACTCTCTCAATTTCATGAAAAATACACTGTTTTTCCCATGATGAATCCAATTAAATTCCCCGGAAGCGAAAAAAAATTCATTTAAAAAAGAGAGAACAATCATAATGTAAACATAAAGCATAAAATGAAAGGAAATAAAACAACAAAACCATAAGCGCCAACCTATAGAACAATGCACTTCCTTTTCTTCCTCTTAGCACGATCCTTTCCACGACCATTACTTGCAGTTTTATCTTCGATCTTACGCGACCTTATTTCACGCATCAAATCGAAAAATACCTGGAAACAGGTGCAAGTGATGCCAAATTCAAGAAATACAAAATTAAAGTAAAAATGCAATGATAATTTAATGCTGCAGTGATTTATCAAAGCAAAATCAAGACAATTACAATTTGATTCGAGTTATGCAGATGATTTCAATGAAAATCATTTACCTTGTCAACATTTTCCTTAGTTTTTGCACTCGTTTCAACATATGGAACACCCCATTGTTGTGATCTACCTTGAGCCTCGGCTAAACTAACTTTTCGTTTCTCTTGGAGATCACTTTTATTACCAACTAATAAAAAGGGAATGTTTTCATCGTTTTTCACTCTCAAAATTTGTTCCCTAGTGTCAAAAATAAAATAATCAATTTAATCAATAAACTACAGATTAATATTGCGGAAAAGGAGGGAAAATATACCTAAATTCTTGAGTAGCCTGAAAACTATCATCCTCTGTAATTGAAAAAACACAAAGAAAGCCTTCTCCACTTCGAAAATAATTATCTCTTATTGCTGCATAATCCTCTTGTCCAGCAGTATCTAGTATATCAATTTGTACTTCTTCACCATCTAGAACAACCTTTTTTCTGTATGAGTCAGCCTTTGTCGGTTCATAATCTTCCACAAACTAAAGTAACACAAAGAACAATTATGATAGACAATGAATTCCGGGTAAATTCTAAATTACAAAATTAACATAATTATTTTCAATACCTCATCGTACATAAATTGAAGTGTTAATGCTGATTTACCCACACCTCCACTTCCAACCATTATGACTTTATGCAAAGCCCCAGTGGGGCCGGGTTTCTTGGCCATATTTATCTCCTGATTTTTCACTTTATTGGAATTTTAAATTAGACAAATAAATTATTTGACATTTAGAAGAATTGAAATTATGAATTATTTTATTTTATATATCCCTGGATTTTCATCAAATTTCATTGATATCACTTTATTAATTATTAATATGATAAAATCCCTCTCGATTTGTGTGTGTAACAAAAGAATAAACTAATAAGCTTCAAAAAATAATAATTATCGGGGCGTATACGGAATATATGAATCGGATAAAAAAGGCGGTGTCGCGTGAAATCCTGTTGTTGGTAAAACGTTAACGAGAAATCTGTCACACAAATTACGAACAGGCCAATCTAATTATCGATAAATTCACAAGATAAACTGGACTTTTTACTCAAGTCTCCTTTCTAAATGGCAATTTTTCATATCCACTATACACAAATAATACGAAAGATAATAATTATCAGAGTAAATACCTCAAAAAATATGTATTTATTGGAATATATAACTGTAAATCAATGGCGACCTCTGCAGGGCTTTCTCGAAATATTTCCAATGAAGTCGCAGATTCGAGAGGTCGAACTCGTTACATTTTTCCTCAAGGTCATGCTCGACTTGGCATTTGGGAGATTCGTCAACAGAACGTTGCTGAACATAGCCTAAAAATAATTGTTGATTAAAAACATTGACAAAAGTGGAATGATTGAAAATGGCTGTGCCATCATCATCATTGTCAACGAGGAATAAAAAACATTTTCTTGGAGTGCCAGCTCCTCTTGGATATGTAGCAGGTGTTGGAAGAGGGTAAGTACAATTAATTTCTGAATTTATTAATAATCCATTCCTAAATTTAATTAATTTTCCAGAGCTACTGGCTTCACTACACGTTCTGATATCGGTCCAGCTCGTGATGCCAATGATGTATCAGATGACAGACACGCACCACCAACAAAACGAGCAAAAAAGAAGGACGAGGAGGAAGAAGAGGAAGAGGACTTGAATGATTCGAATTACGATGAATTTTCTGGCTACGGAGGCTCTCTCTTCAGCAAAGACCCCTACGACAAGGATGATGAAGAGGCTGATGCCATTTACGAGGCCATCGACAAACGCATGGATGAAAAGAGGAAAGAGTACAGGGAGAAACGTTTGAGAGAAGAATTAGAACGTTATCGTCAAGAGCGCCCGAAGATACAGCAACAATTTTCTGATTTAAAACGTGAGTTGGTGAATGTCTCAGAAGATGAATGGAAGAATGTGCCAGAGGTTGGTGATGCAAGAAATCGTAAACAGCGTAATCCAAGAGCTGAAAAATTTACGCCACTACCAGATTCAGTATTAGCTAGAAATTTGGGTGGTGAATCGAGTACAAGTATAGATCCATCGAGTGGATTGGCATCAATGATGCCTGGTGTTGCGACACCAGGTATGTTGACACCAACTGGTGATCTTGATTTACGTAAAATTGGTCAGGCTAGGAATACATTGATGAATGTGAAATTGAATCAAGTATCGGATTCAGTAGAGGGACAAACTGTAGTTGATCCAAAGGGATACTTAACTGATCTGCAGAGTATGATTCCAACATATGGAGGTGATATTAATGACATTAAAAAAGCTAGATTGCTGTTGAAATCAGTACGTGAGACGAATCCTAATCATCCACCTGCCTGGATAGCCTCAGCTCGATTGGAGGAAGTCACAGGAAAAGTGCAGGCAGCTCGTAATCTCATAATGAAAGGCTGCGAGGTGAATCCAACATCAGAGGATCTCTGGCTCGAAGCAGCACGTTTACAACCACCTGATACAGCCAAAGCTGTCATTGCCCAATCAGTCAGGCATATACCAACGTCAGTCCGAATATGGATAAAAGCAGCAGATTTGGAAACTGAAACTAAAGCCAAACGTCGTGTTTACAGAAAAGCACTCGAACATATACCAAATTCCGTGAGATTATGGAAAGCAGCTGTTGAACTTGAAGAACCAGAGGATGCGAAGATTCTTCTCAGTCGTGCTGTAGAATGTTGTCCAACGAGTGTGGATTTGTGGCTGGCACTAGCACGTCTCGAGACTTACGATAATGCACGTAAAGTTCTGAATAAAGCTCGTGAGAATATACCGACAGATCGTCAAATTTGGACGACTGCTGCTAAATTGGAGGAGGCTAATGGTAATAAACACATGGTGGAGAAAATTATTGATCGAGCAATTTCATCATTGAGTGCCAATGGAGTTGAGATAAATAGGGAGCACTGGTTCAAAGATGCTATGGAGACAGAGAAAGCCGGAGCTATTCACACATGCCAGGTTATAGTCAAGGCGATTATTGGATTTGGCGTTGAAGAAGAGGATCGAAAACACACGTGGATGGAAGATGCTGAAATGTGCGCACAGCAGGGAGCTCTTGAGTGTGCTAGAGCTGTCTATGCATACGCTCTTGCTACATTCCCAAGTAAAAAATCAATTTGGCTGAGAGCAGCTTACTTTGAGAAGACTTATGGCACGAGAGAATCACTGGAGGCATTGCTCCAGAGAGCTGTTGCCCATTGTCCGAAGAGTGAAGTACTCTGGCTCATGGGAGCCAAATCAAAGTGGCTGGCAAATGATGTACCAGCTGCACGTGGCATTCTATCATTGGCTTTCCAAGCAAATCCCAATTCCGAAGAGATTTGGTTGGCTGCTGTTAAATTAGAATCTGAGAACTCTGAATACGAGAGAGCAAGGAGATTATTGGCAAAAGCACGTGCCTCTGCACCTACCCCACGTGTTTTAATGAAGAGTGCAAAACTTGAATGGGCACTTGATAATTTAGATGGAGCTATTAGTTTACTGAAAGAAGCACTCAAGACATTTGATAATTTTGAGAAATTATGGATGATGAAGGGACAAATTGAAGAGCAGCAGGGAGATCTTGGTAAAGCATTGGAAACTTATAATCAGGGTATTAAAAAATGTCCCAATGCCATACCACTTTGGAGATTATTAGCTGATTTAGAACGTAGAAATGGTCATATAACTAAGGCTCGTTCGGTTTTGGAAAAAGCACGTTTGCGAAATCCGAAAAATGCAGAACTTTGGCTTGAAGCTATTCGGAATGAAATGAAACCAGGTGGTGTTCGGGATATGGCTTATACTCTCATGGCAAAAGCACTACAAGAGTGTCCAAATTCTGGGTTATTATGGGCAGAAGCATTATTCATGGAGCCACGTCCACAGAGAAAAACAAAGAGTGTTGATGCTCTGAAAAAATGTGAACACGATCCTCACGTACTTCTAGCAGTTTCAAAACTCTTTTGGTGTGAGCACAAAATCACAAAGTGCAGAGATTGGTTCAATCGAACCGTTAAAATTGATCCAGATTTGGGTGATTCTTGGGCTTATTTTTATAAATTCGAATTATTAAATGGAACTGAAGAACAACAGGAGGAAGTCAAGAAGAGGTGCATCGCAGCTGAGCCTCATCATGGAGAGTACTGGTGTAAAATATCGAAGAATATTAAAAATTGGTGTTTAAGTATGGATCAAATATTAGTACTGGTAGCAAAAGAATTGCCTATACCCATATAATATTCAAGTCTTTATCATGCGATTAAAGAAACATTTGAAACCATGTATTTCATAAAAATTAAATTAATTCCTGAAATTTTGAAATTACCGCCGATTAATTCAACTGGCGCTACAATCGCCTGAATAAAAAAAAATAAAATGCACAATCTGGTAAATTCTACAGTTCACTGCTCTGAAACTGTATTTGTTACTCATTTGACTCCAGTAGCACCATGACACGAGTTTTGCTGGTCGCTTTTCATATATAGCCAAGCTTAGTGGTGACGGGCTAATGAGTAAGTTAAATCCCAAGCGTAGAACAAAAACCATTGAATTAACAAAACATCAACAATTCGCAATTTCTAAAATTTTCTCTCACATTTCATTCAAATGCTGATTGATATAAAAGTCAATAAATTAAAGAAACGTCATAACATTGAAGATTGATAAACGTGAAAATTTGTGGGATTGCCGGTTAACGGTGGTTATCAAAACTGAATATTCAATTTTTCATTAAAAAAAAAATTGCAGTACATTATCCACAATAAATTAAAATTCAGTGTTTAATTAATTCCAAAACTTTTGTGAAAATTCTCCATATAAAGAATATAAAATGGCTGGAGCAATGTTATTTGAGCGAGCTCAAGCAGCCTGCATAACCAATCGCAGTGAAGGAATAACACTTCTCAATGAGATTGTTTCCAATCCAAGTATTGGTATCGATGAAGATGATGAGGAGAGTATTCGTATCAAGGAGCAGGGTATTCTTCAGCTTGGTGAGCTTTATAAGAAGGAGGGTAAAGCCAAGGATCTTGCTGAGCTCATAAAAGCCACTAGACCATTTCTCAGTTTGATAAGTAAAGCAAAAGCAGCAAAATTGGTGCGTTCACTGGTAGATTTCTTCCTGGATTTGGAAGCTGGTATTGGTATCGAGGTAATTATGATGTTTTCTCTTCATAAATGATTGTGAAAGTATGGAGCAGCACCAATACTACTAGCATCAAGAGACATAACCTTGAATAATCATGAAATATTATTGTAAATACTTTTTTCAGGTTCAACTATGCAAGGAGTGCATAGAATGGGCAAAAGAAGAGCGCAGAACGTTCCTACGACAATCACTAGAAACTCGATTGATAGCTCTTTACTTTGATACTGGAATGTTCAGTGAGGCTCTGCAATTGGGCTCAGCACTCCTGAAAGAGCTCAAAAAACTCGATGACAAGCAGTTACTTGTTGAAGTCCAACTGCTCGAATCCAAAACGTATCATGCACTGAGTAATTTAGCCAAGGCCAGAGCAGCATTAACCAGCGCAAGGACAACTGCCAATGCAATTTATTGTCCACCAAAAATGCAAGCAGCACTTGATTTACAATCTGGTATTCTTCATGCTGCCGATGAACGAGACTTCAAGACTGCATATTCATATTTTTACGAGGCATTTGAAGGGTAATTTGTGATTTGCAGTTTTAGTTGGTGTAATTTCAATGTATTTTACTGAATTATGTAATATTTTTAGATACGACAGCGTTGACAGCCCAAAGGCACTGACTGCTCTCAAGTACATGTTACTGTCTAAAATAATGCTCCGCACACCTGAGGATGTTCAAGCTATCATGTCTGGTAAATTGGCTGTTAAATATGCTGGTCGTGATTTAGATGCTATGCGTGCAGTAGCTGAAGCCAGCCACCGACGTTCACTCGCTGATTTTCAAAGTGCTGTTAAGAATTATCGTCAAGAACTTGAGGAGGATGTTATTGTTAGAGCTCATCTTGGATCTCTTTATGATACTATGCTTGAACAAAATCTTTGCCGTTTAGTTGAACCTTATTCCCGTGTTCAGGTATAATATTTATTATTTATTCGTATGCCTTATTAATTATGTGTCTAATGAATTATCTTATTTTTTGGGATATAGGTAGCTCATATAGCCACTTGCATAGCTCTGTCTCTTGCTCAAGTTGAGAAAAAACTATCACAAATGATTCTGGATAAAAAATTATTGGGCGTACTTGATCAAGGTGAAGGTGTCTTAATTGTCTTCGAGGATACACCAAGGGACAAAACTTACGAGATTGCACTTGATACAATACACAGCATGGGCAAAGTCGTCGATACACTTTATCAGAAAGCTAAGAAACTTACGTAGCCCATTAAATAACGTAACTTTATATTTTCAAAATTTATATTATATATTGCTACTTATTAACAATTATTATGAGCGAATCATTCATTAAATAATGTCAATCAACTCGTTTCTGTTTTTCGTACTCTTACTAATTTTTCCACTTGTTTTTTTTTTTGTTCGATATAGAAGGTGGAAATGAAAAAAAATCATTATAGACAGGAAAGAAATGATTGAATTTTCGCTTTCTGGTATGAATAAATGTCCTAATAAACATTCTCCCATAAATAATCGAATGAATCATTTATGCGATATGTGAGTGCCTTTTTTTTATTTTTAAATCATTAATATTTCAGCTTTTCAGATTATAGAATAATTAAGATGCATACAAATTACATTGGAAAATTTTGCAAGTTTCTTTCGAGAATTTTTCACTCGCAATTTTTTGTGAATGAATCTGGAGGCCTTCACGAATCCATTCGCTGTTCAACATTTCACTTGTTACTCTGGAAAAAAAATTAGTAAAATTTAAATTGTGATAAATCGTAATTTATCATTTTAATGAAAAAAAAAGAATATTTACAGTTGCGCAATTTGTTTCTCAAATTCTTCTCTCAATATCGGTGCATTCTGTATCAATTTCTCATCATCCTTCATTTTTTCGATATAATGCAGCTGTATTTCACAGGTCAATCGAGCAAGGCACTCTGGCATTTTCAGGAATTTTTCAGCAGTGGCTTCCGCCTCAATCCCCGGCACATGCTCCCGAAGAAATTCATATGGAAATGTGAGATTCTCCGGTGACAAGCTATTTTGTACAGATCGTCTCCTACGTCCAGCTAGAGCACCAACAGGCAACAGAACAGGATTAGCAGCAAGAGCAGCTGCTGCTCCAATTAATGCAACTCCAGCGAGAGCTTTCAGTGCTACAGCCTGATAAAGAATTACCTGCATTATTTAATAATTCAATCAAAAAGAAAATGAATGAAGTAATCAACCAACTTTTTGTGTATGAATATTGTTCGGGTGCATCGGCGGTCTCTCTCCCCCAGCATCTGGGAACTCATCTTGTTCTCCAAATGTACCATGAATACCGTAACCACCACCAGGTCTCGGTGAACCTACGAAATGATGAACTCCACTTGGCCGAGTCGTTTCATATCCACCCCTGTCTCCATGATTCCCACTATCTTCGTAACCGTATCCCACTCTGTGTCCTCCAGGTCTCATATAAATTGGTGGTCTCCCGAATTCATTATTGACTCCACCTGGTCTCGATCCATATCTTCCAGTTGATAAAAATAACCGATACTTTATTCATCAGAAAAAAGTGAAATGAGTCGATGAAAATGTAAAG
The DNA here is from genome assembly GCA_963565655.1 of Aleiodes testaceus. Lineage (NCBI taxonomy): Eukaryota > Metazoa > Arthropoda > Insecta > Hymenoptera > Braconidae > Aleiodes > Aleiodes testaceus. Next base: position 4,794,042 of record OY751423.1, read on the forward strand.
AAAAACCTGTTTGGTGGCTGCCCTTGATTCCCGTACAAACTTCCGCCTCCGGGACGTCCGGAAGAGACTTGCCAACCGTACCTATATCATAATAATCATAATCTCAATCAATTTTGGAAAAAAAAGAAGATAAACACACCTGTCATCGGATTGACTGCCATAACGATCTTGATATCGATCTCCCTCCGAGACTCTCGTCGTAAATTGTGGAGATTCCGGTCGTCTAGACGTTTCAAAGACACCTCCACAACAACTGTGACTTGGAAAAATAGAAAATCTCGCTTAGTACTAATTCTATGATTGAAAAAATGGATTATTAAATATTATTACAATTTATCTTTTCCAGGGAATGGTTCAGAAACTGTACGTATCTTTTTTCCTCTGTGCTCATTATTTTCCTTGACTTTTCCATCACTCTTTGACTCTCCATCATTTTCTCTTGCATTATCATTGGATTTATCGATTTTAACACGATCAAATGATGGAGAAACTGGTGCAGCCTTCTCGTCTAACTTTTGCTGTGCTTTATCTACTGCAGGTGCTGTAATCAGCTCCAAATCATCTTGCTCAGGTCTTACAGATACTCCATAAGACTTATCAACCGCAAAAACGAGCACAATCAGCATATACGAGTATTGCCTCATGATGCGAAAAATTATTAGATCAAATTCCGGGAAATTCAAGTCATTTGTGTTCTCAATACTTTGAACTTAAAAATGAACAGGTAAAAGAATATAAGTGCACTGTGTGAATTCAGAGTAACGAGTGACTCTCTAATTTCCAGATTTCGCTATTTATATGACGAGGAATGGTCACACGCCAGCAATTGACGAATAAACGTAATCTGCCCTTCAGAATCCCCCGACTTTCATCAATCCCCTCTTTCTCACCATTAATAGGCAGATTAAGGGAAAATCATGGAAATTATACACTTCATCGCAATCTAAAGTATCCATCAAATGCATATACTGAATTTTACATGTAGAACATAAAAATGAATTAATTATGGGAGAGAAAGAAAAAAAGAAAATGTTAAATTCATCAAGTGCAACAAGAATTGTTTCAAGTGAAAACGCAAGTGACACTTGGCTTGTCATGCTTAGTATAATTGTCCGTTCTCACTCAAACTCTTCATAATTTGTATGACTGTACGTCGACCATTCCCCTCAAAGTATTCTTATTATAATTACAATTAAATTTTCCTCAGTATAAACGTTATTAATTTGACAATAAAAAATATTAGAATATTTAAAAAATATAGAAATTATATAATATACAATGATTTCCATCTTTTTTCACCTCTAACTTGAGACAAAAAAAATTAATTATAAACTTCCGTTGATGTTTTTACGAAATATTTCATCATTAGTTCCACTATATCATGTTTTATGTTATTTCGTTAGAGAATTGAGGAAGATGGCAACAAAAATCAAGAAAAACATAATTAAATAAAAAAATTCAATTTTGTGGATGTTCCAAGATGTTTCATGAACCTGTAGAGAATGAAAAAAAAAATGTAAGAAGATTCTGCATATTGAATTGAGCCCAGAGGGTCCATGAGCCCTGAAGAGCGTGAAAACGACACAGATCTGTTAACAGAGACTCAGGGAGACCCAGTTAAGAAGCCAAGAGGGATTCACCAGCTGCATATATCCATAACAATGAGCAGGTACATAGAATGTATACATGTGTGTAAAGAGGTGAAGAGAAAATCATAGAGATGAATGTTGTGTCAAATGCTGGGAGAGAACATCTAGTAATCAATACGTATTCACACGAGGCTCCTCTTGTGTCTTGTCACCATGACAACAGACGCCTACGCTTGCGCCCTAGTCTTCCCAAAATTCCTTCTCTCCCCTTCATCATCTCCCTCAAAATTTCATCTCATCATGTTGCTGTCCAAGACTTCCTTCGATTTTATTTCCTGATATTCATGCATATGCAATTCCATCCAATGTCCATGTCTCCTCTTCAACAGCTGAATGAGGAAAATTCATTCATCTTTAGCACACTGGACCATGTGCAATCCTCTCATGCATAATGCCCATTGTTTACATCCGATAAAATAACATTAGCGGTGATATTTTCATGCAGAGCCACGTTGAATTGTTGAAGTACCTGAAACACATTGGAATGAGTGAGAAATTGAGGTTTGCGCTTGCGTGAAAATTCAGTGACACGCCACATCGGAGCTTTGGTGCTCGGGGTGCGCGACCCGGGCGCAGTACTAGGGAGCAATCAATCTGACCATCACACTCATTTATACGATGGATTATTCGTGTATTGTTGATTTTACTATGCTCGCTGATTGATACCTTTTTTCTTCAATCTCCAATCGCTCATGAGAGTGGAGAATTCGAATTTAAATAAATTTATTGGAGGGATTGAGAGACAAGTGTGTGCTTCAGTGAGTGTGACAATTATTAAGTGCAACGTGATTTTAATTATGAGGGATTGTTAATTGATGTTTTATCAATTTTAATCCTGAGGAAAATTAAAGGATCCTTGGAGTTTGAGGCTGATGATAACAGGTAGTAAATCACTCTATTCATTTATTTGTTTTATTTCCTTTTAATGAAATCGAGGAGGAAAAATACAGAATATTGAAAATTCGTGAGTCCATAGTTTCCAAACTGAATGAAATATTCATTGCTCACTACTTTCAACTCGATCCAATACTTCTTTTTTTTTTTTATTGTGTTTCTACATTGTTGATTCCATGTGAACAAGCGACGTAAACATGCAATGATACTGGGAACGTCAGAAAATGGTTCATTCCGATATTTAAGTATTTTTTTTTATCTTCAAGGATTATTCGATAAAAATAATTTTAAAAAAGAATACTTGAGAGATTGTTATTCAAGCCGACCTAAGCATCTTCACAGGCATATGGGTCACGAGTTGTATCGGTTAATAGGATATACATAGAGGGGCTTTACGTTCATTACTCATTTTTTTTCTGCATGTGCACTTTTTTTTCCTACTATGAAAAAAAAAATAGGAATTATTGTACAATGATAATTCATGTCCCTCTGTTTTTTTTTTTAATTTCCCAAGTTTTTCGAATTAATTGTCGCTGAAATTAATAAATGACACAATGAATTTCTATTATTTTTTTTGAAAATTCGTGTGAATTAATTTAATGAGAGTGAAGAAGAATTGTTGAGAAAATTAGTGAGTCTTCCGCTTGCGTAAGATAAGAACTTCGTGAAATTCTAGGGATATAGTTGAGAAAATGATTTTAATTTCTGAACCATGACGAGGAGGACTTTCTAGTGTTATAGTAAACACGATTCTTTTGAAACATATGAAATCTGCAGAATTATTATTATTTTTTATTTATCTGTATTTTTATTTTCAGGAGAAGAGATAGAAGTTTGAATAAAAATTATTTGAGAAAAAGTGTGGATTAAATATGTGGAGTTCAGTAACTGCGGCAGGGACAGAAAATGGTCCAGCACCACCTTCCAGAAGTAAACACAGTGCAACACTATTGGGAGGTCATGTTTACCTTCTTGGAGGACGAAACGGGAATTTACCACTGAAAGATCTCTGGCGATATAGTCTCGGTATGATTTCCTCAATAATTAATGTTTTAATTTACATTATTAAACAATTTTCATTCGATATCAGCTGAGAGCCGATGGGAAGAGCTTCATCCAAATGGAGAAAGACCTCCGGCCCTTCAGGAACACAGTGCAGTTGCGTACAAGGGATCTCTGTACGTTTTCGGTGGGGAACTCGGATTTTCAGCTGGAACGGAGACTCCGCTTTGGGTTTACTCGGTAAAAGTATGTTTCATTAAAACTGCAACATAAAATTACATAAAAACAAATAAAAAAAACACTACGTATTAATTTCAATAATTCTTCGACCTGACATGCGCAGAAGTTTTTCATGAATATCTTTATTTCCTACAGACGAATTTCTGGCGGAAAATCCGAGCTCAGAGAGGCTGTGCAGTTCCCCGAGGAAGAAGAGGTCATACCGCCCTGGTTCATCGTGATCAAATGTTGATTTACGGTGGATATCAGGATTTACGTGGGAGTTCATCAGAATTATGGGCGTTTCACTTTGAGACAGAATCCTGGCACTTATTATCGTCTTCATCCACATCAGCATCTGGGGAGAGTTCTCCAGCAGCACGACACAAGCACTCAGCTGTTCTCCACTGTGATGCAATGTATATTTACGGGGGTATGACGGATCTCCAAGAACGGAATGATTGTTGGAGATGGGATGTCAATGCAGCTTCATGGTGTCTATTGAAGAGTAAACCAGGCCCTGGTCCTCTTCATGGTCATGCAGCCTGTCGTTTACCGAGTTGTATGCTTATATTCGGTGGTGAGAGCGGTGGACTTGCCACTAATGAATTGTGGCGCTTTCATTTTGGTACAGAGAGTTGGGAGAGACTGATGGTTCCTGGGCCAAAGCCACAGCCGAGGGCTGAGAGTGTTGCTTTGGCAGTGTCAGAGCTTGTTATCCGAGGAAATGGAGTCCAGGATAATCAGCGCTTGAGAAGTACACGTAGACCACGATTTTCACTCTCAGGAAATGGACCCAGCGAGTGTCATACCCCTGGAAACAATAGTGCTACAAGACCAAGTTTTCTCAAAGAAATCTCAAAATTATCGCAAATTAATTTATCGAGACTCAGTCATCCAAATAAATGCAGCTACTCGGTCCTGAGCGGTCAAGAAGATAATGAGGATGAACACAATCAGTATTCCCAAGAGGCCAATTCCTATTATCCATTTCAACCAGTTGATGCAGAGCTTGTTGAGACAAGTTTGAACAATGGTATGGTTAAATCACGCAGTGCCAATGCACTAGCGCGAAGGAAACAAAAAAGTTTTGCCAATAATCCGAGTTCTTCTCTCAATAATGACTCGTGTGATACTCAATTACGTAATAATAATAAAATGGTTAGAGAACCAATATCTGTGCCAAATTTTCGGGCGCTAACTCTCACGACACCTGTATTAACACCAGTAGAAGTAGCTAGGCTTGTGTTTGTGGATCCAGATGAAGATAGTGATAATGAACGTAAGGAATCTCAAGATACTAGGAGATCTGATTTAACGACTACAAGGCTCATTGACGTTGAGGAGGAACGTCCTGATTTTGAGACACTCCATCAGGCCTGTCAGCCTACTCGAGGTGAGAGCTACAGCTCACACTTGTATGAGGCAGTGCAGAGTCCAAAAACTCCGACAACTCGATTACCAACATCTGCCTCTGTCCGTTTTGCTGATCTCGAGGAGGGCGAGGAGTCCACATCGGATTATGCCAGTATAGGAGCAAGGAGTCCTGGTGATCCATTGGCAGAGGATGATTTCGGTCTGGAGCAGAAGCAGGATGGCAGAAAAAAAGCGAGTAAACATCGAGCACCTACGATACACGAGGGCCAGTTTGGTTTCTGCAATCCAAATTATCTGGGATTAGAAACAAATGATGATTGTAAATTCGCTAAAATTCTCAATAGCCCACCTGATAGTGTCCTCGAAGATGCACCAGGGAGATCAGCATCCCAGACATTTACAGAGCTACTTGAGCTTCAGGAATTGAAGCAGCCAAGAGCACCACCAAAAAGTCTGCCACTTGGCACTACTTCACCTTCCAGAAGAGCTGTTAGTGCATCAAGGGCTGAGAGACAACGAGCCAAACTTGCTGCCATTCAGACACCCGCAACACCTGCACCACTTTATGTATTTCTCATAGGTGGAAAGGAAAAGGGTCAAGTCACTGTCTTCGCGAGACCAGTTTCTTTATGGAAATTGCAATTAGCTCCTCATATTTTTTAGATTTTTCGCACGCTCTTTGTTGTCTTTCTTTCATTCGTTTATGAGTCCTTAGAGTTTCATTAATTAATAATGTGCCATATCTGACAGTGATTGCTCAACGCACAAAAATTGTGTATTGATTGCTGCACTCTTCATTTCTCATTTCATTAGCGATTATCAGAAAAAAAAACAAATTGAATGGGGAATAACAGTATTCAAATGTAATTATGAAGTCTTGAAAGTCAGAAGAGAATGAACCACTCATTCATATGAATTACGTAATATATATACATGTACTCATAGACATAAGATGGATAAAAAAATATTTTCAAAATGAATGATGATATAATATAATTCACGTTCATAAAAATATGTCGAGAATAATAATTCACGAATTCTCATTCTATTGTATTCTCAGGATGGATAATTACCGATAAGTGTTTTAATCATAAAACATTGAGTCAGAGGAATATTGTAGTTGTATGTAATGCATTTGTTGATGTAAACACCATATTTATATATAATTAATGATTTTTATATAATTAAATATGTTTTCGGCTAGAATGAGATGTAATGGATCATACTGAGAGAGAGAGGAAAAAAGTGAAATTATAAAAATGATGATGTGAATATGATAATGAGTTCATATTGAACTGTGTAGTTGAGTATTAGTATATTCATAGGTAGAAAAATCTTAATTATGTGCAATAACTGGTGAATGCTCTATTAATTATTTTCAAGAATCTTACAGATGATTTCAATGAAAACGCGTCGATTCTGTAAACTTTACAGGGTAGAAATTCTGAATTCTATAGAGTGCCATAAATTGAACATTATGAGTTTGCTCAATATCATTTACTTATTCTCATTCCGAGAAAAATGTGAAAATTCTAGTCCAGAATAGGTAAAAAAAGAAAAGAAATGAATACGTCCAAATGTAATGTAATTACTTGACCGTCTTGAAAATTTGTGTGAATCGTTCAATTATTTATAATCAATATATTTACTAATATTTTTATGATCTCGAGGGCCCAATAGATACGTGTAATTGGACGCTATGAAATACCCTCAAATTATTAAATCATAATTACCTTTTCATCTCTCAATTAATTTATCACTTCACTCAATTTTATTATAAATTTCAACATATCACAATAGTTTATTTGTACTTACATTTCCTGTGCTAATTACAATTATGTCAGCGTCTGATTTGAGTGAAAGAAGATCAAAGATTCCATGTTTTCCATTCTGTATATTAACTGCGTATTGGAACTTCAATAGAGAGGGGATATACATGTCTGTAAAGAAACGGAAAATAAATGTTCGTAGATAAGTGAATTATTAGAGATAATTATTATTATTATTATTACCACTAAGGGTTGAACGGGGATTCCGTTACACAAGATGCCGGCATTTTCTCATGGAGAGACGAGTCTTTCCGGAAGCCGCCCGCTATTGGTTGTCCTTCATTGCCAATAGGTGGCGTGGCGGCAAAATCAAAGACACACACACCCAACTTGAGTATTCAGTAACCTTGGTGTCTAGACTGCGTAAACTGCTCAATGAGCGTTACAAAGCAGTCGAATTTTTTGTACACAATTATCTTGAAAGAAAAGCGGCATTCATCGAGTGTTTAAGGCGGTAAATGAGTTATTTATTATTTACTGATAATTTTTCATTCTGTGGTTATGACAGATGGAATGTGGAATTATGAAGAGGGATTGGGGTAAGAAGATGCTACGGTGGAAGGGTCAGATTTTTTTTTAGTGTATATATCTGTTTTGAGGGAAAGTGCAGCTCATAATAATGATGATTTAATTAAAACTATAATTTTTGAATTTATTATATGAGTTTTTATGATTTAGGGGAGTGGAAATTTATTTATATTGTTGAAGAGTTTGGAGGTTAGTTGAGCGTGGAGCTACTGTGGGAAATTTGTCATAATACGCCAATGATTTTAAATGGTTTGAATAATTAGTTAATGTAATGAATCGTATTTTATTTAATTCGTAGCTTGTGATTGAAAATGGCGCAAAGATTTCCAGTACCAAATGCTGGGAATAATGGACCACCTCCACAGAGATATCCACCGCCTTCTAGTGTACCACCGAATCTTCGTCAGTATCCAGGGCCAAATTTTCCGGTAAATATTTCATTATACGATTTTATTAATAAAGAATATGGATTTATTTGGTTTATTATTCAGATGCAGCCACGATCGGGTTTTACCCCACCTCCTCAAATGGGCGCAGGAGGTCCAGGCCCTGGTGGTATCATGAGGCCCAATCAGCCTTACGCGAACATGCGCCAGGGCCCAATGCCTGCACCATCGGGAAAACGAAGTGGAGATCAACGTATCCCCATGTCTCAACAGAAACCGTAAGTCAATGTCCCAAGAATTGAAGAAAATTTATCATTTATCATTTTTATCATTTTTTTTTTCATTAAGTTCCTTAATATTTAATTTCTATTAATTTATTCATTTATCTTAAAATTTTTGTTTTCATTAGTTTTCATTTTGGAACTCCGACAATAATTCATGTACCCTGATCATCGATCATATCATCAACAGCCATACACACAATAACACTAAAACAAGTTTCAAAATTTCTTTTGATTTTTCAAAATATTATTTTCCATCAAAAACTCATCTAGGTATTTTTGGAACAGTGATTTTTCACATTCCACATCAAAGAAGAAGAAGAAGTTGGCTGACAAAATTTTACCACAAAAAGTACGTGATTTGGTACCAGAATCACAGGCATATATGGATTTACTTGCATTTGAACGTAAATTGGATGCTACGATAATGCGTAAGAGGCTTGATATACAGGAGGCACTCAAGAGACCAATGAAGCAGAAGAGAAAATTACGGATATTTATTTCTAATACATTTTATCCGGCTAAGGAGGCTGGTGAAGGTGAGGAGGGCTCTGTTGCCTCATGGGAGCTCAGAGTTGAGGGACGATTATTAGATGACACGAAAAATGATCCAAATAAGGTAAGTGCATAATGAAAAAAGCTCCTGAAATAAATTCTACAAATAATTAACATGAAATCTTCAATTAAAAGGTGAAGAGAAAGTTCTCATCATTCTTCAAAAGTTTGGTAATCGAACTGGACAAGGATTTATATGGTCCAGACAATCATTTGGTCGAATGGCATCGTACCCTAACGACTCAAGAGACTGACGGTTTTCAAGTTAAGCGTCCCGGTGATAAAAATGTCCGGTGCACTATTCTTTTGCTACTTGATTATCAACCACTTCAGTTCAAACTGGACCCACGGCTTGCTCGTTTACTGGGTGTTCACACACAGACTCGGCCTGTGATTATATCTGCATTATGGCAGTACATAAAGACTCACAAGTTACAAGATAGCCATGAACGTGAATTCATTAATTGTGACAAATATCTGGAGCAAATATTCGCCTGTCCCCGGATGAAATTCGCTGAGATACCACAGAGATTGAATCCACTCTTGCACCCACCAGATCCAATCGTCATCAATCATGTCATTAGTGTAGAAGGTGAGTGACTCGACTCATGAGTAATAATTGTCTCTAAATTTAGAATTTTTATTTCAGGCACAGAGACAAAACAAACGGCTTGTTACGACATTGATGTCGAGGTGGACGACACTCTGAAAACACAGATGAATAATTTTCTCCTGTCTACAGCGAGTCAGCAAGAGATACAGAGTTTGGATAACAAAATTCATGAAACAGTGGAAACTATAAATCAATTGAAAACAAATCGTGAATTTTTCCTGAGCTTCGCTAAGGATCCACAGCAATTCATTAATAAATGGATAATTTCACAAACACGTGACTTGAAGACAATGACAGATGTAGTTGGTAATCCAGAAGAAGAGAGAAGAGCTGAATTTTATTATCAACCATGGGCCCAAGAGGCTGTCTGTCGTTATTTCTATACGAAAGTACAACAAAAGAGAGCAGAATTGGAGCAAGCACTTGGAATACGAAACTCATAAATGATTTATCTGTTTTCTCATTTTTATTTCTTTCAAGTAATGTGAAGTCTGTGGTATGGCTTGTCACAGTGGCATTGATTATCTTTCTCATTGAACTAAAATTATATTAATTATAATCATGTACTTTGACAAACGTCTTTTGTCGAATTGAATAAGAGAATTTCTCGATAAACGAAAAAACAAAGGAGTTTTTCTCAATCAATTTTCCGCCCAATGAAGGAAGTAAATTAATAATTTCGTATAATTTTTTTCTTTTTTAATTCTATTTTTCAATTATATTTACATTTTAGTCACGTAAATAATCGACAAATCTTTGATGTCCATATACGTAAAGATATATTGTTTTTTTCTAATTCAACAATAATAATCAGCTTCTCAAAAAAAAAAAAAAAAACACTAGATCCCTCCCTCAATTATTCCATAATTTTAATCCAGCAGTAAATATGTAAAAATAAATTTGAATAATTGAACAATTACTGATGAAACCTGTGTACTTAATTTTACTGATTAATTAAATTTTCTTTGTGCGTAAATTTCATAACAGAAACGTATACATTGAAGTCGTCTCGGAATTATTGTATTCTTTGTTATTCCATAAAAATTTCGTATATAATTTATCAATTAATATTTATTATTTCTAAGTAACTGATTTTCTTATTCTCGTTTTATTTTTTCTTAATAATTCACTGTATAAAGACATCAAGATACTATGGTCTACTTATTACATAGTAGCTCCTCGATAGTATATACATAAAAAAAAAATAATCTGGGACGTATTAGGTGAGTGTTTAACAATTCAATCATCAGTATTATTAATTTATTCCTGTGCTGAATCTTCCATTCAATTGTGTAACTCGATTATCATGTATTCTCTTATAATCGTGCAATATTAAAATTGTATAAATTTATTTGCAAATTTTAAATAATGCATAGACGCATTTTTAATGCCTAATTTTCATCATTTTCATTATTATTATTCTTGCTCTGAGAAATTCTTTACGAAATTTTATTTCCTAAAGTGATTAGCATCGTTACTACTGATAAAATTCCAATGAACGAGGCAGAAGAAGAAGAAATGAGGCATCAACGCATCAATCAAGAGATTGTCGATAATAATTTCATCTATCATTAATATCTGTTATTTAATTTTCAACTAAATTCATTGTAAAATATTAGATTGAAAGAGCGCATAATTTTTTATTCTTCATTTAATTGTAGCAATAGTTTAAAAATTTGAGAAAATTGTTTTTCGTTATTTTAAATTTAATCTTCTGGTCGATAGAATATATTAAGATTAATTAAATGCGATAGATTCGTTTGAATTGAGGATTATTGATGAGAGTTATGAATTGTGGTTGATGCCAATTTTCATTTGACTAGAAAAACAATGAGTGATGTGCCAATTAAATTCAGCTACAGTAATTATTCCGAAGTACTAATATTAATAAAAAACAAATTAATTTGGCAAATAGGTAAATACTTATAAATAAACATGATTGATAATAATTATGTAATTCTGCTAAAGAGACTCATCTTCAGATTTAATAAAAATCATTAATGACTAGATTGTTGTTGTATGAACACAAGAATCAATAAATAATAAAGAGGGAGGAAAAAATAAGTAAAACAATTGGCTAATTCATTCCACAGGATGAAGCATCAGTCGACTTAACTCTTACTCTCTTCAGCAGAATTCTTAATTAAAAAATAATAATAATTCATTTAGCTATACGGGCTTATGGGAACTCATAATACATTCATAAACAATACTATTGCATTGTTCTAATGAAATATATGTTTTTTAAAATGTCTTTATGGGTGATTTCAAACTCACAGTTTTACGTGATTATCAACAGATATCCTTCAATTCACTTCAATGACTAGATTCAAGACACCTGTATTTGGATTTTTCATTAAAATTAAAAAGGCATCTATACGTATCTTTATCAAACGTATAATAAACCTCAATCTTATTTAGCAGTGAAGTCCGGCCAGTAATTAATGTAATAGCGCTGCGTTGAACCTTCGAATAATCTATCTAGCCAATTCGGCAGACCATCAAGAAGTTTGTCTTGATACAAAACGCTGCTTTCCATCTGCAACATTATTAACATTTTAAATTTAAAGTTAAGTCTCATAATTTTAGATAATTCATTCTTTGAAGATGATGAATATATTTTTACCTCATCTTGCGACATTTCTGACTCACTGGAACTGTCAAAGCCTATGAAAGCACCAGCTTCGGCATCGTCAGTCGTTCGACTCAAATGTTTCGTAATTCTCTCCATTCTCTGAATATTAAGAAAATTAATTTTTCGGTTTCTCATATTTTTGCAGATAATCCAGAAATGGAGGAATAAAAAATTACCTTGGCTCCTTTTCCTTTACTGCATTCTGGATGCTTCGCATGATACATACAGAAATATTTTCTGTGACCATTCAGTGCTAAAACTGTGCCCACACAATTTTTCGGATTAATATTCAATTCCTTTGGTTCTGGTAGACTCAAGGACAATATCTTCTTGTACCAATCGAGACCACGTTCCAGCGATAAATGCCCAAACATTAGAGTCTTGTTTTTTCTATTAACAGATATAAATATTTAATTAACTTATAATAGAACTTAGAATAGAATTATAATAATCCGAGAGATTTTTCACCTGTAAGGCCAGAGAGCTCGATGGAATACTGGAAGTAATTTAAGTCGACTCTGTGAATCCACCAATAGAATAATTGTTCTGCATCCAGGTTTCAATAATCTAACAAGCCCATTATATTTCTCAGCTCTCATTTCATGTAGTCTCAATTGCGGTTGATTTGTCACTGGTTTAGAATTAACTTTATTGAACTGATTCTGCTTGTTTTGAACACTAATTTCTTCCAATTTAACCAAATAAGAGACGCCATAACCAGCAGCACCAATGAACAGAAGCGATGCAATAACCGAGACTAATGGAAGAATTTGCTCCTTAGTTAAATTATCCGAGATATAATCAACAGCAAGAAGTGCTCTGCCAATTAGCCTGTCTACAGTTCCCTGTGCATGTTCATCAGCAAGTTCCTCGACTTTGGCAGCATAGGGTAGTGCCTCAGTAACTCTGAGTAAACGTTGAATCGTCTGTTCTAATTTTCGCCTAGTTTCATTCCATTTATTCTCATCTTCAGTAGCTTCTAACCAACCATTCGATAACCACTCGTACTTCAAATGATTAGCATCTCTTCTCCAAATTATTACAATATGCAGTAATGGCTCAAGTGGACTGCCTTCACCAGCTGAAAGTGCTGATACAAATTGTGGCTGTGATTCTTTATAAACATAAGTATAACGAACACGTTCAGTACTATATGGTGATTCAAGGGCAGCCTGTCTAAACTTGTGACGTGCTAAATCATGTACAGCACTCTTCTGTGAAATTAAAATAGCACAAAGCCTTTTCTGTGGCTTCAGCCATTCTGGTGGGCACACAGAATCCAGCATTGCCTGATTCGATAAACGTGGCAGTACTAAGAATTTATTATTAGTTATCACATTGTGCATTGTTTCACTTGATATATCCTTCATACTGACCGATGCCATTGGCTTCTCTGAATTTTCATTGAACAATAATAACGTATTTAAATCACCTGATATCTTGTATTTCGATGTTATAGCTTCTGTATCTGATTTACCAACTTGAACAAATCCAAATGCAACTCTGTCTCTGTGATGATATGCCACCAGCAAATAACGAAGTCTTGGTGAATCTTTCTTCTCGAATATCAATGCACGAATTCTATTATCAGCCCAGCCTGATAGAAAATTATCGACATTGTCGTTTGTTATTTTTGGAATTAATTTGTAGGGAAATCGGTTTCTCAAAAATTCAACAATTCTTGGAACGTTTAGCAGTGATTCTTTGTAGATACTTGTGTGACCGTCTAGTGTTATTGCTAAACAGGGAATTGAATGAACACCCACACGTCTCTTGAAAGCTGGCTCTCTCTCACCGTGCACAGTAACAAGATTCACACCCAGTGGCTCCAATTCGTCAATGAGCCTTCGCCAAGTTGGCTCAATTTGGAGGCACGTGAAGCACCATTCTGAGTAGAAGAGAATGAGATAGGGCGTGCGGTAGCTCTTTGGCAGAATCATGTGCTCGTAGGTTCGATAAGTTACACTCATCTTGTGATAAAAACTTATGTCATTGCTTTGGTAATGGAATTTAAAATTTCCACCGAATAAATCTTCCAATGGATCTGGCATATGGAATTGATTCGTCTCTCTTCGATATCTCGAGGAACTCTCTTCGGTTATTCCGTGATTATCAAAGTTCCTTCGTCTCTCAGGATCTGATAAAAGCTGGAAAAAAATTAAAATTCATTATTACAAGGATTTAAAATGAATTTTGATGGATTTACTCACCTCATAAGCTTTGATAATTTTCACAAATTTATTCTCTGCATCAGGATGATCAGTTTTATCAGGATGCCATTCCTTAACAAGATTCTTATAAGCTTTCTTAATATCCTGAAGTGTTGCACGTCTGTGAACACCAAGAATCTCATACGGATTACCAAGTGGTTCACTAGCCTCTGTCATTGGTAACAATTGAATAATAATAAATAATCCAGCTACAATCAACGATAACCTCATTATTGGTACAACATTCTTGAATTCTCCTTTGATACAATTGCATGTATTAAGTATTGAATTCTTTAAAAAATTCATGAACAATATTAACTTTGACATTTCAACATGTTGACTAGATAGAAGATTATTCTTCTCATAATTCAGACTAAATAATTTATCTTCTCCACGTGAATTAATTTCTTTAACACTGCCTGATGATAATGAACTCGTGTAATTAATTTGTGACAATTCATCAGTTTTTTGACTGTCAGGCACGTCAAGGCAGTCAGGTATCTCCATTGACAATAAACACTCCATGACATTATCAATATTGCTTCTATGATTCGAAAATGTAATTATTTTATTTCAATTTATCATTCATTGAAAATCAATTCTTCTGAATATAATTACTATTTTATTTTTTCATTAAGTTTGGATTGAGTATTTTTTTTTATTGTATCAATTCAGTTACCAGCAGCGTACCAAAATAGAATGGGACTGACACTGTGTACTGAATGAGATTCTCTTAAAAAATTTCAATTATTTATCTAATTTTTCTCTCCTGATGATTCTATTGACTCAATCAATTATCTCAATGATTCTTCGTTTTGTTGGAATTATTCACATGATATTATTTAATCACAATTTTTTTTATATCTCTCACAATTCAATAATTTTAATGCTTTTGATGCCATGAGAATGGGAAATCAATTGTATTAAATTAATAGTTGGTTATTGGACATTTTTATCACTCACTTCTCTGCCACTAGGGTGGACCGAGAATGTGTGGGGCAAGGAGAGGCTCAACTTTCAAAAACAACATGTGATGGCAGCACTGTCTAAAAATGGCGGCGACTGCCCGCCGTAAATTGAAAATGTCTCATCTCAATTTCTAATAACCAAACTTCTTAATCAACGATTCAGACAAGAAAACTGCGATAAATTTGAATAAAATCTCGAGGAATCTAAAAATTATTCTTCATTGAAGATTATTAAGAAAAATTAACTTTAAACACAGGATTCATTTTTATCCTTGAACGGCATCGATCTATGTGCACCTCTGAGCATACACGTGTGACGTAACACATATCTGTCTGCTTTTTGAGAAGGAAAAAAATGGCTGGTACCTTGGCTGAAGATGAAATTGGAAGAAAATGGGATCGGTGCTTTGCAGACGCTGTTATTAAATTAGGTAAGTAGGATTATTCTTCATTTTGGAATGAGTCTGTGAATTTTTGGGAGTAATTAAATGAAACATTAATTGATGTTTTGACGGAACTCAGGCGGCGGTCTTGTCATCGGCTCTGTTGTCTCCTTGTTGTTCTTCAGAAGTGAGTATTCTTCAATTTTAATTAATTTAATTTGTCCTATACATCATGCACGTTATTATAAATTATTTATTTGGATCAGTGGAGGCCTGCTTGATCCTGACAAATATTTTCATTTTACATAACCTCTTGGGAAAAATTCTGGTAGAGTCATGCTGATGAATTTATTCCATTTTTCTCAATTAAAATATCTAAATTTCATAATTTTCATTTACAGAGAGATGGCCCATTATCACAGGTGCTGGTTTTGGTCTCGGTATGGCTTACTCAAATTGTGAAAAAGATATAAACTCTTCAATTAGTCAACATAACTCCAGAGGACGCAAGTGCGATGATGGTACATGAGCAAAATCATCTTCATTTTTTATTTAATGAAAAAAAAAAAAAATCAAATTGTTCAGGCAGAAAGCTATAGAAAAGAAAAAATGATTTTAATTTCAAGCTCTGCCAGCCACTAGTTAAATTTGTAACAATTATAAATAGCATAAGACCATTGCTGTGAAAATAAAAATCCATACAGTGTACATATATTTATTATTAATCACAATTACTGTAAATTAAGTATTGAAAAAAGAAGAACAATGAAAGAGTTGATAATAAAATTTGAATTTTATTTCACATCGTAATCAGGAACAG
The DNA here is from genome assembly GCA_963565655.1 of Aleiodes testaceus. Lineage (NCBI taxonomy): Eukaryota > Metazoa > Arthropoda > Insecta > Hymenoptera > Braconidae > Aleiodes > Aleiodes testaceus. The sequence goes on from OY751423.1 coordinate 4,810,391, forward strand.
AGACAATTGGTTGAGAAATCATGCTGGAGTATCCCTACCATTTTTCTTTTTCAACTTATCAAATTTATTCAGCTCGCAGTTTATCGAGTGAGTAGAATCAAATATTCGAGACATGAATCTCACGAAAGAAAGATGTATTTTCGTCATTTCAACGATACTAATTTTATTAGTCTATCATTCGGAGAGTTTGAAACGAGTTAAACGAATTGTGGGAGGTATCCACGCTGCTAAGCCACCGGAGGATGATCCAGTGGTATTCGTGAATAAGCACGATCGTAATTCAAAGATCTATGGATCACGGGACTCAAAAAAAGGATTTTACGTATTCAGAGGTATCAGATTCGCTGAGCCACCTGTTGGACGTGCTAGATTTCAGGTAATTAAAATTTTCCCCAATTTACAATATTACATTATAATTAATTATGTTGAAAATAATCATTCAGGCAAATGCCTGGTTATTTTTTATCATTCGACATCCTGTAACGCAGCATCCCAGTAATTGCTGATAATGTATCCCATTCTTCCTGCATTTAATAATTTTATTTTTATCAGCGACCCAAAGCAGTTCCTCTAGATGGAACCTACAATGCCACACAATGGGGCCCACCTTGTCCACAAGTTCACGATGGAATAGTAATTGGCTCTGAGGACTGTTTATTCCTGAATGTCTTCACACCATCACTCCCTGATTCTGGAGATGGATATCCAGTATTGATATGGATTCACGGTGGTGGTTTTCGAACCGGTGCCGCAACGCAATTCGGAATGCGTAATTTAATTGATAAACGCATGGTGGTTGTTTCGATTCAATACAGACTGGGTTCATTGGGATTCTTGAGCACTGGAACTCAAGATCTACCCGGGAACAATGGAATGTTCGATATGGCATTGGCAGTAGCATGGGTAAAGAAGTATATTGGGCACTTTGGGGGAAATCCGAACCGAGTGGTAGCAATGGGTCAGGGGACAGGTGCAAGTGCTGCTATGATGCTGTCTTCATCTTCTTTTGCAAAGGGTAATGTAATAAAGTTATTTATCCATTAAAAAAGGCACTTGAATACTTCACTGCTTAATTAATTAATTAATTATTGAATTTACATCTTTCAGAGTCTTTCAGTGGAGTAATTGCGATGTCCGGGTCTCTACTTTCGAATTTCGTAACTGATAAGGATCCAATGAGAACGACGCAGTACGTAGCTTCCGAGAATGGGTGTCCCTATAATGAAGTATCCGAGATGATTAAATGTTTACGTGAATTACCAGCAGAACAGATGATCTCGATAGACTCGAAATTATCGAATGTTCAAATGGTTACTGATGGGTTTATCGCTGAAATTTCGTCGCGTTTGGGACCTGGGCCTGTCGTCGAAGGGCACAATGATGGGAGGTACGTCTGAATAATCAAAATTCCCCTTTCAATTAATCATTCATTTAGATTCAAATATTTTTTTAATTCATTAAAGATCTCTTCCCAATTTCGCAACGGATAAACCCGAGGATGTTTTATCTCATGGAGACTTCCCGAAAATTCCGCTTCTAACTGGAGTAGTGAAGGATGAAACGGGCGGAGCAATTCTTGGAGGCTACAGAAAAGAAGTGGAGAAGAAATTAAAATCGGTTCCTGATTTTTTGAATAAAGTTCTAGTGACGTCTCTTCAGGACAGAATTCCACTCTTCGGGAATAGCTCGAGACAGTTCATACCGGATGCATTTAGTAAATACCTGAAGATACCAGGTAATGGGAATTTAGAGGGGAGAATTAAAAAAATTGCGGAAGCTGTGGGCGATGCGATATTCAATGTTCCCGCATTTTTGACTGTCTCTTACTGGAGCAAAAGAGCAAAAACTTACTTTTACAGCTTTGATTATAAGAGTCGGAGAGCCTATGGGAAGGATTTCCTCAGTGGATTGCCTCTCGTCGATGCTAGAAATTCTTCATCCGGTGTAACAGGTCATGGGGATGATCTGGGATTTGTCTTCGATCATAATGACATATTTGGGAATAATCGTCCTGCAGAATCAGTTGATAGTAATGATGAACAGGTCACTGAAACTTTCACAAATTTAATTTCTCAATTCGCGAGAACTGGAGAAGTGAGAAGAGATAAGTCGAGTGAGGCAATCACTCCATTCTCCAGTGATGAGCATTCATACATTAGCATAACTGATAAGATAACACCAATGAAAAACTTTAGATTCTGCGAAATGGGATTGTGGACTGGTGCTGTTGAAAAACTCGCGTCATCCAGTTGCGATTTAATGAGAGTCACAACTGAAACTATTGAGCGATTAGAAAAGAAGACTAAAAAAATTGTGGATATTGTTTCGTCTCCGTTGGATACTATTAAGAAGCCTGTGGAAAAAATGAAAGAGGCTGAGGAGAAATTAATTCCCAAAGTTCCCAAAATTCCTGTAAACATTCCGAAAGTTCCAGGTTTTGGATTTCTTGGATGAAGTGAATTAAATTAAATTAATGCCCTCCATAATATTAAATTTAAGATCTTCATTTTCAATAATAATAATAATATTAAAATTTTATTTTACCCAACTTTATTACAAAATGAACGCAGCATTGCTTCCTCGTCGGATTCATCACCATTTGCTGATGATTTCGCTTCATTTTCGATTATAACAACACTGGATGAACTGATTTCTTTAATTATTTCGATGGGCTGATCTGAACTCATTGAATTGCTGTCGTCTATTGATAGAGCCTCTGAAGATTTATCAATGCTAATAGTGCAGGCTGGAATGACGATTTCTTCGATTATTTTTATATTTTTTTGTCTCTTCTGTGGTGGTTCATCAGCATCCTCAATTATTTCAATATCTTTATGATGATTCTCATTTTCCTCTGACTTTTTTCCATTTTGAGCCAAAACTTCTTCTTTCCCATTTTCTTTGGGTTTCAAATTATTCATTTCTTTAATAATTCCCTTTATTCTGTCAGTAGCATCTTTATCATGGGCTGTATTAGTAGAAATGGATTCAGGATCTTCTAGAGTCTCCAAATTTGGTGGTGGATAATGGAGAGAAGCTGCAGAGGGATGCGAAATCTTTTCCAATTCCGCAAGAGCAATTTTAGATTCATTGAGGATTCCCTCGTTATTGTCAATAGCAGCCATGCGGAAGATTTGAATTGAATATTGAGTTGGTGGTGACTGTAATGGATGTGGATTCATCTGAATTGCTCTGAGGGCCTTCAATAAATTTAATCGGCATTCAGGGCTTTTACTGTAGAGGCTCTCATCATCTTTCCTCAAGTAAACGTCTAATAATAGTGGAACTATTAATTTCTGAAGAGTCTGCAATACAAAAAATTAAGAAAAGCATTATTAATGAAAATAATGAAATAGAGGAAGGTGGGGAAAATCAAGAGAAATATTGGAGATAGAATTTTTTTTATGATTCCATCGGAAAGCTGAGGAGATTTTAGGCGAAAAACATGTGTTTTTGGAAATAGAAAAAAATAAAAAATGACACTTGATTCCTATGTAAAATCGTCTTAGCTTTCCAATGAAATCATCAGAAAATCGATATCTTCAACCGTTCAAACAGAATGTCCATTTTACCCCGATTTCCCCTAATAAAAAAAGGGATAATCATTCTTACTCGATATAGTACCGGTTCCAATAATATTCCAGTATTATAAAATATCTTTTGCAAAGCAACAAGTGCTTCATTGCACAATTCAGCATTTGCCAGAGAATTCTTTTCACTTTTAGATGCAGTCCCTAATAATTTACTATTTTCATATTGACTGTCCTTGAATTTTTTCGTCGCCTTTTTCGACAAATTCTGAGTCTTCTGAACTGAGAGAAGAACCTGCTCCTTCTCCGGTGTTATATCTTTAATTATGTGTGGGACAATATCCTCTGCAATCATGTCGATACCGGATAAAGTCCCAAGGCAATTCAACCACACTCTCAGACTCTGGTAAACAGCAATTCTCATGTTTCTGAATGGTTTACTTCCACTCATTGTTTTATTATTAGTTTCATCAATTTTATCAGTCCATTTGAGTGTTTGACGATACAATTGGAGAATCGTCCAAGCAAAAGGTACAAGTTCTTGACGAAAACTGAAATAAAAAAGTTACTAGTTTTATTTTTAAGTAATTGAAGATTATGTTGATAAACTTACCCATTTATAAATGCGTTTAGGACCTTGAGTAGACTCGCCTGAATTTTCGGGAGAATTAAATACAGCATTTGTCCTTTGATAGAGTCATCACGCCGAAGATTATCTGGAGTAACAGCTAATCCACGACAGACTAATTTAATTATTGAATCGGGACAAGCAAAGTTTTTCCCTGCACAGCCACTGAAAGTAGAAAAAAATCATTAATTCAATTAATATTAATTATTCAAGTGCATTATTAAGAAGAAAATAAAATACCCAAGCATAGTAGACAGGAAGACACACAAATTCTGGAACCGCCTTTCAACATCACAATAAAACTCAATAACATTATCCTCAGAGATATCTGGGAGCTCCAATTTGCCCCAATTGTCTACCCTCTCAACCTCAATCAATCCACTGAATAAACCGTCCATAATAAAATGAAGATTATTACAGATGAGTCCTTGATTATAAACAGCACACGTATAATCAGAAAAATTCGCTGGTGCTTTGAATGAACGTTCAGTCGCATTCGCAAGTAATGTAAAACAATTAGCACCAGCCTGTACCAAGTGCTCCTCTTTGGAATCAATCAGAGGAACAATTATATTGTGTAAAGTTGCTTGAAAACGTTCACATGGCTCTGGATAATATGAAAGAAGAGTCGCAATTATGTAGAATGTTCCTCCAGTTCTTCTGTCCTCTTCCAAGTTCGATACAAATGTTATCAACTGCTTGACACTCTGCATGGAGACTTGCTTCTGCAATTCTGGAATTTCCTTGCACGATACTGCTAAATGGGAGATTACTTTGCTGGCCAGATCAACGTCTCTCGGTGAACTCTGGGAGCTCCCCAAGACCTGACTCGCTTTTGCCAGCCACAGAATCGCATATTTTTGCAGGAGTTCCTTTGAACATCTTGGGAGGATGTCCAAGAGGATCTTCAGGCCCTCACATCTTGTTAATGACTGATTTAACTTGGAATTGACGATACTGATTATCGAATTCTGCAGCGTGTTGATCTGTTGAAAAATATGAATAAATTAAACATTTAATGAATTACTTTGATTTTTTATTTGAGGTTAAAGAGCACAAGAATAGGTTAACTCACCTCATCTGTGTTGAATGGCAAATCAGAACTTATCGAGAGGAGATTTTCAACGAATTCAGTGTACTGCTGACTCTCTTTATCAAGAGATTGATATAAATCCAATACTTTAGACATTTTTTTATCTTCGGAGCGTTGAATTCACGTGTTTATGTCATCCACATGCTTTTTCAAATTCAGAGCATCACGTGGTTCACTCTCGACCAACTCTGGCGGTTAATTTCGAAACTCACGAGATTATTCAAAATTCGAATAGTCTCGGAGATAATTACGAATTTATCTTTATTCCCATTATTATTGCTCTTTAAATTGAATCTCGAGATAATTTTAATTTGAAAATGCGAAATAATACCGAATATTATCTGCAGAGATTTAGGAAAATAATAAAAAATATTTCAGGTCAGAGACATCGCATTTATCAAAATAGTTTTTGAGGAAAATTCTGGGTTAATGATGCACATTTACGATGAACATTTTTATCATTCAGGTGTGTCATACCCTGTGGAAAATATAAAAAGGAAGAAGAGCAATGGAGAGTATTCAAACCGAAATTTTTCGTTGAACTGAGTACTTAATTTCTAATTATGGTGCATAAAAACTATATTACTCTGCTGCTATGTGTTTTCATAGTTATGATAACTGCGGTGAGTATTCATAATTTATTTAATCGAGTTTTAATTAAAATTATTGTTCATTAATTTTATTTTCCAATAGGATTCCCCAAATCCAAGGTTCTTCGGTTATTTCAATTTCAATCTGACGTCAAGATTCTGTAATAATTTCTGCAGAAATTCAGTTTCTCCTACAAGATCATCGAAAACTTTTCAATTGTGCTCATTAAAATGTCCTCCGGAATTGAATACCACGAATATTTCGCAGAATCATAGTTCAGGAGTAGTTCAAGTGTCCAATGGTTCTTCAGGATTAGCACAAACGTCCAATGCTGCTCCAGGACTAGTCCAGACATCAGTGATAACTAGTACTATACCAGCAGCAATGACAGTCGTTGTCATGAATTCGACAGAAGTTGTTAATACAGTTACAAATAGGGCAATTACGACAAATAGACCAAATACAACAAATAGACTAAATACAACAAATAGACCAAATACAACAAATAGGTCAAATAGAACATCTTCACTTTCACAGCCACTTATTGAAGCAAACGAAAGTGATTCTGGAGAGAATTTATTTGCTCTGACTCTGGAAGAAGTGGGAATACTATAATCATAATTCCTGCAACGAAAATTCCATAATTTTAATAATCTACTCGTTTTTTCATATTTTTTTTACATTTTTATACTTGAAAATGAATTAATTTTAATAATCCACACATGTATTCACTTTGAAATAAATAAAGCATTGAATTTGAAAGGCATTAGATAATACAATTCGATATTCTCAGAAGAGGAAAGTGTTGAAACAATTTCGATTGTCCTCTTATCATCATATAAATGGTACAAAAGAAGACAGTCCATTATTTCCTCGGCCTCAATCCACCTGAATACATCTTCAGCATTAGATTTAGGACAATTTTTATTTGAGGACAATGATGTCAACTGAGGCATATTATCTAATTTTTAATTTATGTATAGGCATGAAGCTTCTCAGATTTTTTACATATGAGGGAAGTATATATAGAAGCCTTAGTTATATCTGCAAAATCAGTTGTTTTGAGTGCTTCAATCTGTCTTCATCTTCACTTCCAATTTTTATTCATCAGATCATGGAGAAGCTTGCTATATTTCTGATTCTGTTGCTCTGTGCAACTGCAGTCATCATGGCTCAGGTAAAACGATTTTAATAATTTATTTAACATATAAAAAAAAATAATAATAATTATTATTGAAATAATTTTTTGGATTAATTAAATAGAGAGACATTTCACATTTTCCAACTCCAAGATTTGGTTTTGGGAGTCTTCACACCCTGATGTCGAAATTCTGTAATCACATGTGTGGAATGTCAGAATCAGGGACGAGAAGAATTCCGAAGACCTTCATTCTTTGTTCCATGAAGTGTCCGAGTTATTTGACCACCACAATGCGTCCAGAAGGAACAAAAATAAATGCAACGGTTCCAATGATGCCCATGGTACAACCAGCAGTTGCAGATAACACCAATTCCACTGGTGTAAATAAAACTGCATCTTTTCTAAGATCACAAGATGAAAGCACATTGATAATTATCGACAGCACCTACAATAAGCCTGGATCTCCCTAAAATCACCATAAAATGATTATTTTTAAAATAATTGTAGTAATCACTATTTTCATAATTGAATAAAAATCATTTACGTATTCTGTAATATTTAAAATATGAATAAATCAATGAAATAATCCTCGATCTCCATTTAAAATTGATCAAACACAGGATTATGTAATTCATATCTACTCTGCATCATGATTGAACACAAAGATGCAGAGAACAACGGTGCTTAGTGTGCAATATCTCGGTGGTAACACGAAGTACAGTATTAGCAGACCACTGTGAACAGTACAGCCATTAAATTGAACGATGATAATTATGGTGAATTGTGCAAGATTATTCATGCCGTGAGAGATATGGTATCATGCGGATACAAGTTTATAGTCAAAGCAGATAGTGAATAAGAGGAATTGAAAAAATAAATATGGAAAAAAGAGGCAAGAAAGCCGTGACTATTCGGGACGATTTATGAAACTGGGTCGAAATGCGCAATTGGTAATGTTTGTACCCTCAATCCCTTCGAATTGCCAAGATCTTGCCATTTTAGATGGAGTATTAGATCACATGAGTCTTACACATTGAACACTAGTCACGAGATCAACTGGTCTATTTCGAAAAAATCAGTGAATTTATTGAAAATTAATAAAACTCGTAATTATAATTAATTGCTGTTAATTTTGTCTATTGAAAAAAAATAAAAAAAGGATTTTTCGTTTGAAGAACAAAGGATTCTTTTTGAATTCACGTTAGCTGTACACGGAAATACGATTCTTTTATGTGAAAAAGCAATTCAACTCGTCATTTTGCCTTCTCCGGAGAGAGAAAGATGATATAGTAGTGTGATTGCGTATAGCTCATGTGGCTCAGGCGAAAGTTGATCTTTGGCAAAGCAGAATGCAGGCCACGAATGGTGTGATCAGGGTCGGCTGGACTACACTGGCTCTAATGAAAGATTAGATGGATTAAATCACAAATCAATCATTAGAAGTCTGTGACATATTGATTAGCACAAAAAAAGTGCTCCAAGTCATTAGTGAAACCAGTAGAATGCCTTATTATTTTTAATTTTCCTTCAACAATTGAAGAAGACAAGTTTCCTTGATTTTTTTATTCTTGAAAGTCCAATTGTAACGGGAAGTAAATGAATAAAAGAATGTGACCCAGATGTAATTCAATTCCTCTTTCAAAGTCTCCACCTTTCCCTTTTTCTTCCAGATATTCTCATTTTTTTTTTTGCTTCCTGTGAGATTCGGAATGATCCAACGCAGAATCACAGTTCATGGTCGTCAGATTGATTGTTATGAATTAGCGGGTGAACGTGCGTGATTACGCGAGTAGTTTAACGGATTAATGTCCGAGTTTTATCACATTATGTGGATTTTTAATGGTTGAGGAATGAGCTTTGATGGATTGATCGAAGCTCGTGATAATGGAAATGATAGTTAATGATTTTTTTAAATTTTTTATGGAGTATTCAATTATCTATATAATTTTATAAACTATTATTTTGTCATGAAAGTCATGAGATTAATTGAGAGATAATGGAAAATTTGTGTTTGATCACAGGTGCTGCTACTTAATTCATAAATAATGGGTTTTAAATAGGAAAATGAATATTCTGATTAAATTATTGGAGATAAATAATTTCTGATGATTCCATTGAATTCCTGAGGAAATTCTACATCGAAAACATTGGTCAAAGTAATTTTTTTTAATTTTTTGGAAAATTCGATTTTTTTGAAAAAAAATGGAAAGGGGTACCCCTTCAAAAAAATGTCGAAAAAATCGAATTTTTGAAAAATTAAAAAAAAACATTCTGACACATGTTTTCGAAGTAACATTGCCTCAGGAATTCAATGGAATCATCAGAAAAAACGTATCTCCAATATTTTCTATTTAAATACTGAATTTCTCGAAATTTCCTGGAAGAAAATTATGCCAATTAGTTAATTCCAATTCGCACCAGTGTTTCTCCTTAAATGATCGTAATAAATATAAACAACGAAATGAGTAGTTTTATTCCGTGTATTTAAGCTATTCTAAACGCGTACACAGACTTTTATGCAATAATCTCCAATCTTGGATATAAAGTGACAAGACTTAACGTTAAAAAATAAAATAAAAGAGTCGACGAACCAGAATGGCTCGTGTGGGTCTAATCAAATAATACGTCTCATTAGGGCACAATTTTTCAAAGTATCCTTCAGCTGGACGATCAATTGAATATCAATCAAATTAATTAAAAATATTTATTTTTCATGTTTTATATTTTCGAGATATCTAATCACTCGAACAATTTCCCATTAATCATTCGCATTATGCCCCGGGCTGCAAAATCATATCTATATTATTTAAATTTAAAAAAAAAACGACTTCAAGGCTCAATAATCAATACATTACATTCACACTGCATTGGGGTCATACAACTGTGTATTCTCAAGGTCACACGAATGACTTTCTTGTACAATTTCTTTTTTATTTAATTGCACCATTTTTAAAAAATAAAAAAAATAAAAAAATCATGATAAAAGGCAGAGGCTCAAATTGATTAAAAAAAAATCATTTGATATCAGGATTTATCTCTTGATGGAGTGGGTGAACGACTTGCATGGAATTGACACGATTTTTCGTAAATTATGAGCTTCAATTTTTAATTAACCGTTAAAAATTGTCATTAAATTTATTAAGTAATTTACAGAATGATGAAACTTTAATGAATTGCTACAATTTATGAGTCTCTGAAATTAAATCTCCATTACATAATTTTAGAAATGGAATTATTTTTAAAAAATCCGACTTATCCAAGATTTAATAAAATCAAAATGCTTTTTACGTCTTTTTTACGTCGCGTCACATTATGTCCCATGGTTGATGTAGAACCATCTAGTGAATATGAATGAGGCAGAGAGTAAATCTGTAAATCTACGTATCGATAACTGTTTAAAACCACTGTCAATTATTTCACGTTTTATGGAATAGGCAATATACATGACGAAACATTGGCTCGAGGCTCAAAAGCGTTACCTAATGTAAAAAAATGTTTTTAAAAAAATGATACTGATTATTTCTAACTGTGTTTGTTCTTCTCACGTCCTCAAAATATCAATTATTGTGAATTTATTTGCTCAATTTCTATCAATCTTTCTCTCTTTCTTTTCCCTCTTATTTAATGACTCGAATTCACGTGTAAATATGGTTAGCATCTATTTGCAACACTTTTGACGTGCCAAATTGTCCGAGTTTGATTGTTGCCCTGGGGCTGCGTCAATCCCAAACACATGCGATTAAGATTCAAGACTGAAAATTATTTTTATCGCTAAAGAAACAAAAACTTTTTTCTTTACACTCTTTTCTCCTCTTTTTCATGCGGATATTACTCTCAACCAGTGATGCGTAGCAGATACCATTAAATCCACTAAATTCACAGCTTTTGCGCCTCTATTTTCATTTCACTTGAATTTTTCTACTTTCACTGAGATTCCAATGAAAAAAAAATCCATCCCAGCAAAAAGGTCAATTTACCCATGATTTCACTTATTAATTATTTACTGATGAAAAATGAAAATTTTCATGTTCCTCGCGTGATTTATCTCGTCCTAGCAAGGACATCGACATTCTCATAAGTTATTGCACCAATTCTCACGCAAGTGAGATACAACACGTGAATGATTCAAAAGTTAATTTATGGAACATGTGGCTTATGAGTTTGCTCGAAGCGCCGGTTAAAACGTGATTACCGTAATACGGCAGAATCCCGCACGCACAATCCATAAACAGTATTTAAATAAAAAATATGTGAACATTTAGCATTTAATTGTATTTATTATTTCTCCCAATTACTATATTCTTATTCCTGAGTTTCGAGATAATTCCTAACGAAATTCACGTTCCACTTTTGTGATTATACAGAAAGAACGGAAAATCATAGATGAAGAGTGTCCCACATTACCAGATTTGTCCTTAATTTTATGCAGGAAAAAAGAGGCTCCGGCCGAAAATAAAATCCTGAAAGAAATTAACAAAAGAGATTGCCAGTTGTTGCATCAACTGACACATTTCCACAGGTCTTTTCCAACTGTGGACTAAACTTGAGGAGTTTGATCATGTGATGCTACTTCACTTTTACTTTAACTGCACTCGTGACTCGTCAGCTGCTTCCTCCTTTGCCTCCCAAGACTCCTTTCATATCAGGCAATCCAAAGGCTCTAATACCATCACCACGTTGTCCTCATCAACTCCTCCAAGGTGCCTCGCACTTTATAATACTGTAACTGCCTCTTCCACTCTTTCACTTTTGTAAATTGGAGCGTAGGTGTACTCATACACACAAGTAAACTATATACAATTATCTCATGTAGATCTCACTAAACTGGTTCATACAGACACCCTGGGAACACGCGTTTGCTTTCTGCGATCCCGGAAGGACTTCAGGCTGTATTTCGTGGAATTAAAAATGGAGAAAACACAATTGGACACTGGAATTTTGAAGGATCTTGATTATCCAACAACCGGATACACCCGTTTCCACTTTCAGAATCATGGGATTCTTTTTTTTTATGGGTTTACTTTGTGCTTTTCATGATAATTGAGGGAAATTATTCGGATTTTATTCACTCGCTCCAATTATTGTGACTTTAATGAGTCAGTAACCCACGTGATAAGCCCACACCTTTCATTCCCAATTATTAATCAATGATTTATTGGGTTTGACAAGTATGATGCACATTGGATTAAATTAAATGCAAGAGTATTTATGCAATGGAGGATTTTACTCCTGTAATTATCGAGAACATTTATTTTTACGTAATTTTAGAGTGTATCACAAGATGGATGACATAAGTCGAGCAGCTGCATGGATTTTATTCAGGTACCGGAGTGACCTTCAGGTGGATAATGAGGGAGGGGATTTGAAGAAAGGGAGCTCGCTCCTTTTTTTTTTTATTAATGTTACTCAATGATTATCGATCAAGACGATTTTTCACAATCTGATTAGATAATTTTCTCGTCCATTTTTCCATTGAGAAATGAAGAAAAAAAGGAATTGAAAGGGAAATTCGGTTCTTAATGAGTGCGAAAAAGCTCGGAAACTCTATTACTCAATTAAAAATGAAAGGAACAATATCCTACACCTTCGAAGATTGAGGACACAAAGTGTGGATGGAGAAAGGAAAGTCTTCACTGTCTCACTGCATCAATCCTCGATGGCAATGCCAAGCATAATGGAGCACAGACGAAAGTAGTGAGAAAAAAAAAAAGAGAAATGAGGTAAATAATAATTTGCCTTCTCAAATTCTCCCTCCCTCGGAATTTTAGGGGAGTCTTTCCCCGGGTCTGGGGCCCACACACATAGAGACAGATCTCCATGAAACTATCCCAAAGACAGACCACAGTCAGGACACGAGTTGAGTGCGGTCAGAAGTCGAGGAACAACCGGCGGGCAACGTTCTTATTTATAGTGCATGAATCTTCGGATTGTCTGACCACGAACTGTTCTCATCTACTTTTATCATTATTTTATTTATTCTCCAGTGTTTTATAATTATTTAAAAATTGCGTATGTGCAGTGAATAATTTAATTCATAAAGATTCAATTGATCCGGCCAAAATGGTCGATGGGTAAGTGAATTTAATTTTGAATTATTTTTTGAAAAAAAAGGAGATCAATTTTATTTGACAATTTAATACTGTCCTCGGGCTGTACTCTATCGTATACTTATCTAATTTTTACAACTGTAATTTACCACTCAAATTTGACTCTCGGGAATTGCGTAAAAACAGGTAGAGAAATCAATTGCATCTTCGTGAATTTAATGGAATACTTGAGACTTATTATTCTGTACTGAGAGCGTTTAATTATTATTTGACTCATAAAGTGAATTAGAAATGTTTTACAAAACGTGCAGTTAATTATTCAATTATCTTTATTTACAATTCTCAGTATTTTATTTTGTAAAAATTATTCAGATCATGAAAGGGATTGTCAATAATGAATAATCCTATTTTCGAATTTCACACTTTCACTGTATCTTTCTTCATTGCATAAACAACCGCAGAATCATTTGACCATGAAGATAAAAAATGATCGTTACGTGTGAAAGAAAATATCTCGTAATGAATCCTTGTTACGTGTCAATGTCTTTCATGAATAATGAAGAATTGAGAGAAAAGGTGAATTTTTTGTACCATGCAAATTCACTGCATTCTAAATCCAACAAAAGCAAGGTCGAACGTTATTAGATTATTTTTTTTTACCCAGAGGCGTTTATAATAGCATAAACTGAAATGTCCATAAAAATTTATATCTCAATCTCGAGTTATTACTTCAATAAAGTAAAATTCACTGATTCTACAAATCTGTTACCACGTGTTACTATTAATTGCTTATCTCGTAATCAATTTCATTGTCAGGAGTTGGAAAGGAACAATAGAGGTACATTCATTGTGAATAGTTTCGTAAGACTCATGAACTCGAGGAACGATGATTATTCAAATTCTACGTTTATTTCAGTTCTCTCACTGTAAGAACACGTTTTGTGGTCTTTTGGTTCCTGGTCCTTGGTGATTGCTTGGCACTGCAGTATGAACCATTGGAAGCTTACAATACTGATGACTGTGCTCTTATTTTGAATGGACCTGGAAGAACCAGTGTTTTTGATTACACTTACAATTTACTTCGTGGAGGACAGTGAGTAAATGCTGATTTTTCACGACTATGAAGTTCACAGACAAATCATTTTTATTTCATCATTGATTTTTGTTAAATATCTTGGAAACTGAGAGGGATAGAGAATTTTTTATGGATACCTTTTTTGTAGAGAATTTTAAGGGCTACAAAAAAGGTTATTATGAAAATATCTCTATCTCGCTTAATTTCCGAGATATCTATAAAAAAATTGATGATGAAATAAATTGAAGTTGTCGGAAAATTTCAGTTTCTTAATTTTTATTAATTTAATTTGTTATTAATTTGGTAATTTTAAAAATTATCTTCACTTTTATCAATTCTCTTAATTATTGTGAAATTCAAAAGGAATTTACATTCAAGGTTCAATCAAGGTCCCTTAGAATAAACATTTCGTTTGTGAAGTGAAGCATTTGTACTTTCAAATCGACTGAAATTCCATTACATTTATCTCGATCACACGTACACCCCCTTTGTGTTAAACACCTTTTATCACATGATACGGAAGGCGCTTGGATATTATAATTTTTTATCACTTCGACAATTTCTCTGGAGTTATTTGGATAGTATTTTATGGTGGAGTAAATTGGCAGTTGGGATCCGGTTCACGCACGTTATTTCCTCGATTTTAAATTACGTAATGTTTTATGAATATTTCATAATTGCATTTATATGTGATAGTACGTGGTTCATAATTAAATGGGGAATAATAGGAAAGGTCATTGATTCGAGATAAATGTGGAAAAAAATGTTATTAATGACTGCAGAAAATATGAGAAATTAATTATTTTTTTTCTGGAAAAAAGTCGTTTCGGTTCAACCCTTGATTCTAATTGTCAATGAATAGTGTTGGAAATTTTTTATGAATTTTTACCCTAAAAACATCTACTGTCTTCGGTTACACTGGTGAAAGCGCCTGGGACCTGGATTCTAAGCTGCCGGATTCGGATCTAAACTGGACCGCGCCTACGACTTGTTTGGTGGTTTCACTTCGTCGCACAAGGGTGATGCAAATAATATCTGGCAAAGTTTATAAATTCAATGAATTAAAAAAAAAAAATCACATTTAATTGCATTGTTATTATGCCTTTCTATTAAAATTTTAATAGAAAATAAATTAAATGAAAGTTAGTGTTTCAAAGTAGAATTTAATAATTTATTTTAATTAAATTTTGTTCATTTTATTTGTAATTGTTGAAAAAATGATTTTTCAAATACTAATAAATTCTCAAAATTACATTTTATCATTGGATAATTATGTAAAAAACGAAAAATTCATAGATAAGAATGAATTAGAGTAAAATCATGTTTTATGCATATTGATAGCGAAAGTTGTTCTTTGATAAGCGCAAATTAAGCAATAGTTTTATTTATAAATAAATGTAAATTCATAAATAATTCAGAATTAATGTCATTTTATTGTTCTTTATGTCTAGATTAAGTGAAGGCAATTGCTTCTAAAATAGTCATTTATTCTTAACAATTTTATTCGCCGACAAAAGTGCAGAAATTGAATTCAACAATTTTTAATCCACCATTAGCTTTTTTTTGTTGCAATTTGCCTAGAGGCATAGAACCATTTCACCTGATCTGATAATTACGTTCAGTTGATATTACTTTAATCCACAAAAAGAAAATAATTCAAGATAAATCAAATAATCTCACGTGCCATCTGTATCATGTGGACTAAATTCTCTGAATTTTTTCGCAATACTTTTCGTACTTTGTATTGAGACACACGTGAAGAAAATGTGAAATTCAACCAGTTTATTGGATTATTACAAAGATAATGAGAATCCTGTAATACTTTTACTCTCGCACCTATTCAATGACGTCAGGAATCGAGAGAATGAATTTTTCATGTCGATTGGAATCAACCAGAATTAATAAATAAATCAAGTTTCCATGGTTTTAAGAAATAATAAAAATTTCATTCACAAATTATAGAATTTATGATGGAGCATTAGAGCACAGGAGAATCTGTACAGTTTCACTTACATAATTTTTCCCCATTGAAATCCATAGGATAATGTATTCTTTCTTAATTCCACAATACTGGAATTTTATGCGATGTAGAAAGGAGTGTTTTCTTGAGTAACTCATAGTAACAATATTTTACTGCGTTTTAACCGAATCATCAGGCTAAATAAGTGTCCATTGAGTTCCTTTATCTCTCGAATAAAAATTTATTGTAATTGTTTAATTTTCAGTACGCCTACAAGTGGCTCCCACACTTGCATCACTTACGATGCTGTCAATCGAGCATACTATGAAGCACGAAAGCGAATAAGTAAATAGCACCTTATTTACATTTATTTAGACGTGAATTTAATTAATTGAATCAAATCGTAATTAAATATAATAATTCGTGCAGATGTTGCTCAACCACACACAGACATCTGGAAACCAGAGGAATTGGCTACTGTTGGTGAACTTCTTCTCGATATTTCCAAGAGATTAGCACACATGTGAGGAAAAATTGAAATAAATTAAAAAGAAAAATGAAAAATGTGAATTATTCCTTTTATATTACTTTATCCAGATATGGATTATCCAGAGAAGAAATCGAAAAGGGCCTGCCTCTCATCGACACTTCAAAAACTCTGATTAATGAAGTCTGTCCAGCATTTCTCAGCAATGTAGAATGCAGAGCTGGTAAATACCGAAGATTCGATGGTCTCTGCACGAATCTGGAGCACCCAACATGGGGAGCAGCCCTTTCAACATTCGCCAGGTAGTGAATCAACTTTCATTCGAATTTAGTTGTTTGCCAGATATACTTTCGAATTTTCGTATTGTTAGCACGATAGCAGTATCCAATCGATCTCAAATCCTTTCATTTAACCTTGCTTTCCCCTCGACCCACATCGCCACACGCACCCAGAATTTTGGCAACTCATGGTCAATAATAATAATAATTATTTCGTTTAACTTATTCATTGTTTCAAAATAATTCAAGGGAAATTGGAATTTTCTAGGTTGATGCCACCAGCATTTGCAGATGGAATGAATGCTCCGAGGATTTCTACAACTGGTGGTGATCTACCCTTATCAAGAATTGTCTCCAGAACCATGCATCCTGATGATGGATTCCATGATCATGCTGGAACTGTTATGGTAATTGCTTGGGGACAATTTATGGATCATGATTATACGTTAACAGCAACGCCTCTCGGTGAATGTCCACTTACTTTACACAATTAACAGACAAATGCATTCTCCTGAATATTAATTATCATGAAATTATCCAACAGATCCAATGAACCGGAACGATCCAGAAGAATGCTGCTCCAGACCACCCCATTTGAAAAATCCGTACTGCAATGAAATTATTATTCCAGAGGACGATTACTTCTATCGTTTGTTCAATGTTAGGTGTCAGGACTTTGTCAGAGCTTTTCCAGGTGTCAGACCTGGATGTCGTCTTGGATCACGTACACCATTCAATCTGCTCACTGGTGTTCTTGATGGAAATACTGTTTATGGGATTCGTGAAGAGTTTGCGAGGTAATTATTAAAATGTGCATCATCTTATCTCTTTTAATCACCTTGCCATTGATTTATTCCTCAATCCTTTCTCTCTTGCGAAGTCTGCACCTCTCTCTCAATGTGAAATTCACATAATTCATAATCTCGGTTTACTCCTCATCTCTACCTTCACTTTAATCCATGAAACTTTTAATGTATTTCATGTTTCGTATTAATTACTCCATGTTTCTATAATATAAATTAAATCACGTGAATCTCTATGGGAAATTTTTTAAATCCCATAGATCCACTGCTCCTGCAGTTACTTAGGAAGCATTTTTTCACGTTACGTCAGTGTAATGATAAATCAACTGTGTCAGTTACTAGTATTCCGTAATTTTCCGTACACATCACTTTGTGGCTTCTCAACTTTCTATACTACAGATTCCAGCACATTGCTCAACATCTAAATACAAAATTATCTCTGATAATTTTAATACCTGAAAGGCGTTTTCAATTGAAGAAAAAACTAATCCTCAAATATTTTATTTTTAATTCAACAGAAAATTGAGATCTGGTTATGGTGGGAAATTACGTATGAATCCAGTGTTTTCTGAATATGGACTGAAGGATCTGCTGCCTTTGAAATTGGATATTCCTGATGAGGGCTGTACACGTCCAAACAAATCAATGTATTGCTTTGAAGCAGGTGAGTTTTCTCATTAAATTAAATTAAATTAAATAAAAAAGGGGAATACTGTAAAATAATTTATCATTTACTGTGTCGATAATCTGGAACAGTGATTTACTGATCAAAGGAATCATGTGCTTTCTAATCGTCTCAGCACTTTTTTTTATCACTCTTTTTTTGCCACTTGGTGGTCAAGTCGATTAATCGAGAGCACCTGTAACACACGCGTTTTACTGCATGTTGCGGCACGTGAGTTTCTGGAATCTTTAGTTGTTTTTTTAAAATTCTCGTACACAAAGTGTGCTCTCCAAAGTTGCCTACGGTGTCTTTCATACCACGTTACGTAATTATTTACCTACGGACAGAATTTTTACCCTTATATGTACATTCTTCAAAAGATTAAATAGATAGTATGCAATTAGAATTGATTGTGTCTTATGAGAATTGATGAAAAATCATGAGAATTGTGGAATTCAACAGGTGAAATTCGAGTAAACGAACAGCTGGTACTCACCTGCATGCATACACTTATGGCGAGAGAGCATAATAGAATTGCATCAGCTCTTGCTGAAGTAAATCCTCACTGGGATGATGAGACACTGTATCAAGAGGCAAGGAGAATTACCATTGCAGAAATTCAGCATGTTACTTACAATGAGTTTCTTCCAATTATCCTCGGTAAAGATGTCATGGAGAAATTCGGTCTTTTGCTTCAGAAACACGTGAGTGATTTTATCCAAAGGTTTCTCTTCTCTCTCAATTGATTTTTCTGAGATCCATGATTTATTCCACAGGGATATTGGGACGGTCACGATACAAACGTGAATCCCGGTGTAATCGATGCATTCGCTGCTGCGGCCTTCAGATTCGGTCATTCACTATTGCCTACAGCTGTGGAAAGATGGAGCAAAGCGCATAAATTTATTGGTAACTTTTTATTCACTATTTCCAATGGATTATCCAAGTCTTCAGAGTAACTGACCTTATTTCTTTTTATTCAAATTCTTCACAAGCCTCCAAGAGACTGTCCGATTTAATTCGAAGACCCTACGATCTGTACCGTGCAGGTGTTATCGATGAATACTTCATGGGGCTCATGAATCAGGTCGCTCAAGCTATGGACGATTCTATTACTCAAGAGGTAAACAATAATCTGTAACTTTTAAATTTTTATTCCCCCTATAAATGATATAGTTTCAACATCTATTCTTTTTTTTTGAACAGGTCACGAATCACTTGTTCAAGAAAGTTGGTGCGAGATTCGGTATGGATCTGGTGTCCTTCAATATGCAGCGTGGAAGAGAATTCGGAATTCCCAGTTACATGGAATTTCGAAAATTGTGTGGACTTCCTGAAGCCAACAGCTTTGAAGAACTCTTCGGAACAATGCCCAATGAAACAATTAGGCGCTACAGTTCTATTTTCCAGTGAGTCTATAAATGAATTTTTTTTTTAAACACTCATTCATCGAATAATAATCATAATTAAATTTTTAGACACCCTGGGGACGTTGACCTGTGGTCTGGTGGTGTTTCTGAGCGTCCTCTTCCAGGGAGTATGCTCGGGCCCACATTTGCCTGTGTCATTGCCACACAATTCAGTAATTCGAGACGTGGGGATAGATTCTGGTACGAGCTCCCAAATCAACCATCATCCTTCACTCCAGAACAATTAAACGAGGTTCGAAAGGCAAGATTAGCCAGACTCATCTGCGACAATACTGATCTTATTGACACGATACAGTTGTACCCAATGGTTCTACCTGATCACGAAATGTGAGTTTAATTCCATTATTTTGAGGGGAATTATTGTTGCAGGTTTGATTGTTTAATTTTTCTGGTTTTTTAGAAACCCACGAGTACCATGCAGAACTGGGGTCATACCGAGCATCGACTTCAGTAAATGGGCAGAGTTTCCAAGTGCCAGTCATGCTGCTCAATACGTGAGTAATATAGCGGATCAGTATGGGCACTTGGGGAAATAAATGT
Organism: Aleiodes testaceus; assembly: GCA_963565655.1. NCBI lineage: Eukaryota > Metazoa > Arthropoda > Insecta > Hymenoptera > Braconidae > Aleiodes > Aleiodes testaceus. Next base: position 4,830,658 of record OY751423.1, read on the forward strand.
AGTTTTCCTCTAGGTTCATTCACCATGTTTTTTCATGTTTATTAAATTCTTTTTAATTACGTTGCATTTATATTGATAATTAAGTCAAAAGTATGAATTATTTTTTAAGTAATTGCACATCACAGTAATGCAGATTAATTTTATGTATCTAGAATATTAATGTAAATACACAATATGACACTAGAATTCATCCTGAAACTTCCTATCATCACAAATTAGGTGTACGAATTTTCTTCAAATGAAAATAATAAAATATGCACAAATTCCAGTAGATAATTTCCTGTTTCCCATCATCATCAAGAGTCTGAAGAATTTTAGTGTCATTGTATCCTACGCAATATTAAATTGTTTATACACAAATTTTTTATGTAAATAGTAATCGTAAAGGAAATAAAGTCTCTGTCACAACAGTGCCATTAATAAATCTAAAAAAAAACCTCCAAACTTTATATTTTAATTTCAGAAAAAGAAAACCCGTTCTACATGGTTAAAACCGTATCTCTTGAAAATCAGAGATTCCAAGTCATTGCCCTTTAAAGCTCCAATTCCACTAGCTTCTAATGTCTATAAAAAAGTACTTCCGGGACTCTTTCGTCCCGAGATTCCAAAGAACACTCTATCAGCCTCCTGGAAGTTTTCGGATAAATCGGAGAATCTGAGATACATAAAACCGAAATTACGTAGATTAAAGCGTTCTGCAGATGTGAATTCTAGGATAAAAAAAAGATACTCAAACGTAGAATTAGTCGGTGTTAAACCAGACAATCTCTATCGTCATCCAGAATTGAGTGTAGAGGATCAATCAAAAAATTTCCATTTCGACAGTCAAAGAACATTCGAAAGAACCACAAAACCCTTTGTTTCCCCCCGAAAATTGGTTTCTGCTAATGAAAAGAAGAGTGAAATATCTGATCTCAATCTTCCAATAAAATCGAAGAAGAAATACACAAGTAGAATCGTAGTGGCTGATACTCATCTACCTTCTGTCAATGATGAGACACAAAAAATACCACAGGAAACCAAAGAAAGTAATGTAACATACGTAAATCTCCATGATCATCAAGCAGTGATAGAAAAATCAATGAAGGACTCATCTGATATACCACCTTACAATCCCATGAATATTCCGTACGTCGATGTACCAGATTACTCTGACAGACAGGAAGAAAGTTTGGATATTAAAGATCGTATTACCAAGGATAAAAGTGGGAATGACAATGATCTGGACAATGACGCCGTTGACCCTGGTACATTAGCGAATGAGGAAGGGGAAGAGTCTTTATCGTTTGGCAGAAGTGAAAGTCAAACGAGTAAAGAGGAGCTTGATAAGATCAAGAGAATCGGGAATTACAGTGAGTTGAAGAATTTACGTGATAGAAATTATGATAAAAATGAGAGGGGAATCAAGGTGAATGGGAAATTTGAGGAGAATTATCGTGATTCGAGTGAAGAGGACAAAGATCCTAGTGAAGCTAATATTGAGGAGAAAAATGGGAGTTCGGGTGAGGATTATGAACCGTTTGATCTTGATAAATTTATTGACGAACTTTTTCATCGAGATGAGGAAAAGGAGAAAAGTCATTATGGGTATGATGAAGACTCTTCTCAATATAATTCTGAGAGTGAAGAGGATGATCAAGAAGAGCTCGAAATAAATAGTTAATATTATTCTGTATAATTGTTAAAAAATATTATATCATATGTATTTTAAAAAAAATCCATGTTTACTTCCTCATTCTAAATTTAGATCCCGGAACATATGAGTAATTCATTAAATTAATTCAAGGAAACTTGAAAAAAAAAAAACACAAGTCGATGTCTCATAGAATGAAATTTTAGAAATAACACATTTTTTTTTTTTGGGAATAATGAAAAGAAGAATTTCTTACATTTCCTGGTGGAAATTGAAATTATTTAATTATCGTTGAAACATCTTTCTCTGAGTGGATCTACAGGGGGTGGTTCTTTGGGTTGAGATTCTCTGGATATAAAAGCAATGGAGAAAGAGCTGAGGATCATTCTCATCAGTTTCTCCCAATTGAGTGAAAAATAGTCTCTGCATCAAGTAAGTATTGCACATTGTTAAAAAAATATCGATGAAGAACCATCGACAAAACGTGAATTGAATTTAATGAATCCACTATTTTGATTCTCTGACATTTCAATAAATTCTCATCACCAAAATGCTCTTCGGTCATTACCACCTTCTCGACTTCCTGATAACTAACACGAAATGATAAAAATAAAGAATCAAAGAGACAAATAAATTCCCACATATTAAATTCTACAATGGTGATGAGAGAGAATGCGGAAGTGATAGTGAAGATTCCGGTTATAAAACGTGGTATAAAAAAGGTGTGAGTCTCCATTGCTCGATGCTCGAGGTGTGAGGCAGTTTAAATAGCCTTCAGGGCAATTCTTCTGCCGGCTGTTTATACATACGAATTATTAATTATCGGAATCATTGAACCTTCGAATAGTACTTCAGTCTCTTTCTCGTGAATTTATTTTAATTTTCAGTTTAATTTTTATTTTATTTACAATTATAAAGAAAGAGTATGGTAGAGGATAATTTATTATTTTTTTTCTCTCAGTGTTTAAATAGAGAATAAAATAATTTATCAAGTGTCATTAAGCACTGAAGGTGTTGATAAATTGTTGCATTTATTTAGATAACAATGACAGCCTCCAGTCGTCTTGTCCTCATGCTCATCGCTGCTTTTGTCATCGTGTACTTGGCAATTTCAACAGAAGCACGAGATCGAGTTGGTCAGTAGAAGATTCATTGAATGACGGAAATAACGTTCTGCAATTGTGATAGATGATTTGTTTTATCCAATTGTCTTCTGTTTCAATGACACAGGTACTTGCATACGGAACTGCGCACAGTGTAAGAAAATGTTCGGTCCGTACTTCGAGGGTCAACTCTGTGCTGAATCCTGCGTCAAGTTCAAGGGAAAAATAATTCCGGACTGCGAGGACGTCGATTCCATTGCACCTTACATTCATCCACTTGAAGAGGAGTAATATCAAACCGGATTAATTTAATTAATTTGAATAATGGGCATTGAAAAAAAGGCATTTTTTTTGAGTGGACATCTAGTCACATTGGAAGAAGATAATAATTCCTCTAAATTTCATTAGATTTAATTTATTTACATTATTTTATTACTAAGAATTATTGTACCTTTCGTGGCTGATTATTATGAATTTAATCATTTGAACACATTTACAATTTTTTAATACTATCGGTTCTAATATTTATGTTAAGTATTTCGTGATGGTGAAGAATGGCATTCTGGTATTGTGGCGAGTGTTTGTTTCAGTTCGATTTGATGAATCTGAAAGAATTAAATTAAATTAATAATGGAGATTAATTAATTAAAGAATTTAAATGATTTCATGAATTTACCTTTTGTCGAAGAGCTTTCTCATTGAGTGCAGCACGAGTCAGTAGCTGTTTGACTTTATCCAGTAGCTCTGATTTATGCGCCAATTGATGTTTAAGAACACTAATTTCCCCGGAATTTTCCTCTTCATTTCGTGCCTTTTCCAGCATAGAAATCCTCTGCTCCGCTAATTGTAAATCAGTTTCCAGAGCAATCACACGTTTTTTCGCAAGCTCATATTGTCTCTTCAGCGTTGAATCAGTCTCACTATTATCAACCTTCGATACAGATGACGATGAGAATTTAATTGAGCGATGGAGATTTTTAGAATTCAATCTTAGTCTTTTATTCTCAGCTTGAAGCTTCTCGACAATTCGTTTGAGAACGAAAATCGTTTTTTCTAGTTCTATAATTGATTTTTTTGAAGCAGGCTCTTGTTCTTTTTCAGACGAACGTTCTGATGAATCCGAGGACTTCTCTACCTTCAATAATTCAACATATTTCTCGAGATGCTCGACTTTTTCCCGAAGACGAGGAGTATCAGCATGCAGTTTCTCGATATCCATTCTCAGTTCAAAGTTCTCACTCTCTAATCTGATATTTGCTTTTTCAAGAGCTGTTTTAGTGGCTTCTAATTTCTCGATTTGATCCACAACATGTGAATTACCATCAGCAACAATTTCCAATGCAGCAATTCGACGTTTCTGTTTCTCTATTTGATGAAGTAATTCATGTGTATCCTCAGACTCTAAACGATTCGTTAATTCATTAATTCTATCCCGTAATGTTTGACACTCTACCTGCAGATCCTCAACTATTTTTAAATCAAAATTGGATCGTGCTGATAAACCAGCAGTTATATTCCCATCAGCCCTGATTTTACTTCGTAAATACCATTTTTCTCTCTCCATGCAAGTAACAACTGTTCTCAATTTATCATAACTCGTATTTAATCGTTTGTATTCGTCTGATTTTTCTTTTAATTCTTTCTTCAATTTTTCAGCAGTCTGCTGCCACTTTTTCTGTTTCTCCCAAAGCGACAATTCCTCAGCAGTTTTCACTCTCTTCGCTTCTTGGACTCTGTATTCATGATCCAATTGAAGTCTAGCTTTGTTCAATTCTTCCTCCATTGCCTTTAATTTTTTTTCCAACTGTAATTCACGTTGTGAAGCTCTTCTTTCTTCAGTCTTCTCTGCCATGTACCTCCTACTGAGCTGCTGCTTCAAATCAGCAATTTGGTCTTTGTACAATTTCTCCTTTTCTGCAATGGATCTATGCTGACGTCGAAGAAGATCCAATTCCGTCTGCAAAGGTCCCTCACGTCCATCTTGAACTCTATTTGTACCAGCACTATGAACACTCATTGGTCTCGACTGACTAATCGATTCCATGATCTCAAACTCATGCTGAAGCTGCTGATATGCTACAGTCAGCTCCTCTATTTTCCCATCACGTTCCTGAAGCTCTTTGGACAATGATATATTCCCTTTCGCTAATTTCATACGATTCTCCGATAATTGCTGTCTCAAGGCACTCGTCTCATTCTGCCACTTGTCCAATTCCCCTCTATAACTCTCCAATTCATTTTTATGCTGAGCTTCCAATTTCTCTCTTATGTCATCCATATGCTGGAGCCTCTCTTCAGCCAATTTTCTCCAACGTTCACTAAGCTCTCTCGCAATATGAAGATCCGCTTCCAATGTCGATACCCGTTCTCCCAGTCTCGCTATTTTTTCCTGAGCCTCAATATCTGGTTTTGATTCTTTTCTCGACTCCTCCAGCATCTTCGATCGGAAGGTATCACGATCTGGTGATTCTCGGGACTCCAGTCTCTTCTCTGCTTCATCCTTCAATACTGAGAGCTCTATTTTTAAATTTTTTATCTCTTCCTGAAAGTCAAGAGTTGCCTTACTGTGTTCATCTCTTTCTTCTTTCAATAATGTTTGATATCTGGTAATTGTTTCTTCTTTTTGAGTAATCATTTGTTGTAGACTGTTTATTGTAGATTTTAGAGCGACTTTGTCTGTTCCCTCGGTCTCTACACTGTCAGTGGACTTTTGATTTATTAATTTATCCCTCTCAACTATTTCTGTGTCTTTATCAGCAAGAGCTTTATCTAAAATTCCAAGTTTTGCTTGGTACTCGGTAATTTGGGATTCGTATTTAATGAGTTGAGCAGAACGGTCAGACGCAAGTGCAAGTGCCTGTTTTAACTGGTCCTGAAGGAATTCCATGCTTTGACTCGTGTCATCATCACTTCGACTAGAAACATTTTCTATTTTTGGTACTTCAATTATTTCTATTGCAGGGACTCGAGGTGATTTTGTAGGGGAGTCACTTTGAGTTGCCACTGAATTACTCTCAACTCTTGCTTCTATTAATACAGATTTCTTTTCCGGAGGAATTGGGACTTGCACGTGAACTGGAGATGCTTCAGGAGTCGATGGATTCAATGATTTCGTTCGCCAGACTTTTTGCATGTTCATTAAATCATATTCCATTCCTGTTATCGTTGATTCGTAATCAATTAATTTAGTTACACTCATTTTTAATTCATTCTCCAATTGCGCTATTCTTCTCTTCTGTCGATACTCATTCAAAGTATTTTGGGAATGCTCAGAGAAACGATGCATCATGCTCTGTAAATCAGGATTACCAATTAGCTGTTCTAGAATATCTTTCAAATGATCGACAATTGTTAAACGGTCTGTCAAAGTCTCTTGTTGATGTCTCGCATTTTCATTTATTTCCTTAGCTTCTTTTAATTTTAATGATATTTCTTCACGTGTTTTATCCAATTTTCGTAACATATCCTCGTGCCTCTGTAATGAACTCATCGATGTACTTCCAAAGTATTGTGCCTGAAGAATACTTATGATCTCATTATAAATTTTGCATCTGTTGTTGCAGTGACGACGAACTTCGTCCAATTGAGCTTTAGCTTCGTCCTTTTTTTTAATTTCAATTTCCAGATTCTCATGAAATTCAAGAATTTTTGATTCCAATTGTGTCTTACGTTTGTCCATTTCAATTTCCGCAGCTTTACAATTATTTAATTCAAAGCCTAGTCGTGCTATTGTCTCTTTGTCCTCAGAAATCGCCTGGAGATCCAGAATTTGATGCCTCAAATTATCGAGTTCCAGGGTTTTTAATGAATTCACAGTATAATGCATCTGTGCCTCTTCTCGAGAGATAGTCAGGGCCTTCAATAAATTCTCATTCTCAATTTTTAAAACCCCAATCTCTTCATTGAGCTCAGTAATTTTATTTTCATTGATATTTTTCACTGGTGACGTTTGTAAATTCTGGGACAATGAATTCTGAAGTTGAATTAATTGATCTCTCAATTCAGAATTAATTGTAATGAGATTCTTGAGATTTTCTTCACTGGACTTTGCTCCAGGTGAATTAATCGCAGAATCCGACTGATCTGGAGATTCCTTAGGTTCTTCGTCATTCAGACACAAATGAAGTTCATGTGAAGTTCTCAAACGTATATTCGTCTCCTCGTATCTCTCTTTGAGCTCATTAAACTCAATAATGCTGATGGAATTCGCCAGATTACTCTCCAGAGTTCTAATTTTATTTTCCAATAATTTAGATCGCTTCTCCATGTCTGCTACTATTTTTCTGTACGTACTCTCAGCTGCAATTGATTCTTTCTGGATTTTATAAGTCTTCACAGCTTCTTCATTCAATAAATTTTCAGCAGCAGAACATTTTCGAGTGATGATTATTAAATTAACAGCTGAATCTGCACATTCTCTCGTTCTTGCAACAAGTGCCTTTTGGGTCTCCTCTTCACCTGATTCTATCGCCTTCAAATCTGCCTCCATTATCTCCAATTGAGCTTTCAATTTATCGGATATTTCTTTCAATGAATTATTCTCTTTTTTTAGAACTTCACGCTCCTCTTCCCATTCCTGCAATTCATCACGATAAGCAGATTGTATCTGCTTCATTTCAAACATTATTGTCTTAATATCTTCATTTTCTGATTCTGAAAGATCAGATGGTTTATCAGTCTTTGAGTCTCGTTTCAAGGCCATTCGACGAAGCAATTCGTCTTTTTTCTGCATTTCTTTTCTGGAATTAGACAATTATTGAAATTATTTGGTATTTTTTTTTATGAGTGATTTAGTGAATTTACCTCAATTGTTTGACTTGTGTTCTCAATTCGGCATTGCTTCCTTGGATTACATTGAGACGTTCCTGAAGTCTCATTGCTGGATGATACCATCCTGCTAAATGTCTCACATCTAGAGCTTCTAGTAGACGTTCAAGTGTATCAGATTGTACATCGACTGTACTTCTCCCTGAGCCAGAAATAAAAAATAATTGTCATGCGCGTGATAAGAGGATAATTGTGCATTTTGAGCAGAAAGATTATTAGAATTGTGAATGGAAAATGGGAAACTTGTGCATCACACCAGTACCATTAAAATTCAAGAAAAATCACCATCTTGGTCTCGTATACTGTCCAATATTTCATGCATTCCCTTTCTGAGTGCCTCATTCTCTTCGATAACAATTCGCACATTCTCCTGCATCTCGTCCATCTCTGCTTTGTGCTTCAGGCTTGTTATTTCTTGATCAGCTACCCAATTTAAATTTGTCGAATCAGAACGATGAGACTTTCGTGAATCAGCATTGCGTGACGTAATGAATTTTTCACCCAATTTATTCAATTTATATCTCAATGTTCTTATCTGTTAATTAGAAAATATTGTGTTCAATTAAATATGGGTTGATTTATGGGGAAAATAGAATACATACATCTGCTTTCAAGTCTATATTCTCCTGTTCAAGTGCAGTATTTTTTTGAATCAATTGATTCTTTATTTTAGCCTCTTCCTGATGTCTCAAAGTGACTCCCTCAATTGAAACTTCTTCATCATCAGGCAATCCCAATTTTTGCCTGTAAAAAAAATTCCAGAATTAAATTCAGGAATAGTTTAATAAAAAATTAAAAATACCTTAAAGCAGCAATTTGCATTTCCTGATGAGAGCTCAGATTCTCAAATTTATTAACAACACTAATTAATTCCTGAATATGCTCATTTTTCGCCAGGACCTGTTTCTTCAATTCTTTGATTTCATCAAAAGCCTCAGTCATTCCATGATCCTTGTCTTCGTATCTCCTCAGGATATCCAACAATTCACACAACTGCTCACTCTTCTCAGTCAAATTGTCCTCAGCCTGTTTCAACGATTCTTGCAGCATGGAAATTCTCTCATTACTCTCTTGCCCTTTACGAAGTGCATCCCTCTGCTCTTTTCTTTTTCCACTCTTCTCCAATTTTTTATTAGATACTTTTAATTTTTCGATGACACCAGCACTCTCATTAATCTCCTTAACAGCCTCCAACAATTTTTCCTCAAGTTCTGTAATAATTCCATCTCTCCTCTCAATCTCCTCATTCAGATGCAGAATATGTGATGTTTCTTTTTCTCTCATCAAAGGAGACGAGTGGATGACAGAATGCGAAAGCTGCTCCTTCAAATTCCGGATCTCTGCGTCTTTATTATCAAGAATTTCCTTCCATTCCGTCACTCTGACATCAATTGCTGCTCCAAATTCATCGATAATCTTATCTCTATTCATCTGCTGTTCAGTTATCTCATCAATCTGAGTCAAAAGTGCTGCTTTCTCCTGTTTCAATTGATTAATTTCTTCTTTGAAGATAATTGTCTCACCACGTAGATCATTTAATTCATCAGTCATCTCGTTCATACTCTCAGTTGCATCCTCCATCTCTTCTCTCAAATTTTCTAATTTCTTTTTCATTTCAATATTTTCTCTCTCTATTCCCTCTAATTCTAGTAAAAGTGTCTTTATTTTATCGTTTTTAATGCCAATTGTTTCCTCGTAGTGTAGAGTTAATGAGGAATCGTGGATTTTTTTATCTTCCTCATCTTCCTCAATTGCATCAGGTTCAATGAGCTTTTTTGTACTTTTTGGTGCTGTAGCTGTTGCTAGATTCTCCTTCAGTTCGGTGCACTCTAGTAATAATGATTCAACCTGAAATGGGAGAATACCTCGAATTATTATTCCCCCTTCGTAATTGTCGAATTATCTGTCATAAAATGTAATTGAATTTTCTAATGTAATGGGCACAATTTGATATTCTAATTTAACGTAATTTTCATGATAATTATGTACCTGATTATCTCTGTACTGCAGCATCTCTTGTGACACCTTCATTAAATCTCGTAAATCATAAATATCATCAATTTCCTCAATTTCACACTTCACAATCATCGGAAATAAATCCTCAATCTCATCGTCTGTCAATCCAACTTCTTTGACAGAACGCACACGATCCCAGTCTATCTGCACCATTTTTTATAATTACAAAAATATAAGAATATCATTTAGTCTTGAGTAACAAAACGCACTGACTGCATCTGACGTTGTGGGCATTCACCTGAGTTTTTGTATCAACGCTTACCCTCGTTACCATGGTTACCAATTGTGATACAGTGGAGGGGACAGACACGTGGCTCGTTCGACTAAAGGGGGAGAAAATAAATGATAATTTAGCAATTTTCGCATATGATTATTTCACTAAAAATCCATTTAATTAAAGAATCATTTTTAATTTTGAAAAATGCTTCTTTTTTTTATTAAAAAAAAAAGTAACTGATCAAATAATGAATTGAGTAATGCAAATGATATGAAATTCAGCTGATTATGAAATCACTCAGAGGTCGACAACGAAATTTCTGATCACATTGTATGTAAATACTCTGCATGAGATATTAGTGAGTCTTATCGTTGCTGCCAAGTAGTATTTGTCGATGATGATTCTCAGTAAGCTGTGTGTTTCCATCCGGAACACGCAAAGACAATTAATATCTAATTTAACAGAGAGTGTAAAACGTGAGAATGTTAGAAATTTGCATGTTACCTTTGTGCCGGATAAGAAGACTCAAACAGGTGATAAAAATCCTCAATAATTCCTTAAATAATTATTCCTTAATTTTATCTCTGTTTAATTTTCCAGTTGAGACCCAACGATTGAATATGTTTCAAGCAATCAACGATGCATTAAGAATTTCCCTGGAAAAAGATCCAAATGCAGGTGAATTCTCAATATTTCATAATAATTAATTCCTTGAGAAAAAATAAGTTTCTACTGTTTTGTTATTTCTTATCTTATCTCCTATGACGTCACATTCCAGTGTTTACATGATTCTCTTGAGAGCGACGATCTCTTGAATTCTAAAATACTGAATTAATTAAATCTAATTAATTTCAGTGATATTTGGAGAGGATGTTGCCTTTGGTGGAGTATTCCGGTGTACCATGGACTTGAAAAATAAATTCGGAGCAGATCGTGTATTCAATACTCCTCTATGTGAACAGGGAATCGCTGGTTTTGGAATTGGTCTTGCTAATCAAGGAGTAACAGCAATAGCAGAGATCCAATTTGCTGATTACATATTTCCTGCTTTCGATCAGGTCTGAATGATAAAAATAACCTCATTTAAATAGCATTCTTGAAGAATTCACTTTTATCAACAGTTGGTGAATGAAGCTGCGAAAATGAGGTACAGAAGTGGTGGTCAGTACGATTGTGGAAAGTTGACGGTCCGTGCACCTTGTGGAGCTGTTGGTCATGGTGCTCTGTATCATTCTCAGAGTCCAGAAGCCTACTTTGCTCATACCCCGGGGCTCAAGGTAATAGTGAAGGTTTTTTTATCGACGTGAAGAGGAAATTGACAGATGGCAGCATGTTGATGATTAAAAAACTCAGTGACATGATATTTAAAGTTCAATCACATTGAAACGATTACCATTCAACTCAGTCATAATTAATGAATATACTGGTTAAACTACCTGCCATTGACTCTAAGAACGAAAGGTCGAGGTGCAATCGTCATTCACTAACAAATTGAATTATTGACAGGGAATCATTGACACCTATCATCAATTGCCTTTCACTAAACTCACAATAACCTGACTTTAATATTATCCTTTCATTATTTAATATTCTCTTATAATGCTGAGAGTAAAATTCATGATTTGCAGATTGTTGTGCCTCGAGGCCCAATTCAAGCGAAAGGCTTACTGTTGAGCTGCATCGAGGACCCGGATCCATGCATAATATTCGAACCAAAGGCACTTTATCGTGCAGCAGTTGATGACGTTCCAACTGGTGAATTCAAAACGCCAATTGGCAAGGCTGAAATACTCAGAGAAGGTAAAATCATATCCTTTCACTGGAGCATCAAGTTCAGGAGAATTAATTTATTCACATTATTACAACATGAGTTTCATTTATTGTCTCTTTGTGTTTTTGAGAAAAAACAATAATGATACTCATTTCTCATTTATATTTATAGGAAATTCCGTAACGCTCGTTGGCTGGGGCAGTCAGGTACATGTTCTGTTGGAAACTGCGGATCTAGTTGAGAATGAACTCAATGCATCCTGCGAGGTCATTGACCTCGTCTCGATACTCCCATGGGATGCAGAGGCCGTCTGCAAGGTAATTCATTTTTTCTATCGATTCATCATGAGGAAAATAAAGTGAGTAAATTAACTGGCATATCGTGTGCCAGAGACTTGGATTATTGCAAAATTCATAAATAAGTAAATCACAGATGAAAAATCGAAGTTTTTTGAAGTAAAATAAGTTTATGGAATAGTCAAATGCCTGCTCTACATATTTCTCATCACTGATTTACACTAATCGATGTACCTAGTTAATGATACCCTCATGCATGGTAAAACTATTGAAACCAGAGCTAACGGTACCTTATGATATATAATATTACAGACGCGCAACCAACTCCGTAATTGGAAACTCGTTTCACGTCACGTTGAAACGGATGATTTTGCATCATGTATATTTCTCCTATAAATGAAATATTTACACGATTATATATTTTTTACAGTCGGTGAAAAAAACAGGAAGACTAGTCATAGCCCATGAGGCACCTCAAACAAACGGATTTGGTGGCGAAATAGCAGCTACCGTACAGGTATTGTCCTTACATAAATATCTGCAATTGCATTAGCACCAGGTGATTGAAGATTTTGAGATACAACACCTCCATTCACCCGATAGACATTATATATTTCATTGGATCGTTTCTCTTATCAAGGACACCGAAGGATCACGCACCTTTTTCTTATCCGATTTCTTTCATCCGATCTCCTTTCATCCGATTACCTAGATAAATTCAGTATCTTTGTCTTGTTCCGTAATGAAACGGAATCGGGATAGAATGAACATTCTGATTGAACGCTTGGAGATAGTGATTTTATGATGGTTTTATTTTTTTATTTACAGGCAGAATGCTTTCTGCACCTGGAGGCACCAGTTCAGAGGGTCACAGGCTGGGATACACCTTTTCCTCTCGTTTTCGAGCCTTTCTATTTACCGACAAAGTGGCGCTGCTTCGATGCCATCAAAAACATCATCAAATACTAGTTATTAATCCATTGGTAATTTTTTTAAGATCAATCGGTTTTCTTATCTTTACTTGTTTACACTTTTCTCACAAGTGGGAAATACCGGAATTATTATTTTTTTATCTAGTGAATGTGATACTGAGATTAATGGAGGAAAGATTCGGAATAAAGGGAGATTATGGCATATATAAATGATGACCCTGGCCCGATTCTGCCTGGAGGCCATTTTCACATAAATTACATACCTTCTCTTCCAAATTAACAAACGAGAATGCCACTGTTTTTTAAATGCAATTGACTATAAACCATAACACGTGTTACTATTAATTTTCCCCCTTTTTTTTTTTTTAGAATTTATTCGTATTTTAGAGAAAGGCGAGTGAAAGGAAGAATTGAGGAAGAAAAAGAACGTAAATAGAAGATAAAATGAAAATGAAAGGAGAATCTTCGTGCGTCAATAAAACAGTTATATAAATACAATATTTCAGAATGATATTTATTATTGAAAGTTGAACGATAATACATGAGGTGATATTAAAAAAAATGTCTTCCACGATTCTATCGATAGATAATTATTTACATTATCTTATCTCAGTTACCGTCATATCTGACCGCATATGAATACACACATTGAATGTAAATACACATGGATGAGATGGAGAGAGAGGTGATTTTCTCGATTATGAGGGGAAAGATTGATGAAATTAAAATTATTTGATTTTCGAGGAAAAAATTATGAAAATTATTGAGTCTTTCGAATTTTTTCATTTTTTCAATAGACATAAAGTTGCGCTCCTGGGTGTATTTTGTAATTTGAAAGGGAAACCACATTCTTCAACTCTGTATTATGATACGTGAAAGTTGGCAGCAGTGGTGCACACGAAGACATGGTACGGATGCGAATGTACATCATATGAATAAAGTATTTGCAATATGTGAAGAAGCACAGGACACTGAGGATACTAATACCAGTGAGTATTTAAAACAGGAGATTTCGAAGGTCGACGAGTTTATATCCTTTGTATTCTCCTTTTTCTGGAATAAATGAAAAATTGTAACATTCTGCAATTGACTCATGAGGCATTTCATTAACTGGAGAACCTGGAAATCAATCATAGATTCATGTCAACGATTCAATTATTCTTCGATTAAAATTGACGTTAGAAATTATACCAATCATTCGGCAGCAAATTGATTATTAATTGAATTCTTTTTTAAATCATATTTTATGCTATACTTGGTGCAATTTTCCACTTGTTGTATTTGAGCATAAAATGTTGCTTTAATGATCTTTACATTTGAAAGCTGCACGTTCAGTCACGTAGAACATACAAATCTATACAATGTAGTAAGATTGTATTTTGCAATAATAAATGATAGCTTGACACCGATTATTAATATTGGAAAAGAATCATTACAAATGTGATTATTGCTAAATTCTAAAGAATATTTGGAATTGAGGAAATTAAGGGTTCATATTGTTTATTAATGATTTTGCGAATTTTTATTCATCAGCAAAGACTCGAGAGAATAAATGCCATTCTTCTAAAAATAGTTATTCGCCCTCGGACTTCAGAATCCCAAAGCGCCACGATTGTGTGACGCAGTCAAAAATAACAATTCCCAGAATAGATTAAACGAATGCCAAATGATCTTCACTTGGAAATCTTCACTCAACTAAATTCGCTAAAAATCTTCAAAATTTCGAGGGGAAAAAAATGGACAGAAACATTTAAAAAAATGCAAAGTCTTAATTTTTTCCAAAAAATTTATAAAAATTTCGCAATTTTGAGGAATAAAAAAAAATCGTAAATTTTAAGCAAATTTAAATTAATTTAACTTCAATGAATAATTAAAGTGAATCAGAGTCATTGTGATTCCACAATGAATTTTATATTCTCTGCAAAAAATAATGAAGTAATAAAATTACCCTCACTGTCTCGATTTGCCCCTTCCACTATTGTGTCAAGTTCTATCTTTATCTTAGCCTCCATCCCTAACAAACCGAAAGCCTCTTATTTGCCGTACGATTTTAATCGATTCACTTGTTTGTCCGTTTTCACGACAAGCATTTCGCAAATTCATTCCTAAATTAATCGACACGAAAATTCGGATATTGGCTTTTGTGTTTGAGCCTGAGGATTAAAAATAATTCACTAATTTCTTAGTTTCGATAGACATTCAGATTATCCGCATTTACCCAAGTGTTTACGATTTTGTTGTGAGCAATGATAAATAGGTGTATTCGATAATAAAGAAATTGTAGAGGTGAGAGCCAATCGGAACGGTTTAATTTTCAAGAGCACTGCTAATTATTGAATCGTGAGCATCGAACGTTTTTTTCTTTAAATTAATAATTTTTCGAATTAAAAAAAATAATAATTGAATTGTGTTCGATTTTTTGGAGATTTCAAGATGGAAAAAGAGGGAAAAATTGAGCCGGAGACAACTCAGGTCATTCAATTGATGCAGGTAAGAGGAAAATTATTACGTAATTATGTTAAAAAAATAATTAAATTAATAAAAACACGAAAATTATTAATTTTCGTTGAAATATTTTAATTAAAACGATAAGTTGAGACAGATGGGGATTTTATCGAGTCACGACCCTCGTGAACCTGTCAGTGATAATTCATTGAGTATTGATAAATTTTTAAATTATTTCATAGTTAATGTCAACTGAAAGTTAATGGAAATCATTCGATTTTATTCGCAAGAAAAATCCCTTTTTTTTGTTGCATTAAAAAATGGCAGAGTGAATAAATGAAAAAAAATTGACAATTTATTGGCAATAAAAATAATTCAGAAGAAAGGAGAAAAAATAATTTATCATTTTTATTTAATTAGCATAACAAGTATATGGTGGCAGTAACTAGTAATCACTCAGGGATTGGCCAATAGGCATGCATTTGAGGAATGTGTTAATTTTCCAGTTGGAAACTTTGTAAAAGTCAATTGAATTATAGTTATGTCAATCTTTTTTCTCTAATTATTTTCACATATTCAATTTAATGTAAAATTTTATATATTTTTATTTTTCTCATTCTTTATTATTATTTTTCAACTCCCACAAAATGCTGATTTCGCATTATCGAAGATAAAGTCCGGTTTCAATGTGTTTATTGGCTCGGGCCAAGATTGTTTGCTCCAGATTATCGCGTATTTATTGTACATATGTATTACTCGAGCCTCAGGCATCTATTTACGTCAGGAGAAAATATTTTTAGTAAAATTTATTTTCAATAAAAGCAGTAATATAATTTTAATTGAAGAATTTTAAATGATAAAAATTTGTAAAAATTCCACAATATTGTAGACATATTTCTGAATATTGTCAAATTTTTTCCGATTTTTAAATGAAGCTGCTGCTTTTTTAGAAAATCATTTATGGAAAAACTGTTCTTCCTGTTGAAAGTAAACATTTAAAATTCATAATTAATTCATAAACTCTTTTCCCGTTCATATTTGTCCAAGGTTTGTAACGTAGTAAATTCAAAAGCTACGGTACATGCGTGATTTTTCTGAAAAGGTTAAATGATTTTTCGTTATCGAGTATTAAGTAATAAATATGTAATGAACGTGTGTCATCGGATTCATTAACTGATACTTGTCGGCCCATTAGAAGCATCTAAATACGATTTACCAAGAATTATGAGAATAATTTAGTAGTGGAGAGGGAAAATATTCATAATTATTTCCAGTGAAATGAAGAATTGAAAGATTAAATTCGTTGAATGAAAGAGTTCATGAAAGAAGGAAACTTGTTGCATCTTCGGTGAATTTTGGCCTTGACCAACTGCCCGAGGCACTTTGAAATAAAAACAAATGGAATTCTCTGGGGCCAAGGTCAATCGCCCATAATTCGCTAAAATTCACTCAATTATTTCTTTGAATAAATTTGGATTTTCTATCTTTTTAAATTATCAAAAAAAAAAAACGTGGAACTTTAATAATTTTTTTTTCATGAATTTTCATAAATTTCGATAAAGAATAAATATTAATAATGAAATTAGTTATTGTGAAAGACTCATTAGCATATGCCCCCGCACTTCTAGATAAGGTGAAAGGAAAAAATCCCATTTTTCTGAATAATTTGTCCTGAATTTTTACATTTTTTTAAATCTCAACTCATTCAGTAGCTAAATTATAAAACAATTAACCATTTTTCGATTAAAAAACGAAGTTTCTTCATGTTAATGAAGATTTTGAGTCGTCTAGACTAATTATGATACTGAAAAAAATTGACACGAAACTTCAATTTTAATTTTTTCTTCCTGAATGTCTGAAAGAAAAATTAAATAATGAAAATAATGATTTTAAAAAATTGCTATTTATTATGGACTAAACTGAGAATGAGGAACAGTCCTGAGAATTTATAGAAAGTCAGCCTGCAGCAATGAAAATTCACTTTTTTCATTATTTATTTCTTTATTCAATTAATATTTCATAATCTAGTGCCACTCGACTCTCATCACAGTGACAACCGAGACACTAACGAGATGATCCCCATTTTTCCATCTCTCTCCCTAGAATTATCAATTGATCTCGATCTCCAGTTTACACTGAAGGATCGAGAGAATCATAAATTATTCTCAACATGTAGTATGACGCCAGTGTATACACTAGTTTCCATAGAATAGTTGATAAGTCAGGTAGAACTGGTGTGAATAAAAGTAAAGACCATCCAACTGGTTCATCATGAGTAGAGCCAACTACTTTTTTATCAGAAAATCGTGATGGTACTTTGGTCACGCAATCGAGTCGTGCTTCTCTCTCTCCTGTGACAGAATAAATTCGTGATCAGGAATTGCGATCAGTAGCAAAAAATTCACTTTCTTTATTTTTTTTCGGAGTGAAGGAGTTGACGAAAAAATCTGAAAAAAATTGAGGATATTATTTAGCATGAGAACATGATTGTGTAATTTTTTCAGATTTTTTTAGCAACGTGCTGCAAATTCCCAGGACTTTCCAATTTTTTTAACACGAAATTAATTGAGTACAGTTTTGTGAAACTATTTAAATAATAAATAGCAATGAGTCCTTATTTTTTAAGTTGGACGATTGAATAACGGTCAGTGGGTAAGTAGGCATTGTGGAGTATCATCGGGCAGTCATGACTAATGAGAAAATGCAGAGAAAAGAATGACATAATAGGCCTAGTAATGATAATAGGAAGTTGTCACGTGTTATCGTGAATTATTAATTATTTTCTCTTTTATTCCGTTACATGACCGCAATGGATTCTCCTGACATAAATCAATAAAGAACATGCCTCTGAATGAATTAATTTCATTTGAAATTAATGTAATCAATCATTTTTCCACATCTTCAGTAATCATTCAAATTCATTTGATTATTCTCTCGAAAAATCATGAATTTGATAAAGAGTTCCGGGAAGACTCAATCAAGATTATTATAATTATCAACTGGATTATTCAAGGTTTTTTATTGCAGAATGAGTTAAAACTTTATGATTTCAAGGACGATCTAATTTTTGACAAATTTTAATGATACACAATTCAACGAATATTAATGAATTTTATTCATTAATAACGAAAAATAAATACGTAGGAATTTGGTACTTGGTAGAAAGGTTCGGCCTTGATAATTCGTTTAATGCAGAATATTATGTTCAGTTAAAAAATGAGGTGATAGGCCTGCTTTTCAACTGTCCAAAAAAAAGTGCATTTATTAAATGAACGATCTCATCTCAAAAGGATTTAATTAAATTCCATTTTTTTTCCTCTCATTATTTACCTCTGGTAATGAAACACAATAATTATGAATGGAAAATTACGGAAACTTTAACGATAAATTGACGTCTCTTTATTTATGAAGTTTTATCGGTTTTCCTTCTGAGAATCTGCAATTATTCAACGAGAAAATAACGAAAAAATTTCCTATATTTATAATTTTTAAACGTAATAACGCATATGCGTAATATTGATACATTAAATATACTATAAATGTGAAAAGTTCGAGCTATTAACGTTCACCAACTCGACAAATTGATCATTGAACCGAATAACACCGCTTGTCTCCATCGAATTATTGCGCAACATAACTCACACGTGCGTGGTGAACCAATAAGTTTTCATATGACACAGACTGTTATTCTTTTTGATTAATTCCTTTTTTTTTCCCTCTATTCTTATCTAGAATTCAAACATAATGAAAATAAATGAGTAACTGGTTTTCTTCACATTAGAGAATTTCTTTAAACTGAATATGGAATGAAAATTCTTCATTTCAATCACTTTGATGTCCACCTTTAACCGCCAATATCTTAATCGCAATTTAATGTATACGAAAGGACATTGCCCTGAGCAATATCAACGGATTTGGGCATAATTATGCCTGTCATTGATAATTGAGACTAATCATTGAATGTTTGATTAATTCGGGAAAATGTCGGAATCATGGTTTTTTTTAAATTTAAAAATTGCGGAATATTCGAAACAAAATTATGAGGATTAATGAATTTTTTGTGAAGAACACGGGAAGTGTGAATCTAGTGACGTAAATGTAACCATTGAAACCTCGCACGTCATTGACATTGCCCGATAACACTGTTGTTTACAATGATAAATTACACGTTATTCCGAAGCATTATTCCATTGACACAAGACCTCTCTTCCACTTGCTGGTTATCGTGAAGTACAGAAGAGATAATTGTTGACTTTACAATTTAAAAATGATTAAAAATTAGAGAAATTGATATTTTTAATAAATCCCATAATTGGGAATTACGCCATTTTGTTGTCCGAGGTGCACAACAAGATGGCGTCACGCAGAGAACAAGATGGCGTCGCAGACACCGAAATGGCGTCACTTGCAGACAATTTCATGGAATTTTTTTAATTTTTTAATAGGAAGCACTTTGCATAAGAAAATCAGTGGTTCGAGTGCACTCAGAAGGAGTGAGTTTTGTTGGTAACAATAATTATTAAAAGGGAATGAAGCTGGGGGAGTAAATAGTGACCCGGGGCAAATACCACGTCACGCAAGTTATCACAGCAACTACTTTCGAAGCCCGAGTTACGCCCGGTCGTTACGAAATACCGCCATACTCCCAGAGACTTGGTATATAAGTAGTACATACGGATCATGGTTCACGTGTATCTCCAGGACACTTCAATCCCTGTGTGTGCAACTGTTAAAATGTGCTGGAGATAAGACATGTGCATATGCAAATTCAGAGACTTTTTTTTCATTTTTTTTTGCACATTAATTGATGTTGGATAAGATGAGAATGTTGAGCCTTTTTTATTGAGAGATTAATTTTTTCGAGAGTGAAAATTGGAGATTGGTCGCTTTTGGTGAATCGAAGGATATTCATTGTTAAAGGAAACTGCGGGGGCAGTAGTGAGCAGGCGCACGTTGCTGAGCAACCACATGACCTACAAAATACAATTACTTCCCCTTATTTTCTTTCTTCCATCCAGTTTTCCACTGGAAAATTTCCTCTCCAGCGTTATCGATTGCTATGAGACTGTAAAACATGAGGGAATTATTTTCATGTTAAAAATGATACAATCAGATGCATGTGGCTGACATTAGTAACCCCACTTCGTAAATTACATTGTTAACTCTAATTCTGCAGAATCACACTTTTACAATGTCTCGACACTCGTAAAGTTAGTGGAGATTGTCATCAAAAAAATTTAATGAAAAATGAGAATTGAGTAGAGAAGATTCAAGCAAAATAGAGTTTATTTCTAAAACGAACAGATTTTTAATTCCAGAGAAACAGCAGTTATGAATAAAAAATTGAAAAAATTTTGGGATAATGTAGACATGTTGAAGAATGTTCTCAATTTTTTTCCGAATTTTTCGTTAACTTTTTCACTCTAAAAAAAATTCTACATGATTTTACTGCGATGGTCCATTTTGCTCGGCTATTGAACCAAACCATTATTCCTTCAATTTCAAGTGGGATGGAAATGTAGCGACCGAATCGATTCCAATTCAGTGTCCTACTTCACAATACTCTGCCAATTCATCTCTCGAGACTTCTGAGAGAATGGAGATATAAAGAACGTGGATCGTAACGTCTGGAATGAAAAATTGACCTAAAAAAAATCCGAATTCCTTAAAATTCAACATTTCTCACATTTAATATCATGCAGATGTCCATTGGACCCTAATTCCCTCTTACCATACAAAGATTTGCTCTTTTTCACAATAATACCCACTTATGTATTATGTGTTTCTTCTCGAGTGCACTTAGCTCATTCACATTGTTCGCAATAGACTAATTTCGAAATGAAAGAGAGTCGGTCTAAAATACCAACGGTATATATAACGGAAGCTCATTGCGAATCGCTGCATTTTCTCATGGACTGAGAAATGTTACAAAACGTGTATCTCTGTACATATGTATGGACTAGAATTGCATTAATGGAGCATTGACTGTATGTCTTCGCAAATTTAAATGCGAAAAAAAAATCTAAAAATGTGCACTGCTTCACGCTTCAGTCACGCTTTCTCATATTTCTACTCTCTCGACATTACCAGCCACTTAAATTGTGAAAATAAAAAAGCAATGGGTCAGATCGATTGAAACTATTATCTCTTCTTGAATAATATCTCGGATTTTATAAGGCCAGGAGGTAATGCTAGAGCGATCGAAGAGTAACGGGTGAATGTTACCACTTGCACAGCCCCAGGCATATGACACATACATGCAGGTGACAGAATCAACGATAAATCCCACGAGATGCTTTCAACCATCAATTATTCAATGCACAGCCTTATTTTTTATTGATGTTTAAATGCCAAGCCCTCGTGCACATCATAATCCTCAATTTTTTAATTCTGCAGACGTCACTTTTTTTGGCGCCCAGAATCATTTTAATGAAGAAAATATCCCGATTATGCGCCACGTGAGCTTATGCAGATGCAAAACGTTCTAGTCACGCGTTGGCAACTGCAAACCCAACCTATTACAAATATCTTATATTGTGTGCTCTTTTTTTAATCACCAAACATGGATGCTCGAGGCGTCATCACTGCTGTGGGGTTTCCTACGACGTGGTACATTATATCTCAATGTCAAGGACAGAATTAATTATCAAAATGTTATTTGGATCAATCAAAATATTCGGATATTTGTTTTTTAATGATTATTTTTTATTGCGACGTTCTTTTAAAGTGAGTTATGAGAGATTTTTGAGGAAAACTATGAATTTCCGGGTTCATTGACCCTTTTTTTATCAATGAAATAATTGGAAATTCAGGGAAATCTCGTGGAATGTTTATTTATTGTCTCCAAAACAACTTCAAAGAAGCAACAGGTACAAGTTTAATATTCAAGTGGATGTGGAAAAACATGTTTATCGACCCAACGAAGTTTCCAAGTTTATTCTGATGGATGAGTATTGTTTAACACCCACAGATGATCGAGGAAACATTACAATGTGGCCTTGTTGTCATGTTCACTTGCTCATTATCTCATTATTCGATTTATTGAAGTATTTAAATAATTACTCATTCGTTTCCTAAAATCAGGGAAAATTAAAGCAAATTCCATTGGCATGAAAAACATTAATTATCCGGCATTATCACTGGATTTACGGATAAATTTGATTGACAATGGAGATTACCTCAATAAATATTTCCTGAGAATCTTGCATTTATTCTTCATTGTAATATACTGCGTCTTTTTTTTAAATTTATTTTTAACCGCAGTGATGCATGCACTAAATATTTTTCGAAGGACACTAAAATGTTTCTTTCAATTGTCTTTAAAATTACTGAAAACTTGTTTTATCAAATGAGCACGTGGGTTTTGATTTTCCAAAAAAAATAAAAAAGAGGTCACTTATCTCAATGATTTATTTAATTTGCTAGATAAATTGTGAATAAATTAATAAATCCATTTTCTCGGAATTTTCATTGGGGAAAAAGGACATGTCCTATTCACTTATCAATGATTATTATTTTCTGTCATAAATGAAAAATGTGGACAAAAGAAACAAAGGCGCAGGTATAAGCATATGGATGTCGCAGTAATATTCAAAGTAAAAGGTCTGACTATAGTGAAACTATCCCCTGATACCCAGAGCACCTTGAATGGCAAGTGTAAAGACTTGGGTATGTTATAACGTTGGGTTTAGTGGTGCAAAGAAACTGTGTTGCGCAATATCATGCGCAACCAATGACTTTTTTTTTCATTTAATTCAATGGACTATTGGGAAAAGCATTTATTTGTTCACAGAAATAATGAAAAATTTAATAACGAAAGATTGTTGTAACACATATTTAACTTGAATTTTTCTTCTCTCAATTTAAAAACTGAATCATTGAATTCTAGGGCAAATGAAATGAATTAAACGGTCGATCGAACTCGGGTCATTGATTTAAAGCAACTATACACCCGCATAACCCCGTGATGTATTTCATTCAAATGAATAACTCATTAAATCATGATTTTTTTAAAATACACTCAGAGAATTGTAATTTTGTCGCAATCATCCGTGTCCTTCATGTTTTTGATTATCCAGATAAGATACCGGGTGGATTTTAATAATTATTGTGATCGAGTGTCGTGATACAGGGATAATTTTATGTCCACCTAACTTATCATTATTGCTTTTAGTATCATGAAGGAATTAATTGATTCCTCCTGTCAGTGGAGAATTTTAACGATTAAATTGCCCGTGTCTATGTGATTGACCTGAACTAGATGAAATTATCCTTTCAATTTTTTTTTTAACATTATCTCCTTTACTCCTCGTGTTAAATTATACTGAAAACCGGAATATCGGACAAGTTTTCAGCTGTCATTAATATTAGAGAAGAAAGGAAATGCTTGTCATTTATTAAATACATTTACTCTGGATTTTTAATTGCTTTGGTGATGAAAATACTCGAATTCATCGATAATTTCCCGAATAATTTTCGGGAAAATCGGTATTTATTGAATAGGATAAGACTCACAGCTTTGATCGATAACCAGATGGCCTTGATACACATAAGTCCCCTCCTCCTTCTTTTCTGAGGCCGAAGTATAAAGTAAAAGTCACTTTGCCTCTCTCGTACACTGGCGAAACATGTGCGTGTGTATCCGTCAAGTCCCGATTCCAATCGAGAGAAAAAGATTATTTCAAATGGCTTCTGTACCAATTGGATTTTTCCCACAAATTTGCCCTCTGGTGTCTCTTTTGTCTGAACTCAAGTGCTTTGTGAATCGGCTCCTCAGGCTTTTGTCTCTTCATTCTCCACAAAATCATGTGAATTATCTGTTTTGAGAGACAGAATTCTACAAAATTTAATCGGAGATAAAATCGTAATAATGGGAACGAATGGAAAAATGAAATGTTAAAAAAAAAAACCGGTTGGTAAATTGAGAATTATTACTGTTCTATTAAAGTTTATACTCGTGTTGCAATAATTATTTGATTAAATAATTCATTGTTAGATTAATCACGAGAATTTCCAGGAAAAAAACACATTTCCGCCATTTTCTTGTGCCTCTTCCTGCAAGTCTCGGGGTTATGTAGGAGAAATGATGCACAATGAAATAGGAAAATTGTTAGAAAGAAAATTGAAAAAAATAGGGAGAGAAAAAAGAATACGTAATTTTCAATGATGCATTGTCATTCGCAAGGCCGTACGAGGCCAATGCTGAAAGTGTAAGCCACATAATGCTTTCGATTCTCGCGGAGAGATGGCGCTGGTGCTGGCGCCGGCCGAAGAACGTCCTTGATGGCCGTGGTAAGACGCCAAACTGATCGGACTTGTTGAAACTGTGGATAAAAAAAAAGTTGGTCGAGTGATACTGAGCACTGATGCATGGTAAATTACACTATTCTCTGTTTCATAAAACTTTCAATACTTGAAAATACTCTTACTTTAAGTCAGAAGTGAATTCGTTACTGGCCGAAACTATTACGTCATTGCCACCTTCACTTTATCCTGCGGCGCCGCACTTTGTGAACGTTTTCTTAGCCTAGACACTTTTAATTGCGACTACAGTGTGTCTCGAGATCCTCGAGAAAAATCGGAGAGAGAGAGAGAGAGAGTTGAATTCACTCATATGGTGGGGCATAAAGCGAACTCAAGTAAATACAGTGATTAAAGTAATTGAGAGTCAGATCATATGATTGCTGGATTCTCTTTAGCCGGGGATAAAATCTCGTTTTATATCTCTATCGAAAATCACTCGATATCATTTTCCATTGGGTTAGATAATATTTTACAGATTGCCAATTAAATGAGGGGTCAGAGCGGTTTGAATAATTGTAAAATAAAACCTCGATGACAATAAAACACAAGCGGATTGTAATTCATCGATTGCCCTTTCTTTACATGCTTAAAACAATTTTCCATTCTTTTTTCATTGCCCCAAGTATGACTATTTTGTAACCATTCTCCTATTGCTCCACCCAATCGTGAACTGATATAATGACTGACATATTCTGAAGAATTGTTCCATAATTAAATGAATTTATTTGGAATTATTGAAAATAATTTAACGAATTTACGATTTTAAAAAAACGAATGCACATCAATCAATGATCAGCATCTGAATTATTCACTGGATTGATCGATTGACATTATCATTGTGAAAGCTGCATGCCGATCATGACACTCAATTTTCTTTCATCTTCATTTGTACGATGAAATCGGATAACACTAGCAAATAATTTCACATACAAAATCCAGGTTTTCTTTAATTACCCGGAAGAAAATCCAAGCATTGGAATGTACCGATCTCGTTTTCTAATGCCAGTGTTGTAAAATCATTGGTCTCTACTTGAAATTACTGAATTACAAATTTAAATACCACATGCACATAATTATTAATCTGTTACTGTAATTTGTGAATTTAAATGATTCGTCTGATGACTTTAACGAGAACAGAGAATTTCTCGTTGTGTCTTCATCTGTATGATAAAACTGGAAAACTTTTTTATGTCATTGAAAAAATAAAAAAAATCTTATCATCAACAGCTGAGAAGTGGGTATTGTGGTAGGGCAGTATGATGACGAGATGATGCAGTTGACGCGGCAAAGTTGGCTGTGTGTTTGTAGGAAAAATAGATATTAAATGAAGAGAGATGGAGAGAAACATAATACCGAGGACAGAGAATCTTGTACAGTTTTCCCTTCTAGCCGCTGGGTCGGGGACACGGGTAAGGACTTGTGTGTGTGTGTGTGTTGGTGTGTTGTTTTGTTTCTTTTATATTTTTCGTTGAGGAGTGGGGCAACATTTGCAATTCACGGATCAGTATGGCAACAGTGGGGATAGACGGTCAGCTAAAGAGACGACGACTTCACGGAGCTCTCTTGTGAGAATTCTATGTAGGTGATGGTGGGCAAAATAAGCTTGAGGGGAAAGGGAGGGGGAAAAGGAGAATTGTGACCGGTGCTTGTGTGTGGATGGCGCAGCCGCGCCGGCTCTACTGTCAGTGTCAGTTGGAACGCCCGAGTGGCTTGTCGCGACGTTTATTCGAGTTTAAACTGATTCGTTGAAATTAACAGACATTCTTTTTATTTTTGTTTTTTTTTTCCATCATTGAAGAGTCAAGAGAAGCTCATGATACAGCTGAAGACGTGAATTTTCTCATTTTTTTGTTTTGTTTATTTTTTAGTTTTTTTGCTTGAATTTTATAATACGGTTGGAATTACTGAGATTACTACAGATTATTCCAAACATTTCTCGAACTTTCCAACTGAGGAAATCATTCTCATTGCATTTTTAGTTTAAAATAATAAAGGAAAATAAGTGATTTTTTTTGTTTTGTTACGACAAGTGATTTTAAAGGATTTTCACATTTTTTTGTTTTTGTTTAAATTAGAATTCTGGCTTTTTTTTTCTCTCATCAACACTTCAGTATTTTTTTTCCTCCATTTGGAGAACCGGAGGAAGAAAATAATTCCGACCAAGGGCTTTGAGAGGATTGTGTAACTCACTTAAAAAATAAGAGGAAAAACAAGAGAACAAGAATAATAACAAGAACTTGAGGTTTTTCCTTCTTTTATCATCACTATTATTATTATTTATTTAAATTCTTTGGGTGGAGCAGAGAGGCAGCAAGTGGAAGACATAATCAGTGGGGATAATAATAATAATAATAATAATACTACTTTTGAATTAAAAAAAAAGTCGGAGAACGTGGTATCCAATCGGTGAACAGCATCCGGGAGGCTTGGAAGAGATGTGAGTATTATTATGTCAGTAACTGAGAGCGATTGCGCGTCTCATAAACTTTCCACCATATGCTACAATGTATCACGCATTATTAATTATTTTATTACAAAAAAAATACAATCAATTGATGATTAAACAGAACGCGATTCTTCTCTCATTTAATATTAAATGATAATTATATTTTTAATGGTTAAATTGAAGGGAATATTCGTTTTAGTCTTTCTCTACTGATTTTTTTCGCTTTTTTTTTGAGAGAGAAAATTATCATTGCTGCAAGTCTCGCAATGTCTTTAGGAAAAACGTGTACAGGGACACGCGATGCGTAATTGCTCCGGAGTTCTCAGTACTCTCTCTTGAGAGAGAGAGGAGAATTTATTTGATAAATTTCTGGAGATACTCCGGATGGAGATGGGGAGAGAATTGATGCAAGAAATTTTTTATGGGCGAAAGTGAAAGGATACCTGTTGATCGTGCTCCCGATTATTGTCGTACTTGCCCGTAGAGAGGCGCTTCCGGAACCCCAGGGAGAATTTCATGAAGAGACATGGATGTACTCAAGGTCGAACATTTTTTATTCATAAAATTAATGTAAAAAAAAAATTTTTTAAAATCGTGATTTCCTGAATTTTTCTGAATAAAAATTATGAAAAAAAAAAAAACGGCAATCAATGACCTTGGGATGCCTGACCCAGTCTATTGAAGTATCTGGATCACCACTGTGAACCAATTACTTTAATTAATTACAAATTGATTGAATTCGAGTGATAATTAATTAGCTGGTCATTGCCCTTTTCTTCTCAAGGATTTTTCGTCAATGAAATGAGAAAAAAATAATGAATTTCCATAATGTGAAGGGGAAAAATTGGAGATAGAACGAAAAGACACCGGAACAATCTAGAACACACGAGAATAGCGCGACGAAGGGAAATTGGAACATTCGAGAAATACTGAAGTCGCAGTAACGCGTCCACCTTCATAATAACGATATACAGTAATACAACTGAATGCAAGTAGTATTACGCTGTTGGCCAGTAATAAAGAAGGCACAATCTAACAAGTAGAGTACCTGAAGAGTTCAAAGAGAGTGAGACGTGAAATGCGGGATGCCGCGAATTTATTGATCGACGCTTGCGCATTTTTGCGAGAAAACTAGGCTCCAAAAGGACGTTCACCCTCATCACAGACTCTCCATTCTCCTTCGGAAAAATCGGAAAAAATTGGACAACATGCTCCAACATGTCTATATTATTCTCGAATTTTTTCAAATTTTTTCCACTTACTGCTGTTTTTTTAAAAAACATTCTAGAATATATTAAATTTCTGTGATATTAAAATTCTTATCTCAACTACAAAAATTAATGAATTTCCGTGTAGAGAAATAATTAGAAAATGGTTGAAAGTTATCAGTAAACTTTTGTTCATGTCCAACTTTGTTTAATATCTCTTTTGTTTTTTAGTTATCGATAAAATTGTCTCTTTTAACTTAAATATTTCCTCAATTTGTTGAATGTTGAAAGAAAGAATTTCACGTAATTACTAATTAAATGCTCGTGCATTGTTATTCAAGAATGATAATCCAAGACTTTCAATATAATTGACCTCATCACTGCTAAACTAACAAAGGTATTGACCCCATTACGCGTTTTAAAACGGGATGGATTAATCGAGGCTTTAGAAATCAAAAAGACTTCACCTTCGTACGTGTGACCAAGTTTTATTTGGGGACACGATGGAATCCTGGAATTAACTTAAAAACACTAAATAATCTAAACATTTTTTTTTTTTCGATTGCAAAATCAATGTCTCATACTGTTTATTGTTGGGAAAGTGCGACCTCGTGTACATGGTCCTTCGACGTGAGCTCTGCCTCGTAATTTTCAATTTTCCAATTGAAAAATTATAATTTATTATTAATTTTCTAGTTTTTCCACATTTCTCATTGTGTTTAAATTGTTTTACTTAATTTAATCTTAAATTGCGAGCAATTGTGTGTAACCTAAATAAAACGATTACGTTGGTACAATGTTGTGACTAGATAAAATGCAATCTCTGAGGCCATTGTAATGTAATTAACATAATGTAGGCAGACTCAGTGAGAAATACTTTTAATAATATTTTCAAGGACAGTGGAAAATTGTTTTTTATGTTTCAATAATTATGGGTATTGGAATTGTTGAGATAATTCATTAGAATTATTGGAAATTGCAGTTTTTTTTTGGCAAATTGATGATTAGTTTTGAATATTAATTCATGAATTTATGAGGCCTCGTTACAAAAGTATCATTGTTACATAAATTCAATGGAATGTTTCATTAATTGTATTTCATCGATAATTAATGGTCATGGGGGGATTATGACTGGAGGAAGCTGCCTATTAATGATAAAAGAAGAAAACTCAGGCATTCGTCATTTGTAGATTTATTCTCAACTACTTCCTACTTTAACTATTATTCAGGAATTTAAAAAAAAAATGAAGGAGTCTTTGGAAAAAGCTGAAAAAATTGGAGCATATGCTCTCATATGTCTACATTATTTTCAAATTTTTTCAAATTCTTTCCGGTTACTGCTGTTCTTTTAAAAAATATTCATTGAATTAATCAAGTGAAAATCAATAATAAAATTCACTTGTAAAATCCTTTATGAGTTCAGGTAAATAATAATACTGATAATACGTTGTTATTCATCGAAATGAGTAATTGGGAATTATTATTTTCAAACAATACTCTTCCAAGAATGTTGAAATTGAATAAACAATGAATTTTAATTTATTGAAAAGAAGAAGAAATCTTCATTGGTAATAATTTTGTTGTTCTTCATTAAATATTTCCTCATTCCTTCGTATCAGTAATTAAAATAAACATCGGAATTTTATTTGAAGTCAGCCTCGAGGTGATTATCACGTCAATCACTTTTATTTGCTTTTGAAAATAATTTCGGGGATTTTCATAATTTTCCCAAGAATTCAAAATAATTTAATGGAAAATAAATAATTGAGTGAAAGTGTAATGCCCTCAGATGGGGTTAATGCTTTCCTTCAACACAAAATTTCAATAATATCCTTTCTATATTTGTGAGGCCTTTTGAAATCCCCATTTTCCAATATTCAAAACAAATTATTGTTCAATCTCACAATAACCCCAATTAATTCTCTCTTTTAATCCGCAAAATTTTGAGTTCACTGTACTTTCATAATGAGACACTTGAAATAGTGATTGAAAGACGAATTCACTTGTCTCCTCCAGAATTCTCATTCTCTTCAAACACAATTAAAATAAAATAAACAATTAAAATTCACAAGAACTATGAAATAATCTTATTTATTATAATTTCTTGTTATTTTTTAGAACACGTGGTCGACTCCTCAACGAACCGCAAAATCTCAAAATAACAAATTCTAATGCGGTTAAAATTAGCAATTCAAAACAACCCGATAACCAATAAGAGTAAAAAAAATACGAGAAAGTGAAAAATAAGTGAATAATGAGGAACAGTTTTTGAACTTTGCCGGATGTTATTCAGATAATAATTATCAGGCTCGTTAAATTTATTAAATTGTAGTCATCACGAGGTCAAGCAGTGGGAATTAAATTTAATTTTAATTTAAACAGAAGAAAAAAATGTGAAAAAAATATTTAATAGAATTGAGGAATTTATTAATATCTGTTAAAGGCTACTGACATTAATTTCAACGATTCCACAGTATTTTAAAAGCGATTTTTCAACTTGCTACGTGTGACTGGGCTTCGGATGACCGTCTATGGTGAACTAGCATAATTAATGGGTTAAAAGCTTCCAAATACGTTCATGTGGAACCTTTCCTGGGAAAATAAAAAAGTAACGGGAGATTTAATGCAGAAATATAAAACGTGCATCTCTACTTTGTGGCCAATTAAATGTCAGAATGAAAAAGGGAATCCGTGAGAGTAAAGAGGTGAAATCATTTTCTCGACTTCTTTGTAATAAAATAATTCCCTTAATTAATTTTCTATTTTTGTTTGAAGTGTACTTCTTTTTTTTTTAATTTAAAGAAATTTTATTCTTTGGCAATTTTTCCATCCAATAACCTCATTTTAACACGCCTGACCTAACACTTCTGTTTTCGAGGAATAGAGGAAAAAAGCATTTTTTTTTCTCACTTTTCATGAGAATTCTGTTGCAATTTCCCCAGGGACTTTATCGAAGTTGGCTAGAGTCTTACGCCACTTCGAAATGAAAGGCTACACAATATTTTTGCGCCTTTATTCTTTAATTAAACGTGCACTTCATTGAGAACCTGAGAATTCAATTTTAATTGAATTTATTACGAATTTTTTGGATAAATGAAAATGTCCATTTTACCCCGAATTCCCCTATTAATTGTGGGAGTTGGCTCTGTCAAGGTCATCGAGTGTATTGTGTCTTATCTGAGAGAGACGTAACACCAGTGCCATCATATAATGTTTTTTTTTTCAGTTTAATTTGTCTTTCTTCCTCAAACAATGAAATTATTTAAATTCTGATTTCTATTCAATTTTATTTCGGAATTAATTATCATTGAATCATTAAATCTTTTTGGAAATGTAATTTCTTTCGGAAATTATGTAATTATCGTAATCGCACGAGCACATGTTCACGCACCGGATCGTCGTCATAAATCGATAACAATGGAAAAAACTACGAAAATAAGAGAATAAAGGAAAATTTGAAATTATTGAATGAAATAAAAAGGGGGACAGCGTGAAATGGAACGAAACAAAATGGTGACAACAAACGCGAGAACGGAAATAATTTTCCACTCAACATTTTTAGTCTGAATAACGAATAACAAAGGGATTTACGTGGATATTGACACATTAAACGTCACACAAGTGTAAAAAATAACAGTTTCATTATTTTTTATTTATTTATTCGTTCTTGGAATGAAAAAGAATCTTTGTTTCACTCGTCAGACTTCTCGAGACCTCAATTTTCCAATTTTTTATTTTCAGCATGTGTACATTATTTAATTACTTAATGCAACAGCAATGAATGTAACGACTTGGATAAAATTTAATTCTACAATTTTCCTCGTAATTGAAACACTGAAACTAGAACAATTGTTGCGCTCTACTCGTCTTCCTCATGAAATCATAAATTTTTCAAAAAAAATCACTGAATTCACAATTTTATGAATTTATTTTCTAAAATATCTAAAATTATGTTAATTATATAATAAAATTATTCTGAAAGTTTTTCCTCTCTTTTAAATCCACAATTCGCTCTACACAGTTTATGAATTAATAACAATAAACCTTGAGACACACATCGCAAGTAGTATTATCATTTATTGATGAGACTTTCCTAGTTTTCAAAGTAAAATAATGAAAAAAAAAATGGGGAAAAGATGAATTTTATCGATAATAATCAACACCCTACATAATTCCCAATACCAACTGTCTCTCCTTATTGTGCAATATCATATTTTATTTATAGATAACACGGAATACATTATAACCCGTTCGAAAACCACTTTCCCCCGCGTGATATCGTTGAATGCAACAAATCAACGGGTTAAATAGTTTCGCCAGGAGAAGGGGAGGATTTATTTTTACCCAATCAGGTTTTCTTGAAACCCTTTGAAATACTTTTCACACCGAGTTACTATTGATGAAGCTTGATTATGTAAACTACCAACTGATTACAGTGAATTCAACAATTTTTCGTATTTATTGCATGAATTGTGTCAGACTGTGTTACGTGCTCGTAATTTATTGTACGTGCATGAAATAGTTAATTACTGAATAATTTTAAACTTTTAACGAATTTATTAACAATTGTTTTTTCATCAATATTTGCAGAAATTAATTACAAACTTTTGGGAAATATTCAATTCCCGATGGAGTTTCCACTGGCAATAGTAAATACTCGAAATAATTTTCAGGTTTCCATGATTTATCTTTCAATGGTAAATACTGAAAATTCAATCCTCTTCATGAAAATAATTAATTACAAAATTAAATGAGGTGAAAATTTAATTAATTCAAACTCATCTCAATTCCCTGTTTTCTTATTCAAAAAAAAAAAGAACATAATAATACGTTATTATCGTGGACGTTGAAATTATTAGCTCGAATTCTTTGTTAAATTTGTCACGTGTTGCTCAACAAGATCATATGAGAGATACGAATGGCTTCCGGGCACGGATTCCAACGACGATAAAACCATACGTGTACGTGATTAATGTGATGCATTTTCTCTCTTTCATTCTTTCCCACTGTAATACAATTAACATATGTTTTCCTTTATTAATTACTCTCTTTTGCATTATTTTGAGAGCTTGAAATTCGTAAATAATAAGATAGTCTCATAAATCATTGAAAGTTGCATTAAAAGCTATCATTCGGTGCACTTTAAGTCCAATCATCGGAGATACCGGGTCAATACCCCAATTTGCATTAAAATTATCGTTCTATCCTCTCGACCTCAGTCAGAAGAGAAAATAAATATTTTTAACAT
This sequence comes from Aleiodes testaceus, assembly GCA_963565655.1. Taxonomy (NCBI): domain Eukaryota; kingdom Metazoa; phylum Arthropoda; class Insecta; order Hymenoptera; family Braconidae; genus Aleiodes; species Aleiodes testaceus. The sequence continues at coordinate 4,864,103 of OY751423.1, forward strand.
TTATTGATAACTCCATTTTATTATTTATTTAATGACCTCTGTTCTCTGATTTATAAAGAGGGAAAAATGCATTTTTTTTTTTTTAAGAAATCGAAAAGAATATAATTATAAAATTAATTGAATTAAATGTAGGTATGGAGGAACGTTGAAATAAGCAATTGCATGAACATTCTAGAGTTTACGGTTATTTAATTCCTTTTTTTTCTAATTGCACCATGTATGTGTCATTGACTCTTACCGTGTCATGGCATCTGGGCTAATGCCGATGGAAACAAGACATTTCGCCAAGTTGTGTTGGAGCTGCACGTGATTGAGTGTAGCAGAGTTATGTGAACGTTTTAAAACGATTGAAAAAAAATAAATAAAACAAGCATAAAGAGTGGTGCAATTGTTTTCTTTAATTTCGTTAGAATGATAATTGCGGTTAATTGTGAATGGATGTGCATCGACTCATCAATTGAGAAAAATAAAAGTTTGAAGAATTTAATGAAAACATTAAATGACTCAGACATTAATTCATTAACCTGAATTCTTGAATTTGAGGTCAAATATTTTCCACAAATTAATGAAATCACGAAAAATTGTGAATTTCAATTGAATTTAATTGTGTGAAAAAGCTCATTACATCATTCCATGACTGATTGAACCGATAATACCGCAAATTTGTCATTTTTTGCTCCTGAAAAGAGTTGAAATTTGAGTGTGCTTCAATTTACTCAAATTTGTCGTAATAATGAGGAAATAAAGTCAAACGTTCTCTTTGTTGTTGGGACATGAAAGGTAAAAGGAGAGGGAAATGTGAATGAAAGGACAGCAATCAATGGGGAAAATAGGAACTACCGCCTACAGGTTAAATCCGCCTGGACCAAATTCTTATTTACGATCGTTAAATGACGTCAGAGCGTGATATATATGTACTGTCTTATTTGTAACACTCCCTGCGGCGTTCTGTGTATCGACGAGACATATTTCATAACGATTTACTCTTTTTTTTTTAAAATGTCCTTTCACTTTTTTTTACGACTCTGCCATTAAATTCCGGATTATTCAAATTCTCTTTGTAATCATGAAATTGAAGAGAAAAAATGAAGTAGAGAAGTGCCGCGTGAGTTAATTTGACTTTGTCTCAATAACCGCGAAGCCCGCAAGGGTTCACCTCATTCAAGGTCAAATGAAACATTTTCTGTAGATTGTCAAAGGCCTTCAGGGGTTTCCCCCTTCTTATTAACGCAATTCACCGTATTTTCTTCCTATCTTCTCCCTTTTTTTCTCCCCCCCTTATTCGGGAATTCTATATTCAGCTCCAATTGACTCTCTCATCTCATCGAAATATCAACGCCCATTTCTCCTTTCAATTCTAGTTATTTTGACCGGAGAAAAGCAATCTCGTGAACGAGAGGGAAAAGGAAAAAATGGAGGAATAATGACGCAAATGCCAAATCGTAACAACTGTTACTGTGGGAACCTGATTGTTCAAACACTTTATCTTAATCTGTATTGATCATCTGTGTGAAACTTCGACTCATGTGTTATCCCCTCCTTTTTTTTCATCCTTCTTTCGTCATCAATGTCGCAATTCTCGTAATCTGATAATTCAATTCCCGTGGAAATGAAACGGAGTGAAAGGGTCAGGTTAATTATAGAATTATTTTATTCGTAATTTATTTTATGCTTGAAAATGGAGTAGATTGATTTGATGGTGATGTCCCGGGAAAAATCGAGTGGACATTATGCGAATTACATTAATGAAGCGGACACATTGGCGCCGGGGGAGCTTTCCTGACGTCTCGAATCTGCGTCAAACGGGGAAGCTCATTAATGCCAGTGTATTTTAGCAGCAGTGGGGAATTTTTGAAAAAAAAAATATAACCATATTTCAGACATATTGTAGCATGTTGTCAAATTTTTTGAGATTTTTCAAATAAGTCCTTGATTATAAAAAAAATTCCCAATTATTTTGGAATTTATTTAAAATTGTTGGTTTTTTTAGTCTCAAAAGAAACTGACATTTCACTGAACACAATTATTTACCTCCGCCTTTCACTCAGTTAATTCTTCTGTCCTCTTTCACTACCTTATTCATCCTCATTCTCATCTCATCATTCATTAATGCGTCGTGATGAAAATTCATTCCTCTTTTCATCACGTAAGACATAAATAAAGTAAATAAATTAACTTTAACGAAGCTTTACCATATACTTTTAATCCCAAAGAGTCCTTTCAACTCGGTGAATGACCTGGGTAAAAGTGCGCGTGTACCATCTTTATTTAATGCACTTTGCCTGAGAATACAAACGTCAATGCTATCCAGTTTTTCCGGTTGTAAAAACTCCAGCAGCTTCACGTTTTCACTTTTTTTTTTTATTTTTACTCGATACAAGATTCCTCGTGAAACTTCCGGAAATTAAATTCATTCAACCAGACAATTTCTTGTCATTATTTTATTTTTCAAATAAAATTATTCACTTTTATAGCCTTCACATGACTACGCATAATGAGCATACCAAATGCCCTTTAAATAATTCACCCAATTGATTATTTAATAATTTTCCTTCAACCGGAAAATAAGGGGACTCAAAGGCTTTTACTATAGACCGAGGCAGCTTATAGTCTTGCACGAGGATACGTCATTAATTTTGCATCTCGACACGAAAAATAGTTCAATGAAAATGTAAGACAATATTCAAAGGAATATAAACAATCATCCTATATCCAAACGATTCCATGAACTACATGATTTTTCATTCGTCATTCTGTACTTAATTTATGAAAAAAAAAAACACATTCGCATAACCCAGAATCGATTACTGACCTTGGGCATTGTAGACAAGTGGCCTTGGACAATCGGATAAAACTACTCTCAATTGATTTTTTCCCCATTCCTTTGAATTATTAAATATTTAGTTACAAGGGAGAGGGGGAAGTTTCTTCATTGCCTTTTTTTGTTCTGCAAAAAAAATGGAAAAAAATCATTTTTACACATGTTTTCCGCCTGAAATTTCCTCAGCTTTTCAATGGAATCATTAAAAAAATCTCTAACTCTCCGATTTCCCCTATAAATGTTAATAGTACACAAACACATTGATGATATATCGAGATGTCGGTCGTACAGGCGCCTCTCTATCGTTACCATGGGATGTGACACCTATTTCCAGTCGACTTATTTTCATCCAGAATAAATCATACCGTGATAATAACAATGATACTGATTTAATGCTAAACAATGACTGGAGATTACGTTATTTTTGGAATCATCAATTGAATCCACTGAAATCATCAGAAAAAATCAATACTCCACAATCGCCTGATATTTCCTCCCACGCATTTCCCTCAAAACCTCCAGCCAGATGAGATAAATAAGAAGCAAATAAGGGAAGTTTCACTGTATCCTCAGGAAAAAGAAAAGAGCCAAGCAAAGAAACTGTCTGGTTAGAGCACCCACGCAATCTGGAAAACGTAGGCCACCCTCTCCTCTATCCAGCCCCCATTCATTCAGCACCATTCGCCCACGCGGTAACATCGCCCTCTCCAGCCACCCATCCAACTACAGCCCATGACGTCATAGAATGTACTGGAGCGTTCGCGCAAATGTCCCCTCCATTGAATTTCTATCTCGAAATAACCGTAGACATGTAAAAAGCCCATCCCCTAAAAATGTTCTATCCGTGTTAACCAGAAATGCCCAATGGCCTACCTCATTCCTGCAGCTTCTTCCTCCGCCTGTGATTCGCACACACTCTCGCACGTCCTTCATGAGCCAGTGACGGCAGTACCTATTCGTGCAGCCCCGGTGTTGGTCTCCGAGCCTTTCACTCCATCAGTCCAGCTTCGACTCTCGTAGCATGCGGTACTCTCTGTCAAACGCATCAGCTCAATTATTATTTTTATGAACATTGTAAAGTTTCATACAATCTTATCAATCGTGTTATGCACGAGGAGAAATTTATTAACGAGTTTATTCCGAATAATTTCATTGTAATTGAGGTGAGTTCTTTATTGTCTATTGCACTAGGATGTGCAATAGTTGCTTGGTGCAGTTCAACAGCTGGTCATTCGAGGATTAAAATTTTTTCGTTCTTTTTTTCTTAGGCACTTAAATTCAAGTGATTAATTATTAATAAATTCATTCAGATTATTTAATAAACGTGATATTTATTGAGTGAATTAGATCAACTCTGTTGGAGAGTGAAAGTTATTTACACGTTTTGTTATTACGTCAGTGATTGGAAATCATTGAGAGATAATTTTTTTTTCTTCTCATTAAAAATTAACTTTTATTAATTAATAATAAAGTTTATTATTATTTTTGTTGCAGTGTGGCTCCCTGGAAATTGATTCGGAACGCCTACGACGGGTGGCTATGATGGAGTCCCTGTGCCAGATCAGTGCCACCAAGAGCATAAACAATAATAACAACACCGTAAACAGTATAAAGAAAAATGACAACAATAATAACAACAACAGTGCAACAAGTGGAATTGGAGGAAGCGGTGGTGGTGGTGGTGGAGGTGGTGGTGTGAATAACAGCAGCAAGTGCCACAAGGACAGTCCAGATTGTCCAAATGATCCACAGCAGAGACTAGCTGTACTGAGTTTTGAGCAAGTTCGTAGATTGAACGATGTGATGAATGAAGTCGTCAGTATTCATGGAAGAGGAAATTTTCCGACTCTGGAAGTGAGATTGAGGGATTTGGTTAATGTTGTTAGGAGTAAATTGGAGGATGAACCGAACAATGGAGGCGCTGGCATGAGAGTCAAAGACATAAGATTGAATGGTGGTGCTGCGTCTCATGTACTCGCTACTGAATCACAGCCATACAATGATCTTGATCTCATATTTGCAGTTGAACTTGGTAGTGGACGTAATTATGATAAAATTAAAGCAGCTGTACTTGGTTCATTATTTGATTTATTACCAGAGGGTGTTAGTCGTAAACGCATAACAACGTGCAGTCTCAAGGAGGCATACGTTAGCAAAATGGTTAAAGTTAATAATGATGGTGACAGATGGTCATTGATATCACTTGGTAATTCACGTGGTCATAGAAATGTTGAATTGAAATTTGTCGATACAATGAGAAGGCAATTTGAATTTTCAGTTGATTCATTTCAAATAGTACTTGATTCATTATTATTATTTTATGAATGCAGTAAATTGCCAATTGGTGAGAATTTTTATCCAACAGTTGTTGGTGAATCAGTTTATGGTGATTTTCAAGAGGCACTATATCATTTACATAAAAAATTGATATCAACAAGGCATCCAGAGGAGATAAGAGGTGGTGGTTTATTGAAATACTGCAATTTACTTGTTAAAATGTATAAACCAGCACAACCGGATTATATAAAGACACTTGAGAGATACATGTGCTCAAGATTTTTCATTGATTTTCCGGATATTAATCAGCAACAGGCAAAACTTGAAAATTACCTGTGGAATCATTTTGTTGGACCGGAGGAGGAGGCGCTTAAGTATCAGTACCTGATGTTGTTGCACAGTGTTGTTGAGGAATCAACAGTTTGCCTGATGGGACACGAGAGGAGACAGACACTTGGATTGATTGAGAATCTTGCATTCCAGGTACTTTGCCAAGAACAACAACGATTAAATAGCCAACAGCCACCACCAACGGGACCACCAGCAACTTATGTTTATGCTAATGGCTATCCAAATGGTGGATACTACTATGCACCAGTTATACCAACGGCCTGTTACACGTGCACCTGTACATCATGGATGGCATGCTCATCGTGATGTGATAATAATGTCAATTCGACACCAACAACATTACGTGATACAGATACTAACAGCAGTGTTATCCTCAATAATAATTACTCCAATTACATTGCTGATGATAATAATTTATCTGTAGCACTCCGATGCCGTAGACAAGTCAATGGCGTCAATGACGATCTCAGTGACGGCCATCATTCATCACAACTACATTATCATCATCATCATCACCATCATCAACATCACCATCATCATGTACATCATTATCATCACTATTACCATCACAACTATGAAAATCATGAATGTAACGTCGTTAGCGAGAACGACGATTATAAAGACTACAACGACGACTGCCGTCGTTTAACACCGATGCGCAGTTGACGCTACTGACTCGCACGCGCTTTTTTTTTCAAATAAATCAATTTATTATGAGCTCGACTGAATTTTGAGGGGAAATTACCTTTTTTCTTTATTTTTTTTCTTCTTCAGTTAATTTCTCTTTATTTTTATCATGTTTTATTTCTTTATTTTTCTTTCCTTCTTATTATTATTATTTTCTCATCTCAAATTATTATAATATAGAAATTTTATAAATTAATAAGAATGCAAGAAAAAATAAATGAAAAATCTTAAAAAAAAAAAATATATATATTATTAATGTATCAAAAATGTCGTTAAAGTGACAGGACTTTTGGGACCGGGTGTAAAGACTTCCGATTTTTAAATGCGTGTGGCGTGTGTCCTCAGACATTTATAATTTTCATTATTACTATTAGTTTTTTTTTCTTTCTTTTCGTTCTGAAATATGTTTTTTTTTTCCCTGTATGAAATAAGAATGGTATGATAATTATGATTATGATCAATGGAAAAAAGTTTTTTTATTACTATTACTATTATTATTATTATTATTATTTTTTTTGGAAAACGAATAGTGCTGTGCCTAATTTTTGAGAGACTACGAGTGTCCAATAGTGAAATGAAACTACTGCAAATTGAATAAATTAATTTATTTAATGATAATCACTGAAATTGTATATGCAATTTTTGGAAAATAAGTGTGCATCGTGTTTTCGAAATTAATCGTTATTGTTAAATAATACGATTGTAATAATCTCGAAAGCTTAAAATTGCGATAATTAAGAAATTTAAAGATTCATTTAAGGATAAAACTGTATTTTTTTTTTTTCTCAAAAATTAAAAATGAATTTAATAAAACTGATTATAATGCGAACACGTCATTCCGTGGAGCGGTGAAGAAAAAATTGTTGGTTGGCTCGACTGCTCATGCACTGAGGAGCAAAAAAAATGTGGATATTTCGAGAAAAAAAAAAAATCATCTCATTTGCATGTTAATTGCCAAAAATCTGCAATAAAAGAAGGAGAGGCTGAGCAAAAAGATGAATTTATGATACTATTATTATTTTTGTTGCGAAAAATAATGAAATTTTGCAGTTGGCGAGGAATTTCTCTACACTATACGTAAAATTATAAATATAGATATATTAATGTGTGGCTGTGATCACATTTCATTTAGATAACTTACCTCGTAAGATTAATGATAAACTTGAAGAGAAAAAAAAAAAAAAATAACCCAGAATTATTAAAAAAAAAAATCAGGAAAATAATCATATGGTTGTGCAGTAAGATCTAGAGAGAATAATCGCGCATTTGTGAGAGAAAAGCTCATTATTACATCGTGATAGTCATGTGGTGAGTGATTCATTGACACAGTGGAATGATTTCCTCGAAAATGAATAATAATGATTCTCGCCTAGTGAAACGCTTCCGTCGTCCGTTTTTGTTGTTTCTCAAGAATAAACGGCATCAGTGATATAACAAAGAGTGCAAATATCTAAACACGTTCCGTTCAAACAAACAAAGAAAAATAAAAAATATACGAAAAAAAAAGAAACGAGAGAGTTTATTAGAATTGAATTAAATAAATTGTGGTATCATAAGTGCAGACATTCAAAGCGGGCTCACCGCGTGCGTGTGTTAGTCGAGCTATCCTATAGAGACCCACCCCCTCCCAACCCCCTAGTCTCCCGTAGCAACGCTTGCATAACTTTCTTTATTAGATACTGTAATTATTTAATACCGAGCCGACCGAGAAAATTCTACAATAAATCGAAAATTATTTTGAAAAATCATTTGGAAAAAAATTCAAAAATTCTGAAGAGAGAAAAAAAATTATTTCTCTCTCTTCTCAACTTATTTTTGAAAAAAAAACCCTTATCCACTATTTTATTATTCTCCCTCCTTGTTTTTTTCGTCTGTTGTCACTTTTCCTCTCGGTCGGTCAGCGAAAGTTAAATCCCAATAAAAAAAAAGCCAAACAAACTGGTTTTCAAGTGACTCTTGTGTGCTAATGCTAAAGAGCAAAGCGTGATTTTAAACAGTGTAATTCTCCGGAATATTCATTATTTTTTTTTTCTATTAATTAATTTGTGTAATTGATGAAATCATAATTAATTGAATTGAACGAAGAGTTAATAAATTTTTTTGAAAAAAATTATTAATATTTCATCGACACTAATAATTATCTATATATTATGTGTAATATCTAATTATGATGTAATACATGGTAATTGATAGTACCGAAAATAATAATGTGATTGATAAACAATGAATCAACAAAATTAAATGGAAAATTAATGAAATGTGCAAGACTATCGTCTAGAGATTAAGAAAAAATATGAATTATAATAGACCAGTGAGTTTAGCAAATTTTAATTTTCCATTAATTTATCAGAAAATTAAAAATTATAGCAACAGAATAGATTGAAATTAATAAAGAATTAGAGAATTAGAGAAAAAGGCACTAGGACTTGATGTCGCACGCGAATTCCTAGGAACTGATTTAACAAAAAAAAAAGAAAAACAAAAATAAGAGGTACACAATAAAGATGAATACACTTATTTTTAACACAAAATAATAATAATGAAAAAGAAAAAAAAATGCAGAGGAAATAGTGACACAAAAAAGAACCACGCGTATTCCTTAAAAAAAATGGAAGATAAATGTAAAATTCGCGAGAAAAAGAGAAAAAAAAAGAAGATGATAATCATTTGATTAACAATTGATGGTTTTATTGTAATATTAGTTTTTATTTGTAATATTAATGTTAATGCATAACCCGTTTGTACATTAAGATGATAAAAATTTAAAAAAAATACATTTAAAGTAAAGTAATTATTCTACGTATGTTGAAACGAGAGAGAGAAAGAGAGAGAGAGGAAATTAAAAAGAAAATTAGAAGAGTGTGTGAGGGAGAAAGTTGTCTATTTTGAGCGTAAATCTATGATGAGATCATTTATTGAATGTATCTAATGGGCGTTGATCTGGTTTTTTTTATTCCCCGACTTGCCCATTATTATATATTCCCAAGTGTATAAAAAAAAATAATTGAAAAAAGCAAAAAAAAAAAAAAAATGTTGTAAGAAATATGCATAAAATAAATATAATGTACACCCACAGAATTCAACTGAATTTATCTTGATTTTTCGTTTTTTTCCTCTAATTTTAGTGTAGAAACAGACGTCTGACTAAATTTAATTTTCACATTCCCTGAGGATTTAATCCAAATTAAATTTTGAATAAATGAGGCAGGGAAAATTAATCGATTTAATCAAACCTTCCTCCCCTTCATCTCACCCAATAATAACAAGTAATTAATTACCTAAAAATTGGAGTAAAAAAATGTATAAAATGAAATGTAATAAAAAATTGTTAAAATCACAGGTTACAGTATGAAATTATTGCGACAGTTTCCAACACTCGACGTTTGAAAAATTGAGATTGAAGAACGCTTGTATTACGACAGAGAGTTCTCCTCGGTCAGTTGCCTATGGAATGTTTTAGTCTCTATACAACCAGTGAAATTCAGTGTTTCATGATCTTTCGACAGTGTTAAAAAAGAAGTTTAACGAGATGAAATGAAATCATGCAAAACTTCTAAAATTCCCAAAAAAATCGATGAAATTAAAAATATAACTATTACATAAATAATAATAAAATATAATTTATAATGTAATATGATGTTTCTCATGAGTGTGCAATGAATGTTCGATGATATCTCGAGATAAAAATATAATTGGCCTCAAGGGGATTCGCCAAGTCTTTTGTATACATGTACAACTGCAAAGTATTGCACTTGCGCACAACTTTGAGTGCAGTTACGACAAATTGTTGGGATGGAAGAAATCCATCGTGCGATTTTCTAATGTAATACTTTCACTCGGGCCCTGCAGAACACGGAGGTTCGATTCAGTGAAAAATTATGGGGAAATGGGGAGAGATGAATCAGTGGAGATTCATCGGATTACATGCACCTCATCCATTAGAAAAAGAGGCAGAGTTTTATGCAAACTAGTGGATAACCACGTGAATGTGGTGGACGAAAAAATGCATTAAAAAATACGCAGAGACATTATATTATTTTTATCCGAGACATTATGCATGGAAAACGTGTTCACGTTGAATAGTCCATTCGGAAATGTCGTTTCCTCTTAATTTTTTCTCTCCCTCTACTCTTTCATATTTCTTTAAACATCTGGGTGAAAGAAAAGTTGTGCGCAAAATACTTGCGACACTCGTTGCGTCATTATAGATTGTAGAAAATTTTTTAAAAATTGTTATGGATGAGGAAAAGTTATTGAGAAGCGAGTATTATTGGAGGGGAAAAAAATTGTTGGATTATTTCCCACGAAAAATTGCCATTGAGTCATGAAATTTCATGGGAGGAGAGGAAGAAGGGACTGTTGAATGCAATCGGTAACAATCTCATTGCTGAAGAGGTGAAATCAGTGGTCTATTCTATTTTCAATGAATTTTTGAACGATTTTTTCAGTCTGAAAAAAATGAATATTTTTTTTTTCATTCTAATTTAATCTCCAACATGAAATTATCCACAAGTTAATATTTCAGATTGAGTAATTCAACGATCGAAAGTATTCTTGATTAAAGAATGGTAAATTCTTCAGTTAAATTGGTTGAATCGTTTCGCCACTGAAGTCACGAAGGTGTTGAAGAATTTTTTTTTTTTCCTATAATTAGTAAATAATCACACGTCATTCGAAATTCACTTGAATTTATTAAAAAAAACCTATTTTATTCGAAATTCATAGAAAATAATTATTTTTCCATTTATAAATCTCGGTAAACCACTCTCATCTTCTTTCACTTTTCACCCAGAGCTTTATTACCGATTTTATTTTATTTCCCTTCAAGTGGTTTTTCATTTGAATTTCTTTCTAAACTCATGTGGCCTGATGCATCACTTTTTACCTCATAAAAAACATGGAAAGACGTACGTTACTTCACATTACATGGGGATGGCAAACGAGACTATTGGATGGGCCCAGTTAAGTTGTTACGAGATTTATAGGGAGTCTCATAAACACGTACACGTGATTGCCAAGACATGGTAACTAAGACATTTCGATATAGTGGAAATCGGAATAAAATGTACATTCTGATTGAACGATCCGAGATAGCATTTTTCTGATGATTCCATTGAAAAGCTGAGACAATTCAACATAGGAATCAAGTGTAAAAATATTTTTTTTCCGATTTTCAAAAAAATCGAATTTTTCCAAAAAACTTTCCAATGGAATTATCAAAAAAAATTCAATCTCCAATACAATTAAATAAAAAAAAAAAAGAAGGAATTACATTGAAATTACGAGTTATATATTACAATGACAATATCAAAGATATGCGGAATATTCATGGCCGTATATAGCCAGAATGAGGCACTTAGCGTAAACTCGCGCGGCAATTCAAGCCGAGTTACAAGGAAAAGAAAATAAGGCGCAGAAAGAGAGAGAACATGGATGGATAGCTTGGAGTTGCCGCTCTTGTGTTAGCATCTACAAACCCGAGATCCGGGATTCCGGCCTGAGTTTGCCGTACAAATACACACATCCCCACTTCTATTCCAGGTAAACTTTCCTTAAGAACAAAGGGACGTAAGTGCTGGATTAAAGCCTGAGAGTTCCGCCATTTTGTTGTTGAGATGCTTCACCGCATTTTTCTCGGACTCTCAGTGATAGCCCAAGTTTGTTAAATCACCTCTCATAGACTGGTTTATCAAGGTTCGGTTATGTGTATGTGTGTGTGTGTGAAGAGGTAACAACAAGAGAAACATAAATAAACAGAAAAGAAAAAGAGGCTGATATTTTTTTCCCAAAGCCGCCCACACTCCCTCGGTTTCTCATTAAAGTTCCCCAATTTTTTTTTTTCATCAGAGAAAAAAAGACGGAGAATCTTCAGAATTTTCCGGACGCGTGGGTGTACCTGGAACAGAAAAAAGTCGAGCATTTATTCAACAAATTAACGAGTCCTCTGACCCAATTACTGATCCCATTAAATCCAGAGGGAGAAGAGGGAATTTCAAAGAAGGAACATTAAGTAATTGGTTATGCGAAACGTTCTGTAAATTATTTCGGATTTTTTACAGATTTTCTATGATGGAAAAATTGAGGATAGTGAGGAGGCTCGCCTCGAGCAATGTAACAACCTACATTTTATTTACTGCACTTTTACTCGGCCGTATGAACGGCCTTGCTGCGGCCTGAATACCTTGCCAGTTCGCATCTGAGGTCCTTTCTATCGCCATACCAAACATTTTTTTCCTATTCAAAAATTCGAGGGCTTTTGTTCTTTAAAAACATAATTTACTCGATTTTTTTTTTTCATGTAAAATTCATAATACAGAATTTATTGCATTAATTTAATCTCTTTATTTGTCCTTCACTACTGAATTTATAAAAGAGCAGTTGTCACCTGTTCCTCGTAATACCTGCGGAGCTACGACCTCAAGGAAATAAAAATTGCACGAATGATGCTTTTACCCTGACAGCGAAAGTCACGTCGGGATTATCCGTATATTCAATGTGTGTGTGTGTGAATAACTGAGACACACACACACATTTTAATAATTTTCGTGATTTTCTTTGAATAAACGAATTGAAAAAAATTCGTTTATTCCGATAATTTAGATTGGAAGAAAAGTATCGAAGAGGATTAATTGAGATTTGGGTGAAAGTTTTCGGTGAAACCGAAGAGCAAATCGATTCCCAAGATACTCAATTCGTTTCACATGAATAAAGTAAGAGTACGCAATACGTGCGTCATTATATACATCGTCCAATTATAATGGCACTTCAAAGAGCAAACCGCAAGTGCCGGAAATTTTTTTCATTTCTAATTGAGGAAAGATCACTTGCATCTGAAAAAATAAATACAAGGTCATTCTATGATCTTTGAGATGAGAATTCTTCTTCACATTTTAATACCATAATTTCTAAACTATGCGAATATATCTCCTTTGTCTGAATGATTCTGCGCCTCACCCAGTTATTGGTTTTACTACTTGTGAGTTTTCACGAATGGGGCACGGCCCAAGTCAACTTTTAACTCCTGCAAACACAACAACAACAATGCCCCGTCAGTTATAATGTTCGGGGCCTTGCGGCTATTCGTGAAAGGGCCCGAACTCCCCTTACTCTCTATGTCTGCGTGACTGCGTCACCGTTTTATACCTCAAATGCCATGTATTCGCGTCGATTACAAATACCCGCGTGGATCATGAAACTTTACTTTCCGATCACTTTGCGGTGAATGTGAGAAGTGACGAAACAGGATTATCTTACATAAAAAGGAAAAATTAACAATTATTATTTCATGATTTTTATCTATTATTTGTGGAAATTGAAATTGGATAAATAATCTGTATTATTCAATTTTTTTGTAATTTACAGGAGAATCCCCACAAAATCCGATTGATTTCAATTTTTTCTATTAAAAAATTTTGCAGTCGGATTTATTTAAATTCAGTGAAACATTCACTGTGCAATGATGCTTGTTCAAATGTTGTGTAGTGATTTTTGTATTAGAGTATTTCAGCTCAATGGAAGTTAAAAAAGAGGGATAAAGAGGCTTGTGCAATTATTTACCGCCACCTGCACTCATTTCATCACGATATTATTTATTTCTTCAAAAACCACACGAAGGATATTGTGGAAATGATTAATTTACTAATTTTTTTTTCATGGAAAAATCCATTGAATAACATTTATCATCTAAAAATGAATTTAAAAAAGTACCATAAATCAAAGAAAACACGATAAAAATAACATTTTTTTTTTCTTCTTTTATCTTTGTAATCAAATCTCTCGCATAAATTTCATTTCAGTTATTTATAGATGAAATTTTGCAACATTTTTTTTTTCCACAAACAGAAATACTCGTGAAACAATTGATAAATATTTATTTATGGCTCGTGAATCTAATTAGTGAATCGATAAAAAAAATGACTTAAGAACAGAAAAGGAAGAGATACTTTGTTAGACTGTAAAATGAATTATGTATAATAATCCTCCTCAATGAAACATCACATAATAAGTATTATTAAAATTTTAATTCCGCAATTCTTCATTAATATTAATAAAAATTAATTTCTCGATACTGAATTATTAAGTCTCAATAAAGAAAATGAAACATTGAAGAATCTATTTAAAAAAAAAAGGGAGAAAATAAAATATTACGAAACGTGTCACATTCAGAAGTCTCTATTATATTAAATTCACAATATCTCCGGATATTCGTACAAAGAGAGAATATAGAAGAAAAGCCTTAGAAATTGTTTAGAACTGGGGAATTAAATTAGAGACAATGAGTTCTCTCGTGTTGAAGATTTCGATTCTGAACTATTGTTTCTTGCAGTATAATGCGCATTTTTTTTACAATTGTTTCTATGATACCGAAAAAAAAACACTCGACCTTTCAAGACTCGTGTTATCACATTTTGTCCCTGAATCGAAGATAATTCCTGCACTTACGGAGATAGTCACAAAATGACTTCCGGGTTGAAGCAGAGATACCGATCAATACGAACGTACTTCCTCAGAGAAGTACAAGTGATTACGTCAGACAACTCATGTTGAAGTGGAGTTTACGGCTTCAATTGTTGAGTGATGATTCCGTAAGTAAGAGTTGCTTCGACTCCATTTTTAATCCAATCCATTATACAATTTTCTATTATACTTCCGGTAATGTAAATTACAAATCGAAAGAGTGAAATAAAATTATTTCACAGAGATGAACGTTAAGAATTCGTTGAAGAATTTCCCCGTCACTTTCTAAATCCCACAGAGGATAAATGTGAATTGGTAATGTATAAAAGACATATAATAATGAGAATCTTATTTACTTTAATTGTTTTTGAAGTATTTTTAAATTATATGAGTGGTAAATGAAGAAATAGATCTCACTGACTAGTTGGACTCTATCACACTAAATCATCGTCGAGTTTTCGGAAACTAGAATCAGTCTCTGTTAAATTTGTGGCTTTTCCATGTCTCCCAAAACCGTCGACAAATCGCTGTGCTCCTTTGATTCCGTCATCAAGAAGAGAATCCGTTGCATTTCCTTTTTCAAACTCGAGAGCCTCTTCTATCGGTTTTGCACCGAATGTCGCATAGTCCACAGACATTCGATCGGCTAATAATGATGCTTGTGGATATTTAGCGACTGTTTGAGCAAGTGTGATGCATTGACCTAAAGCTGAATAATTATGCAAATTAATTATTTTCCTTTTTAATTATTTGCATTTGAAGAAACTGAGATTATTTTTAAAATACCTGAGCCACAGGCAACTAAACGAGAACCCAATCCCCAATTATAAGCCTCTTCTCCACCGATGTCTTTTCCAGTCAATATTAAATCCATAGCTTTTGAGTATCCCACCATGGCTGGTAATCTCACAGTTCCACCGCACATTATCGGGATTCCCATTCTTCTATTAAAAAAACCCATTCTCGCTGTTTCCTCAATCACTCTCAAATCGCACATCAATGCCAATTCAAAGCCTGCACCAATTGCATATCCAGCCATCGACGCAATCAATGGCTTCTTTGTTAGTTGATGTCTGGTGCACTGGTGAATAATCAAATTTATTAACAAAATTATAAAGGTTCTGATAAAACGAAGTTTACGAAGGTACTTACTAATGCACCAAAATGGGGTAATTTATCGGAATCACCTTCTGACTTGGCAATCTCATTTAAATCAAATCCTGAACAAAAGTTTCCACCGTGTCCATGGATTATTCCAATATTTGATTCATCATCTTCATCAAATTGATCTAGAGCTTCTGCGAGCTGTTCTGCTGCTGCACTATCCAATGCATTTTTTTTATGCGGTCTATTCAAGCCGAATAAACGGATCGATCCAAATTGCGTGATGATGATGGATTTTTCTGAAAAAAGGATTTTTTTTAAATTTCATTTGATATTAATAATTTATTTAAAAAAAAATATTGGAAATACCGGCAGATGATTCCTCATGATTCTCTGGTACAGGAGCAGCTTCAGAGGTTAGGGACCTCCGGATTTGATCACGGACAATTCTACGAAATGACGAGAGAATTCGTCTCGTGGGAAACATTTGTTCTTCAATATTCTCTTTTAATTAACACTATTTCAATTGTAGAATTCAATAATTCAATGAATAATCACTTTAAAAAGGGGAGAAGGTACTGTACTCATTTTTTTACAATTGAAGAGCACTGAATAACCAACTGGAATTATTTTCTCGAGAATTCCGCTTGAGGCAGCACTCTCCACCGGGAAATTTGAAAATGAAAAAATTAAATAAATACATAACAAATAACAATTTAATTACTTTAATTTTATTAACGTCTTATTTACAGTTATTATACAGTTTTTTTTATATTTCTTAATTTTTTAGCACTACTCTTATAAATTGTAAAGAAAAAAATGGTATTATGCTAGTTTCTTTGGAATTATTTCTAATCCTCTTCAACAACTCCACTTCTTCAACGAATAAATTATGAACAATTCTTCTCTTTACATGTTTAAGGCAAACGCTGGTCTTCTTCCCAAAGATTAAATTCGTAGAATCCTATTGTTCAGCTTTATCCTCAAGGTTTCCAACTCAAAAAGCTATCCTGCAGCACAATGTGCTTGAATATGCTGTTACCAATGGTCTGCGATGTTCTCCTGTTCCTCTGTGCCTCCAGAATGTAACTGACTTTCTCCTTAGCCTCACTCCTCGAAATATCACCCCTCAGACTCAACAGCCTCACCAAATGATCCTCCGTCATATCAGGATACTTCTCAACCAGGGAATGCAGATCCAGGGACAAAATTTCAGCGTCCTCACACCTCAAAACCTCAGCGAGTCTCTTAATAATCTCAAAAGGTGAATCAAAGTTACCTACTTTTGGTGCTATTCTGACGAAAAAGTTCTTCAATTTATCAGCTTCAGTCATGATCTTCGAGGTGCAAGTTAAACACTCGTCATACGTTTTTAATGATATTTTCCTCTGCAGTATAGCAGCTATGTATCTCTTTGCAATTAAGTTCTGTGCCTCAGTGATAATATACTCGAAATTCTTAGTCCTCAGATGATTGTAATCCTGGAAGTAGTCCTCTAGTGTTACGCAGATAGTCTCAACCGGAATTGGTGAATTGAGCCATTTTGGGGTAAGTAGATCCGTGAATTGTGGCTCGAGGTCCAAGAATGATTCCTCCAACAGAATAGCAGCAGCTTCATTCCTCAACTGCTGATAATGCGCAAGCAGTGTCTCAAATTTAACAGCAGCATCGCCACTTGCATTTGTCACCCAATAAAGTTGCTTCATCTGTTGAGCTAGCTCAACATACTGAAGACAATTATTAACAACAGTTATCATATGATGAGTAAAATAAGGTACTTGGCTTCTATCCTCAAAATGTTTAGCTTTGAATTCAAGTATTGCCTGTCTGTACATGTAACCATACTTTGTGACCTGTTCAATGCAAACAACAAGTGCTTTGGCAGTTAGATCCGTGCTGATGGTCTTAGTGACTTGAAGATTCTGATCTATCATTTGAAATATAATAACTGGTGCTGACGTATGATAATAAGTGTCTTGAGTACTCGAATCCTTCAGCATTCCACTCCACCACTCAACTTTCTCCGTTTCCACTGTCTTCTTCATCCAGTCTTCATAATTCTGGCACATATTCCTCAGATACTTTTCTTGCAGATCATTAAGAATTTCAGGACTCAGCAGTGGACCAATTTCCGTTGTATCGATATTTAATTCCGGATGCTGCATGAGCTCTGGACCGGTGTAAGTATTTAAAATCCACGCGAGCAGTGAAACATACTCATTACCCTCGAGCCCATTAATAATAAGATCCTTCAGATGCTGCGACAAGCTTGTGTGATACATCTTAACGAATTTATTGATAATATCGTATTTGGGTGGAAAACAAGGACCACAGAGTGTCTTAACGACCCTCAGATCCTCGAGAATCAACTGCCTAGTCAATTCTAGAAACCTAACCAGCCACATTTTATTCCCTCGACGATCCTCAGCCTGTGTTCCCTCGATCCTCTCCTCCACCGATTTTTCCAAAACCCTGATAGCCATGTCCTTCCATTTTTTCGGCCTGCCCGGTGGCATAAATCCACTCTGCCGATGCCTCTCCCCAGCAAAATTATCAGCTTTCTCCTCCCTCTCAATAATCCTCAATGCCGTAACAATAACAGTCGGCTCCTTCCTAACAGTATTCAGTGTCCTACTCAAAACCAAACGTATCTGCTTCTCCATCAACTGCGACAATGTCTCAACATCCTCAAAATAAGCTTTCAACATAACTTTATCCGGTATCGATTGATTCGGCAGCTTGTGAAGCTCGTAGAGCAAATCGTCCCGTGAATTTTCAAGATCCATCAAGCTCTGATGTGCATGCAGCAATTTTCCTTCGTTTATCCATTGTTTTGTCTTTTCAACGCTCTCTGGTACCGTGAATATGTGCTTTAAATTCTCCTTTGCTGTGACGTACTGTGAGTGCCTCATATTTTCATCCTGTACAGACTGCAGTTTCGATGACAATTCAAGTGCTGATCCAAATGACTGTCCAATCAATTCCAGCTCGGTTTTAATACTCTTTATGCTCTCTAATGAATTTTGTAATTGATCAAAACCTACTCTAACACCATCCAATTGACTCTGCATCGCTGTTTTAAGCATTGTCTCAACTGATGCCTTTTTACGTCCAATTCTACGTTTATATTGCTCAACTTTTTCCAACTGACCTGGACGCTGTAGCATATTTATTATGTGCTTCGTAGCTGTTGCCTTTGCCTCTTCCTCCAATTTCTGTAGATCCTTCATGTTCTCCTTGTTCTCCGACATCACGAGTTTATTTTTCTCCGGTTTTTATTATGGTATTTGGAGATTTATTCCTCCTGTCAATTTTCGTTACAATGAATTATTCGTTTTTGGGGAAAATAGGTTAGGTGGGCCGTAACGGAATTCGATGGTAAAGATGGGAATGATCAGCTCACTCATCGATAACTCAATTTGTGGAGATCTTTCATTCACTAAAAATAATCTCACTATTTCCCTTCTTTTATTTACTTCTCCTTTCAAATGACAAAGTCCAAGATTTACAAATTCTCATGCTTATCAGTTGTAGAATTGTTATGTTTTCACTCTGTGTCAATCTATCAAACGTACACATCATAGTTCAATGTAATTCTTGATTATATTCAATGTTGAGAGGTCTTTTTTATTATTTTTTTTTTATTTATAATCAACTGAAACACAATGTCACTGTCAAAGCCTCCGCAATTTATTTTTGATATTGTTGGTGCTTATTTGAGTAGTTTATACACTAATCCAATTCGAACGAAGGCAATCACGAGGTAAATTATGGAAAATCATTTATTTGTTCATTATTTCAATGGATTATTCGTTTTTTTCAGCTGTGTCTTGGCTGCTACTGGTAATTATGTTTCTCAGAAGATCATGGGAGCCAAGGACATCAATCAGGACAGTCTAATTGCCTTTGGACTTTTTGGGTAATTTGTGATAATTGTTTTTAATAATGTGGAAAGATTGAATGGATTAATTATTATTTTTATTTTAATTCAGGCTTTTATTTGGTGGTCCAGTGCCCCATTTCTTCTACAAATACGTCGTCGCAGTCTCCAGGCATCCTCTGGGAATATTATTAATCGAGAGACTCCTTTATACTCCTCTTTTTCAAGTACTCTCGTTGTATATGCTGGCTAGACTCGAGGTAATTTTTTTTTTACATGAAAAATCCGATTTTTATGAGGATTAAGTCAAATTTGAAGGTTCTTTAATTAATATTCTTTTGTTGCAGGGAAAAAGTCATGAGAATTCATGGAAAAATGTTAAAAAACTCTACGGTCCAATTATTCTTGCTAATTATAGATATTTAACTCTTCTGCAATTTATTAATATTCGTTATGTGCCTCCAATGGTAATTTTTTATTTAAAAAATGGATTCTATTATTAATTATTCAATTAATTAATTTATTTCAATTTTCAGTTGAGAGTTCTCGTTGTGAATTTCATTGGACTCGCCTGGACGATTTATCTCGCTAATGTACGAACAAAAAGTGACAAAAGCTCCAAGAAAAATTAATAAAATCATTCCGAATAATGTTTTTACAAATTTTCCATTTTGTAATTTAACAGAAATATTGTAAATTAATTATTGATAAAGTGTTGAATGAATTTT
Source organism: Aleiodes testaceus (assembly GCA_963565655.1). Taxonomy (NCBI): domain Eukaryota; kingdom Metazoa; phylum Arthropoda; class Insecta; order Hymenoptera; family Braconidae; genus Aleiodes; species Aleiodes testaceus. The sequence continues at coordinate 4,884,408 of OY751423.1, forward strand.
CAATGTTTTCTTTATTTTCTCTTTTTTTTTTTCTTAAGCATCTCTTGAATGTTTTTTTTTTTTTCAATCACACAACAACAATACAGAGTATCTTACAGGTAAATTAGAGATTGTTTTAACATTTTGTTTTTCTTCTGATTCATTTAAATATATTTAATAAATTTAATTAAAATTAATTTCATCATTAATTACGTGCAATTTATTTAATTTCAAATAAATTTGAGTATTCTCTACTTAACTTTCTTAATGTTATTCATGATTTTTCATCATTTATGTTTATTTTTAAATTAATAAATACTGAGGACTAGAAAGAAAGAAAATTTGATTAATCAAAAATCCTAGAGTGTTAAATTCAATGATTAGTACAAATAATCTATATTTACAAGTGGAAAAACAGATTTTAATCAAACATTGCACTAAATATTATTTAAAAATCACAATTATTCGTTTTTCCCTTTTCTTTTTCATTCGATTTGGTCGCTTTTTTTAAAAAATTCTTTTCTTCCACAATTTGACTAGATTTTTTAAGCAGATAAATTAAGAAATAAAATTAAAACACATTTTTTCCAGCGAAAAATAATAATTGAAATAAATTACTTGATTTTCTTTGTTAATTGATTTTTTTTCCTTTTTTTAACGTGTGTATGATGGACTTCTAGTTGGTGAATGGCTTGATCTTTGACTTGGACTTGACCAATCAGTGTTTCTGGTGCTAACACTGGTACTTGGTGATGATGGTGGTGATGGTGTTGGTCGATGATATGGAATCGGTCTTTTTCTAGCACTATAATTAATTTTGTTAGTCGATAAGAATAAAAACGAGGAAAAATCAATTTTTCCCCAATTAATTTGTTAATTACCCCTTCCTAGATTAAAAAAAATAATAATAAGCACATGCAAAATGATAAATAATGTACTTACCATGGGCAAACAAATTATATTTACTTCAATTGAGATGTGTAAATTAAATGAAAATAAAATCAATACTCTTGCAGGATGTACATCAAATACTTTATTCGTGAGGTGGCTAATTAAAGCCCACTTATTATTTCTCTACTTTTATCATGAATTTACAATAATAAGTTACAACTGTATTTTTTTTTCAAGAAGAATTTGAAAATTATTTCATTATATTTCGAAAATATCCCACTGAAAAATCCCGTATTCAGATTGACTCATTAACATCACGATTTAATTGATAAAAACGATCGTCCCATATTATTTTCATATTCTTCTGGTCTACTCTATGATACACATGCTAAAATAATGCATAAATGTGAAAATACAGTGAAATCATCTATTCGTCACAAATGTGTGGAAAAAAAATCTTCTCACATGTAAAATAATTTAAAAAAAGAGAAAATTATAACTCATTAATGCAACGAAGATAATAATTGAAGGAATAAATGGAAAATAATAATATGATTGTTCTTTTGCTTCATGAAGATGAAAAAAAAGTGATTTTTCTTTTTCAAATTCTTTGAGTGAAAGATAAAATGAAAATAAACACGATATTTAATTGGAGTGGACGATTTATCTTCTATGTCTGTTCCTCGATTGGTCTCTGCTACATACAAACAAAAAAAGGAGAAAAAACAACGTAAAATAAGTGAAAAAAATAACTCTGATATATCTAATAAATATAGCAAATAAAATAACAATATGTTCAGTGCAAAACGATATTTTTTATATTCATTTTCTCGACATTTCAGTGTCTTTGATTTTTTTATAGTTTACCTGGTGATGCGACGCCTGTCTAAGAAACTTGGTGAGCCATGACGTCTCGGAATCGATGGAGATCGTGATCTACTCGAACCTGACGAGCTTGAAGATGATCTGGAGGAACGACTGGAGCCACTGCTCGAGGATCTCGATGAAGATGAGAAGCTCCTCCTACTGTGTCTAGAACTGTGTCATTTATTCACATAGAAAAAATCGGGATAAAATGGACATTCTGATTGAACGGTTCATATAAGGGAGAACATTTCCCAATCTCAAAAAAAAATCAAAAGCCTACCTCCTAGACGAAGCAGAGCTGCTCCTGCTCCGACTCCTCTTTCCCTTATCCCTCGAGCCTCTGCTGCCCCTAGAAGCAGATCTGGACCTGCTCCTGGAGCCCTTGGAAACGGATCGGCTTCTCGATTTCTTCCCCTCGCTCCTCGACCTGCTCCTGCTCCTAACTTTCTTCAACGAAACCGATCTCGATCTCGACACCGATCTCTTCGATCTAGATGAGCTTCTCGAAGCACGTGAAATCTTGGATCTCACCGGTGAGCCTCCACTTGCACTAGCCTTTCCTCTAGACCCAGATCTTGACCTCTTCACTGGCGATACAGACTTTTCCCTCGAAATTGACCGCCTGGAACCCTTGTCCCTCGACACTGATCTCGACGACGACCTTGAAGCTGATCTCGAGTATGACTTTCTCTTCTCCGGTGATCTCGATTCCCTAATAGCGATCGGTGGCGATTCGCTCGGTGACCTCAGCTTGATTGCCGCTTCTACCTTGCTGAACCCAGCCTCAGTCCTCTCCTCAGCTTCCTCTCTCGTCAGGGGAAGCGCCGGAGAAGGCGATCGACTCGATTCAACACTCCTCCCACCACCAATAATTCTCCCCATCTCCGCCTTCTTCCCACCCTCCTCAATTTTATCCTCACCCTCAGGTGTCTTCTGCCTAATCACCTCACTAATCCTCGGCGGTTCAGCTGGCAGCGCAATATCCAGAACATCATCCTTCTTCTCAGTCTTAATCTTAACCGGAGAAATAACCTTCTTCCCAAGACTCTCACGTGCCTTTGCTGCCAGTCCACACTGCAGCTGCTTCAACGTATTCAGCTCCTTCAATCGCTCCTCATCCTCAGGTTTCGGTTCATCGTCGACAGGATCTGCTTCCTCCTCACTCGATGATCTCAATGAAACTCGTGGTGCTATTATTCTCTGTTTCTTCGGCTTCTCCGGTGATCCTGATTTTGCTTTGGTTTTCTCTTCGGTTTTGACGTCACGAGAACGTTTTCTGTCATCGAGAACATCACGGTAACGATCTGGATACCTCCGGACTGGTGAATAGGATAAACTCGAGCGTCTTGAACGACTGCGTGAACGTTTTAGTGGACTTCTTGAGCGTGATCTTGTCTTTCGTTTGTCTCTTGAACGATCTCGTCGGTTTCTACGCAAGGGCGAGCGGGATATTCGTCGTCGTGATCTGGAGCCACGTCGTCGGTAAGGAGAGGGATAACGACGCGATGGATAGCGTGAGTATTTTGAACGACTTCGGCTGCGTGATTGAGAGTAGCGGGATGCACGTCGTGGAGAACGTGATTGTCTGCGTCTTCTTGGAGATGGAGAGGCTCTTCGTGGGCGAGAGTAACGACGGGGTGATCTTGGGGATCGGCCACGGTCCAAGTGACTGCGAGATGGAGAACGATTACGACGGGATGATGCAGGAAGTTGAAGATCTTTTTGAGGGGTTTTTGAACGTTTGCGATCACGTTCTGAAGGATCTCGTAGCTTTGGAGGAGGTGTTGAGACGCGGGCCTTCTCGGAACGTCGAGGAGGTGATGGAGGTGGTACTGGCGGCTTCTCTGGGGTCTTTGAACGCTTTGTATGCTTCTTCGAACGTTCTGGAGAGCTGAAATTGATTTTTTTTATTCTTGAGGATTTTTTTTCTTTCTGGAGAATTTTTTGAGAATATTTGGGCTGCGTTTATTCTATACTTACGAGTCAGATGTACTGGAGGAGCTCTGATGCTTCCTCTTGGTCGTCTTCTTCTTCTAAAATAATTAAATCGTCAGAATTAATAATGAGAATCTTAAATATTCGAATTTAAGTAATACAACACTCATTTTCTCATGCACAAGTTGGGTTTTCATGTTTTTTTTTTCAATGGGTGGGTTTCAAGTAATTTTTAATTTTTCTTATTCAACCATCGTCTCGAGAGACTCAATGTGCTTTGAAAAAAATTAAAAAAACGAGTTCAGCAGATGTTGGGGCAAAATGAATCATTAATGCCAATTAATTTAATCCATTTTACCCCATTCTCACTGCACGAATCATTCTTCTCTGAATGAGTAATTAATGTTACAAATTCATCAAAATTCATAACTAGTTCTTCACAACATTATAATTATTTTTTTTCATCGCAACTCTATGTGTTTAGTGCTTAATCGACACAAATAAAACAAAGTGATACATACAACAGTCGCAAACTCGTTTATGATAATAATTAATTAACGAAAATTATTTATTACATTGAGTAGCGGCATGTCGGGTACTCACTCAGGGAATGTATCCTGTCAAATGGCGCTGATAATTATAAACAATACTGAGATTTACACTTTGAAATAATGAATTTCTGTTTTTTTTTGTTTTTTTTTGAAGAAATAAAAAAAAAATCTTAAACTTCGCTCGTTTTTTAAACATTAAATCTTCAATTCGATGCTTAAAAATGATTTATCGAGTTTACAATTCTTTTTTCTCCTTTTTTTTTAAAGTTCCTCTTAATTAACAACAGGCACATAATTAGCATGCAATTGAAAATGGCGATTTTTTTTTATTTTTAATGATATGTCAACGAAAATTTATGAATTATGTACTAAATGAGTGATTGCTATTCCTTGAATTATCTCTTTTAATCAATAAAAATGAAGATTGTGTAGCATGCCAATCATTTCGTGCGAGAACAAAAAAAACTGTCACATTTAGACAAAAATATTTAATGATTCTTTTAATTAATATATTTTTTTTCCTTTTTCATTAAAAAAATTCGTTTTTTTTACCTCGTGTTTCTCTTTACTCTCAGCCTTCGATTTTTTCTTCTTTTTCTTCTTCTTCTTTTTAACTTCAGCCTCAGAGGAACTGCAAGAAATTTCCCAAATTTCTAGTAATTATAATTACAACATGAAATTAACTAAATTACTGTAAAAAAAAAATTACCTGCTGTTATCAGAATCTTCATTTGACGAGTCACTGTCAGTAGTTGTTATTTCCTTTTTATGCTTCTTTTCCTTCTTCTTTTTCTTCGATTTTTCCTTCTTCTTCGAACTCTTTGGTGATTCGGATCTACAGCAATTAATCCCAAAAGAAAAATAATAATCATTATTATTTAATCTAATCAATGAAAACAAATAATTATACACAAAATATTTCATTTTAATAATATTTTTTCGCATATTCTTTTTGATCTATTTGAGATGAATCAACAGATGAAAAAATGATATTTGCATTATTATTTATAGTTAAATTCTAATTGTTGCAGTGGACGTCTTCCTGCCATCAAGTGCATATCATCTTGTGCTGATAATTGATTAATTTATTTCAATATTCATATTCATCTATAAAAATTTATTTGGGGAATTCTTTCCATTTTTCATTATTAGGTAACACATAAAAAAAAATTGTTTTAATTAACGAGAAAACGAAAAATGATTCTTTCATTATTGGGAATTTCAATAATCTAAAGAAGAAACTAGAATAATCGTAAAATAATGGATCACAAGACGAAAAGTAAAATAAATTTCAATAAATTGACTCTCGAAAAGGAGACATTAAAAAAATTATTTAATAATTGAGTGGAGTATTTCTTATTTAAAAAAAAAACAATCCACAATTTCACGAAATAAATGAAAAAAAAAAATGATGAGTTTCCTTACGATTTCATCTCAATTATTGAATTATTTTTTCAATGAAAAAATAAAACAAGGAAATCAAAATGGAAATAATTAATAACGAGAGAAGACAATACACGTTAAATTGTGAGGATTATTGATATAATATGGGATTAGTATTACCTTGATAACCATCGATAGGGACGGACTTGTCAGAAAAAAATAGAGAGATGACATTAACAACAGGCTTCATCGATACAACAACAAATTTAGTGTTTTTTTTTTTTGTTTTAATGATTCTAAAATTCTGTTTCAACACCCTTCTGAAGTATGAAGTTAACAGGTAAATGTTTGCCATTATCAGGGAACTCAGGTGATACTTTACAATTGAATTATCTGAGAAAAATTGGATTTGATAAAAAAAATGTATATTTTACTGTTCAGTAGATAATTGATATTTTCACAATTCATGCATTCCAGTTCAATTGCATTCATCAAACTTCAATGAACTTTGCACAGAGAGAATTTCCATAATTTTTCACACTCAAAGAAGCATGAAAATGTGCCTTCTCTCGTGCCAATTCTGCAATGAAGTGGAGAAACGAGATCAATCGATTCGCCTTCAATTTTTGTGAAATATCTCGGAGATAAAATAATTTTTCCCTCAGTTTTAATTCAACTGCAAGAGCTATCTGAAATTCCTCAATAAATTGAAGAATTAATTCAAAGCAAACATTTACATTGGGACGAAAATTCGTGGGACAAAATTGTTCATTTAATTCTTTTTTTTTCTTCAAAATAAAATCCCGACGACCACACTTACCTACTGAGCCTACCTGGGTAGGCACTCAGTCCTCCTCAGTTCTGTTTGAAACAGAGAAAGGTGTTTTGGGGTATGAGACAGTTGGGTTTTTTTTTTTTTTTTAATTAATCATTTCATTAATAAAAATTAAATATTAAAAAAAAAAACCCAATGAACAAAAATCGTTAATTGATTTCATGTATTTTTTTTTCAATTTTCCGAAGATGTGTGTGGAAAGCGTATGAAATTGTACGTGGAAACTCTTTGGCAAACAATGAAGATAGAAACAGTGAATAATAATCGATCGATGAGAGGAGAATTTCTTATTTAAAATAACTACTTGAGGGTATTCTTTATATTTTTTTCTTTTTCTTCATCTCTTACGGTATTCTGGCATTCACGGGGGGTCTTGGAGCCTCGAGGCGGTCTTTTGATTGCTTTTTCAGAACAATCAGCATTCTAACGATTGAAATAATAATTATCCGAATGATAAATAATGGAAACAATCAAAACGTATCCAGCCTCCAGAGACGCGTGATCATTCACACAGTGGTATACCTGTCCTTTTTATGTTTCTTTCCTTTTTTCTTCTTGACGCTGCTTGCTGAACGTTTTCTCTTAACTTTTTTATCAGTCAATTCTGTATCATCAATTGGTGGCTGACTCGGACTTCTCACTAATTCATAAACTTTATTAGCAGCAGCACGAGCCTCTGCCTCTCTCGTGTGTCTTTCAGGATCCAAACTGCTGCCCTCAACAAAGTATTCAGAAATACCAAATGCCTCACGTAATTTAGCATTTTTTTCTTGTTGAGCTTCTGCTACTTGGTGAGTCTCACGGACACTGAAAAAAAAAGGAATAATTAATATGCAATTCTCTTCAATTCACAATTAATTCTATCAGGCACACACCGATTCGTTAATTTAACCGTCATTATTCCCACTTTATAATTAATTTAAATAAATTATTTAAAATGAAATTATTCGTGAAAAAAAAATGGAATTTATATGAGTGACATAACACAACTGGCAACACAGAATGGATAAAGTCACCCCCAAAGTGACTAGAAGCCGGGGACTGCTGTATTCCACAATCTCCCTTCTCTTATTCCACTTTCCTCCCCCTCTTTATTTCGTTACGCCCTTGCTACTCGATCAATACCAATCTCTATTTCTCTCTCCAACTGTCACCCCTCTTTCCCCTCGAATGACTTCCAACTGAAATATATCTAACACGATCACGGAATTAATAAAACTAAAAATAATATGCATTCATAGTGAGTTGCACATTTCAGTATTTTTTTTTTTTTTTTGCTAATAACATGAATGAAAATTATGAGCTACACGAAACCCTTCAGAAATCCAATTTTTCGGATTACTTTTGATCCATTTAGAAACAATGGATAATTCGTGTCATAATTTAGGGATTTTCGAAAATTTTAAGGCTTCCAATGAATAAATTTCTTCTTTAAATATTTCATTGGCAAAAAAAAAATGTTAGAAAATTCTTCATAATTATAATTACCTAACGACAGATTTAATATTAGTTCTCTTTCCAGCAAGTAAATGAAGCTGTATTCTCTGACAGCAGCAGCAATGCTGTCTGTTATTAATTTTCATTTTCTTTTTACCATTAGCAGTATTTAATTTACGTTTTCTCGAACGTTTAATGACTTTTTGTCTATCGAGAAAAAAATTTCCTCTCCAAAGCCTCTCAAAAAATGCCCGACCATCAGGTGGACCACGTCCACGCGCTTGTGTAGTTTGCATTAGTGTAGACATCGTCATTTGCTCTTGCAAATAATATTTTTAATAAATAATAATATTTATGATAAAAAATAATTCACAATTTCCTGTGATTATATGAATGACTCTGGACATTCAGTAATACTGCAAATTAGCCACTTGTTTTGCGTCAAATGCTGAGCTCTAATCACTTCCTCGTGCATGGAATCGTCTCACAACAACCGGACATACCAATTCTCAAAGCTCTTTCATAAGATAAAAAGCTGAATTTCTCTTAAAAATATATAACTTATTTCACCTATTCAAATTTCCCGCTTTTATCAATTGTGTATAAATTTATTTAATTATTGGAAGACATTGTATTAGGCACACTAATTAATAAAAATTGTTAAATATTTTATTTTCTTACTGAATTCGATTAAAATTACGTTTTATATTTATTAATTTAATTAAATTTACTTATCGATTAATTTTATTTAAAAACTAGTGGAAGACTTTTGTGATTTTGTGGAGTATCGAAACTCTCGTAAAAATCAACTGACTACATTTTTAATTATTTTTTATGCTTTTTATCTATTTATTTAATTTATCCTCATTTATTATGAATTTTAATAAGAAATTTTTCGTGGCGTTTGGATGCCGGTCCATTGCTACACTGAATTCATACAGTATTACGGATGCTGGCAAGATGGGAGGAATTCAATGGGGTAAATTTCTCAACAGACACCCCACCCACTGGTCCAAAGTGCGCGAGTTGATGAGTTTCTTTCGTGATTTTCGTGGGGAGAGGGAGGATTTTAAGCGCCGGCGCCAAAACGGGAAGTCGATATTTTGAATACTATGTATACGGATGTGTGGTTCAGGGGATTGAGAAATTGTCTCTTTACTTTCCCTTGAGAGAGGCTTTTTCTTTCTTCATGACACCTGGGTTCGAAAATTGAGAAATTCATTATTTTACTCACTTTACACGTCCAAATTCGTCAGTTGGCACTTGAGGCTTGGCATCGCTACCCATCAGCATTTCCCTGTATGTCGTGACCTTGCTTTTGATCTCTTCAGGTGTCAATCTAAAGCAAAACCACGATTAATTACTCCTGCTTCATGATTTTGGGAAAAATTCGTCTTACCCCTGCTCTTCAAGAATATCAGACAACTCTGCACACTTGACTTCAACCTTCCTCTTCCTCACATGATCAAGAATCTCTTGATTCGGTTGTTTATTCAGTTGATCACATTTTTCTTCGCTTTTGTAATCAACCTTGTCCTTCGTTTTACGAACAATTGCCCAATTCCGTTGAACATGCCCATTTGTACCAGAGCCCCGAGGGGTCTGCAGTCCAATCCCATTGTACATAATCTCTCCCTCAACCTTGAAAAAAGAAGGAGAATTACTAAAGCTCAAACAAAAATCAATTTATTTAATTAAATTATCCGAAAGTATCTCATTATCCAATGGAGATCCGGAATTTTTCATGGAAATTCTCTCTGATCTCCAAAAGACATCTGCATGACAATTTCCACATCTCAATCTCGATTCTTCACCTTTTTCAACGAACGTTTGATAATTTCACAATTTTTCAGGTTATGAATTCTCAAAAACACGTATCGATCGATTGCACTCAGCCAAAATGTCGCTCACCACTTACCAATGTTATTATTTAATTTACAATAATTTAATTAAATACTCACGTGATTGATTCATTAATTAAAGTTGATTGACCCTTGTTCTCCAGTAATTACTGGAATTGATTAAAAAAAAATAGCGGGTAAATTGTCCACAACACAAGAAAAGTCTACAGCTGTGGCCCGTGCACTTGAGCCACTGTCGTGGGGGTAATTCAAAATGGCGGCCGTTGAAAAGCCGGTAAATCTGAAGAACGGATTTTTCGGAGCAGCGAAGCGACCTCTGCAATGTTTTGTTTTGAGACTTCAAAAAAACGTGTTTTTTATAACCTCCGATTATTGAACATTGTTATTAACTTATTTCTGATTAATGAGAATAATTAATTATGATGGAAGTTGGTCCGGACGATGTGGCAATGCCTGGTGATGTGATTAAAATTGATTCTACGATTAATCCAAAGGAAAAAATTATTATTGGACCGGGATTGAGAAAGGAGAGAGATGTTATTTATGCTTGCAAAGCAGGAATACTCAGGAAACAGTCTCCTTCAATTTATTACGTTGATAGTTATCAGAAGAGGTAAATTTTTTCATTTATTTTTTATTAAAAATTTGTAATTTTAATATTTTTTAATAATTTTTCAAAGGTACATACCAACGAGAGGTGAAAATATCGTTGGAATTGTAACGCAGAAGGCTGGTGATATATTTAAAGTCGATATTGGAGCATCTGAGCAAGCATCACTCTCATATCTTGCATTCGAGGGCTCAAGCAAACGTAATCGTCCAGACGTACAAATTGGTGATATAGTATTTGCCAAACTTCTCATAGCCAGTAAAGACATGGAGCCTGAACTAGTCTGTGTTGATTCACACGGGAAAAAAGGAAAGCTCGGGGTGCTTGGGCCTAATGGAATGGTCTTCAATTGCTCATTGAATTTAATACGGAAAATATTAAATCCAGACAGTCCACTGTTTGAGACCATCGGGAAAGAGCAGGCCTGTGAATTAGCTGTTGGTATGAATGGTAAAGTTTGGATTAATGCGAGAAGTGTCAGGGAAACTGTGGCACTTGCTAATGCAATTTTAGCTGCTGAATTTACACCAGCCGATCGAATACAAGAATTATGCAAAAATATCTCGCAGATTGTGCTGGAATGTAGCTGAGAATTTGAAGGATTCCTGGTTAATTTTAATTTTTAATAAATAAGACTTCAAATTTTTGAGTATTACGTTTTTTTTTTTTTTTCTTAATATCATTAAAAATACACTGGCTGTATACAACGTTACATTAATACAGTGTAAATAGTAGGCTTATCATTTAATCACACTCACATGATTGGAGAAACAATTCAGGTTTTTCCAGTAAATTTCCATAAACCACTTTAACCAGATTATTCACAATCGTTTGAAACAATTATTCACACTGATTTTATCTGCCCCATTTATTTTATTTTCTTGAAATTGTGATTTTTGTGCATTATCTCTGCAAACTCCTGATATGTGCCTAGCATCATTTTCTTATCTTTCTTATTCATTTCACGGACGAAAATTGTAGGGGAATTGAACGAAATAATAACAAATTAAATATTCAATAATAAAATAAATTGGTCAAATCCCAGGTACATACATAATTGGTACTTTCTCACTAATATCTTTTTTTTTTTCTTTTTGGAATGGATTAATACATTTTTTTTTCGGTCACATTTCGTATTTTTAGACATAAACTAAATTCTAATTTTCTATTATCAAACATTAAACAATAAAAATCAATTGTAATTATCTCAATTGAAATACGTAATTGGACAAGTTTATGCGTAAGCAAGGAAATTGATACAAAATAGTCTACATCAATAATCTGTCATTTTTCTTAGTTATCCTCCTTTTTTTTAACGTTTTCTGGACAATTACAATTATTGTCCTCGAAGCCATGACTATTCAAGCGTGAAGATGAGATAATTATTATTCTCTCTTTTACCTCAATCGATTACATCTAATAATATCGAAACTGTATAATAAATGTAGATAAATATTGCACCAGCGTTATATAGTTTTTTCCCATTTTTTTTTTTTCGTATATAAAAAATTGTCTTTTTGCCTTATCAGCTAAAATATTACGTTTTTTTTGTCGGCTATATAAATATAGGTAATTTATCATCAATTTATCCAATTTTACTTAATTTTTTTTTTCAATGATCGATAGCGCAGTGTAGTTTATTTAAATACCATTCACAACACAGAGTGCACAGTACGAAGCTTTTTTTTCGGTTCAATTATTTCAATTAATTATCAGTAATTCTCTTAAGCCTCTAAACAACCAATTTCCTTTACAACCATTTAAAAATTCTTTTTCCTCATTTTTCTCACAGCTAGAAACACACTACGGAATAAATTAATTTAATCTTTGGACCTTATTTGACTTTGTAAATTATTTTTAAATTTTTGGAAATGATTTTTTTTTTTTAATTTCGAAAAACCAAAATAATTGAATTTTTTGAAAAATATTTATCAATTTGTTTTTTTCCTTTTTTTCTGTGGATCTTCGAACCCTGCACACCTCCAAACACAATCTCTCATATTTTTATTAATTAATTATTTAGAAATGTTTTTTTTCTTCTTACATTTAACTGTGATTGAAATGTCTTGCAACTGAGCCATTCTGATATGCCACATTCAGAGTGAAGTATTTTTAATTCTTCAAAAATACCATCTCAAAAATCATTCCTCAAGACTTTTAAAAATGTTGCAGCAATTTAATGTGATTTATTTATTTTTTTCAACTTTAATAAGCAAATGGTTTCTCTTAATTATTTCATATTTAATTACGTGAAATTGTGCAGGCATTCGTTTAATTAATTTTTGTGTTCAAGGTTTTGCGTTAGAAGCGGTTTTAATAATTAAATGTTTTCTATTCTCCTTTGAAACTGAGACAAGCATGGAAGTGTTTAGAGTCATTCTAATCTGTTTCCAAGCAATTAATTAATTATTCGGTTAATGAGTTTTTTTTAGAAGAATTATTGAACGATGAAAAATTGATTTTTTAACTGCAATTTTTTTCGTTCAATAAGTTAGTGAAAATATATATTTAAAAAAATGCCACAGACATTTTTTCCTAATTAATGAGATAAATTAATTCCTGCCCAATGACGAGAGCAAAAGCGCATACTCGATTAACACTTGAGAATTTGTTATTCGAAAATTTTAATAAAATAAAACATTCATAAATAATAATTCAATTTTTCCAGTCTTTCTCAAGATTTTCTTCTCCCCTTAATATTCAATTCATTCGCTTGATTTCCTCCAGAGTCTCATGGAAGTTTTACAATTACCATATAAATGTTTATTTTTAATCAAAAAATGCAGTCGACAAATAACAACATGGACACCTCGAGCGACCATTTATTTTTCCATTAACACGTTAATTACTTAAACGAAAAAAAAATTAAAAAAAATCGGCGTGACATAGCAAAAAGTCTTTTTTTTTGTTCATGTTCCATGAATTTGTTTGAACACTTTCATTATACAATATTTTTTTTACTTTTTTTCTTTTTTTTAATAAAAAAATCAACAACAATGCGTTAAAAAATTCCTTGTTAAAAAATTCAACACTGTCAATTTTTTTTCTTATTCATTGAGTTTTTAAAAATTCTCTGATGCTTTATTCGTTTTGCAAATTCTTTGGCTTGTAATGTTAATAATACGATTAATTATCCAATTGAATGAGAAAATCATTGATTAATTAATTATTATGAATTGTTTGTAGCAATCGAGAAGAAGGATTTATTTAAAAATAAAAAAGATTAAAAATAAAAACGAGAAATAATGAATCAACGATTTTCTCATTCACAAGATAATTAAATTTAAATAAATAATCGCTAGAGGCGTCTCGGTAAAATAACAGTATTATTATTCAATCGTGTTGTCGTATGTGTATTGTAATTCTCATCCTGCGGAATGCGCTCACTTCTTTCGTCGAAGAATCCAGGATTTAATATGATATTTGGTACGAGCTCAATCACTTCCTGTTCCTCCAGCTGTGCTGCAAATTTTCACCGGAGCGAATTAATTTTCATTAGCCCAGGCCACGAGCCACACTACCTAGGCTTCTACCCTCTCTCCCCCAAGACTAATTAATTTATTTAATTCATTCATATTCAATTTGTTTTATCAAAACTATTTGTCTTCAATTATCTAGGCCTCAGTGCTCTATTTGTTTTTTTTTTTCCAATTCTCTAATTTTCATTACACTATCACTCATTCTCGTAGAAAATAATGCAATTCCTTTCACTTTTAATTATTAATCAGTGCTCGTTAATTAATTAACTTAAATTAATTCGTGGAGAATATTTTCAGTGCAAGAGATTTAAAATTAGGTGATTAAGTAGATTAATAAAAAGTATTTTTTTTTTTTTTTTTTTTAGTAATTAAGAATAAGGCTACTATCTTAGCTTGCAGCTGGGAAATATAATAAAGTGAAGTATTAATAAATTATGTTAATTTAAATATTTTAATTATAGTTTATTAGTTAAGAAGTGAAGCTAGAGATCAGGGCCATAGATAAGTCGTAAATTAGCTAGGAAAATGCCCTTGCTTAAATGCAAAGCTAATCTAACTAATCTCAAGTGATAATAATCAATTTTTTTCATTGTTTAATATTTTTATTGAAAAAAATTGAATTTATTCCTATTATCATTTTTATTATCTTCAGTAATTCAGGATTTTTCTAATGATTCTCTATTAATTCTTTCATGCACATAACAAACTCACTCACTTGTTATTCTTCGAAATTCAAGCAAGGGCATCAAAAGAGACAGAGTAGAAGCAAAAAGCCCTTAATTGAATTGTTAATAAGTGAATGCTTACAGGGTACTCTCCACTCACGATAAAGTAGGTAACATGTACCTAAACCAAGGACCATTAGTGTTCCCATAACAATGCCTACAGCAGCTACCCAGATTCTTGTGTCGAAATTTTCAACTCCTGCCAGCAGATGCTTGGCAAGTTCTGCAAAATTTATTATTACTATTGTTTTGTTTATTCCCTGTGTATTACCAGCTTTCAGAGGTTCTACCATCTACATTCCATGTTAATATTCAAATAATCTCTCTGGATCCATGAGATTGAAGAGCCTCAGACTCGAAGAATTATTATTACCAAAAGCATTTCAAGTGCCTGAATAAATGTAAAAATATCCCTACCTCTATCCTCGTCTGTGAAATGCGTGTGTCCCTCAACTTCAACAATCTCACCACGACCAAGCCTGTTGGTTGCCCAAACACGAAATGAATAAGTTGTATTTGGCTCCAAGTGGTAAACATCGATTTGTCTCTGTGACAATAACAAGAGTGAATATAAAAATTCAAAAAGAGGGTAAAAATAAGCTTTTGTTGATGCATACAGAGTTTGGTGGTATGTGCGTTGGAATAATGGGTTTCCATTCCTCTGGCTCTCTCCCAGGGGTTGGCTTCAGACGATACTCGGCAGTGAAGTCGATAATTGGATAACCACCAGTTCCATTAACTTCCCAAAGAATATTAGCCAATATTGTTGATGGCTTCACCCATACATTGTGGAGTGCTGGTGGTGGAGCTGGATTTTCATGAAAATAGAGGAAAAATCCTTTGAATAACAGAGTAAACATGATAAAATATTGGGGATTTCATTTTCTTTGGAAAAACGTTAAGGACCCCAGGGAAATCAACTGGCAATTTCAATTCTTCTTAAGTAAATTAATGAAGAAAATTATTCATTACTGTTGACTTGAATATTGATCCTCGTTTTTTGAGCTCCATTATCATTGTCCAGTGTGCAGAAGTAGCTTCCAGCATCATCAGAGCTTACATTGACCAGCTGAAGTGCTCTATTCTGTCCAATTTTCATTCTTTGTATCTGCTTATCCTCACGTCCCTCTCTGACCCACATGACATTGGTACTGTTGCCTGGATGCTGGGAGACATCTTCATTGGCACATGCTACAGTTAAATTTGCACCAAGATCAACTTCGACTGTCCTGATTTCTTCCAATCCCAGTGCTTCCTGCCATCCTGCAATTAAAATTCCAATTATTCAATTTCAGTGATAGCATCAAGCATTTATTTACATCACTATACAATGTGTCACGTGTCATCCATTCATTTGATTGTTAAAAAAAAGGATGAAGAACGTGAGAATAAATAATTAGCTTATAACGAAATAAAACATTACGATTCACGTAAATTGTCCAATTTGCTAAAGACATTACCTAACATCCGGATCCATGAATTTCATCCTCAAAATAATTATTGAAAAATTAATAAATTAAATTATGAAGAGAATGGAATTATTCTAAAAAATTTCATTCAATCAATATTTCTATTTTAATTCATTAAATGGAAATAATGGAGCAGATCAGATAGGAGTGAAGGATCGATCGGCCTCTAGACAAGCTGAGAATCCTTGGTTCCATGTTTCAATTACCTGGCAGTACGAGCAGCAGTAGAATAATCCCGTGTCTGACCATTCTCCCATATTAATTTAAATTCTCACTTCGTTGATGAAATAACAATATTCACGTTAATTCAATGATTCGATTGAATAAAAAAATTGTTACTTTATTTCAGCACATTTTATTTTGTCATGACAGTGGACTCTTGGATGAATTTTTTCATGGATTCCACGGCTGTCAAACACGCATTGTGTATTGGAGTACTGAGTCACTCGAAGGTTTTCATAGGATTTGCCTTCGCCCCCGCCCCAATATTCACGCGCGAATCAGTCTCTGATGAGTGCCGCCATCTTGTGGTGAGTGAAACAATGTAAGTAAATCATTTTTCCCTAAAACTTGAAAATAATTTGTGATAAATTGATAATTGTAATTTTTAAGCTTTTTAATTAATGGGAAAAATTCATATAATTAAAAATGTGTAAAAAAAAATATATTTATAAGTTTGAGCTTTTTTATCGACCGACATTGATGATACCATGTATATACATGTGATGCGGAGGCGGAGGCATGTGTGTGTTGAACATCGGCTCGTATTACTAGTGAAACCTCTTCCGTAGACAGTAGAGAGACGAGCAGAGAGCCACAAACGTGCGCACAGTGCCAATGAAATCATAACATTGTGATTTCTAATTATAAACAATCAGGAGGAAGTGTCCAATCAAATCATTGACAATTGGTGCGTATCAGTGATTCAAATTCATAATTCAATTTAAAATCGGTAATTCATTACACTGAATCAGGGAAAAATCATTATCAAAATGAAAGTTCTTCAAAGGCATTTGGAAGAGATATGTAATTAATCTCATCGGCTTTTGTGTCACGTTTCTTTTTAACTTTTTTATTTTTTTTGCTGACAGTGTCCTTGACACTTGGCCGAGCACATCAGGTTTAAAGGTAGATAGGCGGAGGCTACTATATTTAAACGTCATCCACGTGTTTACATGTAACATGTGAAGTTATTGTTAATTTTATTATTACAAATTCACTAGTTTTCGAATTTTTTGAAGAATTAATTATTCAAAAAATTAATTAATTTTTTTCTAAATCATTAAAATTTAAAATTAAATATTCACGATTTTTTTTTTAATGAAAAAATGAAATTATTACGTAAATATCGGATTTTTCATCTTCAGGATTTAAAAAAAAAACCTGTCAGTCTTTCAACGCTTCCTTGACGTCACAATAACCCGTCTCTCTCACTCCCAGTGACGTCATCGGTTGCGTGAAATAATTCCAGAGTTATTTCGGCATTTGGAAATAGCGAGTAGTCCATTGAAATGTTACATTTCACCTTGAAAAATGGGTAGGCTTCTATTTTTTTTTTCCGTTGTGTAGAGGGGGTCTTGGTTAGCTTAAAGCCAAGTTTTCGGGGTCGCAACCCTTGTGCGTTAGCCGCCATCTTTGAAAAGGGGGTGAAAGTGTTTTTTTGCCCTAGCGCCTGAACTACGGGGTTTAGGAAAATTTTGTGGAGACAAAAGTTGTAGGAAATTTAATTTCCTACAACTTTGGTCCAGTAACTTGGAGTCCATAACTTTCTCAATTTTGGATAAAAATCGATGATTTTTGGGGGACATGTGGAGGGCGATGAGACCTTTAATTTGAGCGCAACGGATTTGCGCTACGACCAATAGAACCCGAGATATTGCCAAAAAAGTGTTTTTTTTTTTCAATTTTTCCCAAGGTAAACCCCTCCAAATCTGGGCAAAAAAACACTTTCACCCCCTTTTCAAAGATGGCGGCTAACGCACAAGGGTTGCGACCCCGAAAACTTGGCTTTAAGCTAACCAAGACCCCCCCTACACAACGGAAAAAAAATAGAAGCCTACCCATTTTTCAAGGTTACCCCCTAAATTTTGTAACATTTCAATGGACTAGAGGGAGAATGAAATTCTAGTTGAAAATCGATTTGAGGTACGTCTGGCCCATCTGGAATTTTCTACTTTCTGCGAACTAAAATTACTCCGTTTTATCTTTCCACTGCACACATTTGTGTATTGGTGAAAGGGAGAGAGGGTCTTCCTTTTTTTTTGCGAATGATTTTTTAGGACGAGAGCATTATCAGTCTCAACTTCGACCCACTTGAAATGTCAAAGGTTGACGCGCAGGACAAATTCAATCCTACCCTTTAAGGATCAACGGCTTCTTCTTTTTTTTTATCGTCCCATCTGCATTTAAATGCTGGAGTACGTGACTCCTTCTTGATTTAACGATCAAAGTTATCGCTTTTGACTGGAAACTTTTTTTTTATCGTGATAGTAAAACGAAATGGTGGAAATTCAATTTGAGAAAGGTTTTATGGGGAAAATTGCATGGATGTGTGTTTTTTTTTAATAGAGAAATCGGGAGCACAAAATGATTATTAAAGTAATTACGTAATTTTTCATTTGAAAAAAAAAGAGGAAAAAGCGACTTAAATTCGAATAGTGACATTCCTGAGGTTTCCCCCTTTTTTCCTCTATTCCTCGCCCTTTTTATCAGACACTTCGAGGGCGTCATGACTCCAATTACGAAAAAAGACGAAAAAGAATAGAAACAAATGAAGAAAATAAAAAATTCGAGTAAATTCAGGAGTTTAAAAAAAACATGAAATTAAATAGTTACGTTGACATGTCACGTATTCCGTGTGTTTTACGAGTAATGAGACTCTCGAGCTCCTCTAAAAATTTAAAGAATTGTGGGACTGAAGAGAGCAGAGTTAAGAGCTCCTGCGAGACTCTCAGGAGTCCCTGTGAGCCTCGGTGTCCTCCTCCATGTCCTTGTCCACCTGAAGTACCACCTTGTCACAAGCCACCACCTGGTGCACCAATTTGCCCCATAACAGCAGGTTGAAATAATGAAAAATAAATTGCTTCAATAAATAAAATAACCTTAATTATCAATTTAGAATTAATAGCAAAACAGAAATTATGGAAATTCTCATCCTTTGGTGCAATTCCCATTTTACTATTCACGACAGCCGTTACATTAATGGCCTTGAAAAATGATACACAACCGAGACCTGAATATAAACCTTATGAGTACATGTACATTAGGACGAAGGTATTTTTTTAAACTCTTAAATTTAATGAGATAATTAATTTAATTAAATTCATAAATTATTCATTTTGTGAAGCGTTTTCCATGGGGCGATGGTAATCACGGATTGTTTCATAATCCAGAGCGTAATGCAGTTCCTCCTCATGGCTACGAAGTCCCAGATCCTCATGCAAAGACATAGTTTTTATTTGTGACAATAAAAATATGTAATTTCGATGAATAAATGGTCTCAATGATGTTTTTTTCAATTAATTTACGAATTAAAAAAAAAATAAAAAAAAATCATTAATAGTGATAATCATAAAAAAAAAAAAAAAAAAAAAATTAATGATAACATTGTGTTCATCACCTTCTGGATGCAGTACCTGGCGACACCTTGGTATCCATTGCATCTGCGCGCCGGGAGACCTCGTGGAAAACGATCAATATGAGAATAGTTTGTGCCTAGAAGTTGTAACTCCAAGAATGATACTGTAAATTCAACTGCCGGTGGCTTTTGATAATAAACAGAGTCAGTTCTTCAGCATCAGCAAAGTGCTCATGACCCCTTTCTGCCTCTTTTATCAATTAAAATGTTGCTAATAAAGGATTGAGAAAGCAAAGAAAAATTTCTCATTAAAATAAAGAATTTGTGACTCTGCGCAGACTCGGAATTTTTGTTTAAAATAAAAATTGGATTCTACGTGTTTATTATGATGAATGTAGTCCAATGTATCTCCAATTACGTTGGTGATGAGTGATTAGTGAATTAATTATGAATTATTGATTTAATTTGAATTTTATGAGATTATTGATGAGGAAAGAGTGATTTTTGTTTATCTTCGGTTTTTGAGGGGTCAATGGAGATAAGGGGATGAGAGTGGATTATCTGGGGTGGGGGTAATTGAAGGTTTTAGGGACAAGGTAATAATTCAAGTGAATTCTGGGGACAGGTATTTCTAAGTCTTCAGTTCAATGAATTCAAAAATTGAGTTTCTCATGATTTTTTATTTTTGCAGAAATGATTTTACTCTGTGGATGACGAAACCGCAATAATGTTGATAAAAGAGTACAGGATACCACTGCCGTTGACGGTGGAGGAGTACAGAATCGCTCAGTTGTACATGATAGCAGTGAGTATGACGAAAAAGTGACTATTTCACTGATACTGAATTCAAATGAATTAAATCCATTATTTTCTCATTTTTTTTACAGAAAAAATCGAGAGAAGAGAGCAAAGGTGTTGGCAGTGGTGTAGAAATAATTGAAAATATTCCATACACTGATGGACCAGGTGGTAGTGGCCAATATACCCACAAAATTTATCACGTTGGTTCACATTTACCAAGTTGGTTCAAAAGTTTATTACCAAAATCAGCATTGACTGCTAAAGAAGAGGCATGGAATTCTTATCCATATACTAAAACACGTTACACATGTCCATTGTTTGAAAAATTTTCAGTTGAAATTGAAACATATTATTTTCCTGATAATGGACATCAGGATAATGTATTTAAATTATCTGGAAGTGATTTACGTAATCGTGTTGTTGATGTTATTGATATTGTTAAAGATCAATTGTTTGGTACTGATTATGTTAAAGAGGAGGATCCAAAGATTTATGTGTCTGAAAAATCAGGAAGAGGTCCATTGCATGAACAATGGCTGGATGAGTACTGGGCAGAAGTTAAGGTAAATAGGTCATGTCTGAGTGATGATTTTAAAAATAAATAAAATCGATGAAACTTATTAACGTTAATTACTTCACCTTGATTGAATTTTTATTAATACTTTAAGGGAAAGAGCCAACCAACAAGGACAGGAAAATCACTCATGTGTGCTTATAAGCTCTGCAGAGTTGAGTTTCGTTACTGGGGTATGCAAACGAAGCTTGAAAAATTCATTCATGACATAGCACTGAGGAAAACAATGGTCAGAGCACACAGGCAGGCATGGGCATGGCAAGACGAATGGATTGGTTTGACAATGGAGGATATACGAGAGATCGAGAGAGAGACCCAAGAGGCATTGAAGAAAAAAATGGCAGCAATCGAGGCTGCAGAGAGAGGCGAATCCATGGACGACGATGATGACGATGATAATGATTCTAATAAAGTTAATAGTGGTAGTACACCGCAGGATGCGGATGTGGCTAAGACACTTGCTGCAACACTCGGTAGTATCGAGAAAAATGAAGATTTGCAGAGTCCACCGTCCATCAGAAAACCATCTGACATTCCTATTATTAATACTAATGTTAGTTCTGAGGGTGATGCCACACCTGACGACTCACCAACTCAACTTTTACCACCAAGGTAAAATTATTATTCTTCACTGAGGGGAATTTTAATAATTGTGAATTTATTATTGGTAACAGTTCGAAAGCATCAGACGACAAATCAGAACCAAAGAAATTATGGAAGAGAAATAGTCAAATGCTTAATTCACCAAGTTCAGCGAAATCATTTGATATACAAATGGCTAATTGGAGAATGGAGAGTATCGTACGTGAATCTGAATCAGGAAGTGAAGATGAATTTTTCGATTGTCAAGGTAATGCACATTAATTTAAATAAATAAATAATTAATTGTGCTTAAATCAGAATTTTTCATGCATGGCACACGGAATTAGCCCGAATAATAATTTAATGCATATGATAATCATGCATCACGATTTTTTTTATTATTTCAAAACTTGATTCATCGGAATTTGAAAAAAAAAAAAAATAGAACAATGATTATTTGTTTCTTTTAGTATCTCATTGTTAGAATGTTTTATTTTTGTGCACACTCACAAGCCGCTGGGATGCTTATACCCACGATTCGAAGAGGTAGGATAGATAATTGCACGCAACTGCTTTTCAATTGTTCCCAGGTTCACCGAAAAACATGAAATATCCCCAAAAAATCCTTTCTCCCAAAACTCATTGATCTAATTACCCCCGAAATTCCAGAAGACTTCGGTGACAATACATCCCTGGCGAAATGGAGTTCCCTGGATTTATTGAACGAGAAGGACGACTCAACCTCACCAACAGCAGCACAATCAGACAAACAAGACGACAGTATATTTTCACATTCATATCTTCAGCGTGTAGCAAGCGAGAGAAATAGTAAAAGACTGCAAATAAGATCATCAGCAAGTATCGACGTATCCTGTCCACCATCTCCAACACATTCACCAACTCACCAGCCATGTCGTACAACTGTCTTACTGATTGTCATGCATGCAGGTAGTGTCCTCGATGCTAACGTCGATTTAACCGCCAAAAAATCAGACGTAACGACATTCAGAGGTGCATTTGAATCAGTAATGAGACAGCATTATCCAAGTATGGTCGGACACATTGCTATTAAATTTGTATCGTGTCCATCGATATGCACAGAGGGACTCGGAATTTTATCAAGCCTCAGTCCTTACAGCTTCGACGTATCTCCAAGCTGCGTTGATACTCGTCACGTGACACACGATACTATTCCCATTGGAGCAATTCCTCTGCTGGCGAGCTCGATGCCAGAGTACCAGGATGCTGTTAATAAGATTGTCACTGGGGCTAATCAGATTTATCAGGAATTTATGAGGAGCGAAGAGGGAAGGGGATTTGCCGGACAAATTTCGTTTGTTGGGGACTCGGTTGGGTCTATTCTGGCTTACGACGCTTTGTGCAGGAATTTTCAGTCTCAGTCGAGGCACGATAGTGAGAATAGCATCTTGGAGAATGACAATCAGGGGGGAGAGAATGGGGGGCTTGAGGATGGGAGACATCTGGTTGCTCCACAGCTCAGGAGACGATCCTCTTCTACTAGGTGAGTCACAAATGCAGGAGAAATATTTTCTTTTACGTTTTACCTTTCTTTTATTTTTTTACAGCGATAATTCGGGGCACTGCAAACTCGATTTTGAAGTCAGTGAGTTCTTCATGTTCGGGAGTCCTCTGGCTCTCGTCCTGGCTTATAGAAAAATTTCTTCGGTTGGAGATAAGAGTAATATTCAAAGGCCACTGGTCAATCAAGTCTACAATCTATTTCATCCGACTGATCCAGTTGCAGCAAGACTCGAGCCACTTATTTCAGCGAGATTTTCGTTTTTACCTCCGGTCAATGTAGCGAGATATCAAAAATATCCATTGGGCAATGGACAACCTTATCATTTACGTAAGAATCTAAAATAAAAAATAAAAAAATTTATTAATGTCTGGAATTAATTTTTTTTTTCTTCACCAGTCGAAGCAATTCAAACAAATCCTCAGCTCTTTGCTGAAGGGTTGAATGCTCCAACAACACCACTTCAACATTTACGTAGAATGTCAGATATATCGATTCAGAGTACAATGTCTGGCCTGATTGACAATGTACCACTTCAGGCAGTCTCGTCACGTAAGTTTCCACAATTCTCCTTCACAAAAAAAAAAATAAAAAATAAAAAAGACAACATTTTTTCCTCTTCTACTAAATAAAAATCCATTCTTCTATTTTAGTCACACAAAAATGGTGGGGAAACAAGAGAATAGATTACGCTCTCTATTGTCCCGAGGGACTTGCTAATTTTCCAACAAATGCACTCCCACACTTGTTCCACGCGAGCTATTGGGAATCATCGGATGTCATAGCTTTTATTTTGAGGCAAATTGGAAGATTCGATTTGCCAATGCTTGGAGGAGAGGAGAAGGAACTCGCCTCATTTCGCCCAGGACAACCCCGGGAAAAGTGGAACAAAAAACGAACTTCAGTCAAACTCAAGGTAAATTACAAATAATTATCATAATCAACCCAAATAATTCTTGAAAATAAATTACAGAACGTAGCTGCAAATCATCGGGCAAACGACGTGATAGTGAAGGAAGGTTCTCCCCAAGTTTTGATAGCCAGATTCATGTACAGTCCGATAGACGTGATAGCTTTGACAGGTGAAAAGGTTGACATTCACGTAATGAAAGACGCTCCAGCGGGTGAATGGACGTTTTTATCAACCGAAGTGACGGACAAAAACGGGAGGATAACGTACAGAATACCGGATGACAAAGCACTTTCCTACGGACTCTATCCGATAAAAATGGTTGTCCGTGGGGATCACACATCAGTCGATTTCTTCATGGCAGTGATTCCCCCGAATACAGAGTGCGTTGTCTTCAGCATCGATGGATCGTTCACAGCTAGCATGTCGGTTACTGGTAGAGATCCGAAGGTTCGGGCTGGTGCTGTTGATGTCGTCAGGCACTGGCAGGAGCTCGGGTACTTGATTATTTATATAACAGCGAGGCCTGACATGCAGCAGCAGAAAGTCGTGTCCTGGCTCTCACAGCACAATTTCCCGCACGGTTTAGTATCGTTTGCTGATGGATTGTCAACTGATCCACTTGGACACAAAGCTGCTTACTTGAATAATCTGGTGGAGAATCATGGGGTTATCATTCATCTGGCTTATGGAAGTGCAAAAGACATCACGGTTTACACGGCAATTAATTTGAAGCCCAAACAGATAATTATCATTGGAAAAGTCTCGAAAAAACAGCATGCACTTTGTACTATGTTGATTGAAGGGTATGCAGCACATTTGAGCCAATTGCAGGCTCATGGTGGATCGAGACCTGCTCAAGGAAATGCGAGGATGGTTATACCCAGGGGACAATTTGGATTGCCTGGGCTCAATTCCTCCCTCAGACGCCGAAGGTTAGTTTAATTAATTATTCATTAACATAAGTAGGTGATAATCATTGGAGAATATCTTGGAATCGAAATTTTCGTCGGGACATTTTTTGTAGAAAGGGTGAGAGGTACAAAAAAGGTTTCTACGAAAAATTTCCAAGATATTTCGTGCAGATGTCTATAAATGAAAAAATTCATGTGTAATATTGTTATTATTGTAAATATTGTAATAATCATCTAGGATGGCGACTGATTATTATACATAATTTTTTTTTACAATTTTTTTCCATTCACATTATTAGAAATTGCGAAGAGTATTCCAGTAGGGGTAGTATCTTTGTTTTCTTTTTGATGAATTTTCAGTAAAATACGCGAAAAATACGAGCACCGGCTCTGTTCCAGTAACGAGACAGCTGTCAGCTCACCAGCTCGCAGCAGCGTGTATCTAAAGCGGAAAGTCTACCTTACCCACATCTAACACACGCCTATTATCTACCTACAATTAAATCACTCACATTGGTAATTATCTATCCTGTCTCTTTCTCTCTTTCTACCCACTGAATAGAGACAATTTAATTATGTTTTCCCTTCGCACTCTTTAATATTCAAAATGAATTTAAAGAATTTAATTAATTTTAAATTATCCACTGTATCTCCATCATCACCACACAAGCCTAAATCTTCCATTTTCATAGAAAAAAGAGGAAAAAATAGAAGAATTAGAGATAAAAGTCTATTTCATCCAATAAACACATTAAAACTTTTGAATCACGAAAAAAAAATAAACGATAGCTTGAATTTCCAAAATTAGTTGAGAATACGTGAATCATTGTCGTATGTAAATAGAACCAAAAAAAAAAGGAATTATTTAATTACAGGTACCTGCTATGAAGACATGTTGGAGAGTTGCGTATCGATTTAAATAATAATCGTGAATGGCTGTTGTTGGCGAGACTGTTTAATATTATCAATCGTTCGCTTCCTGATGAACTACTATCACAAAACAATTTGAGATTAAGAAATAAATTTTAAAAAAATGAGAGTAATCGATTATTTTCAATTTGAAGGTAAATTAACGCGTTAAGAGATTGCGAAACAAAAAATTGTGATGAAAATTCAATGTTTTTGACATTAAGAAGATCCATTTGTTTATGTTTTTTTTTATTGAGCGTATTCGGAGATACGAAAAAAAAAAAGTTAATTTAAAAAATCTCTTTATCCTCAAGTTATTCACTGAGAAACTGATTTCCAGGCATTTTACGATCGTTTTTTATTGAATAATTCCGGAGGCCCAGTGAGACAGGGTAATTTTTGCAAGAATCTTCTTTTTTGTAGCTCTTTTTACGCCTGTCAATAAAGGTTCTTATGTAAATGACTCTGGCTCCTACGGATTTCGAGATATTTCATAAAATCCGTTTTATCACTGAATTAATAAATGTTTTCTATTCAGGGAAATTTGGATCTTCTTAAAATGAATAAAAATAGGACCCTAGATGTGTTTATCTGTTTTTTCCAGTGTCTTGGAGAATGTCAATTGATCTCCCAATCCTCAGAAAATTTTATTGTTGAAGGAAGGTGGGGTAAAATGGAGATTTTCATTAAATCGTTCGAGATAGAATTAATTATTTTTTTTCAATTTTCAAAAAATCGATTTCTCGTACTCTTACCTCACCTTCCCCATTAATGAAAAAAAAGGGGAAATAAAGCTTTTTTTTTTAATTCACTAGGAATGAGGACGGAATACCAATGGGTTGCAAGCTATGCACGATTAAAATTGATATTAAACGTTTTATCAATGTCCCCATTGTCTTCTATGCACGATCAGCACCATAGATGTGAATGAGACAATTAATACAATAGACCCCCTGTTAAATTTCGCCAGAAACAATGCAGATTAAATGTGGATACATCCCAATGAGACACAGCCAAAGTACTTAATTAATTTATTAACATAAAAATTATATAATACACAAACACTAATTGTTTACCATATTTCAGCTTGCGCTTTCCCTGCTTCATTTTTTTTCTCCCAAATTCAGTGGAATTAGAAATTATTTGTACAAATAATTGTTTATTAAAATGATGTTTTTTTTTTTTCATTTTTCATGAAAATTAATGCTTCAATATTATTGAAAATTCAATATTATCATGAGAACAATAGAGGAAAAAGTATTTCATTTGCAGATTATTCCAGTGACACTTCAATAAACTCAATCGCATTTGTGTCTCCTCTGCTTTGTATCTATTTTTCATTGATTCAACAAAAAAAAATATTTATATTATGAAATACTTCTCACAGTGAACAACAATTAATCAATGATGCACAGCTGCTTTTGTCCATGCCTCACAATTTTCCAAATTCATCAAAGGAAAATATTTCATTTGTTTTTAATCATTAAAAAAATTATATTTAATGATGGAGAAAATTAATTATCTTTCAAATAATTATTTATTTCAAAGATATGTAATTTTTTTAATTACTCCAGTGTTGAATTAATTTTAATGAAAATGTGGAGTGTTTAATATTTTTTGAAATTAAAAAAAAAAAAGAAAACTGATTTTATGAGAAAATAATAAATTAATTGAATTTTAGTTCTTTTAGAACGACAAAACGTGCTATCTCACAGTCCGTATTTTCTGGTGGAAAATCAGAGCCCTTGGAAAGAAGTACAAGTGTTGGTCCACATGGTACACCACGTTCAGCACCACCAAAATCACAAGCACCAGATAAACTATGACGTTTCGCACGCTGTCGTTCATTCTTCGAATCACGACAGCCAGAGAATCGTTGAGTATTATTTATTCTAAATTTATTCAAATGAGAAAGTAAAGAAAAAATCATTTTTTTTTTAAATGGAATTATTACAGATAAAGTTTTACCCTTTATTTGCAATATTCCAATGTGAATTCCATGAAAAATAACATCTGCATCAATTCATAGTTTATTTTTTATACATTCCATGGAAAATAATTCGAAAGAATAATTATTTTTAAATTCAATAAAAATTCCAAACTCTCATAAATTTCGAGGTGTTCTTGAAAAACCAAAATATTCATGAAACCTCTGGATTTTCCTCATACTATCAAAACATTGACACTTGAACAAATGAATCTATGTATTCTGGGATTGAGAAATGAGTCTAAAAATTAATTTAAGGAATGAGTGATAAAAATAGAGAATTTAATTAAAGAATTTGTTAAATACTGTTACCTGAAAAAAAGAAGAATTCACAAAGTTGGAATTGGTTGAATTGAAAAAATGAGTAAAACTGGAGGAAATTTAATTATTTAAAATAGTGTATTTTTTGTTGTTGTTTTTATTCAATTTTTTTAAGTGAAAAAATTTACGACTGTTTTTACAATCATTGCGCTCCGACAAATGACAACAAAATGCTCGAAGTTTGATAAATTAATAAAATATATATACACATATATATATATTTAGAAATGAAGTAATTTAATTAAGAGTAATTAATCAATGAGGAAATGAATTAAAAATACTTAAGTGAATACTTACCGTTTGTATTGTTGTAATATGTACGATAATTGTATATGTAAATTCATTGAAAAACAAACTATTTTACGTTGTTAAATATTTTAATTAAATAATATATTTAAAAACAGAATTACAATATAAATATATATTTAATAATAATAATGATGAATGAAGAATATCATATTTTTGTTAGCCTGTCATTGAAAAAATAATAAATTTAATGAAATAAACATGAAAAATCATTGGACGTTGAAGTAAATTGTGTATATGTAAATATACGCATGTAATTAATTATTAATAAATCATTGTTAACAAAAAAATCTGTGAATCAAATGAATTTCAATTAAAAGCAAAATTGAGATAAATTCACAGTTTTTTTTGTTTATCGTTAAATCATGTTAATTTGTGTAGCTCGTAATCCCTTCGATGTAAAATTTTATTCTTTCGACAAAAAACGAAGAAAAAAAAGAGAAAAAAAAATACAAAATAAATGAATCATTGTTGTTAAATTGGTGTAATTGTATTTGATAATTTTTTGAATTTTGTCTACCTCTCCTTGGCCTTAATGCTTCTTATAGTTCCAAGATACAGACACATTAAAACGAACAAATATTTAGATGAGATAAGTTTTATTAGCATTTCACCTACAGTAGGAATACTAAATTCTTTGTAACACGCAGTACTCGTGGAATCTCTGATAAAGTCAGACTAAAATACATTATCACCTTTAAAATCATAAAATTTCAATTATTAATTAAGTGAGAAGAAGTGCACGTGTGCATATGACCCGGAAAAATTCTAAAAAAATAAAAAAAAGCCCATTCTCCAAATAAATTAAATTAAATTTCCAAAAATCCTTAATTAAAACTTTTTGATTCCACAAAGGAATTAATTAAACTCTTGAAAAAAAAAAAAAAACCTAAAAATGTGAAATTCATTTAATAAAACGAAGAGAGTCTGTCTGATAAAATTAAATTACAATTTTCCAGTGGGAGTCTATCCAATGGGACAAGGAGAGTTGAAAAAACGTATTTTCCACAGTCGATAAAAGTCCCTGGGGAGATAAAGAGAGTGCATATTTTTTCCAACTTAACGTTTCTGCAGAGAGGTAAAAAAAAAAAAAATAAGCAAACATTGTATGAGAGAGTCTTTTCTCGTTAGAAAAGATTTTTCGCTCCCATTAACGCCTCATGATTTTTAATAAAGAGTAGAAATACTGGATTTTCCTTCGCTCACTAAAATACGAAGAAAGAGGACAAATTTACCCATGACCTCCCCCTTTGTCCGGGGAATATTGTCATGAGTGTGTCAGTGAGGGAACAATTTAGCAATGTAAATAAGCCTGGAGCTCATAAACCATGGAACTTCCCTCTGCTTTTACTTTTCGATTTCTTCGGAAAGACTGACGTGAATTAGACGTCCGGTGGAAGGCAAAGTGATATACAATTACGTGGAGAAGAGATTTAATGAAAATAACGGAGATTTTTTATCTCGATTTATCAATTTTTCCATTTAAATCAAAAGCAGAATGAAAAATCTATTTTTAAATGAAAATTCCGTAATATCTATTTCTCCTGAAATTCAGTGGAAATAATTCCATTCATCCACGTATTTATGAACCGATTGAGAACGCAAGGATCACGGGGATTTTGAAATTGTATTCGTACCTATTTGACCTTGATACAAAATCACATATTCCCGTACTTAAATGGGGAGATATATGGAGGTATACGGGGCTAATCTGTAAAAGCGATTTTAACGTTAAAGCTGGATTATTGTGCCCTTTCATTTGAAGAAATAGAAAGGAGAAATTTTTCCTATGAAACTTGGTAAAAATATTTCAATGATAATGTCATGTTGAATTAGAGAATTAAATTGTAATGGAAAAAGGGGGAATAATAAATGAGGATAATACGAAACGTAGGATTTAATTCGTTAGGAAAAATCATCGAAATACGATACATTTTTCCAATTCTCTCTCTCTCTCTCTAGTGGTGAATGGAGTAATCAGGGATAATGTTAACGTTGAATTACTTGGAAAACTCTAATGACCCTCAATTAACTCACTCTATGGGGTCTGCTATAATTTAATGGCACAGGTTAATTTTCTCATCTCGAAAAGAGGAGGATTTTAATTAGAAAAGAAGAGTTACAAGTTTTGGTGATTATCTCCATTTTTTTCCCTTCTTTTAAATCAATAAAAAAATCGAGGATTTTAACATATAAAATAGAGTACAGAGAAACCGAATGGCTTCATCGTCTTGTGAAAACGGAAATCTCTTCACCCATCCGATAACACCCACTCTCCTCCCCCTGAAAAAGCCCCGCGCTTTCAGGCGCATACGAAAACTCGTGGGAATAAATGGAAAATGCATTGGAAAATTTATTTTCCATGAAAAATTCCATTTCATTAAACTTTGGATACAAATTTGCAGTGGAAAATTGCATTAAATATGAAATGGAAATTAAATTCATGAAAAGAAAAAAAAACACAAAAACAAAGGAAAATGGAGATAAAAAAGAATTAAAATTCATTCATTGGCCCCAATTACTTGAATTCCATCGAGGCACTTCAAAGAGGACAGGGTAAAGGGACAAAACACAAGAGAGGCAAAAAAATGAGAAAAGCGAAAATGAAGAATTCAAATATGTAGAAAAAAAGGGAGAGAGGGAAAACAAAAAGGACGCAAGCGTATACAGGAGGAGGAGGGACATTCACAAGTAACTAGAGGGTACAGAGTGTACTCTGTAAGCGCAACGGTAGCAGTTTCCTGTTAGCCTCGGGGCTGGCGCATGCTTCGTTGTCCTGCAGAGGTAGAAAACCTCCAGGTTAAATGCGAAAATCCATATCGGCGCAGTGTTAGTCTCTCGAATGTGGTGAAGCCACTAGTAAGCCCCCTTGACTCCTTTTTTTTAAAATCTTTCAAATGCGTGTGCGATAATCAGCCGATGCAATTTTTTCTCTTTTAGATTTTTTAGATTTTTTTATTTTTCGTTTTTTTTTTTTTTTGAAAATCGATGGATCGATTAATTGAGACTTGAGACGTGATTGATGATAGTTTTTCTCGGTCTCTGGAGAAACAGAAAAGAAAGTAGAGAGAGATTAACTTGAATGGAAAGTTGAAGGAGAATGAGAGAAAAAGGGAATTGAAAAAAATTACGAATCTTGGAGGGTTTTTTTTTCTTTTTGTTGCAATGGGTTTGAAGTAAGTGACTCGAGCGGGTAAAAGTTTTGAAGGATATGTTTCTCGATGTCTTTTTTTTTTCATGTGATGAAATTGATGGATTTTCTTAATTGTAGGAATTTTTCAATTCAATCAATTTTACTCCATTGAGTTTCCACATGTCAGAAGAATAAGAAACCGAAATAAATTAAATTCTCCTTTTTATTTCAATTATAAAAACGAAGAATTTAATTAAAATCTCATGTTCACCCTCACACTGATATAAACTCCTTAAATTCACATTTTTTTCCAGAAAAAATAAGAGCAATTAAGAAATCACGTGAGGGTGAAAATGTGAGGCACTTTAATTGTGCTATTTAAACATTCCCCTTTCTTTTTATCACGTGAATTCTTCTCGAGACTCTTAAAGTCTCCACGTAATTGCCCTCAAACTTTTTTACGAGGTAAAATATTTCTTTTTTCTCCAACAATTTAAACTGCAAGTGCTCGAGACAAGCTTCCCTCAAAATAATAATCTAAAATCGTAAAAAAGATGATTCCATTAAAATAAAAAAGAAAAAATGTCATTTTCATTTCTTAATTTTCAAAGACAGAAAGGGGGAGAATCTGTTGAAAAATGAAATAGGTGAGAAATAAAAGAATTAACGAGGACATAAAAAGAACAAGAGAAAAGTTTACTGGTTATATTGAGACGGCGCAAGGATACCGAGAGGAATACGAAGAGCAAAAATATACAGAGGCCAGTATACGTTGAACGCTCGTGTCAAGTGGATGATTTTCAAATGATCATATATTTATTTTTAAATTGATGATAATTTTTGATGAAATAATGGCTTCATTCAACACAAGTGAAACTGATGATAATTTAATATCAAATATTCTCGAGCACATTAACAATCTCAATGATACATTACTCATTAAACAATTTGAATGCCTAAAAAAACACTCGGATGAACTTAATACAAGGGTCAGTGATAATTTATGTGAAGTTGATTGGGATTCGCTCCTGTGTTGGCCTAGCTCAGCTCCCGGAACTTTGGTTAAACAGCCATGCTTCGAATCACTACATGGAATACATTACGATAGTTCACGTGAGTCTAATGTTAATTTAAATTTATAATTATAGGAGAAAATGGGGTAAAATGGACATTCTAATTGAATGATTGGAGATTGAATTTTTTTCATGATTCCGACAATTTTTAAAATTCAAAAAATTAATTTCGACATATATTTTCATTATAAAAATTCATTCTCCAATATTTCTCTCGTTTTATTGAGAAATAATGAATTTAAATAAAAATTTAAATTCATGATTTGTCAAAAATGGGGCATTTTTCCCTCGACTGAGGATAAACGATAAAATGTATGAAGTTGGTAGATAATAATAGGTAAGATTCTAGAAATCACAGGGAGGCTCAGGATGTTTTCGTCTTTGGAGGGGTTTGGGATATAGCCCAATGGGGGAATAAAAACGTGAAAGTGAGACTGTTGGAGCATCAAGCCACAAACGAGTTCGTGCGTTGTGAGTCAAGTGATGCTTTTTCTCACTCGAGCTACTCTATTTTCATCTACTTTTCCTCTTTATTTATCTTGTGGGCTTTCGCACTCAATTTTTTGCCCCTAAAGTTTCGTAAAGCCGCGGGTTTTATGATGTACTATCGTGGATAGTCCGATGGGATCAATCGAGGGTGAAAAAAATGTCATGCAACTCTTTCTTTGATATTGGGATTATTGTCTGACAGGTTTTGGGGGAGGATTTTCCGACGATTTCTTTTTATTTTTGGGAGAATATCGAGTTTCCTTCGGGGCGGATAGGGTTTCAGTAAGAGGCGATGATTTCATTGAATAAAACGACCGAAAAAAAAAAAAAAACCTCCATTATCATCAACATTTTTTTCTATCATTCCGATAAAATTCACAATTTTTTACAATCAAACGATTCTCTCTCACCCTCAATTTTATTATCAGAATTGAATTATCTGAGTGAAGAAAGTCTCCGCTTTTTTCCGAATAAATTTACGTATGATATAAATATAATGTACAAGTAGGGGATTATGGATATCACCGGAATAGAAGTCTCAAGAACCCGGAATATATGAATTCTTCAAGGAGTATATCCCCAGAGAGACATATGTCTTACTTTTGCCAGTGCAAAACACCTATTTCTACACGAACCTCTTTTACTCTTCTTTTCTCCTATTTTTATTACTAAATTCCTCCATTTTTCCCCTTTATCCCTTCACCTGCATTCTCCATGCCCTTTCAATGCAAACTTTTACTATTTCATGAATCTCATTCATCCAATTGTAAATTCTTGTGAATTAACCGAAAAAAAGTTGATGGTTTTCAAGGAAAAAAAATTCAGTTCTTTATTTTTCAGTAGAAAAAATAGGGAAATCTGATATTTGCTTTGTTGAGAAAAATCGACGATATCGAGGCATGTAAAATGACAGAAGTAAAGATAGGGCAAAGGGGGTGGTGAGGTGGGATCTTTAACAAGTTTATCGTCGACACTGTCTCCTCCCATCTTACCATGCAATATTGTGACTCTTAAGAATCCCCCTCTCCTATTAACGATTCTATTTTTATCGTAAAAAACGTTTATTGAATCTCCCTTTGCTTGTTGCCCTCAACCTATTAATTCCAATATTACCACGTTTAATGTTCCCTGTAATTAATTTAATTAATTCATTAAAATTTATGGGATTAATTGACGGACGAATTGTTAATTCCGGCAATAATTAATGACGGTGAGACATTAATTACGAAATTCACTGAGTGTGTCAAATTTACTGGGAATTTTGTGGATAATGGGATTTCAATGGAAAAAAAAAAGGAAATTGAGAATTTTCAGGTGAATTCAATTATTTAACTTGGAAGAAGCTTGAGGCATTAATTAAATCTATGACTAATTTGATGTTAATCTCGGTGAGCTTGCGCCACTTCACCGAAACAAACGGACTAATGCACAGCTCTGTTAATTGTGATTAATGGGGGATTATGAAGACAGAATTTATCAATTAATATTCAGCCTGGCAGAAGCTTCAAAAAATTCCATTAAAGTTGATAAACCCATTTGCTCCATTTAAAACATAAAAAAAACGTAAATTTCTTCAATTTTTTCAATTTTTTCCATTCACCTATTTGTAATTGAAAATAAAAGATAAATATTCTCACGTATTTTTATTCCATTCAATGAATTTCACATGGTTTTTTTTACGAAACTGTGAGGATGAGTGGAGGGTTCTTGATAGACGCTACATGTTTTGGGCGATTACGCGGGTTACATTTTCCCTCTCACAGGAGCTGAAGAAATTGAGTGTACAGAGAGTCTCGAGGGGTTCGAGAGATAATGTAAGATGTATCGCTGACGTTATCTCGACGACAATTCTCCCTTTTTTTTTATTATCTATTGAAAATGCAGATAATCAGAATTTGAAAAAAAAAAAATTTAATGAAAAAATGGGATTATTGGGTGATTTAAAATTCTATTTGACGTTTGCAAAAAATTTCATGGAAATTCCATGAATAATTAAAAATAAACGGATTTTCATTTAAATTTCAATTATTGATGACATATTTCATTGATCTGTAGGGTCCTAGACGATTGAATTCACAGTCCTGTATATATAGAGACACGTGTTGGCCAACAAACACAAGTGCAGCGTTAACTGCACGTAGCAACGTAATTGCCATTAATTTGCCTCAGACTACTCGTCGATTTGGTCCCTTTATCAATTAATTATCCAACGTAGTTTCAGAGTCCTTCACAGAAGTCAACTCATGCAGAATAAAAGGGAAAATGTGATTTTTTTTTTGAAAAATTGGGAATAAATTCACGTTTAATTTTGTTTCGTGTAAACGATGAGTACAAGAAGAGGTATAACTCATTTATGGGGCACAATGGGACGAGTTAACTTCGTTTACCTACAGCGAGAGACCGAGATTTTCCCCATGGAGAGACTAATCAATCCTAATGGCCGAGATATATTTAGTTACGAAGCACTACACTTTCAACGAAAACATTCAATTATAACTTCATAATTTTTCGAGAAAAAAAGAACGAATTGTTTCAAAGTAGAAACAATTTTAAATAATAAAAATGAATCCTTTGTTTTTTTTTTTTTTGAATTTCAGAGATAATCACCAATTTCCGATAAAACATTTATGCATCGTAAATCGAGTAATGGGGTAAAATGGATTTTTTTATGGTTCTAATCGATAATTTCTCCTGACTATCAAACGCTCATTTTTATCGTTCCTTCGCCACTTTTATCCTCAAAAGTACGAGTGATAAAATTAACATTTTCATGTCTTCATAAATTTGAATTATGTGAATTCTTTCCTGTGATGAAAATGTGTTTGAGGGGATAAATTTTTTTTTAGAATTGAAGAATGAGTGATTGCTTATTTTTTTTCAGTCTCATCCATCTTCCGATTGTTTCAACGAATTTTGTGGCAAAGAAATGAAAAAAAAAATACATAATAATGTGAGTTTTCTGGAGATAAAAAGGGGAGAATCCAATTTTTTTGTAATAATTAAAAGAGAATATCATTTCAGAATGAAAATGTGATTTTTTTTCATCCAACTTTATCTCATCTCAACAATAACAAATTATGTTTGGTCTGTTTCTCTGTATAATAGGCAATTCCATTGGATTAACGTGCAAATAATAACTTGTGTATTTTTCCTCCATTTTCATCAGACATTTCCCTTCATATATTATTTCAGTCCATTCACCAGAGACCGAAATCCCACAGTCCCACAATATCAATTCTAATTAATGAAAAAATAAATAGTGAAAAAATCCGAAAAATAAATAAAATAAAATGAAAAGTCAAAAGCTAATGAAAGAAAACTTTAATCTCTCAAGAAGAAACAAACTATCCAAATTCATTTTTCCACAAATTTATTTTTTGCTAAATAAAATGTCAACAGGATGGAAAAGAGAGGAAGCGAGAGGAATTCAATCGCGAGGCTGTCGCTCAAACTTTCAATTACCCGTTCCCGGGTATTTTGATATTATTCTCTTTATCCCATCCCCCCCATTTTTCATCTTCAGTGGCATTGAAATATTGTGCATCAATATTAGCTACATATTAAATTAAACATTGAATTAGTTTGAATATTCCCAGTCAATACGTGAATTCAATGATTGATTAATATTTCATCGATATCCGATCGATTCTGTCATCCACAGAAAAGAGAAGGAGTGGTCACTTTTGGAATCATTGACCCAATTGCATAAATGGGAGAAATTAACTCTGAAATTCCTCAAATTTATTTAAATTCTCTATAAAATAAATTCACCAGATTCATTGATTTACTAAAAATTTCATGAATTCAACATATTTTCGTAACTCGACATTTGCAGTTGAGAAGCATGTACATTGGAGAGGAAATGTACGATTGGATTATCGATTCAAGAGGGAGATAGGTGCATTTATCAAAGGGGCAGTGAGAGAAAAAGAGGCAGAGGCCCACCTCTGTCGTTTGCAAAGTTTGATTGGTAGAATATCACATATATGTTGCAAAATGCATCACTCTCCCTCATATCCTCGTCCATTTCCTCTGTATGTATAACACATTCGTGTCAATTTCTCATTTCTGCTTTGGGTATTCATCTCACTTCGCCACGTCTAAAATTGACTTCTATTTTTCTCATTTTTTGTTGAAGTCAATTTCTGTGTGAAAACAACTGCTCAATATTCCATGAGAAAATATTTAGGTTTTTTAATGGAATACTTTGGGAATTTTTCCCACAGTTATTTTCAGTTTAATCCTCATTATTCAAATGAGAAAAAAAAATTAATTAAAAATACGTCGTTATGAAGATATGATAATTAAATAATAAAATGAATAATTTGTGCAGAAAATGCGAGCAGATGGTGCTGGCAAAATGGCACTTGGGACAACTATACCAACTACTCACAATGTCAGGAGCTGAGAATGAATGTAATCGAATCCGGTGTGGAAATAACTACTATGCTGTACTTTGTCGGTTACACTCTCTCATTATCAACTCTTGTTGTTGCTGTAGCTATATTTTTGTACTTCAAGTAAGTCACTCACGTAATAATCATCATAAATTTAAGGATTTTTTTAGTTTTATTTCAATGGAAATTTTGAGATTGCAATTTTTCAATAATGAAAATCTCAGTGGACCTTGTGCTAAATCAACTAGTCTAATATTTACCAATATTCTCTTGAATTTCTCATTTTTTCTGCTCTTATTATTTCGTCCTATTCATCCGGACAATTCCCACGGTATCACTATCCCATTTGTCCGCACATCCCCTGGGTTTCATGAATGATACCTGTATGTAGACCATGATGATGAAGACAGAACGAGAGAGGAAAAAATTCAATAGAAATAAAAGAGAACAAGATAAACAGAAAATTTCGAAAGTTTCGATTTCTCAAGTGAGCTTGCACTCAAGAGCACTATATTCTCACAAGTTACACTTGTGTGAAAACACAGATGTTATGTCACACGAGTGTCGTACTTACCATGGAACAATGTTTACATTTTCACCATGAGATATTGAAAACTTTTCCAGTTATTCCAACAATTTTCAATGTTTATAGAATTCTTTACAACAATTAAGTGCTTTCTCAAGTTTTAATTAAAATTAATTGCCGAAAAATTATTTAATATTTAATTATTTTTTTTTTTTCAGAGAATTGAGATGCTTGAGGAACAATATCCACACGAATCTCATGTTTACGTACATTTTGGCTGATCTCATGTGGATACTGACGACAGTAATGCAGGTGAATGATTAAACTCCTTTTTTCAAATTAAAAAATGCCAATTTAAATTTTCCATTTCTTTTATTATCAGGTTTCAATGCAAACGGATATTCCCACGTGCATTATATTTTTCTCGTTACTCCATTACTTTCATCTGACTAATTTTTTCTGGATGTTTGTGGAAGGTAATGAATAATCTAATTAACAATTAATTGATCAAGTAAGGTAATGAGATAATGGCTATTTTTTTTCTTCTGCAATTCTCTGTATTCACCGTTGGATTAAAAAGCAAATGGCCAATGGGAGCAAGAGAGATAATGATAATAGTGCAGTTAAATTGGACAATTTTCCAATGAAAAATATTATTCTTCGGATCTCTTTTGCTTCAATAGAATCCAACAAGAACTAATATTGTCATTTCAATGGTAGAGTTGAGTAAAATCGATTTTTTCCATTCAGAATTCACGAGAAGAAGAAAGAAACCATTTAATCTCACAAGAGAATTTCTTTTTAATCACTCTCACATTTTTGACATGCAGGACTCTACCTCTATCTTTTGGTTGTGAAAACCTTCACTGGTGACAACATTAAATTAAGATTGTGCCTGGTGATTGGTTGGGGTGAGTGATGCATGAATATCATTGAAATTCCATTGTAATGATGCTTTTATTCCTGCTGTTGAATCCATAAAAATATTATTCTGCTAACAGGTGTCCCATTGGTGGTCGTTGTGGTCTGGGGAATAGCTAAATCAATGGTAATTGATGCGGATGAAAGTACTCAGGTAACTGTGCACACTTGGATGCTCATGGAAACGTTTTAACTTTAATATTTTCCATCAATCAATGATTTTTATAAATTTTTTTCACTTTCAGAATGTCGCACTTTACAGACACTGTCCCTGGATGGCCCATCATGCATACGACTGGCTCTATCAGGCTCCAGCAATCGTTGTACTCGGAATGAATGTCATTTTTTTGTTCATGATTATGTGGGTATTAATCACTAAACTCAGATCAGCAAATACCGTGGAGACTCAACAGTATCGTAAAGCCAGCAAAGCACTGCTTGTTCTCATTCCATTGCTCGGTGTTACATATGTACTTGTACTAGCTGGACCATCTGAAGGACAAATGGCACATTTATTCTCTTATGCCAGAGCTATTTTATTATCTTCACAGGTAAGATTAAAGTGGAGAATCCTGGGATGAAATAACGTGATTCTATTCCTTTATTCCACATACAAAGTAGTTTCATGAAGTTTCAATGGAAAAACTTTGTTTTTCATAGGATATTCTATTTACAGAAACTTTGTTAATTAACGTGATAAATTAAACATTTACTTTTTCTATTAATTTTAAATGAATTCCTTTTGGATTTGTAAATAAATTCATTAGATTTTTAAAAGTTGGTAAATTGAGATTTTAATTTTCGAAAAAAAAATTTCAGGGTTTATCAGTAGCACTGTTCTACTGTTTTTTAAACTCCGAGGTGCAGAATACAGTGCGCCATCATTTTTCACGATGGAGTACAGCCAGAAATTTGGGAATGGATCGTAAATATTACAACAATTGGTCACCACGTTCACGTACAGAGAGCATAAGGTTTCAAATAATAATCATCCACTCAATTAATTAATTGAGCAAAATTAAGTCTCTCTGAATAGTTATTATTATTTGTTAAATAAACTAGTTTATCAATAATGATCGCAGGCTCTACTGTCAGCCCTCAAATCCATATAGGAAGAGGGAATCAACTGTGAGTGAAACAACAACAACGACAGTTATTGGTGTCAATTCAACGACAGCATTTCTCGATCGATCTCGTGCTGCTATTTCCGAGGACCTTAATGAGTGAAAAAAGGGTCGAGTTAAAGTAAATGAAAATCATCAAATAAGGTCGAATTAAATGAGGAACAAATTCTTTCTCAAAAAAAAATGGAAATTAAACGTTATTGTATCCCTAATCTGCCTCTGTGTGTTTAAACATATTGTTTCACACTAATTGCATAATCCCACTTTATGCACGACTGAAATTAACTCATGAATCATCATTTTTTCGAAATTCAAATTAATGGGAATTAATAAACTGAGTTTTTTTTTTAGGCCTCTGAAAAATACTGAATGCACCGGAGAGGCGGAAAATTTACCACTGAATTCAGAGAAAATCCTTGAGAGATAATTGATAAGAAGTAGATAAGCACGTGTTTGTGGAGGCATTCTATTTCTGAATGGAGAATTTTCCAAAATCTTTGGGCAACAAGATAAATTCAGTGATAAGTTTGCTTAAACGTTAGAACAATGTTAAATAAAGAAATGTGTCATATTTCAATGTCTTCCGTCGAATTAAAATTTGAGAAAGAAATTAATAACAGAATTTTTTTAAATTACTTTGGTTTTCTCAAAATTAATTGAATCTATGTGCCATAAAAATGGAGCTGACCAATGAAACATTTTTAACTGTACTTAATAAATTTCTGTGCTAAATTAATGTTTAATGCATTATTAAAATGTATAGAATCACTTTTAATGACTGTACCTGACGTTTCAATGTTGACGGAGTGAGAGAAATAGAGAATTGCAAAAAATAAAAGTAAATTGAGAGAGAGAGAGAGAGAGAGAGAAAAAAAAGGAGAAATCAATTTAAATTCTCTTTGTAGTGATGGTAGAAGAAAAATAAATATTGAAACTTGGAGATTGAATTTCTTTTTCTTCTGCCAACGGAGAGAATAATGAATATGAAAATTTTTGAAGAAGAATAAATTAAGGAAATACAGAAAATTATATACATGAGCGAATATTTATTTCAAAAAAATTCATTTTAATTATTATTTTTTCCTGTTCATTCATAATTTGAGATAATAAATCAATTCTACGCACATTTACACACTTCAATCAAACAAGCACACATTTTTTTTCCCCATGTTTTCATCAATTATTTTCATTTTACTTAATTCATCAAATATTAATTAAATTCTTCCCCTTTCATTTATCAATTTTTATTTATAATATTAAATAATCAATTGTATTAATTATTTTCCTGACATCAATCTCGTTGTGTCATCGTGATTTTGGTACTTTGGTTTGCCATGTGTGAATGGCAAATATCTGTATTTAATCATATGCTGTAAAACAATGAATTTTCGTATTAAAAATTATTTTATCATCAAACTTGCATTAATTATGAATAATTACCTTTATTTGGCGTTTCATCGTAATGCAGAATAACGTAATGAAGTACATCACGAGAATTGGCCAAAAAACAGGAATATTGAGACACTCGAACATAGTGCAAATAAGTGCAATTAACGTTGACTTTGACACTGAATACCAGAATTTAAATTCTGGTAATCGTCTGATGAACGGCCGAAACTCCTCGTTGACTTTCGTGGGAAGTTCTGGGCCGTCTCCGTCTAAAAAAAAAAGAAAATTCATTAATTCCTAGATTAGAATATTAAATAAATTAATTATAATAATGATATTGATGAATTTACCATCGAAATCCATCGCTGGATCACTTTTTGGTGTTAGGAATGCTATAAACAGGTTGAGGTGGTAGATCCCCAGACCATAAATAATAATATACCAGCCCTGAAAGAAAATTCGTTAATTTCCGGCTAATGAGGCGATTTAATTAATTATTAATTACCTGGGACAGGAAAATACGTAATATAAATGTAACTAGAAGTGCAATTGCAAAAACCCATCTGGAGATGACGTGAGGTGTCCATAGATCTAGGTAACTTTGATACATCTGTAAAATTGAATAATTAAATTAGAAATTGGGGAGAAAAATGATTTTCTTCATTCATGAAAAGTGCGAGAGACTCTTTTACCTGTGACAATCTCGTTGCACCCTGAACTAAGGCATTTCTCCTAGCAGGACCTCCAAGATCCTCATCCTGCATCATTGTATCTGTAAAATATTAAAAAAATCATTTTTCTGGGAGTTTTAATTTGGGATTTAGGACAGAATGATAAAAATTAAGAAAAAAAAAATGCAGAATTCTTGAGGTTATGTTCAAGCACCCGCACGACTCTCCCATATTTCAAAAAGCCTTCGGCACCTAATTTAATTGATTTTTCAATGCTAAAGTGATAAATAAATTAGGCAGAGGTGCAGGCACGAGGTTACCTCATTAATATCCAGAAAAATAGTGAAATAAAGTAATAATTGAATTTTTTTAATAATGTAATACTCACTCGATTCCACTACTGAAAGATCCTCAGCTATTTACTCAAATTCAATGAACTTTTTTAAAAAATTATTAATGACTCTAACACGTCACAACATTAATGACACATACATTTAATCACATGCACATTGAATACACAAATGTATATAGACACATATATACTCTTATTTCTTTTTATTATTTCACGGTAAAGCAGACTCGATGATATTTTTTCCTAAATTTTTGCTTCCTCAATGAAAAAATTACCCTGGAGGTAAATGATATTTCTTCTGGAATTTCAATCCAAAAAGTTGTCACATTATTGCTGACGGTGGCTGACTATTATTGGATCATTTCCGTTAGTCAACAGTTGTGATTGGAGGGGAGAATGGTGTGCGTTACGTGGGGTAATAAAAGTCGAAGGTTTTTGACTGAAAAAGATTACGTTTCTCTCTCTCGAGGTAGTCGAACGATATAGGGAGATTTATGGTGGATTCACAAGCGTCGGGGAAACGTTCCGAGCGCCATCTAGCCACTTCCTCCCCTCCATCGGATCCCCTCCCCACTCATGAAAGCCGCCATTCACCCAAACCTCCACAAATGTAAGATGTGATCCCATCAATCGCTCACAATTCCTCCGCGTTCATTTAATTTACCTGAATTAATTTAATTAATTAAATGATCAGGCGATTAGTGAGTGATGTTTGGAAAATTCTGTGAATTTACGTAGCACCGAAATTTGGCCAGTGCATCGGAGGAATTTATTGAAAGAGAGGATTAGCAAGTGGTTGAGACTCTTGGAGTGGGGGAAAGAGTGAAACAAACGTTTTCAAGCACTCCAAGCACTGTCACGGGAATTAATTCAGTGTTTCTTCTTTTTTTACGGTCAAAATCATCGTATTAATAACTTTCACAATGATCAATTAACTGTGTAACTGGAGCAGGAGAATTCAATTGTTTCAATGAATTTTTCATTATTCAGTTTTAGGATAGAGGAAAATTCTGACACAAAGCGCAACAAAGCGGGCAAACTTTCGAGATAGCGTTGAATTTATTTTTTTATTTTATAAAAGAAGAAACGAAAATTGTGAAAAATTTATTTTTGAAACAAGAGACCGAGTTAATTGAGGCAATTGAGG
The DNA here is from genome assembly GCA_963565655.1 of Aleiodes testaceus. Classification (NCBI taxonomy): domain Eukaryota; kingdom Metazoa; phylum Arthropoda; class Insecta; order Hymenoptera; family Braconidae; genus Aleiodes; species Aleiodes testaceus. The sequence goes on from OY751423.1 coordinate 4,928,074, forward strand.
TCAATTTGTCAACATTTTTGTTTTATTTGGAGTGGAAGTTTTATTTTTAGTGATCTCATTCTAATTTATCGTGTTTTTTTTTTTTGGTGATTCTTTTGGAATTTTGGAATTTGAAAAAGAGCATGAATGTGAGTAAATTCTTTTTTTATTTATTAAATTGTCAGGGATTATTTTTTAAGTATTTTTGAAATTTAATTTTTTCCTTTGGGGACAAAATTTTCGGGTTAAACTGAATTTTTGGGGGAAAATTGTAACTATTTTGAGAATACCACTCGCTCCAAATTATTCTGGCACTAATGCCAAATAACTTGGTATTTTGGATTATGTAATTCATGTGAAAAGTTGAGTTTTTATCGTGCAAGAGATTATTTTTTTATTCTTGATGATTTCGAGAGGTGAAAATTCGGGATTTTTTGAGTCACGAGGTTATTATTATTATTCTCAATTAATATTTCGTGAAACGAGAATTCCTGATTTTCAATTGATAGAGGAAAGTTGTACACACGTTTCTAATTGCTTCATTAGACTCTAAATATTAATGAGAAATGCAGTGTCGAATTGAATTTTTCCACAATTTTCTCCTTTTATTAATTAATTAAATTTTTCTGATCCAAGGTTATCGAAGGGGATGCCAGGTCGTGCCTCGGAGGTGGTTGACGCACCTTCAGTTTGTTGATATGATCGAGAGTGTATCAAGACGAGCGCTGAGTGGCTCCAGTGGGAGCTACCACGTTCGAGGAGCCGAACTGGCGCGCGACAGAAGATTAAAATCTCTCTCAGCCACTGTAGTCTTTCTCGATGATACCCAGCACACATTTCAGCTGGATAAAAGAGCCAAGGGTCAGGTACTCCTTGATCTTGTATTCCAGCACCTGGAGCTCATTGAGAAGGATTACTTTGGCTTGCAGTATGCTGAGAATGGAAATACGTCAAATTGTCCGAATCCAGATATTATGGTAATTTTATTCTCTCTTAATTAATAAATATATTATTAATGATTTTGGATTTTTTTTTAGCGATGGTTGGATCCCTCGAAACCCGTGAAGAAGCAGATAAGAAGTAAGGGTAAAGATCATTCTTCATTAGCCTCTATGAACGAAAGAATTCAATGAATAATAATGAAAATAATCGTTTAAACTCACAGGTGGTCAATTTTTCTTCAGAGTTAAATTCTACGTCTCGGATCCGAGCAAACTTCAAGAAGAATACACTAGGTATCAATTTTATTTACAAATAAGAAGGGATATACTGCAAGGGAAACTTCAGCTACCTGTTAGCACTGCCTGTCTCATTGCAAGTTACACAGTTCAATCGGAACTCGGTGATTATCATCCAGAGGAGCATGGACCTGGTTATTTATCAAGATTACAGCTTATTCCGGGACAAACTGAAGAGATGGAGAAAAAAATATCTGAGCTGCACAAACTCCACAAGTATTTCTTCATTTTTATTGGGAGGAAAATGGATTTCCATGGATTTTACATTTTTTTAATCATTATTTAAGGGGACAATTACCTGCTGATGCTGAATTCAACTTTCTGGATCATGCTAAACGCTTGGATATGTATGGAGTCGAGTTACACAAGGCAAGGGTATGCACGTTAATTGTTGTTCGTGTCTGAGGGTGAAAAATTCATTATAATATTGAAGAGAACCCTCTTAATTTAGTGAAGTGGTCGACAAGAATAAGTAAAATGTTGATGAACTATTTTTTTGTTATAAATGTTTCAAGCAACTCGATTCAGATTTTTTTTTTTTTAAATTGATGAAATCAATTGTTCAATACTCATAATATTTATTAAATTTCAGGATTCAACGAACAAAGAGATTCAGCTTGGTGTAACATCGATCGGTCTCGTTGTTTTCCAGAACAACATAAGGATAAACGTTTTTTCATGGTCTAAAATCGTCAAAATATCATTTAAGCGAAAACAATTCTTCATTCAATTGAGAAGAGAACAATCTGAGAATTATGATACACTTCTTGGCTTCAACATGCAGACATACAGAAGTTCGAAGAATCTTTGGAAGGCATGTGTGGAGCATCACACATTTTTCAGGCTTCACAGTCCGAAAATGAGACCAAGACGATTCCCATTAACACTCAGCAGTAGATTTACGTATTCTGGGAGGACTGAGTATCAAACTGTCGAGGATGGGAAGCATAGGGCACGAGTAGAGAGAACATTTATCAGATCTCCGAGTAAACGATTAGTTCACGGTGTGAATCAAGCTCCAATTGTTGAGGAAAAAGGAAAAGTGGCGATAGCACCAGCAAGACCACCTCGACCCTACGACAACAAAGTACAATCATTGGGCTCTCGAGAACCGCGACAGGCTTGGGGCGAGGGAAATGCGAGCGATGAGTGAGTAATTTAAAAAAATTCACAATTTATTTTGTGGCTTGTGCTTCTATGTTGCATGATTTGTTTTTATTTCACACAGTGAGGGTGGTTTTTTGTCCCTCAGAGAAGAAATCAATGGATCTCATACACAAGGCGGTGCATTTTCACCGGTTTTGGGCTCAAGGATATTGAGTTACGTTGATGATGATACTGCAGTAGAGAGAACAATCTATGATTTACCGGATTACAGTGAGCCCACTAGTTCTCCCGCTCCACAGGTAATTAATTCCAATAAATCATTTTTATTTTAATCTCTCTGGACTCTAGTTCATGATTTCCACCCCTCAGATTCCGGAGGAGGGCCTCGTGACGATCCACTTGACCCCGGACGACCAAGGTCGCTTCGGTTTCAACGTAAAGGGTGGCCTGGACTTGGACATGCCGATCCTAGTCTCTCGAGTGGCTCCCAACACCCCTGCAGATCGTTGCTACCCAAAATTAAACGAGGGCGACCAAGTAGTCTACATAAACGGCATCGACGTCAGTGGGATGCTGCACGAGCACGTTGTTAATCTCATTCGCCAGTCCCGTGACACTGGAAACGGTGAATTGAGCCTCACTGTTCGTCCGAATGCTTTGTACAATGCCCTAGCTGGTACCGAGGATCCATCAGAGGAGGAGCCGCCTTACAGATACGTTCCGGATGCACCTCATGCCGCTGTGGGTTCAGACGCACTGGCTCAATCGATGCTTCTTCTCGCTGACGGCCTCGCCTCTGGCGCACTCATTGCACAATACGAGCAGCTCTACAGGAAGAATCCGGAGCTGACTTCTTTGGAATCGAAGAAAGCGGAGAATGCGAACAAAAATAGATACAGAGATATATCACCGTATGACGTCACCAGGGTCATTTTAATGGGCTCCAGCAACGGCGATTATATCAATGCCAATTACGTCAATATGGAGATACCGGGATCAGGAATTATTAATAGGTACATAGCAACGCAAGGACCATTGGCATCAACTGTTGCTGATTTTTGGCAGATGGTGCTCGAAGCTGGATCAACGCTCATCGTTATGCTGACGACGTTGGTGGAACGTGGGAGGACCAAGTGTCATCAGTACTGGCCGAATGTCAATGAGACACTTACGCTGAGGAATTTGACACTGACTTCGACCTCGGAGAATGTCGAGGACTTCTTTGTGTTCAGGGAGTTTGTACTGAGGGATATTAATACAGGCGAGGAGAGGGATATTACGCACATGCAGTATTGCGGATGGCCGGATCATGGAGTTCCTGGGGACTGGAGGCAGTTTACGAAATTCACGGAGAGGGTGAGAGCTGCTAGAACGGGGATGGTTGAACCGGCTGTTGTCCACTGCAGTGCTGGGATTGGGAGGACCGGAGTTTTGGTGCTCATGGAGACGGCTCTCTGTCTTATTGAGGCTAATCAACCGGTTTATCCGTTGGATATCGTCAGGGCCATGAGGGATCAGAGAGCTATGATGATACAAAATGCTGTGAGTATTTTTGTGAAGAACAAGTCAATAAATTCTTTAAATTTAAATTATTTTTTTAATTTTCGTTATTATCACAGAGTCAGTACAAATTCGTCTGTGAAGCTGTCCACAAAGCATACACCGAGGGCATCGCCAAGCCGCTCATGGAATTTGCAAGATAAAAAACTTGAAAATCATTTATTTCCAATTCTTTTAATGAAGAATTGATAGAAAAAAAAATGGAGAAAAAGTATTTTCTTCTTGAGGACTCTTTTTTTTTCCATAAAAAAAATTTCCAATCAAACTTTAAATATATATGAACATATATAATTTTTTAAAGTGACAATAACACTCGTTATTATACAGAAAAAGAGAAATGCGATTAAGTGTATTTATTATTAAGGCTGTAGGAATTTTAAGGAATTTTCTTTCGTTTCCTCGGATAGGCAGTGAGTTTATTTCTCCAGAATTCTGGACGTGTGATAGCTATTTGGTTTCGAGGTTTTTTTTTTTTTTCAATCGAGTATTCTCCTTTATCAATAATTAATTAATTAGTAGAAAAAAAAATAATAAGAAACATCCCACCATAATCTTAATAATTTTTGCATGTCTATTTTTCTTCCATGAAAAAAAAAATAATAATAATCATTAATTATTTATGTGAAATGTTTTGGAACAATTAATTTATGTAAATAATTTTAGATAAGAGTAGGAATAGTATTTTTACCAATTAAAAAATTGTGCCAGGAATTCTTTGGTAGCTAACCATCGAAATAAATCGTCCAGAAGGAGAATTTACATTAATTAATAATAAATCGATAGATTTTCAAATTTTCATCAATAAAATTGTGAAAATCCATCAGCTCTATTATCAGAATGTAGTTTTCTCAAAAAACAATGAAAAACCTCCAAAAAAAAAAAAAAAATGTTTTCCAAAATTTTTATACTTAAAGATAGTCAATGTAATATTTTCAACGTGGAAAAAAAAGAAATCATTTCAACAAATTATTTGTCAATTTACAATTAAAATTAAGAAATTGAATCTGAAAAAAATTGGACGTGTGAATTGGTGTGAGAGTCGGTAGCTGTCTAGTCGAGTTTAATTTGTACTTTTGACTATCGAAATAAAGATAAGAAAAAAAATCATTTTATAATAAAAAAGAAAGGTCACTTTTTTTCCTCTCAATATTATGAAATAACTTTTTACTCTCAATTCATTATTTTTTTTTCATTGTGAAGACATTTAATTTTTACGTTCGCATTGCGTTAGGAATATAAATTATTGGGGTCGGCGAATCCCTTCCACCTCGAGGCGAAAATCTGAGAGTAACAGGATGAGCACACGTGTCCACCTCTCCACCTTAGTCTCTATAAAAGAGCATCAGGCTGAGTGAACTTACTTAGTCGTAACATTGCAACGCAATTGACAGTATCGAGATAAAATCGTAAGTTTACTTATTAATTAACATTTTTCTCTCACCTAAAATAAGTAATTATCCAAAATATATTCATTATTCCAGATGAAAGTGTTATTATTAACAATTGCAACACTGATTGCAACTGTTGCTGCATTTCCACAGCAAAAAGACGGTCAAATATTCAGCAATGAAGCTATAAGACAGGCGCAGAATACATACTTAATCCCAAAAGATGCGACAATACAAAAAGTTCAAGAGGGCATTGAACTTGCTGCTTATGAATCAATTCCTGGTGATCAGAGAATCAATTTATTTGAAATTCTCGGCGATCATGTACCACCAGAGGTTGTCAACAATCTTCAAGGACAGATCGATCAAATCGGACGCAATTAATGCATAATCACTTTTATAATTCATTCTTCGAATCGAGGAAAATGTAAATTTCCATTATTTTTTTTTCTAGATACTATTTTTGTAATAAAAAAAAATTCTTCATAAATTATTGTATTTTTTTATCCTCTCTTTAATATCCTGGTGAGGCAATCGATGATCCCAAAAGGTAATCACGTTCACTTTCACCGGTGGGAAAGAGGACGAGCTGATGATCGGTGAAAACATTGTGAACTCGTTCGTAAAATTCATTATCCTCTGTGAATCAATGAGGTGGAGAAAGTTTTGTGGGACTTTCACTTCCTAGTGGGGTCATACGTAATTGTGCTGAATTATTATCATTTTAATGAGACGAATCAATTATAAAATTTGTTTAAATTGTTATTGTAATGGACATTTGAATGAATTGTTAGTAATTTTTTTTTTTTAATAATTCTGTAAATTTATTATTTTAATTGTTTGATTAAAAAATAAGAGGATCAATGAGACAATGAAATGTTTTTTTTTTGTTTTCACTTGACTTACAATTATTTTTATGCAATTGTTTTTGTTTCTTTACGTAAGTAATTGTAGAAAACGATGATGAAGAATTATTTTGTACATTAAACTGAAGAACAATAAATTATTTAAATGATCCTTGGGCACTCAGAAACGTTGAAAAAAATTCTTGATTTCTTTGTTTTTATTTATTTTTTTCTTGTTTATCACTAAAGTTTGTTTCATTTTTTATGGTTTTTTTTCTTCTTCTTGTTTCACTGAAAGAAATGTATACAGCTTACGTGATCCTTCAATACCGAAAATTGCTTCTCTCTCAATTGTCTGAATGGTGGCTAATGTACGAAAGTTTCCACGCCGCATGTGATTATGCTGATGTGTTATTTACTTCCTGAAATTATAAAAATCGATTTTTCAATAAAATTGAAAGTTCTTTCACATTTAAATCACAAAAAAAAATTAATACCTGGATTTTTTCGAACTTCTGCGATCACTACTGTCATCTCTGGATCTCTTTTTATTGGAGGATGAGTGAGAGGATCTGTGCCTGTCGTGTTTGTCACTCTTTCTCGGACTAATAAATTTAAATAAAAGAAATCATCAGATTAATTTCATCTCCGAATAATTATTAAGACTAATTAATCACCTGTGTTTGGACGACTTGGAAGGAGACACTTTTCTGTGTGAACCTCCACTTCTCGTTCGGTCCGTTCTTTAATTAACAATTAAAAAATCCCCCAATCACTTTTCAATAGCAAAATGCAGAATCGAATTAAAGTTGAATTTCTACTTTCTCATTAATTCTTTTACCATCCAACCATTTTGCTACTGATTTATCATCGATTTTCATTATTTAAACTAGACATAATAAAGCATGAACTAAGCTTGTGTTATGCGCATAATATATTTTCACAAAAGCAATTAAAAATCCCCATTGAATCCTTAAAACTATAATTAAAAAATAATTCTCAATCACCTGTGCTTATCCCTGTGACTCGAGGAAGAGCTCTTTCCCTTAGAAGAACTAGAATGCCTGTGTTTGGAATTGTGGCGATCCTTAGACGACGATTCCTCCCTAGATTTCTTCTTGTAATCATTTCTGCTGAATCCAACAGTACCCCCACCACCATCGCCCCTCTCTTTATCCTCCTCAGCAGCCTCTCTCTCCAAGTCACTCCAGTCCTTCCCTGATTCCTCAGAGCTTCCCAGCTCCTCTTCCTCGCTCTCCGAGTCCTCCGAAGCCTCAGAATACTCCGAATCATCATCACTCTCCTCTTCACTCTCAATATCCGTTGGTTCATAAGCCTCATCCTCCTCCTCCTCTTCTTCCTCCACCTCCTCATTCTCTGCATCACTCTCTGGATCCAAAAATGTCCACCCACCGCTATCAAAGAATCCCTCAGGATCATCAGTTATCGTCTTCATGATCTTCGTCCAATTCAAACTCTGTACACCCTCTGAGTATCTTATATCACAAGAATTAAGCCATTCCTTGACATGATCCAGCATAGCCATAGGAATAGCATTAACCATAGCCACTCTCTTGTGATAATCTTTGAATACAAATATCATATCGAAATTTTTCAAGTGAAACTGCACTCTCTCAAAATGAACCAACTCAACGTCCTCCAGTGTTATGACAAAAGGCGGCCATTCAGTCAAATTCACGAGACATCCAGAAGTAGGCTGAAGCAGCACAGTACTCCTGAATGGAGCTCCAGGGAATCCAAGGTCCCTGAATGGTGTATCAAACTCAATCTCCTGTTTCGTCATTGATTCAACTTTCTCGCAGAAGGACTTGAAAGCTGTCTTCAACTTGTGCCTCAATTCCCTCTCGGATTGTTCAGCCGCAAGATCATCTCTGTCGTGCATGTGCTGGTGTTTACCAAGATCAGTTGTGATCTCACCGACCTCTGTATAAAACTGCACGTCTACGTGCTTCTTCTTACCGAACATGATGGCGTGTTTCAGGTGAAAGTGCAGGAGAATTATCATCTCACCGTCACCAGGCTGGAAGAATGCATTCTTTATATTGTTGTAGAGAATATCAACTTTATCACCGCGTACAGACGTGTAACGGAAACCGTTTGTATGGGCCTCTAGCCCCCCGGTCATTCTCTTCGTTACAATGTTCGGACGAATGTAGAGATCCTTGAGTTTCGGATTGCCCTTGTTCTGAGAAAGTACGAGAGTGTCTTGTTTCACTAAATCCTCTTTCTCACGTTCCTCAGCCTCTCTGTTCTTGAACTTTTTCTGCACCTCTTTTATGAGACGAAAGGCTGTGTTCAAGTTCGATGAGGGTGCTGATATTTCTCCGGGTTCTTTGGTGTTTGTAGAGCGATAAGTTACTTCTTTGACAAAAGTTGCATCAGGCTGTGGATAAGTACCGCCCTCGTTTCTTCCCATAGTTGCGCCAGGATGGAAGAAGTTGATTCTGAGATAAGTGTAGTCACCTTCTACGGATTGTGAGATATTCTTGATTGTCGAAATGTGGAAGGGCACGGGAATACCGAAAATCGGGAGAATAACAGTCTCGTATTTTTTATCGACGTAGAGCTTTAATTCTTTGACCTCGGTCTCACGTGGCATATGATTGAGGCTCTTGTAGGATACCGTTGATTTCCGAATTTTCTCAGCTTCTTTGCCACCTGATTGTTGAGCCAAACGAGCCTTAGCAATCTCATTCAGCTGCTGTGCAAGTTCCTTCTGATGCTGCTTTCTCTTCTCTTCTGACGAGTGCTCTGTTCTCAGTTTTGATTCAATAACCGCTGTTCTCTTTCCCCTTCCCAAAATCTCTGGTTTCGGCTCATTCTCCTTGCCGCTCTCTTCCTCCTCGTCCTCCTCTTCATCCTTAACATAAATTCCCACGTTCTTCATCTTCTTCTTCGATGTTGTAATGACTGTCGCTGGATTACCCTCATTCACAACAACAGTATCTCCAATAAAGAGGGCGTAAATTTTTCCCTCCTTCTCTGTAGCCTCAGAATTCGTAAGATTAGAGAGTCCAACGTTGAGATTAAAGACCATTCCTTTCTTAGCAACTGCGTGAGTCTTTGGGCCAATCAGGAGCGATGACTCTCTGAACTCTATTCCCATGGCAAAACCAAAATTCTTCGTCAGGTGATCAAGAAGATTCGATTTTTCACTCTTCACGTACTTAATTCCTGCCTCGTAAACTGCTGACAATTTAGTGCCAGATGTTAATTTCTTCAGGATTTCTTCCTCCAGATTCAGGAGAAAATTGTAATTCTCTTCGATTGATTTCGTCGGATTTACCAGCAATGTCCGAACGATATTGGAGCAGTAGGACTTGTAACGCGCTCCGAGTGAACAAATAATCACGCCAAAGTGCAGATTATTCTTATCAGAAACAACGGAGAACTTTAATATGTAATTACCACCACTCTGAATAATAGCAGGATAACAATTGTCCACCTGGGACACATCGACACCTGTGACGTATTTTTTATTCGTGAGTGCTTGATCAACACCCTCAGCTAATTTCGAGTGCTTCACTTTTTTATCAGAGTCAATAATCTCCATTATTTGGTCTTTTAAGTATTTTGTGAATACGTCTACTGATACTAAACAGGCTTTCTTAATCGTAAGTATTTCAATCTCTTCCTTTGGTGCCATTACATATGCTGCAGCTGCACTAACATCGACGGTTTCAAAATTTTCAGGTTTAATAGCAGCTCTCCATGCATCCATAAATCCACCGGGATAATTTTCCTTCGAGAAAACTCCCAGAGTTTTCCCCTTTTTACTCGATTTAATTATATCAATTAATTTCGAAAAATTTGCTTTATCCTCGTCACTCTTATCACGTACGAATAATTTGACTTGTGGCACACCAGTCTCATCCGGTTTTCCACTCTCAACTTTACGTAGAAATTCGATTTTCTTTTTACTTGCGAGGAAGTTTATAGAGTCCTCAGCCAGAATCATTATCGTGTCGGTTAATTCGTAACTCAGCAGCCACGTCTTGAAATTAAATTGTTCATCAGTTAATTCGTTTCTCTTCACATTAATTTGAAAAGGGGACTTGGTATTACCTGCAAGGCCATGGATTTGCTGTAGACGATGTCCTCGTCGGTTCCAACGGCAGAGACGAGGCAATCCATTTTACTGAAACTGTCATCCGTTCCAGCATCGCCATCCTACGAATAAATCCCAAATTTTAACTTAAAGAAATCAATTAAAATTATAAATCCATTAAATTAATAATAAATTCACCTTCCAAGCGGTGTACAGGCGTTTCATACGCCTGAAAAACGTCTCTTTGTCCAGTACTACGTTCGCCATGGCTTTTTGGAGGTTAACTTATAAACCGTGACGATGGAAATTCAATTTTTTCAATTTATTCTAACAAATGAATTCTATTATTTCAATTGTGAAATTTTAATGAATCGCCGTGAATGACACGTTTACATTTTTTTATTATTAATTTTTACTTTCTGATAAATTGAAGTGAAAAAATCCTTGAGACGCTATGCGAAAAATACAGAAAACCGTTCGCGGTGTTGAGATGGCGCGAATAAATTCATGGGTCAGGTTAAGTTTTTCCGAGAATTTACGGAGCGTCCCGAAGATGCAGCGGGAGAGTTTCGTTTCTTCGAAACCGACAAATTCGTTTTCTTATATTTTTTGTGGATTTCATTGAGTCACTCTGTATTTATTAATTCTTTCCTTTTTCACATCTAATTAAATTAATTAATTTCATTGATTTGACGAGAATTCTTCCATTTTTATGAATATTGTTGCACTATTGTCTATTGAACCTCAAAGAATCCATAAAATCTTCCAATTTCCAATGACCAGAAAAAAAAACCTTTGAATGAAGTGATAGTGGGAGGAGTCGAGGATGCGCAGGCGCATTGAACATTACCCTGAAGAAAGCCGCCACCTATCGTAAGCCAGTATGAACGTCAGTCCGATCGCAGTAGTGATCCAAAGAAGCCACGGGTCTGTGAATTATCCGTAAATACTTCACATTCACAAAAAAAAGAAAAATCGTAGAATAAAAAGAATCATCCCCGTGGTGATTTGTAATAATTATTCCAGCAGTCGCTCACACCACGACTGATAGCATAACAAAGGACAAACAATAAACGTGAGTAGTATTGATATAATTGTGAGGAGAGAGAGAAAAAAAGTGAAATAATGTAAAAGCCTTCAAAACTCGTGCAAGAGCCAGACGTGACGGCTAAGGAGCAAAATGGCCGTGCTGAACGTACAACAAACCGTTTTCTCATATTCTCCATCATTCATTGACACCCCATGACTCAAAGTCATGATGTCTCATGAAATTATTGATTATTCCACTTGAGTAATTATGATAATTCAATGAAATTAATGGAATAATAACGGTTTTTAATTTTATTACTTTTACAATTATTCGTCGTCAAGTGTTATACACGTTGTAGGGCAGGCGATTGATTTTTTTTTGACATTTGCACAAACTCCTTCAATTTTGCTTCATCCAGGGTAATTAAATCTGCCATTCACATTAATTAATCAATTTTTTTACATTTTTCATGGTTAACTATTTTTTAGACTTGGATTTATTTTTTTCAGGCATTTTTTTTCAACAAAATGTTTTTATTTTGAGATCTTCGAGGGCTGTGACGTATGGGATTGTGTTGGGTCAGCTGTTGGCTTGTCAGACCACTCAAAATCCTTTGACAATTCGATTAATGAGGATTATTCATTAATTAGATGGAGTTTTTATTGAATTAATTAGTGGATAGGATTTATTTGTGGATTTTATCTCTATTAATTCAGTTTTTCGCTGTCTCATAGAAAATTAGTTTTTTCTTTTATTGTGAGAGGATCATTGCGATGCCTGATGAAATTTAAAATAAATATTTTAGCGAATTGAGAACCGGCAAATACGTAGATAGACCGGCCGGTCTTCGTGGGGGTGGAATTGCTCGAGGATATCGATTTTCCTGGGGCTGCATGAACGTATCATGGGAAAAAATAAAATAATGTCTCTCAAGCCCTAAACGTCGTTTGTAATGGCTTTGAATCGATTGTCAAGGTCTCTTCTTGGAGAAAAACGTTGAGAAATCCTGGAGAATTGCCTTTTACTTCTTGGCTCAAGTGAATGGAGAAATTTATTCGTTTTCATTAATTATAAAGAGGATTCCCATTATTATGTACAAATCTTTTTTTTTTTTTTTGATTACATTGAATTTCGAAATAATTCTCCTATTTCCATTTGATTTTACAGAATTTTCTGATGGCGACGAACTGAAGACTTTCGTCTCGACTTCCGAGAAATTGCAGATTTTTTTTTTTTTTTTTCATGCTTCATTGAGAATAAAAAGGAATAATAATCTGTAAAAGAGTTGTGCCACAACGAGGATCATGAAAATGGTGTTGTCACAACGGCAGAGGGAGGAGTTGTAAGTTTAATTATTATTTTTAACAATTTTTCAATAGAAAAATAAAAATCAGAGGCAATTTGCACTCATCTCCTGTGATTTATTGAGAGGAAAAAAAAAATTACGTCGCAAATTATTAACATCGTATGAATTCTCTGAGTCATGCAATTTCATTGGGGGATGATTTCACTGCGCCTGTGTAACACATACAGGGGTGGCTTTTGAGCAAGCGCGAATGCTGACGATCGATACAGGGAGAAAATTACGTACATGAAGAGATCAATGGAGCCCAACGAAGAATTGCCAACTTTATTCCCTCTCTCGTGACTTTTAATCCACCATTTCCACTTTTTTTTCCGCATCCCTCAGTGCAGACATGACGTCAGAACTTTCCGGAATGTCGGAAATTTTTTATTCATTTTTTAGGAGACAAAATATTAAATTATCCAGAGAATTCCGTTTTTTTTATTGACAAAAAAACTGAATTAAAATGAATGCAAATAACGTGGATTTTTGAGATTCTTTGGAGTGAATATTTAAATAGTCCATTGAACATCGGGAATATTCCCGTACGATCTGTAGAACGTGACCCAAGGTGTAGATGCCTTTCACCCCGCGACATCTCGTTCGATTTCCCATCTCTCTCTAACTTTCTATAAAATCTCGATTTCTTCCTGAAATTCCGTTTAAAAAAATTGAATAATCAAAAAAATGATTAATCCTTTCTCCAGAAATGAATTCGAGCAGATGAAAATGTCAATTTTTTTTTTTTCATCCTTCAACTACAATGCAATCGATTCAAGTACTCTTTCTTCGGTGAAAAAAAATTGACGAGATAAATTCTATGAATAATCGTTTAGCTCTGGACTCCAGGAAGCATTCGTGTACTCACGAGGGCATTACACCCCACCTATTTGCCACCTGCAATCGTTCCCACGGTTAAAGTCTCCTTCACGCCTTCTTCATAGAGAATGAAAAGAAAAATGCAAATGAATGAAAAAAAACCAGCAAAATGAGAGAACTACATTTGCAAACAAAAGTCGAGTTTATTTGAGATTTTTTTTTCATTGTCTCTCTTGTTAGGGAAATTATAGACGTAAATGAGTCCAGGCCATGTGAATAATAAATGAAAATCATGATAAATCAAGAGAAATATTGAAGATACATTATTTCTGATAATCAAATCATCAAAAAAATTCTATCTCAAACCATTTAATGAATTTTTCAATTTTCCAACAGAAATAAGGCGATCGCGGATTATCTCAGTACCAATGGCTATCAGGATGCACTGGAGGCATTCAAGAAGGAGGCAGACATGCCCGGAGAGGTTGAGCGCAAGTACGGAGGTCTCTTGGAAAAGAAGTGGACATCGGTCATACGACTCCAGAAAAAAGTGATTAATTAATCCCATAAATAAAAAAATTAAAATGAATTCGAACTAGATAACTAAAAAAAAAAAATTATTTCAGGTGATGGAATTGGAGTCAAAGTTGTCAGAGGCTGAGAAGGAATTTATCGAGGGTGCGCCAACGAGGGGAAAACGTTCTTCATCAGAATGGATACCAAGGCCACCAGAGAAACACTGTCTAACTGGACACAGGGCTCCAATAAACAGAGTCATTTTTCATCCAGTTTTTAGTCTCATTGTTTCAGCTAGTGAAGATGCTACGATCAAGGTAAAGAACATTTTTCCCATAATTTTCATTAAAAATAAATAAAATATTCATAATTAATTGAATTTATTAACCAGGTCTGGGACTTTGAGAGTGGGGAATTCGAGAGGACTCTGAAGGGACACACAGACAGTGTTCAAGACGTAGCATTCGATACAACAGGAAAGCTACTTGTCTCCTGCAGTGCTGATATGTCAATAAAATTATGGGATTTTCATCAGTCATTTGCTTGTGTTAAAACAATGCATGGTCACGATCACAATGTTAATTCAGTATCATTTGTACCACAGGGTGATTTTGTTGTCAGTGCATCGAGGGATAAAACAATTAAAATCTGGGAAGTTGCTACTGGTTATTGTGTTAAGACACTGACAGGTCATAGGGAATGGGTGAGGATGGCTAGGGTCAGTCCATGTGGTGAATTAATTGCCAGTTGCTCCAATGATCAGACTGTTCGGGTCTGGCACATGGCAACGAAAGATACCAAAGTGAGTTAATGGGTTTTTTACTAATAAATCATTTATGCACAATATATTTAAAAAAATCATGTTGCAGGTTGAATTGAGGGATCATGAGCACGTAGTGGAATGCATTGCATGGGCCCCAGAGAGTGCGCGAGCCGCAATCAATGCAGCAGCTGGAGCTGATAATAAAGGTGCTCATGAAGGACCATTTCTTGCATCGGGCTCACGTGATAAAACAATTCGTGTTTGGGACGTTGGAGCTGGTGTTTGTTTATTTACACTGCATGGCCATGACAACTGGGTACGTGGTATTGTCTTCCATCCTGGTGGTAAATTTATTGTAAGTGTATCAGATGATAAAACATTACGAGTATGGGATACACGTAATAAGAGGGCTATGAAGACACTTGAGGCTCACGTACATTTCTGCACTTCTGTTGGTGAGTATTCTTGATATATTAGCAAAACGTAATAGAAACAAATTATTGTATTTATTTTAAATTTTAGATTTCCACAAGAGTCACCCATACGTGGTAACTGGTAGCGTTGATCAGACGGTGAAGATTTGGGAATGTCGCTAGTCACCGAGCTTTTGAGTTTTACTTTAAAAAAAAAAAAAAAAAATCACAGATTATAATTTCTCTAAATTTTTTTTTCTCATGAAAAAAAAAAGAAGATAAAAATTCTGAACAAAAAAAAGAGGAAATGAAGAAACTTTAATTTCAAATTTAATTAATAGATAGAGGACAGAATGGAAAGGTAAAATGGAAGAGAGAAAAGTAAGAAAATTTAAAATGAATGCAATTTTAGCTGTAAGTCCATACTTCAGATGAAGCCAATGGAATGGGCCGAATTGTAAGCTGCATATTAAGCAGGAGGAACATTTTAAACAATACAAAAAAAAACAAGCTATCGTACATGCTACTACTTATAATTATAAACTAAAAAAAAATTGATTAAAAAAAATGAGAAAAAAAAAGGAAAATTACATAAACACATAAGATTAAGCTCTTTAATTAATTTATAATAAAATATAGTAATTATTATCAGTAAATATCGTTTCACGGTAATCAGCTACACCATCTTAATTAAAAAGACGAAAACAAACAAATAATGAATGAAACAATGGCATAAAAATTTCGATAAAATTACTGAGAGTTCAATGGGGCACTGGAGGACATGAAAAAATTATGAAAATTTTTTCAAGCATTCTTCGTTGACAGTGACTTGCTAATATCCTTTATTGAATCCTGTAAATACCTCAAAAGATGATGAGAAATGAAACTAATCAAACAATTAAAATCATCGTACGATGAATCATTCCCTCACTCCTATCTTTTCTTTTTTTTTCCTCTCTAATTTATGGTGTAAATTTTTTTTTATCAATTAGGGTCGTCCTCCTCGTGCTCCTGTCGATTTAAAAGTAAAATAAACATAATTTAAATGATAAATAATGGCAGTTTAGGTATTTGGATGGATTCCATGCTACTTTTTTCAAAAAAAAAAAAAAAACAAATTAAGAATGAAAGAACGAGACATTGGTGAAAATTTTAATCGTAAAATTTTGTAAATGAAAATCTATTGAAGAACAATACGATTTCAAACAATTTTAGTTGCACTGATAATTTTCCATATTTGAGTGATAAGCAGTTGAAGGATTTTTATGAAATTCTATGAAAACATTGAAGAAAAGAAAAATCCCACTAACTTTAATTCTTTTTATTTTTCTTTCAAATAATTTTAAAATTTGAGAAATTTATAAAAATAATAATATGAAATTTTCCAATATGTTAAAAGTTTGCATGAATTCATGAAAAACAAAATCCATTAAAGAAAAAAACAATTAGAGTGGAGTCAAATGAGTGAAAAATAATCGAAATAAAATGAAAAAAAAAAAAAAAAAAAAAATCAAGT
Source organism: Aleiodes testaceus (assembly GCA_963565655.1). Classification (NCBI taxonomy): domain Eukaryota; kingdom Metazoa; phylum Arthropoda; class Insecta; order Hymenoptera; family Braconidae; genus Aleiodes; species Aleiodes testaceus. Next base: position 4,944,662 of record OY751423.1, read on the forward strand.
AATTGTAAAAATACTTGTAATTTAATGGAAAAAAAAAAAATAATAATTAGAGTACAACCGTAGTTGTTTTACGAAACTGGAATTTAAATTATGAAAGAATTTTTAGATCCCCTCCCCTCCAGTGAGTTGACGTTGAATTATTTTAGTAATGTAGAGTCCACATTTCAGTCATAGAAAAGGAAATAATGCCAATTAATGGCAGAGGATCAAAGGAGTGACTTTGAACATGAAAAAAAAAAACTGAAAATAATTTAATTCTTCTCCACTCATTGTTTTTGATTATTATTTCTTTCAATAAATATATAAATTTCGAATAATAATCCACCAGGCTCGCAAAATACAAAATGAATATACATTTTTTTTTTCTTTCTTTTTCAATTTGTCAATGTGGTATTTTCATTTAATTGAAAATAATAAAACATGATGTCACTGAAAAATAATTATTCAAAGTTTTATTTATTCAAACCGATAAATTCCCAATTATTCAATGTTTCATTAGCCCCCTTGAGTTCATGTGTTACATCAGTCTCAAAATAAATTCACGTGATCCGAAGAATGAATAAATATTCTATTCAAACCGCGCCAGAAGCTAATTTACATAAATTCTCTGGAAATTTACAGAGATTCGATAAAAAAAAAAAAATCTTAATTCTCAAATACATGAATTATGAGTTCTATTAATAGTTTCTGATTCGAAGAATGATTATTCTTTTAATCCTAAAACAATTTTTTCTACATTATATAAATTATTAATACTACAATTTCTCAACAATTATATTAATTCCCTCATTATCTCAAACATCATCAAAAATTCCAGCTTGAATATACTTGACTCCATCCAATTTAATTGTTATATTCCGACACTTTTGAAATTCATAAAAAGCTCCATTCTCAATACGTTCAATGCCCATTCCATTCAAACGAACAACAACTGGGCATCCTATATATCTAGCATCACTTTTTTTAATAATCTTTATTTGATTCTCCTGTAAATCGAGTTCATTGTACAACTGAATGCCATAAAATGACCTTCCATCGATTATTCCAAACTCATTAGCATTTAAATGAAGATTATTCACTGTGCACGACTCAAAGGCGCTCTTCACTATAGAATTCTCCGAAAGTTTATTCCACCCAAGCCGAAGATCCCGAATAATCATATGAGAGAAGCTCTCTTCTTCAATAGCCTGGATTCTATTGCATTCCAGATTCAATGTTTTCATAAACGATTTTTTCAATCCTGCGAATGTATCCCTCGTAATTCTCCAAATACTATTGTATGATAATTCAAGCAGTTCCATGTTCTCCAAATCCTTAAAAGCTCCATCCAAGTCCTTGATTTTATTAAACGTTAAATGAAGCTTCGCAAGATTCATCATTCCACTAAATGCCCCCATCTCAACGCTCGCCAATCTGTTGAAGGATAAATCGAGATATCGTAATTTATTGAGACCACTAAATGTACCTGCTGATAAATGGGAAATCAGATTGCTCTCGAAAGTCAAAAATTCCAGGTTCTTCAAATGAGCCAGAGAACCTGCCGATATTTCCAGAATTCTATTAGCGAAAAGGCGCAATTCTTGTAAACTCGTAGGCAGAGTTCTCGCAAAATCCACAGATGATACTGCATTGTCAGACAGAGAGAGTATTTTTAAACTCGTATTTTTGAAAGCATCATCTTCGATCACTGATATTGAGTTCTTGTCCAATAAAAGCACTTTCAAGGATTTCATGTTAATTGTATTACTTTTAATTTCGCTTATTGCATTTGTTACTAGTGAAACTGTTGTAATGGATTCTGGTAAATCATTGAGTAATTCTCGTGTAATTCCTGGAATTCTGTTCCGGTCTAAGAAAAGAGTGGTGACGTAGCCATGTGAGATGTTGAACCATCCACCTTTGAAAATTGTCAATCCACGGTAATTTAGGTTCAAGATGTGCTCAGTGAAACCTACATGCTCAGGGCCACAACCATCAGGCTGTGCTTGAGCTAAGCTTCTCGTAATTAGGCTGACTGATTGAACAATTATATTTGCCCTTCTACATACTTCTACGTGATATGGCATTGGATAATCATACTCCCATGGAGAAGTTTCTGTTTTCGGTGGTTCCGTTGGTGTTACTGTCGTTGTTTCCAAGACAGTTGATGATTCTGTTGGAGGAGGTTTCGTGGGAAATGCAGGAGGTACAGAGTGACTTTTATTAAAATGGTTTTTCACCCTGAAGAACTCCAACTCATTTCCCTCCATCACTATTTCTATGTATTTTGATATATTCAAGTGATGCAGGTTTATTACCGACTTGATCTTGTTGTAGGATAGATCCAAATGCTTCAACTTATTGGATCCACCGAAATTCAGGTTTAAACGATGAATTTCATTATGAGCCAATGATAATGTTTCTAAATTTGGAATTTTGTTGAATACCTTTGGTGGAAGCTTTGATAATTTATTATTCCTCAAATCCAGATTCTCCACGTATGGGACGTTTTCAAGGGCACTGTTGGAGATCCTCTCGAGGTGTAGATTAGACATGTTGAGGAGTGGATCAGCCATGCAGAAGGAGAGGGAACCTGTTGTGTATAATATACATGATGCATCCAGAAGCATCTTCGGTTTTCCAGATTCTCCAGTAATGTTTAAGTTGTAGCTTCCTCGGGAAAGTTGGATTCCAATCGTCCAATGAGGTGAAATGATACAGAGAAGAATAATTATTGACCACATTATCACGTTTTTCTTAGAAATCATTCACCAAACATTTGTCAAAGTTTAATTCGATAATAGTGCTATTGACTTCACTTTGAGTCGATTAGAAATGATTTTTCTCTCCAAAATTCGATGAATAAATACCCACTGCTCAATCCCTCTTCTTTTTTACATATTTTCTTCATGATTTCGAATGGATACTCATGTACTACATTTATCGTAGCCTGAACACGTGTGTTTGCTCAATAATCATCATGACCAAGTTCATTCAGCCCAAAAATCGTATATCTTCTTTAAAAAATACTGAACGAAGTCAATCGAACCGAATTAACACGTGATGACATGTGTACTTCGTGGAATTGACGTTTTTTTATGTATTTGGCGTCTGTACGATGATAAATTCATGCTAATATTTGATAATCATATGTTAGAAACGATGAAGTGGCAAATATTTGATCTCAAATAGGCAAATGAAGAAAAATAGGAGAAGTCGACTCTTGAAGACAATTTATGAATTAACTATGAATTCTCAAAGATATATTTTTCTAAATTATATAGGGGAGATTGGGGTAAAATGAACATTCAATTTTTTCGCATTTTTTGAAAATTCGACTTTTTTTCTCCATTCAGTAGTACCAGATGTCCGAAGCACTTTGGAATAGTCAATTCTGGCTCAAGTGGAAAAGGAATACATGCTTAGACACATTCTCAATGAATTAAATTATTATTTTTCTTAAATTCTCATAAATTGTTGATTTTCTTAAAAAATAATTCTCAATGGAAATGACACGCTCTTACCATCCAACTCAGAATCATCCCTCTTCCTCTCCATCTTTTTCTTCATCTCTATCTTTCTCTTGGGCTTCTCCTCAAAACACACATGTGTGGTGACGGGTTCGTGCGCCCCCGGTGGGATCGATCTAGAGAAACTCCGTGGATTCGCCGCAGTAAGAGCACCGGCACAGTTTCCTCGGCTTTATAACACGGGGCTGAAGTGAAAAAAAGGCTACACTAGAATAAGAATAAGGGAAAAAAGAAGGAAAACAGAGAATTTAACAAAATAATCATTTTTATCATGAAATCATTAAAATTCTCGCAATAATAAATTTATAAAAAATCCCTTTCTCCTTCAATTTTGATAAATGAGTTAATTAAATGGAAAACGTGGCTCCCATGAAACAAAGGAAATTAAGGGAAGTGAGTACGAGTGAAAATTCGAGAATTTCCTTAAAGATTAATAAATGAAATAAATGAAAAAAAATTGTAGAAATTTGAGGAATTGAAAAATCGAAAATCAGACATGTTTGGAGGATTCTCAAGGACGTGAGAGGCTTCTGAAGATGGAATAAAGGTGTTGGTCCTCGTGTGCTGGAGAAAGAGGAACAGAGAGGGAGAAAAGGACTAGTGTATTGAGGAAAAAAGAAGGATACATAAAAAAAAAGTGTAAAAAAAGGTGGAAAGAAGGCGGAAGGTGGCGCTGATATCGGCACTGGATGTGGCTGCTTTCACTCGTTATCACACACGACGCGCGACCGTCGTCGAAGTAGGGTTGGTGGGATTGGATATTGGAGGAGGGCGCGGTGGTTGTGGAGGGGCCGATTAACATTTGCTTGAACGTAAAAATTTTGAAATTCATTTGACGATTATTCTGAGAGGAAAAAAAGGATTAAATTCATGCGTAAATAATCCACAAATTTGTATAAATGAAAGTGCATTAATTTGTGTTGATTCAGTGGGGTAAAACGGTGGCTTCTCACCTCTGCTGCTGCTGCCGGGGGTGGACGGTGGTGGCGGTAGTGGGTAGAGAGGTTGCTGGGCGAAATCCTTTTTATTTCTTCATGGGAATTTCTCCTAATTAGTGATAATCATTAATTTATTGAAATAAATTTTAAAAAAAAGCCTCTTCTTTTTCCCTTAATTTTTAATTCCTCAAATAATTCGTTGATTCAAATTTTAATCTTTTAGATAAAGTATCTAGTGAAGAATTCGGCAAATACATCTGTGATTGGTTAACGAATTGTGCAGTGGCATTGCGGGTGGCGTTGTCGTCGGATTTTCATAAAAAAAAAGAGGAAGGGGGAGGTGAAGGAACCAGATCCCCCTCTTCCTTTCTTCTCGTCTGTGATCCATATCAAGTGTCGTTCAATTGTCGTTAAATTTCCTTTTTTTTCCCCATTATTCTAATTTTTTACGTTAATAAAAATAATTAATTTTATTCAATTAATAATGAGTGCGATGTTAAAAAAATTATATCTCACATTAAATTAATCGAGAAAATAGTAGAATTAACCGTTGGAAATTTTCATTATTGTGAAATTGCTTTTACCAACGAAATTCAAGTGCAACTTGGAATGCAGAACAACGGAGGCAAAGGGCTGAATGTCATTTAAACGTTATAATAGTAATAATAATAATAATAGCGTGCCAAAAAGTGGGACGGTCCCTTGACCCTGCTGGGATATGACGTAATGGCAAGAGAGGTAAAAAATCAGTGTCATTATTTTTTGAGCTTCAAATATTTCGGGATTTTCTCCACCTTTTTTTTTTTAACGAGGGTGTGGATTCATACCGGAAGTACTCCCTGTCCCAAATATCCAACGCTGACCCAGTTTCCCTTGCCTGGTAGATGACCCCGTGACACGGCGGCTGTTCGAGTTCCCTGATTGAACGTAAGGGGCGTAGGGGGGTAAATGAGGGTGTGGGTGGCCTAGGATATCGGGGACAGCAACCTCCTTCGGCTTATGACCCTTTTTCTTTTTTAATGTGGACTCCTCCTTTCTCCCCCATTTTTTTAAATCTCTAATTTTTCCTTTTAAAATTAAATTCTTCGGTTCTTTGAGGATTTCTCCGATTTCTTCTCTCCGACACTCCTAGCATACAATATATCGCAATTCATCACACTCTCTCTATTTTTCTCACAGCTTCCTTCAAGAATGATTGAATCAGGTCAGTGTTGTCAACCATAAGTTGCGGGTTGCGCAGGCGCACGAGATTATTTTAGCGCCGCCCTGTTGAAAACGCAGACCGACCCAAACATAATTTTGCCCTAATCCCCCCAGCTATTCCCTCTCTCTCTCTCTTCTCTGCACTTTTTTTTACTCCTCATATTGCCTCTTTACTCACTCTGATTGCCGAAAAAAAAAATGAAAAATACGGCATTTCCTTTAGAATCAGGAAGGGAATATTTTTTTATTATTTTATGAATTTTTTTGTCGATAAAATTGATCGATTTTCATTTATTTGGAGGTGTAAAGTGATTTGAGAAAACGAGGAAATAGGGAAGGAGTGGTTAAGGTCGTGTTGACAGAGACTAGGTAGTACAAGTGGAGGGTGTCGGCCTGTTGTCAGACAAGAGGCTCGACGCCTTTGGGAGGGTCAACAAGTTCACACAATTTTACCACTGATAGAATTAAAATGAATAAGAATAAGAATAATTTTCGTCCATGTGGAAAATATTTCAGAGTCCACGATTTTTATTAGATTCAATTGGCAATCTTATGGGATTAATTGTTCTTTTTATATTGAAATTCGATATTTACATGGTCACTTTTTTAAATCACTCTGTGATAAACAATTTATTTATAAATAAATATTGCATAGAACGTAGTAAATTAATTTCCATTGACCTGCTATGGTCACTCCATTTAACATATCGGCTAATTATCTATTTTTTTTTTCGCTTTAAAAATTTATTTCTCCCACCTGATTAACCTCTTACATTGTTGATGAACTATTGTCGTTTTTTTTTTCCCCCTGGAAAAGTGATGATTTTATTCTCATTCAAGGAGTTACGGAGCAAGAGACCTTTCAAGATATGGGACAGTTGGCGTAACGTTCGGAAGGGCCTTGTTGTGAGCAATTTTGAGGAACTCGTGCATCGAGGTAAACAATTAATTAATAATTTATCAAAAATAAGGGGAATAATTTAAAAAAAAATCCTGAATTAATTATTCGACAGGTAAAGAGAAATTGGGCGTTCCACAGAATGAAAATGTGAGCCTTGTATTAGAGTCTGATGGGACACAGGTGGAGGACGGTGAATACTTCAAGACCCTAGCCAACAACACAATCCTCCTATTATTGAGGCACGGTGAAAGATGGTGTCCAACGGGTGTCGACATCATTCGTGCAGGTAACCAATGCCATACCCATCAAAAAAAAAACCCAACAATGACAATAATAAATTTTCCAGCAATATCAGCAATACCAAAGATAGTCTGTGAAACGATTCACGCCCTCGAACTGCACGATGAGACGCCATCGTGGAAAATTATGGACAACAAGGGACGTGTTACAGTTGTCCTTCACTGGGATCAACGTTCCGGTGGTGCTGGCCAGCATTCCCAATCCCAATCATCCCAGCCGACAGTACAACAATCAAAGAACGATACAGTAAGTTCAAAATATTCACCAACTAAAAAAACTGATTTGACTGGACAACGTCCTCAATTAGTTATACAAACGAGTTTGGACAAATTGGGCTATGGAAAAAGTGGCCATGGGGAATTATTACCACCACGTTACAGTAGTCCCCAAATAACTGTGATAAATCATGACGATATGGTTCAGAAGAGTTTCACTAGTCCAAGCAATAGTTCCTACGGTTCAATAATAACTAGTGGACAACAGCAGCAGCAGCAGCAGCAGCAGCAGCCACATCACATGACACGTGGTTTAGTAAAACAGGGAACTAATTCATTTGAGAGCACCACTATTCATATCCACACACCAGAGTGCTCCAATAGAATACATCAGCCAGTTCGCAATGGCAGTCCAGTTAATGGGGCTGATGGTGGACCAAGTGAGTGTGATTTTCATTGCTGTGCTCTGCACGAGGAGGGCAGGAGAATCGCTGTACACAAGTCAGTCGCAACATCACCAATACAAGATCAACACAGTGGACAACGTGGTGAGCAGCATCAACAGCAAACACAAACACAAACACCATCACCACAGCCACCATCGTCATTGTCAGATGGCACGAGGCGCACTGGTCTGTCAAAGGGACACGTCAGATTTCGTGATACCACTGATGAGGAGACATCACCACGAAATTCAGCATCTTTTCACATGCATCATCATCATAATCATCATAATCAAGAGCACGATAGTTCGGAATCAGAAACTGAGAATACAATAATGGAGGATGAGATAGTTACATCTGAAAAATTTTTGTTATTAATTGATCAGTTGACTGTTGATCAAAAACATCATTTAAGTATTAAAGACATTGGTATTATACTTGAACGATTGAGTTCAAAGATACTTGATGTTGAGAGATTAGATCGTGAAAGTGAGAGCGAAGAATGCTACAATTGGACCATCAAAGCTATTATACGTGGTGATGTACTTAGGGAACTTGGGGTTATTTACAATGGTAATTATTATGCTATAAGTGAGCATCCTGGTTACAAAGAGGAATCAGAGGAGAATAATGAGGATAATGAAGAGGAGGAGGAGGATAGACTTTAATAATTATTTTATTTTATTATGGGAGAATAATTGTTTTGTTCCTTTTTTTTATTTAATTAATATCTGAATATGATAAATGAATTTTACTTCTGGAAATAATGAAAATTTATTTTTCCTCAGTTTTTAGGAATTTTTTTGTTCATGGAGGAGAAATTAAATTCATCGTAATGGAATGAAATATGATAGATAAATTTAAAATGATGAAAAAAAAATATTATAAACCTTAGATCTAAAGACGGTTGTTGAACATGTACTTATTGAATAGTATGTATACTTGTAGGAAACATTTTTTGGGATACGGATGCTCTCCGTAACCGTCCACGACACTGCCCTATCTTAAAGAAAAAAATAATAATGAAGAAAATTAAAGAATAACTGAATTTTAAAAAAACGCAATTATGAAGTGAGAGGGAAAAGAATAAATAGAGTTTCAAGAGACTCAATTATATTTCATAGAAAATGAAGAATTCACTCGATAAATTTCATCATCATCATCACAAACATGTCCTTAGAGTAATTGTTTCCATTTACTTTGCAATTTTGATGTTAATTTTATTTCAAGTTTATCATTTTTTTTTTTTTTCGAATGCATTGGGAATGTATAGAATTGTTAGAAAACGACTGCAGTAAAGAGCAAAATAATTATTTTACATGATAATAATAATGATAATAGTAATTTAAAAAAAAAAATTCAAGTTGAGTAATGAAGTGGAAAAGTTTAAAAAAATGTTTTGTCACTGTTCATTATTGATATAGAAAAAAATCGTCAAATAATTTAATTAAACTGTAAAAGTGAGAGTTTTGCATCGCATTTTGTCGTTAGATGTGAACGAACGAAAAAAATAATAATAATAGGGGAAATCGGGGTAAAACGGACATTCTGATTGAACGATTGGAGATAGCGATTCTCTGATGATTCCATTGGAAATTTTGATGGAATCATTAAAAAAATTAAATCTCCAATATTTCTCTTGTTTTATCGTAAAATACACTTTCAAAGTGAGCATTTGTCCATCTTACCCCTTGTGGCCTTTATACCCCACCTTCCCCTATATATATAAATATATTAATTCTACATAGATATTGAGTGAAATTGATATTTTATTGTGGAGGAAAAAAATTGAAATTTTTTTGCACACAATGAAACATCACTCTTATCATGAAATAATAATAATTATAATGAGAAGAAAAAAAACAATGTGTTCTTTTGAATTTTAACTTGAGCGTGTGAGAGTGATTTTCGAAGAATGCATGAGAGAATAATGATTTATTAAATTTTCTAAATTTTCAAAACTGTTGTTGATTGAAAGGGAAGAGACAAAATAATGAGAATTTAATTGTATTCTTCTTTTTGTTTATTTGTAATTGCTCTTCGGGACAGTGAAGAAGTGAATAAAACAGACGATAATGTAATGGGAATGTCGATGGCGAGCTCGAAGAGCCTTCGCGGCCCTGTAACGAAAAAAAAATGAATTAAAATTAAAAAAAAAGGGAGAAACTGATATTAAAAAAAATTATACGATAATATTACAGAACAGTATGACTTTGCAATTTTAATAAATTTCTATTTCTAAATATTATATGCGTATTATCCCAGTAGCAATTCACTGTCATTCGATGAGTTTGTTAGAGGTGATTAATGAAAAAAATTGAAATAATGAGAAAGGTGGAAGGAAAAGATAATTAAACAATGGGGAAAAGAAATAATGGACTTCATGAAAAAATATATAAATGAATGAATGAAATTGTGAGGAAAAAAAAAATGGTAAAAATTGTCGAGAACGGTATGATCTGAGTGCCAACAATTTGAGTGATAAAAATAATAAATACTGAGTATTAATTTGTGCCAACAATTGTATTTATGAATTTTTTAAAAAGGAAAAATCATTATTTTCATGCTTTAATAATAAATTTTTGGGGAAAAGAATAATGTTGAAGACAGCGAGGAAAATTTTGAAATTTGTCATTTATTTGATTATTAAATTTTGAGAATAAAACAAAATAATAATTCATTCAATTAATTATGAATTAAGTAATTTAATAATTTTTTCATTACTCAGGAATCATAAATTCATTGCTTTTTTTCAACCTGTCATTCGTTCCTCACGACACGCACACACGTCATGATAAAAGGAATGAAAAAAAAAAAAAAATGGAAATAAATTAATTGGGGTGTTTTTAGTTGGGAGATAATGGAAAATAAATAAATAAATAACGCACACCCAAAAAAAAATGCGCGAGAGCACGCATACTGTCGTCGCGCACCTTGTTGGTAGGTATAATTGAAAAAGAAAAAATTAATTAATTAATAATGAAAAGGAAAAATTAATCATAATGAATAAACGATAATAAGAGAGAAAAAAATAAAGACAAAATAAAAGAAAAATAAATAGATAAAATTAAAATTAAAAAAAATATGGTATTAAATTCAATTGACAAAAAAAAAGGAAAAAATTAATATTAAGCATTTATATCCAAAATATAATGCAACTGCAATGAAATTACAGTGATTTAGGAAAAATGGGGGGATTGAGGGAGGGGCGAGGGCGATTTTTTCAATCATTTAGCTGATTAAGAATTTATAAGAATTAAAAAGAGAAAAAAACATAATTAAAATGGAAAAAAATTGAAAAAAACGAAATGTTAGACAACAAAAACATACATTAATCCCTAGATAAGACTAGGCTTAAATAAATTACAATTACGATTGTTTAAAAATCGTGAATTTTTGTTGATAATGATTATTAATATTTTTAATATAATATTTATGTGAAATTATGAATTTTTCCAATTAAAATTACTGTAAATTTTCATTTTCTTTGGATTTAACGAGAAAAAAAATTGAATTCTTTCAAATTTACGTATTATTTAAATAAATTAACATTCAAAGTTTTTTCATAAAAATAATGAAAGGAAAAAAAAATGATTGAACAAGCCCATGTACATAAATCTTCACAATTTGTTTTTCTACTGAGAAAAAAAAGAGGAAAATACATTGAAAAATGGAAAAAAAAACGTATTGAAAGATGAAATGAAAAATCTCAAAGGATAACTATGATATTGCAATAAAATAATTGGATGAAAAAAAAAAAAAAATAGTTGTAAGGTTTTTCGAACGTTGCTCACACGTCACACACTTGATATATCTATTTATATGCTAGCCACATTAACTCGGTCGAATCTCACCCTCGAAAGGAAAAAAAAACGAAGAATTTTAAAAGAAAATAAAAAAAAAAAAAAAATGAGTGAATGCATGTGTGTGTGTGCCAGCGAATGTTAATGAAAAGTTTATGTAATTTTGAAGGAAAAAGGAAGAGAATAAAATACAATAAATAAATGAATTTAAAAAAATAAAGAAACGGTCAAATTACACGATTTCATGAAAAAAATGATGAAAAAAAAAAAGAGAGAGGAGTGAAAAAAACATGAATAATTAATAAGTAATTATATAAATATAAGACGAACGTTCGATTTTCACAGTGAAACTGATTGAGTGATCATTGATAGAACGTTTCTGGGTATTGTCTAACGAAAATGTACCTAATATACGTAAAAAAGGAAAAGAGAAGTGAAAATAATAAAAAGAAAAACGCAGGAACGTTGATGGCGAGTCTCTTGCATTGGAGAAAAAACTAATAAAACAAGAAAACTTAAAAAAAAACACATTGAAAACCCAAATTTTATTCAAATATTTCCACAGTCGTGTGGTGAAGAGCAATCAATTCATCATCATCGTCATTAGGCGAAGATGAATCCCATCAAAATCTGTTGATAAATTCTCGAGGGCTCTGAAGCAGATTCGATGATACCCACAAGATCCCCAACAAACACTGAGGAGCTGTCTTCTCTCCCTCGTTTACTCATCCACTTTGTTATTCATACATTGAGTAGAAAGATGAAAAAAAAGATGGGTCAAGTGCAATTAAAGTTCGAGGTACGTTAATTCTCTCATAATTTTGCAGAAAAAATAATATTTACACAATTATTCCTTTTTCTCTTTTTAAAAATACAATGAAAAAAAATAATTCTCACATTTTTCGTACTCTTCCCATATCATTAAAAATAGTAATAATTATTTTTGTTAATGAAAACCCCTTTTTTTCGAGTCACAATAAAAAAAATCCCTAGATCTTAACCCCAGAGCCATCTACCGGGATCCACGTGTACCGTTTAACCGCAGTGATTTGCATTGTGGGGAATCCCCTTGCTCCTTGCCCAATGGGCTTTCTCCTGACTGCGTCTTCTGCCAGTGGTCCATGAAAATCGCTTGAAGAGAACGTAACTAGAGAAGGAAACCCGGCAACGGGACAATTCCCTCATCCCCGCGTGCTGGAGGGCGGTTTTATTGATTCACCGTGGATAAACCAGAGGAGGGGAATAGGATGGAGAGTGGGGCAGATGAATAGGAGAGAGGGGAAAGGTTGAAATGGCGCAGGAATCGATAAGGGTGGTGGGTGGTGGCCTGGCGATGCTCGTGAATGTGTGTGTGTGTCTGTGTGGCGCTCGCGCTTGCGGTCACAGGGCTCTGCCTCACCGGTGAGCACATTGGACAGAGGGGAATCCCCGAAATGGGAGAGATGAGAAGCGGCGCCGGGAAAATAGGCGGAAGGGGCAGCCAGTGTATAATGTAACGTGAGCCTGGATCCTAGCTCTCCTTCTCATCATCACTCCGCCCCACTCTGTTCTCACCGCTCTTTTCCCCACTTTATCCCCCTCACGCGCTACTATCACGGAGAGTAGGGATATATCCCGAAAATATTTTCATACTCCAGACTTCCACTGGAGGAAGAAGATGGCAGCCGTGGCGTGAAATTTATCTCTCCAATTTTATTCCAACAAATTCGAGGAGACTTTTTATTAAAATTCAGAAAATTAAATTATAATCAACGAATTGAGCAAAGTTGCATCCGTTTACTGCTGCTACTTCTTCTTCCTCGATTATTTGTAATCATTCTTAGAATTTAATAATTCAAATGACGTATTAATTTATACGGTTAAATCTAGTGGTTTATTATTATTTTTTCTTCCTTTTAATTTTTATCTACGGTTTCACACGTACTTTCAAACTGGAGATTAATCGTAAGTTGAAAGATGTTTCGGGTGTCTCGTGCCGGTAAACGGCGGTTCGCAACAGTCCGTGTTACGCCTGAGGATGCGAATTAAACGTGATATAAAAAATTGTATTTAAAAAAGAACTCTGATAATTAATGAAGACACTGAACGTTGAGAATTCGTTTTTCTTTTTTCAATTATTAAAATTACAAAATAAATAAATCTAATTAATAATAATAAAGTATAATAATAATAATAATAATAAGGACCAAAGGAAATTTTATTATGCGGTTGAAGATACTTGTTAATCATCATTATCACCACATACGTCATCGTGTTCATTTAATTAAAAGATTGATAAAGAATTTATGTAAAATTAATAAATTAAGTAGTGTCCATCTGGACAATAAAGTTGTAACGTCAGTGATAAATGATCGTTATGTAATATGGAATTGAACAATGTTGTTAAGACATAAACATGTTTTGGGTACATTGTGGACTCTTTGTTCTCGTGATTGCCGTACCTGGATTTATTAGCACCGCCGACAGTACGTCCAAGCGAGGTAATTCATTATTTATTACAATATTAAATTATTCATTGAAATTAAGAAGAAAAAGAAACACATTAAATCCTCTGGAAATTAATTAAAATTAATTCCACGAGTATTTAAAAAAAAATGAACTCGTGCTAAATTAACAATGGAAAATTGAGGGGAGAGTCTTCATAACTTTCCTGAAAATTCTCATCTCAATTTCACGAAAAGAGAGAGAGAGATGGATCAATTATACTTTCCACTGGGGCGGAATAATTCTCATTGGTTCTTCCTTTGGAGGAAAAAAAATACTTATACAATTAAGATTTTCTCATTCTCCTTTAATCCTTAGTTTTCTATGAGAGAGGGGAGAAATTGGAGGAATTAGAATGAAGGGGCGTGCGGGGACAGATGGAATAAAAAAAAGGGGGAGGGGGCTCGATAATCGCGCAGCTCTGGGATGCCCGGCTGTGTTCAGGAAAACGTAGACGCAGTTTCGGGGCTTAAAAAAAGGCGCAAGATGTCTCCAAGGCAATTACAATAATAATATTTGATAAAAATGCATTGGTTCTCCATTTGAGTCGATGAGAGACACTTATTTCCCCCTTTTTTTAAGGTGAATTCTTAGTTTTGTACATTCGGTAATCCGTGTGTCGTAAAAACGCATCTCCCTCGGGGGAACCGGAAGAAAAAGCCTCTGAGGAATCATCGGAGGGGGGAAGAGCTTGAAAAGGTATTCGTACCACAGGAGAGTGAAGCACGAGGGACAGAGAGAGTACATATATGGGTTACTCGGCGAACCGCATGAGAGCTTTTGGTCCAACCAATCCGTGTACGTGTGTTACAACCCTTACTGGGGATTACTACGAGTGGAATTTTTTTTCAGAGGTATTTTACTCTGCCTGGGGATCAAGATAAATGAAAACAAAGAGAATAATGTGTATACGTATATATTTAATACGTTTTTTTTTTTTTTTTTCAAGATTTTCTGTTTTATCTTTCGTTCCCCTTCTTTTTTCCCATCCATTTTTACTTGTTTTATCTTTATTTTTTTCATGGAGGAAAAGTTTTGAGGATTTTCTGGAGACTGCTCGGGGAATTGGTTATCGGCAGTGTGTTTCTCTCCTTTTTGTTTTCAATCTTAAAATTACCACTGGGACAATTTCAAGAAAAATATAAAAATACAGAGTTTTTCGAAAAGTTTACAACACTATTGCACATTTGAGAGATTCCGAGGGAATTTAAAGTATTTTTTTGTTAAGGATTTGTTTTGCAAAGGCAAAACGGATGTTCAGAGCTCAATGAAACAGGATTTCAGACGAAATTCTCCCGGCATTGAAAGAACTTTACCCAAAAAAACCCAGATGAATCCCCGGAAACTCGATTTTTTTCCATCGAATAAACTAAAAATCCACGAAAATAAAGAATAACATTTTCCATCTCCAGTAGCGATTGACGTCACACGTAAAAAAGTGATTTTTCCTTATTTTTCATTGAAATGAAAGGGGATGATATTTTTTATCCTCCTCCGGTTTTCATGCAAATATTAGAAACGACGTGAGGAAGGATATGAGAAGGCGACGAGGAATATTGGGGTCGTTGGGAGAGGATGGTTATTTGGAGATTGGAATAGTGAGAAAAGGGGCAAAGGGATGAGGTTTGTCAGGCGGAATCGAAGGTAGTGGCAATGTATAACTGGCCTGGGCAACACTCCAGGTTACCCTTTCTAGTGGACATAAGCTATGTATATAGATATCCTCACTTTTCCATGCATTTCTCCTTTCGATGTGAATTCCACGGTTCGAGGGACAATTAGGCACTCGTGTAATTGAGAAATAATCTGTTACCATATTCATCCATAATTTTGTTGAAAGAAATCCACATTTTTTTTGCAACAATATGGAACTGTGAAACCCGTGCATTGCTTTGCACTAACTTAGATTACATTCACCATTGTGGTATCGCCCCGAGGGCGTCTCTGCATAAGACCCAAGTGCGAAGCGTAAAGTTGAAGCCTGACGTGAGGTAATGAAAGAACACATGAGAAACAATGGAAATTACTGTAAGAATAACTGCAGATTGTCTCGCAGACTTGCTTCTGTGTCACGAGAGAGAGTTGTGGCCTCGGGGCGGGTCTACAATAGACGGAAACTTTATAAAGCCGCGTAAATGTTGAGATTTCGTTTTCTACAATTAGGAAAACTAGGAAAAATAAATAAACGAGTTGATATTTGATTTTTTTTAATGGAACTTGTTACTGGGCGTCAGCCGGAAAATTTACATATGGAACATGGTTCAATGTGCAATGACGTCATTCGTGTTTAACCAAAGTTGGAAGCGAATTTTCTGACATTTTCAATGGAATCGAATTGAAATTTCAATTTCCTCGAAAAATCCAAAATTGCACAAACTTTTTAACGAAAAAATAATAATTGATTGAATATATAATTAAAAAGTATTTGACAACTTGTTTTCAATGGGGAACAATTGAGCAACTGACTAGAAACGTAATTACTTTTCAGAGGCACGCGAGAGGGGGAAAATGGGAGAGTTGGGCTTTTCGTCCATACCACCGATAAATTAATTACGTTTCTGAAAACATTGAGAGACGGTAAAATAGAGCGAGAGAGCTTTAACGGAGTGTCCAGAAGTGGAAGATCGTGAGTTGGACGATATAAGCCCCTCTTGTCTTCCGCAGGATCCGCGGGATTGAAATGGCAGAGTGCCAGTCCTAATTTATTGCTTACACTCTGCATTTTCTCGCTTTTAACAAACGTACGTTTCACCGGTTTTCTGCGTCGTTAATCGAACACAGAAATAAATTGGACAATTATAAAAATAAAATTTGATATTTTTCTGGGTCGTTTCAGGTGAATGAAAAAAGACAATTGAAAAAAAGAGAATTTTTATTCCTGGATATGTTTTTTCAAGAAAATCATAACTATTTTATTTTTTTAATTGATTGAATTTAGTTGAAGTGAATTCTTTTATTTGCAGTTATTCATGGAAATAATTTCTGCACATGGTGCTCGGAAAATCAATTTTTTATTATGAAATTTAATGGATGAAAATATTTCATAAACGTCTTCACATTGGCGCACGATGATGTCATAAATAAAGTCATCGCGTGTGGCTGCCTTCCATTTTTATATTTTTTACGACAAAAAATAAAATAGTCTCGCATGAGATGCACTATCATAGTGTACGTGCTTTCTTTTTATTCACCTACAATACTAGCAATGAATATCCTTTCGGTATTTACGACGCGTTCGTCTTCTTCCGGACACTATAACACCATTTTCCCCCATGAATTCAATGTAAATTCTTTTTTACCCCATAAAATATCACAAAAATACTCTAGACTCGAGGGCAATTCAGTTGAGGCATTAAACTAAACTTATGCTCAACATTTTTTTATTTTCCCCATTTTTTTTTTCTCTCGTGGCCACAGATATTCAAGAGTTCAAATGCGAGTCAATTTTTCATGGCTACGTTACACGAGGGAGAAAAAAAAACCGCAGTGAAACTGTCTGTGGAGAGTGAAAAATCGATGAAAGCGATTCATCACTATTACGCACCCCTGCAATAAAAAGAAAACAAAAAACATTCCAAAGCAAATTTATTCCAATCCGTAAAAACCTCACAAATCAGCACAATTCGTTTAAATTCCCCCCAAAAAAAAATCCCAAAAATTCGAATATTCCTATTTAATTATGAATAATTAAAAAATAATAATTCTCATAATTTGTATTTGTGAATGAGTCTTTTATTACCGGAGAAATGGCAATTTTTCATGCAGAGAAAGTATTCGGGAGGACACGCGAATGGAGAAATGAGCTGTCATCCTCTGTAATTCGCTCTTCGCACCTCTCCACCCAGGCTATGACGGAAGGAATGATGGAAAAAAAAGAGAGGGGAGGAATGAGCATTTTGCCCCGTACTTCTGGCACACTTTGCTCACTTCACTGCGCTGAATCCGGTTGAGGGGGAGGAAAAGTAGCGGTGCACGCTCGATTTCTCCACGATGGAGGGCTTCCTCTCTCTCTCTCTCTCTCTCTCATTTACTCTGAATTTTGCGACCCTCTGGCTTTTTTGTATTCTCCTTTTTCCCTCTCTGCTCGTTACAGGTTTTTCCTTTTTTTTAATCCACTCTTTTTTCTTTTCCTCGGGGGAAAAAGAGCCGTTGAATAACCGTGTTTTGAGCCGGAGTAAATTGTGCGGCAAGCCAATTTTATTTAACCCAACCGCTTCGGAGTTACGTAATTTATGTATTTATTTGAAAAAAAAAGGGAAATTCAATTTTATTTAGTGCAGATTCTCCGCCGCATTCGATTAATTTCCGAAGGCTTGTTTTTTTGCGAAATTCAATGTCTTCATTTTCACACATTGTGCTTGATGAAAAAAAAAAGGGGGATTGAATGGAAAATTAACGGGATATTGTATCATCCAGACAATCCATAAATTTACAAGAATTTTTCCATTTTTATCGCAAATTCTGTATTCACTCTTCTCGGCAACACAACCAGTGACTCTATTTTTTCCCTCACTTCGAAACTACAAACTCGAAACTTTACCGAAGAAGAAGAAGAGGAGGAAATGGATAAAATGGAGGAAAAAAAAATCCCCGACTTCCGTAAGGTAAATTTCATAACGAGGGGCAATGACAAGGCGAAGAAGTCACGACTTAACGTTCTCCACGGTCACCAAAGGTGGTATCGTCACAAAGTTTCAAGAAGTTTTCGCCTCCTCGAGATGCGTAATTCTCGAGCCACAGAAGTTTCTTCAATTTCTCCTTTTTTCACTCAATTTTAAAGTTGAACTGTTTTTAACTCGAAAACAAAATTCCATCAGTGTATGGAAACACAATTTTACAAGAATTTTCCTTATTTTTTTTTTCATATTAGAGAGCAATGAAAATGTCCACATTCAATATTACTCCAAAGTAATAAAAAAAATTGTCTTTACTACTGTTTGCATGTCGATTGCAATTATCCTTCAATCTTTCATTCAATTCCCCCCGAATCTGACGTTACAATCGTTCATTTCCACCGACAAATGTTTAGAAAAAAATTAATCTGCGAATGGCATCAGTACTTTATCCTCACATGAGTTTCACAGTATTTTTTTTAAGTCTCTATTTTCTTTGCACTTTTTTTTTCCCCGTTTCCATTGGCCTCGCTCGGTCATCACCAAGTGCGTTTCAATGGGAATAAAAAAAAGGGTAATTTGACATTCTTCGGTTGTCCAGTCATTTTCCATTGTGTTTGCACAGTCATTTGTTTCATCCCTTTTCCCTCATTTCGTTTATTTTTTTTTTCGGCGAATAAAACGAAAAACCTCGGATTTTCTTCGATCGCTTGCAATGAGATAAATGGACAAATGGGGAAAAAAAGGGTTAAATCGAAACGTAGGATTTCCGTTTTAAAACAAAAGCTGCAGTATCAGTCGACAGGCAAAAGGTTCTGTTTTTACTGAAAATAAATTCTCTATTATTTGAATTTATTTGATTTCTTTTTTTTTCCCATGAGATTTTCCGGAATTTTTTGAATTCGGGATTTTGGATTATTTTTGAATAATGGAATCGTTAATAGAGACTGAAAAATTGGAGATTTTCCATCCATTTTCAATGGGTTTTTACTTTTTTTTTTATTTCAATAGGTATTAATGGATTTTTTTCTTTACATGAAAAAAAAAAAATTCACGAAAAAATTCGAAAAACTTCAAAGAAAACATTTTCCCATATTTCAATTGATTGAAAAAAAAAAGAATTTTACTTTTCAGTGATATAATGATCCGGATAAAAAATACTTGGAGAGCTTTACAGATCAAAGGATTCACGCATAATGAAAAAAACATGGAGAAATGAAGAAAACAAAGGCGTTGTATTTGTTTTAGAATTCCTACGCTTTACCTGGTTTGATATTAAAATGGCAAAGCGTTTGAAATCTGAACCGAATGCGCGTAAACATTCATCAAATTGTGGATTTTTATTTGATTGTAAAAAAAATGAAGAAATGAATGTAAAATAATAATTCGCTGCAATAAATAATTCTTAAAATAAAGTAATAAAAGCGGAATTTTTCATTTTCTCTTTACTCCGACAAGTGCACATTATTTGACAATATTTTCTCTCACGTTTCTCTGCAATATTCACAATAAAATATGTATTTTAAAATGATGGAAAAAATGTAGAAAAATAAATATGGAATTCAGTGAGTGAAAAGGCATTTGAATAGACAAACATTTTATTTAAAAAAAAAGAAAGTCTCTCTCAAAGGAAAAATAATGTAAATATGAGTGAAAATTCAGTGTAGAATTGGAGACAAATAAACCGATAATAATATTGAATTACTGGATTTTAATAAAAAATCGATAGAAGTCAGTCATTAAGACGAAAACCAGAGGCCCATTAAAAACAATAAAATTTCCTATACTTTGTCCTCAGTAACGACAACGAGGAGAATGAAGAGAGAGAAGAAACAAAGGGAAAAAAAATGATGGAAAAGGGATTGAAAGAACACGGAGTGAGAGAGACAGATAAAAAGGGGCCACGGGTTTAGTGGAACGAGAGTTGGATGTGGTTCCGTGATTAAAAAAAAAAGGGGGCTTTGCTGGGTTAGACGGATGGCTGAGTAAGAGAGACGAACAATGAGTATGTACGGATGGAACAAAGAAATATCGACCTATAAGGTCCTCCCAGTTGCCGGACTCAATTAGACTTATACTCCTTTTTTTTTCATACCTTCTTCTGTCTCGAGGATTAATTCGGATTTTTTTTCCAAATAAATTAAACATTTTTCCTTGCATTTATTTCGGAGGATATTATGATGAGTTTAATAATTTTTTGTCGATTTTTTAAAAAGAAATTCATCAAATGGCGGAAATTTCTATGGACATTTCATAATGCCTCTATTCAAGAGCTTTGAGATCCTTTCATTTCAGTTTTCATAAGCACTGTTTATGTAAACAGTGAATGTAAAGATAATTTAATTCACTTGTTTGTGAAGAAAGTACTTTTTATCTGTTGAATATGAATATTTTGAGAAATCCTTTTGTTTAATTATCGTGAAAACAGTTTTTTCAGAGTTTTAAAATTAATTTTGAGTTGAAAATTGTGGTCTGAGGCACTTGTGCCTCCTTTGACACCATGAATATATTTTCATTAAAGTTATTGTTGTGAATTTTGTTCGATAAAGTCAACGTTTTTTTTTTCCATCGTTTCCCATGTGCGTCATTGGAAAAGTTGGAGTCTGAGGCTGAAGGCATGTGGTCGATCACAGAGAGCCACTGCACTTTGGTTCTTTACGTTGAAAATGAAGTATACTGAGGGAAAAAGACTGGCAATCCAATCCAGTTGCCCTTTGCACTCTTGTACATTCGTTTCAGTGCACATAACCCTCCATGAATGTATTTGAAAGCCAGGGAAAATGTGTTCCACATATTTTTCCCATTTCTTCAAGATGAAAAAAAAAATTTATAATAAGTCTCCTATATATTTTATGAATTCGATTATTTTGGATATCGAATTCCCCAGAATTTCCCAGGGGACGAGATAAAGAAAATCCTCAATAATAAATTTCAATGGAAACTTATCTTTTAAATTTATGGAAAAAAAGCAATTGAAAATATCTAGAGACTTGTTTTATTTTTTTATTTTAATCGAACGAGCATGTTTGGGGGCCATTAATTACTTACAGTGACAGCGTCGTTTTCGGGATGGGTAAAGATTGGTGTTTAGGAAGAGAGACGTGATTTATTGGGTGGCAATCCGACCCACTCGCATCCATCATAATTAACACGAGTAATTTACTTGAATTTGATTTAACATTAGTTTAAATAAATAGAGACTAAAGTCCTGTGAATTCTCGAAAATAATAATAAAGAAAAGCATGAAAGCCTGCAATGAGACGTTCGAAAATTAGTTGAATAAAACGAAATTCATTGGAGTAATGGTAGTAGTTGTGCCTGCGGATTTCTCTCGTGGTAGAATCGGTTAACGCGTGTACGAGACACATGGCAAACTGTATCCACCCCCTTTTACAACACACATACATGCACATACACGTAGAGTGATTCAGTAACTCTTGCAGCACGTATCCACAGCAATAATTAATTTTCAGCACACATTTGGCCCGACCCCGTTCCGGGGAGAATCAAAGGGCGATATTCCCATGGCTCTGATGGACTACGCAAATAAAAGCCTTATTTTTCATATTAAAACAAATTGTCGGACTGAAATCAGACTCACACTACTTGTTAAAGTCCGACGCTTTTTGCCAGCTTGCATTATATATACATCCGGTTCTCATTCAATTTTAATATTTAAATATTTATGATGAAGAGTGAGAAGCTCACGGAAGGATTTATTAAAATCCCCACCTCCGGATGGACTCGGGAAAATATAAGGGAAAATAGGGGCACGGATTTTCTCGAGGGCGAAGCCGTCACCGGCTAAAAAAGAGGGGGATTTCTCAAACGTTGCGACTGATGGCTCTATGTAGAGCGAGTAATGGCGCAGAGGGATGAAGCTGAGACAAGGATTATTACTTCCAATCCAGGACATTAGTCTTTCACTTTTTTTCTTTAAATTTTTTTTTAAACATCAAAATTTTATCAGTATTTTAGCAATATTTTTTCACGGTTTTGAAGGATTCTTTTTTATTTCTATAATTATTTAATTGAAATCATTATTCATCCCGAGGGATGAACAAGAGTGAAATCCCGGAAATGGGGTTAAGGTGGAGGGGAATTGAGTCGTTTTTCTTCTCGCAAAAAAATCCACGAAATTAGTCCCTCATGTGTCTCTTTTTTCATGACCTTCTCTCCCAATTTCTCCCCTCTCTCCTCAGATACAAAGTCAAAGGGAAAACGTCGACTCGTGGTACTTCATACGGTCACGAACTCGTTCTGGTTTCCGCAAAATTAAGATAAAAGAGACGCCTGCGGCACACAGTCCATCTCCTCTTTCCTCCCCCTTCCTTCCAATGTTCTATGAGCGTTTGAAAATAGAGGAGAAAAAGAAAACAAGAAAATTGAAATGTCCAAATAGGAAAAATAAAGAGAAACTAATGACAGTTCAGTTGATGAGAATTTTTCATTCCTTTTTTTTTTCATCATTTCTGGCTTTCTTTATCATTGTTATTGTTATTATTATTCTTTTGAAGAATTTGGGTTTTTTTAAATTGTAAATTGAATTTTCCGTAAATTCCATAGAATTTCATTCATTAGCAGAATAATTCACTTCAAACGAATTCATTTCACAAACTAAATGTCATGAAATTCCCCGGAAAACCACAGAACGTACAAATTCATACAATTAATTTACGAAAATTCAAGAATTTGTAATGAAAATAATTTAAAATGTAATTTTTTGAATGTAAAGGTTTTCACCATATTTTCGATAATTTTTAATAACTTTTGGAAATTTTGTGGAGTGACGGCTATTTGAATGGCTTCTGCATTGTGTTGAGTGTGTGTATTGCCAGCAATCTCGGTGCACTAAACCCCACATCCGTTGCCTCACGACCTCTGAATTCTCCACGCCTGTCCCCAACATTTTCATCTGAATCAATCAATATACAAAATACCGGGGCTCTTGGTTATACATTATAATCAAACGACATACTGTATTTGTGATTAAACACTGATTAAACTTGAAATTCAATGAAGCTCTCTCTCTCTACATTATAATCCAAAACCAGAATATTCTCAATTCTGCAAATTCCTCTTACAAATTCACAAACTCATAAATATTGATTTTCTATTAAATTAGAAAAAAAATCATTTGATCCATCAATTCCATCTCTCTTTCCACAATATAAAAAAAAAAAACTAAAAAATTAATCTCAAAAGAATGAAAACGAATTCCGCGAGAGAACGAGGATAGATGCATTAAAGTTTTTTTCTATCCCACCATCTTGAAAACGTTGAAGAGGGTCGAGAGAGCGTCCGAAATTGCTTCTCCAACTAGAATCGTAAATAAATGAGACGCTACAAAAATAATAATGATAATAATAAAAGGGGCAAAAGAGAAGTGAAAAAAGTATGATTGCAATACCTCTAAAAATAAAACGCACGGCTTGATGGAAGAGGAGAGGGCAATGGAGGGGTTAGAGGGGGAGTTATTACCGGTTTCCCGGTACGACGACCCGATACTCGGAAATCTCGTTTTCCTCCCTCCATTCTCTTCGAGAGTGGGGAGAAGGAGGTGAGAGTGACGTCAAACGTACGTACTGAGGTATGAAGTGATTTTTTTTTGCTTTCGAATCAACGAATCAGATTCACTAATAACTTTCATCCTTTTTTCCATTAAGTTTATCAAAAAATTACAGTTTTCTAATTATATTCAACATTTTTAATTAATTCCTGATGAAATAAAGAAGATATTGTGTCTTTTTTTTAAAGAAACGGATGACATTCTCGCTTGAACTTTTCTCAATGTTTTTTTTTCTCCTGATTTGTCTCATCGATTCTCCCTACCACAGAAAAATGAAAGATAAAGACGATGTTGGAGGAATAAAAATGGAGAGTATGTATAAGTGTGGCATCACGTGACCGATTCCCAGAGTCGATGGGTAGAATTGTAGATGCCCCGAGGATTCCCCGAGGGCCTCCGCCTGTCTGCCTAAAGAGCCCCTCTTTTCTCTCCCAAATATTAATAATTCCATTAATTCATTTTCCGAGTACGAAATAAACAATTTTTCAATTGTGAAAATTTCTCTCGTGTCTTGAAATATACGATGCTGGAGTTATTTGGTGAATATACTTGACCATGTCTCTGAGATTAAATTTTATAAATTCAGCATTTTTATTACAGGAGAATGAAAATTTCTGATGATTCAAGAATTTTCAATGTTTATCACGAGATTGAGGAGAGAATTTTTTTCTTTAAATCAAATTAGATTAAAATAATTAAATTTTCAAAGAATGCCCCCTTTTATCAGCCCTAAAAATGCCCCAATTTGAACCGAAATTACTGCCGAGTATTCACGATAACAGTCTCCTTGAAAATAATTATCATAAGAAGATAATCTCTCCTTCAGGAGTTCATTATATACCACCCCTCTAAACTCTTCAAACTCGCTCGTAAAATTCACTCCAATTACCCACTTGTATTATCTCGGGATGCGTTATCCCAAGAATGAACGACAGAATTCCCGAGTCAAGCTATTATCCATAATTTTTCATCTCCAAAAGAAGCCAGAACAAACTGAGAAGTCTCAAACAGTGCCTACACTAAACTCCACTAATACAACAGCATCTTAGAGTCAGGCTAAAGTAGCGTACAAGGGTGAGCCATTTCGGCCAAATCCCAGAACAGAAGCTCTCCTCCATCCGAGGGCATTAAAGCCATTCCCTCTTGCACGACGGTTTCACAACTTCCGTCCTCGCCTCAGGCCACTCAATCACCCTCCCTCCCCCTTTATCTTTGCTTGGACGAGAGCCTCCGAATCATCCTATCGCCTCGCATAATTCCATTAAATATACGGAGATCGTGAGCATTCGTATAATTTTATTTTCTCAGTCAATAGCCGGAAGGGAAATTCATCCTAAAAAAATCCCTGAATATTCATGAATAAGGGATTGAGATTTTTCAAAGAAATAACTGCAAAGTGATACGACTATTTGCCCTGATTGTGTTGTACCTCGCTAAAGAGACATTCCATCAGTTTCCCCAACATTTACGCAGCGACCGTAACAACCGGCCATTGCTCTCCGTCTCATCAAAGCCCTCGTCCTTCAAGACCCTCAAATGAGCCACCTTATATGTCTCCCAGTTTGACACCGTTCAGCAGTGTCCGACAAATTTGCTTCCTCGACAGCGACACGACAGGAAAGACGAGAGAATTTGCCTCGCCGTGTCCTCTTTCGGTTGAAGAGCAGGGGAGGAACGACTGCAGGAGGGACAGAGGAAAAGCAATCAATCTTTGAGAGGCAGATGAGTGCGGACCTAAAATATAGGGCAACACAAATTTAGTCTAGCCGCGTCCACGTGTTGAGACTTGAATGCGCAACCGCCCGGGTTGTAATCGATATTGCCCGACAAGGTACCACGCCCTGCACCTGCGAGATGTGCGGGATGCAATGCGAATGCCAGCCTCACCTCTTCCTTTCTCCACAAGTATTCTTGTGTTGGGGGGGAAAAGGGGTGGCTGTCGCAGCCGTATTGTTCAGTCTCTCTTTCTCTTTCGTGTGATTTTTAATGTAAAACCTGTTGCCATTCAGGGGCTTCGATTGATATTTTATTCAGCTCGGAGTTTAATGTTGAAAATTTGTTTTTTATTATGTTTTTTTTAATAGAAGAGTTTTTTAGTATAATTTCTGTTGGGAAAATATAAACACGGGTTATTGGAAAGGAATGAGATGGGTTTGGTTATGCAAGGTCGATTCATTGATTAATCCGGGGAACGAGAGTTCGAGTGGGGAATCCCGGAGCATCCCAATCGGCCATTGCCCGAGTTTATGCCTCTCGCATTTTTATCGTAACCATGATATCTCTTTTATTCACTCTTCCCCCTTTTTATTTGTTGGGAATAAAAATGCTGGGGTAATGTAAGGAAGTGGGTGAGGAATTAAGACAGTATCAGATGATAATTATCTCGGGGATTAAGGAATTATTGTAGTCACTTTAGCACCGAAAATAATCTTTACGATCATCTGGACAAATGTTTTATTTCTCCTTAATTCTCTAATTTCAGTGGAAATTGTTTGACACTTTAATTATTTTTTCTTGAATTAATTATTTTCAATTCTTTTCCATTATTGTCTTTTGATAAATATTTATATTGCACATGTGCCTCCGATTAATTCGCCCCTTGAGCAATCAAGTGAGACCATGAATAGAGAATCAATTGCGTGACTCGCTAGATTTCGTATTTTCACTTCATATTATCCCTCGAAGGGGAATTATTATCTCATAGAATGTAGGAACTAACGATTATTTGTTATTCCTCATTTTTCTCTTTCTTTTGATGATAGAGGGGAGAGAGAGTATGAGTGATTCCAAGATTATATTCATTTGTTGATTAATTGAAAGGAGGAGAAAATTATGGAAATAATTCCTTTCATTCAAAGATATTCAGAAGATAATTCTCTAATTAGTCCTGAATTTAACCAGATTCTCATCAACACTGTTAATTAAAATTTACATCTGGATGATCTGCATATCCGAGTTATGCAGGTGAGTGTCATGCTGACGTAGCTCCACGTAACCCTGATACGAGATTGATGTCATGAACGCATACCTCATGAAATCCGGAACAATGTCACAACACCATAATTCCTCTAGATGAGAACATTATTGGTTGGAGCGTAAGAGGGCCTCTGTAATCATTGCTTCATGGTGTCCATTATCACCGGAGCTTTTGTATCCCTGCTGACGTCACGTAAATTAAAGGAATTTCTGTAAATTGAAAAAAATAAATCAACGATCAATACCGAGAGAAAATAGAAATCAAAGGCAATTAATTGTCAATGTAAATATTTAATCAACGGGAATACAAATCGTGCAACTACCAGCACCACGAGAATAAACAAAATGGAGGCGAATAAATATAATCACGAGAATCTGTTGAATCAAAAATGAAAAAAGGAAATTAATTGGTCTGATGTGAAAAATGAAATATTGAATATTTATTCTCTTGGCGAAATTAAAAATGATTTTCGCGAAATTGTGAAGAAAATTGCGGTGAAGAGAAAATTCTTCCCTCGTGCGAATTTAGGAGACTAGCCCCAGAATTCTCAAACATTGTTTGCACAGTAAACCCCATGGTATAAAACAGCCAACTGGGCCCTTGGGATCTTGCGTGCCACGAGGCGATACACTCGAAAAAAAAAGGGAATTTTTTTCACGTCAAACCACTCAGCATTAAAACCCCAACATCCTGTGGCATTTTTACTTCTCATTCTTTTTGCCACAAAAAAAAAGGGAGAAGAGTCTCTCTCCATCCAAAACGATCCCCAATTTTATTCTTCCATCCCCTTATTATCTATTCTCTTTCTATTTCTCACGTAACCTTCCTCAAGCACGAATACGTACTCCTGTGCTCAACAAAATGACAGGAAAAAAGCTCGAGGATATCCGAGGATTTGCGTTGAGTTACTTTGAATTGTTTCAATTTCATGAATTGAGTTTATTTTAAAACTTAAATAAGAAACTTTGCTTCTTTCAGTTTTTTTTTTTAACTGAATTATTTACTCGGTTTAATAATAATAAAAATAGGAGAATTTAAAGGATTTTAAATAATCTCAATGCGCCAATGACGTCACTGTACCACATTTGACCTCACTAACTGAACCTGACGCTGGAATTAACGTTAACACGACACAAATTCAGTGGAATGACGTCATTGTCAGGGTTTTTTTTATTTTCTACTACTGAATTTTTAAATTCTCCTGTAAAAGTCATTAGGGGGGGTGGGGTAATGATTCCATTGGAAAGCTCACATGAGCTCCATTTTCAGGTCACATGAGAAAACAGTTTTCCAAACATTTTTCTCCATTTCAAAAAGTCTCAAACAAATAAAGAGAAGAAAAAGAATGAGAAAAACTTGGGAATGAAAATATTGAAAAATTCTTCTGATATATTGAAAAGAAAAAACGTTGTGACGTAGTTGAATTGTTGCTACGGAGTTGCGTCAAGAAAGTCTCGGAAAAATCGTTTTCACGAAGAAAAGAGGATGAAAAAAAAAACGATGCTTGGGTACAAAGGTTCATTCTTTATCTTTCGATCTTTTGAAGACGAACGAAACGTGACGCGATAAGACCCAACTCAGCGACGTTTTCTGATAGAGAGGGGGAGGCGACTGGGGAGGGAGATGTAGTGGCAAAAAAAAGTGGGGTGGGGTTGAAGCTTTGAGGGGCTATTATTCACAGACGAAATGAACAACGGGTGTCGAGTCGAGCAATTAATCAAGTCTCTGATAAATCTCTGGTTTATCTAATGTTTCTTTCTCCTCTTCATTATGCATTTAATTTCTTTCTAATCACCGCATCAAATCGCGAAAAAAAACCACCCAAAAATTGAAGTAATTTAATGTTGCAAAGTCGCCTCATTAATTTATCTTCGAAAATTCGTTAAAAAAAAGAGCCTCTAATCCGAGAGAGGATAAAATACTGGAAAAAGAATGCAGAATAAAAAAAAAAAAAGGAAAAATCCAGTTAATTGGATGACAATGTCCGTCACGCAATCGTGGCGTCACCCACCCCCATCGAAATGCCCCTCCTCTCCCCAGCGTAATTAATCCAGTATCGATCCCCGTGTCTGCTCGTCAACACTCGGCTGCTGACGAGCTTTTCCCCAAAACTCGATGAAAAGTAGTTGAGGGGGTGAAGGATTGAATGGCGAATAGGAGGACACGCTTCTCTATCAAACTACTCATCTCCGTTACTTTTTCAGACGTCGAGAATCGTGTTTCATAAATCTCCGTGGACAATTCTCGAGATGAAAAAGTTTTGTTTTACTTTGTGAGAGAACAAAAAAAAGGGCTTTTGGAAAGTGGATAGAAGCGATTTTTCCTCAGACACTGATGAAACTTTCCCGCCAAACTTTTATCCACGAAATCTCATATATTGATCTCTCCACTTTGTTTTTTTTTAAATATAATTTTTCCCTTTTGTTTCTCCGGTTACCCCTTTTTTTCGCATGAGAGGCTGTGCCACACTGCGGGCGAGAATGATGGAGATAAGGGTCTCGAGGGGAGGATTGGGGGAGTGAAAAATTCACATCACGTGCCAGAACGTTCGGGGCGGAAAAAAAAAGGGGATGATTATTCAGGAGATGGTCTGCATCACAACTGAGGCACCTTCCTCAGACTCTTGTAATTTTCTGTCTCTCTCTCGCTCGTTTGCCCCTGGTTCCGTAGTTTTCTCAGCATTCAGCAGCATTCTGAAATTGTGGAGAAGTGAGATTTGTTAAATTATGAATAATTCCGGGGGAAATTCAGGTACAAATTTGTGTGGTCAACTTTCTCAACTATTATTCACGAATTTACATGAATAAATTATTTACGTGTAGAATATTTTGGGGTAACAATTGTTGGATAAACTTTTCCATCCTTAATAAATCAATTTTACAATGAAATTAATTCATTTAATTGATTGAAATATGTTTTTTTTCTGTTTTTCAGAGGCCGACTATACCTTGGACGATTCCTTTTGGAATGAAGAGACTCCCTCCGGTGAGTAAGACTGTAAAAAAATTGAAGGGGATGAAATAAAAAATAAAAAGTAGCAGTACCTTGAAAGAAGAAGGAGGAAAAAGAGAACTCGAGACTCGTAACTAGTCTTTGGCTGCTTTTACATGCGCATAACCCCCATATTGCCTCCTGGCTACACCCCTTCCATCCTTCTTGCCACATACTCCCTCTGCAACACATTATGTACAGTAAACATATATATATATATATATGAGGGAAAAAACTAAACAAGTATAGGGTGAATAAGAAAAGATAGAAATATACATACACATGCACAAACGTCGGAGCTATTTGCACCCGACAAGATGTGGGTCGTCACGATTCTCCGCTTTGAAGATTTGTAACAACTCGTTTTTACTTCATCTTGTCTCCCTCCGCATTTTCCATCACTCCCACTTCCTGTTATTATCATTGTTCTCCAAGTTCTTACTCCAAACGTCTTTCTTATTGACCCTGTCATGCTAACCACTCACGCAAATGACGTTTCTTGCACGTATTAGGTCTACAATGAATTTAATTTACATTTTTCAAGGTTTCCTTTGTTCCCAAATGCCTCAGGACACACGTGCACTTTCTCCAGACACTGGATTTAATCGTAAAATGTACATTTTACACTTCAATACATGGGAATTATTATTTGTGAAGTGTTGCATGGGATATATTGTGAAATATCTCGGGAATAAATAGGTTTAGAGGAAAATGTCAAGAGTGCTTTTTTGTAGAAAATTTTATGGGCTACAAAAATGGTCTCTTGATGAATTCTCGTAAAGCCAACGGTTACGGAGATATTTGCAAGATAATGGCGAAGAGATGATGAGTCAGGGATAATATGGAAATTGGTTTGTGAATATCTGTGAAATGAGTTGGTTTAGGGAAAAATGGGTAGAGACCTTTTTTGTAGAGAATTTTATGGGCTATAAAAAAGGTCTCTTCATAAATTCTCGTAAATCTCATGGTTTCCGAGATATTCGTGGGTCTTTAATTAGGGGATTATTATTTTCATCCAGGGTATTAATAAAATCATGAAAAAATTGAATAAACTGAAATTGGGAAAGTTTAGGATTAGATTAGTGGTCAGACTCATGTGTTCTAGTGCATATGCAGGTTTCCACGGTAAAAGGAAATTGAATTAGCAGCCGCATGCTGGCAAAAGCGAATCTTTTTCACTCTTAATTGCATCTGCAGATGGAAAACTCGAATCTTCACCTTTTTCATCACATAAAATCCTGCATCATGGTAAAATTGAGGTTAAATCCAACATGTGTCCCTGAATCACGTGACTCACAAGTAGATTCTGGATAAGACACATTGAGAATAGATGGCGCTGCCTTGGGAATTGTGTCTGACTGAACGTACAGCAAATCTCCTCAATTTCCACAATTCAATGATTTAAAAACTATAATTCCCAAATTTATGTAAAGAGAAATAATAAAAGAGGAAACTTTTCCCCGTTGAAGTGTGAGCTTAAAAAAAAACTGAAATCCTCAAATAAAACGAGACTCCCCTTTCACCAGAATAAGTAGGGGATTTAACTCTTGAAATTTTGATAAATGCCAATTTTATTTAAGCCCCACTGAGTGATTCTGTCAGTTATTTGATTAAATAAAATGATATTTTTTAAAACAAATCCAGGATAAATCATTTTTCCTCAAATTCATTTCATTTCTCCTTTTCAATAATAAAGCAATGCTGGATAATAAATTCTCCCACTCTCTCATGAAATACCAAAGGCGTAAAAATGTCAGTGGAATGGTTTATGTTGTGGAGTAATATTTCACCCCAAAAGAAAATAACACTCGATGAGATTATCGTTTCCCCTTTTCTTTTTTTCATTTATTTCTCCTTCTCCGCTTGGCTGTTTCTTCGAGATCGATCACTCACCTCGTAAAGTCTCGTGTGATCATGGGATTTTTTTTTTCAGGCGAAAAAACGCTGTCTCAATGTGTAGAGAAATGCGAGCAATTGCAATGGCTCTTGGAGAATAAAAAAGCTTTTTATATCGATAGAGTTAGAAGCTTAAAGTGACCACTGGACTGAGATTCTTTTTCCTTTTTCTCTTCTCCTCTTTCTCCTCCCCGAAGATGGAAAAAAGAGGGGAAACACTGGGGAGTGATTAATGTCAATGACATCCGACCTTACGACCCCAAATGTTGTCCACACTTTCTTTTTATGTGTACAATCTGCACGGTGGTCAATCGAATTCACATTGGGTGAAAAAAAAAGAGGGCTTTCGGAAAATCGGTTTCAGGGTCAGGATAAAATAGATAAATATTGGCTCGAGGGATTGGGAGGGCAGTTAAGTGCTATCTCAATTGTGGAATTTCGGGGAAAAACGATAATTGAATTTTTAACATGCTTTTTAATCGTCGAAATGTTGATGGAAAATTCTGGAAAAAAATTGAGAATATTCATGACATATCAAAGTGTCTTTCTGAATTTTTTCATATTTTTTGGATTAAAATTCACTTGTAAATAATTTATTTAATGAGGAAAATGGAATCTCAGGGAGTTTGAAAATTATTACACTATTATTATGATAGAAATCTTTTGGTAATACGATCATCAAGTTGAGGGCTTTGATGGTGAGAGACTCGATATCTCGGAACTGATCAAAGGGAGCCCATACAGAATTGACCCATGGATGATCTTTCCTCACGACTCATCGGCAGAATAACGAGGGACGAGAAAAACGGGATATTTTCTTTTTATGAGGCAAAATCGTGGGGAAGAGCTTTTAGCGTGAAAATTTTTCCTTTGGGGACTTGGAGACCCTCTTAAAGGCACAGTAGAGTGAATCAAGTTTTATCTACTTCGTTTTGGAAATAAAAGGAAAAAAAACGGGACTAACGAACCGCTTGAGTTTGATGCCTCTCTGGCCTCTTTCTTTTTCATGAAAACGAAAAGAGTAAAATACCTTGGGGAATAACTTGGTAATTGTAACAAGAATATTTGACATTTTACACTCATTAAGTTCATGCTCATAAAGTTAGAAAGACTTTTTATTTATGAAAAATATTGGATTTAAAAAAATTCATTAAATCACTTTTTTTTTCTCCAATTAAAACGGAATTTAATTTATTTTTCAACTTTTGATAAAAAATTTTAATAAATTTCCCACGAGATTTTTCACATACTTTTTATCCATTATTTCAACTCATTGTTTCAATTTTTCATTGCAGGCGAGGTGGAACGACTGTTGCGAGAATTTCGTCAAAACGAAGAGCTAGTACGTGACATTGGTACACACAGCTACCAAATTATTTATCCAGTGCAGTTGCGGCATCACGAGAAAATGGGGATATCCACGAGAGAAGCTGGTTTTCCGAAGGTAAAATTAAATGCACAAATCATTATTAAACCTCCGCAAAAAATCCTCAATTTTATTGATTATCCACAGTATCCATTAAGAGGTGGCTACTCCGATGGATATCAAAATGCCAGGGGAAGATCTAGAGTAAGTATCGATCCATGAGGATTCATAGATCCTTTTTGCAGACGAAAAAATCAAAACAATTCCACTTTTTTAAAACTATTTTTCACAGGCGGGAAAACACTATCACCGCACATCCCTTCTGATAAAGGCCTTCAACCACAAATTTCGCCTAGACTTAGAATTAAATACGTGAGTAATTTAATTAATTTTTAATGAAATAAAAAAAAAAGTTCACTTCCCTTTCTCATCGATCAAATTCTTTTTTGTTGACTTGGAGAAACCGGAAGACATTCAAACCGGAACACGGTTTAATTTTCCCAACGGTTACAAGCTTAATCGAAATCCGTTGAAAATGTCGGCCTAATTAACGCCAGTTACCCATTTCTAATTAAAATGTGATAATAAAACTGGGAAAATAATAATTCACCCATTTTTCGTGACCTTTTTTGTTACTTTAAAATCAAAGAATTCAGGATAAATCATTTATTATCGTTTGGACATTGTAATAATTTTTCAATATTTTCCAGGCAACTTTTAGCACCAAATCTCATGCAAAAAGACTTTTTAAGTAACGGTGCTGAACAAGTATCAAAGCAGGTAATGAAATTTACTTTTCCCATTCTCTCTCCACCTAAAACAACTTTCCCATGCTTTTCATCGTAACAATCTGCCCCTGTGAAAGCCTGGACAATGAAAATATTCCCATTGGTAGATTTTCCATGACTTTTTTCTCAATTTAACCACAGGAAATTGAACACTGCTATTACCATGGTACCGTGAGGGATTATCCAGGTGCAAGTGCTGCATTTCACACGTGCAACGGTGTAAGCGGTGTTATTCATCTGGGTAACGAGACCTTCGTCATCCAGCCATTCTTCGGTGGTGACTTGTCGGTCAGTTAAACCTGTTCAAAGCGTTAATTATTTAAAAAAAACACTGATTTATTTCCCCTTTAATTAATCAATTTCTTTGAGGTTCGTGTTTAATGGATTTTCAAGAAAAAAGTGCATCGCCCAAGAAATAGCAAACGAAGGAGGTTATCGAGCAAAATCAATCTATATGCATACCCTCTCTTTTAGCAGAGACATCCTCACGTTATATTTGAGGCTCGAACAAAAGCTAACAAAGGCTGTGGCATCGCTGGTAATCTTGAGCGTCGTCTTGTCAAGAACCGACGACAGAAGCATGTACTCGGCCTATCTGATACAATTGGTGATCGATACAAGCGAGACGTACGTGAGGCAACTAAATACATCGAAACTGCCATGGTCATCGACAAAGCCATGGTAAACTTTTAATTTCAAGTATTTCACAATCAGATACACTTGAGTATTACATGAATTTATGTGTCTCCAGTTTGAGAAGAGAAATGGGAGCAGCAGAGCTGATGTAGTTCATGATGCCATTCAAGTAGCAAATATCGCTGATTTGGTGAGTTTATTCATTTTATCATGAATTTAATGAGAATCTGTGAATAATTAAATAATTAATTTCAGTATTTTCGGACATTGAATACAAGAGTATCAGTAGTTTACATCGAGACGTGGCTTGGTGGCAATCAGGCAGAGGTTAACTCAGGAATGGAAATTAATCGTGCTTTACAAAATTTCAACGACTACACAGTACGACAAATGTATCAAGTTACTGAAGACACAGTTCAACTGTTAACGTAAGTATTTTTTAATCCAGCCATTTTAATTCCTTGAATTTGTCAAGGGGCTTTGTTATACCAAAGAGGGGAAATAAATAAAATGGGGGAGAAAAAATAAACGAGAGAACAGATTAAACGAACAAACACAAGAGTAAAGAAGAAATAAAGATAAATATATGGAGGAAAATAGAGGAGGAATGTTTTGAGTTGTTTTTACGAAAGATGAACTGGATTTTCTCCCTCATTCAGAGACTCCACGAATTGTCCCCTCGATAAATATCCACTATTTTTTCATCGTCAACTTTCCTCCTCATTCTTCTTTATTTAAAGAGAAAATAAGAATTAGAGATACTCACATTTTTATCATTTTTATTTTGCAGAGGTGAAACATTCCAGGGTGGTGAGTCTGGTGTTGCTACTCATGCGACTGTTTGCACAGCAAAAGCAGCTGGTATCAGTGTAGATTTGAATCCTTATGAGCCACATTTACTCGCTGGAACAATGGCACACATGATTGGCCACAATATTGGAATGATACATGATGATGGAAGTGAGTGAATAATTTTTTTCCAATTGTCCCAAATGCTCTGCTAATTAATCATCATTTCATTCATTAATTCAAAGGGGAAAATTGCTTCTGTCGTGACTGGCATGGCTGCATTATGGCGCAGTCGATAGTTGGTGCTGAGAATGTTCAGCCATACAAATTCTCAGAGTGCAGCAAAGCCGATTACGAAGAGGCTTTGAGAGCTGGACACGGTATTTGTCTGTTTAACAAACCAAACGAGGTGAGAATACAACGAATTTTCCATCTCCATTATGAATGTCATGATCACTTTGAGCGGTTAGAAATTAATGCATCTGCTTCAATTTCAATTTTATTTTTCATTCAGTTGGAGAGCAGATTGTGCGGTAACAGGGTAATTGATGACGGTGAAGCATGTGACTGTGGTACTCTTGAAGAGTGTCCTGATATTGATCCTTGCTGTGATCCAGTAACTTGTAAACTCAAGTCTGAAGCTGAGTGTGCCTCTGGTCCTTGTTGTAGTGACTGCAGGGTGAATATTTCCTCATATCTATTGAAATATCTCTAAAAAAAATTTATTAAACTAATTAATTTAAATTTTCAGTTACTCCCAAGAGGCGAGATATGTCGTGAGTCATCGAATGAGTGTGATTTACCAGAAGTTTGTCTTGGTGACAGTGGACAGTGCCCTCCTGATGTTTACAAGAAGAATGGCACCCCATGTGCCAGTAATCAAAGTTTCTGTTTCGGTGGATTTTGCCCTGATTTGAATGTACAATGTTCACAAGTATGGGGTCATGATGGAAGAGCCGCTGATATGGAGTGCTTCGAGCAATTTAATTCAAAAGGGTCAATAAATGGCCACTGTGGTACTGATAAAGCCGGACACTATGTCAAATGTGAATCTGGGTGAGTTTGTGGATATTCAGAATATTTATGTGAAATTTGTTTGTATTAATTTTGTCAATATTCAAGGAACGTACGTTGCGGCTCACTCCAGTGCCAGAAGGGAAGCAAACAGCCAGTGGTCGATGGTATTGACCAATCTTACACGACAACCATTATATCGATCAAGGGCAATGAATACGAGTGCAAGTGGGTTTAATATAATAATACGTAAATGTTATTTTCAAATCCTCCAATGAATTTTAATTAATTTTTCTTCATTTCAGAGCAACCAGTGGCAAAGTTGAGGGCAAAGACGTTCCTGGAATGGGATTGGTTCGTGATGGAACCTCGTGTGGTGATAATTTGGTAATTAAATAAAGAATTGTAGATAATATGATAATATTCATTTTCCAATACTTTTTATCCCTCGTTTTTCAACAGATTTGTGTAAACCAAACATGCGTAAGTGTATTTCCACACATTGACCAGAGAAAATGTCCAAGTAATCAGCCGAATTCCGAGTGCTCTGGAAAAGGGGTGAGTGAGCAATTAAACATGATGAGAAGACCCATTCTTATTACCAGAAATAATGATCCCCCTTAATCCCCATTATCCACCGCAATAAATAAAAACAATGAATTTCACCCCATAATGTATCTCTGATTGAAATAATCACAGGTATGCACAAATTCAAACAAATGCCACTGTGAGGCAGGCTGGGCTGGTACTGATTGTTCAATACAAAGTTATGTACCAACACCAAAGCCAGTAACAACAACAACTCAAGCCCCCGGTGGTAAACCAACTGAATCAGCAAATAAACAGCAGAAGAAAGAGACCCCCTACGGTGAGTCATTGTTAATATATCTAATTTCTATTGAATAATAATTGAAAATTAATCAACACGTAATAATGAATTTTTCTCATCTGAAAATTATTTGATTCCGGGAAAAATAACAGGAGCATCAAGGGTGAGGCACAGTGTCGAGTGTGAGAGAAAATTTTCCAATGAAAATAGAGAAAAAAGAGAGAAAAAAAAATTGAAGATTCATTCGGAGGGATAAACGCCTGTGATAATATTTGTGGGGATTCTGGGGGTTTTGTTGGTCCATTCTGCTACTCTTAGACAAGCCACTCTCTCCTCCCTCCTAAACTCTGTAAAAAGCTTTCAGGAAATCGATTCTCTCATTTATCGAGATATCGACACGGTTTTACGTTTTAAAATACTTTTAAAAGGTTTTAGTCCTTACGGTGTTTATCGTTTGTATCGACATCAGTGTCTTTTTTTTCTTCTCTCTTTATTTTCTATTTAATTGGAGGGATTTTATTGGACAGCTAATGGGAAGAGGAGAAATATTGACTCTTGATAGAATAAAGATAATTGATTTTATTTACAGGAATTTCTCCGAATTTTTGGGGCAAAAAATAATGCTAATAAATTTCAATGAATTTCCCCACATTTTTTTACTATAGATTTCACAATTTTTTTCCACTCATGACGTAATTCAGTTGGATCCATCCTATTGTCCGGGATTTCCGTCATTCCATTGAGCCAATCCGGCGATGCCTCGATATCTCGGTCACTCGATCTATATC
Source organism: Aleiodes testaceus (assembly GCA_963565655.1). Classification (NCBI taxonomy): domain Eukaryota; kingdom Metazoa; phylum Arthropoda; class Insecta; order Hymenoptera; family Braconidae; genus Aleiodes; species Aleiodes testaceus. Next base: position 4,982,714 of record OY751423.1, read on the forward strand.
TATAACTTTCCCTCTCTCTTTCTCTCTTTTATCACGTTGAAATTGATTTCAAGGCACGTACCTAGAAAGCCTTTTGCCCCTCATTCTTGTCATCAGCCTCGGCTCCATGTGTGTGTGAAAAGGGCGGAGAGAAAACGATTCTTTCCCCTTTGAATTAACGAAAGAACGAGATTTTTTGCCCCAAAAGAAAAAAAAACACTCAATTCTCACCGGCACTCTGTCTCACCACCCACCACCCACCCGCTCAATACGTAACTCTCCCATCAATAACAATAATTCTCATCGATGTTATGACGTAAGCATTTTTTTAACATTTTTTTTCCTCAAATATTTTTGATTACAAGAGAATAAAGGAATTTATGAGAATTTGCGTGTGTGTGTGTGGAAATGTCAGGCGCTTGAGTATTCTTGAGGTCATACCATCAGCTGTGCACATGAATTAATTGAATTTTAATTAATCACGAATGGAAATATGAGAAATTTAATTCCTTTAATAATTTAAGGATTATTTAGGACCGAGGAGAATGCTGATGATTCTTTTTTAAACCATTTTCTTTCGGGGGAAAATAAGTTAAACAAATAGATCGATGTATGATGCTTTCAGAGGGTAAAAACACGAGTCTTAGCACAATGGCGATGGTATTTATCCTGCTGAGTGTCGTGAAGGGGGTCTTCATTTGTTTTGCACTAATGGCCCTTTGCTACAGGTACAGTAGCAAATTAAGAAAGAAAAAACAAATCCATATAAGAGAAAATTACCTGAGACTCTTCAGCTCACAATTTCACGTATCAATTATCCTCATTTAAATTCCTCCTTTTTTTCACTCTCTAATTTAATTGAATTTTTGTTTTCATTATTTTTCATAATGCTGAGTGGGTCCTAGGTAGTTTCTTCTTTTATAATTAAGTGAAACCAACGCCTGTCGTCGTCGTCAAGTAATATCGTGCCTAGCTGGATGATGAAGGAGGCATCGCACGCGGCCAAACATTTTTTTACATTTTTTTTTTTTCATATACGTATATACAATTGCCCTCGTTTGTTTGTTTCAATTAAAAATTTGCTTGCGAAAATAATGAGGGATGAATTACTCAAATATTTTGTGATGAAAGATGATGATAATTGAAGCAGATAATTTCTTTTAATATTGAAATATTTCTCATTCATTTTTATTGAGCAATTTTTTTATTACAAACTTATTATATATTAATTAGTATACTCAATGTTTTATTTTTTTTAATTATTATTATTTATCGTGTATATACATGGATACACTATCGGCCTATCTCTACTTTCATCTGTCGCCTGTTATCTGTACATTTCTCAGTGTCAAAGAATTTTTTTCGATCAAAAATCATCGAATTTTATTAATGAAAAATCAGAGTTTTCAAGTATATGTACACATGTATGTGCACAGAATATTCTTTTCTCACTATTATAATTAAAAAAGGGTGAATATGTATTTTTAATGAAATATTTAATGGAATTTAATTAAATGGAAAAATGCATATTCTCAATTTTTTTTTTTTGTTCAATACAAACTTTTTCCTTTTTTTTTTCTCAAACTAATTTAATATTGAAATAATAATCTTTCTGTTTGATTTCTAATTATTTGGTGTATGGAAACAATATGGTGGTCACGCGAATGTGCCAGCTGCTTGTATGCCCTTAACCGTAAATTTTAAATAATTCATAAATGAATTAACGAGATTTATTAATTGATGAGATAAAGTGTCAAATGAGCACGATAATTAATTGATCAGAAAGAACATAAAAAAATAATTGAAACCTTTTTTTTTTTCTTTAATGAATGTGTGTTCGTATAGTGAATCATTAAAAAATTTATTTTTTCAAATAATTTCAATTGATAATTTCAAAGACAAAGAATACTCCAGATGCCGAACGGCTGTTGACATCTAGATATAAGAAAATAACGAGAAAAAAAAAAACAATTTATAATTACATAATTAAACATTTTTCTTCCCAACGAGTCGCAATTGTTTCCAAGTGAAAATAAAGCAATGGGGAAATAATGAGAAATAAAAAAGAAATCTCGATGGTTGTGTAACGTATAAATGTGCTGATATTGGCTTCTCTGTTTCTTGTCTGTTTCTGTCTGTCACTGCCATCTCTGTCTGTCTGCATGCTGTGGGACGCTCGGATTAAAAAAATAATAATAATAAAACGAACAACAATATTACAAAAATCACCCTTCTTACCACGGCATCATTTTAATTTCCAAATTTTATGACGAAAAAAAAAATAATCCTTTTTTTTTCTCATAATTTTTGTGCTTCTGCATTATGAAAAAAAAAAAAAACTTCGAAAAATTAGAGAACTACCACGGCTCTAACACAGTATTTTTAGTTGTTATGCTCATGTCGGTGGTAGGGGGTGTTTTCGTAGTATTTGCTCTGATGGCTCTCTGCTACAGGTCAGTCGTAGTACATAAAAACTTCTCCCTCTGTCTCAGGTTAGTGTGCAGAAACATACACGTAGAAAACGTTTTTCTCTATGTCCTATTATTATTTGATTTTTCAGTTATCTGTGATTTTGAAATTTTACAAAAATACCTGTTTTAATTTCATGTATATATATATATATATATTTATTATAAAAGAAGAAGAAAAAAAAGAAGAAATAATAATGTGAAAGAAAAAACCTGTAAAAACGAATTATTCACAATTATAATTTACCTTTGATTTAAATCCTGAAAAATCCATCGTGTTTAGTAATATCCATTTCCCAAGCGCATTAATATTAATTTACTGCTGAATTTTTTTTAAATATTTTATTTATTCAGTTTATTTTATTACGATTAAATGGCAAATGATAAACGCGTCTGCACTGCGTAGGCATTTTAATAAAGCGCGGGAAACACGTGATGCAGATGTGCATGCGTTTCTAATCGCTTCGGCTTCTTATTTATTATTTCATTGATTAATTTTAATTTTTTTTCATTTAAATTATTTAATTATATGATTTATTAATGATAATGCTTCGCTTGCGTAACGGCACTTTGGCACGCGTCTCCTCAGCAAATTTAGAAGGCAGGGGGAAGTCCCGTTATTTCTGGCGGGAATTTTTCAAATTCACTAATAATTATTCTTAGGCTTTTTGGTAATAAAATGCGCGCGCATTTGATTGATTAATTTTTAAAAAAGTTTATTGAGGTAATTAATTCGTGTTAGTGTCTGAAAATTATTAATTTTCCATGTTTAAAGAGCATCTACGAGAAATTCACTTATAAAATTCATTTAATGCTCCGCCATTTTGTGGTGAGTTAACAGGAATAATATTAGCAAATTAATTAACACTTGAATTATCAAATTTCAATTAAAATGTTTCCATTAAATTTGCATTAATTTATTCATGTTATTTTTACACAGTCATAACTGAATAAATTCATCATGGCTTCCTCAATTATTGAGGCAGTTAATTAATTCAAATTTATCATAATAATAATGTGTTGTGAATTATTTTTTTATGAGTGAATGGTTTCATCGTATTCTCGCCCTCGATATCCACGTTTTTTTTTTTTTTCCTCTTTTTGTTTAATTATCTCTCTGGTAGATGAATAAAAATGAAATGCAAGAATTGCGCAGGCGCACTGGGGTGCCACAAGAAGCCGCAAAAATAAGAACAGCGTAATGCGGAAAAACGGGGTAAAATCGATGCAGCTGTGATGGAATTTTTCACAAAAAGGAACAAAATCATTTTTTAAATCCAGGAAAATTACAAATATTATTTAATTACGTCAATCATGTCATTCTGCAACTGACAATTTTTCTTCATAATTTCAGAAAATTGTCACAAAAATATAGAATTAAATTCCATGAAAAACCTTCGACATTTCATAATTATCAACTGATTTTTTTTTTTAACAATCCATGATATTGTTGGATAAAAATGGAAAAATATAGAAATTTACAGTGAAAACTTTTACACCAAAACTTTCTCCTTTTTTCCAATATATTTTTCACTCTTTTCTTTTTTCAACACTCACACCCCCTCATAGAGAGAAGTTTCGACGAGGTTCAACAAGGTTTCAACTTAAAAAAAAATTATCCCATCAATCTACACGGCAACTTAACGACTCTCATCCGCTCTTCGCCACTTCCACATTTTTTTCTGCCATTATAACCCATCCATTTCTGAAGAGAGTCATCCAAAAGTTACTATTCGTTCCACCTTTGAGCCACCCCCTCATTTCACCCTCATCCAATAATCTCGTCACGGCTAACGATGTCGGGAATTAAAAGTCACATAATTAGAAATGCAAACGCCAATTATTCAACTGAGAATTTCTCCCTTTTTCTCATTTTCATGGATGAGAGAGAGAAATAAAGTTTGCTGCATTGTAGGTAAAAGTGAATGTGAATTTAAATGTAAAGAAAAAAAATAAATCTAATGATGCAATGTAATTAATTATAGAGGATAAAAAAGAGGGAAAAATTGAAGAAAGGTATTTTTTTAAATTAATTCGTGAATTTGAAAAAAATTAATAATTCATGATGAATCAAAGGCAAATAATTAACTCCAATAATTAAATTATGATAATATAATCGCAATGAGAATGTTCAATTCATCATAATTTAAATGTAAATATCATTAACATTATGACAATGATAATTAGATTGAATTAAAAATGAAAAATATGGAATTTAGGAATAATATTTAATAAAAATTTAATTTATTCCTTTTCCATTTGGGTTGATGGCCACTGTGGTGGAATCCACGAGTATGAAATGCCAGAATGCATATAGCAAAGGGAAATAAAAGGACAAAAGAAAAGAGGGGGGAAAAAAAGGGGTGAGCACATAAAAAGGGAAAATGTATGAAAAAAAATTAAATAAAAACAGAAAAAAAGAAGTGGAGGCAAAAAAACATCCAGAAGTAGAAAAAAAAGGGAAATTGAGGCCAGATGGAGCTATAACATTTGGCTGCTGATGTTTTCAACGTGAAAAAATATAAATTCACATTAAAAAATGAAAATCTGCATGAATTCATTAGATTCTAGAGTCATTAGCTAAAGTGCCATGAATCGTGCATTGAAAATTAATAATAAAATGACAAATAAATTGATAAAATTGTACGAAAATTAATAATTATCGATTCTGATGATAAAAAAAGCCAATTATAAATAAAATAAAATATTTTAAAAATATTAATTTATTAAATTAAATTATAATTTCAATGATTTCATTACATTTTTATATTTAATTTCAAAAGGGAGAAATCCTGATTAGCTTGCATGCGCTTTATTGTCCTGTGCGTTTTTCTATGAATTTTTGCATTGAGATATTGAAAGTATTGAAAGAAAATCAATAATTTAATTAATTGAATGGTGATTTTTAATGAGTACTCAATGAATTTCTTGGCAGACGGAAGAGCACAATCCAGAAATACGATCCACCTTACCAGAAGGATCCAAAGCCAAAGCCATACAGTCCATCGGTCAATCATCACTCGGAAACACAGGCACTGGATGACGTCACGAGAATATTGCAATTTAGCAATATGGCTCCGTACAGGTAATTCTTTTGAAAGTGAAGGACTCTTTTAAATAATCTGAACAAAATTCAGGAAAATGCTTTAAAGTGCATCCAACTCATTCTTGTCTGGTTTATAATGATATTTTTGTGAATTCTCAGTTCCGATGGCCGAGTGCTGTTTCAACCCCAGAACACTGCAAGCTCAGCGGATGCGTCACGTCTCAAGTAAGTCACGTTTATCGAGTGCAGAAAGAGTAAATAATCCAAATTCTCCGGTTTCCCAAAGACACAAAAGGTAAAAAAAAATAGAAAACTAAGAAACGGAGCCATCGCTTTATTATTCATTGCTCAAACCGCCTGGGGAAAAATCAACAAGATCTCTCTGTACACTTTCCTCCGAGTTTTCAAAGTTTCAGGAAAATAGATCTGAAAAAATATTGGAGAGATCAGAGTGAAAACTGGGCTACATCTTATCCTACTAAATTAACTAAAAGAAAGAAGAAATTAAATTTAATAATAATATCCCATAAAATAACAGAGGAAAAGAAGTGAATTACAATGGAACTAATAGTCGTGAATGTTGATCGTTAAATTTAATGAGCATTTCTCCACCAAAGCTCTAATTAACTTATCTCATACGTTACTTTACTTTATCACAAAGAAAATAATTCCCTCCAACATTCGCTGGCTTTTCCTCTGACAATTAAATTCTTCGTCTTTTGTGTGCAAAATTTCGTTTTCTCTTTTCATTCAACCAAGGGATCACAAGGCACCAGTGAAGAGGCCCGGTATGGAGGACGAGGATGGAGGTACGGGAGCCGAGGAGGTTGTCTCTTTCATTGATCTTCCACCGAACAGTCTGACAAAGTTGCCTGAGAAGGGAATTTTAAAGAAACACGGTGGTTACGGTATTGTAATGCCTGAATAGTCCGTAGTTCAAAGGAAAAAACAATAATCAAATGAAAAAAAAAAAAAAAAAGCAATTATCTCAGTTTGAATAATTTAAGAAAGACACAAACTTCAGAAAGAAAATTGTAGAATTTAATTAAAAAAAAAAATCCCCCATTTATTCAATTAAATGACAATTTAATCCATAATAATAATCTGTTGTTTTGTCAATGGTAATTGACTTTGTGCAGCTGGTTTGGACGACGGTCGCATGGTGGAGATGCAGAGGACACTGAACACCCTGAATGGCTATCACGGTGACATAATGCAGGCACTGAGAACAGCAGCAACACATCGTGGTGGTATGTCACGTGTACCATCGGCCTCTGATAATCTGATGGACGCCGAAACAATTAGAAATTCAATGACAGACTGTGATTATCCAAATGCATTCCGCAAAGTATCCATTGATAATGGACAGGATAACATTGATAATCAAGAGGAGGATGATGATGAGGATGTACCACCAACATGTGGTCCAATGCGTATACGTACACTTGAGGATATAATACGTCAGCTTGAGGTTCATTCTGCACGTCACACTAGTCCCAGTGGATCTGAGGACATGAGGACATCAGAGGGAGAGGGTGAGAGACACTACAGAATGGACTCATCTGTCTGCAGTGAATCCTCACAGGGGTAAGTTCAATTTGTCGTTTAATTTTATTCTCATTTAGTCAATTTTTTGATTATTCGAATTTTCTTTCACTAATTTCATTTAATCATCATTATTAGGGGAAATTGGGGTATAATGGACATTCTGATTGAACGGTTGGAGATAGCGTTTTTCTGATGATTCCATTGAAAATCTGAGACAATATTTCTCTTGATTTCTCGTAATATACAATTTTAAAGTGAGCATGTGTCCATTTTATCCCTCGGGGCTTTTTTAACCCACCTTCCCCTATAATTGTAATGAGAAAAATTTATATTTTCCAACTGGCAACTAAAAAATAATTGAGACAATGATTAAAATGAAAAGGAAATATTCTGTCATTATGAAAATGAAAATTTTTTTCTCCAAAGCTATTTTTCATATCTTTATGGCCGCCTGGCTTACGTCCTTGTGAAACGGCTTTTGTATGATAATCATTGATTTAGTTGTCGATGCTTTCATGCAATTTTAAAAATGATTCTCTACGTTTCAATTGTTGGGTAGAATCAGTCGATGAGTGTAGAATTGTTTTGTAGCTTTTTTATGGTAAATTATTAATATTTTATACGACTCATTCCACTCAATTTATTGGAGTTTGAATTATTGTATGTAACTGCTTCTTAGGCTATTTTGTTTTTCATTATCGTGATTTTAAAAACGTCAATTGAACCCGCGATCCCCTCCCTGACGGTCTCATCGTGTGCGTTTTAATGAATTTCATTATTTTTTCATGTAAAAGAGATTAATAAAGAGAGAACGAAAAGAATTAAAAAGAAAAAATCCATTAAACTTATTGGTGATAATATAATCCTCCTGCGTAGAAGCAGAAGGTGCAGCCGCGTGCGCGACGAAGATCCTAGATTCGTCTATGGTCGATATCGTCAGCCTACATCGCGAAGCCCGTACGGCACACATCAGCATACGCATCAGCATTCACATCAAATGCACGAGGAGGAGGGAATCTATGAAACTGCCGATCCTGACAGAGGCTCAAACACTAGGGGCGAAACGCCCGATAGCGAAAGGTATCGGTCGTCAATTACCAATGAAAACACACAATTTTTCAGTCAGTAGAGAAAAAAGTTCATTTTTCTTTAGATCAAAGAAAAGAAATTTAACGTTTTTTTAATCTCTAAAAGCTACTCTTCCACCCCCCAACTTCCACCTATTAATAATTAAATAATTACGGAAAATAAAACCGGAGGCTTTAGAAAATTTATTAATAATTTTGCAGTTGAAATTTTTAAGCACTTTTTATATAAACCGACTTATTAACGTCGGAATTGCATCATCAGAGTTGTCATTGAAAGCCAAGAATTTTATTAATTTTAATGACTTTGGTTTTCTAAAAACTCCAGTCGTATTTACCGCGTAGAATTAATTCATAGAAACCAATTAAATTTTAGAAAATATCATAGAATTGTCTCCTCCATTGTTTTTCATCTCGTTACATTCATCTCATCATTGACATATTTTTTCTTTTTGGCTTCCAACTGCGCTCTATCAAAGAAAATTACACAATTCGATATCTGAAGTATATTAATAAATTTATTTTACATAGAAAACGAGTGTCAAAGTGGATTTTTTCGGAATTTCCAAAAAAATCGATTTTTTTCAAATTTCTATCAAATTGTGTAATGAAAAAAAAAAAAAAAAAAAAAAAAAAAAAGTGAGTTTGAGAAATGTCTCTTGGGCATGCTGGCAATTTTTTTAGCCGTCCGTGTGAATGATAGTCAAATCCATACGGGGCTTGGCCATAGTCTTGTTATTTTCTAGTGATGCATTTATTCAAGCTCAACAACAATTAGCCCAGTGGACGAGTGAGGATGGTGTAGAGCGTCGTCCACCACAGCAGCCGCCGCCACCGCATCCGCAATTAGCCGTTAAAACAACTGGAAAACCATCAGCAGCATCACCAACATCAGCACCGGCAATTGGATACCCAAATTATCAGAAAGATCATGAAATACCGATTGATAAACTGCCAATAAAACAACGCGGCTACTATCCATCCCCACCCCACAATGATAATGTTCATGATAATGATAAAAACATCACAAATGCTCAATCCCAAAAAAAATTAAAATTAATAAGCCCAGAATTACGTGGTATCGATGTGAATCACACGCCTAATAATAAAAAAAGCCCTCTAGACGATAATATTAGTCTAGATTGTAATATAAATAATGGTAATCCAAATGAATTAAATACCAACAACACTAGTGATAATGAAAATACTGCCCTACTTACCCCAACGCATTTTCCTGAGTACAAGCATTGATAATTATTAAAATCGATGACAGATAGTGTCCAAATGAATTTCAAAAGAACATGAAAATTGTAACAGCAACAAATTCAAATAATTACCAAATTTTTAATTGTCATTGAATATGGTAATTTAATGAAATTATAAGGAACTCATGATGGAAATTACTATAACATAGTGGTGTGATTTAATCTCGAACTCGCATTTTATACTGAATAGTGTAAATAACGATTTAAACAAAAAAAAAACTACGATTGCGACAACAAGTATTTAAAATTATGATAAATTAAAATAATCTATATGAAATGTTTATTAATAAACATTAGTAAAACGATTGACTCGAAATTATTGGAATTTTATGAATTTTTTCATTCCTGTCACATGTCCTTACGTTATTTCCCTTTTAATTTTGGAATATTTTAAATAGAACCGTCGATTTTTCTGGTTGGTTGGCTCATCTGGGAATTTTCCCCTAGGCTCTCACTAGGAGCTGCCTTCAGGCAGCTCACCCGGAAGTTTTTGCACGTGTCCAGCTCCAAAATTCCACAATATTATTCTGGATTATAATATTATGCTCACTATTATTGATAAGTATCTCTGAAAAGTGGAATAATCCAGTGAATCTCGAATTTTTCCATCAATCGTCCATAAAAATCCGTAAAAATGAGTACAATCCTGGAAAAAATTGCGGCCATCGAGCAGGAGGTAACCTCAAACAATTCTCCATTATTAAAATCCAAATTTCCACGAATTATTTCATATTTAGACATTAAAATAATGCATCTTGATTCATGAATAATAAAAATTTATTGAATATTTTAGATGGGCCGTACGCAAAAGAATAAAGCAACTTCCGGCCACTTGGCTATGCTCAAGGCAAAACTTGCCAAACTGAGACGTGAATTAATTACACCCAAGGGTGGTGGCGGCGGTGGTGAACAGGGTTTTGAAGTTGCCAAAACTGGTGACGCTAGAATTGGTTTTGTTGGTTTTCCATCGGTTGGAAAGTCAACGTTACTCAGTACTTTGGCTGGAGTTTATTCGGAAGTTGCTGCATATGAATTTACTACATTAACAACGGTACCTGGTTGTATCAAATACAAAGGTGCTAAGATTCAGGTGAATCATCTGACATTTACAATTATTTAATGTTTCTCCCAGAGACAATTATTTCCGATAATTCAATCATTGTTTAATGGATTCGCATCTCTGGGAAGAGAAACAGGTCACATTTGCCCTGCATCGATGGTTTATTCGATGCAGTTTCCATACTGACGACAAACTTCACAAAAATGTGGAATTTTCAACAAATTTGAGGTCTTGATGAGTCTTTAAATTAATTAATCCATATATTTCAGTTACTCGATCTCCCTGGTATCATCGAAGGTGCAAAGGACGGAAAGGGCAGAGGTCGCCAAGTTATTGCAGTTGCAAGAACGTGTAGTTTGATATTCATTGTTCTCGATGTTCTGAAACCTCTGGGGCACAAACGACTGATTGAGCATGAGTTGGAAGGCTTTGGATTGCGTCTCAACACGCAGCCTCCGAATATTAATTTTCGGAAGAAAGAGAAGGGAGGAATTAATCTACAGACAATGGTAAATCTGTAGTTCCATATTTTTCCAACGAGACAAATGAAGATATTCATTGAATTTTTTTGAATTTCTCAGTGTGCACAATCAGAATTGGATTTAGATACAGTGAAATCAATTCTGGCTGAATACAAAATTCACAATGCTGATATTACGCTGAGGTACGATGCAACAGCTGATGATCTCATTGATGTTATTGAAGGAAATCGAGTTTATATTCCGTGCATTTATTTACTGAATAAAATAGGTAATTATTTTCATCTTGAGGATTAAAAGATAATTAATTATATTTTTTTATTACTCAATTGTTTCCTTTAATTTCAGATCAAATAAGTATTGAGGAATTGGATATTATTTATAAAATACCTCACTGTGTACCTATTTCTGCTCATCACAAATGGAATTTTGACGATTTATTGGAAAAAATGTGGGATTATCTCAAATTAGTTAGGATGTGAGTTTAAATTCTCGTCGATTCATTTTTAACTCAAAAGAATGAGAATCCTTATTAATTTTATGCATTTTCAGTTACACAAAACCCAAGGGACAATTACCAGATTACAATTCACCAGTTGTCTTGAATACAGAGAGAAGAACTGTGGAAGATTTTTGTAATAAATTGCATCGATCGATTGCCAAGGAATTTAAATAGTGAGTCAATTTTATTAATGCGATGTAATTGTCTTAATAATTTAATTTAATTTAATTTTCCACAGTGCACTAGTATGGGGCTCTTCTGTGAAACATCAGCCCCAAAAAGTCGGAAAGGATCATGTACTCTGTGATGAAGACGTGGTGCAAGTTGTTAAGAAAGTGTGATTAATTATTATTATTTTCCTGGGAATTTCAACTGAGAGGCATCGAATTGAATTCAATCGTGCCACTGATTCTCCAATTCAAAGAGAGAAAGACAATTTAATGCAAAATGGACTGAGAACGTGTAACTATCCTCGGTGAATATCAGTGTTATGCAAAATAATTACTTTGCTTATTATTTTCCAAGTCAATTTGCAAGTTTTATTGTAATAAAATTCTTATAATAAATTTTAATAATGACACTCGTTGATAAATTGTACAAAACAATCAGAAACACGTGCACACAATCACCCAATCAATAATTTCTTAGAGAATTAATTAATAAAAAGAAATTATATTGATTTGAGAACGTAATCTTTTCTCTGCTGATCTAACATTTTTTCCAGATGATCACATCTGTTTCTTGCATCATCAGCTTCTTTTGTTATTTTATTTATCGTTAAATCTTTTTGAGTGACTATTAACTTTATTCTAGAAATTAAATTGCTTTTTATTTTTCAGATATTAATTAATTTAATTAAAATTGTGAAATCTTTACCTGCTGTACAATTGAGCCATGTGCGTATCTTTGCTTAAATTAATTTCCCCTATTTCTTTGTACAAAGAGGCGATTTTATCCTCCAATTCTCTTTTCTCATATTCAATTTCTTGTCTAGCTAGATTCTTCGCGTGATCTCTTTCCCTCGTTAATTTTTCAAGGGCCTGTGAATTAAATTAAAGAAATTAAATTTCTTCCTCAGGAGAAACAAAAAAAATCATATAATCACCCGATTAGATTCATTATAATCAGCCAGGCATTTCCCCAACTTGCTCTCAATTTTTTGCAAATCAATTTGCGTAATTTCTAATTTTTCTTGAGTCACCAATAACTTGTCTTTCACTAATTTCTCATTCTCCTTGAGTATTTGGAGATCAGATTCATATTTTTCCTTCATGCATCTAGAAAAAAATCACATTTTTAATTAGGAATAAAATTTAATTATTCAGATAATTAAATAGAAAGGAAATTGAACCTCAATTTATTATCACAACTCCTCTGCACATTATTCTTCATGTCTCTAGCTTCCTTCTCCAGTCTCTCAATAGCCAATTCAATCTGCCTGTCTCTCTCACGATCACACTCATCCCGAATTCTTGCCTCTGACATTTCGAATTTTATGACTTGTTGCCTCTTAAAATTCTCCATCCAAGCTTCACGTTCAGCACAAAGTGTCTCCTTCAAACTTTTCTTCTCAATTTCATTCTGCCTAAGTAATTTGTCTATTTTTTCCTGTGAATCAAATTAACCCATTGAAATGCATGAACTAATGTTCAAAAAAATAAAAATCTGCACAAACCTGAAATTCTTCAGAGATTTTCTTTATCAAAGCCTCATTCTCTTGATTTTTCTTCATCAATTCATCAGAGAACCTCTGCTTCTCATTCTGCAGATCCTCGAAGAATTTCCTTTGCTGCGACTGCATAAGTGTCTCCTGTTCATCAAATTTCTCCTGATACCTCAACCTGAGTGCTTCTTTCTCATTAGCCATTAATTTATCGTTACTCTCAGTTAATTCTAATCGCAATTGCTCCAATTGCTGATTTGATCTCCTGATTGTACGAAGTTCCACGTCCTGAAGCTCTTTCATATGAGCACTTCTGATCTCCTGGATCTCAAGCTGATGCTGCTCGACCATAGATCGTAGTTCTGGTTCCAAGCCCTTCACAGTCATTTCCTTCAAACAAAAATAAATAATTCTTAATTCTTGATTAAAATGAATTGAATAAACAGATTACTTTAATTTTTGATGTCTTCGTTTCCAGCCATCTTTCTCTTCTAATTTTTTCAGAGGCCATACACATCTCCCTCGTTCTCTGCAATTCAATTGCCTGTCTCTCAACAGCAATCTTCAAGTCCCTCTGAAATTTAACTTCCATTTCCTTAATCTTCTGAGCCAAACAATCACATTTTTCAGTCAAATCCTTCTTCTCAGTTATCAATTGTTCAATAAATTTCTGATGTCTCTTGATAACATTCTGATACTTGATTTTCTGTGCCTGAAGTGCATCTGCATTGTTTTTTTTATTTTTCTCCAATTTTTCACAGATTACTTTTCTCTCATTCTTCAATTCTTCTTTCAAAACTTTAATTGTCGCTTCACGATCCTCTAATTTTAACAGAGCAGTTGCTAATTCCTCCTTTGTCACCTCAGAAATCATTCTCACATCATTTCTAGACCTAAAAGAACGATAATTAATAAATAATAATTAATATTAATTTATTTCAATGCACCTGGACATCTTGGTCTGTCTTATTTGATTCTGATCAAACAATTCCTGAATTTTCCTGTTATTATCATCATTATCAAAGTCTGGAATGATGCAGTCTCGTTCCAGAGTTCCCAAAAAGTGCATAATGTCGTCATATGTTGAACGAGAACAAATACTCTCCTCTCTGGACTCGTCTTTTTCTGGTAAAACCTGAATATACACAATTGATTGAAAAACAACGAGAAATTGGTTAAAAAGTGAAAAGTGATAAAAAAATACTTGTTCCAGAAATTTAACGTGCGGTGACTCTTCAACCGGGATGAAAGAAGTGTTGACAGTCAAAACCTGATGATCCTGATTCAAATTCTTCTCCAGATCATCAATCATACTGCACAATTGTTCAAAAGAGCAGGAATCAGGTTCAATGACATTCTGATTGCAGTCTTGAGTGGAATTGATGTTCTTGCATTCTTTTTGGCTTGCTGGATCACTCGATTGTGATTTAAGATCGTCTTGAGTGCAATCACTGCAATTTTTCCCATCGTTCTTGATTAAATTCTCTTTTTTGTCTTTCACAGAAATTCGGGGATTTCTTTTGGCTCCAGGTAATCTGTTTAATGGAGGCTTTGCAGTCACTTTTGGGTGCACTATGTTAATCATGATGTTAACACTCGATTAAACACAATTTTATTTAAAGTGCAAGGACTTTTTACTCGTTTCGCAATTAGAAAATAGAATCGGATGATTAATCGCGTGTACATGTTGCCAGGGGCAACCGCGGGAAATTCAAGCGCTTTCTCCCTATTGGTCGCGACTGATTCATTCAATTTAAGGGCGAGTTTACATTTTCACGATTTTTCAGTTCATTCATGTGGCTTCCATTCGTTTTCGAATGTCCAACACAAAATGTCATGTTCTTGTTTTTATTGTGTAAACCATGGGGTTCAGAGAACTGTTGATGATTATTATTTTTATTAAATTTGGAAATGCATCGACTGGGGACAGATCACAGTTCTATAGATACTGTCTGATCCAGTGTTACTCTGACAGTTGTAAACATAGTGAGTATTTTTTTTTGTTATTGTTAAATAAATCTTGAACGGTTAGAGTTACAATAAAATGTCAAGAGACCTTTTTTTTAGAGAATTTAATTCTCTACAAAAAAGGTCTTTTGATTTTTTTTAATAAATTCAATAGTTTTGGAGATATCAATGAATTGAGGTTTTATTTGTATTTTTTATTGCAGATGTGAGATTTGAGGTGAAATACACTGAGAGCAATACACTCTCTTGGTCCTGCGAGGAAAATTGCAAGTATGACTGCATGTGGGACACTGTGAAACATTTTACAGACCATGGTCTCCAAGTGCCTCAGTTTCATGGCAAGGTTCGAATGAATTACTTAAGAATTCGTCAATAGAAGCGAAAAATTAACGTTTTTTCATTCTCAGTGGCCATTCATCAGGATATTCGGACTTCAGGAGCCAGCATCTGTGATATTCTCAGTCCTGAACTTCTATGGACACTTTATGATGTACAAAAAATTCAGAAAAGAAGTCAGAAGAACGAATCCAATGTCTCTGATGTGGACGTATTTGTCAGTTGTGAGTTGAGGCTCATTTCAATATTTTTTTAATTCCACAAAAATCCATCGTTTTTTTATTATCAGGTCTGTTTAAATGGCTGGTTCTGGTCTGCAATATTCCACGCACGTGACCGAGAATTCACAGAAGTCATGGATTATTCCTGCGCTTTTACAATTGTCGTGACTCTTCTCTACTGCATGCTAGTGAGAATATTTTATAAAAGTAAAAAATCGTTCACTGTGATAACTTGTGGCTACTTGAGTCTTCTATTCACTCATTTGTCTCATCTCTGGTCCGGAAAGATTAATTATGGGTACAACATGAAATTAAATATCCTCTGCGGTAAGGAATCGATATTTAAATTAATTAAAATTGATATTTTGATCAAAATTAATTATTCCAGGATTTTTTACATTCATTATCACAATGATCTGGTGGTGGAGAAATCACAAGAAATTATCACATGCATATCTCATTGGATGGTTCAATTTATTGACTGTCTCAGTAACATTACTCGAAGTTGCTGATTTTCCACCAATTTTCTGGATTTTTGATGCACATTCACTGTGGCATGCATCAACTGCCCCATTAGTCTACTTCCTGTACAGGTATTTAAAGTTGAGACTCAATTTTAATGAATTATTTAATGATTCATTAATATTTTTGCAGATTTATCATTCTAGACTGTCAATATTTAAGGAAACAGCAGAGTCAGGTAATAAATGACAGTCACATAGAGTAGAGACTTTAATTTTTTAAATAAAAGTAGGTAAAAGGAATGAAAAAGTTGGAAATAATAGTTTTTTTTATTATAAATTCATATTATTTTTTTTTTACAAAAAGAAAGACATTTTTATATAATTCATCATCAGGTAATTCCCTTAAATTAAAATGTACGTGCGATGTGACAAGAGTTTTCTCAAATCATCGATTAAATAAACACGTAAGTTAAGTAATTGTAGTAATTAGCTAGACAATTTTTGTATTAAATTTAGTATCGATTTTGTTTTCAAATGAGAAATCGGAATGTTTAAAAGATTCATATCAAATTGTATTCCAGTAGAATTTTTAATTGCAAATCATTGAAAAAAAAAAAAACTGGTCATAGGACAATTGTTTAAGTACCAAAGTACAAAGTTTTTATTAATTTACGTTAAAGCAATTACTTTCTCGTTAATATGGCAATTATATAGAGTAGCTTTTTTAACATTAAAAAAAGGCAGCTAGAATCTACTTAATTCTATGACAAAAAAAAAGAGAAATGAATTTTTAAAAAAATAGCAAATGACTGTTCTGTCTTTGAATCATATCAATATTTAATTTATCAATTAAAATAATTAAAATAATGAATTATCTAAAGCTGCATTTAACAATTGTATACGAATAATTAATTAAATAATTAAAAAAATCATGAAATCTATATTGTAAAATAGATAATGTTAAAATGAAATTCCTGAAAATAATCTTCAGTGCTTCCTTTCATTATAAAAAAATAATTGAGGCTTTTTTTTCCAAATTCCATCAAATAATTGTAAATTCTTAAGCACCAAAGAGAGAACCAGCACTCTCAGTTCATTTTAAGTCGTAGAATACTGATTTCTTCAGAAGATTTACGAAATTTTAATAAAACAGGAAAGTATTGAAATATATAAACTATATTACAAGTTAAAAAATAAAAGACTCAAAAAATCGTTTTGTTGAATATTTAGTGCCTTCGTGAGCTATCACATAAATGCAAGGCAATAGTTCATCGATAGATTCGAAATTGTAATTTATGGTGAATTTTTCAACTCCACCACTCAATTATAAATACATAAGGCCATTAGTACGCGATTAATGATTTAAGTCTCAATTGAATCATCCCAGTGCACCTCTCAATCAAAAGAGTACTGTAAATGCATTCTAATGATAAAAATGGCAGTTCCTTATAATTTAATAGCTACCCTTTTCTCTTCCCACTGGACTTCAACCTTTAAATGACTTAAAATTTCCCTTCAGTGTTTGAAGAGTGCCTCATGCTCAGGATTGTCATCCCGATGCTTCTCCAGATTCCCAGAGAGTGTCGGATCCGGCCTGCGCCTCTTAAAGAATCCCAATCTCCGTAAAATAAGAATAATAATAATAAGCAGCAGTAATCCAGCAACAATAGCAACAATTATAATCCAAGTAGGCACAGGCTCTGCTTCCTGCTGATCTCCCAAATCAGGATAAGCTATCGTCTCAGCAGTGGCCTGATCATTCTTCAGATTCTCCTGCTGTATCTCAAGACCCGGTGGCAGAACGATTTTCGCATTTGACCCAATAACAACTCTATCGACTTTCGGATAATCTTCAACGAGCGTTGAGTTCCATAATCTCGCTTTGATCGTGATAGTCGCCTCTTGCTTGCGCTCAAGATTATAAATTATGCACACAATTGTAAAGCACTTGGCTGTCTTGGATTTGCAGTTCATGGCCACAATGTGATGCCGATGTCCATCATCATCAACGATCGTTTTCGTAGGGACAACTTCCTCGTAATCTCTTTTTTTCCTGATGTGATTCATGGTTTTGTTGCCTCGGTAGCCCTTGGTACTTTCGGGAATTGGGAAAGGCTCCAAATCTTCGTAGGTTGAGCTCTTCACTTTGTGCAGAGGATTGGCCTCATGACCTTCAGGCAAAATGCACTCACCCGAGTGACTTAAAGTTGGTTTATCCTCGAGATATAGCAACCACTTGCCCATGGGTTTAGAATTGGCGACCTGGAAAGGCCAGGAGATATTGACTTGAACTGTTCTCACTTTCCATGGGCCTTCATTGAATATTTCGTAAATGTGGGATACTTTTGGTCCAATTTGATCCATTCTCTCTATCGCAGATTCCCCAATTACTTTACCACCGTAATAAGCCCACTGTGTTTTGGCACTTCCTTTTATCGATAATTCAGCACGTTTTATTACAACTGCGTGCAATTTAATTGGCTTCTTCTCGTTAATCTCTTTGGACGTCGAATTGGCAAATATTTTGAAGCCCAATTGTGACTCATTGTCCTCGATGCCTTTTGGGTCAAAACGTATCTGCACATTCACTGCATTATCTTTCCTGAATGGATTGCCAATTGAGCAGATTACCATTGTGTCGTTGAAGAGATTGCAAATTACTGATTCATTGCTCTTTGATGCTATGTAGTTTAGGTTTGGTGAATGATTTATGAAGAGCTGGGCCTCGTACGCTGATTCACCGATGTTGTTGGCGTTTACGTCGACGATTACCTCCTCCACTTCACCGAGGAGTAATTCGTAGTAATTCGGTTTGATCGGTGAAGGAGACAATTTGAGCTTTGCATCGACCCTGAGGTCACTCTCGCAGATGTCATTGTCACCGCAGTCTTTCTGGAAAGTAGCTTCAAAAATCCTAGCAGCCTCCTGCTGATTGAGAATCGGATAATCATTGATATTGGTAAGTGCCTCTCCTTCCCTTGGCATAACAGGCTGTGCCTGCACAAGTGTATAATTAACCCTGAACCTAATAGGCGACTGGATGTCCCTCGTATTCTCCTTCAGATAAACAACCTCCCTCTGGCAATGAATTAATTTACCAGAATCCAGTGTTACATTTCTATTCACAAAATGTCCTTTATTCCTTCCATCAAACCAGACCCTCGAGAATTTCTTCTGTCCCGAGAATGTCTCAGCCTCGATGTAATAATTGAGCTTTAAATTCTGCATTCCTTCATTCTTACTCAATGATTCAGTCTTACAACAGGCCTCGAATGAGAAGCACGTGTAATTCGATGTTTTATCAGCAGGACATCCGATTTTATTTGGATCAATCGGCTCGATTTTGTCGACAAACTGATTATTCTTGTTGTATCTGATGAACGTTGATATATCAATGATTTTCCGGGATCTCAATAATGCAATTGCGTCTTCCTCATAAGCACCAACGAGTAAATCGGGATAACCATTGTGATCCATGTCGATTCCTCCGCTCAACGAGTATCCGAATGTCTTCAACGGCACCGGCGTTTCTTCTGAATGAATAACTTGGGAAGGTGTCGTTATGACTCCGTTCTTCGAGCCTAAATAGATGTAGACTGTTCCTTTGCCCTCGTAAGGCGCACCAACAGCCAAATCCTCGAATCCATCCCGATTCAGGTCACCCAGGTTCGCCAGAGCGAATCCGAAACGAGATTCCTCCCGTCCCACTAATTTCGTAGGTTTGCACTTGTCTGAATCCCGATTAGAACGACAGAGAGACGTGTAGACGTAAACCGCACCGCCTTCCGCCTTGTTGAAGTAAAAGGGGGCTGATACAATTAAATCTGTGCGTTTATCGCCGTTCAGATCTGCCGCTGTTATTTCGTAGCCAAAGGAAGACGCAAATTGCTCGCCAGAGAGAATCACAGCCACGTCCATGTCTGGTCTAGAAATAAAAAAAAATTGTTAGTAATCATTACAAGGAAATTATTAAAATTAAAATTACCTGTAATCCTGTCTAGTCAGTACAACAACCTGTCCAGTACCATTCGACCTTGGTGCACCTGATGCATACGCTAATCCATTGCCAAAGAAATTGCCAACAGTCACTGACATACCCAGATAACTGTATTTATTAACTGGCGATGCATCCTGCATTGGCGCATTGTAGACAGTACTGTCTCTCTGCAGAAATTCATCAGAAACTGTGAATAAATACAGGGTACCTCTCCACGTATGTGGACCAGGTGTTCCAATCACTACTCGGTCCTCAGATGTTAATACACCACTCGTGCCAGCTTGGCAATAACCGAATTGTTCGTGTGCCTTGTTCGTTGGTTTACCAGAGCACGGTTTTTTTATGTCCTGATATTTTAGGTCGTGCGTTAATATGTAGCACTGACCCTGGCCCCATTGGGAATCAGCTGTTTTGACGATGTGACGATGAGCACAGACCATTACTTTACCACCGACTCCTTGGCTTCTCACTGTAACACCCAGCCATTGGCCATCCTTGATCTCGTCGTTTCCTGGAGGTACTAAATCGTCTGACTCAATACCTGAAAATTGAATTTTTCATTAAAATGGGGAATTTTATCTGCAGAAAATGAGGAGATGAGACAATTCTCGCAAAATCCATTCATCATTGCCTTTTTATAGAGAGGAATGTCTTCAATTAAATTGACTCATGTCCGTCTTTAAAAATTATGCAAAAATCAGCAAAGTGTTGTTAGTATTCGTTTCATTATCGATGCTTCAATTATCTCAGGCATAGACAGCCTGGAGTCAATTATTTCTCGTGTTGTTAGTTGAAAAAAAAAAATTAAAGCAATTTCTAGCAGCAGAATTAACGTATCTCTTGATAATTTATGTAATGGAATTCTTGTGCATTTTTATCTTAATGGTCAATGCAATATATGATGAATTCTGTTCGATGTTATTGGCGTGCTCAAGCTGCAATGCATTCACATGCCTATTTGTAAATAAAAAAAACTGGCGATTAATTGTTTGTTCAGCAAAATCAATTAAAAAATAATTCTTTTCATTGTTTCTTTCATTCTCCACCCGTTTTTCCACTTACTTGAAACAATTTGACCATCTTCAGCTGTTAAAGTAATCATAAAAATAGTTTTAGAATATTTATTTAATGTTTAATTATTTTTTTGTTTAATTTTAAATAGTTATTGAGCTCCGAGTTTATTCAACTCAATTTTAATTAATTAATCGAATTAATATTACTGATTATGATACTACGAATACATTTATGTAATACGATATAATGTTACACCAACTTCATTCCTCAAAGCCATGTTGTTTTACATGTAACTATTTATGGTTGATCGAGTAGTTATTATTATTTAATTTGAGAAATTTCCTGAATTTTCCTGGGTTTTTTTTCTCTTGGCTTCTGCTCGTTCTCCTTTTTTTTTTTTCATTGAGCTCTACTTACTCAGTTTTCCATCAGTTATGACCTGTGTGCAGTCATCACTGTTCGTAGTCAGTGGACACTGCCATAAAGCGCCAGATCTATTGGTACCAGGTTGTCTATTTTGATCCAGAGGTGCTCCAACCAAAATCCTACAATTAATTTACACAGTGGAGTGGGTGAAAATGAATTTCTCAATTTTTTTTACTATTTCGAAAATATCTCTGAACCTATTCATTCTACGAAAAAATATCAAGACACCTTTTTTTTGGGAAATTAAATTCTCTACAAAGAAGGTCTCTTTATAATTTATCCTAAACCCAATAGTTTCCGAGATATTTATAAAACAATGGCCCTCAAAAATTATGCTAAAATTAAGAATGATTAAGAAGCTTCCACTTGTACTTAATCAACGTTTTTACCCACAAATTTCCTGAACTCTGAGTATCCCCTATATTTACTGTATCCAAAACGTGACTTCATGCTCTCCGTTGTATGAATCAGAAATAAAAAATAATGAATAGGAGAAAAATCAACATAAAACATGGTGCTATGGGTGTGCACACAAGAGCATTCTTATCAGCTTCGTTTTGTGCTTCATGGGGCACCATTGCGATAAAAATCTTGAAAACAGACGCGATTGAATGAAGAAATATCCAAAAATAGTATCTAACAATTTTTTAAAATAAAAATAAAATTACCAGCTCTTTGTGTGATTTTTAATTAATTCCTGATGCTCAGCAACTGAGTAACCAAAGTAAGATCCACTATTTCCTCTCTTAATGACAGGTATTCTTGGCTCCAGATTAAATGCTAATGCTCCAACAATTAAAAATCCTCCAAACAACAATAACTCAAATTTATCCATTTTAAAATTCAACTTCGCCGCTTATTCGTGTTTACTATCGAATCATTTGAATGAAATTAATTCAGGAACAATGGATGATGCGTGATGAAGTCAATGGGCCAATGTAAAAAAAAAGAAACACGAGATGAATTTTTTTCCAACCCACACACTTGTAAGAGCCACAACTTGGCGTTCACTGGGCGAATCGAGAGAGAGACGTGAGTATACTCCTCACGCCCACGCTCTGTCGGCCGGCGAGAGTTCTTTCCTTTCTCTGAGCGTGAAAAATCGGGGAAAGAGGAGGGGTTTATCTCCTTCCTGTATCTCGAACGTTCTTCATTACCGACTGATGATATTCTTAAAGACCCAGAGGTTTTCCCAGATTATCTCGGAAACCGTTGGATTTACGGGGATTTACGAAGAGACCTTTTTTGTAGGAAATTAAATTCTCTGCAAAAAAGGTCTCTTGTGATTTTTTGATAAAATAAATATTTTCGAAGATCCAGAGGGCTTTCTTACCGACTGAGAATTCTAAGAATAGATGATTTTTTTGTTTGAATCATTCGATAGTCCCAGAATAAGAAATCGAATTATTATTAGAGATTGATTGAGTCTCGATCGTCGATCCCTCGATCCCAAGTGAAAGATCCCTGAAAGAAAGGGTTATGAGTGAAGTAATGAATTGGTGAATATTATTTGAGGAATTTTCGATTTTTTCTCGATTAAATACATAAACAAAACGGTTTTCCTCTTTATCCCCACTCACATTTCACAATTCTTCACTTCCCCCTCTATTGCGCATCGGGAAGCGGAGGTCTCAGTGGGGGGAAGTAAAAGCCAAGCGGACCAGTCTCGGATTGGTGCTCGATCGCGATCAATATTCTCATTATCCTACGAAATTCTTCAAATTCTGAATCACCTGAAAAATAAAAAGAAATTAACTGAAATAAATAATTCGCATTTGATTCGGAAAATTTGCGCCTCAGTATCTCATGATAAAATCATTCTGAATGATTTCATAGGGTGGGAAGAAAGGGGGGGATGAATTGAGAGGGCAATTTTGATTAATTTAGTTGACTCCGGTTCGCCTCGAGTTGACCCATAATGTTGAAGTCAAATGAGTTAATCGGTTCGTATTCAATGTTTAATTAAATCATTTTATTTCGTTGAAAATAATATTTTCTTTCGTCACAAAGAGTTTAATTATCACTTTTAATTGTTTGTGCCTTGAAATTGAACGTTTCCCTTCAAAAAATATCAAACTCGCTTTCAAATTACAGGCAAAGCAATTTCGAAAAACATTCAGAGATAAAAAAACTATTAAAAATACTCAAAAACACTATAAATTTTTTTTTCACTAAAAAAAGAATCATAATAAAAAATATCTTTATAATTATTTCATTTTTTTCCTTTAGATCTAAAATTGTGAATAAAAAGGAGAAAAAGAAGGAAATTGAAGGGATGAGATTTAATTTGTGGCTGAATACTCATTTCCATTGTAAATAAAAAGACACGTGTCATTGTTATTGGCCTTTGTGTTATTTCCAACTGCAAGTGTCTAAAGGCGCAATTAGACTGTGGTGACCTTCGTGGTGATGCTCATTCAGTGATCATAATCAATAATTAATT
The DNA here is from genome assembly GCA_963565655.1 of Aleiodes testaceus. Taxonomy (NCBI): domain Eukaryota; kingdom Metazoa; phylum Arthropoda; class Insecta; order Hymenoptera; family Braconidae; genus Aleiodes; species Aleiodes testaceus. Next base: position 5,006,678 of record OY751423.1, read on the forward strand.
ATGAATAATTAATTGATTCTCCAAAAAAAAAATCAAAAAGTAAGTATTCTGTTCTTTCTTCACTGAAAAAAAGACAATTTAATTATTTTTTTATTGCTTTCAGAGAATCTAAATGGAGGAAAAGTGGAGAGATCGATTTGAATTCCGAAAAATGAGAAAAAAGGGAATTAAGGTAATATTTCGTAATTTTATGGTTCTAAAATTCGTTCACCGGTTGAAGGATCTTTTTAACGATGTTTGCCTCTCGGAATAGCGTTCTAGGAGCGTCTGTGTGATTAGGCTTGGTTGATAACGCCTTATCGAAGTGTAGAGAAGACTTTGTTTCAACATTTCCGTTAATATTGATCGTTTCCTACATTAAACCATTTTTCCAAGTGATTTATTCAAAATATCTCGAGAAATAGTGGAGATACGATTTTTTTAATAGAAACCTTTTTTGTAGAGCCGATTCTCCTCTACAAAAAAGGTGTCTACAAAAATTTCCCTATCTCCCTTAGTTTCCGAGATATTCTCAAAAAACTAACAAAAAATTCATAAACCTGAATCAAGAAAATTAATTAATTATTTATTTAGATGCAGTGGTCGATGATAATGATATGCCTCTACGCAGGAGTTGCATTTGGACGTACTGAAGAGGACCAGGCATCATCATCTGGTGTCAGCACAGAAATACGAGTTGGTATACCACCACCAGAGAGATGCTTCTATCAGCCTCAAATTGATTGTCCAGAAGTCATTAAATCGGATGACTGTCCATGCAAGAGAATCCCAATTCTCTCACACACTAGTAATGACGAGAATGCTGTCTATTGTTGCAATCTGAATGCCAAAACGTTTGAATTTGGTCTGACGTGTGCAAGTAAATAAAATTTCCATTTTTACTGAATTAATATTTCACAAAACTGAATAAAATTAATGAATTTTTGCATTTTTCAGATTTTCCATCAAACGTATCACATATTCACATCAGAAATGCAACATTAGACGTTTTTAATGTATCAGAAGTCAAGTGGAGACGTTTGAAATCTCTCGCAATAACTGATGGTAGAATTGAACGCATCAAAGGACAATTTTTAATGATGACACCAACAACTTGCCTGAATTTATCGAATAATGGATTAATTGAGATTGAAAATAATTCATTCACAAGATTAGCACAATTGACTAGTCTCGATTTATCGAGCAACAATATAACTCATTTACCAGCATTAAATACAATGAATGGACGTGAATTTTGGCTAGATATATCAGGAACGAATACGTTGTGGTGTCATGACGTTTATCAGTATATCAATAAGACCGGCGAAAAACAAATTAATTTCAACAGAGAAAATGAAACATTGTGCTCAGCAAGTAAAACGTGGCATTGGTTCAACACAACTGAGCAAGTACCACTCAAACAAGTTCGTTATTTGAGCTTGGTAATTATTTTTTATCATTAAAATATTATATTATTAGTTTTTTGAGAATATCTTGGAATCCGTGAGAGATAGAGAAAAAATTGTAGAGACCTTTTTTGTAGCTCTTGAAATTCTCGATAAAAAAGGTATCTATGAAAATTTCTGTACCTCTTTTATTTTCCGAGATATTTTACAATAACAGGCGTGAATCTGTTTTCCAGAGATTTAATGAAATAATTCGATTTCAGCTGCAAACCGAGTGCCCAAAAGGTGACAATTGGCAGTGCCAGTGTAATTTTCGTCGTTTAGATATCGTTAAAGGGAAACCACCAACGTTAGCAGTTAATGTTGACTGCGGGGGTATTCAGTTGACCGAATTGCCAGAGAGACTTCCACGTAATACGATATCACTTAATGTTTCATACAATAACGTGAGTTTAATAATTAAAAATAGTAATGATCATTATAATTATAGTTCTGAGAATTTAATCGTGTCTATTGACGACGTCAATTAATTTTTATCGTTATTTTTTCATTAAAGATCACGGTTCTTGATAATTTGAGTACAAATTCTTGTTACGAGGATATTAGAGAATTTTATGCTGATTATAATAATATTTCTTCTATCAATAAACTCGAGGGATCAAAATTCTTGGATAATTATGCACTATTGAGTCTGAGATACAATAAAATTAAATCTGTAAGTATTTTAAACATTTTTCTGTGTAATTCATGAGAGGAATTAATTTTATCCTAATTATATTGAATTTCAGCTTCCAACGTACATTTTAGCACTAAATGCACATGATAAAAATTACGTAAGCTCTAGATTAGTGAAACTTGGTGGTAATGAATTGCATTGCGACTGTAACACTGCTAAATATCTCAAGGTAATTAATTCATTAATTATTATCTGTTTTATGTAAACAAAATATTTAAATTAAATTAATTGACAGGTTTGGCTACAAACAAGAATACTCGATGCTGATGAAGTACTTTGTGAAAATGTTAAAGAAAAAGTTGTGGATTTGGAACCATCGAAAATGTGTGTTTATCCAGGTGATTGGACTGATTATATTTATTACATAATTGCAACTGAAGTAATGTTACTCATAAGTTTGGTTGCCAAAGTCTCTTATGATTATTGGGTATTTAAAACAGCAGGATACTTGCCATGGCCAGCCAATAAAATGCCGAAATTACCGTGCGATTGGCTGTGCGAAACTTAGGCTCAATAATCTCATGAATTTATGGAGTTTTTTTGATTGAGAAAAAATAAGACTAATTTTTTCACGATATTTTCTATTACCAGAGAAGATATTAAAAATAGATTACGCAATGATAATTGAATTTTTTTTCATAAGGGCAACGGTTCTTTCTCGAATGCATAATTACAACCATGACTTGACATTTAATTGATGAAAAACACTCTAGTCGACATTGGCGTTTGATATTTTAATGAAAAAAAAACATTGGAACGATGTTTAATTAAAGAAATTGTACTCACATGATTTTTGAATAAAGAGAGAAACGAATGGCAACTTTATTATTCAATAGGATTCAAATATTCTTTGATTTTCCAGGTTTTTTGGGATTTTTCAGTTTTTTACCCTTGCCCATTGGTTTACGTAATTTTTCCAACTTATTACTCTTCACTAGGTTTAATTTTTTGTTATCTGCACTTTTTTTCACTGATTTTTCACTGAAAAAATGAATTAATGAATATTTTTTTTTTTTTTTGTAATTGGAAACAAGAATTAAAAAAAAAAAATTAGTCACCTTTGATTTCCTCGTTTTCTAAACTTTGGAATCGTCGATATTGAATCTCGTTTCGGTGCCTCCCGTTCCATTTTCTTTTTCGTTCGTTTACTATGTTTTTTCATAGCCAGCATATAATCTGGCACTTGACACCCAGAATCCCTCATAATCGCAGCAACACCCCGTAAATTAATCGTATCATTCTCTGTAAAGAACGTAATTGCCTTTCCTTTATGTCCAGCACGTCCAGTCCTCCCAATTCTGTGAATGTACGAAATTGCAGATGGTGGGAAATCATAATTAACGACAAGATTGACCCCTTTGAAATCAATACCACGACTCATCAACTCCGTGCATATTAATATCCATATTTTTCCTTCTCTGAAGCACCTGACGATATTATCCCTCTGTAAAAAAAAAATAATCCACATTACCACTAATCTTTTCCACTAAATTTTCCTTTTAAAAAATACCTGAGTCTGACTCCTATCAGCATGAATGACATCGACATTGACCCCATCATAAATAAGCTCATTAAACAGTTCCTGAGCCCTCTCTTTACTCTGCACAAAAACGAGAACAGGCGGTGAGATTCCCTGTGCAATAATATTCCTAAAAGCCACGAGTTTCCCTCTCTCACTGCCAACAAAAGTCAATTCCTGTTCAACCAGATCAGTCGCAGCATTACGATGTCCAATTGTAACATTAATGAGTCCCTTCAAATTATGCCTGCACCATTTAGTCACCACCGGAGTGTTCGTAGCACTAAACATGGCTCTCCTCAAATTCTCATTCGTGCAGCAATTAGAGATTCTCTCGAGCTGATCTCTGAACCCTCTGGTTCCATCCTCGAACAGCTTATCAGCCTCATCGATAATCAAATACTCTACATTCGATAAATCAATGGCTGGAGGTTCCTGATCCAGAAGATAAATCAGTCTCTTTGGAGTCGTTATCAAGATATCGAATTTCTTTGAACTCTTCGGCCCATATTTCTCCAGCGCCTGTTTTATCTTGCTAATTATGTGAATGCTGAAGTTACGGCCTTCTGAGAGCCTCGTGCATTCTCTGTACGTCTGTTTTGCTAATTCACGAGTAGGACTCAGGATAATAGCACGAAATCCTTGTTTTCTGGGGCCTTGGAGCTTGTGGATTATTGGCAGCAAGAAGGCTGCTGTTTTTCCGGAACCTGTTGGGGCACAGGCTAGTACTTGCCTGTTCTGGAATTATTATTTTTTTATTATTCTAATAATAGAGGAGATTGGGGTAAAATGGACATTCTGATTGAACGGTTGGAGATAGCGATTCTCTGATGATTCCATTGGAAAGCTGAGGAAATTTTAGGCGTAAAACATGTGTCGAAATTAATTTTTTCGAGTTTTTTGAAAATCCGATTTTTTTCCAATTTTTTCAAGGTAAACCCCTTCAAATCTGAGTGAAAAAATCGAATTTTCCAATAACTCGGAAAAATTAATTTTGACACATGTTTTCCGCCTAAACTTCCCTCAGCTTTCCGATGGAATCATCAAAAAAATTCTATCTCCAATATTTCACTTGATTTCTCTTAATATACAATGCCAAAGTGAGCATGTGTCCATCTCTTACCCCTTGTGGTCTTTTTAATTTAATCAAAAAGGAATGTGGGAATTCACCTCGAGAAGAATAGGCATTGCCTGCATCTGAATTGGCGTTGGTTCTCTGTATCCACATTTCTCAATATTCGCAATTAAATCAGCAGCCACTCCATGGTCACTTGATAATTGTGCAAATGAAGCTATTGGAGCTGGAATTTTCCTCCCAACCACTAAAATCTTGTGTGAATTCCTGAATCTATTGATTTCCTCTTGATCTTGTTGAAGCTTCTTCTCCTCAGTAAGAATCCTCTTCTTCTTCGATCCTTTCCTCTTCGTATTAGCTGAGAGTCCATTGAGAAGTGTGAGAGACTCTTCCGGTGATGATGAATCGTCTGAATGATCGTCAGTGTCATCATCTTCATTTTTTCGTTTTTGTGGAATTATTTCTTCTGGCTCAATTTTGACTCTACTCAAGTCTACGGTATTCTCCAATTTTTTTCCCGACTGAAAATGAAAGAAATATTACATGAAAATTAAAGAAAAACTGAAATAATGAAATTTCCCACATTTTTCCATTTTTCAGGCAACCAATGAAAAATAAACAAAATAATAGGTTAGGTTATCTAAAAAATCAGATTAAATTACCTGAAACCTCTCGGCATCTTTTTTAAACCTTTTTCTATCGAATTTCGTGCCGGCCGATAATTTTTTGAATAAATCGAATGCATCCATTACTCAAGAATCTTTATAAATCAATTACGGACCGTCCACCGTCTATGGTGATTGAGTCACACCGTATTCCGTTATTGGAAGTTGAAGAAAAACCGTCTCTTTTGTCTACGCCGCACGGAGAATCAATGCGCACGCGCAGTGGAAACCGTGTCCACCTATCGGTGACTCTTCAAATCAAATAAATCCGTTATTTATTACTGCGCATGCCCTTCTATTGAAACGAAGTCTTCCGTTGTCCCGTAATAACGCACATCGGAGGATTGTTTATCAAAAATTGGCGGGATTGTCTCTCGTAATTAATACGAAAAGCCACAATGGCAAGCACGGGAAGTAAGTAGTGATATTGATTGATTTGATTAATTGAAATCGTTACTTGAATATTGATAACTGTGTTTTAACCGTAGAACTCCAGCCCGTGAGGATTTCGGAGCTGATGGGACCCACGAAAAGTGCTGTGAAAGAGTCAGGTATGAAAATTCAATTGTTTTCATATTTATAATTTTTTTGAACAATTGTAATTATTACTTGAATATTAATAATTGGGTTCGAACCGTAGAACTCCAGCCCGTGAGGATCACAGAGCTCATGGGACACCCAAAGAGTGCTGTGAAAGAGTCAGGTATGGAAATTCAATTTAATTCAATTTTTTTTCATTTTACTGATTATGTTAATTATTTTTTTAGTCTCTGAGAGAAAGAGAATGGAGCCTATTCGAGTTAAATATCTATTAGATTCCTCAAAGTCCTGTTCACGAACAACAGGTGAGTCCCGAGGGCCTTAACCTCGAAATCAAAACAAATCAGTGGTGAAATCGATTTTTTCGTAATATTTCGGAATTCATTATCAGGTTTTCGATGTTAAAATTATATCTACTGTCTTTTTACAGATGGAGCATCTCGGAGAACCTTTGCATTTCCATTCCGTGGAGTTCGCCGCAAGCTCTACGAGTCATCTCCGCCTCCAAAGCCCTCACGAACCTCATTAATTCCCTCGAAACTCCCAAAAGGCTCTTCAAGACAATCTCTCTTCCCGCAAAGACACCAGCAAAAGAATCAGCAGCCCCCGAAATCGCAGCCGAAGCCTCCACAACCGAAAACGCAGACCAGAAAAAGCCGTCTCGTCCCTCCGAACACAATCCGTGATCACCATATAGAACAGACGATCCTCGAGTGCACAGTCCTCGATCCAGTGACTGAAACAGACGATGTGGAACCCATAGAAAAGGCGCAGAGACCTACAGTAATAATCTGTGCTGAATCTTCAAAGAAAATTCCAGAGAATAACGAAGAAGAATTGAACGAGACTCTTTCCAAAGATTTGGAGGAGCTTGAGAAGTCTCTGGAGAACAAGGAGAACATTCCACCGCCAAAGGAATCGCAACCGCAGCCTCTTTCCGAGAAGGAAATTCCCAAATTGTCGTTAATAACTCCGGAGGTATTCCAGGAGACGTTGAAGCGATTGGAGAAGATTGAGATCGACGTCGAGGAGATCAAAATCGAGCAGAAACGGATGCTCGGGGGAATTGATAGGGTCCTGGAGATTCTGGAGGGCAAGCAGCTGCCGATGACTAAGCTTGAAGATTCAAAAAGTGTTGAGGACAAGGAGAACGTGAATTCTGGGAGGAAAACGCAGAGGAGGTCTCGGAGCTCGACTGGGGAGAGGCGGAGATCTGCGAGAATTGCCAGCAGAATGGCGAATGAAGCGGACAGTTTCTCGCAGTTGGAAGAGGAGCTGAATATTAAACATGGGAAGATTACGAAGGTTGTTACTCCGGGGAAAAAAACACCGGTTAATGATCAATTTTTGAGGCGCAAGTGCAAGAGTGAACGGGCGATGAGAGAGTACCTAGCGATCAAAGCGAGTATGAGCTACTTGGAGACACCTGAGGCTGGGAGATTCAAGAAAATTCAGGAGCACACACCATCTGGACAGAAGAGCCTGCGAAGATCAATATCGAGAAAGGTTTTCGATGAATTGAAGGATCTGTACAGTGAAGAGGATGAGACTAGTGAAAAAATTCAATTATAACAGGAATTATTAATTTTAGGACATTGTGATTGAATTTTTGAAAGACACTCTACCATTTTATGAATTTAGGAAAATGTAATACTGATTCAATCGTTTTTTTTTTTAGAAGAGTTATTAGAATAAGGAATATTCTGGTAGATCCATTCTTTTATATTTTTATATGCCACTTGAAGAGTGGAAATAACTGATGTATTCGTGTTTTAAGGTAAATGTTCAAATGAATTTGATTAATAAAATTTGTAAAGATTAGAAACTGTTCTTTTCGGTTGCGTTTACGCGATTCGATAATTTCCAAATTTACCGCGCAAATGAGCCAACGACAGAGCGGGCTTCCCCCTCCTAACTTCTTCTTTGTTCTCGGCACAACCGGCAGTTCGTCGGTTTGTTTCTTCGAAGTTACTCGAGTCTTTGTTTATTAATTGAATAATCTAAGAACTCGTAATAATCCAGTCTTTTTTTAATTAAAATAATTGACAAAATGCCGAGTAAAAAGGCACAGAGAAATGGCTTTTGGTATTTCATGGCTGAATTTAAAGACAGAGAAGAAAAACGTGGTAGATCTTTTCCGAATGGCTTCAAAGACGTGCAAGCCGATCCAAAATGCTCGCAAGAATGGAATGTGAGTAGGATCGTTCTTTGTTCCATAAAAAAAACAAAACATCACGTGTTTTCCCATTTTTTTTACGTAGTCAGAGACTTTTTCCTGATTTCTTCGAATTTTTCCCTCAAAATGGCGTCTTGCCTACGCAAATCCTTCGAATACGATTTTTTTGAAATATCTCGGAAACTAAGAGAGATAGAGCGATTTTGATAATAACGTTTTTTGTAGCTGCTGAAATTATTTACAAAAAAGGTCTCTATGAAAATTTCTCTATCTCGTTTAGTTTACAAAATATTCCACAAAATCCATTCTTGGTAAATTATTCGATAAAAAAGTAGAGTCTCAAATAAATGAATTAAATTATGAATTTCTCTCATTCAGGTAATGACGAGTGAAGAGAAAAAACAATACAATGATCGTGCAAGAAAAGACAACAGAAAAGGCGGTAAACTGACTACATTAGGCGAATCAATCGCTGCAGTCGAGGAGAGGCAACGAAAATTAATGGAATTTGAGGCAAACATGAAATTGGAAATTGATGAAAAAATAAGAATTGCCCAAATCTGTGAGAGTACTGCAGAGCTATCATTTTTCTTCATTCACGTGAATTATTTTTACTCGAAACTGCAGTCTGATTCAACTGTTGAATACATCCCAGCTGAATTCGCAATTTGCGAATACTCGATTGCAGAGGGTGTTAAGAGTTATTATCATCAGATTATTAATGTAACAGTTGAGCTTGGCTATGCCAGAGAGACTCTCGAGCATTCTGATAATACGCATAAATTAGCAGTTGATCTTGCTGAAGGCGAGAGTGATTATCTCAAAATTTACGAGAGATTCCGTAAATATCTGGAGCCAACTGAGAAGAAAGCTGGAAAATTACCACCGATTTACACATCAAAGAAGTATTCGACTATTGTTCCCTGTTTTATTGAACGTATTACACGTGCTGCTGGTAATTATGAATTATTTTGCGGATAACTTTCCAGCGAGTGGATTTAGGGGAATTTGTGAAGATACCTTTTCTGTGGAGAATTCGAAGAGCTCTAGAAAAGGTCTTTTGATAAATTCTCTTAAATTCAACGTTTCTCGAGATATTCTTGAAATAATTATGATCTCCTATTTTTCAGAATTACCTGATGATACATTCACTCTTTACTCCTTAGAATACATGTTCGGTGTGCTAATGAGCATTTGCAATCCGAATCTCCCACGTAACTGCAATCCCACTATTCAAGCAGAGATGGAGTTGGATAAAGAGGCATTTGCGTATACTCCGAACATCGAGTGTAACGTAAGGGCTTTAATCTATTGAAAAAGAAATCGATCATAAATCGAAAGAATTGTTTTATGTCAACTAATTTCGGTAATGGAGCGCAATTCAATTGAAACCCCATAATCTCCATTTCACTAGTAATTCCCATGCTCTGAACTTTCCCTCAATTCAATCAATTTCAGTATCACCACAAAATCGATGGCACATCACTTTACTGCAGTCTCTCAATAGTTCGTCAATGGGCTTTCACAATTTGTGATTATTGCTGTGTTCCATTTGGAATTAAACAAATTGCAGACGTTCACTGTCCTGCTTTATGCCTCAAAAACGATGTTGAGAGTTTGGCATCGAGTATGGCTTCACTTAACGTACGCAAACAGGTGAAAATTGGTTCAGTGAAGTCGACGACTGGGGTAAGAAAATTACTTACTCTAATTTCAGTTAATTCTCTTCAATTAAATGGTATTTTAATTAAATTCAATTGGTTTCAATTCAATTTCAGGTGACAGAGGCATACAGACTCAAAGTTGCTGGACGCACACCCCAAGAAGAGGAGCGACGAAGGAGAGAGGCACTTCTCCAACCATTAACTATAATTGATCACAGTAAAAATGAGGCAAAACCAGAATCAATTATTGTTCCATCTGCGTCAGCTGCAAAAACACAGCGTTTCGTAAGTTTGAATGCATTTGTTGAAAAGAATCTGTCTGATTTATCTCCCACCATTTATTCCATTAATTTATCCATTAATTGGAGATAAAGTTTGAAAAAACGGATTTTTTTTTTTTTTACAGTTAAAGCCTTTGAGGCCCCCTAAAACTGTACTGCAAGCTGTGACTGGTACTAACAACGTTCCAGAGCTCAACGATTCAAATTTTCCATCGATTGGAGGTAATATAATTAATTTATTCTGAAAAATAAATTTTGTGGAGGAGAAAAAGTCATTAGGGAAATTTACCTATCTCCCAAGTGCATTTATTCATTCAATTAATTATTCCTGACATTTTTCTTTTGTTCTTCTAATTGGAATATGATTATTAATGTTTCAGGTGGGCGTGCCAGAGATCCTCTGCATCTTGAAGAAAAAATGAAAAAACCAATGGAGGGAAGAGGTATAACAATAGAACCAATTTCATAATTTTTCTGTTTTCTCATCACAATTTGTTTTTTTTTTCAGGTCGTGGAGGAATCTATCATACTTAATCCCATATTACAACGATATATTCATCACTTCATCAATCATTTTCTTATTTTTCTTTTTTTATTAGTTCCCTCAACGATCCAGGGACATTTTTTCTTTGAAATTAGTTGTGACTACTTTTTTTCCCATTTTCCTTCAGAGTTTAATAATTTTTTAGTTTATTACATTGAGTGAATCATAGTTTCACGATGATTTATGACAGTTTGAGAGTATCGTGACAATAAATATTAATTAAGAATATTATTGATGATTAGAGAATAATGTCTATCTTCAAAGAGATAAGAGGCAAAAGAAAATGTAAAAATTCTTCTTTCATTATCTCAAATATCAAAAGAACTGAATGGAATTAATTACTCAAATTACTTTTATTTTTCCAGGAAACACAAATCTCCATTGTCCCATTCCCGTTATTACGAGCAATTGTCAGTATTGTTTTCTCCTTGCAGAGAGGGTGAGTGAAATAAATTTAATTGAATTCTCTGTTGAGATTGTAATTCCGATAATCGATTCACAGCAAGAAAAAAAAACAATAGGCAACCGTATAAAATAGACTTTAGCAAATGGAAATGAGTGAGAGTATCTGAAACATGAACTCTCCGTTTATTTCATTGAAACAGAAACGAAAAACAGGTGCTTCAAAATAATTCCTGGACTTCATTTTAAATCGAATATTTTCCAAATGACTTGGCCGGAAATTTTCTTCGTCTGAAAACTCTCCGTTGACGCAGTTCATTTCCTCTGCGACGTTTTTTAACAAGAAAAATATTCAAATCAACTGTTTTTCTCGTAATAACCCGACCTTTCCTTCTTTTTTTCTGTACTCATACGAGCAGACATCTCGTAATTTCCCTCCACCCATTTTTCATCACTCCATTATGTTCTCCCATCGAGATGCATAATTTTTCACGTACACGATGCTCACGTTTCTCCCTTTTTTTCCCATATCCAGAAAAATATGGTAAACAACTACGAATTTACATGCATGACACATTTTTTTCTTTATCTTTTCCCTTTTTTTTTTATACCTTCGGCAATTTTCTATTCTTTCTCTTTCCTTTCGTTTCTATTCTTCTGTCAGTGTGAATATAGCCCTAGGGAATTTTTCCAACCTATTAGTTTTCCCGCCACTGTACACCTCAGGGACTCCCCCGTATTTTCCACTTCACTTCTCAATAGCCCCACGAATTTTAATGGATTTTTCAATACTTTCATTTATGATTACCCATGAAATTACATTTTTTCGAATTAATCCTGAAATAATTGGAAAATCACTGATATTTTTACATGATTTTATTAAAAAACATTTTCTATTTGTAGATCAAACAATTATTTAGAATTTACAATAAACTATTAATTAAACATTAATTTTTTTCATAAAAAAATCATCATAATTTCACAAAAAAATATACAAGATCCTTTATCTTACATTGACATATCCAATATTGTAGAATAATAGCTAGTTATTTCGTTTTTTTTATTCATTTTCTTTCGTCTCTCGAAGGAGCAGTGAATCCTATGATTTTAGTGATATATAAGATAGAAAATTGCGTGTTATCAACATAAAGAGAGGACGTGAAAAAGGAGTGAGAGAGGAAAACGAATTGTTAAGACATATCGGTCTTTCGGGACATGTTATGGCACTGACAGGGATCAAGATATCCTCTGTCATGGAAAAGAGAAAGAGGTGCATGACATGAAGAATACTTTATACGTTTTTGTTACTCAGTTGTCAAGCTTAATGCAAAGAAAAACTTACAACATTTTTTATCTTTCCGGAAATTGTGAAATTTCCGTCTCTTATTCTAAATTGGAGTTGAATCTGAGTGGTTGAGATTTTATTGAGAATAACTCTGAAACCATTGGTTTTATCGAAAAATGTCAAGAGACCGTTTTTGTAGAGAATTTAATTCTCTACAAAAAAGGTATCTTGATAAATTCTCGTAAATCGAATGGCTTCAAAGATATTCACGAAAGTAGGGAAAATGGATATTTCGTCTTGTCCTACTTTCACCACTTCTACTGATTTTTTTTTTTTAACGAAAAAAAGGGGATATCTACGGATTTACCAGCTTACTCTAGCACCAATTGTTACAATTGCCTGGTGAATAATTGGAGGATTTTTTGAACGAGCAGTTTGACCATTATCACTCTCAGTCATCTTCGTTTTAAAACGGCGCCTGAAATCGTGAAAAAAAGACAAATATTCGAATAATTTATCAATCTTAATTTAACTATATCTATTAGTCCCGTTAGCATATGCAAACTAGATCTAATCTATTATGAACATTCATGACACTCCAATTTGCTGATCTCATGATAAATTAATTTTACTTTTTGGTTTATTTCCAAATCACTCATTCTCACTTTAAAAATAAATAATTAATAAATTATGAAAATCATTTGTATTAATTCACTCGTGAATTTTCAATTTCATAAATTATCTAATAAATACAGTTAATACCGGCAAATCGATTAGCTATCAGCTCGGGTCGAATAACAAACACGTATTAATTATTATTGCACTTGTGCACTTCTATCTGAGTCATTAATAATTCTTCGGTTTTCATGGGTTAATGTTTCATTGTTAATTCCAATTCGTGGGAGATTATCATGCTGAATAGAATTTCGATACGTGTGATTATAGAAATGCATTTATAATTACAAACAAAATGTATTGATCATTGAAGTATTCAAACGAATTTGAAAAATAGGATTTTTTGAATTCTACTTCACTGGAATTATCAAAAAAAATTCTATCTCCATGATTTTCAATGATATCAATCCTTTTCCACCTGAAAATTCTCACTTTTCCAACGAAACGATAATAATGATAAAAATTCATGCACTTTATCATCTCTCGGGGATTTTTACCATGGAATGTGTGCTCACTGCGAAAGTACACGATAGTTGAGTAAGATAATAAATTCAAAGAGCCATCCACACAGTTTGTAATGGATTAATGAATTCTACAGTGTCAAACCGCTGAATTTGCACTTCAACTGGGGAAACTGAATAATTGAATTCAGCCCAAATGGATTCACTGTAAAATTCACGAATATTCAATAACCAATATGCTGAGGAAATCATTAGGAATATGCCATATATATTATAAATGCATATCACCTCAATTTACGTATAATTTAACCAGTTAGTCTCGTTGAATTGCAAGTCCACTATATACAAATCGATTTTCTTCATCGTCAACTCCAGCCAATGCGTTCGCGTGGAAACTTAATTTCACCTCTACATTTTAACCGCATGCTATTTTCCTGCCTCTTTAATTCTACTACCAGACGTAACGACTTGAATTTTCAAAACAATTATTGTTCATATGGTAATTTTAATTGTCCTTTAATTTTCTTTTCCAGAGAAAAATTCTAGTGGTTTATTTATCGTGGAATATCTCGGAAACTAAGCGAGATAGAGCAATTTTGGAAATGACCTTTCTTGTAGAGAATTTTGAGAGCTACAAAAAAGGTCTCAACAAAAATTTCGCTATCTCGCTTAATTTCCGAGATATTCAAGAAAAACTAAAGTGCCATTCTACTATTTTTTTTCTATTGATAAAAATAATTGAGAAAATTCTGGAAAATCGATAGTTGCATCATGATTTACCTACATTTCTATCAAGTGACAGTGAAGTAGTGAAATTGTGATGTACGTAGAATTTACAAAAGAATCTAGAGATGTGGAAGAATACAATAGAATATATTTTCCATTGTACGTGATGAATAAAGTAGAAATTCGGTGGAAATAGAGAAGTTATCGTGCAATTTCATGAATTCGGCGTTGGATAGACTACGTAATGAGTGTGAATAAAATATCAATAAAGTATTTACTGTATAAATATGAATTTAAGCATTGGAATTTGATTTTTGCATTAAAATCATGGGATATCTCCATAATCATTAGAGATATTGAAATTTTCATGGGAACCTTTTTTGTAGCTCTCATTTTCCTCTACAAAAAAGGTACGAACGAAATTTTCCGTAGCACCAATATTTACCGAGATATCCCAAGAATACTAATCTCATAAATTTGTGGCTAAAAAAAATAATGTAAAATAAGAGAAGAAGGGAATTCAGAGTCTCTTGTCTGTCCCTTGATTTTTTTCATCGTCTGAATATCCACACGAGGACACAGGCAATGGTGAATTTTTTATTACATTGGAGAATGGGAGAGGATAAAGCTCCAGACACGACATTTGCCTGAAATTTGTATCTGATTTTATTCTGCATATCTATTCCATTTATTCATGTTCTCAAAGTTCGTTTGAATATTTCAATTTTTCTTGATTTCAGGAGAAAATGCTTCCATCAACGTTTTGTGATCATTCAGTTGAATTGAAAATAGTGGAGAATGTGATGACGTTAGAGATAGACTTTTTTTATTTTTTTTTCAAGATTTTGTGATTTAAAATGAAACATTGTGTTTGCTAAAAGACCTCGTCTAAAGCGGATAGCAACATGTTCGCCGGTTTCGCCTGTGCTAGACCTGTGTTACTTGTGTCACAGTTAATGTTGTTGCTGTATGACCATTGTTATCCAGATGCTGTGATACTGGCATCCATCTACCGAATATTTTCCATGTACAAAATAATTGATTGAATATTGTGCGAAATTGACGGCTCATTGCGCAGTAGAGAATGAAGTTAATTGCTGAGTTAATTAGGGCTAGAATATCCATCATTTCACCTGTAAACATAAAAAAAAGTATACATTAATTAAATTTAATTGCATGTTTGTAAAATAATTGTAAGGAATTTTGTATTTTTTAGAATATCTCGTTAAATAATCGAGATAGTGAATTTTTTGTAGATATCTTTTTTGTAGAGAATTTCAAGAGCTCAAAAAAAGGATTCTACGAAAATTTCTCTATCTCGGTTATTTAACGAGATATTTTAAGAAAACTAGTGAACAAAGAATGCGCTCCAGTTATTCTAAAACTGCGCTTTAAAATTCTCGCGAAATTCCTGCAGACACTAATGCAAATTACCATAATGTTGATTGTTGTAATGCGCTTATGTACTTAGAGGAGAAACTGAATAACTCCATTGAAAAGTTAATGCGATTATGAAAGTTGAATTTTTGCAATATTCCGGTTTTAATTCTGATAAAATTCAGTTATTCCCGGATATCTCGGAAATTAAAAGAGATAGAGAAATTTTCATAGATACATTCTTTGTAGAGAATTTCAAGACCTCTAAAAAAGGTCATAACGAAAATTGCCCTATCTCTCTTAGTTTCCGAGATATCTCCAAAAAAAGTGAATAATTGAGCTTCATTAAAATTCACGAGAATTTTCCTCGAGTTTTGGGATTTGTTGGTTGATGATTAAATTACCCACTCGATGCTTACAGCAACTACATAATTACAGCATCGAGAAGTTAGTGGCTAACATTGTTACGTGACCATCACGAGTGCCCCTCCCTGCACTCTCCAAACTCAATGAATAAAAAGTAGAATAAAAGAGGGAAAAAAAGTAGTAAAAAAGAGAGGATAGTAGTGAATAGTATCTAAAGCATTTCCATGGCAATATACACTGGCAGTGACATAAAATGGGGCCAGTGGCATGAAAGACAAGACGCAGTGAAGGACTCCAAGGGATATATCTACCCTCTTTAGTTTTCTGCCACTTGAGACGACGATCGATGCTGCCTTTCGTCGATTTTTTAGACTGCTCCAGTCACGGCAATGGTTCATACAGGAAAGCACAAAAAAAGAAGAAACTAAGTCAAGTGGAAAGTGGTTAACGCGTTTGGGAATATTTCAAAAGTCACTGATTGCAGCAAAATCCGATGACTCCTTATCGGCTTTCAATCCTCCTTTTTTTTTTCTCGTGTTACCGATCTTCTCAGTGATCACAACTTTTGCCATTAGTTCCACTCAATGTCGTTATAAAGTTCGGGCATTTCTTTTTAGTGGAGAATCAAAAATTCTGGCTTCAAGGTGATTCTTTATTTAAGGGGCTAGTTGTAATAATGATGAGGGATTGGTCTTAAATTTCTTTTTCCTGATGAAGAGGTTCCTACATTATTTCGTGGATAACTCGGAAATTATTGGATTGAGGGGAATTTATGAAGAGACTGATTTTTTTGGTCTTGAAATTATCTACAAAAAATATCTCTTAACATTTTTCCATAAATCCAATATTTTCGGAGATAACAATGATTTTATAAATTTTTAAATTATCTCTTTAATTCAAAAGAAGAATTCTAACGTTTCTACATTTTTCACATTCAACAATGAGCATAAATACTGTGCACTCCTCTATTCTTTGTTTCTTCTCCATTGTCTCAGAGTACAAACGTTTCTTCAAACGAGGAAAATAGACACAAAAATATTGAATAGAATGAGTAAACAGCATGATTAATAACAGTATTTCAAGAATTTAATTGCATTGAATTAAAACTCATACAATTTTTAACCAAAATATGAAATTACTATCCTCGAGCTCATCTCCAATAGCTTCGGAAAAGAAACGAGTCCATCGACACGTACACTCTTTTATTAAAGAGAACTCTTTTTTCATTTTTACTGATATCAGATACCCTTATCATTTACGTTTTCCCCAGAGTTATATTCTCTCATCACATGGAATAGCCTTATAATTATGAGGGTATTGATTAAATCGTCTTGGTACCTCAACAGAAGGGTCTACACCGGCATTATGATTATTATTATATTTTTTCTACAACACTTGATATGAATTACGTCTGACTAAGCATTGCTGCTTTCTCCTTATCTTCTGGAATACGTGTAATTTTCATCTGATCTCTAATGAATCCCATGGGTTATTAATTTGTAGGGACAGAGTCAAAGGGAAATGAGAAATAAAATAAATTACTTGTTCAGAAGATATGCCCTTTATTTTTCATGCCAATAATTTTAATGAAATAATGAGTTTTTGATAATTGGAAGAATTCCAGGAATTTTGGGTTGGTTTGTGTTGGCTAATGATTTATTTAATTTTGATAATTTCAATGGATTTATTTTATTTGCAGAAAAGGGGGAATTGTTGGAAAATGCATTTTCATTTATTTCAATTGAATAAAATAATAAATTGGGGATTTTAGTACGGAATTTATGGAAAAATCAATTATTTGATATTCTTCTCCATTTTCAGGATTTATGGGGAAGTTTATCTCATTTTTGGAGAAAAGTGAAGGAGAAATAGAATTTCATTGCTGAATGCAGATTTCTTGTCTTGTATTTAATGGAAATACACGCACCAGGGTCATACACTACAAACTTGATCGTAAAACGCAGCTTCTGCTGTTAATAGAGAGGCTTTTATGGATTTTGGAATGGGCTTGGAGCATAAAAATTGTGAGAAAAAATTCTATATTGTGATAAGTAAAAATTTCGGAAAATTGATGAAAATTCATGATTTTTTTTGTATTCCGCTTCAAATTTCCCAATTTCCACGATCACATTACCCCCATTCCTGTATCTCCAGATATACGGAATTTTTTTGTCTGCTGAGTCACAAGAAAGCAAAAAATGTGACTGACACAGTCAGATTTGATTTCCCAGTGGTGATATGATTTCGTGATGATGCAGAATAAGCCTCTCCTCAATTTCTTGACAAATCTATTGCGTAAGAAATTGCGTTTCCCCTTGAAATCCCAATGGAATTCTCATGTGCCAGGTTAAATTATTTATTTTGGCTTAAATTATTTATTTTGGGAATGAGAGAAGTGTTTTTTGCGGTAAACATAAATCCTGGGTAAGAAAAATACTTCCAAATGTCCACTAAAATTTTTTATATCTCTAAATCAAGAGAAAAAAATACAGGTTTTTTCCATTCGATATAACATGATAAAAAAAAAAGGAAATGAAGTGTAGGGGTGTGAATTCCCAGAGGAATTAGCAAAGCCAACAGAGGACAGCTCCCTGGTATTCTCTGAATTAAATGTTTCAAAGCATTTTCAAATATTGCAACGAGTTACAACTAAAGTTTACCAGTTAAATGAAATTTCCGAAGTTTGTTATGTAACTATGAATGAAACTGTAATATTCCTAAACAATTCGGAAAATTTCATTCTCTCCATTCGACAAAGGGACGAGATAACGTCACTCCTGTCCAGTTAATCTTGTTCTGAATGTGCAGGGTCTTTAATTCATCAGAACCATGCAAATTATCACAATTAGTCGAGAAAAATCTTTGAGCCTCTGTACCTTGAGATCCGTGAGAGATAGAGAATTTTTTGTAGAGACCTTTTTTGTAGGGAATTTCAAGATCTACAAAAAAGGTTATCACCAAAATTTTCGTATCTCCAACGGATTTCGAGATATTCCAAAAAAACAATACGACCCCACCCTAGATGACATAATTCTTTATTTTCCCCTGCACGAGCTTGCGAATTGCATAAAAACCGATAATTATCGTAACATCAAGAGTAATACAAGCGTAATGACATACTTCAAGCCAGAGAAAAAGGAAAACCTTTCTTTTTCCCCTTTCATTCAACTTGAATGAGCGGTTTTTACGAGTGACATCGAATTATCTTCTTTATCTGTTCCGCCAGTGAATCCTCTTTAGTATTCAGAAACGGAGATATTGACGTGACATTCTATACAGGATGAGCATGGTAAGTACACGATCGTGAACGGTCTTGAAAATTCACCAAGAAAGCAGAAAAAAAGGGGAGAAAATAATTCATGGATATATGAGTGATTCATGATTTTTGCCTCTGGTAATGTAACAAGTGAATTCATAAAATCAGAATTTTATTTCTACTTTAAATAAATTTAAATTTCAATGGATAATGGAAATAATCGATATTTCAAGAGATTCGTCAATTTAATTGTATTAAATTTGAATTTACAGGTGATAATTTACCACGTGAATGCGGAAACCTTTCGGAATCCAATGGAGACATTGGAGATTTAGAATTCTGAGGATTTTACCATGCACTCCTGGGAAATTCAACTAGAGTGAAACCATCTGGAGTTATTCAACTGCATTTGCTTATTCTAATTAATAGGAGAGACGTCGGAAAATGGCAATTTGTAAGTGAAACGTATTAGTAATTGTATCATGAATTTAATTCAAAATTGTTAATAATAGGAATTTTGAAAAACTTATGATTGCAATCGATAGATCGGAAAATTTGAGGCGGAATCAAAAAAAAATTCGAAATTTCGAATCGAAAAATCGTTTTTCCTCTGTAACTTTCTAGCGGATTGATGAAAATTTATCATTTTTTTTTTTATTTCACCTCAAATTTTCCGATCTACACGATGGAATTATTTCCATCTTTCTGTCTCTTGATTGGTGGATTTTTTTTTGTTGAAATCTCATTAAGTTGCGAGAGCGAACAATAAATTGGATTCGTGATTGTGCTGCTTGAAATGTCATTAGTCGTTCGCTTTCTTTTGACTTTTTTTCTTGCTTTTTGTTTCTCTTTGGGGGTGAATAGGGCTTCGATATTACACGATGCAAAACGATGAAAAGGAAGTCTTTTCATGCGTGCAGCATTTTACATTAGCCATGCTCTGTTCTAACGAGTTGTGGATATTTTTCATTTTCTCTCTTTCTTCCTTTGATTGTAAAATTTTCTTTCTTTGCTTTATCCCCTTTTTTCTTCTCTTCTTTGGGACTTTCTTTCATGTTATTGTGTCCTTTATTGATTATCATGTCAAGGACTCCTGATAAAGGAAGTATGATCATTCAGATTCTCTTTTTTTTTCGACTTTTATGAATTTTTGCACTTCTGTTGTATCTCCTTCTTTAATCAAATTTTTATCTCCCGTAATTTCAAAATAATTCAATGGTTGCTCGTAAATTTTCCGGGGTTC
Source organism: Aleiodes testaceus (assembly GCA_963565655.1). Taxonomy (NCBI): domain Eukaryota; kingdom Metazoa; phylum Arthropoda; class Insecta; order Hymenoptera; family Braconidae; genus Aleiodes; species Aleiodes testaceus. The sequence continues at coordinate 5,027,054 of OY751423.1, forward strand.
AATAAAAATCATGAAAAAAAATGTCTATCCCAAGAAAATTCAAGGCTGTGACCCTTCATTTTACTCAATTTTATCCCAAATTAAATTCGCCCATTTCTCTTCACTTCCGACACTCTTCCTCACGCATTTGATTTTCTCCCCGACATATTATGGCCGACCTTCGGGAAAATCAAGAGGGAAAGGAACAAAAAAGGGAAAAAAAAACGAATTTACGAGTTACAGGGAAAAAGCACTCCTCAGCAATTCTCGTACCTGTAATGACAAAGCAATATGCGTCAGCCCTTTTTCATGAAAAAGAACGACGAATGATGATTTTTTCATCAAAGACAATGTTTCCATAAAAAAATTGACAGAATCTCCTGTGAAAATGTGCAAATGTTTGAGAAACTCTTGAAAATATGGAGCATTTGAAATTTGTTTATGCAAAGTAAGTGGAATAAAGTTGGAGTTGAAAGCTGGGCTCCAAAATCCTGGAATTAATTTTTAATTAAAAGATAGTTTCTTAATTTTTGAGAATTTCATTAAATCCCTGAGTTTACAAACTAATTTTATGAATAACTTTGGAGCAAGTGGTTTTACGGAAATTTAACAAGAGACCTTTTTTCATTAGAATTCAATTCTCTACAAAAAAGGCCTCTTCATAAATTCTCGTAAAACCACTCATTACCGAGATAATTATGAGCACGCATTGGATTTCCTCTGGAGATTATTATTTTTTTATTAAACCATTAATTTCACATTAAAATATCAAAAACACGTGGATAATGATCTCGTTGCTTCATGAAACAATTAAATTTGCATAAAAATATAATTCTTGATTATTATCAGCGAAGTTTTATAATTTTTCTGACCTTATTTCTCACTCATGTCTGACGTAACGTACCATTATCTACTTTTTAAAGGAAATTTTCGTTTTTTGCGAATATCTTTGCAGCTGGAAAGGCCACAAGGGTTAAGATGGACATATGCTCACTTTTAAATTGTATATTACGAGAAATCAAGAGAAATATTGGAGATTTAATTTTTTTGATGATTCCATCGGAAAGCTGAGGAAATTTTAGGCGGAAAACATGTGTCGAAATTAATTTTTTCAGGTTTTTGGAAATTTCGATTTTTCACCCAGATTTGAAGGGGTTTGCCTTGGAAAAATTGGAAAAAAATCGAATTTTCAAAAAACTCGAAAAAAATAATTTCGACACATGTTTTCCGCCTAAAATTTCCTCAGCTTTCCAACCGTTCAATAAGAATAACCATTTTACCCCAATCTCCCCTAATTAATTACAAAATAAATAATTCTCTGAAAATTAACTGGAGAATCAAACCGACCATAACATCCGTTACCAGAATTATTGCATTACCGTATGCCGGACATTGTGGCGGAATATATCAAGGTCTCCGTTGAATAATAGACTGTTTTCGTCGGGGATTACACTGCACAAAAAATCAACTCGTATTTTCCCTGAGAAATAATTTTTATTGTCATTTTCTTTTCAATTACACGAAAAAACTGATTGTGTAAAGAAGGACATCAGAATCGAATTTGCCACTGGAGAAATATGATTCAGAGAAAAAAAAAAATGAAACTTCACTTAGTATTATCTTGTAAGCTAATAATGTTAGAGAGATGAGAATCCTGTAGCAACTTAATACATATATTGTACTCGAGTCTACCCTCGTAAATCAATCTCTCTGAGACAAAAAAAAGGAGCGAAAGAAGTGAAACAAAAAAGAACTTGGCAGCTGAATCCACGTGGACTGTCTCCCTCTGTACAATCGAGTGAACGGCCTCTCGACATCGATACAATTAAGTTGGATGAGTCAATTTGACCTTGAGCCATCATTTTCCCTGAATATCTCGGAAACTATGAGAGGTAGAAAAAAAATTATAGATACCTTTTTTGTAGGAAATTTCAAGAGCTACAAAAAAGGTCTCTATGAAAATTTCTCTATCTCCCTTAGTTTCCGAGATATTTGAGAAAAACGGGATGCAGCGATTTTGTGAAAATTAATCATTTCCATTAAATTTATTAATGTAATAGTAATTGGTACAGTGTTAAATTAGAGTGACTCGTTTCATTAAATTCTCATTCACTATCATGTAGTTTCAGCCTGTAGTGAAACTATTATTGGTTTGATTGTACGTGATCGTTGGAATTTAATTGGAATTATCCATTGCCATCGAATTAAGCGATAAAATTCCACTCGAAATTGATGGGAAACTAAATGCCCCATACATTATCATTATCATCTAGTTTTATAGAATTAATTTAATTGAATTTGCGAATTTATTCAATCACCACATATGCAACTATTAAAATATTTCATTTTAATTTCAATGTTCCCTCGAATTTTACAATTTCCCACCAATTATTGTACGATGTTATCTGCACTGCGTTGGCGTTTTTTTATCCTTTTTATATTGAGTTTCAGTTGTATCAGTCCCTATAGAACAGCCGCAAATGCAATTCCCGGTTGGTACGTCTGATAACAATGTTTTCCCTTTCTTTCTCCACTTGCAATGAGTTTTAACAGAGAATTTTTATGATTATAAAATTCATGAGGAAATCTTGGAATGGAATATCGTAAAATATTCTTATTTACTCTTGTTTAACTCTGAATTAGCCAATTATTGTTATCTTATTCGATATCATGAAGAAATGTGATGAAAAAAAGACTGAAATTGAGATTATTCCCAATTTATTTAAATTTAACATTGAAAATTTAGTTTTTTTGAAATATCTGAAAAACTAAGCGAGATACAGAAAAAATCATCGATACCTTTTTTGTAGCTCTGAAAATTCTCTACAAAAAAGGTATCTATGATTTTTTTTGTATCTCCCTTAGTTCCTGAGATATTGAATAAACACTGATTTTGGGGTCAGTTGAATGAATTCATTCAATAATTCAACGCCCACATAAATATTCAAACGGTATTTCTTGTCTCGACTTTCACTACTACGATTCTATTGGCCGAATTTCGAAGGGATGAATAATGAAAATTATTGAATGCCACAATGAATTATGAGGCTGTAAAAAAATCCCTTTTTTTTATTGTGGCAATTGGCAGAGCTGTTAAATGATGAAAAAATTGTGTATTAAATTTTTTTTCCCAGCCAAACTTTTCATTCCTCTGTTAAAAATTCCTCATTTCTTTCTTCTCACGTTTCATTGGTCTTTTTTCATCACAATAACCGAGGAATACAGTGATGGATACGTCGGGATATAATGAATTTTATAGGGAGACTAGAATTGATGTTATGAGGCATTTGGATTGCTTTCTTGAATTAATCCGGAGTAATAAAAGGCAACGACGCTCAGAGAAATTCTCACCATTCTCGATTTATTGTGAGCAATTCAGGTGATTGAGGAATTATTAGAATTATTCTAAATAAAATTGAAAGAAAACTTCTCCCCTCAATATCTCTGAATCCGTTAGGTTTATGAAAAAATATCAAGATACCTTTTTTGTAGAGCGTCAAATTCTCTACAAAAAAGGTCTCTTGACATTTTTCGATGAACCCAAATAATCCTCATTAACTTGACTTGTCATAAATTAATTAATACACACGACTGCCTATTAAATCTCTCGTCTCCATTAAACGTCTTGCCTATAATTTCTCCATACTATCTATCTTATCCTGCTCCACTGCTCGACTATAGCCCCTCTCAATTTCCCAACGGCAATAGAGAGTCTCGTTAACTCGACTCCAGTCAGTGTCGCAGAAGTTACCGCAAGAGGACGCAGAAGAAATGACGGGAAGAGGAGAAAATAGAAATTTAAAAAAAACTCGAAGGGAAATGGGAGCAAGAGGATTGGGCTTTAACGAGAAAGAGCAGAGGAGTGCGGTATAGCATTTACGCCTCAGAACTGCAAGACCCAGCATTATACTCTTTGCTGGAATGATTTTGCTTCTTTCACGCTCGTCACATTTGTTCCTATATTTTTTTCAGTAAAAAATCCAGCTTCTCTCTTTCCCAGGTTTTTTCACACTTGTTTTCATTTAATCTTTGTTGGACTCTTCTTTTTTCCCTTTTTTTATTCAACTGTGAATTAATCTATTCGAGTGTTGGGATGGCGGTATGGAAGAGACACGTTGATTAAACTCTTGCGGGGGAGGAGTATCTGCAGAGGCTATTTTATGGGTTTTCCGATTTTTTAGAGGAAAAATAGAGGCAATGACGATAAATTTTGGGTTTTTTTTAGTCCTTTCATCTTTAGAATTCTCTAATCAATAGTTTTTTCGAAATAACGAGGAAAATAATGGAGATAGGACTTTTTTGGACTCATGCTTTTTTGTAGAGAATTTCAAAAGCTACAAAAAAGGTTTCCATGAAAATTTCTGTATCTCGCTTAGTTTTTGAGATATTTTGAAAAAAGTAGTGACAGAAAAAAAAATCGTTTTTTGATGAATTTTACATGTTATTGAGTATCGAATTCAAAGGGATTTTCTTGCGATAAAAAATAAAATAATTTAGTCAGAAGCCTTTGAAGCGCCAACTCACAAACTTTCCCATCCAATCGCTTTCACCCCCCAAAAAAAAGGAAATATATCAAAATTCTGTGAACAGACTGATGAAAACTTTGTGGATTTCCTTTCTGCCTTAATATATTTTGATACCCAAGAAAATGTTGTATCACAAGAGTATAACAAACTTCTCACCAGTCTTAACTTTCACCCCCACTTCTTAATTCTGACTTTCATGTCAAGCCTCTCAGAACCGTATTTTTTTCCTATAAAAATTATATTTCCCCCACTGAATTTCTCCAACTTCATCAAAACTTCTGTCCACGAAATCCATAATCGGTTGATGAAAAAGTTCATAAAGTAGCTAAAACTCGAGATATCACTGAATTAAACAAGAGAAAAACAAATAAAATCCAATAAAATTATGGGAAAGTAGTTTCCCAATGACTTCAGCATTACCCCAGGACATTGATGGAAGAGTATCTCCAGAAGGAATAAAGATATCGAAATTTTCGTAGAGACCTTTTTTCTCCAGAATTTCAAGCTCTCCAAAAAACGTCTCTTGCAAAATTTCCCTATCTCTTTTATTTTCCAAGATATTCAATAAAATTAAAAAAAACTCACCAAGCTTAATGTAACAGGTCCTGAAGAATCCATTCCCAAGTATGACACTGAGTAATCCAAGAACGCCCTGTGGAAACTCAGTAAGCAGAAACAACAACAAAACAGCGAGTAACATTCTCGTGGTGCGATCAGTTTGTCTCTCCTTATCAAGAAGCCTGGAGGACTTCTTTTTACATTTTTTCCCCTCACAATTGTCCACGGACTTTTCCTCCTGTGCGATGGAGCTCGTAAGCATTTTCCTCCTCTTCTTCGCCTTCATGAGTGCGAGAATGAGCCTGAGGCTCAGAATAGTAAGCGCCAGGCATGGAATAAGCTTGATAACAACACTGTACATCCAAAAATTCATGAGACTCAGAAGTCCATTATTTTTCATAGTTTCACTCAGATCAACGAACCAAAGTGTTACATTATTAAGCTCGCTGCTATTATAAACACTGACATTAACCGAATTCCCATTATCATCCAGCATCTCCACTTTATCAGTGATTTCAGTGGTAAAATAAACGGGTAGACATATGAGAGGACAGATAACATAAGCACCAGTAATAGCAAAAACAGTTCTCCTAAAATTGCACCATTCCCGATTTTTCTGTGGATATCCAACAGCAATATACCGCCATATTGCTAATGTCACAGTCAGCCATATAGAGACAGTGTGCAGTACCTGTGTAAATATCGAGTGCACGAGTACAAACAATGACCAGCCATAGGTATAAGTGTCTTTTCGTGAACGATGGTACAGGTACATGTGAGCAGCATAAGGAATGTACTCCAGCATGACCAGAAGATCAGCAACAGCTAGTCCAGTTAAAATAGCATTGGTTGGAGAGTTCATTTCTCGTCTGGAGAGAACGATGATGTTGAGGGTATTGGCGATGGATCCAAAAACGCAGACAAGAAGTGATGCCCATCCATGGATTTTTATGTACTCGTGATGGAGAACCTCGAGACCTGGACCGCACCGGTAATCCAACACTGTTTCGTTCATTTTGATGATATTAGCAGGACATGTTGGTGATAATTCATGTGATGATCATGGTTTTAGGTGACTGTCCTGGGCACTGCACGTTTGCTGGCACTTTGCACCATTATACAACTGCACGTTATTTTTATGTCTGATGGGTCTGATGGAGCGCAGGGAGAACCTTGCAGTCGCCACGGCGTGCGGCCGCCGAGTATCACCAGTTTCCACTGCTCTACGTGGATATAACGTTAACCAAACACTTGAGAGCATATCTGCGCGCATGAGCATCTCTCTTCTGCATGCTGGAAGGGGCAGGAATTGTGCTCTCTATAGTTAGGGGGATTATGGAAATGGGGTGAGAGACACAGTGGAGAAATAGAAGTACACTACACACTTAGGTATTTTAGCTTTTTTTCTCTTCTTTGGAGGCTTGCTTTATTTTACAGGAATTTTAATGGTGACCGCTTGGACGCTGCAGATGGGCGAGTTCTTATATTATTCAAGAGGAAGTTGTCGATGGACGCAGTTTTCTTCTTCTTCTTCTTCTTCTGCTTCACTTTTCATCTCGAAGCACAGTGAAAGAAAGTGGCGGTATTGTTAGGTACTTGGGCGAAATTGGAGCGGCCATTTTAATGTTCTCTTTGTTTTCAACAAAATGGAAACAATTGAGTTTTAAATATTTCCGGGGAAAAAGGAGAGTGAGATTCTGGGGTTCTTCAGGCGAATTCTTTCTATTTTTGGAGATATCTGAGGAAGGAGAGGAGATAGGGGATTTTTTGTACAGACCTTTTTTCAAGGGCTCGATCTGATCTACAAAAAAGGGATTTATGAAATTTTTTGTATCTCAATTATTTATGAAGATATTGGAGGAAACGTTAATTAAGGTGATTGCTACTTGGGGTGAGAACGTCAATTTCTCTTTTATTTAATTGTGAAATAAATTGACTACTTTTTTTATATTAGAACGGAATTTTATTGGACAGAGGTAGAAATTGCGGGGGAAAATGATTTAATACGATTAATTTTGATCCAACGATTTTGCAGTGGGGGAAAATTGTGGGTCAAATTGGGAATCATTGGAGCAAAATTAATTGTATTGTTATTTTTCATGAGGAATTCTCTCAAAATTTTAATCAAATTGATGGAATTTGAAGAATCAAAGTGTATTGCACGATGATAATGAAAATTCACGGTTCGATGCTTTTTGTTTTTTACATTTTAACATTTATTTTGTCAGGGAAAAAAGTCCTCGGGAATTTTTGCACGATCCTCTCAATATGCGTCATACAGCTGACAAAATATTGAGATAGAGAGAAAAAGTGAGTCTCTTGAAGAGTTTGGGCAGAAAACATCCAATAAAAATAGAGATATTTCTTCTATTTCATGGCATTTTTATTATTGGAATTCTCGAAGAAATTTAGCTGAGATATTTCAGCTTTGGAAAATCATTTTGTGCATTCACCTTGAAAGAAAAAATGTGTCATGTTCTTTTCATTCTCACAATGTGAGCACAATAGCACTTCTCCAGCATTTTCAATTTAATACTGAATTTTATAACGATTATGATAATTCATGTGTAATAAAGTTACATTAACTTTTTGCAGGAGCTTTACCAGTGCTCAACATTTCCTCATACAAATGTAAAAGGCTCCTAAAATTTACCGATGGAAATTATGATAATTGTGTGAAAATATCGTGGTCACTTCTGCTTTCTCTCCCATTACCCCATAATAGTTTTCGCAAACTATCAACGATAAAATATATCCACACATTTATGACACAGAATTGAATTCTCGTATTATCCAGTGTCCCTGGGGCCACACCGAAGGACTTGAACAAACTTTTATTCTGAATCACTTCCAATTCATTCTTCAGCAGAGTGAATTGAAATAATGTCATGCAGATTTTCATTTTCTCAGTAAAGAAACTTTTACATTAAATTAAATAATTCATAAATTGTTTAATATCTTTGAAGCAGTTGGATTTATTGAAAAATATCAAGAGACCTTTTTTGTAGAGAATTTCAAGATCTAAAAAAAAGGTCTCTTGATTATTTTCGATAAACTCATTATTTAGGATTTAATTGCGCAATTTCGAGGAGTGGATTCATTGACAGTCTCCACAGGATCTTTCCACCGAGAATTCCGTAATCTCCAAAAGCTCTTCCTCGCCAAATTCCCCTAATCCCAATCTGAGATATCCCCACAGAACAATCGTACGATAAAACACACCTCATCCCAATTCCAGGCGTTTCCCTATTTTCTTCGTAACACCCGAGGAAAATAGCCGCCTTATTTCCTCAACTACGCATGATTTCTCAGAAATTCTAACCGGAGTCTGTGTCACAGACTACGTCCCACTTGTGCGTGGGAGAAAGAGAGAATTATTGATTGATGGTGAAAAATAAATGAAGCAAATATAGAATAACGGTTAAATTACAGGGAAACCCGAGTGTGATGAAATATTTCGGCTGAGAATTCTCTCGTAACTTGAGAACTTCCAAAAATACCCATTTTCTCAAGTCAGAAAGGGATTTCGTCATCTCTGCAAGAGATAACAGCAGAAATTGAGAAATTCTATCTCAATAACTTGAAATTCTCTACAAAAAAGGTCTCTTAACATTTTTTGATAACTCTGTTATTTTTAGAGATATTCACAGGACAATGAATTTTTTTTTCGTGTTTAAATTTGTGAAATTTAAGTGTTTTTTCGAGTATTTACGACTCGAATGATATTTACTGAATTCAATTGAAATCACTCAGCCTATCGCGTGTTATTTACTGAAAAGACGAGGAGGGTCGATTTTTGCTCCACTTTTTTCGGATTATTCGGTTGGTTCTGGTATACAGGGTAAACGGAAGGGAAGTAGAAAAAACGCTTTTTCACACACAATTGAAAATTCATTTCCCGGAGTAAACACTTTGTGATGAAAAAAATGTAACATCATCATACTGTGTTAAACAGCATGTTGCTCGATAAATCAATAAAGTCAGTGTTATGATCAGTAAATCATGGATATCAATTGAATCGTTGGAGATAGGAATTTTCTGATGATTCCATTGGAAAGCTGAGGAAATTTTAGGCGGAAAACATGCGTCGAAATTAATTTTTTCAAGTTTTTGGAAAATTCGATTTTTTTCACCCAGATTTCAAGGGGTTTACCTTGGAAAAATGTGAAAAAATCACATTTTTTGCGATATCTCCGGTTCTATTGGTCGTAGCTCAAAAATTCCGATTCGAGGTGAAAGGTGAGCTCATTTGCAATGAATTTATGTGGTTCCAAAATAAAAAAAACGATTTTTTGAGTGACTTATAGTGCAAAAACCCGAGTTATCCCCCAAAAAGTGATTTTTTCAAATTTTTCCAAGGTAAACCCCTTCAAATTTGGGCGAAAAAAATCGAATTTTCAAAAAACTCGAAAAAATTAATTCGACACATGTTTTCCGCTTGAAATTTCCTCAGCTTTCCAATGGAATCATAAAAAAGAATCCATCTCCAATATTTTCAATAAAATAATTGATCTTTTAATATTTTTCCTTAATTATGAAAGTCTTCTTTACCGAATAAATTATCAGAGCACTCTCTTCTCTCCATCGATCAAAACCGTCAGTAATTCAATTTCCCACATCACCCATGTAATCTCCCACTTCGTCCATTGAGCACACAGTGTCTCTGAATTTTCATTCAGACAAAAAGAAAAGCGAAAATAAGCCCAAAGTACTGTGTAATATCAGGGCTTTCAGAGCTTTCACTTAATTTATCATAGCTGAAAGCACTTTCTCGGATGCTCTTCGGGAATTTGCATGTTTACTCAACTGGAGATAGTTAAAGAAATGAAGAAAAAAAAGGTGAACACTGAAAGCTCGAGGTCTGAACACAATTTCCATTATTCGAGACAAAGATTTCATATTTTCCCTCAACTGCCCTCTTTTTATCCCCACCAATATGAGAATCCTGTGGAAATTCCTGGACAAAATAAAATGAAAAATTCAGGAGAAACAGGATGAGATTAACGTGTTTTCTTCTGCCCCATTTTCTCAAAACTTTCATGTACTAAAATTGAATAATATCGATTTATCTGTATAATAAAAGCACACAAGAGGCTAAGCAAGGTACTCGTAAACTTTACTACCTGAAAAATCTCCCTGGGGAGAGATTAAAAAGAAGGAAAAAGGGGAAAATGTATAACTGAAATGCTTCATAATGTTGGCCTAATAGATTCCGTAACCCCGAAGTTTCTTCCATTAGAATATTACTTTGTAATGTAGACCATACAAACAAGCCTGCATTGTTATCCATTTAATCGTAATTGTATATATTACAGGAGTATGAATAGACTCGGAATTATTTTGTCTTGATTAGGTTGAATAATTAGAGGCTGTCATTGTCTATGCGAACAAAGAGAATTTTACAATGGAAATTTGTATTAGTTTTTGGTGATTATCTCGGAAACTAAGAGAGATGGAGAAATTTTTGTAGATCCATTTTTTGTAGAGAATTTCAAGAGCTACAAAAAAGGTCTCTATGAAAATTTCTCTATCTCTGTTATTTAATGAGATATTAAATAAAAACTGATTTATCTCCACTTACCTTCCTGAAAGTGCTGTTTTTATTGCTTCTGTCGTTTTGAAATAGTTGAAAAAGGAATGAGAGCTAGTTTGTGAGTGGAGAGCAGGTGGAGCCATTCAAACGAATCCTGGATGTGACTCGTACAGAGATAAATGGCTGCTCAATAAACTCAGCACAAGTGATTGATGATTCTCATCTTCCAGATTTACCTCGAGCAATGTTCCTCAAGCTGATGAAACTGTACACTGTACTAGAATTCATTGTTCATGATTTTTAATACCTGGGAGAACATTCTTGGCATTAGTTTATGATTTTGGGAAAAAAATTTAATCGTCCGGGGAAAAGCAGTATTGTCGAGTTGAATTACTGGCTTCATCTCACGTACTAGTCTCTGACATAATACAGAATATCCGGCTGCGGCCGAATTAACACAGGCGTCACGCTCACCATGCATCTAAACCCAGGGAATAGAGTCTGATGTGATTAACAGAGACTAAGATCCTGATACGTGGAGCTCTAGTTCTGATTTTATCCATTTGATACCCTGAAACACTGAAATCCCTTATTTTTGGAATATCTTTGAGGCGAGTGGGTTTATCGAAAAATGTCAGGAGACCTTTTTTGTAGAGAATTAAATTTCCTACAAAAAAGGTCTCTTGGAATTTTCTCCCAACTCCACTCATTCCTGAGATATTTTATATAAAAGAAAATTTGAGGACATTCTCTCACTTCTTCAGAAGAATTCGATTCCCATTGGTATTCCTATTGACAGAGCTGGACAATTCCCAAAATTCTGTATCGAATTGTTACTTCCGCATGACTATTTTCATCCTAATGAATTGTTTGCTATTTCAAAATACTCTATGACAACAAAACAAGGAAATACTCGAGAACATTGCAAAGATAAGGAATAGTTTGGTATTCTCCGGAGATGCTATTGTGAAATCGAATCGATAGGACATGAGTGTGAAATATCCAAGATTGTATGACTATGGTTCTTTTATTAGAATCACCAATCACTATCCAAAGCACATAAAATAAAATTGTCCAAATATTATTCTACGTTTTCATTGAATGACGTCAGGAGCGTTAAATACATTTTTTTTAATTCTGTGTTAAATGTGTTTACGAAATTTTGTCAATGTTTAGAATTGAGAGGGGCGAGTTTATGGGCGTAATTATTCCTCGGATAAATGGCATCCAAGGAATTTCCAGGGTTTTTATTCTGGCAAGTAGACACAATAGAACGTTAACAATAACGAGGGTGGCCAGTGGAGAGAGGCATTCTCAATACATCTGAGATGCCACGTGAACTAACACTGTGAAAGCTTAATGTCATTTAACGCCCCATAAGTTTGGCTTTTTCGGGATGATTAATGATTGCTGGAGATACTCGATTAATTAAGATTTTTTTTTTCAATTCAATATCCAGACAATTCCATTGAGAAATGGAGATTTTACACAAAAGCAAAAACATTAATTAAAATTTGCAAAAAAACTCAATAATACTAATTAATAAAAAGAGGTAAGATGCTGGCAGCATGAAACAATGAACAATTATACAAAAAAAGGCAACATGTAAAATATTAAAGTGTGAAACCTTGCTCCACTTTTAATTTTTCCTCTACTTTTTTTTGTTATTTCCTCCAGTGAATAATTCTCGCTTCAACATAACTTTTAATTAACTCGAGAAAATAATTATCAAATAATAAAAACACATTTTGTTTTTTTTTAGAATGATTTTTAATGACAAACAATTGACAATAAATAATAAACACATCATTATTTTTCTTTTCACTCATTGTCATTATTTAATAATGAAAATTAAGGAAATTAAAAAGAGGGAAAAAAGCTGAGAATTTTAATGTCAAGATTGACATTTTTCTTTTCTCTTCTATCACAACCCAAAATAATAATAATAGTAATGGTAATAATAACGGTAATTATAAGAATATAATTAATAATAATATTAATAATAACAATAAAAATAATAAAATACAAATAGTGTTTGTTATCACGTATGTTCCGGTAACTATCACACTGTCATTTTATTATCACTTTTTCAATCCAATTGTTGGATTAAATTTTTAATTTATCAAACAATTTTTATTTATTCTTTTAAATTAAAAAATAAAGAAAAATGATAAATCATGATAATTCATCTAATTACATGAATGAAAATAAAAAGAAAAATAATGATTAATAATTAGACATTGCAATTTTTTTCAATAGATTTGAAATAATTGAAGTGAATTCAATTATTTGTGCTTTGTTTTTTTAAATAAAAAGAACATTATCACTCGTATATTTCCATTTATTAACGTCTCCATTTTGTTTTTCGTTTTTTGAAGATATTTATTTGTTTTTCTATTGTTTTTAATTTTTCCTTCATTTTTTTTATTAAAAAATGAATGAGAATTTTCGTCGAAGTTAATTCTATGATTATTGCAAACACATTTTTTTCTCTTTAACTACTTACATTATTAACTTGGGGTTGTTTTTCATTAAATTATTAATTAATTAATTAATGATTGCCGATTGTCAATTAACTGATATCAACAGTTGAATTATTAATTCTGAATTAATTCAATAATTAATTTCTGTTGATTCAATTATTGAAATCGGCATTCTCTAGGCTTTTCATTATTCTTTGCAATTGTGTTAGAATACATTTGTTTTATTTCCTCAAAAAATTTATTGTATCTAAATCTCATCACCCTGAATTCTACCATTACAATCATCAGCGACCAGTGATACAAAAAAACCCAATGATTTTAATTCAGTACTGAACCACAAGTAGAAAGTCCCAACTTTGGCCAGACACTTAAAAAAATCACTATTCCACTCTTCCCTGGATATCTCCGAAACTTTAGAGTTTACTAAAAAAACTCAAGAGACCTTTTTTGTGGGAAATTGAATTCCCTACAAAAAAGATCTCTTGAGTTTTCTCGATAAAGCCAATAGTTTCTGAGATATTAAAATAAATAATTAATCCCCAAATAAAACGAATGAAAATTCGCTGAATAATGTGTAAGAGTAGATTAATCAATAAATAAATGAGAAATAAAATAAAATATTCAAAACGTCCACTGGCTACTGATCAACAGTAATTGAATCTATCTAAAAAAAAAAAAAACGCTTACTTGCATAATTGTATTACCTACTCGTTCGTAAGGCATGAAGTGTGTAGAGTGAAAAAAATCACTCACCAAACAAATAAAGGGAAAAAATAATAATAATCGTGTATTTTTGTATTTATTATCGTAATATTAGTTAACGCCATCATAATCATGTCATTTATTCCATTATCACTTTTATGAGCACTACGATCTAATCACGCAATGTTTCTCATGCATTTTTCCCCTTTAACTTTTTTTTTTCCTTATTAACTCACTATTTAATCATTTTAACTTCGTTGGTAAACTATTTTGGTATTGTATTTTCTTTCATTTTTAATCATTTTTCTAATACAAATTGTAAGTATGCATAAATTATTAAACTCATCAGCATGGAGAGTCTCAAAGAGACGAAAAAAAAGAAAGAATTCCCCTTTTTTTTTTCTCTTTAAATAATTTATGGTAAATTCATTTGGTAATCTCTTTGAGGATCACAATCCTGCTGACAATGAATTATTTAATTATTTCTCTCATTTATTTATTCTTCATTTATTCTACTACCCCTCAAACTAATTGTATATTATTCACAAATCGTTAGGCGCATGGTATATATTATTATATATTATTTTCTCATTTTTTCTCATTTTTTTGTAGCAGTCAGACTCAGTACAACGAGTTCACGACTGAATAATCACAAATACCTCAGCTTGTAAAACAATAACAAATTTCCAATTTTCACATCTCTGTTTTTTCTTTTTTTACAGGAAAAATTGGCTATTTACACGTGTACTTTTTCTTTCATTTATTCAATTGGCTTGATCTACGATGCTGCGAAAAAAAAACCCTCAACAGTCGAGGTGTTGATGTTTTCCCCTCAATTTCCCAATTTACTGTGTTTTTCACGTTTTTCATATTAATTTTTAAAAAGTCTCTCTCTTTTACGAATAAAACGAGCGGAAAATTGAAGCCCAGTTGAATTTCTCAATAACGATTGCATAACGAACATTGGACTCACTCGATTGAAGAGAGTGCAGAAAAAAAAGGAGAATTGAGGTGAAAAAGAGGGAAATTCCAGAGAAATGAAGAAAAAAGTTATTGGAATCTCTAGATATTTATGGGGGGAAAGAATGAGGTGGAGAAACAAATTACGACACTTTTTTTTCTAACGCTCATGACAGATTATATCGTCAACAAAATGGCGGACCAGAGGAGATAACGTAAAATGGAGAATTTGGGAGAGCCTGTCTGCTGCAATAACTTGTGATATATTTTTTTTTTTTGTGACACGAGTTTGGAGTACACTTTGAAATTTTTAGAGCCTCTGATAGATGTGAGCAGTTTTACAGTGAGGGATTAAAGGAAAAAAAATACTGGAGAAGAGAAAAAGAGGAAGAATATGATATCAAGGTGTTTCGAGTATTTTTTATTTAATATCTCGGAAAATAGTAGAGATAAGGAATTTTTCGTAGAGACCTTTTTTGTGGCTTTTTTTCTGCTCTACAAAAAAGGTTTCTATAAAAAATTTCCTATCTCTAATATTTCTCGAGATATTCACGAAAAACTCCGGAAAGTGCATCAACATCTCGACTACTGAAAAACCCCAAAAAAAGGAGAAAACTCATAAAAATTAAATTCTCTCTTCCATTGTCTCACTACTGTGATTAATTGTATATATATACACAAATATATATATATATATCTATATCACCAAATAATCAACAAATTAATATGTTCTAAATATATTAAATATTAGTCGGTGCAATATAATAATATGATCTCCCAACAAATAATATACATATAAGCTTTTTTCTCCAATCTAAGTAGATTAACTTTAATTATTTTTTTTTAAACTTTTTTTGTCCATTTTTTCTATTTTTATATTTTTTTTCCACTTTTTTTCATCTTTTTGGCTGTTTTTAAAATGTTTTTTTCTTTATTTTTCTTCTTCTATATATTAATTTCTCTATTTATTTATTAAATCGATGAATTCAATGAAATTGACAATTCATCAATTATTATCATCGTTTCTCTCATTTTATATTAAATGTTCCTGATACGATCACATTTACATGTAAATACATAAATTATTTTTCATTAATCATGTATTTACATGTAATTATTTATTTTTTCACTAATTCATTTAAATGTTTCTATTATCAAGTCTACCCTTGTATTCCGGAAGGGCTGAAGCCAACCCTAATTCTACATCTCTTTTTTATTTTAAATTCATTCATAAATACGTTATATTTGTTTAAAAGATTTTCCTTTAAAATCTTTCAACTATTTCCTTCGTTTACAATTTAAACTCAACATCACTTCACCTAAATCGTTAATCTAGAATATATATTATTATTTCTTTCATTTCGTTTATTATAATCCAATATTTATTTCCCTCATTAACTCTTCTCGTTTTGGGTGAATCTTTAAAGAATTAATTAATTAATTAATCAATTAATCACAAAAAAAAGGTGGTCTTTACTCACAGCCACTAGCTAAAAAAAAAAATCCGAAAATTTTTGCAACGAAAACGTTTTTTGACTGAAAAAAATAATTAAATTTGTTTTTTTTAAAACCAAATTTCCCTTCAATCTGATTTTTCATGTTCTGCCCCTTTTTTCAAGCTTTCCTATGATTTGGTGGCACACAATATATCACAACCTGTCACTCTCACCTTGGAAAAGCTTCCAAACCATCGTTTTCACTTTTTTTATAAAAGGAAATTTCGTTTCCCTTTTTTTTCTCAATGGGGTAAATTCTTTACATTCACTTTCCAATAATTTCGAGGGTTTAATGTAATGCTCTTTTCGTTTCAATGAATTTGAGATTAATCTCGGCAGAAAGTCGCGTACAACCTTTAATTTTCTCACATCAATTGAATCATAAATTTGTTTTTTTTTTCATATGTGGATTTGTTCACAGCCTCAACGCGCGATCTCACGCTTTTTACTCCCTAAATCCCCAGAGTTTTATTATTAATATTGTTTTTCTATATTTGTACTTTCAACAACTTTCTTTCATTGAGAATAAAACTTGGATTATTCTTGAGAAAAACACAACAAAATTATTTCAATTGAAATTTTTTCAACAATCCAAATGAATATATTTAAAAAAAAATCATTTGACTTTGACAATTTCATGAGAGTTTTGAATTTCAGGGAATGAAAATTCACGTGAAACAACGAGTTAATAAACTTCATGACAGTTCAAAACAGAAGAGACATCTGAATTTGCATTTGACTGGGATTACATGTCCCTGTGACTCTGAAAGGATTTTCATATTTCTCACGGCAAGAAAAGCACTTGAAAAAAGCCATTTCTTTTATTATTTCAACAAAAGACAGGGTATTATGCTTCAGCTAATGCCAGAGAGTCATAATCCCTGATTATTGCATTCTCCTCATTTTTCCCATGATGAAGAGTGGATAATGGAAAAGAAAGCAATTATGATTCTCTCAAAAATCAATTTTTTCCTAATTACCAAACCAATTTAATTTTCCTGCAATATCTCGTTAAATAACTGAAATAGAGAAATTTTCATAGAAACCTTTTCTGTAGATCTCAAAATTCCCTACAAAAAAGATATCAATAATTTTTTTTCTATCTCCAATAGTTTCTGAGATATTTCAAAAAAACTAAAACCTATCAATGAAGTTGTTGAAAGTATTATAATTAATATTGCTTGAATTAATTAATCCTAGGAGTAAAATTTAATTACAAGTATTTAGGGTATTTTTTACGTACAACTAGCAGCTGTTCCCGATGGTAATGGGTACGTGAATGACGTTTATTGTAATAATGCTGATGAAACACCCTAGGGAGTAAGCACCAATGTCGATAACGGTGCTGAGGGTGCGGGAGGACGCGGCGTAACATGAGGGTGGTGGCTTGCACCCTACACGCACCCCTTGCCCCCTCTCACTTGTCCTCGGACTCTGCTCGTGGTGACGAATCTGTGTCTTGTCGTTCACTGAAACAAAAAAATAAATAAATTCATTAATAAAGAAGGAAATTGATAAAATAAAAATAAATTTATCAATTTTAAAATAAAATAAAATGGGGAAAATCGGATATTAAATTTTTTTCTAAAGAATTTATGACTCGATTTTACTTGCGATGGAGTATCCAACCGCATACTCGTATTTTTCATACTGAAAATTGAATATCCGATATTTCTCAAGCTTTTCCCCATGCACTCTTTACGATTGAACGAATTAATCAACATCCGGCTGAGATCCTAGTGCTCTCTCTTATTTTATCTTATTTTTCTTGACTGCACTTTAATCGTTTATCGTGAGGAGTAACATGTGTCAGGTATTTTCGAGGGAATATTTTATGATGAATTTTCGAGGGACTAAATTCAGAGGTAAAAGCAGGGATGAATAAACTAGAGGAAAATTCATAAGATTTGAGAACAAATAATTGTTCAAGTGAATTTTAATAATTCATTTTAATTCAAAAAACTCATTAAAATTGTGGAATATTTATTCTGTTTATTAAACCCCAAGAAAAATCAAAGAAACCCATAAATTAATTGAATTTTTCCTCTTCATCATTTCTCTCTAATTAGCGAATATGTTTTTCCCGGTACAAAGTCAGTGCTCGTAATATTTCATCACAATAGAAAACACTTCAACTGCTAAGAATGTCCTTTATGTTTTTGCGTCGCAAAAAATCGTAGAAATTGCAAAAAAAAAGAGGAATTAATGCTCGCAGCTTCTGGGGTTTCCATTTCAATGTGGATCAATAATTCAACTTGCGATGAAAAAATTGCTGGGAAAAAGCTTTTACCTGAAACTGCAGTTGATTGCGCTTTCTAGCTGAAGCTACAGATGAATATTTATCTTTTAGACTAACTACGTGTTTCATTGGTGAAAAATTTCGCTTTCATTGAGAACATCAGAGAGAATGGAGAATTAAGTTTGTTCATCATGTTTTATCTCACTGGATTATTTATAATATCAATGGAATTTTCAATCATTTCTTTTAAATTAATCAATTAATTTAAACTCACCAGATGTACCGGATCGATTTCATCTTAAGAGCAGTTGAATTCTCTTTGCACTTGTATGCCAGCACTTGCTTCACACTACTTACATCAACTGAGGGAAACCTCGATGTCACATAAGCTGAAATTATAATAAACATAATTTAATTGGCAAATTTAATAAAGATTAAGACAATTGGACTTTCAGTTTACAAATTACTTAATCCCGAAAGTTTGAGAAAAATAAAACAGAGTCTGGATTAAACTTTAGTGAGCCAAATAATAGTCAAGAAAACCTAGAACTCATTACGTAGACATTCTCATTACCATAATTACATTAAGAATTACATGACTTTCATCTAGCTCACTTACTATGCTTCAGCAATCTCTCGTTTTATAATAAGTACAATTGTGCTGGGATTTTACTGGTTCTTTATAAGCGTTATTGCGTGATTTAACATAATTATTCATGATATTCAGGATAATCCAAAATTCATATCGCATAAGTGGTGTAAAACATGCGAACCATTACTGTTACTCCCGAATATTCAATTTTCCTTCGAAAACAAGGTCTCATTGTTTATTCGAGAATATCTCGTTAAATAACAGAGATGGGAAAAATTTCGTAGATACCTTTTTTGTAGCTCTTGAAAGTCTCTACAAAAAAGATCTCTTGGAAAATTTTGATATCTCGCTTAGTTTCCGAGATATTCAAGCAACAAATTTAAGGAAAAGAATGAACATTAAATACTCACATATGATGGCTTGTACTTTGGCTCTATCAAGAGCTGGTTTCACTGGCCTCTCTGTTGCTGTACCAGCACGACTCCATCTCTGCCCTGTCACAGAGCAGGTGGCCAATTCAGTTGGACTGAAAAGTATTGCCGCAAGGCCTCTAGTTAATTTTCTATAGTCACTCCATTTAACCGCTCTCAACTGCTCCTCACAAACAGCGATGCCTTCACCCAAATGGACCTGTACAAAAAATAATAAAATAAAATTATTTACAATTTATGGAGAACTTTGTGATAAATTTCATCTCCAATAATAGTCCCCATAATCCAGAATTTTCGATCTTTCAACACTTTATCACTGCCTTTTCATCCTCTCCCATTAAAAAAGAAGGGAGATCACTAACTGGGACATTTACGGCTTATCCTCTTTGGAATGAGAGTAAAAAAAAGGGCAGGAGCTTAATATTACATTGAGAAGAGGAGGATGACCGGATTGGGCTTCTGGAGCTCTTGAGGATGACAGTCAGACGGTGAATATATTCCCAGAAGGTCTCCAATGGCGCATTCGTATACAAGCACCTTGAGAGCAATATGCGGGGACATTTGAGTCTTAAAAATAGCTGTAGTTGAGAGTGAGATGTCTACTCTTGCCAAAGTGGAAAATACCAGAGTCACACTTGGTGATAGAACTTTATGGACTATAAAAAATCATGAGGGCCATATCGTAGTTTTTTCCAGTCTTTTACTTCTCTTTGGGTTCATGTCGACATTCTCAATGATAACGCAAATGAGAATTGAATATCTGGAGAGGTCATGGGGTGGAATAAAGAGGTTTTCCATTGTTGGGGAATCTTTTTTTTGAATTTACTCACCACTCCATCAGATGATGTCTCCTCGAATCCACGAAATGCTGGCATTGCTGGAGGCGTTGTGCTCATGTCAAGTGGACCAGGTGGGAGCCACTCGTTTCTGGATGGTGAACCCCCGTGACCCGAGGTCAACCTACCTCCTCTTGTACCGAGTCTTGGTCTACCACGTCTTACTCTTCTTCCTATTAGAGAAAAAATTAATTTAATATTTTTTTTTTCTATGTTCATAATTGTTCTCAATAGTTTTTTGGAGTTACCTCCAAAACCATGAGGTTTAGGAGGAAATGTCAAGAGACCTTTTTTGTGGGGAATTTAATTCTCTACAAAAAAGGTCTCTTGAGTTTTTTTTATAAACCTGATGGTTTCGGAGGTGTTCGTGATTTAATGGAAGTTCTTATTTTTTCATGAATTCTGATTGTTTTCTGCATGAATTCTGAATTAAGTGAAATCGGGGGAGAGTTGAATAAATAACGAGCGGAATAAAGAAATAGGGGGAGTAAATATTCTTCAAGGAAAAATGATAATGAAAATCTGTAGTATTGAAATAACTCATGAATTATTCTCTACGTGGTTTAAATTCTTTTACAGTGAATTCAAATATCTGGGAAACAGGAATGTAATTCATTCATACGTTTGAGATAAGAGAATCGTAGTATGGGTAATGTGATTAGAGGATCAGGAGAATTGAAAATAAAAAAATGGAGAGTACAGAAAGTTTAAAATTCGGAATACTCTGAAAGAGTTTCATTTCTTCGGATTTACGAGAAATCACTGAATAGTCAAATACTCTGGACAACTTATGAAAATCCCTCGACTATTGGATATTCAGTTCAAATAGAATGAGCGTTTTAGTTTTCTAATTAATTTTTCAAGTGATGGATGAAAGTCGTTGAGACAAAACTATTGAATTTATTTGATTTATTTCAAGAAAATTTATTAAATTCTTGAGGAGTTGGAGATGGAAATTTTCCGATGATTCCATTGAAAAGCTGAGGAAATTTTAGGCGGAAAACATGTGTCGAAATTAATTTTCTCGAGTTTTTGGAAAATTCGATTTTTTTCACCCAGATTTCAAGGGGTTTACCTTGGAAAAATTTGAAAAAATCACATTTTTGGCGATATCTCGGGTTCTATTGGTCGTATCTCAAAAATTCCGATTCGAGGTGAAAGGTGAGCTCATTTATGTAGTTTTTAAATTAAAAATACGATTTTTTCAAGTACTTATGAGGTGTTTTTTTAAAATCAGTGTTTCCACTATAAGTCACTCAAAAAATCATATTTTTTTCAAGGTAAACCCCTTGAAATCTGGGTGAAAAAATCGACTTTTCAAAAAACGCGAAAAAAATAATTTCGACACATGTTTTCCGCTTAAAATTTCCTCAGCTTTCCGATGGAATCATCAGAAAAATTAAATCTCCAATATTTCTCTCGATTTCTCCTAATATACAATTTCCAAGTGAGCATGTGTCCATCCTACCCCTTGTGGCCTTATTGTGAATTAATCGATTTATTTCATTGAAAAAAAATCATTTCTTTCTCTATTAGAGAAAAAGAAATTGAATTTCCTCCACTTGCCAGCAATTACTCAATCCGTGCGTCACTGAACTCTCAGTTGATTTTCGTTAATTAAAAGCCCTACTGTGAGAGTACCACTCGACACAACACTTTCATCTATTTCCTTCTTCCATTCTCTTAATGAGTTCTGTTGCTGCCACTTAATTTACGATTGAATTTAAAATTAATCGATACTTCAAAAGTCCCCCAATCTGTCCCCTTTCCCCTGTCTTTTAAATTAATTCCGGAATTTTTCCCATATTTCCCTCGACTTTTTCACGAGTTGGCAGGCAATATTGATTCATTATTTACAGGAGACTAAAAAAAATCAATTTGGGCTAATAGAACTTGGAAAGCCCTTGGAATGTGCGTTTGGCACAAATCCAAATGTCTTGTTTTGGCTTCAATACAAGCCAGAACTTGAGGAGGAGTTGAAAGTTTAAAAATTACAGGGAAACTTCGGATAAACAAAGATAAATTTTCTACAAAAAAAAGGTCTCCACGATTTTTTTCCTATCTTTTTATGGTTTTCGAGGTATTTAATGAGAAGTGAGGACAATTGGATAAATCAAGTGAATTTATACAATCGAACAATAGGCACTCAAAGTGATTATTCACATCATGCTCTAGACAATCATCGATATTGACATAAAAGCCTTTCATAAATTTTCAAGCGAGAGATTGTTCATTGGCTCAAATATGATTTGCATAGTTAATATATGCTCGTCTGCTCAATAAAGCTCAGGCAATATTTGCTTATGACTATCTTCTGCATCACGACGTTCAATCAATGGAGACGAAATCCATGATGAGTTTTAGTTGACGAAATTATGAATTAATTGGAGAGCCAGAAAATTTGAGAATAAATAGTACTGAAAGTTAATTTGAAAAAGGTAATCACAGAGAGAATAGAATAGAGTGGACTATATCATGGACACATTTCCTATTTCTCCAACTTTTCTCATTACTCTTTGTTGGTTCCGGTGTCTCGTTTCCAGGTGCATTAGTACATTACTGCAGATGTCTTTCAGGTGATCATAAAAATAATAAATTGCTGAAGAAGTACAAGGGCTTGGAAATTGTTCGGAAATGAATGTTTATGTTTTTGTTTAGTTTATTGGGAATATCTCGGAAACTAAGAGAGATAGAGCAATTTTCATAATAACCTTTTTTGTAGCTCTTGAAATTCTCTACAAAAAAGGTATTTATGATTTTTTTCGTATCTCGTTTAGTTTTCAAGTTATTCTAAAAATAAGATCCACCTCTTGATTCTCTGGTTAAATATTCATTAACCAAAATGTGGAGAGAGAAAAATAGTGTTTGTGTGTCAAAATCAGATTTATGGGGGCTTAATAGAGCACTTACGAGTGAAAATACATCCCTGAATAACTCTGAAGGACCGTCCATTTGCTTTAAATATGCAAACATTATGGAGAGGGGAAAATTCTTGCCATCACTCAAACTTCATGAATTATTACATTGGAAAATTCAGGATACCATCGAAAATAATGGAGATACGTCTTTTTCACCCTGATCCTTTTTTGTAGAGAATTTCAAGAGCTACAAAAAAGGATCAGGTCAAAAATATCGTATCTCCATTATTTTCCAAGATATTCTCAAGAAACTGAATTAATCTCAATCTTTCATTTTCGATACAATAAAAAATGGTAAAAAATTGTTGTTTCAAGGAATTATAGTTTTTCATTGTTTTTCCATTCAGTGATTAAATAGTTTTGTGAAGAAAAAAATAAAATTGGGACACAGCTGCAACTTATCGTCTCTGCGTGATACCAAAGCTAAATTCAATGGATTCTAGCGTAAAGAAACGTGGGAAAATAAATCACTGGCTATTTGTGGTAAAAGTCTGGATTACCTCGAACTTTTCCAAGTGTTAACTAGGCAATTGGAGAATTTATTTTGTTTTAAACTACTTGAAATAACATTAATGATTATTTGGAGATTTGTGAGGATTAATTGGGTGAATTTGGGAATTTTGAATTATTATTTAAGTTGGGAAAATGAAGAGTGAAGAAAAATCTAAAAATAACTGGGACATTATCCAGGGAATAATGGGGTTTTATATGAAGAAAAAAATGTAACAGAAAGTCCCGAGAGTCTCTCTCGTATGACTGTTGCTTTTATCAATGAGGGTGGAGACTCGGGGGTAAAAAATCCCTTTTTTTACGACGATAAATTGTACAGAGGGATCTGTATCATTATGGTAGTAAATTTCAGGGGTAAAAACACGATGAAAGATAAATTTGCCACTTTTTCTTCGAATTCTGGGGGCAACAAGTTGTGATTAATAAAGTTCTGAAATAATTCAGTGGTTTATTTTAATTTTCAAGTTTATTTCAAAGGGTGAAATGAAGAGAAATCCATCTCCAACCGTTTCTCCAAAAACTCCCATTTTTGAATTCATTTTTCTTATTATATTCCCTGAATTCATAATTTTCGTTGAAAAGTCAACTGAAATGCGGTGTGAGACTCTCGTCATTCTGGATTTTACGGGTTTTTGTGAGCCGTTAATTTTCTCCTCTCCATTTTTTTTTTTTTTTTGGAAGATTAAAATTCCTTTTTCATCTATTCTCCAATATTTCACGATTACTCCCGGATTTTTTTATTCATCGCTTGAATAGGAGGGAAAATAGAGCGGGAAATTGTTGCAGTTGTACAGTCTCATGCACGAATATTTCACCGGAAAAGAGTGATTAATTATTTTAGTATTCACCTGAAATTATTACAGTAAAATTGTCCCTCGTGAAATGGAAATTTTTATAAAACCGTTGGAGATAGAATTTTTTCAATTACTCCATTAAAAAGCTGGGGAAATTTGAGGTGGAAGGCATATGTCACAAGCAATTTTCCATTTGTTTTGGAAAAATTTAATTTTCGAAAAAATCCAACTTTTCCATAAATTTTTCAAAAAATAGAGAAAAAAACTTGTGATACATGTTTTCCAGCTCAAATTTCCTCAGCTTATCAATGGAATTATCAAAAAAATTCTATCTCTTCTTTTAAAATTGATATTTCGCAATTTTCCCTTGAAATGATGTAAATTTCAATCAACGACTTCATCACAAGTGAAGTCACCCATTCCATTGTTATCCTCTACTGTTTGAGCATTTCACGTTTCATTAATAGTTATGGAATTTCGTGAATACATATTGGGTGTAATCCGGGCAACGATTGACCCAGTTCCTCCCAAATGCAGTAACACACATGTACATGATTTCAATCGATAAATCATGTTGTAAAGTCAAAGACTACAGAGAATTGCTCTCGATATCGTTTTAACAAGATATGTTGAAATTTCACCTTTTTCCCTTTGTCATGTAGAAAGAAAAAAAAGTTAAAATAATATATGGTAACATTGAAATAATGAGAAGCATGAACAGAGGAATCGTAAGAGGGATGAAAAATTCAATGGGAAACATGAAAGAAGACGAGAGCAATATGAAAAATCGTGGAAGGGCCCAGAGGCAATGTGAAGAAAAATGAAATGTGGAGAATGAGATTTACGCAATATATTATGGAAATTTTTGAGAAAGATTCATGGTGACCTATCACCCCATGACTTATGATTTATCTACAAAATTCTGAGAATTCCGCAATTTTATAGTGAAAATGTCGCAGTTGTTGACTTTCAATAAAAAATTCATAAATTAAAAATTTATGAAATTATGTAATTATCACATTTGACCAAAGAAATTTGACATTTTAATTTAAATTCATTCCTCTAATTTCTATGAATCTAAGAGAATTTCTAAATTTTCACTATTGCACTAATTAAATAAATCATTTTCTATAATGAAGAAAGGGCTCTATTATAATTCTACAGCATGCGAATTTTAATAAAGCTACGTGAATAAATTAGAATTCAAAATTTAATCCTCGTTAATTAATCGGGAGAATTTATATTTTCTCTCTTCATGAAAGAAAGATCCTTTTTTTTCAATATTAACTTAATTAAGAATAACAACGCAATTTATTTAGCGGACAAAAAGGTGTTTGTTTATTATTTTTTTTTGTTTTTTTTTTTAATTTTTTTTTTCTTAGCTATATAAAACAAACAGGATTAACTTAAAAATTAGGAACATTGTTAATGTTTTTTTAAATCGAATGTTCATTTGCTGCATTATTGAATTTTGCGTGAGAATTATATTGAAAATTCTCTGGTTTTTCATTTAAATGCCGAATCTCATTTGTATTTTAATGAAAATAAAGGAAATTAATTGTCGCGTTACATCAAAATAATCATTAAAATTACGTAATTCAATTGAAATAATTATACGGCGATTAAACACACACATTTGATTATTACAGATCTCTATTGCGCCTAATAAAATATATAATATTATATGGAGTTTGCTTTTTCTTTTGTTCCATTGTTTATTTAGCTTTTTTTGATACGTTCATTCTTTTGTATTTATCTTCAATTTCATTTAGTTCCCGGTTATTTACACTAGTACTTGTTTTTTTTTTTTTTTTAATTGCGGATGCTTCAATTTGTATTTATCAATGAACTGCACTCTCTGTTGATTCAATTTATTTGATTGTTTTTTTCTCTGTTTCAATTAATGGAATTGATGAATTTCCAGAATTCTCGAAATTACGTAATTTCATTAATTTTCACTGAATTTTCCATCGGAAATTTTTTAGATATCAATGGAACAATGGAAATTTTCTGAATATTCATGGATTCAATTGTTATTGTGTTAAATAATTAAATAATTGAGAGAATGCAGACGAAAATTTCGTGTAAAACACTGACACAAAATACAATTCATTTTCACGAATGAAAAAAAAAAAGCCAAATAATAGTTAATGAAAAAATTAGCGTTTACAATAATATTGATTGAGAATAAGTATAATTTTTTTATTCATTTTTTATCATTTTTTTTTTTCATTGCTATAGCCATCTATAAACTTGATTTTGCGATTAATGTGAGAAGTGTAAAATACGTTATATATTGATAATTAGCAATTTTTTATTCTTTCATTAAATGATTTGCTTTGTTACTTTTTTTCTTTTCATTATTTTCATCGTTTTTTTTTTATTCTGAAAAAATTTGATGAAAAAAGGAATTCTTCACAAAGTAATTTCGGCTCTTTATGGTTTTTTTTGCACATTTCATTATTTTGTTCATTCACTATTTTTGTTTCAATTTTAATTTGAAAAAATTTCTTTTTGATGTGTAGCTCATTCTGTTCAGATAATTCGACATTAAACCGATACAAAAAAAAAACGAATTTACAATACTCGAAGCTTTTTTTTACGTGGCACCAGTAATATCACAATTGTTCAAACCTTTTTGTCTTCAATTTTTATTTTTCCTAACAAACGAATATATTTTAATTTTTACAGTTTCTTTTTTTTTTTCTTCCAAAATTTAAAATTAAAAAATCTACACAGTCTTTTTTCACGTCTTTTTCTTATTTTTTCTCATTTAATTCCGAATAAATCACATACATTCGTAACTTTTTTCATTTTTTTATCTCAATTTTACCGAACGTTCTGGTTCAACTTGTCAGATTATCTGGTCAGAAATAGTACCCGCTCCAAAACATTTTGTTTTCCGTTCATTTGACGTTCGTTATTATTATTTATATTTTTTTTTTCATTTCATTTTCTTTCTCCTCTTTTTTCATTTTTTTTTCATCATTTTCATTCTTTTTTTTCTATTCTTCATCAATGAAAATACGCACATGAATCTCTTTCGTAATTCTTGAAAATTCAGTCATTCGAAATTACATATTGCAACTTACATTACTAATAGTACAATTACCTAATTATAATTTAGACTCAATTGGGAGGAAAAAAAAACCTTTTCTTCTCTCAAATCCCAGTGTCTTTCACTTAAATATTAAAAATTACTTCAGTATGCCATGATTGAATAAATATTTGTTAATGATTTTTTTTTTGTTATTAATTACGTGTTTTTAGTTTAATTATTATGATTAATTTTTATATTTTTTTTTCAATTTTATCATTCTTTATGATTTATTACTCTTAATAGCGTGACTAATTAAAAGCGAAAGAAGATTTTTTTTATTTGCTTAATTTTCATCTTTCTTAATTTCAAAAATAAAGTTTTTCAATGATTCTTCTTTTTTTTTTCATTCAATTTTGACATTATTTTGGATAATTGAAGGAAATCATGAATTTTACAGGTGAAATTAAACGGAAATTATGCACTTACAAATTAATTTTCATTTAATTCTTATTCGGACTTTTTAATCTTTTTATTTTTCACAAAATACTGATTTTTATTTTTCAATTACTCGGAAATTAATAAAAATAATGATTAAAGTAATGAAAAATGATTTTCTATTTGTTTCTATAGAAAGCTCAAAGTGACTAGACAAATATAATTAATTAATTGTTAATTAATTAATTAAATTTATGTTTCTATCGTCCGAATAAGTTTTACAGTTCGATTACATTTTTTTCGTATAAAGAAAGTAGATTTTTCACTTATTCTCTAATTATTACGTTTTTTTTTTTTGTTATCTCATCACTAAATTTAATTCCTATGTAATTAAGGATTGTTAGTTGTTTTTTTGATAATAATAACTAGCGTGCAAATACAAGAATAACGCTTTTTCTAGAATGCAAATACAAATGCAAAAATTTACATATTTACAAAATAAAAGAATTACCAAAAAAAAATGCAGTTTATTAATTTTTTTTTGTTTTTTTTTTCATCTTTTCCTCAACTTGTGTTTTATTTTTTGTCAATAAATTAAATTAAAGAATTTTTGGATTACTGCATTTGTCAAAAAATTAATTGCAGTCTTTTTCATTAAAATTCACTTATCATTATCGTAATAATGAAAAAAATTATATAAAAATTGTATGAAAAGGAATAGATAAATTAATGACTGCATGTTTTGTGTTAATTAACTAAAACTTGCTGCGCGTGATTTGCTGAATCTTTCATTCACTTTTTCTTCATTTTTTGTTGGTTTTTCATTTATTTATTTTCACCATTCATTTGTTTTTGCTCCTTGATTAATTAATTTTGTGCCATTATATTTATTTTTCATCTTTATTCCATCATTTTTAATTATTCATGAAAAGTTTACTGTTTTGACTGAGAAAGTTTGGTGTAATTATTCTTTTTTCATAAAATTTAATGATAAAAATCATCGCGGCAAAAAATTAATTCCATTATTATTATTATTTTTGTATTAATGATTTTTCCTTGTTTTTCATTAAAATTGAAGGCAAATAAAAATAATGAATTTGTTCTGTTAATTAGCATTTTAAAATTAATACTATTTTTATTTGTTGCTGTCTGTTTAATGTTTAATGCCCAGCGAAGTAGTCCAGCCTGTCGTAATGACGAGAAAAATGATTAATTAACAACTATTTTTATGAATTCTGTAACGTATCACTTGTGATATTTTTATGATTATTGCAATTGTGTTATTTCAATTATTTTTCACTTGTTTTAAATGAAAATAATTTAATCTCGGACGATGAATCGAATGGTTTAACATTTATTACTTATTGTGTTTTTATTTATTCTTTTTTCTTTCATTTAATTGTAAAAAACGTAAAGGCTTTGTAGTTTATCTTTTCAGCTAATAAACTCTGTCTTACAATTAATTTAATTATATCTGTTTGTTTTATTACTTAAATATCTGTAAATAATCGATGCATCTCTGTTTTTTATTTCAGTATGAAAAAATAGATTGTGAATCACACATTAATATTCAGTTGTAATTATGCAGAATACAGTTTATTCAATTAATTATTGATATTGTAAAAGAAAGTCAGTTTTGAGTGAAAAAAAAATAAATGATAATTTACACTATTTTGAGAATATCTCGGGAACCATTGAGTTTAGGGAAAATTATCAAGAGACTTTTATTATAGGGAACTTAATTCTCTACAAAAGAGGTCTCTTGAGATTTTCTCCTAAACCCAATAGTTTCCGAAATAAATAATTAATGTTTAAATAATATTAAATTCACTGTAATCCGCACAAATAACTGTTTAACACGGCCAGCGACATTCATCATTATTTATTAATTTATTTCATTAAATTGTCATTAAAAAATAAAATAAAGAATGTAAGTAGTCGTATAGGCCATTTCAGTCGTTTCTTTTTCCTTTTTCTTCATTATTTAATCTATGGATTATTTAAGTGTAGCTTCTGGTTTTTCTTTTATCATTTACTATTGTTTACAATGGGTACGATTCATTAACGCCCGAGATTAATTGAGTGGATTTAATGCAATGAAACACTGCTTGGCAAATGTATAACAATTATTTATAATATGATATGCAACATTTATTATCTAATTCACCTTAAGAATCGGTACTAAATTGTTTATTTCTTCACTTTATGCTGGGCATTTCCCTTTTATTTATTCTTCAACGTAAAAAAATAAAATGAAAAGAGATAGAGAGAAACTTTTTATGGATTGTAAAACATTTACATTATTTTACTGTAGAGAAAATTTCAACTTAAAACCATTTAAATTATGTAAATAACAGTTAATAAAAAATTTCAACGGTTTTTCTTTCATTTTATCTGAATAATTTCGCAGCTGTTGCGAAATTATTGTGAACGGCATTTTAAAATTATCTTCAGTTACTATTGTAAAATTATAGTTTTTTCCTGCATTTTTCACTTATTTTCACAGTTTTATTTTTCATTATGTAAATATATTATTAATAAGTTTTTTTTTTTTTTAATATAGTTCTGCATTTTTTTTGTTTAGAGTTTGATTGTTTGTGAGGTAAAAGGAGCCTGTTTTATTTATTTATTTGTTTTATATGGAGATTTGAAGAATTTTGAGAATTACAATAGAATTATTGAAATAATATGATTAAGTACTTATTTAAAAAATAGGATTCAACAGAAAAAAAAAGTCATTCAATGAATTCTCTTTTCTTTTTCTTTAAATATGTAATTCTCAAAATAATTCAATTTTATTTATTTCTTTCTGCTATGGAACTATTGTCATCTGTAAAATATAATATAAAAAATCCTGAGTTGTACTGTGGTGGTACTATGGTTATGGAATTGTCGTGGACCATTAAAAAATTATTTACTGATTGTTATTGATAATTTAATAATAACTGAAACATTAGCCAATCGACTTTAATTGAAATAAAGATAGAATTAAAAGGAAAATTCTACAATAAAATGAAAACAATCAGTAATAATTTTTTATCCGGCAAATCTTATCAATTATTTTATTCTTTTAATCTTTCGCTTTTTTTTTGCATCATTTAATTAATTACTGCATTGTTATGCAAATCACTGTTTCATTTATTTATTTAATTAAATTTTTTTTTGCTTTTTTTTTTTATTTCTTTTCATTTCATTTAATAATAAATATTACTCTGTTGAGCTGTATTTCAATTGGCTGTATATTGCAATATTGGTGTGCACTGACGGTGAAAAATATATTGTTTATCATCACTGTTATTTCATCTTTATTTTTTAATTAAATCCTATTTTTTTTTTTACTCTCTTGTGATTCTTGCATCAATTTTTCTCATTTAATTATTTTATTGTGGATTTCATTCCCCATTGCACATCGCGCTGCAATAAATTCATTAAAGTAAATATAATTCTCTTTAAGAATATAATATTGTTGTAAATATCTGTAGTCTGTGTAACACTGTATAGCAATCAAATGAAACAACAAGTTTTTTTTTTCTCTCTTTCTTAATTGTTTTTTTTTCTTTCCCATTTTTTTTTTTTTTAATCTTTCTCGTTTTGCCTCTGCTATGATTTTTTAAATGTTTTTTTTTTTCCTGTGCATATTAATCAGTACGTGGTGGGATGGCTGCTCCACCTACGGCATTAATTAGTCGTTCTCTCCTTTTTTTTTGTTTTTTTCGTCATTTTTATCATTTTTATCATTCAAAGTGACGTTTTCTTTTTTTTTCATTTAATTTCCACGAGACAACGAACAATTTCAATTTTTTAATATTTTCA
The DNA here is from genome assembly GCA_963565655.1 of Aleiodes testaceus. Lineage (NCBI taxonomy): Eukaryota > Metazoa > Arthropoda > Insecta > Hymenoptera > Braconidae > Aleiodes > Aleiodes testaceus. The sequence goes on from OY751423.1 coordinate 5,058,899, forward strand.
TTATTTTTCCAAAAAAATTTGTTATTTACAGTCCCTAAAATTTAATGGAATTTGTTTTTGCACTCGAGCGAAGTCGTTTCGCACTATTTTATTATTTATTTTATTTTTTTTACCTTTTTCATTAATTTATTTATTAAATCTATTATTTTTCAGCTCGCAGAGCATAAAATTTCGCATTAAAAAATTTATCGTCTCGTGTCTCGTGACTTCATCGGTTCCCGACCGTTATTATTATTATTTTTTCTTTTAAATTAATTTTTTTTTCCTTACTTGTTTAATACACAATTATCAGCCTTATCACTTTAAAAACACTATTATTTTTTTCATCGTTTTAATTCTAAAAAGAAAATGTCATCGATACGTTTTCTCATCGAATCACAAATGTTTACGGCTTAAATTAAGATGATTAATTAAATTATTGTTGAATTAATGTAATTGTTGTTGTTTCTTTATCACAAATCATATACTGGGCGATTTGCATCTCAAATACAACAAATTATTTATTAAATTACCTTTGTAATTGAGACGTGAGATTTAATAGTTATTGTAATTACTGATTTTTTCTTCATTTGTTCATTAAATTGCGGCAATTGAGCTCAATACTTGGTAATTAATCGATGAATTTTGGAATGAGAATTCTCTCTGTTACTGTGACAATTAAAAAAATATAAAATTCTCGTAATTTTTGATTATTAAATTAATTTCAATTGAATTATTAATTCCAAGTGATTAATAATGATTTTTCAGTTGCATTAGACTTGAAATTGAAGCTTGCAGAATGTGCTGATACTCAAATTTAAAATTCACCGATTAATCCCTTTTTTTTTTCATTAAAAATTGAAGAGAGTTCTGGAAAATGGGTGAATAAAATTTCCATTTTCCCGAATAACTCCGAAATTACCAGATTTATCAAAAAAACCCAAGAGACCTTTTTTGTAGAGCATTAAATTTCCCACAGGAAAGGTCTCTTTAATTTTTCCCCTAAACCCACTGATTCCCAAGATAATCCAAGAAAACAAAATGAAATCCCACTTTCCATTTCTCTGATTTCGAATAATTTTAAAAAGTCGCATTGAATTGCACGATGTTTCCAAAATTTTTCGACTCATTAATTTGCACGACCTCAACAGGATAAGCACTGTCTCCAATTTGTGCATGATAAGCCCTCAATTTGCCTTCGCCAGTTCCATTACTATCATCATTACTCGATTGTTGTGGTGATGATAGATTTTGCAATTCATTTTGCTGTGTATCACCATTTTGTACCTGTTGCTGTTGCTGCTGCTGTTGTGCTGGTTGAGTTGTTGATTGTCCCTGTACTTGTACCTTAAGCTGATGCTGATAAATTTCCTCTTGCAACTGACGATCCGATGGATTAACGTCGTGGAAACTGACGAGATGACGTTTTAAGTAGAGCTTCGTCTTGAATGACTTGCTACATATGGGGCATGTGACACTCTGAGGATTGTGGATGAGGCGCATGTGCTGCCGTAGATTTGACAAGTTACTGTACATGCGGTTGCACACAAGACAGGGACGTGGGTCCAGCGAGTGCAGTTTACGCAGGTCAGCTGCAACACACCACACATACTTGCTCTAACCGGACACCAAATAACTTTTTTTTTAATAGCCCACAGCAACGAAAACGGTTAGCAAAGACTTTCAACACAGAATTTAATTTATCTCTTTTTTTTAGTAAATAAATGAATTTAAGTTTAGTTCTTTGACTTTTTTTTAATTTGGACCAATCCACCACAGGACAGCAACAACCAGCGAAACTCTCAACCTTACTAGCAATAAACTACCCAGTTTTATTTACACTTTTTGCTGCGTGGACGGTACAATTGTGCCAATTAGGGGAAATTGGGGTAAAATGGACATTCTGATTGAACGGTTGGAGATAGCCATTTTCTGATAATTCCATTGGGAAGCTGAGGAAATTTTAGCCGGAAAACATGTGTAGAAATTAATTTTTTCGAGTTTTTTGAAAATCCGATTTTTTTCACTTCAAATCTGGGTGAAAAAAATCGAATTTTCCAAAAACCCGAAAAAATTAATTTTGACATATGTTTTCCGCCTAAAATTTCCTCAGATTCCCGATGGAATCATCAAAAAAATTAAATCTCCAATATTTCTCTTGATTTCTCGTAATATACAATTATTAAAAGTGAGCATGTATCCATCTTACCCCTTGTGGCCTTTATATTCCACCTTCCCCTATATTAATGGGATTTATTTTGAATTTAATTGAGTCATGAGGTTCGTTTTTTTCGAAATACCTCGGAAAATAATTGAGATGGAGGAATTTTTGTAGAGACCTTTTTTGTAGACTTTCAAATTCTCTACAAGAAAGGTTTCCATGGAAATTTCTCCATCTCCATTGAATCTCAAGTTATTTCGCAAAAACTAAATTAAAATTGACTCATCTGATTCTCTAACTCCACTGAATTTTATTTGATAATCAAAAATTTTGATTAAAAATTAATGCCAGAAGCCTGATGGGCTTGATGAGTATTTTGCAATAAAAAGTATGAATAATGGGACACCAACGATAAAAAAAACCGTATTTATTCAATTAGTAAGACAAATAATAAAGCGAATGAGGTAAAAATTTAATGGAACACTGAGACAAATTTTCCTCTGATTAATAATAATATTCGTAGATTTGAAGAATTTGAAAATTCAAAAAATCCCAGAATATCATTATTAAAAAAAAGAAAATTCTTCAAAAAAATGATGAAATAAGTGAGTGAAACAGGGTAATTTGAATAATGATGATAAAGCATGATTTTTAATTGAATTTCAAATGTTTTTCTTTTAAGCGTATTGTTTGATTTGTAAAAATCATTTTCACTCACAAGGACCAAATAATTTATGTACACGTAAAGGGCAGCAGATTAGTTAATATCACAAGTGAGCTCCCAGTTGATAATTCTTTTTTTTTTTTTCATGATTTTATTATTATTATTCTAACTATAAAAACTTTCATACAAATGCAGCTGACTTAGCTGCAAAAAAACTGCACTCATTGGACTAAAATTGGTATTCAAGAGACGAAAAAAAATATAAATGGATATATATTCTTCCAAATAATGTTAAAGATCGAAAAAAATAAAAATAAATAAGGGAGGGAGATAATGCATGTAAATTATTTAAACTAAATTTGTGTTTCAATGTGGCTTTATTAGAGCCAAACGTGTCGAAAATAATCATCCTACCAGCCTACCAAGACCTACCGAGCTACACACGAGCTTACCATTTCAAACCGTAAATTTATTCATTAAAAAAAATAATATTAATCCTTATTTTTAAATTATTTTCATTATCAAAAAGAATATACTTTCACACACCTATTTCTCACACACTTTTTTCGTTACATAATTTCAGAGAGAAAAAAAAATTAATCTTTCTTTCATGTATGTTTATTTTTCAAATATTTCTTTTTACTTTTATGAATGAAAATAAATTTATTTCTTTGGGCAAAATTGTGATGTAATGGCTAGGTTGTTGCTGTTTGCAATGGTGCTCGCACTACCAATTTATTTATTCATTTAATTCAATTAATTACTTACCTTGCTCCTGATTTGGCTCAGCATTACTGTGCGATGGTCCTGGTAATCCTCCTTCAATTCCACTACCTGAAATGAATTTATTACCATTTAATTTTGGCCAGGGGAAGAAATATCGTATTAATTAAGTCGAGCCAATGAATTCTGAGGATTTTTACTTTGATAGGACGATGGATAGGATGGCAGGACTTCCATCCCACCATCCAATGACAAAAATCCACCGGGGAGAGTGTTAACTTCCTGTTTTGGTGAGTAATCTTCATCGCTTCCGTACTCCGGCAATTCGACCTTCGGCTAAAAGAAATTGCAATCATCAGTACATAAATTTTCATGAAAATCACGAAAAATCGAGAGAAATATTAGAGTTAGCTTTTTTTGATGATTCCATTTACAAAAATCCCTTTTTCCCCTATTCTGTACGCAAAACTAATGATATACCTCAACAATGTCGAGATCTTTGTAACAATCGAGCTGTACTTGTGGCTCGATGAGAGGACGAGTGCGTGGTGTATTAGTAGTGGCACATGGTGCTACTGCTGGTACTGGACTAGAATTTTTGGGTGAATCACTTTTTTTACACAGCCTTTTCAATGGCGGTGGACTCGAGGCCGGTGGAGTTTTACTTCTTTCATCGTCGAATGTCGGTGATATCAGGCCGTGTTTGTTTGAGGCATGTATGTTGTTGCTCTTCGAGTGCTGGAAAAAAAGGAGAATCATGTAGAATCAGAGAAATACGAAAATAATTACAAGAAAGACATGAACGTCTCTAATTATACCTTTTCATTGTTATGCTGATTATTTTGTGAATCTGTTAATCCACGTATTTGTAAAGACTCAGCTGTTCGTAAAAATGTGGGTAGTTCAGCCTGCGATATATTAACTTCGCCTGCATACATAAACTCCAGGAGTGATTGGAGGTGTTCAAATTCAACATCTCGCATGAATATTATCGGATGTTTACATGGATTTGTCTGAAATCATTAAAAATTATAATTAACGAATTATTCATTATTCACTTTTTCATCTGTAACTCTGAAACCATTCGTTTTATCAGAAAACCTCAGGACACCTTTTCTCTAGAGAATTCAATTCTCTACAACAAAGGTCTCTTGTTAATTTTCCCTAAACCCCATAATTTCTGAGATATCTTCTCGGATGAGGGAAAAAATGGAAAAACCTGAAAACCCATTAGTTCAAAATGATCTCCTGAACGTTTGGATCAATTGTCCTCGAAAATGGCAAAAAAAGTTACTATAAAAAATGAAGAAAAAAAAAAGCCACCTTGAAAGTAATAACTGAAACGATGGAGATTATAACTCAAACGTTACACTGGATTTATCTATAAAAAGAGCACTCTACAGTCAACCAAAGCACACTGTCACTCATTACATAATCTACATGGGTTATGGTGACACACGAATATAACTCTCACTTCTCCCCTCATCCCGCCCACTTGCCCCTCGAAAATGTTGAAGCGATATTCATTTAATATTGAAACCTTTAAAAACCTGTAAAAATCAATAGCACCCATCAGCCCCTCGAATCTCCCCTTTTTTCCCCAAACTTCGAGCATCGAGAGAGTGAATAATGAAAAAAAAAAAAAAAACAATGAAATGATTTAGCGATTTTCCGTGATTTCATGAAAAGTTCCTTCTTTTTTTTTTTTTTTATCATTTTGAATAATTTCCGTGGAGGTCAGTGCACATTACGTGCACGTAAGCATTCATGTGTTTTTTTTTCTTTTTATTGAAACAATAATAGCCATGGGGTGGGGAATCGAACCTGTGGAGGGGAAGGCAAAGGACGATTATTAGGAATTTAACAAAATGAATATGATAGAAAATAATTTTCTAACCTTGAACAACTCCTTGAAGTATGGACTACATGCTGATAATACAACTTTGTGTGCCTGGAGTCTTTTACCATCGCAAGCAAATGTAACATCGACAAAATCCTCGTCATCCCGTAATGCCTCAAACTGGCTCGTAATATTAGCCTGAAAGTTGTTCCAACGCAAGCAAAATTGCTGCTGACTATCCGTCATTTCCTTCACTTTAATTACGTTATTGCCAAATAACCCATAAATTATTTTATCATTTGACTGTTATTTTAAATTCAATTTGACTTCTCCAAATGCACAAATTTTTATTTAATTTCAATCGAAAACACACGCACACGCACAAATAAAATAATTTTCACGCAAAAAAAAATGATGAATTAACACCACCGGCTCACCGCCACTAACGCTCCCTCCCCCCTCCACACCTCACTCTTTATCGATTTTATTCTTGTCCGAAATTCGCCTCTTTTTTTACCCTTTTTTTTGCCCCTTCTAATTTTAAAATGTCGAGTTACAATATTTTTTTTTTTCTCAATTCCACTGAAATATTTCTCGCACTCGTCCTCTCGAGTCAATGGATTTTTTACTCAAATTATTGCCAAAGTTTTTTTTTTAGTCTCGGAGGCTTGACTCCATGGGCTTTTTCTTCATCTGCTCCTTTTTTTTTAACACCTCAGAGCGAGAGAGACAGAGACACTAGACGTTTTAACCTGTGATCACACAATTTTATTGAAGATTTTCGTTGCATTCCCATTCATGCGTCGATTCTTCTATTTTTTTTCCTTTAAATTCACGTTACTCAATTATTGGTTAATTTAATTTAATTTGTTGCATCGGTTTATTCTTACGGTTTATTCTTCCTTTGAATAATCAACTTCTTTTTTTTCATGGATTTTCAGATTTTTCTTTTTTTATTTTATAAAGTAACACTTAAACTTAAACTTATCACTCTGCATTACTGTAAAAATGTAAAATGTAAAAAGTGAATCGATGACTGAAGAGGAAACGTACGATATAAATAATGACAATCGATATTCAGTATTGGTAACATTGTAAATTCAAATGTTACTAGGAAGCAGTTGATTCGACTTTTTTTTTGCTCCAAAGGCCTTTGCCTTTTTTCTTCTATTTTTTTCTCATTCTCATTGTCTCGATTTTATTTTTGTCGTTTATTGAGTATTTTCAGTGAATTATTCTTTAAATTAATTAATAATTCCTTTTTTTCTGGCACTTCTGGGTGAATTGGAAAATCAAGGTTTTTCGGATTCGTTTCACGTGAGGACGAGAGAGAGAGGGAAGACACGAGACTTCCGGTTGCAACTACGAAATTCCCCCGGAAAAATTGATTAATTCATGAAAATAAAAGGTGACAATCAACTTATTATTTCTGGAATTATTTAATTCAATTAATTATCATATTACCCGGGAAAATTGAGCGGGAAAATTAGAATTGAGACAGTGTCAATTGGTGCGCCGATCGATGAGTGTTTACGCGGGAAATTTGAAGAATTAAACATTTTTATTACCGTAATTTTATTCTTTTAATTTAAAAAAAAATCCCGATGATTAATAATTCGAGAATTCATAAAAAAAAATTTCAGGAATTTTCCATTATTTCTCTTTTTTTCATTCAATTTTTTAGATATCTCCAAAACTATTGGGTTTAGGAGAATTTATGAAGAGACCTTTCTTGTAGAGAATCAAATTTCCTATAAAAAATGGCTCTTGACATTTTTCCATAAACCCAATGGTTTTCGAAATATTCTCAATAAACTCCGAGAGTCCCTCTCAAAATCTTACGCATGCGCATTGAAATGTGTCTACGTTCACTCCACTCATAATGCAAATTGTCTCCGTTGTCTCAACGAGTGCTCCGTACTCCGTCACTCGTCTCCGTCACCTCTCCGCAATTTTCCCGATTGGAAAAAAGAGAGAAAAAAAGAAACGGATTTTCCCCGTGCGACCGCCCACGACACGAGCATGAGAATTCCCCTCATCAAAACTCTTCCGTAAACCCCAAAAAATCAGATAATTCCCCTGGAATCATCTGAAACAGATAAATCACTCAATCATAACCCTAAAACCGATAAAATCCTTTTGTCTAGTGCTGCAATAAAGGTTAAGGTCTCTCAACTGAAGTCATTTTTTTTTTTCGTGTAACGTTGAGTATAGTTTCGAATGTGCCGCTGATAGAAAACGATTTTTCGGGCATCGAGGACAACAATAAAAATGGCTGTTTTGTGACGTGCACCATTGCCAATTCTGTGTGTGTGTGTGCATGTGTTTAAGTCTCCTTTTTAACTCCAATTTCAATTAAAAAGTGAGAGAATATTTTTGCTCTGCTATTGAATTATTCAGAGACTCGACGATGCTGTCGCCAACTGATTTCACAGTGAGTCAATGAAATTATTATGAATTTCTCTGAAAATCGTTGTTAACATGTAGTGCAATTATTTTCTTAATATTCAGGATTTTAATGAATTTTTCAGGCCCCTTTGTGTCTTTGGCTCTTTTTTATGGAGCATAATTGACGGTTTTTAACCCAATTCTATTAGTGTGCCATGAAGACATCAAACACGATCGATCGATATTGTTTCGTGTGAAATTAGAGTGCAATTGTATCTGAAAAAGGACAATTTTCTCATTTTTGCATACAGAGGCCTTTCATAATGTCTCTGAAGATCCAGAGAAAAAAGAGAAAAAAAACATGAAATTCTCGATTTTTCACATTCTTCAAAAAAAAACGCAGACACGTGGGATTTATCAGAATTAATTATTTCATTCAAATAAATGGAAATACTCAATTCCTTTTTATTCCAACGATTACGTCATTCACGTAAATTAATCTTGAGTAAACAGAAAAAATTGTCCTTTATCGCTCCACGTTGCACTCTTGAAAATCTTAACAATTAACATATGCACTTAATTAATCACCAATTTGATTAACTAACTTCTTCTTTAATTCATGAATAAACAAAGAAATTAATGAATTTTTCTTGTGATAATTTACAGAGAGTTCCTGGGATTTTGAATTGGTGATTATTCAGTGGTTTCCCCACACGTGGAAACCGCAGATTCAATTTTTATAACAAACAGTGAGTAACAGAATTACCAAAATCATTAATTTTCAATTAACCACCTATTTTAATTATCATGGAATTATTTAGATATTAATTACATAATTTATCTGTAAATCTGAATGAGAAATCAGTGATTTCATCGATTTTAAAGTTTGCTCCAAAGTTCGAGGATCAATGAGAATAAAAACAAAATGAAAAAATTATCAATTAACTTTTGTCATTACAGTACTTTTGTCACGTACTCACTTGGTGACGTCATTTCGCTCCATGTGACGATGTGTGACGTCACTAGTGGGTGATAAGAGGAATGTCAATGAGCCTCGAGGGGAAGAAATTCTGTGGGTATTATTATTTCATTGAATATTTTGAATTAAATAATTTTGTGGAGATTTATGGGGTTGGATGCTTGTAATTACTGCTCATGTTCAGAAATTATGTAAAGGGGCGTATCAATGGAAATATTAAATGGGTCACATCGGAATCAGCTACTGGGAGGAGATGGTCGAGAGTAAAAATAGATTTTTTCGGTTTATTTTGTGGATGTCGTGGAAACGAGTGGGTTAAGAGAAAATTGTCAAAAGAACTTCTTTGAGGGGAATTTAATAATCTAGAAGAAAGGTCCCCTGATGAATTCCCCTAAACCTCGTGACTCTCCCGAAATAAACGTATATGAAATTTCATCTAGAATCCCAATGAAAATAAAGTACCAAACAGAAATAACTGAGGAGTATGACAGTATAGACTAGACAAAATAGGTTACAAAAAGACAGAGTCTTGACTGAGGTCAAAAGATGCATTTCTGAATAGTGCCAACTGGTTCAAACCAGAAAAATGATATCATTCCTATTAAAATTCTCCTCGCGCCCATTTTCTCATGCTTAAGAAAAGCCACACGTCATAATGCATCCCCGAGGCTCATTGAAAAATCCACATTTCCATTAATAAAAGAGAAAAATAATAATAATTCTTTGTTCTAATGAATTCTCATTATTTTAAGGAAGGAGAGACGATTTATCTCGTCGCCACAGCGTCCAAGCTGGCCGCCGTGGAGGATGTGGGTCCAAACAGGACCGAGACACCAACCAGGCCATCGACCGCCTCTCTGAGGCTCTCCTCCACGACGAGAGCAACACTGCAATCACTCAGATCTCCACGAAATAAATTGTGCAATCCAGTAACAACACGTGACGCTGAAACGATCACAGGTAAAAAGGCGCCGGATTATCTCCACGTCTTTCCGAAGAATCCAACGATATATTTAGCACTGCGAGAAAGCTTCTTTGATAACCCGAAACGTACTGGATCCCTTGTGATATCGAGCGAGGCTTTATAAAGGTTTTGAGACCAGTTACGAGAGAATTTCATGGGGTTTGCCATTGGTCCGCGACGCAAATGATGATTATGGTTAAATGGGATTTCTCATCATCATAAAGCTCATGATGATGATGACGATGATGATGATGATGATGATGATGATGATGATGGGCGTCGCAAAATGGCTCTGGAAATTACCGAGCAATCCTCGTAATTATTCCTGCATCTTTTTATTATTATTATTATCATTATTATCATGATTATTTCTCTTTTCTCACGAGAAGAGAATAAATTATTTTTTTCATTCAATGAAAATGATAGTAAATGTGTAAATCGTAATTACACAATTAAATATATTTGTTCATTGAAGTGTAGAACAAGGTGGTAGATAGGGTAAATTGGAACTGGCATTAATCCAATGCTTCTATTTTCATTTAAACTAATCTGGCTAACACAGTTGAATTATTTTGACGGTTGTAAAAATCACTGCACTCGGAGAGTCTTGCACTACCTCAAAGAGTTGTGACGAGTTGCAGTCAGTGGCTTTTAATTTGGAGAAAAAAAATTGTGTTCTCTAATAAATTAAGAATATAATTGAAATAAGGAGAGAAATTAATGTTAATCGCTAGATTATTGAAAGTTGTGTGAAAAAAAAAATCTGTTACGCAATCGATGAATTCATCGAATTCTCAGATCAATGAACTCGATTATTTCATTTTAATTGAATGAGAATAAAAATTAAATTTGATTCAGACATGTGGGAGAAATGTTAGGTGGTAAGGATTATATCAAAAAGCCGAGGGGTCCAGCTAAATTAAAAAAATTGCTTGAGAAGAGAGAGGCTATTCTCAACAAATGGAGAGATGGTAAAAGTATTTTTATAAAAGCCCAATTGTCTCTAAAATTATGTTAGACTTTGTTTGCTATTTTTTTTAAAACAATTTATCGAGTGACTCAATCCATTAGCCATGATATTACTCACATTTCCAGTAAATTGACACTGGAACCACACAAGCAGAATTAAATTACTGAAAAACATGTTGCAAGCTTTGATCTCCAGTGATTGGCGTCAAATATCTGTTTTTTTTTATGACTGCACTTTTTTTAAATTGAGTTAACTGCAAAACGTCAGTTATCTACTTACCGACCGTAGTGCACTGTTTAACTCAGTAAAAATACTTTCCCAACCATTACCCATCTCATATAAGGAATAATTGCTCCAGTAATTGAGAATTCCTCTGAATTACCAAATAAAGATTATTTAAGATTCTAGAGTCATGGTAAATTATGAATTTATGGGGCATTTGAAATGTGAGACGAGTTTAACATTTTCGATCATTCACTGGTACATTTACTCCACAATTATTTCATTAATTCCGATTGCGGATGGAGTTACATGAAGGTATTGAAGTTAATGATTGATGTGATTAGAATTAATGAGTTTAAAAAATCCCCTGAATCTTATTTCAAGAATATCTCGAAAACCCTTGGAGTTAGGGGAATTTAGCAGGTGACCTTTTTTGTAGAGAACCAAATTTCCCACAAAAAAGGTTTCTTCCTATTTTTTCGTAAATTGAACGGTTATCGAGATATTCATGATTTACAATTAATTGATGATTTCCTGAAGGTTATTGTCTCTCATTACCACCGCACTGAATTAATTAACTGTTTTATAATGAATGGTGGGAATAATAATGATGAGAGTTTATTCAATGTGAAAGCTCTCACACGAGTCTGGTAATCACTTCTTAACGAATCATTGTTTTTTTTCCAGAGGTGTGCAGTGGAGAAGAGCTTCCAGAGGTGGAGATCATAAGTCTGCTCGAGGAACAAATACCTCGGTACAAACTACGTGCTGATACACTAACGCAATTCCAAGGTAATGCACAATTCAATGTCACCCATCAAATTAATAATTCAATGAAACACGACAGTCTCCTCTCTATCACTCCAACTTTCTTGGCTTCCTATCGAATTCGTATTTTATCAGACTTCTCAATTTCTCCAATGTCACTATTACTTTTTAATTAAATTACAATTACAGGCTACGAGAACGCTGATTGGTTCATTCCGACACCTGCTCTGCGACCGGAAGAGGCAGATACCAAATTATCACCGGATCAAATTCGGGAAACGCTCAATTATTTCAGTGAGTAAAAGGGAATTTTTATTAATTTTTTGATGCAAAGAGGCTGGAAACTTAATTAATTAAAATTTTCGTGTTTGATTAAGCTATCTACGTTTTATAGTGATAATAGAAGTGTTAACTTTCTCAGATAAAGTTTAAATAATGAAGAGTCATGCAATGTTCATGCGTTAAGTATTTTCACAATATGTGAATACATGGAGATGTGGTTGTTATTTGTTATTTACGATAATTTGAATTTTTTGCTGGATTTGGAAAGCTGGACTGATTAAAATTTCATTAATCAGATGACCCAGAAGTCAGTGAGACTAGTTTCGTTTTTAAAATTTATTTTTGTTTACTTGATCTGCAATTTAACGAGATTTATTCGTAATTTCTTTAATTAATTCCGATGAATGAGTCATGGGAGAACGAATTATTGTTAGACGCAGTTAATAGTGTATGCTCTACCTTCTGACTCGGTTAGAAAAATAAATTATTGTTCATGTCGAACGGTAATTGAAGGTAATCAGGTGAATCTAGGATTAGGCAGTAATTATTACGGGTTCTTTTGTATTAAAGGATATTAAACGGGAATTAAGGTACTTATCAACAGGAAGTTCAACGCTCCAACGGTTCCATGACCTTGGATTATTATTAATTTGTTTTAATACCTCTGGCTCATTTGTTGCCAATAATTATGATAATTACGTCATTCTAATTTTAGGTCATGAGAATTTTGTGGTTTATTCGAGTAGAGATATCTCCGGAGTGAGTGGGTTTATGAAAAATTTTCAAGAGACCTTTTTTGTAGGAAATTTAATTCTCTATAAAAAAGGTCTCTTGACAAAATCCCATAAACTTAACGGTTCTCGAGATATTCTCGTATTTATCAATTTTTCTCAAAGAGATGGAAATCTCCAGGGATCAGTGATAATTGATAAGAAATAAAAAATAGTTGGTCAGTCAAACATAACAGAGAAGTCGATTTTGCCGTTGTTGCCATCGGGCTACTGTGCAAGAAGCGCGCGCATCCGATATCACAATTTTACGTATGTATAATCTAACTTGGAAGTGGTGAAACGAAATTTGTTGAGTAGTGGTGGAATCCAGTTATCTAGTGTCGGTAGTACTGTCGTCGTTTCCATCGGGCCTAGTCACGCTCGTGCATTCCTCACGGCGTCACGCATTTTTTGAAGAACACGTGTCAATTATTGTGCCGGAGTTATTAATCTTATTAATTTTTTGTGTTAAAACAAAGTGAGTTGGATTAATCGAAGCTTTTTTTTTACAAAAATCTGTCGTTCGCGGATTAATCCCCAGAAAATATTAAAAAATCCTTCTTCAGAGTAAATTTTAAGAATCAGAAATGTAATTAATTCATCCTTTATTTCATAAAAAAGGGAAAAAATCGGATTTTAATGTGACAATGATTCACAAACGTGGAGCGGCATCTGTGAATGCTGCAGAGATGTTTCTGTACTTGCGACAAATTTTTTTCCATTAAAATCCAATTAAATCTTCGATAATTAAAAAAGATTCAATTTCCACGTTCTTATCTTTTTTTAAATTTCTTCTTTTATCTTGAAAAAAATTAGTTTTCTCGGAGTTTTATGTCATGAGGGGCAATTGATGTGTTTGCACTGTCCTTGACAATGTTGAATGAAGAAATTTCCCATTTTTTCTTTAATTTAATTCGAAATCATCGATGTAGAAGTTAAAAGATTCTCGTTATCGTTGGGGGACTTACGTAAGCTGTTTGAAAGTCTTGGAGACTATTTTAGTCGCTATACTTTCGTTCAATTTCGCATAAAAATTTCATGTTGTAGCATCTTCCGTTCATTGAATTGAATATTAACATTTTTTTTTCTCAGGATTATTAGAATTACGTTTTCTCGTTGAGGAAAAAAATTATTTTAATTTTACGAAGTTGTGAAAGTCAGTTGTTTCATTATCGATGTAATCAAGAGGCAGGAAAAAATGGCAATGTTAATGTGTGAATGGAATTGTTTGAAAAGAGTTTTGAAGAATTTCAAGGATTTTAAAATGGTAACGATTGACATTTTAAATGTAAAAGGAATGAAATCCTGTGTTTTCAAGATAACTATGTAGCGAGAGGGTTTAGGGGAAAATGTCAAGAGAGCTTTTTTGTGGGAAATTTAATTTTCTACAAAAAAGGTCTCTTGAGTTTTTTCGATAAACTTTTTTTCTGTTTCTTAAAGATCGTAGAAAGGGATGGATCTGCTGGAAAAATTCCAGGACCGGTTTTCTATGATTTTCATAATCTCCAAAACAGGTCTCTCCAATTTCTCCTGAACCCATTAGAGATCCTGAGATATGCCCAAAATACCTAAAATATCTAGATATCTAAATTGTTTAATCCTTCGATTTCTTTTGTACTTTGTTTACACGTTTATTCCGTGTTGCTAGTACCCTGGATCCATGATTTAAGAATCGACCCACTTGGCATAATTGTAAATTGAATGGAAGAATGTGCTATTCTTCTTTCGCTCCAATTATTACGTGGCCAATTAAATTGCCAGAACGGAAGTAAATTCAAACGTTTTAGGATTTTTATCACAATCCATTCATTTTTTTTTTTCCTATGTTATTCTCAGTTGGCTTACCCTGGGGGTAACCATGCAAACTCTCAGTCAATGTCGACCTTGTCACGAATGGCACTTCTCGACTTGTTTTTACGTGCACTTGAAAAAAGAGAAATACTGCAAAGTCCAATGAAATAAAAAATTCAGAAATTTTATTCCTCAAAAGTTGTTTCTCACGCATTTATCTCCGAAATTAAAGGAGATAGAGAAAAATTCATAGAGACCTTTTTTGTTGAGGAGAATGAGAGCTACAGAAAAGGTAATAATGAAAATTTCTCTATCTCCATTATTTACAAAGATATCACGTGATTTCTGTCGTTAAAAACTTAATGAAATGAGTAAATCTCGTTAAAGTGAGCAAAGACACAAAGAAATTCTCTTACCACTTATTTCCTCAGTTTCACGTATAATTTTAGCCCTCTAGAAATAGAAAAATCTTATTTTGGATTAACATTCTCACGAGCAATGGAAAATAAAAATGAGAATTTTCTCTATTGTTGAAAAAAAAAATCCAAATAATTCACCTTTTGTTGATTCTTCGTGGAAAGATTTTTTTACTGCTAAATTTCACCAACATCCGGTGGTATTGTACTCCGGAGATGTCGATTGGTAATTGGAAATGGAAATTTTCCTCTGTCCCTCTCATTTATCATTGCCTGAAATTCAATAAGATTTATCATTAGAATCTGATGTGGAGAATCTTTTCACAAATTTCATTCAACCGAGAATTTAATGGGGTTTTGTGTTTAAACAAATCGACAAAGGTGGTTCGATGTCCCCGATTTAGACCAGGAATCGATCGTTTGGGTAGAATGGGGTAAAATGGACCTCAAACGAGAATTATTAAAACGACTATTTTCACATAATCTGCAAATCCCTCAGTTTTCTCGAATTATCTCAAAAACTAAGGCAGATAGAAAATTTTGCATAGATACCTGTTTTGTAGATCTTGAAATTCCCTACAAAAAAGTTCATTATAAAAATTTCTCTGTCTCAATTATTTTCCGAGATATTTTCAAAAAACAAAAAAAAATAAGATTAGATCCCTGAGAATATAAATAAAAAAATAAACTCTAATCCAGAGAATTGTCATCATCATCATAAATAAATGCTCCGATAATAGATAACTCATCAGCGAAGAAATTAAATTGATAAATTAATCTGCAAGCGACAGGTTTTTGAATTCCAAAAAAAAATAATGAAATCAATTCCTCGAATTTCAGTGACACAAATTGAAGACAAAAATGATTAATTAGTGAAGTGAAATTAAAAAGGTCAAAATGTGATTAAATTAACTGGATTAAAACCTCCTTGGACTTGGATTTAATCAGAGAAATTCTGCTTTTACCCAAGGGAGAGTTAAATAATTCAGCAATGACATGAAACACCTGGACTCTGATAGGAAAGAATCAAGTTCCACATTTGGAACAGGTTCCTCCATTCAAAATAATTCTCAATTCAATGCACTAGCATTGGACGTGACTTATGCTGGTTTATCGAGTGCTGTTTCAATCAGGCAATCACCTCCCCACAATTCCAGTCGTTTAGCAAGTATCTGGGAATTGCCAGAAACAAGTGGTGGTGCTGATAATGATGAATTGTGGGAGGATATTGGGGTTGTTGATTACCTGGAGAGGCGACTTGGTACACCAGACGATAGCACAGAGGAAGAGAGAGTCGAGGCACTGAAAGAAGTCCTCCAGGACACTGATATTCATGAGGGTGATGGTGACTTGTCGGATTTTTTGTTCCACGTGGCAAGGACTAAACATGGAAAAGTTTATATTCGGGTTATCAGAACGATGCTGCTCAACAGAGGTAATTTATTCTGAAAAAAAAAGTCTTGAATTAGGATTAAAACAGGAAAGTTCTTCTCCCACAGTTTTTCTCAAATATCTCGGAAATTAAGAGAGATAGAGGAATTTTGCAGGAGACCTTCTTTTGAGGTCTCGAAATTCCCTACAAAAAAGGATTCTTGCAAAATTTCTCTATCTCTCTTAATTTTCGAGATATTTGGAAAAAACCATCGTCGTTTCTCTTCGAGTGAAAACAATTGAAATCAAAGTAATAATTTACTGTTTTTATCTCTTCTCAATGTTCCCTCTATTATTTTATTACTCTCCTTTCATCCATTAGCGACATTGAGACAACTTTATCATTATCTGATCATTAATGACTAGTTTCGCTAGTAAATTGGGGTCACGTGGATTCTTCATGCAACTCAAAATTATTTATCTGTGTCAGAGCTGAACGCACGGGTTATACACGTTATTATCACGGAGTTCTCTTGATTGTTATTTGATAATACAGAGTTTCTCTAATTTATCAATTGTAATCAGTCGAATTTATCATCGTGAATGATAATAACTGCGATAATGGTTCCAATAACAAATAGAAATTGGCGAATGCCAAGAAACCTAAAAAAAAACTCGAATACTCGTAAACAAAATGGCCGAGCCCTTCGCCCATTGGTTAACCCATCAATTCCGCGTGGATAACCTGAAAAAGTAAAAAACCGGCGTTTCATCGTGAAAGAAAAAGTGAAAAAAATGTCTCAGCCTCAGAATAAGTCAGACCAACCACCTGCATCTTCATCAACGAATCAGCAGCAACCAGCACCAATGAACGTTGATAATTCCCAAGGAATTCAGTATATTCCCTTCAATCCTTCTGATCACAAGCTGCCACCGGAATTCTCATTGACTAATTACGGCGACACGAGAATTAAAGGATCCAAGCCGAATCATCATGAGCTCCAGACTCTCTTGTCATCCTTGATGGACCAACAGGTATCACTTCATCAACCCCACCACATCCATGCATCAACTAATTAATTTTCCCAATTAAGCAGGTGAAAGTCAACGCACCACTGACGATATTGTCCGAAGAAACTACGATAATAAAATTGGCTGGAACAAATTTTTTATTACTAGAATCAACGAATTTATTATCACCGATAATAAATGAGCCATACTACCTCGGTAAAATTGCATTTTTCAGTGTAATGAGTGGAATATTTGCAATTGGAATTGCCGAGTGCACGACGCATCGTATGATCCTCTCATTATCGGATAAGTTGAATCAGAATGAGAGGAATACGATAATTCCGATGATAACGCAGGGATATTTGGATGCAGCTAAAGAGGCGAATATTAATCTGCAAGGCATCAGAGTGACCAGTGGTCCAGCACTTTTGATAGGAGGCACTGCTACATCGATTATTTTATCGGAACAATTGATGAGAAGAGACTGTGCACGTCCTGGCGATGTTCTGGTTCTCACGAAACCAATTGGCACTTCAGTGGCTCTAAAATTGACGCAGTGGATGGAAATCCCGGAGAAGAGGGCGAGAATCCTGTACATGATGACGGAGAATGATGTGTACACTGCCAAGTTCAGGGCACTTGATAATATGTTGAGGAGCAATCAAATTTCTGCTATTGCTATGAGAAGGGTTGGATATCAAGAATATTGAATGTGTCTTTATGATTTCATTGGAAAGCTGAGGAAATCTGAGTTGGACAGCATATGCCACATGGATTTTTTCCTCAGCTTTTCGATGGAATCATCGAGAACAATACGTATTCCCTAATTTTTTTTTAACAATTCATTGATTCTATTATTTTTCCAAAAGTTCAACACTCATGCAGCCTGCGACATTGAATCCTACGGTCTCCTCGGTCATGCCGATCTTCTTGTTAAACGTCAGAGTCAGCAAGTGTCTTTTATAATCAATAATCTCCCGATAATTTCGGGAATGAAGTTTGCAGCACAGGCAATGGGCCTCGATCACCAATTAATGCATGGCATTTTACCAGAGGTATCAGGTGGATTGTTCCTGGCAATGCCAAAGGATCAGGCGATTAATTACTGTCAAATGCTTCAAGAGACTGAGGGTAAACCAGCGTGGATTATCGGAGTCGTTGAGAACGGCGATCGTTCGGTTAAAATTAATGATAATCCGAGAATTATTTCTGTTCCTGAACCAATTGTTAATTGGTCGCCAATTCATTTGTGAATTATCTCGAAAAATAAACTATTAAACCATTTACCGAATTTTTATTTCAATAATTGCATTCAAATAATGCGCGCGCAATTCCAGACTCCAGTTCGACATTCCACGTTCCCGAGTTCAGTGACGTCAATTGAATTAGCAAAATGGCGGATCGATTGAGTCACTGTAGAAAATCCTCGTGACGCGTTTTTGTGACAGATATATTTACTCAACAAACAAACAACAGTTCAGTGAATAGATCAATCGAATAATTAGTGATCCTTGTGTCGTTTAAATGAGTTAATTTGCTAGTTGTGATAACAATTTAATCATTTTTTTATTATGAAAATATTAATTGTTTAATCGTGAGTAAACGGTTCGAGTTGAAATAAATAAGAAACAGCTTTTCTTTCATGGTAAAAAAATTGTTTTTCAAGACTTAAAAACTCTGATTGATTAATTTATTTGATTCTGTCATAAATAATGTTAATTTATTGTTATTAATTGAATGAGAATCACTGGCTTTGTGCTCTGATTGGTTAATTCGTATGAATAAACCGGGAGACCTTTGAATTTTCTTCAATTTAAATGCAGAATTCATTTCTTTACAAAAAAAATTCATTGCCTTTTTTATCAGAGTATTGAGTGACATGTTGAAACTCATTTCTTCAGCATGCAATGTTATTATTATTATCTATAGAAGTATCAGAGATTGAAGAGTCAAGCTTCTGAATGAAATTCAGAGAATTTTAAAGCTATTCTCAAGTTTTTCATTTGAATACTTAATTAATTAGTTTTAATTGAATTTCATCATTCTCATGAGCTGAGTATAGAGTTGTTCTTTGACCTCATCCCCTCCCTCTGTAAATTCCCATGGATTTGCACTCACGGGATGACGTAAGGTCAAGTTCGTCACGTGTCACCGTTTATTAAATCGAGAATTCAACTTATTTTCCTAAATATCTCGAAAACCATTGAGCTCATGAAAAAATGTGAAGATACCTCTTTTGTGGAGAATTAAATTCCCCAGAAAAAAGGTCTCTTGCCATTTTCCGATAAACCCAATAGTTTTCGGAATATTCAAGCATAAGTGCATCGGGTATAAAAAAAATCAGTTTCTCAGTGATACGGCTCCTGGTTGAGTCGTGGATAACCCACGGTGGATCTTGAGACAGAAGAACGTACCAGTTTAACACCAGAACCAGAGGCATCATCTTCCCGTGATTTGAGCAGCAGTTGTTCAAATCATGACGATGATCCATACGAGTATGACGAAGAATTGCCACGAACAAACGATGAAATTTACGAGGGAAATATCAATGGAGATGACAGTCTTCAGGCATCTGGTGGTTCGTCGTCTGGTGTTACGCCCTGTTGGGGCTGTCGTGGATGCACACCTGGATCACCATTGTTCCTTCTTGGATCACCAGCAGAAGCTCCCTGCACGTGCATCTCTTGTCAGTAAAACAAAGAAGAAAAAGAATTTAAACCATAAAATGAAATTAAAAATTTGAGAGCAAATAAATAATCGCTGCTTCAGCACTGGCACATTGTATTATTTATTATCTTAGTATTCACCTGCGATTTAATTAATTCTAAGGATCGTTGATTAGTTCATTAGCTGTTTTATTTTATAATTTATTAATGTAGAAAATTGAGCAAAGGCTTTATCGACCCAGACAATACATAATTTCATGCTTTCCTGAGTTTGTGTATCGCTGAAAAAAACAACAAAGTCTCATTACCAATTTTTTTCTATTAATTTCATTATTTTTAACCTGATGTGTTAACCACGTGGGGAGAGACAAATGCGACTGCGCTCCAGTCTTGTCTGACTGAGTCATAAAGGATCAATAGGGATACCTTGATGCAATTCTCGTGCAAAGCAGCATCCAGAGTTTAATAAATTTATAAAGTTAAAATAATTGTGAAATGAGATTATGTATCGAACGAATGCGAGTTATTTGAATTTGAGGGATTTAATGTGACTTGAAGAAAAAAAAACTGACTCCAATAACTTTTGAAATACCGGAGATAAAGGTCAATGGGTGCAGTAGATGTTCATGTCTCTGGGCGTATTTACATTCTCTAATCAAAAGGACAGGGAGATAGTACGTGGGCAATTGTTATCAGGTACCGAGAGATGAATTGAAATTTAATTAAGTGAAGTGATAGAAGAAAAAATTTACCTTGATTTTGAAAGAAGATAATTTTTTTAATTAATTTATTATAAAATGAGAAAAAAAATGCTTTATTGTGTTTATTGAATTTTGTAAATCCAGCCTCTTTGTAAAACTGCTTTTGAAGAATTAATGAATAAGCACTGTTCGATGGGCGTAGTTGTTGTAATTTGTCTTTCAAATTGAAAATTCCTGGTATTAAATAAAAATTATTTTGTTACAGTTCTATGCAGCAATCGAGTGAGCCAAATGACCAAGACCTATAATGATATTGAGGCAGTGACAAGGCTTTTGGAGGAGGTAATTATCCCTCTCCCCTTAAAATTAAAAAATCCTTCAAAAATGCTAAATTTTCTCTATTTTACAGAAAGAAAAAGACTTGGAATTAACAGCACGAATTGGCAAAGAGCTCCTGACCCACAATCAGAAATTGGAATCAACGGTGAACTCCCTGGAGTCGGATCTGAAGTCAGCCAATGAAAAAATAACGCAGTTGAGTCATGAATTATTAAAGAAAACCGAATTAATTCAAATATTAACGAATGATGTTGATGAATCGGGCTCAGAGGCTAGTACACCAACTGGATTACGTGGAATTAACTTAGACATAATGCAGCGTCGTATATTAACTCTAGAAGACGAGAATAAGCAATTAAAAACCGAATTCACGCGTTTAGTTAAAGATGCAGACGATTGCGAGGCTCAGGAGGCTAAATTAGTCAAGGACATTGCGAGTCAATTGGCAAATGCCAATATGGAAGTCGATGGCATTGCTGATGAGCTTGGGAGACAGAAGGATGAGAATCGTCTGCAGCACGAGCAAATAATCAGTTTAACATCGAAATTATCAGATACTGAATTACGTTTAGCTAAATTATTATCGGAGCACGATGAATTAACTGAGAATTTAATGATTACACGTGATAATCAAAATGCATTGGCGAGTGAGTTAGCTGATTTTAAATTGAAATATGCGGAATTATCACATTTACTCGAAGTAGCACAGGATGAATTACGTAAACAGCGTAAACGTGGATTACCAACAGTACGTGGTGGTTCATTATTCCCATCGATGGGCGCTGCACCACAGCCAGATTCAATAGCGTCAGAATTAGAATCCTCACTTTATTCCGAATTGAGTTTAGATTCTGGCATCATGCCCGATAGAACACCGGCTTATAAAAAAGTGTTTGAAACAGTGAGAAGTGTCTCTAGGATATCACATGCACAGGACCAATTTCCGAGGATTGGTTCCATGACGACTTCGACGTTATCGACTGGTTCGAGTGGACCGAGGATGAGTTGTGGGCCAATTCGCAGCTATCTGGACTCGACTGGACACAGTGACAGTGAGGGATCCTTGATGACTGACCCTGAGGAGTATCCAGGACCTCAACCAACTGGCGTACCAGGTGCTCCAGGCGCTGCAGATTTAGAGGCAGCTCTCCGCCGTTTAACTCCAGCAGAAGTAATAGCCCGTCGTGCCTGTCTCAGCACAGGTACAGGCTACAATTTCGATTACGACGGAGGCATAATTCACTCGCCACCCACCTTCCTCCCCTTCGGCTGCAGAACACCCGACAGCATAATGTCCACGGGCTCCTCGGGGAATCTCTCCGGTTTCAGCAACAACTCGAACAACTGGCGTCTCCCAGAGAAGCTCCAGATCATCAAGCCGATGGAGGGCTCACAAACCCTGCATCACTGGTCCCAACTAGCGACACCTACCCTCGGTGGCCTCTTAGAAGAGCGGCCAGGGGTGAAGACTCGCGGTGGGCGTGGCCTCGAGGACCTCGGATTAGAGACATTCACATTAGCGGATTTGGAAGAGGACGAGGAGTACTCGAATCCCGGTAAACTATTCCAGGACACTGGTTCAATCTACACATTCACAAACAGCACAGTTCTCCATCCCGAGGATCCGACGAACGTAACGTCTAGTGTGATGGCCTCGCGCGTCGCCACAGCACCAAATAGCGCCATAAACTCGGGCATGAGCACACCGAGAACGTTGTCGAGGCGTAACTCGACATCGACGTTCTCCACGACTCTCGGATTAGCCAAAATGCTGAATGAGAGAGGAATCAAAGCGGTTACGCCGTCGTGTGTGGCAACGCCCTCGAGCGAGAGGAACTTTACGCCAACGGCCACACCTTACAACAGTCCTGATGGCACTCCGCCTTCATCTAGACCAGTATCACCAGTCAGCAGTAGTCCAATGGGCTTTGGATTGTTTACGACTGGTGCTGAACTATTGAAAAGGACTTTTGGGAGTGAACCTGTGGAGAAACCGAAGAGGAAACGCAAGTCAGGGTTGTCGAGAATGGATAAAAAGGCACTGACGGGTATTAGACTGGTGGAGAAGCTGGAGAGGATGGGAATTGATACGATAATGTCGAGTGCCTGTCATTCTGGGGTCTCGCAGCTGGCACTTCAGGGGTCGTTGTGCACGAGGCGATCGGGGGAGAGTCCTATGGCACAGTTGACTTTTTTGAAGGGATCAATGTCCTCGGAGAAATTGGGGTCGAGCTCTGCTTCTTCCTGCAGTGATTCTAGCTTTGAGGAAAAGGGGAGAGAGGAGGAGGCCAAGAGACCGATGTCAGGGCCAAGGGGTGGTGCGAGGAGAAGAGGCGGAGGTGCGATGAGACCGGATTTAGGACAAGTCACTAATTCTGCACCAGTTACTAAGGAATCAACGGCACAATCGACTTTCGGGGTGCTCAGTTCATTGCTATTTGGGAGGAAGGGTGGGCTGCTTTAAGGGAAGGGATTGGAGCGTCTGTATTTTTTTGATTTAATTTAAAATGTGAAAGTTCAACTCGAAAAGAATCTTTATAAGTTCCTCTTTATTTACATGCCATATAGGAGGTTCTGCATTATTCGTATTCATGTGAATTATTTTTTTGGTTGATTTTCTGTATTTCACGGAAAATTCTCGAGTCTCTAAATGATAATAGATAGAACTTCCTGTTGGGTAGATTATTAAATATGTAAATAAGTAATTTAGGATGCATTAAACACGCTCATTAGACGCGATTAATTATTTCTTTTCTCAAATATATTATGAGGCTGCAGTTGAGCAGTATCAAATACTAGTCAAAATGAGAGATCAAATGTGAGAAATTTAATGAGAGAATAATTATTGCGATTGCCTTTGTTAGGATGTGTCAGGGTTATTATAAAAAGAGGAAAAGATGATGTAAATACTGAGTGAGATTTGTAATTTAAGGTGGAATAAGGTTGCTCATTTTTTTTTTGGTTTTCTTCGGGTTTTCAGTTCAATTGAAAGCACAAAATATTTGTATGGACCTTGTACAAAAGAGTAAAACATTTATTATCATCGAGAAGAAAAGGGAAACGTTTAATTCACGTTGAGATTTCTTTTTTTTGCTACTGTCAGTCTTTTATTGAGACTGTGCATCTAGCATTTAATTATCATTAATTTCCTGCCAAACTGAAGCTTGCTAGTACATAAAATTATGTACAATTATTTTTTGAGTGATAAAAATGGTGCAGCCTTGTAAATAGTGAAGATTTAGTTTCTTTTCTCTTTTATTCAATTTTTTTCTTCATATTTCGTTCTTTTATTTACGAATGGGCCTAAGTTTCTTATCAATTTTTTCCTGTTTACGATTATTATTTTATTTTGTATATAGAAAGAGAGTGGGGGATGCAAGTAAAGAGTAAAAGTCGAATGCCTTTATTTATTGTAGAAAAAGGAATTAATGAATAATAATTTCGTTGAATTGTAATTGAGGAAAATTCTGTAGTACAATTAACGAGAAAAAGAAATAGAAAATGCTTTCTCGATTAATTAAAATGAAGGAAAATTTTAAATTGTGTAAAATCAATGAATAATGAAGAATTTAATTGAAAAACAGTTAAATGTGCGAACAAAAAAATATCATTCAGCCTTAACAATAATTTTTACCATGAGACAATTGTATTTTAATGGAAAAAAATGATTTTCTTTTTCATGCTTTTTTTGTATACTAAAAATGTAATGTTTAATTGTTGAAAACACAATGCATTCGGTGCTGTCATTGAAATTAATGAAAAAAAAAGAAGAATTACACGAAAAATGTTATGTAATCAAATGATCTTGTGAGAAATAGGAATTTCTTGAATTATAATGTGAATCATTGAAAAGTGAAGGATTCAATGATAAATTGAGGTAATAAATTTATTTAAATATGAAAATAATTGTTATTTCATTCATCAGCTAATGATTCATTTCAATCTACTTTTTTTTAATGAAACCAAATGTCTTTATTACTTCCACTTACATAATTTATTAAATTATTAATGAAATCAATGAAAAACAACACTTTATACATTTATTTAATTTATTGTCAAATCAATCGTTATCAATGATGACTCAATATGGCTCTCGAGTCATCATTTAATTTGAGCTTTCTAAAATAATTTCTATACATTAATAATTCTATTAACATTAATTTTTATTGTTTAGTTCTTTGCAGTTTCATTTTTAAGATTTAATCAATTGGCACAAAGTATTTGAGTTATCATGGCTGTTGCAACTCAAATACAATGTTTCTTCTGTTATAAATGTTTCTTTAAATTGGAGTGGAGATAAAGCTTT
Organism: Aleiodes testaceus; assembly: GCA_963565655.1. Lineage (NCBI taxonomy): Eukaryota > Metazoa > Arthropoda > Insecta > Hymenoptera > Braconidae > Aleiodes > Aleiodes testaceus. Next base: position 5,084,210 of record OY751423.1, read on the forward strand.
TTTACCAAAGTCTTGAAGATGATGAGGGAAATTTCGTAAAATAATTGGGAAATTTATAGAAATTAAATTAACACAGATAAATATGAAATCTCGTGCTCTGAAGAATCACCAGACGGTGATCCTAGACTGGCTCAGGTGGTAGATCACCGTTGTGAGGATTCGGAATGGTCACAACTTCAGTCTGCTCTTTTAAATTTGATGTTATATCATTTTTCGTTAATTCACGAAATTTCTCAAAGCCACCCTCATCAAGCAGACTAGTCCTCACTGCTCCATTTGCTACAGAAGAAACTGCAGTTCGTGTACTCGTCGATGATTGACCTTGAGTGTCGCTCCAGGGAGTGGTCAATATTTTCATCCTCTGAAATGATTAATTATGATTATTATCTTTCTGATTATCTTCAAAATAATGAAGGAATTGTGATGAGTGTCTTTTTCGCACTTGAATAAAGGTTCCTCGAGTTGTCAGAATTTTGTAGATAGCAACACCAGGTATCATGACGATTGAGGAACCGGCGATGAGCCATCCGAGGACATTAGCCCAAGCTGGATACGTGTAATCTTCGTATGACAGAGGCTCGTACCCGATGAGTCCATAAACGATGATAAACTGAAGAAATAAATTGCAAAATAATGAAAAAAAATATTTGAAGAGAATGGTGAGGATTTTTTGGGGTTTTACCATTATGAAAATTGGTGCAATGAATTTCCAGCAGACTCTCCAATAGATTCCAGGTGAGAATCCGATCATGTCCTTGATGTCAGCGCAAAATCTGTCGGTTCCATAGATCCAACTGACTGCGATCGATTCAGCGAGAACTGCGAAGAGCATTGAGTAACCGGCTGCATAACGATCGAGTAAATGAAAGAAGTAAAAGCCTCCCTAGAATGTAAATAAAATAATTAGATTCATTTGTTTGTAATTTTGATGGTAATTTGATATTACCTGGGAGCAGGATGCTAGACCGACCAAAAAGTAGACAGTGAAGAGGCAAGCCACGAAAATCTCCCGATTATTCCCAATTAATGGGAATTCGTCACTTAGAGCTGTGATTATAGCCTCGGATCCACCGAACTGGGAATTTAATGAGTTTTTCATTAAATCGTCAGAAAAACCGTATCTCCAATAATTATTGAGAATATTTCATAAAATGTAATTTACAGAACTATCCAGGCCCAATGTCAGTAGCATCATGAAGAAGATCAATGCCCAGAAAATAGCACCAGGCATCGTAGCAATAGCAGCTGGATAAACGATGAAAACAAGTCCTGGTCCCTCAGTAGCAACTTCTTTGATCGGTCTTCCACTAGCATGTGCCATGTACCCCAGAACCGAGAAGATAACGAACCCAGCAACGAAGGATGTTGCACTGTTGATGAAGCTGGTGAGCAGAGCATCCCTGAAAGTGGAAAAAACGTTCCTCCCGCATTGTTCGAAGAATATCTACAAAACTATCAGCTTTAGGAGACTTTATCAACAGACCTTTCTTGCAGAGAATTAAATTCCCCACAAAAAAGGTCTCTTCTCACTTTCCCCTAAAATCAACCCATGCCGAGTTATTCATGAAACTACGTAAATCCCATGAAAACTGGATTTTTCGGTATTACTTGAACAATTGACTTACTTATAAACATTATTATGGTACTCGTTGTAGCTGGCATAAGCCAGTAGCACCCCAAATCCAGGACCGAGTGAGAAAAAAACCTGAGTGGCAGCATCGACCCATACCTTAATAAAAATGGAACGACGTGAGAGAGGAGAATGAAGAAAAAAAGAATAAACGGATTATGCTTAATGTATGAATGCGGATCACGTAGGAGCCTAGGGTCTCCAACGACTCTGGTAAAGTGTGTAACACATTTCTTCCATTATCCAACATAATACGTCATTCTTCACTCCTTTAATTTCTCGTAAACGATTAAATAGGATTAATTCGGTGAATTACCTCAGCTTTGGTAATTGCTGAAAAATTTGGACTCAGGTAGTACTTTATACCTTCGGCACTTCCAGGAAGAGTCACTCCTCGTATCAGGAGAATTATCAGAACTGCATAGGGAAATAGTGCAGTAAACCAGACGACCTTGAAATTGAATTAATATGAATTCATTAGAAGTTGACAAAAGGTAAATTCAATTTTCCTTTATTTTTAATGGGTCTACCTTTCCAGAAGTTGAAATTCCCTTCCAGAGGGAGAAGTAGCAGACGAGATAGACAATCAGAAGACACAATGCAATATCCCATTTAACAATCCCAAGGTCATGAAGTCCACCGCTTTCGTGAAGCTCCAGAATAGCACGACTGTGAGAAATAAATTATTTAATCACTATTCTAAAGATATCTCGGAAACTAAGGGAGATAGAGCAAAAAAGGTATCTACAAAAATTTGCCTATCTCGCTTAATTGAATTAATTAATTCGTTAATTAAATCAGGACTAACTTGAAGTACTCTTGTGCAGCACTGGTGTATCTAGTTTTATTGTCAGCGTCAAAGTCCACTTCGCCAATTGTAATTGTACTCAATTCGTAATTATTACCAGTGTTATTGTCATTCGTGATTTCATCGAAATAGGAAGTAAAACTCGTACGTGTTATGTTAACATCGAATTCACGACAGAGAGGTGTATTCCAAGTGTTACCACACGTTGTCCATGGTAACATGCTGGTGAATGATGCGAAAAAGTAGCGCAGTGCCCATGCAATTATGACGTTGTAATAAAAATCAACGTAGAATGCAATTAAAACAACTGCATATCCAATTCCTGAGATGAGAGAATTGGATTTATTTAATTTCCTCTTTTTTTTGTGAAGGTAGATGTACTTGCCTTTGAGAAGCGGCACCAGACGTCCCCAGCAGGTAATAGCACCTTTCCTGTTGAACTGCCCGAGGGCTAGCTCCATGTAAAAAAGGGGAATCCCACCCACCACCAGCATGATGCAGTAAGGAACGAGAAATGCACCTGTTTAAAATGGGCCAATTGTTTAGTTACGAATATCTTTGAGGCAAGTGAGTTTATCAAAAAATATCAAGAGACCTTTTTTGTAGAGAATTTAATTCCCTACAGAAAAGCCCTCTTGACATTTTTCGATAAACTCATTATTTTAAGAGATATTCATGATAAACTGAGTGAATTCATGTGAAATTGGTAAAATCAATTTTTCCCTCAAATTCATGAAAAGACGAACGATGAAAGAACATTTTCAAGTCCATTGGTCTCTGAGTAATTGCGTGGATAAAAAAGAAGTCTTTGATAAAAAAAAAGTGGAGGAAATGGATGAGAGGTAAAAGTGGTGAAAAGAATAAGAAAATTGTTGGAGCATTTTCACCCGGAAAATGAGAGAAAAGAATTCTCCACTTCTCTCGACGTTTTGGAAAAAAAGGAGAAAAGTGCAGAGACGTGAGTTAGAATGTAGAGATTTTTCCTAGATAAATCCTTCAAAATTCTCATTATTAAAATAAAAAATGGTATTTTATGAGTCGAGTACTTATCGGGGGATTCGAGGGATTTGGGGGATAAGGAGAGAAAAATTTCCAAGGATTTACCGGAGGACCAGAGATCAACAGGTCCACTCTGCCTTATCCCCTTCAATTTCTCAGTCTCAAGAGACCAGAAAAAATCAAATAATTCATTAATTCACCAGCAATGTCTTTTTTTCAGATAAAAAACGAAATGTGGACTCAATTGCTCGATCATCAAAGGTGCACGAAATTTCTCATTGAATTATCGTGAAAATTACAATGTAAAATTTTCCACAAGTTGAGAGAATAGTTTCCAAGTGATCCTTACACACGTGCATTTAAATGGAGCATGGAACCAGGAAAATGGCAGGAGAAAACGTATGGTGAATACACTATCCAGTCTAGTTTAATTGAATTATCAGGCCACTTTTGAGAAAGTGTATCACCAGAGTGAGAGAGAGAGATTCATGTCCCTAATCATATAATATTATATTCTCTGGGCTCGGAGGCACGATACAGAGCCAACTAATGGCCTTCCATTGCAGCTCTGTACATATATACCACCAGCACTATCGCACAATAATTCTGCAATAAAAAAAGGAGAAAATTGAAAATGGAGAAAAAAATAAAAAGGGGAATAAAAATGAGAGGAAAATTAATCCTCGAGTATTTTACTTAATCGAGAAAATGGAGTATTTAAGAGACTCGAATCCTCTTAGTTTATAATTGAATACGTATATTTTCAAAAAATTCTAATTTTACGAGAGCAATTCTGCCATTTCATAATTGACAATCTGCGTTATTCTTAAGTTCATTATTTTGTCATTTTCGGTTTTGATGAAGGGAAATGGAGGGATTATGAGGGTAAATAGGGAGATGCGCCTTTTTTTGAGGAGATTCTCAATTATTTAATTATTTTTTAAGAAGTTTCCACTTACCTCCACCATTTTTGTAGCACAAATACGGAAATCTCCAAACATTAGCAAGATCAACAGCGAAGCCAATGACAGATAGAAGAAAATCCACTTTTCCAGACCACGTTTCACGACCCTCAATCGTCCCACGATTGAGGATTACCTCCGTAACTGGAGTTAGTGATGGCTTCTTCATTATCACCAGAGAATAGAATTTTCCAGTCTGAAAAATCAGGTAACTCAGTCTATTTCTCAAAATATCTCAGGAAGTAAAGGAGATAGAGGAATTTTTATAGAAACCTTTTTTGTAGCTCTTGAAATTCTCTACATTAAAGGTTTCTATGAAAATTTCCCTATCTCGCTCAGTTTCCGAGTTATTCAACCAGAACTAGTGGCAAATAGGAAAATTCTGGGATTAATTAATTTTTTTAGCTTTTATTATGGATAAATAAGTGGTAATTGACAGATTATCAGATATCACACGGCTGTAGGGTCATGCACTGGTATTGGACAAGTTATCGATAGCCCTTGAGAGAATCGTGGAAACCCTCGAGGCAATAATAACGAGGCTCATTGTGTTCTGTTGATGGGCAACCGGTCAAATCAAACATCAGAGTTATTTCAAAGGCGATAAGCCCACCCCTCTATTGACCAAGAGATTTTCTGTCACACGCATGATTCACTCTCCAAGTGCCCAGTGTTTTAATTGACATTTGACAGAAAAAAAGGGGAAATTCTATTTTTCGAGTTTTTTTTCAATAATAATTAGAGTCTAAACTACTGAACTGATTGAACGGTTGGAGATAGCGATTTTCTGATGATTCCATTGAAAAGCTGAGACGATTTTACATAGGAATTAAGTGTCAAAATGGATTTTTTAGAATTTTCAAAAAATCCGATTTTTTTGAAGAATTCTTGAAGGGGTACCCCTTTCCAAAATGTTGAAAAATTTGAAAAAATTACTTTTTTGGCTATATCTCGGGTTCTATTGGTCGTAGCTCAAAAATTCCGATTCGAGGTGAAAGGTGAGCTCATTTGCGATGAATTTATGTGGTTCTAAAATTAAAAATACGATTTTTTCAAGTACTTTTGGGCCGTTGAATATCATAAATCCATCGCAAATGAGCTCACTTTTCACCTCGAATCGGAATTTTTGAGCGAATTTTGGAAAAAACTCGAAAAATTTAATTTCGACACATGTTTTCCGCCTGAAATTTCCTCAGCTTTCCAATGGAATCATCAAAAAAATTCTATCTCCAATATTTCTCTTGATTTCTCATTTTATCAAACAGCTGAATTAATTAAAACTCACCAAGAGATAAGTAGATAGTTCTAATTAGCGTTGCTTCCGTGCTCTATCGTTGGCCAATGCTGCACAGAGTGACCGAGACAGTAAATTACTCCATTGCTCAAAAATGGTAATAAAATAGTCATTGATACACGCCAAAGTGTCAGAATAAGTTCAAAACTTGTATCTGTAAGACCCATGTCACGTAATTTACCAAAAAAACAGAGTTAATTAATGTCTCCCCACTTTGTCACTGCCCTCAATTGTCTATCATTTTCAAAAAATCATTTTTCCCAATTACTCCCGATAAAAATGATTCCCAAAGAATTCGTCAAACTTGCTCCATTTTAATTTGTTTGAAAAATCATAAATCTGTTTCTTTACAATTAAATTAAATTTTCCAGTGACTTTATCAATTTAATAATGATAATTCGAACGCGAGAACCAATGAAAAATAATCGGCCCTCCTTTTATTCAATTGTTGCAAGATCACAAAGACGTCAACTCATGAAATGACAGTTTTACGTCCAAAGTTGAGGTCTATATACGCGCCAAGTGTCACGTGATTGAATTCAACCCCCTGGAATCGACCAATGGTGGAGCACACTGAGGCGACACTTTTCCCACTCAGGTTTGTGAATTTTCCTCCTTTTTCATGGCTCTCAAAGCTTGATCCTCATGAATTTCAATTAATTTTTCGTTTTATTTTCCTGAAAACAAGAGAAATACTTGCAAAACGACATTTAGAATATTCTGGGTTTTTTTTTGGGAATATCTCGAAAACTAAGCGAGGTAGAGGAATTTTGAAGGAGACCTTTTTTGTACATCTCAGAATTCTCTACAAAAAATATCTCTTCCAAAATTTCCCTATCTAGCTTAGTTTCCGAGATATTCCAATAAAACGAATTTTCCAGTGTTTTCACACATTCAAATTTTCTCAAACGGTAAAACAGTTTCCCTCCATTTACTATCCCTCCCAGAAGTTTGAAAAAAAATTCAGAGATCAAGTTTCTGATGAAAAAACGACGGTGACGTCAATAAAAGTCACGAGCCGTTTTATTTCCTTTTTTTAAATCAATAAATCCAATAAAATCGAAGGATTAATCAGAAATAACCGGAAATTTCGAGATCTTTCGAAAACCGAGAGCTCATATATAAGCACGAGTGCGCATTCATCTGCGCATCCGACCTAAACATTTTTTTCCATCTCTCTCGCAATCGTTAATTTTCATCGACCGATTCTCCATGTTTTCAATTTGATTGTCAAAGTGTTTTTGAGATATCTGAAAGATGAATCTCGATTATGATGTCTCGGTGAATTATGTCGAGAGATTCTGTGATTGTACAAAGTCATGCACATGTGGTGAGACGAATGGTAAGTGAATTCTCCTTAATTCCATTAATAATTGTAGAATTACCATTAATTGTTAACCTCAATTGCATCTGCGTCGTTCAAAAATCAAAGTAAAATAATAAGTGACAGTTGAAAAATGATTATTCACAATTGTTAAATGAAAAGACAATTTCTCAATTCTTCCAAATAAATTAAATATTTAATTACAATATTTTTCAACAGAGCACGAATGGTCGTGGGATGACAAATTAGTAACAAGCACAGCTGAATTATCGAATAACAATTTGGACGTAATATTTCATCCTGGTTACAGTAGTGGAACAACATCAGTACGTGGTACAAAACCGATGGACAAAAATATGCATCACTACTGGGAGATTAAAATGTTGACAGGAATTTATGGGACTGATGTTGTGAGTAATTCTGGATAATTAAATACAATCTTACCTCATTAATGACCATTTATAATGAATTTTCAATTATTTGTCTTTTAGATGGTTGGTGTAGGTACAGAAAAAGCTGAATTGGATGCTGTCCACAAATTCTGTTCGTTATTAGGGATGAATAGTGAGTCCTGGGGATTCTCGTACAAAGGCCAGATTCAGCATAATGGAGAACTACGTTCATATTCAGCACCATTTGGACAGGGCAGTATCATCGGTGTTCACCTCGACATGTGGAAGGGAACGTTACAATTTTTTTTGAATCGTAAAACACTGGGAATTGCCTTCACCGGTCTGAGAGGGAAAAATTTGTATCCAATGGTGTCATCAACAGCTGCCAAAAGCTCAATGAGAATTACACACAGTGGCTCGGTGCCTGCATCACTGCAAATTAATTGTTTGGCCATTCTGAGGCCATTCGAGAGGTCTTATCTCACCACAGCCTTCCCAGGACTCAAGTATCTTTCCCAGAGCATCTTCGCTGAGATTCTGAGGACGAATAAAGGTGATTCATCAATTTAATCATCAATGCCTATTAATTTAGTGCTGGGAATCACAAATTCATAAATTTTCATCCTTTTTACAGATGAAGATGATGATGCGGATGAATACGAATTTCCTGCTGAATATTTAATCCTAGATGACTTTGACTTTGCCCTGATTGGCTACAATAAAAAGAAAAAGAGACGCCGCATTTCTTCTCCAGTGAAAGCCTCTTGTGTTCAAAATAAAAATTAAAAATGGAAAAATCTCAAAATTATTTTATTATTTCTTTCATCATTAAGAATATTTTGTTTTTTTTTTTTTGTAATTTAAATGAAAATAAAAATAAATAGACATTAAACTGTCTTCAATTTCTTAATTTTTCCATTGATATCGTTTTTATCTTTTTTATTCTCACGAATTCTAGTACAGAAAACAACGGTTTGTGCCCAACCAGCCAATGGTCCCCAAATTTCACGAAAATAAATATTAATTCTACCATAAACATTTGAGCTGGTTGAAAATTTCGGTAAATCAGTTAAATAAATTTCTTTTGCAACCTGATAGATGTGAGTGTCAACAGGTATTGCTTCTAGATGTCCAAGTGACATTAAACAAATACAATCAGCGACTTTTTTTCCAATTCCAGGTAAGAGTGTCAATTTTTCACGTGATTCATCGTAAGTAGTTCCTGAATTTTTGTGTAATTTATTTAACCACTTGATTCCTCCTAATTCCATCAATTTCTTCGCTGAATTATTTATGTACTTTGCTCGATAGCCAAAGCCCTCTTTCAGCAAGACACTCGCCACATCGTCCCCTGCTAATTTCTCAATTTTCGGAAAATCGTAGTAAATTCTGTCCTCAACTTCTGTTAATTTTTCTCCATAATTCTCGCACATTTTCTCAATCATCTTCGTTATCCTGCCAATGTGATTATTCGCACTGCAGATAAAGGAGAATAAATTCTCCGTTGTCTCTTGATTCAGAACCCTCACTCCTTTCACTTGCGAGGAAAATTTCGAAAAATTCTCATCCATTTTCAGCCATTTTCCCAGGTTTTCTCTGAGGGAAACATCGAGGCGAAAGTAGGTCTTCAGTTTTTTCTTGCAAGCAGCTGGGGTTTTCAAGGTTGATGTGTGTACAGTGAAATGAAGGGTTTTAGGGTCTTGGTGGAGAGTCCAGATTGAGCTGGAGAAGACGCCTCGATATCTGGAATCACTTGCCTCTTGCCATCTGAAATAGAAAATACCTTCATCTCATTATTTTTCCAATTTTTCCCATTTTATGTTAATTACCTGAAGCTTTGACCGCCCTTGAGGGTTATTCCAAGGTCAAGTTCACTCTGATCACATGGAATTGAACCTGTGATTATTTTCCATGTGTTTTTTGTTGACTTGGCCATGTTTATCTTATTTTTTCAAGGTTATGTCGATTGACCAGTGATATCTTCTGTTTACAAGGTGAAGATGGATTTTTTACGTCAGCATGTAAGCAGGAAACGTCATCGAGAGTGTTTTAACATTGTGCAGTTATTTTTGGTGATTGTTCAATGCTTTTGGCCAAAAAAACTCAATAAATTTAACTGGGATTGATGGATCCGTTATTTACACACTTTCCACGTGCGATTGGGCGACTCGAAATGGCGGGCGGCTTTGAAAATTCAAAATGCAATGACACAAGTGAGTTATTCATTTTTTCTTCATTTTTATTTCACAATTTTATCAGTAATAAATAAATTATAATCTCCTGAAAACTTTAGCATGCTTTTTTTTACAAATGAGAATGTCTTCTTTTTTACTTCCTATGGAATGTTAATTAGAGACTAAATTAAGTTGATAATTTTTTTTTAATCCAGAGATTAAGTGGAAGAATGTGGAATTCCACAAAATCACTTAATAATTCTTAATTACCATTTTTATAAAATGGGGTACGACATGTATGATTCTCAAAATATCGATCGCTCGAATAAATTTTCACTACAAAATATTTATCTCTATCAGTTAATTATCTATCATTGACTCTTAATATAAATATTTATCACTAGATTTTAATTTGCAGGAGATAAATTTCTTCAGAATTGTTAAATTCATTAGTACGATATTTTTTCGCTATAAATTTATCAAAAAAAAGGTTCTGTATTGTCTTACATTTGATTCTCAAAAAAATCCTCATTTTTCCTCCTTCTTTTCATTATTTTTTATAATTAATTCTTCTCAGTCAATTATCGATGTAAAATCCCTGAGAATTCGATTATTTCCTCTTCTTTGGTGTTCTCCAATGAATTACCAGAAAAAAACGAATTTTCCCAAATTCCCTCGTTTTTTCATATTTTTTAAAATAATAAACAAAAATTGATATCTTCATTCGATTAGTAGGGAACATTGTCACGTAGATATGCTTGCTTTTTGTACTTGAATTTCTCACATTTTCCCCACCACGTTTGCCTGACACAAACTTTTTGTGGTTTGAATACAAAGCATTTTGTTTGTACCATATTGAAGAATATTTTACCAACAAAATTGGCAGACGATGTGCCAGCCATTTTCAGGCATGTCCTGAAACTGAATAAACAATGATTAATTAATTAAAATAATTGAAACCAAAAAAAACTCGTAACCCATTGGGTTTAGGAAAAAATGTGAAGAGCCCTTTTTTGTGTAGAATTAAATTTACCAAAAAAAAGGTCTCTTGCACTTTTTCAATAAACCCAATGGTTTCCGAATGCCCATTGGTTTAAGACTTTCACTCATATTTTTGCTTTTGAAGTTGAATTCTTACCGCTCATCGCAAGAGCAATGCATGAGCGTGGATATACGCCAATTGAAAAGTCCATATTTCGAGCTCAATGCAGGAATCCAAAGGGGACAAGCTGTATCATGTTTTCTGCAGCAAGCATCAGCTTTACCAAAACCACCGAGATTTGTATATTTAGTGGCGTGATTACCCCTCCCACACCATTTAGTACCGGGTATCATAAAGATATCGCGTTTTCTTCTTCTTCCATGCCGTTTAACTTCCTTCACTATCGTTATGTTTTTGCATTCTCTGTTAATTTCATCGGATTATCAATGCTCAATGTTAGTTGATACATGCAACTCCATTTACATGCAGATTTTCATGAAAAAGTGGGAGAAATTGAGGAAATATTGGAGAGGGAATTTATAAACAGTTCTTAGAAATAGGGAGAAAAAAGGAAATTCTCACCTCTGGTCACAGCCGCAGTGGCTCAATGTGAATGGCATGTAATTCCAAAAATTGTAACGCTCAGAAAAAGGTGGTATTGCACGACAGCAGTGATCGTGACGTCTGCAGCACCTGTCTAAACTGTCAAGTCCACCCAAATCTTTATACGAAGCCGCCGTATGATGTGGACCACACCATTTTGTCCCTGGGGCCATCACCATCTGCTGGAGACTCCTCTCCACTCGTCTTTCAAGAGTTGTCGAAAAAAAGAACATAAAAAAATAGAGAATTATTGAAAACTGCCCATTTCCCCTCAGTTTTTTCAGAAATATCTCGGGAACTAAGGGAGATAGAGGAATATTGCAAGAAACCTTTTTTGTAGCTCTTAAAATTCCCTACAAAAAAGGTCTCCACAATAATTTCTCTATCTCTCTTAGTTTCCGAGATAACTCAAAAAATCTGGTGTTGTGATAGAAAAAAATGGTTAAAAAAACGTTTTTCTCACCTTCTCTGAAATTGTTGTCTCAATGCATGACTCCTGACTCTGTTGCTGACGTGATTACACTTTTTCATCATCTCCGGGCCATTGTGGAGCCAATTTAACACAGATGGTACTTGAGAGGATGAAATAATCCACTTGTTAAAATGATTTTTATCCTCAATTTCACAGATATCCTCATTTATTGATCTTGTGTCCATAACGTTCACGCATTCGGTCAAATTATCACCCTCATAAATCAATTGCAGTCTCTTGCCATTCTCGAGTACCAACTCTCTCAGTGCTACACTCGTCTCCCTTTTATATGTTTTTCCCCAATCCGAAGAATTCAGGATAGAACAAAAGAAATAAAAAAGTCATGAGATATATATGTGATAATGATGTTCTTTCATCGATTTGGCATTATTATTGTCGTTGCCAGATAGAACGTAAAGAATCTCCTTTTTTTTCATGATAGTGAAGAATCATCGATAATAAATTCACGCTCGATTTAATTCGTGAGGGAAAGATGGTGTCTTTGATGGAATGATTGATGAATTACTTGAAAAAGGGGAAATTCTACACATTTTCAGGAATATCAGAGGAGTAAATGGGAGGTGAGTGGGGGTCGATCCATTGGGAAGATTAGCACATCCAACAATTCAAAAAGCACAAAGCACCCCATTCTGCCCCAGTGCTCCATTCTGCGCCAAAAAATACCAGGGATTTGGTGGATGAAGCAGTTGGAGATTGATTTTAAATTTGTTTTAAGGATTTTAAATGTCAATCAGGGGAAAACATGGAGCGGTCAGATGTACTCAAGTACTCATCCCCGTGTGACTCTAGACAGTAGTAAAAACATTGAAACTTTGTAATCCAAGAGATTACTTAACTTGCCACTTATAGGGACTGATTGGCTTTTCAATTATCGATTCAAGGGGAGATTTTTTTTGGGGTTTTTTTAATGGAGAATACTCACCCCCAATTTAAAATCGTCTCTCTTCCACAAATTCCACGGTAGAGAAATGCTCTTCTGGTTTCACCGTCCTCTGATAATTTTGTTACTATGAAATTCTCAGTTGTGTTTGGGTAATTTTGATGCATGGCATTGGTCAACGATAATAACAGGATTAGACTCACTGTCAATGGCATTAGGCTCACGTGGAACTCCATTCGATTCACTAGACTCCACATTTTTTTTTTCGATATTTTCTGTGGAAAAGGGAAGGATTTGAATACTCGAGTTCAATTGGTTATTGATGAAATTTTCGATTTTTTAAAAACCACAAAAATTAACGTAAACCACACTACATAACTGGAAATTTCACGAGATATCCAACGGTACCCCACTCATCCCCTTTTCCTCCATTAAAACCGCAGGAATTCAAAAAATCCTCGAATAATCTCAGGCAATCAACGAAAAAAACACTCAAACTCATTAATTACACTTTAATCAAGGAAATTAAAGGATAATTCACAATTTCCCAAAATTATAAAATTTAATTTAACAGATAACTCCAACAATAATTCACATTTTTCGAAATATCTCTGAAAATATTAGAGATACGATAATTTATCACTAATTCTTTTTTGTACATCTTAAAATTCTCTACAAAAAAGGTCTTCTAAAAAATTCCTGTATCTCCCTTCAATTCCGAGATATTTCAAAAAATAAGAAAAATCGAAAAAGTTAGAATTTACGAAAAGTTTAAAATAAACGAAGTATTTATAATTTATTTACTATTTTCGTTGGATGTCAGAGTGACAGGTCTCGACTCGAGTCTCCCTTAAATACTCACTGATACTTCAGGCCTACGTCCTGGTACTGTCCAGCATCCCAAAACTGTTACCCACCACTACCAGGCGAAAAATCCCCCTTATGGTACAGTTGAATCGCACGAGATCGCGCGCCTCTTGTAGCTCGGCCTTTTTCAGTTTATCCCCCCCTCCATTGGCACCTCTCCCCACACGAATCTACTGTTATTCACTGAAAATTTCGAACTCATTAATTTTTACGTTTTTTTTCCCTCTCTCTCGTCTCCTCAATTTCCACGCAATTGGATTCCTTTTTTTCGTAGCTCCCATTGATCATTGGAGGGAAATGACATTTGCAGATGAAGCAGATTTTTCCTGCTACGTCAAACACGTGGCGTGATTAGAAGTTCAAGAACCCGCATTTCCCCATCTCGTGTTACAGGGGAACTATTGTGAATGGGAAATTGAGGGGTACTGGGTTAAATATGAGAGATAGAGAAAAATGTTGAATTACAAAGTTTTTCGTCTTGGAGAGACGAAAAACTTTGTAATTTACCATTTTTCTCTATCTCAATTATTTCAGAAGTTACAGGCACTTTTGTCATCCCAAAATCTCCAATATCTCCAGTATTGAATGATGAAAAAAAAAGAGCAGATGATGAGGATTGTCGGGGAATTATTCTCTCGTTGCATTTGAGCACAAAGTACTAATTTTCCCCCCTAATTTCCCCATGAATCCCTGAGGAAATGAGTCATTAATAATTCAGGGGAAAAAAAAGCTTAGAAAAATGATATTTTCCCGACAAAAATTGGAGATTATTATTCAAATGCACTTGAGGATATGAAAGGGAGTGGTATGCAAAATGAATGTGCGATATTATCTCGTTATATCTCCTGGTATTTTCGGAAGAGAGAGGGGCAGAATGAGCAGAGAGAAAGAGCAAAAGGGAGAATGCTTGAAAAGGGGTACGAAATGTTACGACTTGATGTACCATGTCCTTCGTAGTCATAAATCTCGGTTGAATTCTCTCGGGAAAACTCGAGAGAGATCACAGCATCCCTCGTACTCATAATTTCAATAATAACGACAAAAGCGTTTTTTTTTACAAACGATTTTCCCAGCTCTTTCGGATGCAAACATAATTTTAGTGTTTTTCGATTAAAGTAATTATTAAAAATTCGGGGAAATAATAATTTGTTGATAATCAGTGACGCAGACATCAGAAGTATGATAAATAAAATTTTGTAATTGTTTTCATTAAAATGAAAAGAGTAATAAAAAAGATTCTGGATGAATTGACCAAGTGTTTGGGTCACTACGGTTAAAATGATAAAGAATAATGAACGATAGAACCAGAAAGACAATTCCCAGAAATTTGCAATTAAATGTAATGTGAATTATGCAATCGTAAAATGTGATTTCTTTCTTTTTGTCAATTTCTTTTATGTTTTATTTTTCCAGGCCTTTTTTATTTGCTCTCTTCTCTCTTTCACTCTGATGCATTTGGACCGCAGAGGAGCGTCAATTGGCGAGCTTCCAAGGTCGAATAAATATATATTTTTTTTTTACTCTTGCTTTTGCTTTCTTTGGCGCGCTGAGGAGGAACCCAGAGATAAAAGTTTTATGCCTCTGATCCCAGTGAGTTTTGCGTGAAAAAGCAGGAGAGATGGCCGAGTAATTGATTACTTTTCATCAGAAAAAACTCATTTTTTTGTGCACCTCTATTTTCCCTCATTTTCTCCATTTTTTTTGGAAATGCCTTCTCGGATGAATAGAAGTGGAGTTTTAAAAAGCTTTTTACCTTTGAAAATTTATGTGAATGACAGAAATAAATTTTTGAACGAATTTACGAATTAAACGATTTTACGAATAAATAATTTTTGTTTTAAATTAAATCGACAGATAAATTTGAAAAAAACCATTTACTCCTGAGTGCCTGTAAAATTTAAACCCAGAAGAGACTGAAAATGGCAGTCCATTGTCCTCACTCTCAACAGTTGGGGGTTGACTCCTTTTTCTTCTTTTTTTCACTTCGAGGGGTAAGATGAGGAATTACATTGAGAAAGTGACTCTGGAGGTCTCGGGCACTCAATTGTTCGAATCACTCGAGTCCCCTTACCGCACTGCCTACCGACACCCACTTGAGCCCACCCTGCCCCTGAAAGGAAGAATGGAAAAGGTGAAAAAAATGTGAGAAAAAGAAATTCGAAAAAATTATTTACACTTTTCTCATCTCAGACTCAATTGTGGGTCCTCGAGCGTAAAATTCCTCCTTTTTCACCTTAACAATATTAAACTCGAGTGATGAATCAACATTGGTTTAGCCTAATTACGATACTTTTCATTAAATCCTCCTGCACTTCCTGGAGAACGACATTCTCGTATCAATCAGGGAGAAATCGATGACAGGCTCTGGGCCAGTGGCCCCCAGGTATATCAAGAATCAAGGTAGAAGAAAAATTAGGACTTCAAGGGGGGCTTGGCCCTCTCTGGTGCCTAATTAATTTTTATGGCTTCGTCTGGCCCTCCAGACATTCCTTTGGTGGCACCTCTCTATTTCACAGTCGATTCATCGTCACACCAGTGTCTGGAGGCTCTCACTATCCCAAATTTCTTCAAGACCTAGAAGAATAAGAAAAAATATCAAAAGAGCCTCAATTTATTTGGTGCAATTGTTAATTCAATTTTTGGTGTCTGAGGAGATTTTAACTGCCTTTGTCTTCCCTATTTTTTCATCTGAAGAGCAGAGGGGAGCTCGGAGAATTACGCAATTATGCGCTTTACGACAATTATCGTAGCTCTAGAGAAAAAATTGCATTTTTTTTTATTATCACGTGGATATCTCGAAAACCGTTGGAGATAGGAAAAAAAATTGGATTAATGAAATATTCGTCTTTTCAAGAGCTACAATTCACTCATTTACCTTTTTTCTCCATCCTCATTATTTAAAAAGTTATCGAGGATTTTTCGATGAAATAAGTAGAGGAGATGTTTTTACGTGAAACATTCATTCATGTCACACTAATTTCTTTGATCTTAAGTGCTCTCAGCCCTGATAACCATCAGAATTATTCATGTTTACTCAGCACTGGGTTTTTCCCCACGGTGAATGTATGAATTTTCATTTAATTCCTTTTTTTCCTCCCTCTCTCGCATTCTTCTATTTTTTTCCTTCTGCATCTGGAATAAAAGGCGGGGAACTCTGCAAAAAAAAGAAGAGGGGCGTCATGCATCGCCTCACGTGATTTTCACCCGCAACTTTGAGTCTACATGGGGATCTTTACGGTCAATATAATTCACTGTATACGAGAAATTAAATTAGTATGAATATGAGAAACAAATTTTCTAATTTTTCAGTTCTTCTCAAATATCTCCGAAAAGAAGCGCAGAAATGAGAATTATCACGGGGAACATAAATCCACTGGATTTATTCAAAAAAGAGCAACAGGAGAGAAGTTTAAGGGTGGGGGAAGCCTCGAATTCCAAAGAGCAGCCGGCTGCCGAAAATACTCGCTTAGAAAATGTCTCAGACGATTACATATATATTCTTCATTCTCATTTTTTTGCTGCAAACTCCAGAGACGCAAAAATTAGGGGAATTGCGTCATTATTCATTGACCTCTTGAAATTCATGACGTCATGATTTTCATTAATTATTAAAAATTGGTGGATTCTAGGCTTCTTTTTACGTTAATGCATTTTTTTTCGAGGTTTTTTGTGCTGCAGATTAAGATGAGTGAAGTGAAAACTGATTTTCCATTATTTCCCAACACAATAAACTCTTCATTTCATAACTTTATTCAATGAAATCCCGTCACGTCACTCTGAAATGCAAAAAAAGTAAATAAAGAGAGAAGTAAATTTATCTTTCTTTTTTTATTCCCATTAAAGAGGAGAGAAAAAAATGAAAAAAAATTAAATGCTCTCACCATTTGATTTTAAAAGGAAATTCAGGGTAATTATTTATTCCCAATTTTCCTTGAAGACCCTCATTATGTTATCATCCACTAATTGGTCAGTAATTCTAGTAATGATGAAAAAGAAGGAGACTCATTGGGCTGGAGTAAAAAATCATTTTTTGAGGTTAACAAGAAAAAGAATTAACAGTAAATCATTCACACCTCCCGTTGACTTTTTTATGACTTCATTGCCGATGAAAAATCCTCGTTTTCTCCTGGATAAAGCTGTAAATAATAATTTTCAAAGGAAAAAATCCCCGAAATTTATTATTTCCCATTTTGATAGAACAATTGAAACGGGAGAAATGGAATTTATTACAAAAAAAATTCCAAACTTCTCCGTTTTCCCGGAATAACTTAAAAATCAATAGATAAAAAAAAATAATTGACAATAGACAGGGTGCATTCCAGTTCGGAGAGTAATTGATACATTACAAATGCGTCCCACCAGGGACTGAAGGACAAACCCAATACGATTGGCAGAATAACGGAAAAGGAGAGGGGGACAGAAATATACAGTACACATTGAAGTTTTGTGATACCCCATGACGGTATCGCCTTTACGCTTCGCTACTTCCGTGCCCCCTCCTCCTTTCACCTCATCTGTCCCTTCCCACGAGACAAAAATACGGAGGAATACACTGAGCCACTCAGCACTGACTAAACCCCTGTGTCTTTGGAATTTTGAAATTCGCGCTAATTGCCGAGAGAAAATTGAGGATAAAAGGGGCCATTGTGCAAGGTTCAGGTGTGAATTTGCCTCATTGTTACAACTCCTGAATTATCGACAGTGTTTTATAGTTAATTAAATGAATTTTTCATTCTTTCGTTTCTACTTTACCGAGGAATTTTCCTTCTTTAAACCTCCCGCCATCACTGCAGATGTCACTAGCCTCCACGAAACCCTTCACAAAATGGTGGGGATGTCTGCGACTCTCTCCCCACCCAGAAAAAAGGCAAAAATCCCTAGAATCAATGCTACCAGTGGCGCCACTGATAAAACTTCTGAAAAATATTTTCCCCATGTGATTTTCACTAATAATAAAAAGTCACTATTTCACGTTGGTGTACGTAACTCCCTCCAAAAATGCATTCACGTACAATTGGCAGCATTGTTTTTTGGTAGTTTACAAATAAAATGGCCGATATATGAGGCTTATTTTGTATGTGCACGTAATAAAATATTAAATAATCATTAAATTAACCATTAATTAATGTTTAAATAAATTTATCATCATAATAATACGTATTATGACAATAATAATTAACAATATTATAATAATAATAACGTGTTATTGTGCGGGAGTGTCGCGTTACCAAGTAGGTGGATAAGGTTGTCTTTTTCTCCACCGTGGGTTGACCGTGTGTCGTTAGACGCCGCGGTGTGTCTCCTCTCTTTTCTCTCTCTCTCTCTCCCTCGCACTTCCCCCTTTGCCTTTGCCTACCTTTCCCCCCCTCGATCGTATCAGGGGAAAGAGGAAAAAGAATTTTAAGAAAATAAAAAATAATAATAAACTATCAGTTTGAGGAGGAAATAAAAAAGGGAGAGAATTTATGAACTTAACGTGAACATATTCAACGTGGGAATATCATTACTATTATTATTATTATTTAGTTTCATTCAATTACTAGATTCGTTGGTTTACTCCGTTCTTTCATTCAATAGAAAAGAATTTTTTCATCAAATTATAATATTATTGGTTAATGATAATATTATAAGGATTTATCAATTTTTTTTTTGCTTGTAGGTGGACAATTTGTAATTGAAGTGTAATACCAAATGCTGTTTTTCCTGCAATAGCACATTGCCCGCCACAATTACACTACTATTGGAGAGAATAACAAAGAAAATATTTAATATCTGGACAATTAATATTTGTGGAGTTCTTCCGTTTTTTTTTTTTTTTTTCGATATTCCCAATGAGAATGTTGATTGGACTGTGAGAAATTCGTTTTATATATATATATATATATATATATTTTCCTTTATTTTTTTATTTTAATGATTTTCACAATTATTATTTTTTTGGTTATTGAAATTGTGACTCTATCAGGCAATCAGTGGGGAGACTTTGAAAATTAGTGCGTGTGTCTGTGTGTGTTAAAGAAAAAAATTGAATTCAACGAAAGAAGAGAGGATAATTGTGATATTTTGTTTATTAATATCGAAGCAATAATTAGATAATCTTCAATTATTGAAGACACATGATCTAAACCAGGATAATTGTTGATTTATGATAAAAGAAGAGGAAATACAAATGAAATTATCCTGATAACGATTCAAAGAGAGAATCGAACAAAAAGCAAAATTTAACCAATTAAATTATTAATTTAATTAAATAAACAGTTATTTGGGTGTTTTACACCCAAATAATCGTCACAATCATTAACAAATTAACTGAAAAAATTACTTCAAAATCATCAATAATTAACAAAATAACAAGTGCACAAGATAAATCGCATATAAAGCGTCCCGATAAGGGGCGCAGATATGCGAGAACAATATCACCTCCCCCCATAGTAAAAGAAGAAATTGAAATAATTCAAAATATTGATAATAACATAGAAATACTGGAGTGTAACGGTTACATTTATCACTTGGAGCCAATTAAAATATATCCAGCTGATCAATTGGTAGTTGTCGACAATGTTGATGATGTTGATGTCGATGAATTGACAACGGCGGATGTACAGACGACGGATAAACAATTGATTGATAATACTAGATTAACAGTGGAAAACGAGAGTGAACAAGATCACGCAACCCTAGCCAATATGTGCACAACACCTGGTAATCCTGGCACTGGTTTTGGGTATGCGTGGTCATTCAATCCAACTACAGAGCAGCGTGAGGCGAGCCAACAGCAGCAGCAACAAAACGATTTAACTGGCAACATAAATTATGCAGTCAACAACAATCAGGACCAGGGAACGAGCCAAAAAATCCAGGTGGACGTCAAGCCAAAGGTCACGAATCAAACGGCTCACAGGCGTCAGATATTTCAAATGACCGATAATTGCCAGACCAATCAGCATCATCAACAGCAACAGCAACAGCAACAACAGCAGCAGCAGCCTGGTAACGGCGGTGCTACTAGCACCCACAATCAGCCTCACAATACCCACCACGTGACCCACGTGCGTACAAAAGCAAAGCACCACGACGTCTTCTCCCTGACCTGCGACAAAGGTGGCTGCAACTGCGATGCAACACACACAACTCCATCAACACCACCAGCAACAATATTTCCAAATACCCTCGTATTTACCACTACCGACAAGCACAACATGTCGAAACACTTTATGACACCACTCGGACCAATTCAATTGACCGCCGAAGAGTGCAATGAGATTCTCATGAAACGGGCAGCTGCAGCATCATCATCAGCATCAACACAATCAACAAATACTAATAATTTGAATCAAAATCAGGGTGAAAGTAGTCATTTTGGTCACGTATTAACACACATTAATTCAACGCAAATTGATAGTAAAATAAAACAACAACAGGACATTGGTAGCCAAGCACGTGTACCAAAAGAAAGGCCATACTCATGTTCAGAATGTGGTAAATCATTTTTATTGAAACATCATTTGACAACACACGCGAGAGTACATACTGGTGAACGTCCACATATTTGTGTACACTGTGGCAAATCATTTGCTCACAAACATTGTTTACATACACATTTATTATTACACAGTGCTGAGAGACCATATCAATGCCGTGAATGTAAAAAATCATTTACATTGAAGCATCATCTGGTAACGCATACACGTGTACATACACGTGAACGTCCATTTGTTTGTCAAGAATGTGGACGTGCATTTCCATTAAAAAGACATCTTGTTACACATTCAAAATTTCATTCTGGTGAACGTCCATTTGTTTGTGGTGAATGTGGTGAATCATTTTCACAAAAAGATCATCTTACAATGCACTCAAGATTTCATGGTAGTTTACATCCATTTGTATGCTCTGATTGTGGTGCTACATTTCAACGTAAATTTGAATTAGTTAATCATGGTAGATTACATGGTAGAGTACCACATTCATGTACAGCATGTGGTAAAGAATTTTTACAGAAGAGAACATTATTAGCGCATATGCGTTTGCATACGGGTGAAACACCATTTGCCTGTACTGTTTGTGGTGAAGCATTTCCAAGAAAAGGAGATCTTGTTGCACATACTAAATTACATAATGCTAATGCTGATGACAAGTCATTGACATGCAGGTAAGAATTTATTTCTCTATTCCCTTCACCAATCTCCCTTTTACCCCATAATTTTAATCAATTTTTACCCTTTTCTGCTGCAGGTTGCATGCGGGTGATAGGACACTTGTCACTGATCTCTGCGGACTTGCTGCTGCATTCCAGCAAACACCTGGACACTTCCTAACTCAGAATGCCGGTGGAGCGCATCAGGTAATTGAATTGATTCCATAATTTTCACTATTTAAACTTGAATTAAGAAATTAATCACTTGACTTTAATTACAGATGAATGGACCAATTGGTACACCAGGTGTATCTCACATGCAGAGTGCAACGCAGACATCGCCACCAGCTGGCACAGGACCAAAACCAAAGCCACATATATGTCCGGATTGTGGTCGTGGATTTGCACAGAAGCACGGTTTGTCACAGCACCAGAGACGCCATACGGATGGCAGTTGTCACATAAGATCGCACGTGTGTGATAAATGTGGTAAGGCATTCTTCCAAAAGAATCATCTGCTACTGCATCAACGTCAGCACATGGATCCACCGCCGAGTATACTGAGGCAACAGCAGAGACAGGCGGCTCAGGCAGCCGCACAGGCTGCACAACAGCAACAGCAGAATCAACAGCCACAACAGAACCAACAGGTTCAGCAGGTGCAGCAACAGGTACAGGCTCAGCAGCAGCCTCAGGTACAGCAGGTGCAGCAGCAAGTACAGACACAGCAGGTACCGCAACAGGTGCAGGTTGTTCAAGTACAGCAGCAACAGAATCAACAACAGAATCAACAGCAAACGTGTACTGTTGATACTAAGGCAATACAGATGCAGACTATTGAGCAACAGGTCCAGGAGCAGGTACAACAGCAGGTCCAACAGCATCAACAGCATCAGCAGCAGCAACAGCAGCAGCAGCAGCAACAACAGCAACAGCAGCAGCAGCAGCAACAACAGTGCAATGAGGATACTAATAAAGCGATACAGTTGAATGTTACCATGTGAAACGATGGTGATTCTGGACACTTTGATGAGAATTATCAAATTGCACGAAATGCACAGCCTGCTGCCACAAACATGCACGCACTTCTCTTGTACTAACAATTTTACACCTTTGGAACACATTTTAACTGTTTTTTTTTGTTTGTTCTTTTTTTTTTTAATGATATTGTTTTTTTTTCTTTTTGGAAATCTTTTCATTTGACTTTGAGACTTGTTTTCGAGGGAAGATTTGATGGGATTTTTTTTTTTAATGAGCTCGAAATATTTTTCAAGTCTAGGGGAAAAAGGGGAAAAGAAATCTGTCAAATCTTTTTTGGAGTGAGTTCTTTTGGATGAATTTTGAGAGGAATTTTTTATTTTTTTAACGATTTGTTGTGGAGGAGAGTGGAATCTTTTTGAAATTGTGAAAATGTCAATAATTTGAGGATTTCAAGGGGAAAAAAATTATTCAACTGTGAAATTTGAATAATTTTTTACTCTCAATTTCCAAAAAATGGAAAAAATCACATTCTCCTCTGCAATAAATAAAGTGACAACAATTTTTGACTCATGATTTCTTAAAAATCAATATTTTTACAGTTTAAAAATGAATTTTCATTCGTAAATTATCAAATAATCGTGAGTCTCAAATTGTTAATTCAGAATTTATGAATAAACCGATAAAAATCAACGAAAATTGTTCAAAAACCTTTAAAAAAAAAGTGCAAAAGTTCATAAACGTGAATTTTAACTCTGACTTCAAAAAGAAAGAAGAAAAATAAATATAACGAAAAACAGTTAACATGTGGACTAAATTAGTTATATTTAATATATCTAGATGAGAGTTAATGAGAATTAAAAAAAAAAGTAAAAGAATTAATAATAATTGAGGAAAAATAAATTGAAGAGAAATAAGGAAAAAATAAAAATAGACTAATAAGAAAAATGGATTGAGGATAACTTTTTTGAGAATAAATAAAAAAATGAATGAAAAAAAATAATAATATTAATAATAATTAAAAATTGATAAGAAAAAAAATTAAGCAACTTATGAAGTAAGCAAGTAATCGATTTTAATACAAGAGTATATATACAAATTATACATATTATATTCTAATTCTAGTTGTATAAGGCTTGTAACAAGAAGAAGAATTAAGAATGAAAGATGAGGATAATGAGAACACAACAACAGAAGTAAAAAAAACAACAAAAAAAATAAAATTAACCATATATTAGTGTTTTACATATATATATTATATATATTATACATACTTTATGTCAAAATTTATTTTTTTTCTCTTTGTTCTTTTTCCGTTTTTTTTTTTTTTTTTACTGTAAATTTCTTTCGTACTCTTTCTTCGATCAAAGTACTAATTCAATTTTCCTTTAATGAAGAAAGAGTGAATCTATGATTTCTTTTTTTTCTTATTTTCAAATTTTAGATGGGGAAAATTTGATAATGTAGAGAGTGAATGATAATGGAAAAAAATTGACTTTTTTTTTAAGTTTCATTGAATGTTTGTTTTTATTGAATAGAATTATATTTGCAATTTATAATGAAATGAAAGATGAAAATGAATTGGAAAAAATAACAAAAAGAAAGAAAAAAAACTCAAAAAGAGAATGAAGAGCTGAAGTTGGGGTAGAAACAAGGGAAAAAAGGGAGGAAAAAAAAACGGAGAAAAAAAAAGTATACATATTGAAATAAATAAAAAAAAAAAAAGAAAAAAATTAATAATTGATGAATTTCCATTTATTTAATAGAATTATGAAAAATTGTTTCAATAATTATTATTTTTTTATAAATAATTTCCGCGTATTATCTTTCATAAAAGAAAAAATGTTAAATAAACCGGAAGAATTTAATTTTGCTTATTTTTTCTTCTAAAATTCATTAGAACAAAACATTTTATTGAATTATTTTCATGTGAAAATTGTAAAAATGTAAATCACAACAAAAAAATGAAGTATTTTCAGTCGCTGAAAACATTTTACAACTTTATATAGTAAAAAAAAAAAAATGAAACAAGCATAAATAAACTAGGAATTTAAATCAATGAAGATGATAATTACAATAAATATTCGTGGAAATAGTTTAATAGATAAATATTGAAACGCGCCAGTTTTCTACGCATTTACGTTGAAATTTCCCTCCCTCTCTCTCTCCCCTAGTCCCTGAATAATTCCTCCAATCAGAGAAGACCGTAGGAAAAAAATTCCCCATTGGAAAAGTCCCTGGAAAAATTGACAAATCAAAATGAAACTAAACGCAAATTTCTTTGTTCTCATCACAAAAAAACGAAGATTCCCGTAAAAAAAGCAAAAAAATCCTGATGCCATGAGACTCATGGTGGGGGTGAGTCCGGCCGCCTGGTGGCAGTGTCCGGAGTCACCAGAAATCCACCAGACGCATGCGCAGTAGATGAATTCTCTCGTGCCAATGGTAGAAAACTCAAAATAAATCGAACATCGTCTCTGCCATTTCCACCGAGTGCGAGGGAGACAGGTAACAAAACGTGTTGTTGAAAATAAAAAAAGGGCAAAAAGAATTGATAAAAAAAACAGAAAAGAGGGAAGAAGTAGAAGAAGAAAGAAACGGTAACCAACGGTGAACAGTTGAATATCTCTGTCGTGATCCCCCACTTTTCAGTGTCGACACACGACTCGTTACGTTCAGATCCTTTTGAACAGAAAGAAAACAAAGATACAGAAAAAGAGTTAAAAAAGATACTGAAGACCCGAGAGAGCAAGGATGAAAAGAGACTATTTAAAATTAATTTAACGTGACAAATAATTCAAATAATTCATTAATAATGAAATAACACAAATTTTGTTCTTAGGTGCACTTTAATTAATCGTAATAGTTATGAAAAAACTCGAAATTATTTGTTCGTGCGAGACACGAGTGAATGCATTAAATTGACGTGCTTTTATTTTCTACTGTTTACACTCATCATTGTTTCGTACATTTGAGGAGTTTATTTATTTTTAATTATTTTTTTTTCGCTTTTGTTAATTGTGGAATTGATAAAACGTTGAAGAAAATAAGGATTTGCAGTTGTGCCAGTTGGCTGTCGCCTCACGGATGCATATGGAGGTAAATTAATATTTTTAAAATTTCATTTATCTTTCCAATTGATGAAGAAATGAATTTTCCTTTGTTCACAACGATACTCACCTTCCCCCAGTGTGTCCCTATTATTTCTCCACAATAATTCATTATTTATTCAATGGTATCATATTCATTGACTCGAGGATATTGAATTATAATAAACAAATGTACGTGTTATGTATGAAATTCTGTTTGAGACATTTTTTTTTTTTAGTGACATTTATCGATGGAGCGTGAATTTATTGGTTTTAACGTGAAACAAGCCTCGATGTTGGGTCATTTCAACTACGCAATAGCATATTTCTTTGTCTCAATTTGTGTATAAAGTAAAATACATAATTTTCACGAAATTCATTTAATTATCAATACTGTTACTGTATTTTTTGACTCATTAAAAATAAAGGATAAATCGTATTAATTTAATTAGAATTAAGGAGGAGAGAGAGAGGATCTAAATTCATGGCTAAAAAAATAATAAGAAAAATCAATGTTTTATTTTCTGTCCTTTGTTGCCATTTGCTCGTAATTCTGTCTCACTCACTCCGATCTGGATTTGTATACACTCTCAGCTGATAGGGACCCGTGTCAGCTGCCCAGAGACAGCGATGAGGGCCGGAGAGAGGCGAAAGCCACTAAAAAAAACATTATTAACCCCATGATTTTTTATAGTCGTTAAATTAATTTTACGAATTTTTTGTTACTGGCGAATTGGCTTCTGGATTCACTGGAATCCTTTCTTTCTCTCTATTGAAGCCAATTGATGTTGTTTTTTACTGCTCTTTTTTTTTCCTCTGCTTTCTGTGGGGTAATCTAGACCTACTCTAGATAGCAACGACCCACATGGTTGATTGAAACGGAAATATAAATAAGTTATTCAATTTAGGGGTAAAAAGATGCATTCAGAATGTTAAAAGAACTTTTATGTATTTTTATGAATTTTAATTTTTCAATGAGACGGAATTAATTTTGGTTTTTGAGTTTATCTTGGAAAATAAAGGAGATAGGGAAAAACATGTGGAGACCTTTTTTGTGGAGAATTTCAAAAGCTACAAAAAAGGTCTCTTGTAAAATTTCACCATCTCGCTTAGTTTCCGAGATATTCCATTGCGAATGAAATAAAGGATTTTTCCTCGCAAATTGCCTCGTTTATGAAATTCCATATTTTTCATAATTTCCACGAAATTACGAAACAATATTCCTCTTCTATTAATTTTCATTCTCTTAGAGTCTAATGTATCCATTCAGAAAGTTGTCATTAACTGAATCTACCTCCCGTGTAATTGAACTCCATGACTCATTCTTTTGCAGACTGAAATTAAACATTATTAGCATAAATTCAGTGTCTCCATTGATTTATTAGTCTTTTCTCTCAAGAGTCGTTGTCCTTTACACAATTAAAACTTATTTTCCACGTTAAATTTCTCCTTTGTCTCGTTTTATTTCAACTTTGAAATTCAAATTTGGGAAAAAAACGTGGGAACGTGTTGACTCACTCGATACAATCGTAAAAACCGAAATTTGAATAATATTATCGCATGTTTATTTACATATTCGATTGACTGAATATTCTCGAAAACGAGAACTACAATTTTTTGTTAAAAAAATAGGAATTCTAATTAAACCATTAGAGATAGAGATTTTTCAATAATTCCATTGAAAAGCTGAGATGATTTTACATAGGAATCAAGTGTCAAAATTGATTTTTTTCAATTTCTTGAAAATTCGATTTTTTCCACCCAGATTTGAAGGGGTTTACCCTGACAAAATCTGAAAATTTTCAAAAACTTGAAAAAAATTATTTTGCCACATGTTTTCCGCCTAAAATTTCCTCAGCTTTCCAATGGAATCATCAGAAAATCGCTATCTCCAATATTTATAGAGGGAAATTAAATTTTTGAAAAAGAAGCAGAGACCTAACGATTTGTTTATGTATTTTCTGCATCAGGTGTCCCCGAACCGGCGCTGTCTGAACCAGCTCAACAGCTGATCGGAGTACGTGGCGGCGGTGAACGGGGCCACTACTGCACCACCACCCCGCGAACGAATTAAAATATCATAACAATCAATTGTTTTTTCTTCGTCGATTGGCTACTTGATCCAAAAAAGGTTATTATGATTTTCCACATTTATTCAATTAATTCCAATGAACTCCAATGAATCATTAATTTCAATTTTCCTATTTTTACCGATTTTTTTCTCTTGCAGAAGGGAGAAAAATTAAGGGGCCTCAAAGAGAAGTTAACAATAGTGAGATTGACGCAAAAATGGTCAAAACTTTTCAAGCTTATCTGCCCTCCTGCCATCGCACTTACTCGTGCATACACTGCCGTGCTCACTTAGCTAATCACGACGAACTCATCTCTAAGGTTTTCCCTAATTATCCTAATTATTGCTTCTCTTCTTTTTCAAGATGAAATTCACGATTAATCTCATTTTTTTTGGTGTTTGCAGTCCTTTCAGGGCAGCCAGGGTCGTGCCTATCTGTTTAATTCTGTGTGAGTATTTATTGAGGGATTTAAAATGAATTCGCCTTTAATTTAGGGATTTTAATTGAATTTTTAATGGTTTCAGAGTTAATGTGGGCTGCGGACCCGCTGAGGAACGAGTTCTACTGACTGGCCTTCATGCAGTCGCTGATATTTATTGTGAGTGTTGTAAAACAACACTCGGTTGGAAATACGTAAGTTTATTCATTTATTTTCGAATTATTCTTCATTAAAATCAATGGAAAAACGAGTAATTCATTTTTTATTTCAGGAGCACGCTTTCGAATCGAGTCAGAAGTATAAGGAGGGTAAGTTTATAATTGAGCTTGCCCATATGATCAAAGAAAATGGATGGGAATGAAGCAGTAGTAAGTGGGTTAAAGTGGGATGGATTAAATTAATAAGTCATCCCCACGAAAACCCATGGAGACGAAAATATTTGAAAAATTTAATGAAATAATTAAAAATACGAGCTAAATAATAATCATTGAGAGACAGACAGAATGAACTAAACAAAAAACATAAAACAATCCATTACAAAAATGTTGTTCTCATGTTTCAGTCCCTCTATTCATCTTAAAAAAAAAAAAAAGTTAAGAAAATGACAAAATCATTTTATCCTTAAAAAAAAGAAAATAAGAAAAAACAAAAAAAAACCACCAACGAAAGTCTGTGATTTCATTTGTGATTTGTAATCTTAGTAACGTTTTTCCGTTCTGGACAATTTCACCGAAGGAAAGATGAATTTAAAAGAGAAATGAAAGGTGTTAATTAATTTTTCTTGGAAAATTGAATTTTTTCCCCTGCAAAAATTCATGAAAAATCCGATAAAGAATGTTTTTCTGAAAAATAAACATTTTTTTTATTGTACTGTAGAGAGAAAGGGAAAAAATTCATTCAAAGATTAATTAAAATAAAAATAAATTGGATTTGTGGAGGAATTTGCGGGTGTTTTTTGGATGGCATAAATTTGCTGATAAATTAATGTGATGGAAATGAAGAAAAAAGAAATTATGAAATGTATTTGTAAATTGAAAAGATATTTTTGGAAAATACGAACGACATAGAGAGTGAGAGAGAGAGAGATAATTGAAAAGTTTTGAGGATGGTAATTTGTTTATGAAATTCAAATTGTTGAAAGGTTTTAATGAAGTGAAATTTTTTGATGGGAGTAGTTACGATGGTGCCATTATGAGGGTGATTTTATGGATGCCCTGAGGATATTTTCAAACCCGAAAATGAGTCTTCAACTTAGATTCCGAACAATTGCACTCTTTTTCACGATTTTGTCTCACAAAAATTCATAGAAGTGTGAAATTTTAATTTTCCAATAAGAATATTCTTTAAGATTGAAAAAATCCTCAGGTGCAGGAAGAAAAAAAATTGTTTCAATGGAAAGACTCGAAAAATTTTCTCACAAGAAAGATTCGTTAAAACCAAAATGTTAAAAATTAAATATTAATTACAATAGCAGCGGGAGTGCCACAGACTTTGTTGGACTGACTGCCTGCCTGCCGCGTCTATCGTTGGAATTTCACTGCCGATAATTCCTAATTAATTAATAATGAAACTAAACCAAGTTAAAGAACGCAAATTAAGAAACGGAGAAAATTGATTTTAAAAGAGAGGAGTGAAAAACATAAAAGAATCATTGGAGAATAAATTAACTGAGCCTGAGAATGCCCAGATTGTAGCCCCAGCGTAGCCTACACTAGTGTTAAAAAAAAAAGCCTATATTTAAAATATTATAGGACTCATTTAATGATTTCTGTGATTAATTGAAATGAGGAGATAAATTACGAAAATTGTGGAAAATTTATCCCTTGTCTCAAATTATACCGATAAAATAAAAATTCATAAATTTATCTCGTCATTTTCCTCAATCACAAAATTTAGTATTTAAGATTGTAAAGTGAGAGATTTCAAACATAAATTGAAAAATAATAATTATTATTATTATGAGAGATTGGAGGAGGGTAATGGTTTTAAAAATATCGATGAGAATGAATTTTTATGGTTGAATGGTATTAATTAATGTATTATAGTTAATCACTCATTGTCTTTCTCATTGATTTTCTTATTTTATTAAATTAATTGTCGTTTTGTTTAAATTGTTACTTAGGAGCGATTTAAAGAGAAAAAAAAGATTCTGAATTCTTGAGTCATTCAGATGAGTCGTGTGTTCACGTGAAAAAATCGTAGAAATAATTTTGTAACTCATGATTTAATCATTTTTTTTCCTCATTAAAGAGAAGAAAAGAAAAACGTTAAATTATTTTCTTTCTTTTATGATTTATTCATTGTTTTTTTTAGGATTCTCATTTTATTTGGAGTGGTGTTGAAGGATTCTGGAGCAAATGTAGAATTTTTCCATTTTTTTTTAGACTTTTTCTTCATTCTGGTTGAGTGAATCAGAGAAATGAGATGCATAAGGAGTTTCGTGTGAAAATAAGAATTTCACGATCATTGACAGAGAAAAAAAAACATTTTTTAAATGCAATCACCTGAGAAAGTACAAGTAAATCATGGATGACAAATGGCATCATTAAAAAAAAGACGAGAGAATTATCGTTTTTAAATGAGGCAGTGAATTTTTTTGCATTTATTTTTTTTTGCACGAAAATTCATTGAATTGTTGTATTTATCAATGAAAATTCTCTCCTCTCTTCAATCCCGCCCCTTCCCACCCAATTAATCATTGTTGATATATCTTAATTAAAAGGAATTATTCATTACTTTCCTCATTGAATTTTTTCAAATTATTTCATTAGAAAATGGAGAAAAGTGGTAGAAGTCAATGACTGCACTTTCCCCATCGAATTATAAACTCGAAATAAAGGAAAATTCTTCTCTTCTCATTTTTAAATTAATGATCTCATTTTTATTCAATTAGATACAATTCCATAAATTGTACAAAATGATAATTAAATGAGAAAGTGCAGTTTTGAGACTTTTCGAGAATGGAAATTCACAAATAATATTTAATTAAATGTATTTTCGAATGCCTGAGTGTCTGACTGTGACGGCCTAATCCTCTACGTGTCTCTCGAGAGTACTTTTGATATTAATGTGCTAAAAAAAATGAAAAATCTTTGAAAAAAAAAGAAGTGAATGAAATTATCGAAAAAATAAGAGAAACATTATTTTCCTCTTCTATTTTATTGTATCTCCACCGATCGTCTGTATAAAAATTCCTTTTCCCTCATTTTTTGTGTATTAAAAAACGAAAAAATTGTAACACAATTCACGATTGAAACTAAAATAGAAATTTACCTTCAGTTACACCTCAAAACAATTTAAAAAAATAATAATAATGAAATTACACTGAAATTTGCTTTGTAAAACTGTTCGTAATAAAATGAAAAGATTAAAAAAATGATTTCTTCACTTTAATAATCAATAATTACGTTATTTCGTTTTTTTGGCTCTTGGAACCTTCTTCGATGCGTCATTTCTCACACAGTGCCACAAAAATCCCAATAATTTTTTGACAATAAGGATAATGACGAGAAGAGAAATTATGATAAATGCATAAACATCTATTGAATTGAGTTGCCACCAGTTTAATTGAACTGCTGGCGATTTTCCGGTAGTTCCATGTCTTGCTGCATATTCGATCCAATAAATAGCAGTGTCCATTGCGCTCATGGGACGATCCATAAAGAGATTGGATATTCTATTGATGCTTTCCCTGTGACGAAGGAAATTAATGATTAATTATTCTCCTATTCATTAAAAACAATTTTTAATAATTAATTTTGATTTTTTCAGCTTCACCTGTAAATCGGCTTCTTGAGAATTGAATTAACAGCATCAGTCAATGAATCAAGAGTTAATGTGTCGATAGACAGAGAAATAGCGATATTGCGATGCACATAATTCTGGATATTCGTGAGTTGATCAGCAAACAGTGGAATGCCTATCATTGGGACTTTAGAAGCGACAGCTTCTTGAGTACTGAGTAAACCCCCATGTGTGATGAATGCTTTAGTATTTTTGTGCTCTGGAATTTTTTAAATTAACGAAAAACTATCAATTGAATTTAATTTGATTAATTTCAGTCTAGAGCTTACTGAGGACAGCAATCTGTGGCATCCATGATGAGATCTTGACATTGTTCGATAAACCATCAGGAAGATCATCAGGATTAGCTATTTTTAGGAGCACACGAACTGGTGCTATTCTCTCAAATGTTTTATAAAAAATATTCAATAATTCTTTGGGCATCGTTTCGATTCTCACCATCGATCCGAAGGTCATGTACACACAGCCATCTGTACTCTCATCCAACCATTTTTGGAGGTCCTAAAATTCCAAAAAAATTAATTCTGACACATGTTTTCTAGCTAAAATTGCCTCAGCTTTCCACTGGAATCACCAAAAAATCTCGAATTTGAGGAAT
Source organism: Aleiodes testaceus (assembly GCA_963565655.1). Lineage (NCBI taxonomy): Eukaryota > Metazoa > Arthropoda > Insecta > Hymenoptera > Braconidae > Aleiodes > Aleiodes testaceus. The sequence goes on from OY751423.1 coordinate 5,116,732, forward strand.
TACCGGTGGAAGCTTTTGATCATCGCTATGAATATGGAGTCCTCCGATCTCTATAAAATCCGGTGTCATCGGTTTAACATCATTGAGTCCAAAGTGCTCATTAATTAACGTCAATGAAACATCATTATATAATTCATTGAGTGATGATAATTTCCTGTTGAAATACTTCTCGACTTGTTCCATTTCAGAGTTCAAATAATAATTGAGTCTATAATTAACAGCATGAGTCATTACAGTATTCTGAAGTCTCTCCCAGAAGCTCATGGATTGTGCTGAATTTGAGAACCAGCTTGGTATGTATGATGTGTACAATGGTATCCCAAATGGTTCATACAACCAGTCCAGCATTTTTGATGCAATCAAAGCAACAACTGGAGCATCAAAGTGTTGGCCAAAGGCAAAGTAGCATGGAGTAACGAAAGACTAGAAGAGATAAAGATAACGTAAGAAAATAATTTTATTGCAGAGATAAAAAGGTGAAAAGAGCGTAAATCTAAAAAATTGTATTTCGTATTTTCAATAGTGAAGTAATCGTGCTAATTACCTCCACAACAACGACATCATAACTTCCCTTTGGTTTTTTGAGTAATTCTTGGAGAACTGGATGACCAAGCAGAGCACAAACTCCTGTCCCAAGATTCTCCACCATAAACCTCAGCTCGAAGCAATTATAACGTTGAGATTCCTCCAGTGTTAAATTATTAACAAACATTGGTGCTGAACCGAGTAAACTCATGTCCTTGTAATTATTTATGATTTTTTTTTGGGGAAAATGAGAGACGACGTCTACAGTGTGTCCTCTATTAGCCATTTCCTTCAGGAATGCTTCACCAGGAAGAAAATGACTTTTACTTGTCAATGGAAAAATTCCCAGAACTCTTAAGCCATTTATTTCCGATACAATTGATGCAATTGTTATCAATAGGGTGAATTGTTTTAAAAACATTTTTATTCGTGAAGTGCTATCACTGCCTGTCCAAACGTAACTGAATTAATTTAAATGCTGAGCAACGCTATTGCACTAGTCTTATCAAACTACCGTTATCTCGAGGATTCATGATGTATTCAATATCGTAATTTATATGAAAAGGTCAGAATTGAGAGATTATCATGCGGAAATCGACATTTATGCACATTCCATTTTCTTTACTATTTTTTTCTTCAATATACTTGTTGATAAATGATTTTTCCTAAAATTTCCTCAGCTTCAATCTTCAATATTTCTCTTGATTTCCCGTAATATCCAATTTAAAAGTGAGCATGTGTCCATCTTACCCCTTGTGGCCTTCTTCCCCTATAATAAATTTGTTAAAATCTAATGAATTTCCAATAAATTTAGATTCTCTGAATTTAATCGAAAATCTATTATTTTCAAACTGTCGCTGCATTTTCCCGCCTATTAGAAAAGAGCTCCGAGGAGAATCGAAGGTTATGCTTCACACGTGTGAATACCAGCACCAAAGATAACAATAAATAATTTTAATAAAGGGAAAATCAAATGAAGAATTGAACGTTCGATCAATAAATAATTATGGTGCGATATTTGGTATATTTATCCTACATTGGAACACGTTACAGGTATTTTTAATGATTTTTTTGCATTTTTGAGTAGAAAGAGTCGTTTCAGAGGAAAATAATGATTTTTTGGCAATTTTTTAAGAGGCGCAGCTAAACAAGTTGGATCCGACAGACTCATTGACCTCGACTCAATTCAAGGAGCTGTAGAAGCGTGTTTTTTTAATACTATTCATCCCAGAAGTCTGAAACCCCCGAGTCTCCAGACATCCAGCAGGTGAATTTGTTTTTGGAAAATATCTCGAAAACTAAACGAGATAAAGAAATTTTGGAAGAATGATTTTGTGAAATTACAGTGAAATATTGTTTCAGGACTGATGCAGGAGTTCATGCACTCTGTACAACGGCACACATTGACTTGGAGCATCCGAAGGGTGATTTTTATGATACAGAATCGATTATCAAACGTTCTAATTTATATTTCGCCAGATGTGGTCATGAAATAAGAATCCACAATATTTATCCAGTTTTAAACACTTTTGATGCACGAAGAAGTGCAAAATTTAGGGAATATTTCTATCGTTTTGCTGTTGCTAAAAATTATAATGAGCACAGAGTGCCAATTGCTGATATGGGAAGATGCTGGCACGTCAGGTAATTAAAACCTTTTCTTTGATTGAAAAAAAATTGATAATAATCCAATAATTCCTATTTTAATTACAGAGGAGAAAATATAAATATCGAGGCATTGAAACATGCAATGCGTTTATTCAGAGGCAAACACAATTGGGAAACATTCGCAGGAAAGAATAGGACAAATCGAGAGATATTATATGTACGTGAATTGATGAACCTGGAAATTGTTAAAACCAAAGGACTATTGCCCGAGGATCCATTGTCAGATAAATTCAATTTCTGGCAAATTAATGTAGCATCAAGATCCTTTTTATACAATCAAGTGAGACGCATTGTTGGTGCACTGATTGGAATTGCTTCTGGTACAGTTTCAGAGAGAGAGATTAAATTGATGCTGCAAGTACCGAATAATCTCTACTGGCCTCCTCACGTGGCAATAGCACCGCCCCAAGGGCTTTTCTTGAAATCAGTTAATTACGATGAAGAGGAGTTAGAGAATTTTATTATCAAACAGTCGACACCAACAGAAATTGCGGAAAAAAAGAAACTCTCTGCTATTGCATAATTTACATAATTATTAATTTGAAGAGAAAATTGAGAAAATGGATTTATCAAGTCAACTGAAAAATCGTAAAAAATGTTTGAAACCGACGAAAACAATATTGACGAATTATTTAGGTGAAAAATTCTTAATTGACGATGGAGAACCTGTGGAAAAATTGGGAAATGGGTATTCGTTCGTTGTTGATGATAAACCAGACCTTCAAATTGCGAAAATTACTTCTGCACTTTTTTTAAGCTCACAGGATCCAATTTTTTCAATTAAATCACTCCGGGAAAATAATATTAAAAATATTCTCAGTGTTGGAATTGAGCCGTTTATAAAATTCGAGGGTATTAATTATCATTACGTTGAGATTCTGGATATTCCGGAGTTCAGAGTTGAAGGGGCACTTGAGGATTGCATTCGGATAATTAAAAATTGTGAAGAGAATGTTTTGGTTCACTGCAATGCTGGAGTCTCGAGATCTCCAACTGTTGTTATTTCTTATTTGATTGAGTGTGAGAAAATGAGTCTCGATGAGGCACTCGAGAGAGTGAAGAGTGTGAGAGCTTGTGTGAAGCCGAATGATGGATTTATGAAGCAATTGAGGGAATTTGAAGGCAAAAGAAAAAAGAATTCAATTAATTAAATGGAGTAGAGAGAAATATTGTAAAATTTGTAAAAATGATTAAACGATAAAATTAATTAGAAAGAATTCAACGCACAATTGTTTAACAACAGTTCATTGATTTATTCATTATTGGCATTATTACTATTATTACGAATATTTTTTTTTTCTTTAATATTACTTCATTAATGAATTGATTTATTATTTATTAATTTTTTTTACGTGATAATTGCCAGCTTACAGTACCACCATTACGCACAATTTATTCTCATTATTTATATTATTTATAATAATTACAATTCTATGAAAAATTTTATATTAAAAAATTGATAAAATTTTCATTGATTCTCTTATTAATTTTTTTTTTTTTCATGCAAATTTGATATATTTTCATTCATAAAAAAAATTATTTTCTGTAGAATTAATTAATCCAATTAATTGATTAATTGAAGGAATTAATTGAACGAAAGAAATACATAGGTCGATTTATTTAGGCATATATAAAAATTGGCTACAAAATGAATCCAATTTTCATTTTTTTGTTTCCTTCGTTTTTTGTGACAAATTATTCATCAATTTATTTCAATTAATTTTATCCAAAATTCTAATTAATTAATTATCATTTTCTTTACATACACACATACACAATTTCTCTCTCATTTTAATTAATTAATTAATAAATTGTATATATATTTATTTTATTTCATTATTTATTCATTTAGTATTCGGCATATGTTGGCTACTTCGAAGAGCATTAATTACTTTTAATTCTTTTTTTTTTGTCATTTTTCTTTCTTTTTAAACTTTTTTTTTTCATTATTATTTCTTCAGTTACTTGGGATACATAGGAAATAATTTTGTCTATATAATTAATTATAATATTTATATATAATTCATATACATAATTACTAATATTCACATTCCTCCAACAATTGAAAAAATGAGCTGTCCTCGAAGAAAATAGACAAGGCACTTTTTAACAGAATAAGTTTTTTTTTGTTTTAAAAATTATTTATCATTACTTTTTTTTTCTCTTTCATTCTTCTTTTTTTTCTCTTTTTAGTTAATCATTTATTTTTCACTTTATTATTACCTAGTTGGCCTCATAAATAGACGTATGCGGTTTATTATTATGTATTCTCATTGAATTTTGAGGGAAAAATTGTTTATTCTCGTGGAATTATTGAATTTATGGATTTTTCTCTCGAAATTCTCAAAATTTTCAAAATTGTGAGTATCCATAAATTTTATTGCCTCAAAAAAAAAAAATCATTATTTTCCCCAAAAATACAATTTTGTGACTGCCAATCATCTTAAATAATTCAAAAATATTGAATATATTCATAACAATTCACCCATTATTAATATGAAAAATTGATTATGCAATAAATTTCTTCAACATCAGCAAAATCAGCCAAAAGAAAAATTCTATTCTTTTTTGACCAGCAATAAATACAATGGGCCCTCGATAAAAAAAATCAAATTTCGTGAAAAACGCAAATTTTTATGTACAAAAGGAAAAAAATCCGAAAAGAACACTTTTAGACGAAAAAAAAAATACAATTGCATGAGGGACATAATTTCACAATCGAAGCCACAGTCTTAAGTACTATATATCTGTACATGACACAAAATTTCCAAAGAAACAATGATAACATTAATTCCAATACATGCATGTTTAAAAAGTATTTGCTCTAAAGTTCCCCTCCCAAAATGAATTCCAAGTACAGATACATGAACACGAGAAAAAAAAAACAATTAATTGAAGAAAAAATAAATTGATGAGATGTCTTTCAGTTTTTTTTCTTTTTTATATAGCAAAAATCATTGTCGATGTCCAATTTGAGTGGCCAAGGTCATTAATTCAGATGTGCAGCAGCGTCAGCAATGGATAAGGGATGGCTTTTCATTAAAAAAAAAAGTGGAATACTCCATTCTTTTTTTTTTTTCGATAAAAAAAAAATTGAAGGAACAAATTGATGTTCTTCCTTTAGTATTTCGTGTTGAAGGAAAGTTTTTACCTTTTTCGTAGATAATTATATTAACGTTTACCCCATGGACCTTCAGGTGCATTAATTGGCACCTGATTCGAGTCATGCCCAACGAATGTTGGAAAATCAGCAACACTGGCAGTGTCGGGTGCACTCTTAGCCTGTGGATTTTGTTCCCATGGTCCTCCCTTTACAACAAAACCAGAGTCACTATCACTACCACGTGGACGTTCTGATTCTCGTTTATTGCCACGTATCATTGAATTACGATACTGCCATTCATCAGCGTCCTGGAGCTGTAATAAAAAAATTAATATTAATTATGTTAATTAAAAATTGAGTAGATAATTACTACCGGATAAAAATGAACTTACATATTCATATTCAAGATTGAGCAAATATTCCTTAGCCTCATTGACATTCTCCTCGGACCCAATAATAGTAACAAGATCAAGATCAGCATCATTCTTTCTCGGGAACTTAATTTCAACCTTGTGATCATCCATGATCCTCCTGATATTCTTGCCCTTAGCACCAATGAGTCTCGAGTGAACACTGGAATCGATACGTATCTCCTCCTTTGTCAATTCATTGAGTGCATTAACAATCTTCATGATTTCGTCTTTAGCCTCATGAGCATTTTTCTCAAATCCAGTAATCGTGATGATGTGCTCATCAGGATCGCCCTTTCTCGGGAAATTCACCTGTACATCGTGATCAGTTCTTATTCTCTTAATAACAGCTCCTTGACGTCCAATTATTTTCGGATGATATTCCGGATCGATTTCGACTTTGAGTTCATAGGACTTGAGTGCTCTCTCTTGTTTTTTAGCCTCCAAATCACTGACTCTCTCGAGAATAGCCTCTTTCGCCTCTTCGACATTAGCAGGTGCTCCAATGATCTTGATGAAGTCGAGTTTCTCTTCAGCGGGTGAGAGAGCGATGTGAACGTTGTATTTCGACATCAATACACGCACATCCCTTCCGGATTTTCCAATAATGAGTCGATGAAGATCGAAGGGCACTGGCACCTCGACAGTGATGGGTATGAGATCGAGCAGCGCCTTTTTCGCAGCCTCAACGTTCTTCGGCTGTCCAGTGATTCTGATAATGTCGCATGCTGGTGTCTCCTTCACCTCTCCATTCTCCTTTTCCCCATTAACCTGCTGTCCTTCATCCTGCTCATCTCTCTGCTGCACCTCTCGCTCCGGGAACTTGATCTGCACATCCAACTCCGACGTTATCGTCTGCACCTTGTAGCCCTTAGCACCCATGACAGCTCTATGATGCACCTGCGGTATAACGCAATCAATAGTCACCATCGACTCCAACTCCTGCACAATTTCCCTCATCCTCTGTTTAGCTGCTTCAATACAATCCTTAGCACCCTTCAAAACAACACGATCAGAGTCAACTCCAGCACGTGGAAACGATATCTGCACACCCCCGCAGTCTTCCGCAATTTTATAAAGCACAGCACAACGTCTAGCTACAAAATGACGATGATGCTTCTGCTCAATCTGCAATTCATCCTCAATGATATTATCAATTTCTTTGATAGTAGCCTCCAGCTCCTCTTTAGCTTTCTCAACTGCCTCCTTCTTTCCGATTATGGTTATTATCTCCTTGTCTTCGTCACGATCCGTTGGGAATATAACTCGTGCACCAGTTGATTCACGTATTCTCTTGATGTTGACACCCTGACGACCGATTAGGAATTTGTGGTGAACTGGTTTAGCACGAATCGTGTCAGAGTAACTGGACAACTGCTTCTCATGTATCTGCTCTAATAGCTGCTGTTTTGCCTTTTCAACGTCGTCTTTCGGACCACGTATTGTAACTTTATCACTTTTACTGTCTGCCGATGGGAATTTAATCGTAACACCACCGCAATCATCCATTATTGAGTGTATCAATTTACCACCAGTTCCAATTAATGAATTGTAATATTTCGGTGGAATTGTTATCTCCTCAGCAACGATATTCGATAATTCATTCTGAATTTTCTGAATCATGTCTTTAGCAATTTCTACATTCTCCTTTTTACCAGCAATTCTTATGACATCATTGCTATCAATTTCAGATGGAAAATCGATTTTCGTTTGGGTTTCTTCACGGATCCTACGAAGATTAGCACCACCTTTGCCAATAACAAATTTGTGAAATTGCTTGAATATTGGTACTTCAATTACACAAGTATTCTCATCAAGTTCTTTCACCAATTTCATCAGGTATTTGTGACATCTATCAACATCCAATTTGGGTCCACGTATTTTTACGATATCACCCTTTTCACCGGGTCCTGGTATTGTTATCTGTACATAATTGAATTTGTCCCTAATTTCTTTGATATTGAAGCCTTTATTACCGATGATACTTGCGTAATGACGATGATCTATAATAACGTCTTTTTCTTTTTCATTTTCAAGTTTTTTAATCATCTCTGTTAATTGATTCTCTGCCTCTCTCACACCAGCCTTTTTACCCTCAATTCTGATCATATTCTGTCCATCAGTCTCTGATATATTTATTATCACTTCAGTTTCTTCCTTCAGGCGATTGACATTGGCGCCGTTCTTGCCAATGATGTGCTTAAAGTATCGGGGATCGACTTTTAATTCTGCAAACGTCAACTTTGTTATTAAATCACACACGTGAGCCTCCAATTGTTCTCGTGCCTTTTCCACGTCCTCCGGTGGGCCCTCGATTTTAATTTTATCAACATCACCAGTGAAGCTTATATTTATTTTTGGTAAATCCTGGGTTATCTTGTTGATATTAGCGCCCTTGCGACCAATTATGTACTTGTGAATCCATGATGGTGATTCAATTGTCACTGTAAGTACGGAATTAGCTTTCTCATAGACTTTATCGAGTGCCTGTCCCAATTTTTCGTGAGGACCACGAAGAGTTATCGTTCCAGTTGGAGAATCCGGTGATGGCATCTCCACAGATACACCAGTCAATTGGAGTATCTCTGCTATTGTACTGTTTCGTGGACCAATAACATGCTTATGCTGTGCTTTTGGCACCTCCACTGATACAGAACTGCAGCGCTTCTCCATGTCCCTGTAAATCTGCTCAATCATGCGCTTAGCTGCTGCCACACCGTCTTTCTCACCAGCTATTGTTATATCTTCATTTTGCACTGATGGAGGAGGAATGTTTATGCGTGCACCAGTTTCAGCGATCATTGACGTGAGATTCGCGTCGTGCGCACCACGGATGAATGGGTGGTAGATCTTTGGAACTGTTACGCGTTCAAAGGCCTTGCGGGATTGCTCGTCGGATATCACTTTTATCTCGTGCTCTGCCTTCTCAATTCCCTCTTTTGTACCTGAAAAAGTCATTTCAAGTAGTTTGAATTAATTCAATCACTTTTCTTTTCATAATTTAGGAAAGAACGGGGAGAAATACCTGTTATCGTGATGATGTCACTCTGAGTGTCAAAAGAAGGTAGATTTATTTTCGTGGCAGTTGTCTTCTCGAGCTCATTCAGACGCTGGCGTTGCTTACCAAGGATCCAACGATGATGCTCCTTCGGTATACTTATCTGCTTGCTAGTTTGCGTTTGAAATGTAGCGAGGATTCTTCTTTTAGCATCGAGTACTTCATTTTGTTTACCAGTTAGGACAAATGTCAGAACTTGATTCTTCGATGATGACATCTCTATGTGGGTGTGAGTATCCTTCATTATTGATTGACATGTTCTCATGGATTCGCCCTCGCCAAATTTATTGCTGTGATCAAATTTACGCTCCTCCATTGGCACGTGAAATACCTGAGTTACATTGGATGAGCCAACTCTCATTCGGTCGTTCATTTTTGGTAAAGGACTTGGTGTTATTGAATTACCACCTGAGCCTGGTAATTCTGGAAATGTTTCGTCGTAAGTTGGTGGCTCGTAGGCCGTTCCCTCCTCCATTGCTGATTGCTGCTGCTGCATCTTTTATGCCAAGAGTTGTCCTTGATCGTGCCGAGTCTTACAGTAGCACTGAAAATTACAAAATATTAGACTTTTTGTCATTTTTAAACAAAGTCAATTATTCTTCTTTAATGAGTTTACACTCTCGACAGACAGAGACTAAATATTTTCTCACCGTTTGTTATTGTTATCGTTTGACAAATTATATTTTTCTTTGATAATGATTAATTAATTTTCAGTTAAAAAAAGGAATACATGACTTCCACGTTTTTAAATTCACGTGAAACTCCAAAGTAATCGAATTTCATGACACACCCAGGCCCAAAACCTTTGACTCCAAAGTCTCACGGAGATAATGAATGAAATAATATGGAATTTCTTAAAAAATTGAAGTTGGAAGCTTCGACTCCAAACTCATTATCTTCTCCGATAAGTATCATTGAGAAATAATTTATCGAAAAAAAAATATATATATATATATTGAATTTAAAAAAAAAACGAATTAATACCGAATAAATAAATTCTCATTATCTAAATAATTACAATGATAATAATTGTGATTTAAAATGTTAAAAAATGAATTTTTTGATATATGAAAAAGGATCGTGAGATGTAACGACCATATGGAATGGTGGAGAATTTTTCCCTTCTTTCACATCTCTCGGGGCTTTGACACGTCACGAGAACGGTAACCTCTTCCAACGACACGACCTTCTTGTCTACGTAGGCCAAAATGACTCGAAAAAAAGGTGCCTCATAAAAAAATGCCAAAAATTCTCAAAATTCCCGGACAAAAATGCCACAATGACGAATGCTTCTTTAAAAATCCCAATAATCCCTGAATTTCCAATGAACTATAGAATTAATAAATTATTAAAATCATACTCACTCTACCGTATTTGAGAAATCCGGTCGAATAATGAACACTTATTACGTCGCCAGTTTACTGTTGACTCCTAAAAAAAAGGAAAATTAAATGCTTAAATAATGAATAAAGTCTTGATTAAATGGAGCAACGAATTTTCCGTATTTTCGGAGCTTTTTGGGACTCGATAATTCAATTATAAATTCGTTTTATCTCTCAACTGGGGAAATACTCTGGGGGAACGAGCCAAAGACGACTTTCCTTACCGGTAACGCAAAGTGAAATGAGACTGAGACTCCAGTGGACTGACGAGCGCCACTGCTGCAGAGAGAAAGAGAGGGGGACATGTTTTTTTTTCACTAATTTTTTGTACTTCATTTTGGGGCTTCTGGGAAGTTGGAAGATGAGAGAAGAGAAAGTCCCTAGATGCAGCAGAGTCTAGAGACTTCTTTCCCTCGATTCGATTATTCAAGATGGCGGAGTTCAATTCGAGATTCCCCATCCATCTCTCTTCTTCCTAGAGGGATGTACTGAATAATTATCCCCTGAAGAATTTCCAAGTGTGTGAAAATTCATAATTAGTCCTGAAAAATGTCGAAAATCAGTTAAACTTGAAGTTCTAGTGATAAATTAATAGAATCAACGAAAAATAAAGGAATCATCGATTTTAACGTTAAAATGACATGAATCAGTGTGTCACGTAGACTGAAGTGTTCGATACGCCCGTTGATTCACAATCTGAAGAAAAAAAAACGTTAATAAAAAGAAGAGAATTGATAATTTATATTAATTGAGGATAATTGAAGATACCGAGACAATATTGGGTATTTGCAACGTCTCACGACGTTGCCTCATTAAATTGATTAAATGTTGATTCTGACACCTGACAAAATCGAGCCACCTCCGTCATCGTCAGGTACGTCGTCGCCAACATCGACGTCGTCACCAGGATTATTAGTAAGCACACCAGGAATGTCTGGAGATCACAGACCAGTTATACGTTATCCATCTGAATATGTTAAATTGAATATCGGTGGCTCTCTCCACTACACAACAATAAGCACACTCAGGAAACATGATACAATGTTACGTGCCATGTTCAGTGGACGAATGGACGTTCACACCGATTCTGAAGGCAATTTAATTATTTTATTAATTTCAAGAGACGAGAAAGTGAAAGATAATTATTATTTCTTCTTGGTATTTGTTTTTTAAAAATATTTTTATTGAAGAGATTTTGGTTTTCAGGCTGGATTCTCATTGACAGATGTGGGAAACACTTTGGAACTATCCTGAATTTCCTGAGGGATGGATCAGTTGCTCTACCAGAGAGTACTAAAGAAATAACTGAATTATTAGCAGAAGCTAAATACTATTGTATCACAGAATTAGCTGAATCATGTGAACAGGCTCTCTTGAGGAAAGAGAGAGAGGCTGAACCAATTTGCAGAGTTGCATTGATAACTTCGCAGAGGGAGGAACAATTGTTGATTAGTAGTACGACAAAACCTGTCGTTAAACTTCTTATCAATAGGCATAATAATAAATATTCATATACAAGGTAAGAAAAAAGAAAAATCATTCGTAATAACGAATGAAAGTGTGAAAAATACGTGAAAATAATAAAAAAATAATCATTTCAGTACATCCGATGACAATCTATTAAAAAATATCGAATTATTCGACAAAATGTCGTTGAGATTTAATGGTAGAGTATTGTTTATAAAAGACGTTATAGGCTCAATTGAAATTTGCTGTTGGACATTTTATGGTCACGGTAGAAAAGTAGGTGAAGTCTGTTGTCATTCAATTGTTTATACGACTGATAAAAAACACACGAAGGTAATTTCAAAATAATTCTATCAATTATCAGCGAAAATAACTAATGAAACGTTAAAGAATTCATTTTCCTCTTCAGGTTGAGTTCCCAGAGGCTCGTATTTATGAGGAAACCCTCAATATACTCCTCTATGAGCACAGAAACGGTCCAGATCAAGAATTGATGCAGGCAACGTCATCACGTGGTGCAGTGGGCGGTGGTCCACCCTGCACATCAGACGAGGAAGAGGGTGAACGCTCTGGACTCGCTCGATTACGTACAAACAAACAAAATACCAACTGACCCCCCCTAACTGTCCTCACACCCCAGCATCCTGCATTATTGAGCTTAGTGAGATCATTGAAAACACGTGCCCACATAAAATAAATCAATAACTCGAAATAATGATAATTATTCATTTTTTTTAATCGTTGTTAAAATTGAGTGATGAAGATCCTTTTTTTCTTCTTCATCATTCAATTTTGTAATTATTTGAGTATTAAATTATTATTTAGAGAAGAAAAAAAGAATTACGTTCATTAGAGGAAGTTGTAATTGTGCCAAATGAGAGTTTTTTGATAGATTAATTTTTTTTATAGGGGAGATTGGGGTAAAATGGACATTCTGATTGAACAGTTGCAGATAGCGATTTTCTGACGATTCCATGGGAAAGCTGAGGAAATTTTAGGCAGAAAACATGTGTTGAAATTAATTTTTTCGAGTTTTTTGAAAATTTGATTTTTTCACCCAAATTTGAAGGGGTTTACCTTGGAAAAATTGGAAAAAATCACTTTTTTGGCGATATTTTGGGTTCTATTGGTCGTAGCTCAAAAAATCGTATTTCTAATTTTGAAACTACATAAATTCATGGCAAATGAGCTCACCTTTCACCTCGAATCGGAGGTTTTGAGCTACGATCGATAGAACCCGAGATATCGCCAAAAATGTGATTTTTCAATTTTTTCCAAGGTAAACCCCTTCAAATTTGGGTGAAAAAATTGAATTTTGTAAAAACTCGAAAAAATTAATTTCGACACATGTTTTTCGTCTAAAATTTCCTCATCTTTCCGATGGAATCATCAAAAAAATTCAATCTCCAATATTTTTCTCGATTTCTCGTAATATTCAATTTCAAAGTGAGCATGTGTCTATTTGACCCCTTATGGCTTTTTTACCTCACCTTCCCCTACATTTTTTTACGAAACTAAAATTATCCTTTTTCCTTCACAAATCCAAGCCTTGTAGATGACAATTAATTGTTGAGTCATTATTTATTGGTAATTTGTAATATTAATGAAAATTCAAATTTTTTTCTGTTTAACGCGCCGTTGATGTATATATAGATATACAATGCGTTGGGAATCTTGTGACATCCCCACGTCGTTGCTAATTGGTTAATAAATATAATAAATACCTGGAAAAAATTGTTTTGTCCTTTCTTCACCAGATTAAATTATATTTAATCCGGAAAGAACGCGCACTCCGGAATAATATTAATTTTAAGCCGCGAAGCGCGATGACAGCCCGCCGCCATTTTGTTCTCGACTCCAATCGAGAAATTATGCGTATGCAGCTAACTTCATGTAAGTGAAAGTGAGCGGTCTCGGGGATCATCGAGAGTCTCATAAAAACATGGGTAAACCAAAGAATATTATGCCACATGGAGAAATTAATTCAGGTAATTAATTAAATTTGAATAATCAATTATTGAATGCATTTTTCTATTTTTTTTTCCGAAAATAAGAGGTTCTCGTATTATTCCTCGTCATCTCGACTGACTGCCATGTTTGTTTTGTTCCTGAGTAATCCAAGATGGCGGCAGAAGCGGGAATAATTAGGCACTTGAAAGATAATTCTTGGATTTTCCAGATGCAGCTCAGAAGAGGCATAAAAAACACAAACACAAAAAGCACAAGAAAAAGAAATTGATTCATGATCCAGAGGGGATTATAGATCATGCTAGAGTGAGGAAGAAGACGTTCAAGGTCAGGTCGAAGAAGGATGACGAGAAAGTGTAAGATTTGCAGAATTTTAATTATGAAAATCGAGAAAAATATTGAAGTTAATAAATCGCCTGATTTTAGTCCAGAAAGAATCCTCCAGAAAGCCCCCAAGGTCACGAACATCACCATTCCAGCACCGAGCACCTCCTCATCACCAAAAGTCGTGAAGAAAAAAATATCAAAAGGCGGAAAAACAAGAGACAGTGGCACCAGTAGTGAAGAAGAAAGATGGTTAGATGCTATTGAATCTGGTAAATTGGAGGAGGTTGATGATGAATTGAAGAAAATTAAACCAAAGGATCCAAAATTAATGACTGCAAGGCAACGTGCTATGTTTGAGAGAAAAACCGATACTGAACCGAATCCAGGGGTTGAGCAATTGATGTCGTTACCAACTGGTTACAAGGAAAAAGTTATGACTGCTGAGGCAATTCAGAAGGCTGCATTGAAGTCATTGAAACGAAAGCAAATGGCTGATGAAAAACGTGAAAAGGATAAGGTGATGATTCTTTGAGGAAAAAACGCAATTTCCGGTAAAATTCTATCTCAAGTATTTTCAATCCTTTTCGTTTTATTGGATTGCAGAAAAAAACAATGGAGAGATTGCTGAAGAAACAGGAATCAAAGGCTTCGAAGATCATGGGCAAAGGAAAACCGTCGAAGCGACAAGTTCCATTGGTCACTTATCGATTGACAATTGAGGGCAGTTCAATATCATTACCGCCTGGTGAAAGATTTCCCCTTTTGCCCTCAAAAATGTGAGTTTCTTACAATTAATTGAAATGCGAAATTCAGTAACATTGTTAATGATTTTCAGGAAAAAATTACCAGAGCTGCAGTCATGTGCAGTTCAGGATTGCAAAAATCCGAAGAAATATTGTTGCTCAAAAACGGGAATTCCCCTTTGCAGTTTGCAGTGTTATAGAGCAAATTTAGCGGGAATCATGACTTAAAATTACGAGAATCTACTTGACTTGGAATAAATTATTTCCATTTTCTTCGTAATCATTAAATTAATTCATTAATACTTTATTCACACTCTCATTTCATTGTTTCTGTTACTATTTGCGGTCACATGGAGGATTAACGGTACCCCTGGTGAATTGATGTGGTCCAGATGCCATGACCGGTTTTCATTCGCCAACTACGATGCCCCTGTGAATACCTTACGTAAAATCATCGTGGGCCTAGTCGGGCCCATGCTTTCACCCACATTCAACCGCAGTCTCTCGTTCGGTCAAGCGGATTCACTCGAATTCGCTCAGAAATTGTTTAAATATTTTTTTCATATTTAATCCCCTGTTTCTCCATTATTTTTATAAATTAAAAAAAATGAAATATTCATTATCATGAATATTAAGAAAATAATCAACGTAATTATACTATCATCAATTAATTTCATCGTTAGTGATTGTGAGTATATTCTTTTTCAATTTAGAGTATCTAATTTACTTGAAATAATTTCTTTTTCATTAGCTTCAGAATTCGTTGATGAGTGCAGACGTAATTGTGTCACTGGAGTGACACCCAAGAAGTGTACATACAATTTTTATATCACCGAGAGCTCCAAAAAGAAGCGGTAATTATTAAAAAATTGAATTTAATGGGAAAACAATGTCAATCACGAATTTTTTTAAATTTCTTTAAAATCATATATTTACATCAAAAAAAAATAGGGTAATTCCGTTTAATGCTTGTGTTTATAGTGATTGACATTGACAACAAGATTCGCAGGGAAATCCCTCATCTTCGTGAGTTTTGTGCCGTTGAGAGTGGATTTACCTTTAATGTTTGTAGACAAGTAACGGTATCATAGAAGATAGTAATTCCGGTTTTCTTAGTTTATTATGTTCACCTCTTTTTTCAATAATGATTCTCCTCATTATTCCACTCCTCCTCCAATGATGAATTAATTTCCTTACATAATTACACAATTTAATTAACTATTTCCCATTAACTTTCAAAGTAATTAAAATAAATAGAATAAAAATATAAATCTGCACTTACAATAATTATTAATTAATATCGAATGCAGATATAACTCGCATGATTGATTTTCTCTACAATAAAATACGAGGAACACTTATTTACGTAATTTTTTTACATTCACCTATTACGTATGCTAATTGTTATAATAATTCGTGCATTTTTTTCAGTACCTGTAATCTGGATGATTGTGAGGTGAATGGAGGACTTTTCATCAATGGAAAGAGTCCCGGGCCTCCGATTGAGGTATGAGAATTCATTTTCACACGGAAATTTGAAGAAATCATTATTTTTTTTATTTTATTCATCTAGATTTGTCTGGGAGACACATTGGAAGTAATAATCCACAATAAATTAAAATCCCAGGAGATTTCGTTTCATTGGAATGGAATTCATCAAAAAACATCGGCTCACATGGATGGCGTCCCAATGATTACGCAGTGTCCAATTTTTCCCTACACTAGCTTTCGTTATGACTTTAAACCATCGGAAAATGGCACTTTCTTCTATCATGCTCATTCAGGTGAGAAATGAATCATTAATCAACGATGAGAAAATTCATTTCGCGTTGCAAATTGATGATGCTTCTGAAATTATATATACCGGAAAGGGAAATCGCCTGAGATTGTTTACAAATGATTTTATGAGAATATTAGAGAAAGTTTTGATAGACATCATTAGACAAAAACGAATTAATAATTTTTTTCAATGGAGAAATTGAGTTTATTCCTAAATTAAAGGATAATCTCTTCATATTTGCGGTTTTTCGTGTGTATCTTGGGATTGGGTGATCACAGTGAGCTGTGGTTGCTCGCAAATGAAAGCTGAGATGATTTTACCCCGATTTCCATTTTTGCGAATTGATTTTCGATGAAAATCCCAGGAGTTATCGTTAAAATAAGATTTTCGGTTGAAATTGGGGAATAAAATGTGAGAAAAATTGAGAAAATTATTATTTATGTTAATTCCGTTTTTTTTTACCAGTTCTCCAACAGGGTGATGGCCTGTATGGGTCACTGACAGTGCGTAATATCGATATGAACCCGGCCTTGGAGAAAATCCTCATGATATCAACAAGGACATCGAGAGCATTCAGTTCTATTGGTGATTTCGTGTCTCCAGAGATTCTCAATATCATTCTCAATGGAAAGGTAAAGGAATACTGAGAATAATGGGGCAGAATGGGCCATTATCAGAGGGTCCATTTACCCCTGAGTCCTTTTTTTCTACAGAATTACGAGGAGATAAAAGTGCAGAGAGATAAAAAGTATCGATTTCGCATTGTCAACGCAAATGTATTGAATTGTCCCATTTTATTGTCAATTACGGATCACGACCTCAAAATTACTCACATCGACAGCAATCCAGTGATGCAGATGATTGGACAACGGCTGCTGCTCTTTCCAGGTGAATTATCAATTTATTATCATTGATTTTGTGGGTTTTATTTTGAAAATCCATGAATCCTCTTTGACCTTCAATTATTTTCCTCGAAAAAATGGGAAAAAAACTAAAAAATTATAAACTCCATAACAAAGAATGATGGTTCAAGGTCACGCCGGTTTACCATCACAAACATCCCCTCTCCATCTTCCCGAAAAACCTGAGAGAAATAAAAAAAAACCGCCGAAATGAGAGAAGTAGTGGGAGAAAAATCCTAAACTCTCCAATAAAATCATTTCGTGGTTGTGATCGCGCATACTCGGGTATCTTCGGTATTCAACTGGCAAACCGAGGGCCAAAGGGATCCCGGATAGAAGAAAGAAACACAAGCGTCTGCCTTGTGTTGTATGAAAAATCGTTAAAACGTTCGTATGAAAGTTCAGAGGCCCAAAAAAAAGGAATTACGATTGGAAAGTATTGATTGTGACTGTGAAAGGAAACGAGAATAAAATAAAAATCGTAATTAAATGAATCGGGCAAGTTCGGTTAACCGAACACGTGTCTGTGAGTGTTGCAGATTGTTTTGAATAATTCTTATCGAGCAATTGGCGAGAGAATAATGTTTACGAGTTTCGACAGTGAAAAAATGGAGAAAAGTGAAGTTGTGAGGGAAATGGAATGGACGAGGGAAAAAACCCTCGAATTATTGAGAGAATATCAAGCGAGAACAGTGCTGTGGGACTGGAATGCACGTGGATACAGAGATAGAACAAAGCGTAAACGTGCTATCAAAGAATTGGCTGATTTACTTGGCTGCAATGTTCTCGAGGTTGAGAAAAAAGTTACGAATTTAAAGTGTCAGTATTCAAGAGAAGTTCACAAAATTCAAATGAGCAGAGAAAATGCTACTACGCCCGACGATGTTTATGTTTCAAAGTGGTTTGCATTCAAGGCCATGCAATTTTTGCAATTTGGAAGTCGAAGATATTGTGCAAGAAAAAAGGTAAATATATTGACAATAAATTTACATTTTTTAATTTTTTAAAAGTATTTTTCTGTTGAGAATATCTCGGAAACTAAGAGGTATAGAGTAATGTTGGTGGAATCCTTTTTTTTTGAGAATTCCAAGAGCTACGAAAAAGGTCTTTTGCAAAATTACCCTATCTTGCTTAGTTTTCGAGATATTTAATAAATAAGAGGAAACTCAGGTTTTATCTCTAATCTACTGAATTATGAGTTTTGGAGATTCTTGTTTTAACCGTGAGAACTGTTCTTGGATCAGAATGAATTCCATTGTTTGAATGGGCTTCTGCGTGTCTCGTTTTTGTGTGTTAGTTACTGAGGTAGAAAAAGTGGGGAAAGGGGCAGAAGAGAAGGAGGACAATGAGGGTCTCTGTCCCAAGGATTCGTGCGAAACCCAATTCCTTTGTGACATTGAATATATTTGAGTCTGGCTTTAAATTTTATATCTTGGAGATTTTTCGAGTGATTTATAAGAGCCTGAAAGTCTTCAAGTTATTAGTCTGGAATTTCTCAATTTGTTTTCTTGAAATATGTATTTAAAGAGATATTCTCATTAGAGTGATGTAATAATTTTTATATAAATTCATTAAAATATTGAATTTTTCCAGAAAACCGAAGAGAAACCGGAAGAAGAGTACATTGTCTCCAACATTGATCCAGAGAGTATAAGGTACTACGACAGTACAGAGGAAACAAGTGCAACAGTACCAAATTCATATAATCCATCGCCAATCGATGATCCTGAAGAAGAATCATCCTCATCGAGTATAAAACAAAATTCCGAATGGAATAATAGTTTTCAAGATGAGAATATTCCAATAACACCGAATGATAGGAAGAGTAGTGACGATAAAATCGATGATACATCAGTGGCAGAACGTAAAAAAAGGCTGCGAGAAGAATTTACGAAATTTGGTGAAAGCATTGCTGTACAATTGGCCGAAATACCAGATGCATATTCACGTTCAGTCGCCAAATTAAGGATTAATCAAATTTTATTTGAAGCTGAAATCGGTGCCTATGCACAAACCGGTCGTTGAATTTTAAAAAAAGGATTTTCACGTTTTCTTTATATTTTTTTTTGGTGATTTGAAGATGAATCATTTTTATTTGTATTTTTTTTTAAGTTAAATGTTTATTCAATTTGATTGATTGAAAAAATTACTCGTAAATTGATTGAATCAATTCTTTTCCATTAAATTGTAAACAATTTGAGGTGCAAGTGAATACTTTCTTTAGGTTTTCAGATAATCTACGTTAATTATGAATTATACGGAGCTTCCCATTCTGTTTAATTGTGAAAGTGACAATTAGTATGTGCGATAATATATTTTTTACTCAATTATTGTTTTATATAATTGCGATAACAGTTGTACCTCTATGTAATCATTTTTTTAAGCATTTATAATTTCAATAAACATGTTAATTGAAAGAATTGTGAATTTTGTCATTAACCAAAGTAAATAAATTACTTTAATGTCAATTAATATTAATTTTATTTTAAAGGTGAAAAAGTTGATATTGAAATTGAGACATCAAAAAATCCAGGAAAGTATCTTCTGCTACTTCGGGGTTTGCAGAATTGCGAAAATTTGATACAAGAATCTGCATTAATTTATGAGAACGTAAAGATTGACAGTGAAATAATAAAAACTCCAGAAAATCATGAGAATTCAGAAAAAATTACACGAGGCTATAATTGCATTGATGGGACACTGTGTTTGATGGACGGAAAATCACTGGAGAGAAGAAAAGTCGCAAAAAATGTGTATACGCAGTACATTCCATTTGATGTTAATTTCTACGATGGAATCAGTGATAAAATGACTGATTTTAATTTCAATTTCGATGAATTTGCATATTATCCTTCGTACCTGAGTAAGTTTTTTTAAAATTAAAATATTCAATTAATTCAATGATAAGAAAATATTTTTCCTCCATAAATTAATCTCCTAATTTCTTTTTTTACAGGTATGAATCACGAAGGTGTAAAAATTCCGCAAATTAATGGAATGACGTTTAAATATCCTGCATCTCCAATTTTATCACAACCAGAAGGGACTCCCGATGAAATTTTGTGCTCTTTGGATGATAAATCGAGGGAATGTGATGATAGACCTCTGTTCTGTGAGTGTCTGCAGATTTTTGAGGTTCCTCAGATGGAGAATATTGAAGTAATTATGATTAATGAAGGTGCGTAATTCTGTTATTACCATTATAATGATAAAAAATGAATAATTTGATAATTGTAAATGAATTAAAATTAAATATTCTCTTCAGGTAAAGAAAATAATATGAGTCACGTCTTTCACATTCATGGCTACTCTGCTGTTATTTTGGGAGTAAAGAGTTTCGAAAATTCCATAACTAAATCCGACGTAGTAATGATGAATGAAAATGGAATGTTAGAACGTAATTATCGAAATCCACTATCGAGAAATACTTTTGTGGTACCTAGTAAAGGATACGTTATCCTACAATTATTCACTGAAAATTTGGGATATTGGCTGTGGGAATCACGAAGCACTGACGTTTCTTCTGGTATTAATGCACAAACGATGAAATTTCTGATGAGAGTCGGAACTCGAGAGAGTTTACCGACAGTTCCTCTGGATTTTCCGACTTGTGGTAATCACAGGGGACCTGATTTAATTATCGAGGACAAGTGGACGATATGATTATGACGAGAAATTGTAAAAACATAGCAACACCATATTTTGTAATATATTTATGAATAAATATCACTGTATCTCGAATCTGATGTAAAAAGTATCGAATATAATTAATTTTATTTAAATGAAACATCATTAATTTCGTTTAATGAATTTAATTAAATTATTTAGAGGAATATAACGAGAGTAAATAATATTTAATAATAATGAACGTTGAATTAATCGTAAAAATCAATAGGAGGCTTGAAATTTCCACATTTTGGAAATTTCGGTGGCAGTGGAGGTAAATCTTCAGTTTCCCCAACTTTAAACAGGAGTTCCATTCCTGATACGTGGTGATAATCGAAATGGCAGTGAAATAGCCAAACACCTGTAATTTTAAACACAATAATTAATCCTCTAATTCTTGAGGGAGAGGAATAATTATTCACCAGGATTAGTGGCCTTGAATCGGAATATGACCCATCCACTGTGCGGCACTAGGACAGTGTCTTTCGGTGGTTGATGAAGATCGTAGGATCCATTACGAAGACGTTGATCGTGCTGATCGATGATAGGCTGCATGTCACTCCTGCTAATGTGAGATTTATTGGAGAATGTTCCTGCATCAAATAAGTAAAATTTGTATCCGTGGAGGTGGAATGGATGTATCATGTCTGGCACTTTGTCTGGAATTAAATAAAAATTAATTTGTATTTAAAAAAAATAATTTCTTCACGTAATTACCTTGATCATAGAGAATTACTTCGACAACTGAATTCAGAGGAATTTTTTTGATATGCGTGCAAATACATGGAACTGGTTTTTTGAATTTTTCGCAAATCGGTGAATTCTTTCCATCGCAATAATTTTCATAGCCCTCGGATTGCGTCAGAACTGGGGCTGAGGCTTTTTGGAATACAATATCATCCATGAGACCCATTATTGAAGCTTGTCCAAGGGGAACTGAATAATTAATAATAATTTTCGTTAATTGAATGAATGATAATTGTATAAAAAAAAAAAAAAAAAATCGCTTTTTACCTATGAATGACAGATAATCAGATAAATTAGCTGAGAAAAGAATATCACGTTCTTCTCTCGACTCAAAAAAGTGAAAATAAAATGGCATTACATAACGAATATCAGGTTTCACATTTAATAAATCAGGATCTATTTCCTCGGTTGATTTAAGGTCACTCGGACAAATTCTGTCTCCATGAATTCCTGTGCATGATGTATTAAATGGATTGTACAGCTAGATAAAATAAATTACAGGATTTTCATTAATTTTAATGAATGAATTTAATGAATAGTGAAATTCATCTGAGTAATTTATACTCAGTTTTTCGTGGAACATAGAATCCCAGAATCCCCATTTAATCCCACTTTCCTCTAATTTAAGAAAATATTTTCATTTGATTTACAATTCCTTGCCCCAAGCCATTCCAATATTCCGGTTCATCGCTGATCTTTGCCTCCGGTTCTCCCTCATACTCCAACATCGCTAATTGTTGAATGTCATAGTCCTCACACTCACCAAGTGCCCTCACTTGTATCCAGTATGATTTGACATTGTTAATTGTGTTTATAATAAAATCGACGCGTTCACCTGTTAAATTGAGAGTCTCAATGGCAACTTCACTAATTGATTATTATATCCACACAATAACTAACCAGCTCCAGTTATTATTGTATTGACAGTAATTGGCTCCACATTTCCACCGTCCTGTGCAATTATGAGTAATTCATGATCCTCAATATTGAACTGAGAGAGACAGTTTGATGTAAAAGCGTTAATCAACCGAAAACGATATTTTTTTCCTTTTTTCACAAAAAATCTCGAAAATTCCACATTTGTAATGTTTCCATTGTCTATCTGAAAGTTAAAAAAAAGTTCAAGATAAGATAATCAATTTTTTTTTTTTTTTATGAAAATGAGGGAAAACCTTGAAAGTTCCTCTGCCATTGATTAACACATTTTCTGCATGCTGTCCATAATTTTTTCTCAATAATCCCGGATACTTCTCCATGGACAAATGATGCAGCCAGTCACTGATAAGAATCACATGAGTTGGATCATCAGAATCGTATAATTCTGAGTGTGGATCATCCTCTGGATCTTCACGAACAACAAGGGGACCATAAAGACCATCGAATCTTTGTATACCAGCGTGCGAGTGCCAGAAGTAAGTTCCAGATTGTTTCAAGTGAAATTGATATCTGAAAGTTTCAGCGTGATTTATTGGACACTGGGTAACTAATGGTACACCATCGTAATATTGATAGCCATTTTGAAATATTCCATGCCAGTGGAGTGTTGCCTCTGTTCCAGGAATCCTATTCGTCACATCGACAATAACAAAATCGTCTTTGCAAACCTTTTTAATTAAAAAAATGAGACTTTAATTAAATTGTTCAGTTTTTTTGGAATATCTCGAGGAATAAAGGCGATACGAGATTTTCAGTCTGATATTTTTCGGGTTTTACCTGAATTTGGGGACCTGGTAGCATTCGATTGGTTGAGAAGACAGTTCTCTCAATTCCATCGACCAAAATACACTCGCAAGTGGGTTTATTTAATAATCCTTGATTAATATCTGGTTTACAGAGGTCACAAGCTCTGAAAGATAAAGAATTCATTAGAAAACTCAATTCAATTAAAAACTGTGGATAGTAAAAAAATTAATTTTCTAAAGCTTAAGAATTTATTTTTTGCTTCATTCGTGATTTAATTTACTCGTTTAATGCTGGATAAGCCTCTAGTGTAAATTTATAATAACAAAATTTCCTCGTCTCATTTTTTTTGCATGCTCTCAGACACTCTTCACTCGTTGAGAGTTTAATTTCTTCATTAGAGTCCACAAAAATTTCATAATTATCCCATAAACATAAAAATAGAATAAAATGAAGATTTAAATGAGTTCTCAACATTTTTGAATTCTCAACTGACTGAGAATTGGAATGAAACTGGGAAAAGTGGCAATTGTTCTTTACATTTTGAGTTGAAAAAACATGCATGAGCAATTATTTAAGTAATTATAATCCACGCGCCTGTTCCTTATCTTCATGGTCAAAAATTCAACAAACATTTCAATTCATTCTTTATCTCTTCCTGAAATAAATGTCAATAGTAAACATAAAATTTATTAGAAAATAAAAATTATCTTCATTTCTTCAATAAACAAAAAATTCAATAATGCTGAACATTGATACAAGCGGCAAAAAATTAAATCTCCAGTGGCTTCTTCCTCTTTCATCCTCACTGATGTGAAAACTATCGTTGGAATGAAAAAGAATAAAATGAAAATAAAAAAAAGTGCCAAAAGTTGTTTGATACGAGGCCAAATCTTTTCCAATACTACACTCGTCTTTTATCCATGGGGCGTGAAAACCGCTGGATTGTTTTTCCTTTTTATTTTTTAATTTTTTCATTACCAGAAGCAGAGAGTAGAATTGAAAAGA
Source organism: Aleiodes testaceus (assembly GCA_963565655.1). NCBI lineage: Eukaryota > Metazoa > Arthropoda > Insecta > Hymenoptera > Braconidae > Aleiodes > Aleiodes testaceus. The sequence goes on from OY751423.1 coordinate 5,141,166, forward strand.
AGATTGAAGAGGTGCAGAAAAATTGGATCAATATGAGAAATGATTTTTTTTAAAGACAAATGATTCATGGAGATCGTATAACTGCCATTGTACATGACAGATTTTCCATTCTTTTTATTATCACTGCCTCTCTTTTTTTGTTAATCCTTTTGGCTTTATTTTTTAGGTATCGATGGCTCTGCATATCAGAGTGGGCCATCAATTTTCAGGACAATCGTGACAATCCAATTGTCCAAAATAAAGTAATATTTTCATTAAATTTATCAGTGAATTCTGGTATTTCTCAAATTGTTGGGAAAAACCTCGGAATTTTCGAGTAGCTGAAAGTTTTCGTGGTAAATTAGAGATCCAGCGTTCTCCAGTCTCTTCAGGATAAAAGTTATGGCCTGTGTTTGGGCATCGTTGGTTGAATGTGGCAGAGGTTATGACATGGTTCGCGTGGCTCAACGGTGTTATCCCAGTTAAAAGTTTTCTGAAGCTCAGCCTGAATTATGGAATGAGGAGGTTTAGATAGCACGGTGATGTCTCGAAAACTCTTGGAGTCATGAGCATGAATAGAACGTGCATAAACCTTCAATTTTTTTCTATTTCAGAATTAAATAATAAAAAAAAAAATCATGGATTTTCACAGAGTAAAATTCACTCTTTCTGCTTGATGCCATTGTGCCCCACTGAAAGATGTCTCATGATCAGCACAAAGTGCATGCGTTTCTGAAAGTAACTGGAGAGTGGGAAAAAAGAAGGAAAAATTTGCCACACGCCATTGGTAGATGAAAAGTGAACGAACTCCATTTTTATTTCAGCTGAAAAGAAAAGCAGTGAACACAAAGGGGGAGCAAAAAAAAAATCGACGAAATAGTCGAGGGGGTGGGGAAATGTAGGCTGAGTGTAAAGTACACTCCCCTCTTTCTTTGGGTGACGTTGGAGTACCTGTGTAACAAAAAAAGGAGAGGGTAAAAAAACATATTTAAATAAAAGTGTGGAAGAAGTGGAGTTGAAAAAAAGAAGGAAATCAGAGAGTGGAGGGTTGAATGAACCCTCAGGGAGGTACAACGTGTGATTTTCAACGATTAAAATCGTAACATGCACCATTTACTCGATCAAACGATAATCGCACGGTAATTTTCGTTTTAATTAAGCTCTCGAGTACAGAAATTCTGGATTCACTTGTACATATACATAGGTCCAATTAAGGAGTATAAAGAGAATTTTCTGAAAAATTGTTTTTAAAATACTTTGACATTTTTCTTAATGAAAAAATGGAAATATTCGGTGGATTATTTTCCTTCTGCCCTTTTTAGTTTCACGATAGAGTCCTCGAGGGGCTGAAAGCTCACTCACTACATTTACACGAAGTACAGAGTGGAAAACCGATGCAAATGGATCTGGACAATGGGCGTACATGCTACAATATGTTTTTTTGCTCTCATTTTTTTTCTCGTGTTCAGATATCTCTACTTGCGTCACTTCGTGATCACCGTTCTGTCGATTCCCATGGAAATTCTGTCCCCATGACATGGATTAATTAATTGATTCTTTTAAAATTATTGCAAATGTGATTTTATGACATTATAATTCAGAATTAAATTGAGGGAAAAGATTTCGGTTGATAAATTCGAAACAAAAAGGAAATTTTTGGCTCACGTCCTGACCTCAAAAGGGCAAATGGTCTTCATAAATTTGGTCCCTGGATTTTTCATATTCAAATATTATTCTCATCAATAAATAATCATTTTTAATGGAAATCCTCTTAATAATAAAAATATGAAATATGAAGAGATGTTGGTGGATTGAAAAAATACGATATTTTACGTAGAGTAAAAAGCAGTGAGAGTAAACGTTGTTAGAAGTTATTGGTATACTCGGAGTGGATGAAAGTTGTTCAGAAGCACACAGTCTCGTATTTTCCAACTGTGATATCAACAGCATCATTATCCACTCCCACTTTACCCTCAAGAGTATATAAAAAATGAAGGAAATAAGAAATTGTTAAAGAAAGAGATGAGATCCGGAAATCGAAAAATCTGAGATGAGCAGAGAAATGTGAGTACCGTAACGAAGACAACGAGATACTAAAATAACAGACATTAACTTCATTCTTAATGGTTTCTATTTTCTTTGAAATTGCGCAAGGAGATATGTTCCAACTTGTGTGACCAATTGGATATGTTTAAATGTAGTTTAAGCGTTTCACATATCTTCCGGCACATTTAGCATCTTCTCAAGTTACTATGAATCATTATAAAGTTCTTTAGACATATCAGAACTGTAATTGTTCCCTGGTATATTGAGATAAATGGAATGAACTTTAAGCGATTGTTAAAATCGATTGAGAAATCAAGAGAAATTTATGCCGTAAACCATTTTACCCCGATTTCTCCTAAATAATAATCTTTGTTGTTGAATTTCAGTGTAAATTCGGCTTTTGTTCTGTCTCCTCATTTTTCACGTCTAATTCACGAGAACCCGAGATCAGGCAACTCCTCCATCAACAAAAGCTTCATACAGGGTAGGAAGATCCCTTCGGGGATTTTCAGCGCCAAGCGTTGGATGAATTTATCGAGGTCGTTTTATTTGTGGATAAAGGGCAATTGTGTTTGAGAGAAATCTCATTTCTTTGTTATATTTATTTGCCCCTATATATATTTTGTGGAGTGTCAGCCAATTGTGCTAATGCTCTTTGGATTTTTATTTGATTCGTGAAACTCGAGTATCTCACGTAATTGAGGCCAAAACTGTCTTCATCACAATGTCTTTGTGGGTACTCGAGGTGAATGAAGATATTCATGCTGCTGATGCTAACAACGATAATCCCCCAAGTGTTGTCTGAGAATATTGGTGAGGAAATCCCTTGGTCCCCTTGGAGCAGAGCACAAAGTGGCTATTGCCAAGTCTGCCAATTGCTTGTGATAACGAAGCTATTTCTTCGACTATTGCTGATGTCAATTTTTTTTATCAACTACTTATAGAAAATATAAATTAAATGAGGAATCAAAACAGCCGATAAAATATAAAAACCCCTTAATGAAAGTTTTCCAATTTTTCCACTATCGGCTAATCCAAGAATCAAGTAGAGCCCCAAGGACCAGAAGTTGGTGATACTTTCAACTCTTCAAAACTTTCTATATTTCAATCAATAAAGAAACTTGGTTTTAAGTGTATATAAATGTTTTTTCATTTATAACTTCTTTTCATGCTTCCTATGATCTTAATGGACCTCAAGTTCTTGATAAGAACCAAGTGGAAGAGCCAGATGGTTCATCGTGTACCGTAAAATGTTAAAATCCCCTCAAGGATAATAATTTTCAAAAACTATCTTCCTTTGCAGATTAAGTTTTGGGATTAACGTTAAACTACAATTTTCACTATCCACTCACCATTTCGACGAAAGATTATAATCTTCCACTTTAATGATAATGCCACTGCGATTTGACATTTACTAAGCGTATTATAAGATTATCATGGGGAAAAAGAGGAGATGGGATAAATTACATGATAGTGGGAAAATTGGGAATTTTCAGAGGAGGGGAAAGTGCTGCGAGTGTAATCCTCTGTGTACAATGCGATTAATTGAGAATTTAATAAAAATACAATTGAGTTTATCTAAAAATAATGAAAATTGAGAAAAATTGCAAATTAATTAGATTCCAAAGTTCCTCGAAACAAGGTTCATTTCAGTATCATTCATTCACATATAATTTGACGGTAGAATACAGTATCTAATTCGAGTGCAGAGAAGAGATGTTATACATAAACGCATATACGTTGTCCCGTGAGCATAACCACGGAATATTATGGTACCAGGGCTTTTGGCCCACATAGGAAACTATGAGGGGCTGCAAGAGTTTGTATTAGTGAGAGCCATAAATTTTGGTGTACCACGAGAAAGCTTCTGTACACAGTATAACAGGCCACATCCGAACGTAACTCGAGTGCTAGTAACACTGGGCAAGAATATATCCACTTTGTTCGATAGAACTCTTGTGTAACAGTCCACTGGTGATGATGTAGATTTTTTTTTTTGTTGAGAAAAAAAAAGGGGGAAAAGGAGTTATCAAGTTTGGGGAAAGTTTTTGGGCCATTATCATGAATCTTTGATGCAAGAAGTCATTCAGGGCAATAATTTTCACTCCAACTCCATGCACATAAGGTTCTTACTACAAACTTGTGTATTTATTACAAATTTTGGGGAATTGCATTTTTTTAAAATTCATTTATTTCAATTCCGTTTAATGATAATCAAAAATTAAATAGCAAATATTTGATGTTTGCGTTGCCTTTTTTTTAATCAAAAAGAACGGAATTCGTTCTATTTGTCTGTTTGGTACAGAAATTGGGTAAATGACCACATTGCAACCATGAATATGTACTTTATCTACAATTACATGTAGCAACAGTGGGTAGTTGCAATTAACGAATATAACCACAAGCCCCATGGGTATTTTCCTTTCTTTTTCCATCACAAACTGATCTCAGTTCGTACCAACACACACACAGACACAATCCCATGCACCAAAAAAACGAGAGCTTGTTATTATTATTTGCAACTGTGAATTTGTTTTTTCTCAGATATTCAGAATGTGACAATTCTCAAAATTGCTTTGGATTATACGAGCGAAATTGAATTCTCGATGCAAAAAAAGACGAAATGAGAGTCGACGAATGAATAGAAATGTTGGATTTTCTCCTCTTTTAGAACATTAATTTTTATCAGAAATTCTCATAATGAAAAATCCTCATAATAATGAATTTAATCGAACAAATATCATTTACCAAAGGACAATAACATTTTCAAACTCAGACTTACATTGCTCCACAATTTCATAATAGTTGAAGCGAGAATAGCCAGAAGTTGAGAGGGAAAAAAAGCGAACGTTTATTAGATTCTCAGATAGCACATGACCACTTTCTCCTATCACTTTCTGCCTGAAATTCACACAATTCTGCTTCTCTTTCCTCTTGTAGCTCCACCAGCACTCGCTAAAACGTGTAAATTCAGTGGTTCAGCATTATTATCATTATACAAAGATAGAAGTGTTAAATTTTCGTGCATACAAAGTCAATGTCCAGTTTTTGGTGTGAATTTATGCTCCAATAATATCAGCATAATTTGACGTCAGGTATTTCTTGAATTTGGTGAATAACTAGGGTTTTAATTATTTTCGGTGCACTTTTACTTCGAGTTCTTTATTCTGCTACATCTTCATAGGCTTAAATCTTACGTTTTGCTTCTTATTTTCGTATTCTCTTTATTCTTGAAGCTTTTGGATTTTTCCTGATACTCTTGCTGAATTTCATGCACTTGAGCAAAAAGATTAATATCCCATTAAAAAAAGGAAAAAAAAATTGGTAATTTATTTATTTCTATCCTGCATGCTGCACATATTTCAACGATGACCCAAATAATCTACTGCAGGTAAAATCTGAGACATTTTGTATGCAGAGCATTCACTGAATTCTTTCCTCTCGTGCATCTCACTAGCACATGCTGTTTTCTTAATTTAAAAAACTAAATAACGTAATTTTACATTTGAAAAAACAAGAAATTAGGATTTATGTTAATTTTGTTGAGATTTTATTCAAGCACTGATTTATGATTTTAATTTTCTTAATTATGATAATGAAATTTACGTTTCATCAAATGCAATTAAATTCAATTTTTTCACATGAAAAATGTCAAATTAATTAGCCTTTAAATCATCTCGTGGCAAAATCAAATTAAATGCCACACGAATACGTAATTTGGAGAGTGTCATTCTTTGGCATTGTGCTTTAACAAGTTAGTCCAACACACAAGTGCACCGGGTGCTACTGGTGAACGTATTGGAGCCGATGTGTAATAAATTCAATCTCTACTATCCAAGCAACGTGCAGGGACGTGCCTTCCTCGTTGAATTAACGCCTGTGTTCACGTTTATGTTCTGGCATTCACGAATTTATCCTTCATTCGTTATCTACATTTCCCATGTCACATTCAATTTTTCAACGGCAATTCAATTTTCCTCATTACAATAATTATTGGTGAAATTAATAAAAATGAGGAATTGCCTGAAAGGGACAATTATGAAATTAATTCAGAGGCTTTCATTAATGAGGGAATAAAAAATTTAAAAGAAAATTACAATCGTGATAGACTTTTAGAATCATCTCATCTGTAAAACGTTTAAATGCTAATTCTCAATTCACTATTCTACTTTCGAATTCACTCGTTTCTCCAGATTCATTATCATAATTCGTGTCAACATGATTCCAAAAGTTTTCACTTCTATTTGATATTGAATAATGAAAATCCTGGGAAATTTATGGAAATATTGGTAAATTTTTGTGGATAATCGATAAAAATCATTATGACAAATGTTTTTCGGCTCAAATTTCCTCAGCTTTTCAATGCAATCATTGAAATATGCATTCACACTACTTCAGTCCTTAATTAATAAAAAAATAATAAAAAAAACATTGAGGCACTCTCTTTGACTCTTCCAAGTCACTAATGAAGTTATCCCATCGTAAACAAACACTCGTACGAGTCCCCAATACGTGGAAATAGATTTGGGAGAATAAAAAATTGTCGATACATTTTTTCACCTTTCATGAAAAAAGAGAGGAGAGAAAAAAAGAAAATTACGACAGTGAGACGAAGCTTTGTGTACCACTGAAGAGCTTCGTTATCCGTTTGTGCCCACTCGTTGTGTTTCCCTCTGGTATAATTAAAAATGTGACGAGAGACTGGTTTGCCATCAAATAAAAAATACGAAAAAAAATGAGAGAAAAGAGGTAGAGAAGAATGAAGGAAGAAAATCAAAAGAAAATGAAGGAAAATTCCAATTACGAGGGAGCACAGTGTACTCTCTTCCTCAAAGACTCAAATTCACGAGTTGAGAGTGAAATGCAGCATGTTTTCATTTTTTTTTTAAATTTTAAGTGAAAAAAGATGGAGACAAATCAATGAAATATTGAGAAAACTTTTCTTTTGTGAATGAAAATAATGGAAATTGATCATAAATAATTTATAACAGAAATGGAGAAACTTTTGTTATCCAAACGTATTTAAATATTCATTAATTTATGAAAGAAAAGTGCAAATATTGGAGAATTCAAAGGAGAATCAATTGAAAACAAAATTCATTTACTCAACGAGTATCAGAGTAAAACCGATGCGAAAAAAATTTGTGGAAGAGTGGTTTGACTATCGGTGTTAATACGTCGATGGTGAGTGCCTCGGAAAAATAGTTAAAATAAAATTGTGAATTTTCTACGCTTGAAAACTAAAGCAATTGAAGGGAAACAGAGTTCGTAAAAAGTGTTGGCACGTGTATATGGAGGCTCTATCGAGTGATCTATTGTGAAAAATCCGAGGATAAAAGCACTGCTTTTACTCTGAATATCCCTATTGATTTTCTCTTATGTTTAAATACTTTTATTTGAAGAGTTTAAATATTTTGCCGAATAAATTATTTCTCAATTTCGAAGTAATTGAGAAATAAGAGTGAGGGAAAAACGACCTGATCTTTTGTTAATCCAAAAAGTTTATTGGGGTAGAATTAAAGCAATATTTTAATCATATTTTTCAAAGTTCCTTCAAAGCTTTCGGTGAGCTCAATGACTGACACCTCATTAAATGGAATTACAGCGATCCACCACCTTGTAATATCGTTTCAACGGCCGTCAGAATCTCCTTCCTGTGAAGTAATTTACTCTACTTTTTTTTCCCTCTTTCTCTACAAGTTTTAATTCTCTTTTTCCTCCATCTCACTCATTTTCCACTTGGTACAATTCACTGTTTGTGAATAGGTGCTCACAAAAGAAGTGAAATTAATGGTAGAAGTATAAATGCTGTTGAATTCTATCCAAAGGGGCTCGTTAAATCCATTTTCACAATTAGTGATAAAATGGGATAAAATTAGACAATTCATCTCCATCTGTTTCCCAAAATATCTCGGAAATTAAACGTGATATGGAAATTTCCGTAGAATCCTTTTTTGTAGAGGATTTGAAGAGCTAAATAAAAGTATTCCACAAAGATTCCTCTATTTCGTCTATTTCCCAAGGTATTCTCAGAAAATTGAAAAAAAGTGCCTGAGGCATTTGTGGAAATGAAATATCAGAACTTTAGAAGATATTCACCCAATTTGCCTGAATTCTTAAAAAGTAGAGTCCAAGAAAAATCTTTACCTCTATTGAAGCCACTAATGGTGCAAGTCTCTTCAGTGGCCCCAACCCATTCTGCCCTCAGTGAACAAGACAGGAAGTATGTCCGAGCGTTAATCACGGAAGTCACTGTGGCATTACCCACAACATCTATCAGGATTCCAATAAAGAAGCGATCTCTCACACTGAAAGGAGGGGCAATGGGTCCTCTTAGTTATAGGGGCAGAATGGTGTGTGTGTGAGGTGGAAAATGGGTAGATACGAGACACTGGACGGAGAGCTCCGATAAATGTCCAACACTAATGGGACAAACTATAGTACGTAATACAGCATTCTGTCCTTCATTTTCTCAACAGATGAAGAAGAGGTAGGAGGCATGTTATATAACGTCAGGTTTATTGTTCGAGCACAGTAGGAAATTGTGGCTTAGTTGCTGCAGTTCGAAAATGCTTAATTATCTTGGGATAACGTGGTTGGAGATGCTGAATTGTCCTTTGGACCCCTGGGAGGTGACACTGCCAGGGAATTGCGTGGTTTCCTGTCTTAATTGGCATGTTTGATGTTGAATCAAGAGGATGGAGGGCTTTTGTTGATACAGCTGGAGATTTTATAATGTTCATGATTTTCTCTTTATTTTTTGGTAAATTGTCTGGCTGAATTTGAGTAAATTACATCAGAAATTTTATGACACTCCAAATGGCTAGTATTCGTACATGTTTCCTTTGCAGCACCTCAGTTGGCTGAGTTTTGGATGAGTTTGGAAGTTTGTGGCCGCGTGTTTCTAGCAGAAGCCATAAGGGCATATATACGTAAAGGTTTTGCTGGATGGAAGAAGTTCATGGGGTGAAAAGGGGGCTGACAGAGGACAAGTTTATCTGTGCGGTTAACACATACATAGACACACTAGTACAGTCGGGTTTATGCTCTTTATATTTCCTCTCTCTTTCTGGTTTACTGCGTCATTCATCGGCCACTGTTATGGTGCAGGGAGAAATGCTAAAATATATTTTCTCACTGAGAGAATTTTTTTTTTCGTGGGTTTAGATATGATAATGAGATGATTATTCACTCGAATCTCAGACATTTAAATGAAAGGTCTTGATTGAGGCCAGAGGCTGACGTGAAAATCACCATATTGATAGAAAAGCAGTGAATATATATATAGAATTGGAACACATTCCACTTTATACGATTCCAATTACATTGCAAATTTTCGTGATTGGAAATTACGGGAAAAAATTCAAATTCAATGGGAACAAAAAGAATTTAATCATTGCAATTTGTGGAAAAGGTTGTTTTTCATTTAAATAAAAATGTGGATTAATTATTCGAATCAATTGCAGCTCATAAACACCAGTTTAATTGGGATCTCAAAAGTTTTGTGCAGTTGAAACTGTGCAAAGGGATGATCGATGCTTATCCAACCCCTCTGAACTCATCGAGAGAGCCATCAGATGCATTAGCATACCATCAACTCCCGCAATAATGTAAATCCATTGAAATTTCCGGTGAAAAAGCCAGTATAAACGTTAATTTCCCTCGGAAACTCGGGATATTACAATAACAATGTCGCTGAAGTTAAACTTTCCAATCCCCTCTATCCTGAAAGCTCAAAAGAGGTAAATAAGTGATGAGACAATGTTTTACAACTTTTAAAGTCCCTCAATAATTCAGTGAAAAATAATCCTTTCTCTCCAAATGTTTAATAAAGAATATCTCGATAATAAAGCGAGATAGGGAAATCTCTGTCTCCCTCAGTTTCCGAAATATTCTCAAAAAACAGTGGATTTTGAAAAAAATGAAAAAAATCGTATTTTATCTTCAACAATTATAACTCCACTGAATTATCCAGGATCCAGAAAGATCCATGATCGTGACTGGAATACAAGTATAAACTTTAACGAACCCTCCCTTTTTCATTTCAATTTTTTCCCCTCTCATTCTTGAAACGTGCACTCTGGTACGAGTCACTTGAAAAAAGTAGACTGTAAAATTTTACGTTTCTTTCGAGAAAAAAAGTGAAAAAAAAAAAAAATAGAATAAAAATCTACAAAAGGGGTAAATACCACGAGTAATCGTCTCGTGCAGACTGCGTTTCTGGTCGAAGGAGAAAAGCGCTGTTCTGCTGCTTTTTCTCACGTTACAAACAACAATGGACTCCAGCCGCGCAGGAGAATGAGAAACTAGTGTACAAAGAGTTAGATGTAGTAAATGACAGTGAAAATAAATGAACAATACAGTGAGATGCACTATTTTTACGTCATTAACTCTTGAATTAATGAAACTTTAATGTTTTCCATTATTTTTTCTATCTCATGTGAAATTAATGGCAATTAATCCTTCACTCCGATGAATAAATAATGGGGGAATTTTGGAGAAACAGGGATGAGTCATCGTTTGTAATAATTCATTGGAATAAACATTGAGTCGGGTTATCCACGTGCTTTCCTTCATGCCAGTTGGCGTTTGGATGCTATCCAAGGCGAAATTACACCTGAGGGTAGATTAAAGTGCCACGTCTGTACGATAAAACTAGATAAAACGAGAATGTAAGTCATCATCTACTTTTCTTCGATATCTCATTGTGAATAAATTCATTTTAATGAAATATTTCAGGTAAACACTTGATTTTTTTACTTTTTTTTTCACTCTCATTCTACTTGAATTAAGTATCTTACCACATGACACAGTGTCCTTCGTCGCACAATTCCCAAGAATTTACTGATGAAATTCCCGTGGGTGTGTATTCGTTACAGTTTCTTATCTTGTTTTTCTCCTCTCGGTTAGAAAGAATGGGATAGAAAATAGAAGACCGTGAAAATAAGTACTTCACGTGAAGTAAATAAATGAAATGGCGAAGATGGAAGTGAAGTTGCTTTTTTTAGCTAAATAAGTAGTAGTGGTCGGTGTTGGTACAGGCGACGATGGGGAAATTTAATTAGTAGTTAATTGCACTTATTAAAGACTGAAGTCTGCACTTTGAGGAAGAGGAATTAAGAATGTAAATTGAGTTTTTAAGAAAATTGAGAACCTAATTTTATATTAATTATTAAAATAATTTTTTTATTATTATTATTATTTTTTTAGAAAATTCGACATTTTTTTCATTAATTATTTTTCCATGTTATAATTGAGATATCGTTCTGAAAATTCAGGTGGTGCTGACAGATGCCATGGAGAATACCTGCTCAAATTTTCAGAAAGATATCTGTAACTGCGTCAAAGTTATGAATTTTTGAATATTAGGAAAATGGAGGATTTTATGTTTTGCAGGCAGAAAGTTGTCCAACTTGATGAATAGAAATTCTATGCATCGAGGAGGAAGACGGAACTGTTCATTCAAGTATGAACAACAGCTTTTCTCTTTGTGTGTCTTAATTGAAATCAAACGCTAGTTAATTAAGTAAAGATTCCCGAGGCGTCTCATTCTCTTCTCTATCTCTCCATCGCTTTTGCAGTTTACGAAGACTCTGGGTGGAAAACTTGTTCAATAAGACTGCCAACGACATTCGACACTTTTAAAATATTTTTTTTGTTCTTAAATTGCTCAAATATTGCAAAATTGCTTGAATGTTTCTTTAAGAAAAGGGCATACGTCTTTTCCACCTTTGAAATTTTTTTTTAACAATTTCAAAACCTAAAAAATAATTGTGCTTAAAAAAAAAACATTTTTTTTCTGTCTCTCAAGTCCTGACGAATTAACTAGGATTTAAATGAAAGAGACAGCGTTTTCACTAAAAAAAAAAAATTCATAATCCAATTTAATTAACAGTCTACGTTATACATGAACAATGTTTTTGTGCTTGAGGGGATTACCTGAATTAGGAAGAAAGTGTCAGAGTTCATACGTGATAAGATACTGAGGATCCTCTTATGCACACACGAGAGCGTGAAACGAGAAATGGAACGAGAATTAAAGGACATCGGAGGGAGGAGAGGGGAGATGCAATGTAGCCTGTGAAATTAGCGTAATGGCCACCGGATTACCGGGATTACACCCAGGAGTGTCCCGCCTCATTTGCCCGTTCGCGGGATAATGACCCGCTAATGATGATGTATTTGGTGGGACAAGACTTGGATGGAGACAACATTTTATGGCTAAGTCCAAGCATTCATTTTATTTAAAAAAAAAAAATTTAGTGTTTTAGATTATTAAAAATACGATTTTTCATTAAAATTATTTATTCTCAATTGTTTGGCGATTACTCTGAGAATTGAGGTCGAGATGGCACACGTGATAATACATATTGATTTTTAAAAAGGAGTCTTTTTTTTATCGATAACCGTTAGAACGATGGATTCAGAATGTTTCAGAGATTTGGGTCACTGTGGTATTACCAATTCTTCTTTCTCGTTTACTATTTAAGCTCGTGCATTTTTAAGTGCACGAGGCATAACGTTCATGACAATATCCGAAGAGAGTGAATGGAGGAAAAAAGCTTTTTTAGAGAATCAGAACTTGAGGATTAATGCAAATCCGATTAAATTGTCACCAATCACCTTTTTCCATATTTATCTTCATTTAAAAAAATAATCTGCAATAAAAAGTGTTGAATCCTTTTTTTGTTTTTAAATTAGATTGCGACAGAAAAATAGGCTTCATCATTCTCGTAAACTCATGTAGAAAATGAGGATAATAAATTTTTTTTAATAAAATGAGGAAAGAAAATAAATGATTCTGTTAGCAAGATGACAAAATTTTCAACATGAGCTACTTCACCTCTTTCTCACCACAAGATTGACAGAATAAAGAATAAAAATTCCCCCACAATTTCTGAACATATTGAATATTCAGGTATGAACGTCCCAAGAGACTTGCATTGAATTGAAATGATGTGACATGAAGGATTTCATAATAAAATAAAAATAAATATGGGATAAAGATAAACTTCTCAATGGAATTCAATCTTTGGATAGAATCACTGGAGTTTTATTTCCTTATGGAAATTGAGATGCATTTTCCAATAAAAGTAACAGATTTTATTCAATACATTATTTTTTCATATTTGACCTGTTCTCTCTTTGAAATTCAATTTTCAATAAATTCTTAAAATTTTAAATAAATTAGTGACACAAGAATTTAAGTATAAATTTACAAATCACTTGAGAAATAGCATTTCTTCATGCTAAATAGACGTAAGAGAGTGAGACTCTCCGGATACCTAATAATAGACGATAAAGCCTGGTTAAATATACTTATGTAGATGTTTTCCAATGGTTCGAGTAGATGTAGGTGAGACCAGAGCACCACTCGGTGGTTTACTCCACTCTCTCTCTCTCTCCTTTATTTTGCCCATTTATTTATTCATTTTCTCGGAGATACACCGGATGCTGGGACATGCCTTAGAACGCCTTGCATCCGGTTCATTCCGAGTGGATTTAGAATCCGAAAATGGTGAATAAAAGACTTGTAAAAAAAAGGGAAAATTTTCGGAAGAATCTCTAAAAAATTCCGAAATTATTGAAACTATTTTTTTTCAATTCAATTGAATATTCTGTAATAGCCCGCAGAGTATTTTCAATTGAATTGAATTGAACGTCGAAAATTCCTGTATATTCAGTAATCAAATATTCGGAATATACTGCCTGAAGCATGTGCCCACATAATTTAATAAAAATTTGATATCCAGTGTTTCATCATCGAATAAATTAATTTCAATGTTGTTAAATATGGAAAGGACAAATTCAACGTAAATACATAATTTCCAAATGAAAATATCCATTAATTCGTAATAATTGATGGATTATATTGTGATTCGTTGAATAAATTTATTCTTAATCTGTGTTCTGTTCAATATTTCATTATAAATTAAATCCTTTTTTTTTGTGAAGAGAATTAAAATAATTCGAAATTAATTGAGGTTCACAAAATTCTCCGGAATTCTCAGGTTCAACATAATATTTCTCATAAGCTTGTACCACAACCTCATGACGGATTACCACGTTTGTCGTGGTTTAATTAATCCCCTCCCCCTTCTATTCTTCTATTCCACCTAACTTTCATTTCTCCCAACCCGAGAGTTTTACCTAACTCTGCATTCTATAGATATATGATACAGTGGAAAAGCTCGAATAATGCTTTGGGTACTAATTAAAGTTACATACGTGTGGGCGAGTGGATATGCCTCAACTTACAATTTTGAGTTACATTTTATGGATAACTACGTAACTATATTACAAATAGAAGCTGATTAGTTGAGCCAAACTTTGGAAATTAAATTAATTTATTCTCAATATTTCAAAAAAATGGTCATAATTGTTTTTCTTTTTTTTCTTTAAAATTCGAAATAATTTGGAATTACGTAATATTTATGATGTAATGAGTTTTCTTAGAGTAGAGTATGAAAAAAGTTGCTTCAACTACTTAAAATTGGACCGGAAATTTGGCTTTCTCAAGATCCTGGATAAAATCCAAAACTTTAACTTGTTTTTTTTTTCCAATGAACATGATAAAACAATTTCCAAACTCGAGGAATCAAGTGAATCAGTATCGAGTAATTACAATTACTATCTTACAACAATTGAAGATTGTTAATCGTTGATGATAATCATGGTTTTATTCATTGGCTCGTGCATGCCTATTTGCTCTTCGTTATCGTGAACTCTTGTGCAATTTCGCATTCCCCAGATAAATCAGTAATGTAAACCACGGTATTTCTATCCGTTATGTGGATAATTAATGGCAATGGAGATCATGTAACATTATCCAGAGTAATTTCGAATGCAGAGGAATTATTGAATGATCAAGTATTCCTGACGTCATCAATTTTTAGACAAAACCAAAAAAAAACGCTTCAATGTAAAAATTAAATTTTTCAATTATTTAATTTCTCTGAGAATTGAAACTAAAAGAATGAAAATTATTACTGTCACTTCTACTCATTGACGCAGGAAATTCAATTTTCCACCTCATTCTATCTCCGTGAAATTGCATCCAAGACCAATCGTCGACCAATTGACAAATTTATTGTGCGGTGCACACTCACAGTTTGCAATCTCACTCGTCTTCAATTCACTTTTATTTTTTTCTTCATTTTATCCTTTTTTTTTCCTCTCTCAAGTTGTCCCTGAGCACCCGTATGCGACACTCTGAAATATAGAATTGGACACAAGATAGGAGTGGAAGAAAAAGAGACATCAAAAAAAATCATTGAATTATTTCTCTTTTTTTCACTATTTCTTAAATATCTCTGAAATTAAAGGAGATACGTCCTTTTACCTCGAACCCTTTTTTCAAGCTCTTGAAATTCTTTACAAAAAAGTATTCAATTGGAAAATTCGTATCTCCATTATTTCCAGAGATATTTCACCGAGAAGCATTTGCCCTCTTAAATTCTTGATTTGTGGTAATTTCAGTAATTAGGAGAAGTGTATATTTATACCCAGTGTTGATGCATATGAGTCTAGAGTCCCTAGAGCACCAAGTGGCCTTCCATTAAATATTAAAGGTGTTCTATATCTCTGGTGTATAATTATAGCCACATCTGTATCCTCTCACCACCTGATGCCATAGAAATAGAAGATTTTCTGAATCAGAAGTGACAGGAGAGACCAGCACACTGACCAACATGAAAATTCCCAAAGGACACGGTGCTATTTACCAATGAATTTCTGTCATCAAGAGAAAATCAAAAATTGTAGAAAAACAGAGACTTTGATGTTGAATTGAATGAGAGGCTTGTTTGCATGCAGTAAAGGTGAATCCGATTACTCTGGAGTGTTTCATCAATATTTTTCATGAAAAATATCAACTATCGTATAATAGTGTCATGCTGGAGTTTCCAGGTGAGGCAGAGGCAATATTCATCAGGATGCATTGGAGCATGAGCGAGTGATCTTGATTTTAAAGTGAATTTAAATGAGAAAAAATTCATTAAATCATGGAGATCTGCTGAATTTGATGAAACGTTGGAGAGTGTCTGAATGACATTCAGATAGAAATAAATGAGATATTGTTCTTGTGCATTTTCATTAGTCCAGGATGAATCGATACAGACACTTTATACTTCTGGAGGGATGCACTTGCAGAGGGAATAGGAATATCTGGATGAGGAGAGTGGGTCAAGCTTTTCGTGCACATTCTCTACGCTCTTTGCGCACACCATTAATATCGAATATTGCTGCGCCTGGTGTGGCTGGCAAATATGTTTCAAAGGCTCAGGTGGTCATTTCCTAAAGCAGAGGCTCTTCTTTATCATTTTTACAATATCTTTAGTGGATTATGGAATTTTAGAATTTTTTTTTTCAAATTTTGAAATTGTATTTCCTTCAGAAAAAATCCATCTTCAATATTTCTTCCTTTCATTGAGAAAATGTGATTTTACAGGATCAAAGAGTGGTTGACTTTAATTGAATGCCACAACCGAGTAAATCGTGACTCTGTGCAGAGTTGAGCCAGAATCAGACGTTCTTGTGTCATGCAAACGAAACATAACATACATAATGTTAATTTGTGAGTTTATATAATTAGTTAAAACGTTGCAATTTGTCCTTGAGTTTAATACTCAGTGAATAACATTGTAGCATGAAATAAAATTATGTAAATTCAGAATAATTCATAATAAAGTGAATTTACGTATTAAATTTCTAAAAGAACAAATGCAACAATCAATTCATTTTAATCTCAAATTAATTAAATCCACATCTCACTCAGTATTAAATCGTTCGTTCTAATTCTACGCAGGAAACTTGAGGATTTAATTCAATCTTCGAGTAACTTCGTGTCATTCTGATTAATTCGATGACTTGTTGGATACGCAAGTGCATACATCGTAGACAATTGAGTTTTAGAGAATTTAATGTGACTTTGTCTTGACGAGTAGTAAAAGTCAACGAATTTACTTCCAGAATTGAAGAATTACGTTTCAGAGATTATCTCGGAAACTAAGGGAGATAGAGAAAAAATTGAGGATACTTTGAAGTTAAAATATAATTAATCGACAATTTTGTACCATAAAAATTGATTAATTTATTATTTCGATTTAGTGAGACATTTTCATAGGAAATAGAGCGTGGATAATAGCCAAAGATAACCTATTTTCAATGCGGATAAGTTGGATTATATATCGTACGAAATTTAGAGGATGTTTTGCACACGCGACGCCACAGAGTCTCCAATCGATTTTTCCCAAACTGAAATAACTCCGTAACTTCCAAAAAAGAGGCGAAAAAGAAACAATTGCATTTGTTTCCAAAAAAAAAAATACGATTATCGTGAAATTTTCAATTTCTCCATTTAGATTAAGAAAAAAATTCTCTATTTTCTTTAATTTATCAGGGAAAATAAATGGCTGGTAATTTTTACAAGACTCTGAATGGTAAAAGCTCGGGGAAATTGATTTCGTGACGGTACTTTTTCACTTTTACATTATTTCTTTTCTCCCCTATTCTTTTTTATCCTCAATTTTTCCCTTTTCCCTTGATTTCGAAGAGATAAAAAGGTGGAAGGCAACAGTTGGTCATCGAATCTATGTATATATGTTAGAATACCATTTGAATATCGATCAGACATTAAAATTCGTATTTGAAAAACATGAAATTCCAATGATTCAAATCAAATAATTTCATAAATTCAAATAATTTGAAAATCCACAAAAAAAGGGAAAATAATGAAAATTGGTTTGACAGTCGAAAAAAGGAGGAAAAAAAATAGAAACGACATGTATGGTAACGATGCGGCAAATTTCTGGCAATTTGTTGTGGCCGAGGGAATTTAACGTTTTTTTTTTTTTTAAACAATAGTGTTTACTGCAGCTGACTGTTTGGGATCATTTCAAATATGAGTGTAACAAGAGTTCTGTCGAAAAGAGTAAAATGCTCTCGTAAATTCGATGAAAATAATCCCCCGAGTATTATTACGTTATTTCGTATTTCGTAATTGTCAGTGTAACAAAATACGTCAAATAAAATAATGAATTTTTACTCTATTGTTATTGAAGAATAGAGAGTGTAATCAATTTAAAAAATGTATCGAATATCCTCGGATTACCCAATTATTATTAAGTCATCGTTATGACAGGTGGGCGAGAGGGCGGGGTTAATGGAAACTATATTTTCTAGACCACAGTGACGTAATGCAAGTGAAAATGCCAGCGTCAGGGCTTCCAGGAATTTCCACGTTGAAAACCACAATCTATCCTCTGGAATTTTAGATGATTATTCAGATTATTGCAGCGACGAGTGTCATCTGGGAATTTTGGCGGTCCAGAGAAGACAATGGACACAAAAAATCACTGAATTTCATGTCTGCACTTTTTTTCTAAGAAATAACAGAAAAATTTCATTTTCCCCCCCTCTTTTGGATAAAGGAAATTTTGCAGAAACATATTGCACGGATTTTTTCGATCATTGCTCCATTGGTATTCAGTATGTGTTAGTGCTCTTCTTTTTATCGTGTCTTGTGCGGTTTCTACAACAGATACCGAATGCTTCTCTCCACTTCTTTTATTTTTCTCGATTTTTCTTGACAATTTTCACAAGAAAATAGGAACGACGCTGTTTATGCCGGAAGTGTTTGTTGAGTTTCCGATTTACGTTTTTAACATTAATCCTCGATGCTTTTACCGAAAAAGGGGCAAAACAGATTGAGAGTAATGGAGAAGTTGAATTGGACTTTTGGAGAAGCTTTAAACTCTGATTTTCTCATCCTCGAATAAACGATGTTCTCCTTTAATTAATCAAACTGCAGGAAAAATTAAAATTCGAGTAAAAAAATGAGCGAAGAGTCCTGAATTTAATGGTAATTCATTCAACTTGACAATTCAGAAGTAATAGTTGCAAATGCGTTTATCATAATGAATCCTAAAAAGACTTTTTTTTATATCACAGTTTAAAAGTTTACTGCAACTTTATGAATTGAGAATTTTGTCCCTCGAGAGACGAAAGAATTCCTCTTTTTTTTCTTGAAACTAGTGAAGAAGTATAAAATTGAAATACTATCATTTTCCTCTTGGGAGTGTATCACCATTCCTTACGCATTCTTCAGAATAACTCTGAAACTCCAATTGTCATATCTTCCCTTTTATTTGAAATTATAATTTTATCCGAAACTTTGATAATTTAATTCCCGCATAACACATCATTCAGGCTCACACATATTGCCCGACATTTTCTACGAATTCGAGTATCAGCAAAACTTTGGCAAACTTTGAAATAAAGTAAATCGAAGCATCTTGCGAGACAAGAAATTCAACATTTCTCACGTATAATTGAAGAAAACTCCATTTTTTCCTGTCATTTACCTCTAAATAATTCAGGAACCAATGGAGAGGCACCGTTGTGGCCTTGAGAGTCCCAGAAGTTGCGTGCGCACACCTTGCCGGTCCTCGTACGGCCTTGTCAAATAGAAAAATACGACATCAGAACTGACGTCTCGTGTTACAGAAGAATCGGGGGCAACGTTGCTCACGTCCTGAATTTCAGAGAAGTGCGGCAGAGCAAATAAGATAAATAGTAAAAGAAATGAATGAAATAGGTTAAAAAAAAAGGAGCAGAGACGTTACATGTCTTCCACGACTCTCTTCTTCTCTCTCGGATATTATTCTCCCTCTCATTTCTCGTGCCAGTTGTATCATATCCGGGCACGTCGACGATGGCATTTGCGGCGATCGGCTTTGAATCCAACACGATTTCTGTAATGGAAGCTTATACTCCGCTATTTCTTCTTTATTCTTTTTTATTTTTGTTCGTATCGCGTAGCAACTACACGTTCACTCACACGGAATATCTTGTTATTGGCTAAAAGCCTGGGTAACACCAACTTTTTTACTGCACCAGTTTTTCTTCATTGAAGTGAATGCAGTTGCTTTTTGAATAAACCCACTTGTCGAAAATGTGACAATTTCCAAAGAAAGGACTTTCGGGTGCAATGACTTTGACAAGTATCGAGAAGTCACTTGACCTCTCACCAATGCACACGTGATACATAGAACCGGGTGTTGGAAAATTAGATGCATAATATTGCAAGCAGGCGCCAACTGGTCGCACGAATACAGTTGGTATATAATAATTAGGGAGGACCGGTTACATTACGAGTTGAGAGAGCGCAAAGGGTGTATGGTTAAATTCCAACGACTCTACACCCTGGGAATATCCAGTGTAATTAGAAGTGCAAGTTGGGCTCATGCGGGACTCACAAGGCTACTTCGCTTAATACCAAGCCCCGGGTCCAGCCACTCCAAAGATTATCATTGAGGCTAGCTGCAGGAACCACCCACTTGCACCCAGAGGGATTATATTCAGCTCGCTTCCATCAACTCGCAAAATCTCCCTCTCCATCTACTTATTCTCAGCTCTGTAGTGTAACTCCACGTTTTCCTAATCCCAAAATCCCCGTCGCCTGCTTTTCTGTGTCCTCTACTTCTCCAAAACCCAGGGGATATAATTGAAATTACGTCCTGTTGCATGACAATGTTGTGTTAACACTTTGTCAATCAAGAATATTTAATTTTTAATGGAAATTTTTTTAGAAAATGCTTAAATACATTTTTTTAAACATAATAATGAAAAGCTGAATGTGGAAGAGAAAGTTGTTGGAATAGAGAGGAGGAAAATGAGGAAGACACAAGTTTATTCGCCGCAATTTCCTCTGCATCAGGCACAAAACCTCAGGAAAGTACAAAGTTTCTCAAAGAAGCTCTCGTTCATATTGATGATAAGCTATCCATGAAGAGTATACTTTGTGTGTCACTTTTTTTTTTTGTTAAAGTGCCTCGTGATGGCTCTACTTGAGAAGCTGTTTACTTTATGATTTAGGAATTAATTAATTTGATGAATTTTCAAGCAGAGTTTTGATAATAAAGATGATTGCCTGGGATTAACTCAATATTTGCATCTTCCTAATGATTTTTCATAAATTAATTAATTTGACTGATTCATGCTTTTCTCATTCAATCAACTCGCATTTAATTCGGCAAACGTTTAAACAAATATTGTATGACAGTATTTGCCGATTGAGAATTTATCGTCTCAGTGAATCGGAAATATTCAATGATTTTATCAGATAACTGAAAATTTAAAGTAAATAGCATGTGGGTGAATTTATTCTTTAATAATTTGATTTTTAGCAGAATTAGTTGAGTTTAAAAAAATTAATTCTCTCAATATTCATAATTATGAGATGAAAATTCTCGTGCAGTTGATGATCCAGAGTAACCTGAACTCTTGCATTTGAATCTCAGATTGAGTAATTCCGGTATTTCCGTATCCTCATTCTCTAGAATAGTAGTGAAACCATCTCTCACCCATCAACTCCATGTTCACCGATACAAGCAGTCTTGATCCATCGGAATTTCCACTGGCTCGAAATAGTTTCTCCATCCTTCGGAGAGACCTGTAGAGGATTGGATGGATTTTGGCATGTCTTCGGACGAATGCCCCTGGCAATATTAGTTTCAATAACTTTTTCCCCTTTTCACGATATTCCTTTGAGAAATTATTGAGAGGCTCTTGTTTTATAAAAATTCCGCAATTTCTTTCATCAAAAGAAATCATTTCAACGTTTCCTCTTCAATAGGATTCAATGTAATGGGCCAATTTATTGGAGGAGAAAATTCGCTCTAATGGGAATCCTTCCACTTTGATAATTAAATAGAAAATATAAAATTATTTTAAATATTTTGAGAGTAAAAAAAATAGCAGGCTATTCTTCATGATAATCCAAGCATTTTTCTCGTGCATTTGAAGCTGAAAAATGGGTTTTTATTTTGTTGCTTCTTCTACCATGGAAATACCCATGGGAGCAAAGATAATTAACGGCAGAACTTTTTAAGAGAGAAATACGGAATAAAATAAAATTAGAAGACTAGATAATGCAGGATTTTTCCGGTTACTAAGTAACAATGGATTTTAAAGAATAGGAGTCATGTCAGTGAAGCATTGAAATTACAATAAAATGGTATTTTATATTTAAAAATTATTACAGATGGAAAAACTCGAAATTCTCATTTCTCCAGTGACTTATTTCATGCAATAATAATTCAAATATTTTTTTATCTTGTAACTTCTGAATCTGTGTTTGAAGTACGAAAAGAGGAAATAAAGTAGCAAGATGTGTGAGTCAACCAATTTCAAGTTTCCTCGTTTCTGGCGTCAGGTGTGCTGCCAGAATGTCACATTTACTTCTCATGAAATTTCGTTCATTCTCTCCATTCATTTGCCCTTTTTTTTCTCCTTTATTTGCCTCAATTTAAAAATTTACAAGATCACGAAAGAAGTTTAACGAGTTTCATTTGTATCTAGAGTCATGTCACGAGAGAAAAATTTCCATCCTTCGAGTCAAGAAAATGGAGTTGTCCATTGTCCCCAACTGAAGCACCAATGTCCATTGATTAAAACAAATATTTTCCCCAGAATCCAAACAAAGAAGTGAACAAAGCCCAGAAACATAGATTGTAAAAAAAAAATAAGAATTATTCTTGTTAGAACTGATGAATAGAGACTGGACATATTGAAAAACCCCGTTTTTTTTTTTTCATCTCCAACATCAAAAGCAGAGGAGCAAAAGGAAATAGCTCGTGTCCAAAAGCCAGAAGATCGTGAAATGATGCATCAATATTTCACTTGATAACAGAGACGAGGACAATTCCTAAATTGCCTTTTTTAAACTCATGCAGCTGTGCTGTCTGCTCTTGTATCGACCAACAGTTTAGGTAGACACCCCTAACTCCAATAGATAGTTGAAGTGTATATAATTATAGCCACCAGGCATGAACTCGAGATACGAATTGGCTGTTATACCGAATTCACAGTTGCCTCTAGTTTCTCTCTATTTCACAATCTGAATTGAACGAAAATTTGCACCATGTGTGGTGAAACATATCGAGCGAAATGTTATTTCGATTAGTGCATATACAGTTATAATCTGGGATTAGAGACCCCTTCATGGAATTGATCATATTGATTATTGATAGAAGCATTTATCTTCAAATAAATTTAAATTATTTCTTTTTTTTGTAATTAAAAGAGGTTGAAGACGTTCTTGGTTGAAAATTACACCGACATTTAAGGAAGAAAGCGTTGAAAGGTAAAAAAAGGAAGTGAAAACTAGTTGAGGCATCCATTATCGTAACTTTTCGTTGAAATCAGGCATGAATGCATCCATCTCTGTATATACAAGAGTAAAATCTCTCAACCACCGAGGAGAATGTAGGTCAGTGAAAACGATTGGTGCATTGCCATCTGAGAAATTACACTTTGGAGATACTTCTTTTTTTCCTGATGTCATTGAATTTATTTAGAGGGTTCACTAAATGAGATTAAATGGAGAAAGGTAAAATTTCGGAATTGTGCTATGTTTTTTAAAATGAGTTAATTACAGAATAATAGAAGGAATTATTTCAGCTGTAAAAGCAAGCTGAGTAACTGAATGTCTCGTTAGTAGTTGGTATACTCACGTGCTGACGAAAGCAGTTCACTGCACTGGTATTTAGTGACAATGTTGACGCTTGAGGTGTAACCTGTAGTAGTTTAATGACGCTACCATCAGGATGAATATATATGCTTGTGTTTACTCATTACAAAGGCGACGAGGAGAAGCAAAAGGAATTGATGTTTGCTGACTGTCATGTGGTCTCTGCAATTCCAAGAGAATTGAATTAATTATTTTTTTCCTTTTTTTAAATTAAATTTAAAAAACATGGAGTTGAAAATATTTTCATGAGAATGGAGGAGAGTCTAATACTTCACCTCTGCCATGAGCTTCACGGTCTCGTGCATCAGTCAAATAGCTATGGAGTCACAGATTCACACGTAGCAACTTGCAGGAGCATGGAGAAACTATTTTCCTTCGTGATACGGATACATGTTATATATGTCTCCACATGTCTCATTCTCTATATTCTCATCTTGACATTGGCATCTCATGTATACCGAAGACAGTGGAATACTGCACGTATGTGTATGGAACGTGTCAAAGGATCAACTCTTTCATCTCTGTGTAGTGACTCATTGTTTCTCCGGTGCACATTGAATTATAATTCTGTTTTCTTTATTCTTGGCATATCTCGTAAATGAAGAGGCTTAGGAGAATTTACCGGGAGACCTTTTTTGTAGAGAATTTAATTTTATACAAAAAATATCTCTTGACATTTTTTAATAAACCCACTCACTTCAAAGTTATCTAAGAAAGAATGAAAAATATCAGTTTTTTTTTTAAATAGTGAAAATTGAAGGAAAAATAATATTCTATGGAAGGCACCAGATTGATGAATATCCGGATATTACTAGACACATGACAGAAACCGACGTAAACTATTGGACAAAGCCCTCAGAGACCACATAACGTGGTGGTAATCCGCGGTGAGTTTTCGTGTGTCATTGATGAATAGTTAAGAGCCAACTCTAAATATTCGACAGTCCAGAATGGAAAATACATGTCCCTATAGAGCAAGCATGGATGGTTATGCATTCACAGCTGTGCCAAAAGCAGAAATGCCCTTTTCCCCTGTAGTTTGTCACGACTCAAGTGACATATTCCAGCGTTTACACTTTGGAAATCCGTTGGAAATGAGACAGAAATGAGGACATAACTCCTTTCTTCTCTTTGAAATTCAGAGTTTCATTTAATTTGTGATATTCAACATCATCCGGATGAATTAATCAAATGAAAAGCGTAAATGCAACCCCATAATGGCCTCCAGTGAGCCACGTGCTGATTGCCCCAGTGAGTACTTCAGGTAAATTTTCTCCTCACAAAAAGGAGGCGAAAAAAAAAAATGAATCCTTTTTAAATCCCCAGTGACTTATGAACTACCTGGCAATTAAATTCCCCTCAGCCTTAAAATCCTGTAATAATTTACCTCTGATTTTCTCTTTTTTTTTCCTCATTCTTCTCCTCCATGTACACTAATAAAACCGGAGAATTTCATAGAAAATAGAATGAAAATACAAACAATAAAAATTGTTTGTTAAATTATGAGAGTAATTAATTTAAAAAGTCACTTTTAAATGACATTTTTTTTCTCCAATGAAGCAGAAGCGTTATCAGCCATCATAATTTGACTATCTCGGACAGAAGAGAAGCAAATAACGAAATTCATGATTTTTTTTTCTCTACTACATTATTTGTTTTGTTTTTTTTTTTCAAATCCTCCACAATTCAAAGTATTTATTTCTTCCTCTATTTTCATTGTATTTTTTATTATTATTCTCTTTTATTCAAATGTTTTTTTCATTTATTTTTATGAATAATTTCAGAGACACAAGCTGAATAGAGAGACAGGAAAGAGGAAAATGGTCATAGTTCGATCGTGTGAAATCAATGCAATAAAACACGGGGTATGCGAACCAAGGGAATTCAGCGTTATCCAGTTAATGCCTCTCGCGTTATCCTCTCACATTCACTGTCTCTCTCTCTCTCTCTCGGTGCTGGCAGTCGGCACGACGCCGACAGCCTGGCCATTGCCTGCCGTCTGTGTCTCTGCCCTTCTCGTACATCATTACACGAATGTGCCCACATGATTTCCATATTTATCATCGAGGACGTACGTACAGTGAACGCGTGTTGTTCCAACTATCAGATGTCCTTTTAATGCGTCTGACTCTTGACGTCTTTATCTACCTGCGAGTGATAATACTGTTTTGAGGGCTACGTGAGTCGTGCGGTTACTCCTAATTCAGTCGCTCCCACTGTGGCCCCTGAATTATTGATCTGAGGGTGAGCTCATTGGAAAGCTGAGGAAATTTTCGGCGGATTGAAAAAAAAAAAATGTCTCGATAGGTCAATTATTTCAAAAATTACAGACAATCGAAATTTTCCAATCTCAATAATCTTGAAATGGAAAAATGGAGAATAATTTTCAATGAAATCAACTAGAATCTTCTATCTCTCATATTTCTCAGTGAAATAATTTTTTTTTCGTATAATTTTAATCAGATTTATGCGAGGGCTTCTCAGTATACTCGAGAAAATTCACCGACAATGTACAGATGCTGGTAGAAAGTGCATAAAAGAGAGTGTATGTGGATGAAAGAAAAGCAACACACAAACTCTGATGAATCGCTGGTATTTTTGAGGAAAATAGAGTCTACACTTTTGTGAACAAGTGTGTACTGGTTATAAAATAGTTTACTTTTTTTATTTATTTGAAAAACAACATTCAACTTGTAGTAAAGGCACATACACGTTGTATAACCCACTCGTGGGAGTTCAAGGAGCAAAGCAGTTTCACCAATTCCCTCTTCTCTCTCCATTTTTCGTCTCTCTCTCTCGTTTCATACTTCTGCTTAACAACGCATATAGCAAAGCCCCATACAACTGTCTAATGCCGTTATATATTTTTTCACATACATTTGAATTTCCTTCCTGAATGCATAAACAGCTTGACAGTATCACAATGTTAATGAATATGAAAAAAATTAAAATATTATTAATGACTAACGCAAATGATAAGAGGTGGAAATTTTTTGTTATTGAGGTCGCAATTAATATTATTCATTATTCATTGATTTATTTTTTTATGATAAAATTCAGTCTACATGACAGAATTGCAGATGTTCCATCCTTCCATAATTTTCCGATTTGAGGAATTAAGAGAGGCTATTATAAATGTTGAATTATTGAAAATCAACAGATTTTAGTGACCTATTTCGAACGACTGCAGAATAACTCAGTTCGTTTTCAATTTTCCATCAATTTAACGGATTCAGTTGATAATTTGTTAATGTAATAAGCTTTCCTTTTTCAAATCTGAATTCAATTATTTTTTTAATCAAATGAAATAATTCGAAATGATGAATTATTCGTTATTTATTCAGAAAAATGAGAGAAACAGAAATATACATTTAATACTCAATAATTCATAAATAGAACGGACGTCACGTGATACTGCATTCATAGTTTCATAATAGAAACTCCATGCATCAGTCTTGTGTTTCCGTTTATTTCAACAATTTATGACAAACCGTGGAGAGCCACAAAACACTGCATAGGGAAATCATCATGACTGAATTTTCCCACAAAAAGTATTTGAAAAAATTCATTCTCTCATTTAAATATGTTTTTACCAAATAATTCTATTAAATTCTTTTTGTCCATTGTTCTCACGATTTTTCACTTTTTTCAAACGCAATTTCATTAGTCTTCATTCTCTGAATTCTCACAAAAGTTGGCTAATGTGAACATTCCGTGTCTACTCAATTTCTCTTTAGTGCCTATTCACTCCATGAACACAGGGAAAAAAATAAAAATGGGGAAAAATTATTTACCGAATGCTTCCCACGAGGAAAATTTTCACCGATGCTTTATGAATATATTGGTGATTGATTCGTTCAAATTCTCTCGACGATTTCCGCCTAAAATTTCCTCAGCTTTTCAATGGAATCATCAGAAAAAATCAGTCTCCAATATTTCTCTCGATTTCTCCTAATATACAATTTCAAAGTCAATATGTGTCTGTCTTACCCCAGCTTGTGGCCTTTTTACCCCACCTTCCCCTCGTTTTGTTTCCCTGAAATTCGTCGAAATGTGGCGAAAACGGGGGTTTGAAATTTTATCGTGAATTATACGACGTGGCAGAATCATAAATATGATTCTGAAGTAACACTATCTTACTTCCCTCATTCCCTTGTCATGAAAAAATGTAAAAAAAAGTACATGTAGAACACAGTATCGTCGGCTTCTCTCCACTTCATCTCTCTTTGGTCGCGCACGCCCATCAGCCCACCCGCACACATCTGGCAATACCTCTTCTAGCCTCTCTGCTTATTTCGAGCCAGTTTGAGCGTCGGTTTCACTCCGTACGCCACGATTACACACAAACCCAGTGAAATACACAAAGCGCGCGTAATTTTAAAATAATATTGACGAATTTGTGGCAATTATTAATTTGAGAAATGAAAGGACAACTTTTCTTTAATTTTAAATGATAAATTGAAGTTTTTCCATCTCACGAACTTTATGAACTCATTGGAGACAGTGTAAACATGTGGGTGGCGGTGGGAGGGGAGGAAATGGACCGCGAGGTGTTTAGTGAGGCGGTCAAATTACGAAAACAATAATTTTCCCAATTAATTGCAGTAATTGGAATTTCATTGAAATTAATTTTTAATTACTAAAACAAAATGCGAAATCCACCACTTTTTTCCTTCAATTAATCAATTTTTTTGAGAATTTTTTAGGAGATAATAACCGTTAAAGTTTTTTTATTAGAAAAAGGGAGAATTTACAGTGGTAATATCAATATCAGGGGAAACTGAAAATGAACGGAAGTTGAAGACGAATGGGAGGTAAAAAAAAACAATTACATATTAAAGTTGATATAAATCACGACAATTGCATTCCTGTTCTCCACTACGAGGGAAATTGAATTTTTTCTAACGAATTAAATTCCCCAGAGATTCAATTAACTCTGGAAAATAATGCTTCGAATATTATTTTTCAATTAAAAAATGAAGAATACAAAGTTTTAGTGGATAATAAATAATTCCGGGGATTTTTCTTTGAGGATGAAACAGGAAGTGCATCTTGAGTGAATGCAAACAGTGAAAATAAGAAGAAAAAACGGAGAAAAGTGGAAAGTTTTGGAAACTCATTTGAGTACACGAGAAATCTGTAAGAAATAAAAAAATTGAGATTGCAGGAAATTCTAGTTGTGTTTGCGTAAAACCTTCGGGGAATTGGGGACTCAATCCCGTAAGACGTTTCCTCGTTTACTTCATTGTGTGTGTGTGTGTGTGTGTGTTTATGTGTATGTGTCTTTGTGCATGTGCGAGTGAAAAAGGGAGTACTGAGGATTCCCAAAGAGAAATAAACAGGGAGTGAAGAAAAAAAGGGACAAGTGTCTTGTGACTGAAAGTAAAGGAAAATAAAATGTTAGGAGGTAACAAAAGTTACATTCTGACGTAAAGGAGAGATAAAAATATTGAATAAATTGTGAAGAAATAAAAGTGAAGAATTTCCTTTAAAAAATGTGGATTTAAAGAATTTATTAATTAATTTAATTCTAGATTTATGAAAATTGAGAGAAATATCGGGAAAATTGTAATAATATCAAGAGGGAAGACTGTTTTCAGTGGAGAAAATTGGGAAAAATTGAATAATTATTTAATCGCCCTTTGGCGAGATGCATTACATGAATCAGCAACGTATCCAAGGCACCGCCCTTCTATTACTGACAATTCATGCGATAGCACTAGTACTGGCAGGTGACCAAGGTAAATTAACGACTCTCAGATCACGTTCACAACTTCCAGGAAAATCTACCCTTTTTCCTTCATTTTCCTCTTTGGTCTTTTATTCCCCCTTTTTTTTCTACCACTTCTGACCTTTTTACAGGAAGTTTTGGGATTTTTGTTGGTCTTGCCGCTTGAGTTTACGGTAAATGTTTTGCTTCGGTGGACCATTTGTCTCGTTTACTATTGGATTAATTCTTCTTCCTTTTTTTCGACTCATTTTGTCCTTTTTACTAATCCACTTTCTAAGGTAATAATAAACGAACATATGACTACTGTCTCTGTTATGATAGACACAATAAAACTCAAGCGCTTCAACGTGAAATAATATTTTTTTATCCATCACTCTGAATACACAATGCTCTCACCAAATTCTGGCATTGAATAAATATTGGGATTCTTTCGAGAGAATCCAAAATAAACAGTGTAATGCTTGAAAACAAAAAGCACATAATCCTTTTCAACATTTCACTCACTTTTTTTGTTCAAAAAATTCTTTTATCTTGAAATGCTCAATTTTTTTTAATCAATCCACATTCCCTCAATTTTTCATGAATTTCATATGAATTCATAAAAATTTGCATTTTTCAGTATTTTAGGTTTTTTTTTTTTCCGAGTTGAATGGGTATGCGAAAAAATTTGGAAAAAAAATCGAGAATATTCAGCAATGTGTCTGTATTGTTGTGGAATTTTTTCAGATTCTTGCTAAAAAAAAATGAGATAGTTTTTTTTTCCATTCCGTTGATAAAATACGAAAAATGAGGATTTAATTGGATTGACATGTGTGTTATTACAGCGGAGAGACTCTTTCCGAATCACTCTTTTTTTTTCCTCTGGAAAGAAACTTTTCCACAATTTCCCACCGGATCTGCACTACCCATCTACTCTCTCATTGTCCCCGAGAGTTGCGTGTTTTTTTTCCGACATCAAAGACTCTTCACTCCTGGCAAAAGTTTCATTGAGAGGAAAAAATTCCGATTACAGGAATAACAAAAAAGAAGCAACCGAAAAATTAACTTTCGCCTTTTTTTTGTTCAAATAGATTCCATTGTTGAATATCCAAAGTCCGAGAGAATGAAAAATTCATGGAAAAAATTTCCAGTACGTAGGTTGTGAATCGATCGATTACTCTATGAGAAGGAGCATGCATGTGAAGAACGAGAGGAGAAGTGTGAAAAAAAAGGGAGGGGTGAATGTCGAGCTTACGGAATTGCCTGTCATCGTTTAATCGCTCGGGAAACCACCGGTGCGCGTCGATTCTTCGACAGTTTCAGTTTTCCTTTTTTTACCCCTTTTTATTCATTTAATTTGCCCTTAGAGTTTATTTTTATAATCAAATTTTTCTGTAATTTATTGAAATTTGTTATTTTTTTAATAGTAAAAGAATCTGGGTATTGACTTATCGAAGTTGATTAGATAATATAGATGGATGGGTCACGTTGAGTGGGCAATCACAGAGTCAAGTGGTATGCAAGCGGTTCGATTTAGACAGAGGGTGAAATCATCAGTGTGTAGAACTGAGCCGACGTTCAGTGGCTTACCTAATCGAGGCTTCGAGTGTTCCATTATCTATCTTTCTCTTTGCTCTTCTCTATCTCATCCTCTTCCTCTCTTACCTCAATGGTTTTCAAGAGGAAACGTTTCATTGGTTCTTGGCACGATCGAGAGAGCAAGAGCATTTGCAGTGCCATTCACAGTCGCAGAATATCCATGAAATTACAAAATAACAACAAAAATTGAATTAAATTTCTCTGAAAATAAATGGAAATGAAGAAACTCGAGTGAATCCCATAAATCAAATTCCAAGTCAAGCAAAAGTGACATCTGACCCTTGTACCTTACTGCACCTGATAACAACTCATGTGCATAATTTTGGGATTTCCATCACTAAACACCACTGACTCTACCATCATAAACATATCCCAGAAATGTCATCGACTGACAGCAATGGTAATTTCAGTTAAATCCATAATCTCATGAATAATAGTCTTCATTAAAAAATCCTCATTCTTCCCATTTTTTAATAAAAACAAAAAAAATTCAATCTCTTCTTTATTACAATTTCAAAATAATTACATTTGAAATTACAATTTACAAGAGTAAATTTCAATTTCGTTGATTAACTTTATGCATGACAACTGTAAACATCATGAATTCATGAGACACACAATAATTGAAAATGAGAACAAATTTAATATGAAATAAACATATATTTACATCTCAAATATGAGATAAATTGAAACAATCGTATTTCACAAGATAAATTTCGATTTTCCAATAAAATTCCGAACTTTATTGCATAAAAAAAATGAATGGAGTCAATGAAAAAAACAAAGGAGTAAAATAGTTTTCCGTATTGTCTTAGTTTTGAGGATGATATTCTGGCAGTAAACAACGAAGCCCATAAATTCCTCTGGTTTCCGTGTTATACATATCACGTGATAATCCATTGAAAATATAGAATGTATAGGATTGAACATAGATGAACAGAGGTTGAATGAGATTTATTGTGCGTATGCAGAGGATTCACATAATAAGTCATCCTATCATGAGAGAAAGGTGTTCAAGCATTATTCTCGGGTCATAATTAATTACAGATATTAAATAGAACAAAATAGACAAAGTTTCAGCGATACTCTTTTTAATCATAAATTTTCCTGGCGAGCCAATAGACTCAATTTAACCTCATTACTGAATTATAATACTTTGAAAATTTATAGTTTCGATGAATTTAAAAAACTCGGTATCACGCGATTCACGAATATTCTTTACCTCTTACAAGACTAACATATAGCTTCCTTTTTGCCTTGATATAGAGTCCTGGAGACTTAAATATTTACGATGACCCGAGAATAACGGAAGTAGCAGCACAAGTTTTAAGAATATATTTGGAAATGTTTAAAATGTTTGAAAGCCTGGAGTATACAAAATCGCGTGTGATGGTCCACTCGGTTATTTTGTGACATGGGCGGACATTTATACAGCGGTTAGAAACTAGCTGGATGCACTTGGAACGACTGTTGTAACTGGTTTTCAGGGAATATTCCGAAACTACTGTGTGAATGTTGCCCCAAACTCCATTTCTATCCTTGCTAACGCAGTATTCACTTCAAATATATTGTTATTTCACTTTGTCGAGGGTGGTGGGAGGAAACTCCACGTTAATCGTCGAGTTAGTTCACAGTAAATCTTGGCATTCCTCCTGTTCATGTTGCCTGTTTATTTAAATTCTCATCTACTAATTTACATTATTAGAATTAATCCCTGGCCAGCATTAATTTAATTTATTTAGTATCGAAGACAACTTGATTCCCAATAGAATCGTTATTAATTAATGTTTAATGACTAGTTGCTGTTTCTTTAACGAAACTGCGCAAGCATATCCAACGGTTTTTTCACTTGAAAATACGCCCTGGTTTTTTGTTGTACATAGGTATCTCCGGTAGCCATGGTCTAAATCCCCGCTGTGCCCAGGATACCACTCCAAGATTTATGAAGCATGCCACATACATATACACGAAAATCCTGGAGAATTGTGATTCAAAGCTCCCCAGGACTTGCACTTGTTTTATATTTACTTTATTTCCAAAAGTTCTTCTCCTTTATTTCCACTGTCTTCAGGCCTTTCTCATTATTTATTCATCAATCTCCTGTCTCTCTGGCATTCTAACCCATTGTTAATTTAATTTAATCGAAAATTCACCCAGCAACAATCCCCTGAATATTCTCATCTTTGTGATAATTTATTCAAAATTCTCTCAATTCATTTATTCATCCATCTTGTTTACATTTTGTTCAGAGAGAAACGTGTGGTACGATGCAGCCAGCCGTAACATTGAGTCAAGAATACGTGCAGCAGCAGCAGCAGCATCAAGTACAACTGGTACAACTCAGCCAGTTGGTGAAGCACATGGAGTTGTGCTCTTTGTTGGCGATGGAATGGGTATGAGTACACTTACAGCAGCACGTATACTCTCTGGTCAACGTAAGGGAAATACTGGAGAAGAGGCAGAACTTGCATGGGACACATTTCCAACGATAGCACTTGCAAGAGTGAGCTTTTTTTATAATTATTGTCATATCAATGATGCTAAATCACTTTCCAGGGATTAATCCATAATAATACATAACTAATTACTGTAATGATATTCAATGGTGGAATTCACTCTCTGTTATGGCCCCCAGGTATTCAATGAACTCGATCATTGCAGAATACCGTGTAATTGCCGATAAAATCCCATTGAAAATGCCTCAAAATGGTAATAATTAACAAATACCTTCAATCCCCGCATCTCTGCAGGTTAATTCATGAGGTATTTCTCATGGTAAAAACATACAAACATTCCACGTAATGCCGAATGGGAAAACGAAGAGAATTCACATGTCGTGGTTGCAAGTACAATTAATTGTCCAAAGGGCATTCGACTCTGGCTTTTCAATTCCAAGCGAAAAGAACTCTGAATTCATTGAATTTCTCCTTTAATCTCTATTGAAAAACCAGAGGACATTAAATCAATTATCCGGTTTTCATGAAAATTGAGTTTATTGGAGTTTCATTAAATTCCCCAGTCACTGCATCAATGTCACAGAATTTCATGATTTTTTTTATTTTTTTGTTTGTGGGGAAATATTTGATGGAGAGAAGAGCCCTACCACTGGGGAAATAATTCTGATACCACGGCATTATCGAGCCCCACCGCGTTCGATGCAACGAACAACCTCATCGCTCATAGTTTCGTACGTGCCAATCTCGTAGACTAATTAATTATTATCCAGATTGAGCATCGACTATGTACAATATCGAGTTGGTACACATTATGGGGTAGTTGTAGTAGTGCAACGTGATAAATTTTACACATCACACATGCCATGTGACACTTTACCACATGTTGGAATTCATGTATTCATGAATTGTCTGTTCCCTCACTTGTGAATACACGTCAATTCGATGTTAAAAGCGCGCACATAACTTTGCCTGGTGGGCTAGTTGCGATTTTTTTCTATATTTTTGAGGAGAGATCTGATTCTGATAGCCATTCTCTCATGATTCCATTGGAAAGAAAATTTCCTCAGCTTTCCCATGGAATCATCAAAAAAAATCAATCTCCAATATTTCTCTCCATTTCTCCTAATGTACAAGTGCAGAGCAGATTAAAGTGGATTCAACGAGGCATAAGAAATATTTATTTACCTGAAAATGGTGGTTTAAGTTGGAGCAGTGCCAGATTGACCTCCAGGGTTTAATCTTTCAGTTACATAATAATTGTTCATTCATGTGATAAAGTGCATGTACTGCCTCAGGATGTACACGAGTCCAGTGATGAATTATTTCAACGCCCTTTCTTCATTCGGAGGAAGAAGAATTATCTGAAAATAGTGAAAATCGTTGATAAGAGAATAATCTTAAATTTTAGGCACTTGTATCAAAAGTTTCTGGTACTTGCCTCGAAACTTTACTATGATACGCATAATCTACGTGAAGTTGACTCGGTTTTGAGTGAGTAAACTAAAGTGAGAGTTGAGGCTACGAAAGTTAAACTGGTGCAAACACTTTGTATTCATGAATTCAAGCCTCGATTAATGTCTTGGCCCTTTCTCCACTAGACCCACTTCACAATTTGTTAAATAAGAATCTCTAATTGCGTTAATGATCCAGTGAATTCCAATTATTCAATTTTTAACCGAAGAAAAAAATCAGCGATGCGTAAAACAGTTTCGTTCCACTGGAAAGCCAGAAACTAAAACAAATACTCAATTCCCACAATTTTTTTCTCTCCTTTATCCCCCAAACAATTGAGATACACTGAGGGAGATTGCATTTATTCATCTCTGTGTTTGGTAACATTAAAATTGTTAACGAAAAAGTGAAAAAAAAAAAGAATGATCCATCTGATATATCCAAACGCTTTGATTCGACCGGGAAATTGACTGTTTGCACGTTCGTTACTCATTGTCTATCGATGCGATAAAATGTGATTGTGTGTGTGTGTGTGTGTGTGAAGAGGAACAAGAGATAGAGACAATACAAGTCTTTTTTTTTTTTTTTTTAAATATTAAGAAAAAATAAATTTACTGTAATTTTAGTGAAATTTTTAATGGACCATTAAGCTCAGTATTGGAGATAAATTATCGTGGAATTAGTAATTGTGTGAATGGTAGCATTAACTCGGGTATCATTGGAATCACGATGGGGAGGGATAATTAATTTCAGTGGTGAAGAGGAGGTGGAGTAATCAAAGATTTATCGGTTCTATTTAAATGGCATTTAATTTGTACGGCCTAAGTGTGAAAATAGCACGTAACATTAAAAACAGTATATTTGCATTGTCCGGATAAATATGAGGATGATTGTTGATTCAAGTGGTTTGTGCATTTAACAGGTACTCGATAAAAATAAAATTGTCAACGAAGGTATTTGTTTCATCAGTATCTCGTTAAAGTTTCGGGTCAGCAATTTCAATTTCAACGTTGTGCAGGTCGTTTCGTGGATGTGCATCTTATCAAGTACACTCGAGTTACTCTGATTCGACTTAAGCACGCCTCGAAGTACTGAATAATATACGATACAGAGTGTTGTGTAGCGTTTGGAAATTTCTCGCCCCATCTCTCGGAACCACTCCATCTCACGGAGATACTGAATCCTTTAATCATTATCACTTTCCACATCACCTATCATCTGCCTAAAAGCTGCGTGAGGTGCTTTTTGGTGTCTCATCAATTACTTTAATCTCTATTGGACCATCTCATAATTTCTCTTTGGAGAACTACTCTGAACATCGGAAACTCAAAAATCACTCTCAAATGAGCATTCGCAATTAGAGAACAATGAGTCTGTCGATGCGAGAAATTTGAAAGTAATACCATTTGCCGAGAGCCATCATCGTTTGTGTCTTTCTACATTTCTCAAGTATCTCGACGTCTCTTCAACTCTGTCAAAAAAAAGAGGAGCATCGTTCAAAGTAGTGAAATCTTCCCTCACGAATTCCAAATCTATCTCGTTAACGGATATCTCAAGAAGTCTTTTCTCTTCTATCAAGTTAACTCTCATTCACTTTACCTGTCTTTTCATAATAATTATTGGAGCGTTAAATTTTCCACGTTGATAATTATTGGAGTATGAAAGGAAATTGAAATTTATCTTGTACAATGTCATTGAAATAATTAATGAAGAATCTCTCACTCACACAAATTATTATATTTACTCAATTATTTTTATAATAAAAGAGGCGGAATAAATAACCAATATGTTACGCTTTAAAGAGTGACCGCTATTGATGTTAAAAAAAAATCCTTATTCACCCCGATGGAATTTTCTATTACAGTCGAGAGGAGGAGAATAAATAACAGGACGAGTGATAAAGGGGGAAAAAAAAAATTATTACTTTGTCCTGTGCCCCTCGTAATTCAGCGCGAACTGCTCCCGCGAGGCTAAAAAAGTTTCAAAAAACTAACGTTAAATAAAAAAATAGGGCCTAGATTGTGAGATATGAATTGTGATTATTTTCGAGGCACTTGTGCATGACAAATAAACGTATCAATAAACAAATCAATGCTCGATGGGCTGAACTCTGTTTGGTTATAACGTTGAAATTAGTATTTTGGTGGAAAAGCCATTGGCACATTGCCAGAATGATGTTTGCCATTGCGGCCACGATGTGCCGTGTCATATTTTCCACTGTAAATTGACGCTGAGGGCGGAATATAAGGATTTTTATGAGCCAATGTTATACCTTTGACTTTATAGAGCCTCTGGTAACTCGGACGAAATTAAAATTCAGAGTTTCAAGAATTATTTAAATTTTTAGTATTATCCAATTTTCGATTTCAGTCAACTCATTTTCATGATCTCCACATTCTCAATTCTCTGCAAAAATTCCGGTATAAAGGCAGAATAAATTCTAGAAAACTCATTAACGTAAAACTTTTTATTATCACAGCTCGTAGCAACAACATTTATCATGGAATTTTTTAGAATAAAACTTGATGAGATCCTGGACTGGAGGAAAGAGTCCAACTCTTCAAATATAGTTGAACTCGTGGGAAAAAAAAAACACTTTTTAATGTAGCAATGTAAATATTTCCTCCTAAAAATTTACACTGTGATGAAAACGTTTGAAATGAGTGTGTGCACATATAGACATGATAATTTCCCATAGAAAATAGAATGAAAAAAACTTGACTTTCATTTTCCACTGATTCGCTTGAATAAAAATGAAGAAAATCTCACCATCACGATTCCCTGAGGTTGTTTTTTTTTCACCCCATAACGATCCATTCCCTCGAGAATTTTTCCAAAGCGAGAGAAACGTGCATGCATTGTAATGCTGGAAAATTGAAAAGGTATGCTCCCTGGTACATCCAAAAGAAATGAAATAACAGCACTCAGTGGAATTGTAGAAGAGCTTACAATATGCAAATAATTTTATCATTTCCTTAAAAAAAAAAATCTGAGCTTTTTATTCGCATCGACAATTACCATTTAATTAACAGTGATTCAATTAATTAAATTAATTCAATTACTTGAAAAAAGAAAAATAATCATTCAATTACCCACAAAACTCATTAACTCTATTCGATTTTCCCCACAAACATTTCCTTATTTTTTCCTTCAAAAAGAAAAACTCTTTTCTTACTTCACATTGTTCTAGATGCTCGAGCGTTAACGAGAAATAAATTAACAGGTAAATAAAACTCTTGGTGGTAGTTGCCAAAGGAACAACGCCCACGTCGATAAAACGTGCGGACGCATAAATTAAAGATAAGAAAACTGAGAGTAAGGAGAAAGAATTCACTTGAAAAAAAAGGGAGAAAGTGAAGTTAAAAGAAACAAAAACTAGTGAAATTTGTGTTCAACAAATAAACATGATTTAATTTTATCAAAATCACGAATTGATGCACTAATTCAAAAAATTAATTAGGTCAATTTGATTAAAAAAAAAAGTCCTGATTTATGAATAATGAATTTTTTGAATTAACCATAAATCCCCGAATAATAATAGAAGAAATGACATGGCAATAGCTTTATTGTCCTCATTTTGTATACAGTATAAACAAAAGGAAAATGAAAAGCATTGTGCTGGTTAAAGGGTTGAGAAGATTAACTATACTTGAATTACCGGACGTTATTCACTCCACTTCCACTGGAATATTCGTGAATATGAATTTCCAGAATTACACAATCCAATTATAATTCCTAATTTTGTTCCTTGTTTTTCTTCAATTCTACGCCTTAAAATTTTCACAATTTCATTAAAATTAAATTTATCGAGTCTCCATTTCTTTGTAAAAATAATGAGTGAATAAAAGTGATGATTTTCTCATTCAATAATATTTTATTTTCTTTGAATAACGATGTTCAGATGAAGCAGTGGATAACGACTGCAAACTGAATAAAAATAAGGGATTCACGTTAATGATCCTCCAATTAGCGTGAAACATATTTGAAACAAAGAAGAGTAACGAGAGCACGTGATACCAAGGGGATGGAAAAATGAGGAATACTGTCAAGTGCAAAATCCACGACTAATTAAATGTGAATGACGTTCTCAATTCAGGTGGAAACGTTTTGGTCATGAATAGACATAAATGCTTGCAGAACACGATCGTATTTGATGGAGCTGGTAGTGTTGGTATCTAATGTAACACAATCCTCATTAAATTGCTTTAAGTAACAATGGGATTTGAGGCAGAGGGTATTGAGAGCTTTATGTATAGAACGTTAATGATCCCAGTGTCTATCAGAACACGTGCAAGTACTTGACGTTATTCCGCTTGAATTCATGAGCTGAGTTTCATAGAATCGTTTGTAAATATCTACAATTAATTTTATTTCAAAAATTATGTGAGATGGAGAATTGGAACCGGTTCCATTGCTGGAATTTAAAAAAACACACGTCTCATTCCGTCAAGTATTATGCAATTTTGAACCTGTGACCTCAGAATTACCGAATTTATCCTCCGAATAATGCGAGACAAAACCGTTGTATTGACATAATAACCACGTCCTGAAATTGACGAATGCCACTGACAAACGACCACAACACAGCCATAATGATGTATAAAGTTTAGAGTATAGATTTGCCCATTGTATATGAAAAGAGCCGGGGAATTGTGTAAGCACGTTTGAGGGCCCTCGACAACAATAGTTCTCGGATGAAGGGTGATGCCAGGCACTCACAGTCCTTTTGCCCCATCCATACAGCTCAACTGTGTACCAAAACCGGCTGTTGATCCTATATCCGTGGTATTGTCATTGGGCGTAATTATACGAGGTATTTCCGGGCAATTCTCTTCATTGTAAATCCCAGTGTAGATTCAATTTTTCCTCATGACACAGAGAATGGAATTATTCCGAATGAATTATAGAAAGCTTTGACACCTTCCAAATCATGGCGGATAATTCTCATCTTGCTTTTGAGTGAAATTTCAGAGTGAATATTGTGCTGTTGGATCAGAGGGATTATTGTCCTCTCTCGCAATTGCCTAGACAACACTGATTATAATTGTTTATGCATTATGTTCCAAGAGGCTTCACCCGTATTCTCACTGGATCAACGTAATTCGTCAATTTACACAGAAACTAATGGAGATACGATTTTTTTGGTCTAATCCTTCTTATTCTGGAGAATTTGATAGGCTGGAAAAAAGGATTTATGTTAAATTTCTCCATCTCTATTATTTTCAGAGATATTTTTGAAAAAAAATGAATGTAAATCTATTTTATGTCTTGAGTTTATTCGAACATTTGGAAAAATATGAAATGGAGATGGGAGAAGTGAGGCTGCGGTTATGTCCATTGTGCTATAAAAGTTATTCCAAGAAACAGTTTGTGTTTCACTTGAATACTATTGATATGATAGGAATGTCATATTCCTTCGGGCAGAAAGTGTCTTTTATGCAGTTGAATAGATGCGAGTGAATTGTTTTATACTGCTGAATTTTATATTAAATTTTTTCATTCGTATTTTCCATATGGCAAAGTTGAATTCAATTTGGAGGAATTTAATTTGATAAATGAAATGTAAATTTGATGGGCAGAAGTTGCAAATCAACTTGATCATTTTCCTAAGTGCTTTTACCTTCTTTTTGTACTTTATTTGTGTTGGAAGCAAGGAAGAATGTCGCGAGTACATTGGGTCGATTGCATCCTTGATTCATGTGAGTCAAACTGCTCTGTCCAACGTTTCACATTGTTCACCAAGTATGTTGTGTATGTGTTGCATCGCTGAGAGCCTTGTTGCAACTATGCTATTATTCAACTATGTAATCATGGTGCACTTGGAGATGGATCTTCAATGGAGACTGGTAAACATATGCATCATGCATCACGACATTAATCCGCTTTATTAATCGTCTTTCCCTGAATAACAAGC
Source organism: Aleiodes testaceus (assembly GCA_963565655.1). Classification (NCBI taxonomy): domain Eukaryota; kingdom Metazoa; phylum Arthropoda; class Insecta; order Hymenoptera; family Braconidae; genus Aleiodes; species Aleiodes testaceus. The sequence continues at coordinate 5,181,854 of OY751423.1, forward strand.
AATTTAATTTTTTTCAATGGTGTTTCATGGAAAATGATTTTAAAAAAAAGAAGAAGAATTCTCCTCGATTCGAAAAATATTGGACAACATCTGGCCTCACGTTTCCCCTTTTCTCCTCCAATTTCCTTTCTTTTCATCTAGAAAAACACGAATCGAATTCTCATATCTATGTGAAATAGAAACTGCCCACCTAGTACTGGCAAACGGAAGATTGAAATTTCACCGTCTTTTTTCTCCTTTACGCCTCGTCGAATTGCTTTGTGCTCTCTTTCTCCCTCTCCGCCCCCTTTAAAATTCCCCCATTCGGTTGACGTAAACGAAGGAGAGGATAAAATAGAAAAATAAAAAGAATTGGAAATAAACGGAGATACAAACAGGCTTCCTGGTGTGGAACATTTTCATGCTGCGACGAAGGTTAGAAGTACGAGTACAAGAGACGTTTTCTCCTCCACTTAATTTGGCGCCCATGAGAGAATAAACTTTTACGATCCTCCTCTCTTTTCTGTACAAGCGTCTTTCCATGCACTGAATACACCAGAGGGAGCAACACAGTATATATATCTAATCATGCGGTCCACCGAGTATGAGTACTCGTCATACCTTCCGGCATTTTTTTTACTCTGCATTAACTTTGCTTCTCTTTCAAAGTCATAATTCCCTTGAATTTTAATGAATTAATCAAGCGCTCAAAAAATTCATTATATTTCAAGTTTAATTGGAAAAAATTCAACTTTTTTTTCATGAATTTCCATTGGGCTTTGTTCATAGGGAACATTTGTTTGGTGTAAACAAAGGAAAATCATAATCATCTAGGCAATGCACGAATTCATCCACTAACAACAGATAACTATATAGACAATAATTTTACAAAAAATTCATGGAAATTTGATATCAATAGAAAAAAAGGATCACATGACACTATTCACTGTTGCTACAATTTTCTGAACTTCACTTCTGCTTCAAAAACTGATGCGAGCCAATTTGTTGCCTCTTATAATTGGATTTTCCCAAATTCTCAGTTTTCATCACTGAAAATAAATGGACAGACATGTGAAACCGATGTTTTCATCAAATATTTTCCAAAACCCATGAAGAAAAAATGTAAAATCACCTGCACATTGTAAAGTAAACGTTATTTACGTTGAAATTTTTTATTATTGCAGAGTATTTCGTGATTGGATTATTGAGTATGGTTAGTGCATGTACGTGACCGAGCATAAGCTTGATACTCACTGATCGAACGTGAGTTTCATCTACTTAGGTACTCATGAACCAAAAGTTTTGACTACACACGAAGTTGAAGCGTTGAGTAATAGAGCTTGTAGTTGAGTACATGGAATTGAATGGCAAATAGAAAATTTAATGCGTAATAATAAATTCCCAGAATTTTCTTGAATAAAAAAAAATAGAGCATTGATTTTTCCCTCTTTTGATAAAAAAAAAAATGCTGTAAAAACTCAAAAGATATACGGTGACATATTCCAAGTACTTCGTCATCCTTCACCCGTTTTCCTCATCTTCCATTTTATTCCACAGCCCTCAAAGTCAAAAAGAGAGAAAGAGAAATACGTACATCGTTAACTGCATCTTTTCCAAGCTCCTCTTGACTTGGAATTTTTATATTTTCATGCAGTCATCTCATCCGTCTCTCTTCCCATTTCTCCATTACTAACACAATATTTCTGTATATTTATGCGAGCACATTTCAATGCCAAACAAACTCAACAGTTTCTCCATTTTTTGTTTTATTAAATTCCTTCTCTCGTTTTCTGCAGAGTTTCCATTTTCTTTACCCTTTTCCTTGTCATAACACACAAGAAGCATTTCCACTCAAATTAGTGCCTCAAGGGGTTTTATTATTTGAAGGAGAGTGAAAATTTCCCACTGGAATTTTTTTTACTCACATTATATAATTCATTTTTTTTATTATTTAAATTTACATGAGAAAATTCATCTGTTTCACTGCCATTCTCATCTACAAAATGATGAATATCCCTGAACAATTGATTCTGAAATCCAGCACGCACTGATCCTCCAGGAAATTCCCCTTTTCAAATTAAGTTTAGAAATTGAGTGAAATTTATAAACTCCACATTTTCACTTGGGAATTCGAATTGAGATTCTAAGGTATTGGGAAATAATATGAAAAAAGGGAATTGACAGCCCAATCATCTCGTTTTTCCCCTAAATGGTAAATTGATAAGGAAATTGTGCCAAATGTGGATATTTCAGTAGCTTCCTTCCCAAATGTATTTCACATTAATATAAATCATTTATTTCTCCTATTTATCATGATTCCAGTGAGCAAGTGACCCGGAAGTGATGCACCAGAACGGATTCACTGATTTTTTTTATAAATCCCTTCATTTTTCATCTCTGAATCTCAGAATTTAAAGCTTCCTCGTTTTTTTTTTCAATAACTTTCCATATTTTCTGATTCAATGGCAATTTAATTACACACAATATTTCAGGAATTCTTTGTCTTGGAAATTTAATGGGAAATTCCTTCTCAATGAGATTGTTCTGTGCATAAAATAATTTTTTATCTGGAATTTATTATAATTTTTTCGATAGATGCACGCGTTTCCAAGATATTCACTAATCAAGCTGCACAAAGTTCTTCAATATTACAAATGAGTAAAAAACGTTAAAAAATTAGAGAAATTAAAAAAAAAGACATTCATCTCTGCAATCAAAGTTTAAAATTCTCCCCAACTTTTTCCCCTTTGAAAAAACTGAATTTTCCCCACTTTTTTTTCACGACGATTTGAGTGAAAGAACTAATTTTTAATTTATGAAGATGAAATTCGTGCAGAGGAGAGGAGAAATGTTGAGGATAAAATGAATTGGCAAGACGAATGAATGGAGAGAGAGAGAGAGAGAGAGAGGGATTGACAAAAAAGGATGAAAATGAGAGGATAAAAGGGGAGGAAAAAATTCAGGGGATTGGGGTTGAAGTTTTACTCGCTTAATCTTCTCGTGATTCAGCTCGATAGGGATTCGAGTCAATTGATGGAAGTGAAAGAGAGTGGAGAGACGATTGAATTCAATTATTATGAGGCTGAGTGTCGTAAAGGGATATATGAGTTTCAGAGAAGTGTATAAATTCAATCTGAAATAAATTAAATTATTTTCACCTGATTCTCTCAATTTTCCTCTTTTTTCTGGCAAATAAACTTGAAGCAAGTCATTACTGAGTTGTATTTTCCCCGGAGAACTAATCAAAGGAAATTGCCTTTTTTCTTATTGATTCCATTGGAAATTGGTCTAGTCTGAGTCTCATTCTCCTTTTTTATTTTCATTAATCAAAATAATGATAAAATAAAATTGATAAAAACAGTGCAACACTTTGATTTTATCAATTGATGAGAAAAAACGATAGTCTGCAATTTATCAAGCTATAAACTCTGATTTGTCTCGATTCACAGCGTAATTCTGGAAAATGCCTCCACGAGGCCATTAAAATCCTGGGTCACGTGACACCATCAAATATCGTGATTTTAATTAATTAATGTTATCATCAAATTAATCCACTGAAGGGTCAGAAAAACAAAAACAACGTATCTCCATTATTTTAAAAAATATTTAAATTAAAATGAAATTTTTCACGTAATTTTGCACTCAGTTTGTTCCAACGAATTTGATTACACTCAGAATCAATTTATTTCATGGAATAAACGTTAAATTTCACATAAACCCTTTTGTAACGTTCCACTTGACAATTTACAAGAGTTAACGTACTTGTTTACCTCCAATTTTCTCCATGCACATTATTTTACCTTTTTTCTTCACTTTCAGTGTTGTCTCTGAAGTCGATTAGATCATAAAGCGTTAGACGTGCCTTTGCAGATTGGATTTCACATGGATAATAACAGTTGCCAAGCTTTTTCGTGTCTGATGGTGTTTATGTTTCATGCAAATACACCTGCAGTTCACACTTATTACAATGTGCTGGGTGAAGTATAAAGTCGTTGTGCACATGAATGTGTTTTTGTATTAAAGAGCAAGTCACTGCTGCAAATTACTCGAGAATTTTCTCATAAATTCAAAACCTTCTCCTTTTTTTTTCAATTAAATAAAATTAATTTAATGTAAAGGAGTTCAATTGATGTGATTAAAATTCTTAAAAAATCCTGCAGAAACTTTTATAAAATTTAGATAATTGCCAAATTGGCTTATCGGGTTTGGTAAGCATATAACGAGTTATGGACTCCCTTGTTATCGAGTTTGTTACGATAACGAGTTAGGAAACTACACCGCTGGGCTATTTTTCATACTGAACACTATATAATTCACTTATACATGCTCCTATCCCCTCTCACAATTGGTTTTCCTCATTGGCAGTTATATTCACGAATTTTTGGTTTATTAAGGCCACAGGACATGCAGTTGCATCTGTCAGTGGACAATTACCACCGAAATTCCATGATTTATTGACTTTTTGCATTAATTCGTGAATAACTCGGTATTTAAAAGAGATATGGAAATTTTTGTACAAACCTTTTTTAAAGCTCTTAACATTCTCTACAAAAAAGATATCTATGAAAATTTTCCTATCTCCTCTCGTTTCCGAAATATTTCACATTTTCCAACTTTCCAAGAATTCAAATGAAATATGAAACAAGTTTGAAAAAATTTAATATCCAACTTTCAAAACTCTTTTATACTGCATTTTTTGTTAAAATTTATTCAATAAACTGTCAAATACATTTACCAGAGACTCAATATTAGTGATGAGGAAATTTAATGTCAAATCCATTGACTCTTGAATATTTTTACGTGAGAGTTGGTGAGATCGTAGATTCGGTGGTAAGTTTCTGCGGTCTGATGCACACGGTGCAGTAACTACTGTACGACTTAAGGGGTTAAGGTCTGCACGTATATACACACACAAAGGATTTGGTTCTTAGCCCTCCTAGGGGGAATTGATGACCGGCGTAAATCCCTGAACACCCGGCTTGGGCCAGAGCAAATGTTTCTTCTCAAAGTTCTAAAGTGGATATCTGAGGAAAGTGAGTCTGAGTGCAAGAAAGAGAGAAATCTGCTCTAGTACAAATGCTCCCATAACTTCCGCCAATTTAACCCAACAGAATGACAAATATTGTTATGATTATGCGAGAACTTGTGAATTTAAAAAAAAGGTGCAGTTATTGGGAATCGATAGCCAGAGAAATTTCAAGTGAAATTAAAAAAAAATTATTCTACTTCAAATATTTTGTGTTAACTAAATTCTAATGATGGAATTCAGCTAAAAAAAGGGAATTTCAAGGATTGCCCCTTTTTTCTCCAGGAAATACCCATTTGCTGGAGCAACAGAGAAATAAAGGGAGAAAAACGCTCTTAAACGTTCATCCCTCGTTTTCTTTTTATCCTCCCACTTTTTTTTTGCCCCTGATGCGTCTCTTTCTGCTTCTCCAGCTACTTTACCAAACGATTCTCCTCAAACGCTCCTGCAGCATATCTTTCTCAACAATGTTTAAAGAAGAATCAAATATTTTCCAAGATTCTCTTAATCTCCAAAAGTAATTCAAGACTGAAGTAATTGGAGTAAATGCTTCATCGAACATTTTCAAGTCAACATTTGTAGAGACTCTTGTGATGATGAAATTTTCAAACGATTCAACTTGACGATAAGTTGGCTTGAAGTTGAATCTTTCGAGATATCATTGGCTCATGGGAGAAATTCCAATGAATTATGAGTAAAGTTTACAAGCGGTGGGAATTATTCAAAGTTGGATCTATCATGCTCCACTCTTCGGAACCAAATATCGTTAAACAAAATGGCTGCTCAATAATTTTAATATTTCTTCAGCATATATTTGAAGAAACAATTGAATCACTTTTTATCTCCTGAATTGGATTATGAGATTACGATAATTTACGATTTTCATAAAAAAAACTTTTTCCGCAATTGAAAGTAGAGTTGGCCGGAAGAATGAGTCGCATGATATATGTTCTACTTGAAGTAACGTGGATCAAGTCCAAAGTGCTGGAATAAAATGCATCGCTTGAGTTTTACGCTCGTAAAATCTTCAGGAAAAAGGAGAAGAAACTTGAAGAGTTGTGGCAGTTTATTGCATTATTTTTTGTAATATATAAATTATTTTATCTTCAATTTTAGCTAACATGACACGTAATGCTGTAATACGAATCAAGAAATTGAGTTGAAGCCAATTAGCAGAATGACAAAATCAAGCAGTAAAAGGAGTTTATGCTTAAACTGTGTGTGAATGTGAAAATTCCTTTCTCAGGATAAAGCCTCGAGGGAGTTTGAAAATTAAGTTGTTTCAACGAAAATTCCAGCACTGAGAAACTCTCTACCTTCTACACATCTCCAATGTCTTCAACGTACTCCCCTGGTCCATCAACTTCCTCCTGAACCACTGAGCTCTTGGGATATTCCAACTTTTCACAGGATGTACGTGAAATCGTTGACTTCCTGCAACATAGTTAAAGAATAATGAGTTTCCAAGTTTCTCTGGGGGGAAAAAAAAAAGAAGGAAAATAGGAAAAAACATTTCCCCATTAAATTGATATTCATTTACTTCTTCTGAGAGCACTCTGGACTTGGAGATAAAAAAAACTTTGATAATTACATTGTTTTCTTTGCTGCGATTTTTTTTTCAAAATAATTTCGTTTAAAATATCTGGAGGATAAAAAAAAAAAAAAAAAAGAGTAGAAGAAACCTCTCATTTCCAGAGGCGAAAAAAAAATCGCATCAATCCTCTGACCCGCATAGAGAGCATAATAAATACACGTGACCCAGATAGAAAAAAAAAAAGGTAGTTTCCAGGTGTTCAAGAGGATTGCCCCTGGGTAAGTCATATTTTCCTCTGTTTTCAGCGTTTTCCTCGTGTTACTGAGCAAGCACAAAGACTGAAGGAATAATAGAAGAAAGAGTGCAAAAAAAAGGGAGGACTTTAAACTAAGAGATGCAAAAAAAGGAGCAATACATAATCCTCGAGGAAAAAGTGAGATAAATAATATATTACACTCACGTTTATATAAACGAAAAAATTTATGACCTGAGGTGGTAGTTTGTCTCGTAATGGCTGGACAGATTCAGCCTTCTCTGCAACATTTATAACCGGTTTACTTCAGAATCTGAAAATGCCTCGTGGTGCTATTGTTGAAGTACCATTCGAGTGTTTATAGTGGGAAAACGATGTTATGGCCTGTGTGCTGAGTTAGAAAGAAAGGATTCCACTTTGGAATTGTGTGTATTCACTGAATGCCAACGTTTTATCAAGCCAGAGGCATTGTTCTATTAATCTCTTCCCTATTTTCAATTCAGAGATCCTTGGTATAACCGTTAGGCAGTGAGGTTTACGAAAAAATATCAGGAGACCTTTTTTATGGAGAATTTCAAGAGCTACAAAAAAGGTCTGTCGATATTTTTTCATAAACCCACTCGTTTTCGAGGTATTCTTAAAAAAAGATGGGCCCTGAATAAAAATGATTTTATCAAGTTTAATTTACTGGCTTTAGAGATAATTAAATGAAATAAATCGTTCTTTCTTCTGAATGCAATGAGGATTCTCTCTCCATTTCTCTCAATGGAATAAAATTCAATCTTCACTTCTTCATTCTTCATGACACAGAATCGTGAGGAATAAAGGATTCTCAGTGAAATGAATAAAACTAGAAAGTTACCATTGATAAACCAGAAGGAAAGCTGAGGAGTCAAAGGCATAAACAGAGTATGTATAGAAATTGCTCCTTTTCTTCTGAAATCTCGCTTTCAATACTGGGGAAAAGCGAATAATACGAGATTCTGTGGAGCGAGACGAGTAAACCAAGTGTTTCTGGCACAGCATCAAAAGGAACAAGTATATATATATATATTGATGGGGAAAATGAGAGAAATGAAGCCATGATCTGAGATATTCACTCCAGCAGACCTCACCCACTCAGTTAACCCTTTCCCTAGAATTCAATTCACCCTCTTACCTCTTTCCCATGTTTACTCCTGTTTTACACTGTTTTTATTTCCCCTGGTACATGAAAATCTTCAGCATACACGAACATCCACTTGTGTCATGCATAAATGTTTATTCTGCGTGAGTTTATACGTGAGCCTCTGAATTGAGTAGCTGCCAATCAATACTTTTTTTTTTTTTTTTATCAAAAAAATTGTAATATAAGTTTTTATTCAAAATATCTCGGAAATTAATGGAGATACGAGGTTTTTGGTAAATAACCTTTTTTCTTTAAAAATTTCCGTTTCTCCTTTGGTTCTCAAGATATTCTTGGAATTATCCTTTTATGTCTTTTTTTACTGGATTCATAAAATTCATAAACTTCATCAGCACTCAAAGCCAATTTTTCTCCACAGTCAAATTACTTTTATGATAACTGAAGTTTTCTTGTTCACTGGATTATTCCTAATTCCAGTGACTGAAGTTTCCAATGTCCGTTCATTTGCATTTTCAGATATTAAAAAGTTTTGTAAAATTGATGGAATAATTTCACTGAAAAAAAAACATATATATATGTATCAACTTTTCTTCATTAATAATTCATTTTAATTATAATTTTGAAGAAAAAAAAATAATAGAATTGAGGTGAATCAATAAATTACCAGTATCGTAGTATTTGTCCTTTGAAATTATTCCATTCCGGTTAAATTGTTCAACCTAAAGGCGTGACCAAGTGCCCAAAGTACTCACACAACTGTAGTAGTCACGGCTCGTCTGACCGTACTACGGAAATTACCACTGTGCGGTCAACCTAAAACCGACACCCAGAACCCTACTGTCCTTCCCATTCCCTGGCTAAGCGTAAAATTTACTCGTGAAATTCTCCACACGTGGAAATTTAGGGTCTCATTGAGAAACCCCAGCACGAAGTAGACCAAAAATAGTAAATACAAGAAACGACTGACCATGTCATACTTTATTCTCTTATTTCTTCCTCCCATCTATTCTATTTTCCCAAATTTTTGTCTCCAATAATTCTAAATGACACTAATCCTATTAAAAAAGAGAAAAAAATCACCATTTTACCCAATGAAAATCCCTCGAACTCAGCAAATTTCATGAAATCTCTAGTATTCGAATTTTCTTGACCCAATAGTACATTTTCTGCCTTTAACGTTGGAATCGATTCCAACTGAAATGATCCCGACAGTTTGCCACAGTCAGAGGGACCTCGAGAGGACACAGATCACACACTTTTATATTTTATGATCTCACTTTGAGCCAATGACGTGAACATCTGCTTCATGCAGCAGAACGAGATGATTCGGTGAGAGGCAAAAAATAATATTAAAAGAAACGGAGGAAGATGAAAAATTGGTAGAAAAAGAAAGGAGAAAAATAACGTGCAAAACTGAGATGCCGAAGGTTCACGAAATGACGAGAAAACCACCATCAGCCATCACGACTTTGCCATCGACATAAAACCAGAGAGATTTATGTATTCCGTTCTGGCAGCCATCTCTTCTCCCACTCCCATCTTCCATACCATGACGAAGGCAAAAGAAAAATGAGAAAGAAATCACGTATACCCCTGTATAACCCACCCCGAACCCCTTCATCCCGTGGATTATCATAATATCATATACTCTGTATTTCTCCTCTCCACCGTCAAGCACAACGTCAACGTGACCATCAACAATACTCACTGAACGTGTTGATGATATTGGATATTAAATAATTCACAAAATATCTGACTCTGCACTTTTTTTTCCCCTCAAAAAGAGTGAAGATTTATCCAATTTTCATTAATTCCTGATTTACAAATAAGACAAATAAGACATGAAAAAAGGGAAAAAGAAGGATTTCCAATGAATGTCTTGCCCCTTGTTTCCAGACCTACAACATGGATGCCCAAGTGGGTGAATCCTCTGCCTGTGCAACAGCTCTTCTCTGTGGAGTCAAGGCTAACTACGAAACAGTTGGTTTGGATTCATCAGCAAAGTTCGACAACTGTCTCTCCAGCAAAACCGCAAGAATCCCATCGATCGTCAGCTGGGCCCAGGAGATAGGTGAGTTGGTGGTCATTCAGATTGGACATTCTCATTGTTTTTTATTCTCAATTCAGTTATTCAATGAATTCGATGCTATCCCAGGGAAGAATAATGGGAAAAAACGTAAAGAGAAAAGTGATGAGGCCAGGAATCAGGGCAATCTCTAATCACTGATCAGTCCATAAATTCCTCAAGGCCTCAACGGAAGCAGGTGGATTATATCCCTTTAACGTACGTCCGATCGGTGGGCGTTATTTTCACTGGGAAGGGGGAGCTATCCGGAAACGAGCGTTAGACCAGAGTTTTATCATCCAGTGGTTATATATAACCAATGAGAAATGGGGGTATCCACTACGATTTTTCCATTTTTTTTTTTTTTTGACGACCGAAGAAACTGCCTGGGCGTGGCTGAATCATCATAAATAAGAAATTGAATGGAGAGAACTAAATGGCATAACAGATCCTGAAAAATTATGTACAGATACAGTTTAGCCCAGGCTGTTTGGTACACGTCACTGCCAAATGGCGTGCTATTTATCAAAGCCTGGTAATTCATCTTAATGAGAGGAAATGAACGAGCCTAGGAGATGCACAGTTGTTATACAAACCAGGTGCTGTGTATTATCACGAGTAAATTATGTCATATTGTGGAAGATGTGGGAAATTCTGAGAGAAATGGTTAGAAATGCTGAAGAATTTTTCCACACTTTGATTTCACCAATTTCACGAATTATCTTCATGATAAATTATCTCGAAAAATAAAGGAGATGATAAAATTTTCATAGATACCTTTTTTGTAGACAATTTCAATTGCCCTATCACTCTTACTTTTCGAGATACTCTTTAGAATAAGTATCACGTGTGCAAATACGACTCTTTCAGTCGCATCAATCAAGCTGAAACTCCCCAGATGATTGACGATATAAATACTGTTTTATCAAGCGCTCCCGAAGCTACAATCAATTACTCTTATTTCAGGAAAATCCACTGGCTTAGTGACAACAACAAGAGTAACTCACGCAACCCCAGCGGCTCTATATGCTCATGCCTCCAGTAGATATTGGGAGGACGATGGAAAAGTGCCTTCAGCCGCTCGTAGTTCCTGCAAAGACATTGCTAAACAGCTCATTGAGGATGAGCCTGGGAGAAATATTAACGTAAGCTCATCAAGTGCTTGGGTCAATTTTTTATTAATTAAATAATGTTGCTAGGTAATTCTTGGAGGCGGCAGACGCCATTTCGTGTCCAAGGTAACACCGGATCCGGAAGAACCGGAGAAAGAGGGCAGACGTTTGGATGGGAGAAATCTCATTACGGAATGGACCAAGAGTCATCCAGAGGCAACATCGAAATACGTCTTTTCAAAGGAACAATTCGATGACATTGATCCCAGTCGAGTTAATCATCTACTTGGTATGAAAATAAATAGAAACTTTTTGTTCTACTCATTTTATGCAAACAAAAGTGCCTATCCCCTTGAATGTATCGCTCGACAAATTCACCCTTCGATAGATTTTAATTAAGCTTCCGTAGTCAGGCAATACACTGGAATACAGTAATTTCCACTCGAACATTCAGTTAATTGTAGAAACTGAAGCACAAGAGACATGTGACACTCTACATTCTAAATTCATTAAATTATCAGCCTTATCTCCAATTTCCTCTCAATATCCCATATTCCGTGCTTCAAAGTTCAACAATGAAGTGCACAAAATTCAACTCAACTTTATTTAATAAAAAAAATTAATTTTCCAGGTCTTTTTGCATATTCTCACATGGATTTCGAAGTCGACAGAAACACAAGTGCCACTGGTGATCCATCATTGGCTGAAATGACGATAAAAGCATTGAGAATACTCAAGAAAAATCCTAAGGGTTACTTTTTGTTTGTCGAAGGTAAACCGCAGTGTGAACACTCAACTTTATCCATTTCTTTTTTTTTTTCCTCATGTTTCCATCGAAACAAAGAAAAATAGGTGTTTGACAGGTCTGGAGAAAATGGAGAAAGATAGAACAATTGAAAATGGAAATTGAAAAAGTTTGAAATTGAGAATGCGTCCGTTTCGATATAAAGAAGAGTGACAATTTTCATTTGGTAGGAATTGTGATAAAAAAAAAAAAAAAACGATTATCTTGAGATCCTTTGACATGAATTTTTTGCTCTCTGGCAAATGGCATGGAAAATTCACGCCAACTTGACTTGAAAAGTCAATTTGAAATTTCAACAATCTAGTATTTGTTAAATCTAAACTATTCTCTACTTTCAAGTTGACTATCAATGTTAAGTATTCTTGGCACGAATTCCAATGTTCTTGAACATTGAGTATCTACCAAAGTCACTATGACACCCACAAGGGAAGCCTCATTGAAATCTTTCCAGGATATCTCAAGTTTTGCTTGACTACCTTTCATGCAGAAACTATGTTATGGTTTAACAATAATGTAGTTTCACGTGTCTGTGAGTTTGGCCTTGTTAATATCCAAGTTTTCATCATCATCAAGTCATTAAAAATTAATTGTAAAAATAAAATATTGTAAATTTTTTATTTATTTTATGATGAAAGTAATGCTCTCTTTAACCTTTCATATTTTTTTTTATAGGTGGAAGAATAGACCATGCTCATCACTATAATAACGCTTACCGTGCACTTGATGAAACCCTAGCGATGGAGGAGGCAGTGAGGGCAGTCATGAACGAGGTCGACTTAACTGATACACTGTTGGTTGTTACTGCTGATCATTCACATGTATTGACACTGGGTGGACTGGCAACCTCTCGTGGAAATCCAATATTCGGTCAGTGAAATTAAAATAAGAAAAATACGAATTATTCCTGTTTGAATTATTAAGAAAAATCCTCGAGAACCGAAGGAAAAACTTGAAATTGGTCTCATTTTAAATCCAACATATTTCCGATGAAATACCTTCATTATTTGTAGAGAAAAATAATGAGCAAGTGAATGTTTTTTTTTTTTCCATTTGCTCTTGAGTTATCAAAGGAAATTTTGATAAACTCGATTAAAAGTTAATTGCAAATCTCCGTGTCTTTATCTCCTTTGTAATTTTCTGCATCTTTCGTGATTTCTCCGCACTGTGTGTGCTCGCACAGAGGCGTTACACTAAAGTTCAATCTAAAAGCTCAACCCTCCAAGCAACATTCTCGTAACGCTTATCCCAGTATCCTTTACTACCACCTCGTATTGCATAACGACAATGTGAACGAAGACGGTTGGATAAAATCTCGGTGAAAATCCCTTACGGATATCTCACGGAATTATCGCCGACTGTAGTTACTGATAAGAGAGAGGTGCAATAATTTTCAATTCGATTGAAACGAATTGGATTTTATTGAATTTTAAAATGTTCTGTCTGAAATCAAGAGTTTATTAATTCTCTCTTTTTTAACTTTTTGATAAAAAATGAATCCTTCGTCTTGCATTCATTAATCTAAAGGATCGGGGATTATGCTTTCAACTGGTGATTTTTTTTTTATTCCAAAGGAGAGAAGAGAAATTTTCTGCAGATTGGAAAAAATTGAATTAATCTTCTCAAACAATTTAATCAGTAAGGATTCCTTCTTTTCTCTTCTCCTTCGTGAATCGAAAATACTGGAGAATGTAGAGTTATACAGGATTTTTTTTGTCTTCTTTTTTGTGGCGATCGTGAGAATCCGTGATAAGGAGTGAAAGAGGGAAACAGTATGTATCTGCATAAATCTACATAAATATCTGGAGCGTTAAAAGGTAACAGTCGTTCATCCAACAGAAGAATTGAAAATTCACTCGCGCAAAACTCGACGTAATCTCGTTCTATTGAGGAATAACATTCTTTTAAATTTTTTTAAATAATCCAAATAATTGAGATAAAGAGCTGGAGAATTTCTCGATTTCCTATACCTTTTGAAGTAATTGATATAAATTCATGTTACAACGGACTTTTCCATCTGAAATTTCCCCAGAAATTCAATGCAAACAGTCTTATTCCTCGATTACAAAAAGAAAAGTGGATTCCAAAGTCCCTGGGAAGTACGTCCGACTGAATTTTCGAAATACGTAGATAAGTTTGAGTGAGCTACTTGGACACAGAGTTGCGGCAGTCTCCAATGGAACCCAAATGCACACACACTCCAGGCAAACTTAGTAAAGTGGTGGCAGCAAATCCAAGACCTCCATTTCCTCCATTGCATTCTCCTCTGCCCCTCATCCAGCATAACCAAGAAAGTCCAGTGCTCGGGCAAATTACATTTAGCTCCCAGGGCTTTATCCAATCTCTCGATGCTCGAGAAAGAGTGTTGCTACCACGAACAACCCAATTTCTTCTGTTCATTTTCAGTTCATATCCAATCTCTATCCCACTGTTGAACATGAAACACCTCAGCCAATCAGACAAGTCCTGCTCTTAATTAGCTTCGTCATCTACTTCCCCACATTCTCCGAATATCATTTTTCAAGTAATAAATTAACGGGAAAATTCATTCTGACAATTACAAAAATGGCAAACTCTTTTTTATAAAATTATTTAATTAATAAAAAAAAAAAAAAAACAATTAATGGATGTATCCTCAGAAATGATCAAGTTTCGTTTTTCTATCTCTATAAATTCACTAGTGTCATGTTTCATCTGAAATCATCTATTGTTTTCCTCATTACTCTCGACACTCGACACTCTGTTTTCCCTCTACGATTTATATACGAATTTTCGAGAGAGAGAGAGAGGATATCATATTTTTTGTTATTTCTTTCCCTTTTCCAGCGTGAAAAGGGGAAGAAGAAAGTATAATACCTGTTTCCCCGGGGATTCCATTATGAGAAGAGTGAAGCAGTAGATATACTGTTCTCCAATGTTGGGAGTAGAGCATGGGAAATCTGTGGGGGTTTATTTGAAATGGGACAATGCGGCTTTTCTACCGTGTTCTGCACATTGGGCTTCCGGCTCTGGTGGTAAACCTCTTCGAATTTACCCTTCTCTTTTCCATGGCATTATTGCGGATGGCCTCTGCGTGGCCTTTGTGGCACACCAGACGCACTGGATTTCATCTGAGGCCATATTGGTGGTATTAAAGCGCGTTGCATCATTTATTATTCAAATTTCACATCAACACGTTTGCGAATTTTTCTTAATATCGCTCGGAGGTGAACATTTCAGCTAGAAAATACCGTCGGAACGTCAATTTATCTCCATTATTAACAAAGTTCCATTTCGATGATTGGCACTTGGGTAGTAATGGGGTCCCTGGCTTCACGATGGTGTTGATGATTTTACGGAATTATTCAAAGGAGCAAACTTGTTATCCGTGAAATCCAGAGAATTGGGAATTGATGCATGCACTTTGATAAATGATGTATTTCTCCGGGTTCAGAGAAACTCCAGATGAAAATCACTATGATCCAATCCATTTGCCCTCAATTATTGATATTGTTTCACAAGATAAATTGCATTAGGGGATTTTTCAATGGGAAAAATCCTCTCAAACTGAATTATTAAAGTACAAAAATTCTCATTCATCATTTATGAAATGGAATAACATAAAAATCAAAGCACTCAGTCTTATAAACGAACGCTTGAATTATCTATTCTCAGGGGGAAAAAAAAAAGAGAATGAAAGAAAACAAACACAAGAGTACATAAACGAAGAAAAGAATAAGAGTTTTCCACTAGAGAATGCCCAGATACGTTCGTCGACACCTGAATAAAACATTGGCATCTCCATTTTCCACCGAGACACAAAACCCTTTCTCTTCTTTTTATTTTTCCCTTCATTCTCCCTCACTTTTCTTTCATTCTGCTCTATTCTCACTACCACCACTTTCATTTAATTCTCTTTTCTATTTTAACATTCTGCTTCTCTCATACAGCTCCAAACTCGTGGAAAAGTGCATTCAACATTTATTTAACTGATGTGACTCTCATTTTATTTTCTTCTTCCACCTTTAGCATTATCATTCTCTCTTCATTCTGTTAGTGAATAATTAATTATCCTCTCGATTATTCCACTTTTCCTCAAATAATGTAAATACGACTTTTTCATATAAATCCGTTTTTTTTAGCTCTTGAAATTATCTATAAAAAAAACGAAGAGCGTGGAAAAAGTTGTATCTCCATTATTTCTCCAGATATTCATAATTTTATTACAAAGGAAATTATTGTAAAAAGTTTCTCACTTTTTTTTTTCTCTCAGGTTCAGACAGCAAAAACTCGGATGTTGATGGGAAACCCTACACAACTCTGTTGTACAGCAATGGGCCGGGTCACACGGAGCCACGATCCGTCATGCGAGAAGCTGGCAAGGATTCCATTCAGGTGAGCCATCGATTAAAATGGCCCCACCCGTGCAAATACCCATTACTCTTGGACGTACAAAGTTCAACAGTGTTTTTGAATTAATACTTGGATAGGAAAAAATAATAGATAAATTGAAGTTTTTTGTTTTTTGTTTTAGACATCAGGAGTACCAAGAGCCTGGGCCACTCATGGTGGTGAAGATGTGCCAGTGTTTGCAATTGGTCCACTATCAAGTGTCCTGTTCTCCGGCAGCATCGATCAGAGCTATATACCCCATGCTATCGCCTATGCCTCATGCATAGGCAGACATGCAAGTCGTTGCTCACGTGATTCAGCTGTAATCAACGAAACAATAATGGCACCAATAATCTGCCCCTCAGCTGAACCCAACAGTGCAGCAATATCCAGTGACGTCATGAACGATCAAGCAAGAAATCCACAAATTAAATCGAATTCTAATAATTTAATTGATAATTCTATGATTACATTATTAATTATTATGAGTGTTGCAGCGTGGAGTTAATATTCAACGAAATTTAATGTAAATTAAAGCAACATTTAATGATATTTGTACAAATTTAATGAAACATTGGTTGATAGAGAGAATTAAGTAATGTTGACTGATAATTATTGTGAAATTATGATAATTCATTTGGTAATTTAATGGATGAATTTGTTATAAAGTGATATGTGGTGTAGATTTTGTGATTTTTGTATGAGTCAGTAAATTTAATGGAAAATTGGTAAATAATTGCAGTCATATCGATTATACTTAATCTAATTTTATCTGTGAATGAATGAGAATTTATTTAAATTAATTTATTAAATTTATTAATAGAGAATGAATTTTTATGGAAATGTTGGATAAATTGGGTCCAAAATTTCGGATACTTATCATCATCTATCTTTCTTTTAATTAATAAAATGAAAATAATTGAAAATATCTACAATTAATGTCATCACGTCGTTTTGAGACGAATTGGTTTTTTGCACTAAATTATGAAAAATCACGTTATTTAATTTATTGCATTTTTCACGAGTATAAGATAGTAGCTTTTTTTTGCTAATTCTCACAAATGGCTTGTTCCAGAAATTTTATCAAATGAAAAATGAAAAAAAATTAGTTATTAAGGAACAAAGTAAATTATTCATAAGACTGTAAATAATATTGTGAATGGAATTAATTATAGACTATATCTGTATATTATTGTTTCATAAAAAAGTTTAAGAAAATTTGGAGATTTTTCATTTTTCCATTGTCAATTTCAATTGTATGCGCAGTAGATCACGCGCATAGCCTCAAAAAATGCCAAAATTGAATGCAAACCTCTTAAATTCTCTGATAATCGACGTAAAAGAATTTACGAATTTTATAAATGAAATGAATTCATTAATTGAGAGTAAAAAACATCTTTCATGGAAATATCCAAATAAAAATTCGAAAAACATTAATTCTGTTGAAATAATAAAGAAGAGAAAGGGCACAGCTGGTGAAATGTATATTTTATTACTCGAAATTGCTTACGACAGGTAAGAAGAATTATAAAATTCAATTCATTTTTGTTTTAATTTTTTTAAGTAGGGGAAGGTGGGGTAAGATATATTACGAGAAATCAAGAGGAATATTGGAGATTTAATTTTTTTGATGATTCCATGGGAAAGCTGAGGAAATTTTAGGCGAAAACATGTGTGGAAATTAATTTTTTTCGAGTTTTTTGAAAATTCAATTTTTTCACCCAGATTCCAAGGGGTTTACCTTGGAAAAAATTGAAAAAATCGTATTTTTAATTTTAAAACCACATAAATTCATCACAAATGAGCTCACCTTTCACCTCGAATCGGAATTTTCACGCTACGACCAATAGAACCGGAGTTATTGCCGAAAATGTGATTTTTTCAAATTTTTCCAAGGTAAACCCCTTGAAATCTGGGTGAAAAAAATCGAATTTTCAAAAAACTCGGAAAAATTAATTTTGACACATGTTTTCCGGCTAAAATTTCCACAGCTTTCCAATGGAATCATCAGAAAATCGCTATCTCCAACCGTTCAATCAAAATATCCATTTTACCCCAATCTCTCTTAAATTCTTTCTCAAATAGAATTCACTACGTACTCCAGCTAATTGTGGATTTTCTCGTTAAACAAATACAATCGAGTGGTCTAGTTGAAGTTTCGAGTGAAAAAATTGATAAACCAAGGTTTACGAGTCCAGCTGGTACAATTAATCAGCTTCTTCATCAATTAAAAACCTTTTCAGGAATTAAAGTAAATTAATTAAATATTTTTGATTAAATTCAAAAGAAAAAAAAATGGAAAAAAAATTAATTTAATTATTAAGTTTGGATTTTCTACAGTTTTTTAAAAATAATAGAGAAAATTTTGTGATTGAGAGAGTCACGAGGAGTACACAGGCACAATCATCCATTCAACCATGCGAAAATTGTCGTTTTGTTGAAGAAAGCATTGTCCATTTGACAAATAAAATTGATGGAACTTTTCACGATAATAAATTAATTTCTCACGCTGTTCAGGCTAGGTAAGTTGCACTCACCATCCAAGCCATTTCCTCCAGCCAAACTATCTGATGTAAAAGTTTTACGTCCCTTTTTTCTGCAAGAGTAGATGAAGAACTTTTGAATAGTTGTCTTTACGTTTTTTTTTTTTTTGTTTTTCTGTGGCCAACTTGTTACACTCAAAATCTCGCTTTAACGTTTCTATTGACAGGGAGAATTCCAGAGATAAATTACTTGAAAAAAGTCAATGGAATGTTGTCAGTAGAATCATTGATGGTGTTATCAGAGACATTGAATTAATTATCGAATTATCGAGAAACTTTAAGAATGAAAATGATAAATTGTTGCTTGAAAAAAATCGAATTTCCCTGAATTTACAAAAAATAGAGAGAGAACTTGGAACAAGAGGATTTGAATTTAATGAAGCAATGATGAAACTCGAGGATATGAGAGAAAAAAATCATAATTTAACAACTGAGATTGAAGAGAAAACGAGAAATTCTCTTTTACTTGGTAATTTATTCATGTTTATTAAAATTACTCCAGAGACATGACAGATAGTGGAATAAAACCAATTGCATTAAAAAGTCGAGGAAATTTCCATTGAAATCAGAAGGAAAAAGAATTGGGAAAGTTCCACTAAATCAATTTTCGTTTTTGCTTTTTCTTTGAATATTTTTTTTATTATAAAAAAAAATTGCTTTTTTATTAACAAAAAAAAAAAGAGGAGTTGAATGCAGCTCTTGAGAATCAATTGGCAGCAACGTCAGAGACCAATACAAAACTGGAGAAGAGCCTGGCCACTGCCCAGAATGACATTCTCCTACTCCAAGTGGATTATAAAACTCAGTATCTGTTGCAAACGAGAGAAATTGAGTTATTAAATGAATCTATAAAATCCCTGAGGAGTGAAAATCAATTGGTAATTTTCCGCAGTCCCTTAAAATCATAATTACCCCAGAAAATTCTTAAACACTCAATGTCACTCATGAATTTTCATTTCTTCTTGATATTCAGATAATGGAGGAACTGAGAAAAATGAAAATTGATGGAGATCAAAAGGCTCATGATAATCCGGAGAATTCACCGATGATTGACGTAACCGAGGATACGAAGGATGTGAAAATCCTTGCGCCAGAGAATCCTGAGAGAGACATGACACGACAACTAATATTGAACAATGAAAAAATCGATAAACTCCAGAAACAGAATGAACGTTTATCGAGGACACTTGAGCGTCTTCGTCAACTTCGTGAAAATAAAGAATAACATCTTAAAAATAAAACATTCATTCAACATTAAATATTCAAATGTTTTCTCGAAAATACGAATTTAATTAACATAATTTATGTCCAAACCTTTATTTTACCTCTTCATTTTTGTTTCATCGTACAATAGACTTGAATTTGTACATAACAAAGAATATAGGATTGTCGATTTTTTTAAAACTCTTTTATCGAATTAAATACTTATTTTTAACAAGTATACTCAATACCGGAGTGTTTCGAGCGAGAATAATTGGAGAAAATCACCGATTTCGAGTTATTTGGAAAAAAAAACTGAAAATTCTGATGGATTCCAATGAAATTCATTTGACTTGAATTGCCTCAAATGGAAAGGTACACTCTGATTGGTAGCCATCGTGATAGATAACCATGGAAATTATCGATTATCACTTCAGTCTGAGCTTAAACCTGATGGATCGTTTCTCCACTGAATGTAACAATGTTACCATTCACCAATTCGTCTTCCTCAATTTAAATATCTCTCATGAATCAACACGAATGGAAGATAATATCTTTTTGCAAATGAAAACTCAAATTTTCCTCGCTCAATTCAGAATCTTTCTCCATATGTTTATATATCACACGAATTTCTTCATTTTTTCATTTTTTTTTTTTTTTGTGAATTATATAACATATAAATTTGGGTAACAAGACGTATATATTATATAATATCTCTCATATATATATATCATATAATATAACTAAGTCAATTGAGTCGTAAAGAACTCAATTAAGATTGAAAAAAAAAAAATAATGTGTTTAAAATATATTTCTTTTAAAAACTTTCATGATTTTTCTTATTTTTTTTTTTACTTTCTTTTCCTAACTTTGATCGTACATAATATATTTACAGTGAATAAATTTATAAACTCTTTTAATTATTTTTATTCAGAAGTTGCTTTCTTCCTGATTTTTCATTTAATTAACTTTATTTATTAAATTATCGTAGTAATTATTTTATTTCGAGTACAGCTCTTTATGTAGGCATAAACCCTTTTTTTATTTTAATTTCAAATTAAATTAATTTAATTTTATTTTAATTTCTGTAGTTTAAAATCACTTTATAGCTGTTGGAAAAATTACGAGATTTTCTTTTGAATTGAATGATTTATCAAATGAAATGAAGACAGTCGAAATGATGATTTTAAAAAATCATTTGACAAATTAAATAATCTTAAAATACTTTCTCTCTCTCGCTCTCTCTCTCCTCAATCAATTAATTTATTGAGTTTCATTATAATCTCGTATTTTTCGTTCTCAAATGATTTTATTAATATAATTTCTTCTCTTTTTGGACTATTTTTGCTTCTTGCTGGCACTGCACAATCATTCCACAATGTTTACTTGACTTTGGGCACTGCTGCTGGAACTGTAATCATATTTTTCCATTTTTATTATTTACCAATTAATTAAATTTCATTAAAATATTCTTCGTATAAAATAGAAAATACTGAAAATAATTAATTAATTCACTTTTTTCTATTTCGTTTTTCTTTTTCTTTGTTAGTTGCAATTGAAGTTATTATTGATAAAGCTAGAAATGCAAAATCGTTAGTAATACAAACCAAGAGGCGATAGGGTTTTGTTTTTTTTTTTTTTTTTTCTCGAAAGTTGTTAGTTTGCACAGCAGAAAAGCATGAACACTCTCGCTCCAAATTTATGCATTCATTGATTTATTATTATTTATTTTCTTGAATTTTCTTCTCTGTCTCTATTCAATGAGAGTGACAGAATGGAATTCAACTTCCTGAAGAAATGTTTTCGCTTCAGTAGAACAAATACATCTTGTCTCCAGTTCCTTTTGTCTCTGTACTTTTCCACTGTCCATTTTCACATCTTTGTAAACACTCGTCCATTTTAGTTCTGTGTATTCAATGTTGGAATGGAGTTGTCTTTGGATTTTTGTGTTTTTGGTTATTTGTATCGTTTGTGTCCTAGAATAAGTGGAGGTGTGAAGTGCATTGTTGTGATGAACAGTGGTTAAACATTTAGAGTTCCTACTCTCGATTTCGATATGAAGAAAATTTGAAAAGTGGAGATTGTAGGTCGGCTACAATTCCATTTCACTAACAGCGGTGGAATATTTAAAAAAAAAGAAAAAATTCACAATTTTATTCTATTCTTCATATTTTCAATCGATCAATAGGAATCATTGAAGGAATAAAAAAAACTAGTTTTCACTCACCAAATTATCACTGAAGCTTCAAAAAAAATGAAAAAAAAAAATACAAGAGAATCCAGCTCCTCTCCTTCGGGCGTTCAATGGGTAACAGGCAGGCAAGTGGATTTTTTTTTTTTTTCATCGAAATTTGTTTTCCGGCATTTGCCAATTAAAAAATGAACAACTGTGTGGTATGACAGTGAAAAGCTACGGAAATCGATCACTGCCGATGATTTGGATAACTTTACAATGGAATTCTATATTACTAGCAATTCACACTGTGTATCAAAATTCATTGGGAATTAAAATGTAAAATCATGCACATTTTGGGATATTTAATCATTTATAAATATTCTGTTTTCCAATTTTTTTAATGTCAGAAACAAAAATGCATTTCATGACGTCATTTTTAATTACTGTGAAATGTGAAAACTTCACTTTTCAATCAATCTAAGTGACGTAATTCACTCATCAATAAGGAGAAAATTAAAATAGAGAAAAAAAGGTTGGAATATTGAAAAGTCAGGTTTTGCAATTACTCAATTAAAACGATACCGACTCTATTACCCCAAAATAATTTGTAATTCCGGGTTAACTAACGTTAATTCAAGGAGAAAATGGAATCCAGTGAATAATTAATGGGAGAGTTGCAGAGATTGGAGAAATAAGATTAAGGAGCAAACGAGCAGGTGAGGATAGAATTAAAACATTAAATTCATCCAAGAATAATTCCGCGTTATTTTCATCGACCTTCTATCTAATTTCTTTTTTTATTCAATTTATTTTATAATTAGTAGGCCGATCTGACTAAAAAAGAAACGCATCAGTATAACACCTGATTTCTTTTTTCTTTAATTAAGAAATTTATCGAAATGTTGTTTTTTTTTGTTTTCAGAAAAAAAAATCATTGCTAATTATCTTTAAAATTCCATTTGTGATTTTGTAAATACGGAAAATTGAAATTATTAGTTTTTTCAACGTTTTTATAATTTTTAAATTAATTTCCGTATTTAATAATAATTCACAAGTGATTACGGATGCAGAGAATATCACACACATCTCCAACGCTAATTATATCATTACATTAATTATAATTTACTAAAATTATGATTTTTCCCATTACGTTTTTTTTTTTCTTTCTTAAATTCTTCAAATTCAGTTATCAAACATTTCATTACCATTTATTCTCATTTATTTATTATCGTGTCTGTGTCTGTCTATTTAACGTGAATATGCTATTCAACGAGAAAAATTTCATTTATTAATTGTATTAATAAATTTTCCTCAAATATTTATTACAATTTCTTTAATTCTTCAATTTTACTGTAGAATTTTTTTAAATAATTCTCTATTGAGCCATCCACGTCGAGTTCATTGAGCAAAACGAGTGAATTTATTAAAAACAATTATTAAATAATAAAAAATTTCAATTATTCACAAAATGTTTAAATTCACATATTAAGCTCAAATTACGTCAGAGTTTACCGGGTGCATTGTGTATTCTCGTCATCCCATTGAATTCAATGTTTTTTTCCATTTAAATGTATTCATTTAATTTTTGGTAATTTAATTTATTCAATTTAACTGTTTGCATTAAAAAGACGAGGATAAACCTTCAACCATTAATTCCTATTAATTCATTTACTAATCAACGAATTTGGGTCATGAGAACATTACCGCGGTAATTTCAGATGATTTTGTTTAAATGATTATTGTTAATTTAATAAATATTTTTCTTTCTCTTAATGAGAGTTAATTAATGATTCAATTAATCCATCGATACTTCTTGATTTAGTTCACTATTTTTCAGTCTTTTATTCATTTTAAGGAGTTTACCATCTATTTTCAACTATTTAAATTAATTATTTAAAAAAGGATTTTATTGTAGGGGAAGGTGGGGTAAAACGGCCACAAGGGGATGAGCACATGCTCACTTTCAAATTGTATATTACGATAAATCAAGAGAAATATTGAAGGTATCTCTTTTCTGATGATTCCATCGAAAAGCTGAGGAAATTTTAAGCGGAAAACATGTGTCGAAATTAATTTTTTCGAGTTTTTGGAAAATTCGATTTTTTCACCCAGATTTCAAGGGGTTTACCTTGGAAAAATTTGAAAAAATCACTTTTCTGGCGACATCTCGGGTTCTATTGGTCGTAGCTCAAAAATTCCAATTCGAGGTGAAATTTTTAATTTTAAAACCACATGAATTCATGGCAAATGAGCTCACCTTTCACCTCGAATCGGAATTTTTGAGCTACGACCGATAGAACCCGAGATATCGCCAAGAAGGGATTTTTTCAAATTTTTCCAAGGTATACCCCTTCAAATCTGGGTGAAAAAATCGATTTCTTTGAAAATTCAAAAAAATCAATTTTGATACTTGATTCCTATGTGAAATCGTTTCAGCTTTTCAATGGAATCATCAGAAAATCATTATCTCCAACCGTTCAATCAGAATGTTCATTTTACCCCGATTTCCCCTATTATGTTTCTGTTTATTATCTTTCGTTGGATGCAGTGGATACCCATTTTACCCCGTGCCTATGTAATTAATCTTCAATAAATTTTTTCATTTCAATTATTTTTTCTGTGAGTAATGGATGAGTTAATTGCTGTGTTGCAAACTACAATTACGATCTACTTGTGTATTGAATTTTCTACAATAAAATTCGCTCTTATCAATTTCTCGTTTTTTCATTACGAAAGAGAAGAAATAGGGCAATCATATGCATTGAAGAAAACTGAGAATTTCAACTGAAATTGTAAAATAAAAATCAATTATTTCTTTGATTATAAATTTAATTTTGAAATTCGAGAAAATTCAATTATCAGTAACTCCAGAAATAATTGTTTTTTTTTTTTTTTTTTCATTTCAGCTCAAATTACAGAATCCATTCAATGAGATTAATTGTTACTCCACATTGATTAAAAACGTGGAATTAACGCAACTCGACGCAGATTGGCAAACGATCACAAAAATTCGTTAAAAAAAAAATTTGATGAACGTGAAAAATAATTGAACATTTAATTGGTGATATAAAACACACATAAGCACATTATCAAGAATTTTTTATAAATAATTGAAATAAATAGAAAAATTACAGGGGCTCAATGAAGCGAGGAAGGATTTTGGATAGAAAGCTGAATAAATTTCATACCTAGAAAATAAAAAATCATCGAAATAAAAAAGCAAACGAAAAAAAAAGATATTTTTTTTCACATTACATTTACCTTTGCACTTACCGAGATTTCTTTTCTCACAATATATATAATTTTTCTCTCAACAAAAATCTTTCGCACGTTTTCACACGTCTTGGCTCCACGCAAAACACATAGCAGGATAAAAAGTTAAATTGATGGGACACATTTGCTGCTGGAAAAGCAGATAAGAGGATTGATGTGAAGAAAAACGTAATTTCATGCACAAGCCTTTCTGTTTTACTCGGAAGACGTTTTTTTTTATTGCAAAAAAAGCAAATGATGATTAAACGTCAGTCCTCAATCCTCCGATTTTTTTTAAATCCTTCATAATACATAATTAGGGAGATTCGAGAATAACGAGTTTATTAATTATTAAAAATTCATTTTTGGTAGAATGTTTTTTGAATTATCTCCCTTGTATCCAGTGAAAAATGAATAATTCAACGTAATTTCATTAAATAGTCAAATCTCCCATGAAAAAATTGAAATAAATTCGAAAAATTTATGAATAAATCTGAATAAACCCGTTTGTTCAAAATTCACCGATGCATTCACCGAATTAACTATTTTATTTTAATTATCAAAAAACAAAAATCCATCAAAAAAGCTAAAAATGTACAGCATTCATCTCTCGCTTCGCTTATTTACAATTATTATTCATTTTCCTCGTATTTTATCAAATAAATCAAAAGGAAATAGAGAATTGATAATAAAAAAAAAAAGAATCAGGACAAAAATTACAATCAGAGAAGACATCGGTGAGCTCACATGCATTTTAGTCAACGCCATTGTAGTTCATTACTCTTTTTTTAAATTTTATTTCTATGTTTTTTTTTGTTTTTTTTTTCTTTTTTTTTGAAGAATTGTGCGAGGTATTAATCAATTAAACTAATGGAAAGATTAAATATTTAAAAAAGGGGAAATCTATGAAACTTTTCACTTTTTTTTTCTTTGAAGGCACTCGTATAAAATAATTCATTCAAACTAGCGGTTATTTTCCGTATTTTTTTGTCGATGGGAGAGGGGATGATCAAACACTCAAGGAACTCAGGGCAACATTAAATTAGGAATTCACACAATAACAATAATTGTTTTTTTTTTTTTTTTTTTTTTTTTTTGATTGCCAAATTGGCATTTCAATTCTGTCATCAAGTGAAATAATTGATTTCTTCCTTATTCCTCCAATTTTTTGGAAAACGAAAAACGATGAGAGAGAGAGAGAGAGTGATTTTATTCTGAAAGAATCCAAATTTGCATCTCTTATCATCACTTCTCCCCAAAAAAATTCATAATTCACTTGAAATTAATTTGTCCTAAGCTTATTTCATTTAATCACAGAATGAATTTTCTTCTCTTCAATTCCCTTAATTTTCTTACTCTGCACTGACTAAACACCATGCTTCACAGTTAAGAAAGAAAAAAAACAAAAAAAAGAGATTTGAAAAAATAACTCACTTAAACACACTTCGTTAATTAATAATTTTTTTTCGTTCTTGATTTTTCTCCTTTTTCCAGCAAAAATAAAAAAGAAAATTGCTTTCTTCTTTTTCTTGCTTATTTTTGCATTTCCCTATAATTCCGTATTATTATTATTTTTTTTCACTCAATTAAATGCAGCTGCAAGTCCAAGATTCCTCAGAATGCTTTACTTTTTCCATAGGAAATATTCGTTCATTTTTTTGACGATTGGCATTATGTTGTGTTTCTTCGTATCATTCATTGCATTTCATTTTTCTTTTAAGCTAGTTATTCTCATAATTAATCAATTAATTGTAAACTCTGGCTATTAAAAAAAAAAAGAGAGAAAAAAAACATTAAAAAAAAAAAAAAAAAAAAGGAAAGAATGAACTCTCTAAATTGGGCAAACTATTAATAGTCCAAAGAACACAGCCCACATAAGTATGATCCAGTGTACGGTGTAAATGGGACTCTCACCGTCTGCTATTTTTCTGGCAATGAATTTCAGTGTCTCATCAAGTAGTACAACTGGAATCGAGAATTTCATAACTGTAAGCCATTCCTCACCAGACAATGGAGTCACTTGGAATACAGACTGAAAATAATTAAAAATTCATTCTCCATTATTAATCATCACGTATGGGGTATATTATGAGAAATCAAGAGAAATATTGGAGATTGAATTTTGTTGATGATTCCATCGGAAAGCTGAGGAAATTTGAGGCGAAAAATTTCCTCGGCTTTCCGATGGAATCATCAGCAAAATCGCTATCTCCAACCGTTCAATCAGAATGTCCATTTTACCCCAATCTCCGGTAATATTGAATTTTTCATTAAAAAAATCATTGTAACTCACCGAGAGAACTTCAACGTAGAGAATGACAAAGTGAAGAGTGAAGGAGAGAGCCATTGAGGCGATGAGCCACATGTTGGACCATGGTGGCATGGAAATGAGTGATTGATTCTCAGATAAACTGAAATAATATTTTTTTTAAGTATTGAACTCATTGCAATAATTTTCTGTTAATTAAAACAATTAGAAGAAACTCACCTGTTCATGGCATTCAACATTTCAATGGTAACAAGTACAGAGAGTGCCATTGTCATTGGATGAGGATCAGTAAAGATCTTGCAGTTGACTCCTTTGAATTCATCACCGCCTCCAATGCAGGCAAGATGGTGAGTCTGAAAATTCCAGCAAAATTTAATTATTTGGTATTAAATAGAATAGAAGAGAGGGGAATTAAGAGAGATTTTTTTTGTTGCATTTACCAGTTGATAGTAGTTGAGTTGAGGTCCATTGGGACTGTAGAGGAACCACCAAGCTGCTGAACCGACAGTGGCTGCGCCTACGTATCCACCGATGGCAAGATAACGGAAGAACAGCCAGCCAGAGATCAATGACTCGTCTGCTTTACGTGGGGGCTGTAAAAATTAATGAGTAGAACCGTATTCCCACTCGAAATAACAAAAAAAAAAAACAACAACAAATGCAACATACCTTGTCCATGATGTCCAAGTCAGGTGGATTGAAACCGAGTGCAGTAGCGGGAAGACCGTCAGTGACTAAATTGACCCAGAGCAATTGTACGGGGATGAGTGCCTCAGGAAGACCAAGGGCAGCAGTCAAGAAGATGGAAACGACCTCACCGATGTTCGAGGAAATGAGATAACGGATGAATTGTTTCATGTTATTGTAAATGGCTCTGCCTTCCTCAACAGCAGCAACAATAGATGAGAAGTTGTCATCAGCGAGAACCATTTCAGACGCTGACTTGGCAACGGCCGTACCAGAGCCCATGGCAATACCGATCTCAGCTTTTTTCAGTGCAGGAGCATCATTGACACCATCTCCAGTCATGGCAGATATCTCATTCATACTTTGCAAGAACTCAACGATTTTCGATTTGTGGGAAGGTTCAACACGCGAGAAGAGTCGAGCACGTGCGCAAGCAGCTCTTTGTTCAGCCAATGGCAGATCATCGAATTCCCTACCGGAGTAAGAGAGACCGGTCGTATCCTCCTCCTCAGTGAAAACGCCGATACGTCTGCAGATAGCTTCAGCAGTTGCCTTGTTGTCACCAGTAATCACGATAACACGGATTCCAGCGGCTCTGCATCTGACGATCGAGTCGAATACTTCCTTCCTCGGTGGATCCAGCATACCAACGACACCAACAAACGTCAGGTCCTTCTCGTACAAGTAGAATTTATTAGAATCTCCAAGATCCATGTCATCGGGCTTCATTGGATGATCTGCAGTGGCCAATGCCAAACAGCGCAGTGTGTCTCTGCCTGTACCGTACTGTCTCGTAAGATCGAGGATTCTGTTCTTAAGTGTCGATGTCAATGGAACCTTGCTTGTACCAACACGAGCATGACTGCATCTGTCCAAAACACCTTCCGGAGCTCCCTTGACAAAGAGTTTAGGACCAGTTCCCAATTTCGATGGCTTGAGGGGTACACAGTAGGAGGACATGGATTTACGATCACGTGAGAATTCAAGAGTAAATTCTTTCTTCCACTTGGTCTCGATGTCTTGACGAACAACGATAGCCGAGGTTCTGCGGTCCAGACCGTGTTTGGGGACGCCAAAGGGATTGATTTTCTCAGCCAGAACGATAAGAGCTGTTTCCGTAGCTTCACCAACCTTCTCGAAGGCCTGCTTGAACTCATTGAAATCAATAGCAGAGTCATTGCACATTATACAGATTGTTCCCATTTCATGGAGAGTCTCATAGTCACCGCCCTTGACCTTCTGCCCCTTGAGAAATACCTCACCAATGGGCTCATAAGTTGATCCAGTAATCTCGAATTCATGGAAGCTGCTGTCATTACCCTCGACTTTGTCAAATACAAACATTCGGCTTACGGACATCTGATTGGTCGTGAGTGTTCCGGTTTTATCGGAGCAAATGACAGAAGTGCAGCCGAGAGTTTCAACAGATGGGAGGGAACGGACAATGGCGTTCTTTTTGGCCATTCTTCGGGTACCGAGGGCAAGACAGGTGGTAATGACAGCGGGTAAACCTTCTGGAATAGCGGCGACAGCAAGTGCTACGGCGATCTTGAAGTAGTAGATGGCTCCCTTGATCCAGGATCCACCGTGAGCTGGATCGTTGAAATGACCGATGTTAATTGCCCATACAGCAACGCAAATAACGGAGATAACCTTTGACAATTGTTCGCCGAATTCGTCGAGTTTCTGTTGCAGTGGCGTCTTAATTTCCTCCGTTTCTGACATCTCCGTACGAATTTTACCGATAGCCGTGTTCAAGCCTGTACCAATGACTACGCCTCTTGCTTTACCAGCAGCAACGTTCGTTCCGGAGAACAGAATATTCTTCTTATCTTGATTTACAGCACGGGGATCTGGCACTGGATCAGTGTGCTTAATTACTGATACTGATTCACCAGTCAGAATTGATTGATCAATCCTGATTGTTGTTGAGAAGATTTTGACTAGACGAATGTCAGCTGGGATCTTGTCACCAACAGATACCTCAACAATGTCACCGGGAACAATTTCTTTGGCCCGAATCCTTTGTACACCGGATTTATCACTGCGCACAACTTTTCCCATTTCGGGTTCATATTCTTTCAGTGCTTCAATCGCAGATTCTGCATTACGCTCTTGCCAAACTCCTACCACTGCATTAGCAATTAGAATTAGGAGAATGACGAAGGGCTCCACGAAGGCTGTGAATGCATCCTCGTGCTCTTCAAATAAAGCTAATACCTGAAATTAAAAGGGAAAATTAGTTTTATTTTATTTTTTTATTTTTTTTATTCTGGATTTTAGTGAATTGAGAGGTACTCACGAAAGATATGATAGCAGCTAATAAGAGAATCTTAACTAGAAGGTCGTCAAATTGTTCCAATACGAGTTGCCAAATTGATTTTCCTGTCAATTTCATTTTTAAAGATTTTTATTATGAAAATCATGAGAAATCGGGTAAAATATTTGAGATACATTTTCTCTGATGATTCCATCGACAAGCTGAGAGAATTTTGGACTAAAAACATGTTTTCCGCCTCAAATTTCCTCACCTTTTCACTGGAATCATCAGAAAAAATGTATCTCCAACCCTTTCATCAGAATCCTCATTTTTAGAATCCAATAAACCCGTTTCATTTTCAATCCCAGCTTACTCTACATTTATCCATTACACGTGGAAAAAAATAGAGTACCACGCTGGCCCACATTGGCCCACGTTCGTTCATCATCCATATCTGTTTTTCACCGAATGGGCCATGTGGTACTTCTGGACATTGGATGAAAGCCAACGAATCAAGTACCGGATGACTTAGAGTATTTCCAATCATTATCACGGGTTCTCCCAATTTTTTTCCATCTACACCCGTTAATAACATCTGAGAGAGCTCAAAAGACTCAAAAAGTACTTCAACTAATGGCTTTATAAAATTCACGTTTTTTCCTAAATCCAATCACATTCGCTCAAATTCATCATTAACATTAATTTAATTGATACGGAAGTATTTCATGTCCTTGTTAATTGCACGATAAAAACAACGGAATGAACTCTCGTTTCACTGTACTAATACCAAGAGAACCATCCCAACCGTCCTTGACGGAAGCAAATGCCTTGCGTATGATTGACGTCATGAGGTACAACTTTACTGCGCGATGTCGACAATTTCATTAATTTGCCGCTATCGACTATTCACTAAAGAATAGAATTAACTTTTTTCTCTCTTTTGTCTTCAATTCTCCTTTTTTTTCAGTTGCAGTTGAAGGAGCTACTCGATATTTTCTTTGAGACCAATTGACGTTTTTTTTTTTTAATACTCTGCAATTTTCTTGTAATTTAATAAAAATAGGTGAAACGCGTTGCATGTCCCATTGATTAAAAAAATCCAATTTTTCCCCCTTTTTTCCATCTAATTCGTATGGTTTTTACTCACCCTCCTCAGCTGGCAATTCTGCAACAAAAATAATTGAATTCATTAATTTACAGGATTTAATTAGATTCATTAATAATTAATTAGAAAATTTCAAAGAAATCCATGAATTTTTATTGGTTTTTTATAAGTGGAAAATCTCGATGAACTTTGGAAAAACTTGATTATTTATTTTTTAGAGATGATTCGCTTTAAGCTGACCCACTTTAGGATGTCTGGAGGATATCGACGGAGAGTGCATCCCATGAAAAAATTCTTCTGCCATTGAAAAATTTAATACTTCACCGCGACTCTACAGAATTCCTTTTTTCTTTTTTTTTTTTTGTCATTAATTGAGGACAGATTAAATATTGGAAAAAATGCTTTTTTGAGATATTCTCTTTGCATTTTTCTCGCATTTATTTTCCCTTCTCTTCTTACATGGAAACGTAATTGACTATGGTGATAGTATGTAGGGTGCACATGTGTTTCGATGCGTCAAAGGGTATATAAGAGGATCGATAGGGTCGGGGATACTCACAGCATATGGAAAACCAATTCACTCTCCATAAAAGTCCCTGAAGTTAAAAAAAAAATATACATTTCTCAACGAATGAGTGAATAACGATAATAAAACCCAATTATCCCTGAAACTATAAAATGTAGAATTTTGAAATTGACGCCATTAAATAATTGGAAAAATAATCGAGTTTTCAAAAAAAAAAAATTCTTCTATTGAGAAAAAATTTAAAATACTGAAAAATGACTGGAAAAAATTGAAAACAAAAAAAAAATCATTTAATCGATGAGTGAAAGATGTGTGGGGGGTAAACTACACATACGTTGATACTAGTAACAAATTTGTCACGCGACAGTGAGCGTGAGCGCAAGGACGGGCACACAAAGCCATGGTAAACTTTTTTTTATTCATACGCTAAACAAATCTTCGATAAAAAAGGAGAGAGGTGCGAGTTAATTTTAGAATTGCATCTTCATGGTAATTAAATTGGATATTCGTTGTGTGAAAAGTGGGAGAGAGATTAACAGATTGACTTGTAAATTATCAGGAATTAAGATATTCGAAAATTCCAAGTTTTCGTAATTTTTCTCGCTGACGTATGAAAGATGTAATTCATCGTTGTTGGCTCGTGTCTAAATATTTGGACACTCGCAAATGCAACTGAATTCAACTCACTGATTATTATCCAACTGTTGCAAATTATTTTACGAAATCATGCAATTATTGATATTTTATTGTCTGAATTTTTGTGCGATTCACAAATGTAGGATTTTAAAAAAAATTGTGCGAATAAAATTGATAAATAAAAATAAACGAATAATTAATCTGATATGCGACGTTCCTTTCCATTAATAATGAATCAGCCTTCGATGCCCTGACGTGGTTGCTTACGCGCCAACTTATCGTCCACGTCAGGTGTGTTCAGTTAACTCTCACACGAGACCTGTTTGTTATGTCTCCATCAAGACAAAACCACAATAAAACTAACAGAAATAATTGCATTTTTTCCTGGAAAATTATTTTGTCTGATTATTTTTAGAAATACAATAATTCATTGATAAAAATGCATTCACAATAATTTCAGTGAAACCCTTGAACTGCAAAGTTCAAAGGAATTAAACACGCAACTTTACAAACTCTTTTTTTTGTTCTTCTTTTATTCCAAAGTTCATTGGCACTAAATCATCCTTTCGTAATTTCATTAGAAATAAAAATAAAAATAGTGTGCAAAATTAAACTGCCAACGAAAAATAGATCACAGGCTCAAGTTTTTCGATAAAAAAAGAAATAATGAAGGTGGCTAAAATGAAATGAGAGAGAATTTGAGGAAAAGAGGTGAAAAAAAATTGTGAGATAATTCCGGATGGTGGGTAAATAAACGGCGGATTATTTATGTTCTCAGACTCTCGTAATCTTAACTCTACAAAGGATTTTAATGGTTTTATTGAAAGCGAATGAATACTTTTATTCTCTGACTGTTATAATTCTTTAAGAATTATAACAGTCAGAAAATAAAAGCATCCATTCGCTTCAATTGTGATTCGTTTCATGTAGAAATGCGGGTTAGGGTAACATCAGAGGTTACATAATGAATTTAAATTGAATTAGGAAATAATCAATTCTCCCTTAACTCCAGTTTTTTGAGAATATCTCGAAAACCAGAAGAGATAGAGAAATTTCTGTAGAAACCTTTTTTTTAGCCCTCAAAATTTGCCAACAAAAAAAAAGATTTCCACAGAAATTTCTCTATCTCCCTTGGTTTTCAAGATATTCACAAAAAAATTATGTGAAATTTAAAAAAAAAAATGATAAAGTCGTAATTTCCCATTCTGCTACGAAGAAAAATAAATAGTAAAAAAAGCCTCTTCATAATTTTCAACTTGAATTATAACGAAACCATTCTCTCCTGATTTTTTCAAAAAATAATTTACCTCTTAAAAAAAAACACGAGAATAAACGTTAAGTTTTTTTTTCTTGTTTCGTAAGGACGAAAATATCCGTATTACGAGGCTCTAATTCTGTCTTGCCTTCAAAATGTACTCTAGTTATGACAGCCTCAAGCATTTCGATAACTGGGAGCTTGTTAAGAAGTGCCAGATGAAGAATTAAATGAAAAATTGAGAGAGAAAAAATAATAATTTATGATTTTTCAAAGAAATAGAGCAACAAGTCTTTCTAATTACTCTCTCAATTTTTACTTATTATGAAATATCGAGAATTCTAATAGAAAGATAAAGGAGTTGAATCAACTTGAAATGAATTACGTGGAATTTTTTAACTTATTTTAAGTCACGATGACATAAGATTGCTGATAAGAATTGCAGCCTGATAAAAATATGCAATAGACTTTGTTTTCTTGTTCTCGGATAGAAAAGATAGATAAGGAATGTTTAAGAGACACTTTTAGATTAAATCATCAACTTTGCATGGAGAGAACCACGTTCTCATTCGCTTATTAATTCAGAAACTAATGAGATAGGAAAATTCGATAAATTACGTGAGTATTATTTCTTAAATATCTCGAGAACCCTTGAGTTTATATAAAAATGCCAAGAGACCTGCATTGTAGCTCTTGAAATTCTCTACAAAAAAAAGGTCTCTTGAGATTTTTTTATAAATCCGATTGTTCTCGAGATAGAATTATTATTTCGAATTAAAATGAGTAAACTCACCGTTGAGACCATATTTTTCCTGATTTCTCTTGACCTGATCAGGTGACAGCCCTTTCTCAGCATCAACATTGAAGTAGCCGGTCACCTCCTCCACAGATTTACAGTGGGAGTCATCCATGATTAATTATTCCAAATTAATGAACAATAATCCTCGTTTATTTGTTTTTTTTTTTGTTTCTTCGTTCACTTTGTCTTTAAATGTACACTCACAGCGATACTTTCTGAAAGAAAAAAAAAAGTAGGGAAAATTCATTAATTCATTGGAAGTAATGAGAATATTAAAATTTACGATTAATTTATCGTCTATTACATAAAATAATAATTTATCCTCAATAATAATGGTGAGAGTGAAATTTTCAATTTTTCCTCATGACGAATTCTGTATTTACGGAAACCTAACCCCAAAATCATTGGAATTGAGTGGAAATGTTGAGTCATTACTTCATTTGCAATTTCCTGCTTTCAAAAACAATTGAGATTTTATTTTTTTTTTATTTCATGGCTTTCAGATTGTGAAGAAAATCATTTAAAAAACGTTGGATATCGAGAAATTGGATGATTTTTTTTATTTTTCTAATATTCTGTCCCTAATTAATTAATAAGAAACGGGTTAATTAATTGTTTGGAGCCACGAGAATACTCGAAGCATCGTCCTCAAGAGCATCAACCTCCAGTGAACCCACTGTCTCCCCTCTCCCCCTAAAAAATCGATGAAAATGCTCGCAAAACGTGGATTTGCGATAAATCTCTAGAAGATCCAAAAAAAGGAATAATAATACGAAAAAGCTTCTCTGTCTTTTGCCCCACGCTCCCTGAAACCCACCCCTATTTCCAATCCCCAAAATACCCAAAATCCCGAAGCTCAACCGGAATTAGAGTATATTCCTTGTGTCTGGAATTATTGAGAAAAAAAAAAGAATGAAAAAAATTAAAAATAATCAGAAACTCACCAATGACTGGAATAACCCCACTACGTGTCAGTAAACCGCACTATCTCCACTAATAATAAATAGGTTATGCGTGCTCCAAAGCCAGAATTTAATTCTTACATTCAAGTCTCTTTAATTCGTTTCGTTTCAAACAGGAAGAATAGGTGAAGAATTTGAAAAAAAAATTAATCACAAAAAGAAGAAGAGAAAAAATGAATAAATGGAATCATCCAAATATCACAAGTACAAAATCGGCAACAACTTGCCGTACGTCATGTTGGCCTATTTATCAAAGTTTATCAATTAATCCAATGAATTCACAAAGTTACTTTATCTCAATCAGTTTCCTCCTCTTTAATTACGACCTATGAATTTAATTGTAAAGCGATATCAATCACTACCCGTCTCGACTACGAAAATCCAACTATTATTCCACGAGTTTGCTGACCAAACACCACCTAACGCTGTCCGCCTCACGACTGCAGCGCCATTCTGCCATCTGTGGCGGCTCAGGGTCGCGTGTGATTGGTGCGTCTGCCAATGCCTCGGCGCGGCAAGTTCGTGGGCATTTGAATTTAGAAGTGGTTTTCACTGTCTTTCCACGAGGAATTCATTGAAATTTATCAATTACTCAGAGGGTTTTAACGATTCACTGGAGTTCCAAACTTGGAAAATTCTTCCCCCGGGATTTTGCACGACCTTGGGACCCTCCTGAAGAGTCCAGAGGAGCCGAAGAGCGCGGCAAAAATCGAGGAGAAAAGGAGCATGTGGACGTACGCTATTGGCTGAGGCGTTGAATTTCTCATACCTCGTTTTTTTTTTTCTATCAAATCACCACTCATCACTGTGTGTGACGCACCACACTGCCACAGGTTATTTCTATTTTCAGAGTGGGCAGGAACATTTAGTACTGTTGGGGAGAGGGAGGTATTTCCTTGGCGCGTATTTTAAGATGGGCCCGTGCGAGAAACCGTGAACAGTTTGACGTATTGTGTGATGATGATTATGTAATGATTCGTTTTTTCCCTGGCATTAGCTAGATGAGTTTTATTTAATTGACATTAAACGGAAAATTATGCATTTTTCATTAAAATTTATCAAATTAATTAAATTATTAACTTACGCAATTTTTCGGTAATTTCGGGTAGATTATGAGGAATAATCTCAATATTTGAATAATTAACAGCAATAAAACTGGTGCGAGAGCCCCGAAGAGGCTCCAGCGTGTTTTCCACCAGCCCTTATCAACCAGTTTACGTTAAATAATGAGCAGATTAAAAAAATATTAATTTTCAATAGGTAAAATCACAAACAGTCGGATAAATCGGGAAAAATCTCTGCTGATAATAAGCTAGTAAGTGAGAAACCGAATGAAAAAATAATAATAAAAGTCAACGGTTTTAAACTGGCTCGGAAAACTCCCGGGAGCTGACTAGCCTTCGCGCGTGCTCGAGCGGACGCATTTAGCACATCCCCGACGACGACTTCCTAATTATTTTGGCAGGGGATGACTGCCAAAAGTCTCAAAACACTTATACATAAACAGTTTGAATAAAAAAAATGATTTTTCAAAAACTTTCCAACAATTTTACTTTCAAAACTATTGGAAATCAAAATTATTTTAATACCTCTGAGTATTATAGCATTTTTTTTTCAGTTTTAATTTAATTTTGGTGTTTTGGAATTTTCCAAATCATAGTGCACTTTCAATACTAAGTGCTAAATAAATAATTAAAAATTATATAAACGTCTTTCTTCACAAATTTTTACTCTGAATATATAGAATAAATTCATTATTATTATTATTTAACTAATTTGTGCAAACACGATTGCAACAGTTAATTTATGTAAT
The DNA here is from genome assembly GCA_963565655.1 of Aleiodes testaceus. NCBI lineage: Eukaryota > Metazoa > Arthropoda > Insecta > Hymenoptera > Braconidae > Aleiodes > Aleiodes testaceus. The sequence continues at coordinate 5,219,605 of OY751423.1, forward strand.
TATTTATTTTCGTTGAAATAAATTTTAAAAAATCACTTTTTTCTCTCTCTTTCTCTCTCGTGACCTTACAATAGCCAAAAAAAAAAAAAAAAAAACTTTTGGCTCTGGAGAATGTGTAGGTCAGAGTTATAAGTAAAGATCAAGTGCCTCCGGTCTAGGTCGCACTTGAATAATTGAATTTGCAGTAAATTAATTGAAATTCAAAGTAACAAAAAATGTAAACAAATATTTGAGACACTTTCACAATAAGAAACACTATCTAAAAATCCACTCATCACCATTATCATCGGTTTTGATTATCAGAGGTACTTCACTTCACCAAATAATTAATTTCGCCTTTTTTTTAACGAAAAAGGAACTTACCAATATTACAAAAATTTTGTCACTATTTCAATAATTGTAAAGACACTAAATAAAAATTCCCCCAAACATGATTGAAAGAATAAACTATTTTTCTCAATGGAAATTAAATTAAAAAAAAAAATAATTATTTTAATTAAGATAGTACGGCAACGCCTGCGCTGCTGAGCGAAACGGGGCAAAGAACGTCGATGTTATTCGTTTAAATAGTCGTCAATGTCGCTACCTAGTGGACAAATTGGAAAACACGTTAGAAAATAATTCAAGGGAGTTTTTTGGGGAAAAAAAGGGAAAATTGTTAAAGGGTGGATTGGCGATGGGCCAGAGCTTGAATTTGCCTTCAGAAAATTCACAAAAATATGAAGAAAATAATCCACTCATTTTTTCCTTTTTTTAAATTAAATAAATGACAATTTTTTTGTCGAATTTATTCTGCAATTCTCATCAACAGTTTCATCGCCCTCGGAAAATCAACAAAAATTTTGTTTTGCCTTCTCCTGAGGCTTGCAAATCTTCTCACGATGACATTACCCAAACAGCCGGTGAAAGAGTAAAGAAAGAAAAATAGAGGATCGAAGAGAGAAATGAGGGAGAAAAGATTAAAAGAATTGGGGAAAAAAAAAAATGTTAATTCTCGTGTTCTCAACAAGTTGGCAATGTTCTATTTTCATGTTACACATTACAACACGTTTAAACGTCTCCTTCCTCATTTAAAAGAGAAAATTCTTCATTTTTTATTTCTCTGTAATAAATCTTTTAGGCTCATTGAGAGGCGAATAAGGGGGGGAGAGACACAACAAGGCATAAACTCTGGTATAATTCGCATTTTTTGTTGTTTACTTTGAGACTGTAAATTGATGCACAATTGATCATCCATTGAATTTTCAATGGTTTTTGGGAGTAAATCAAAATGCTGAAGTATTTTCACCAAAGCTATTATTAGAATCGAGCCTCACTGACGTCCATTGTGAGGAATACGAGAAGACTAACATGCCAAAAATGTGCATTATTTGTTACTCCACTTTTTTCCCAAAATTTTCTCAAATAACTGAACTTATCAATTATAAATTAATTGACATAGAGAATAGGGGATTGGACCAATCGAAAGCCCGGAAAATTAAAAATTCTATTAATGTAACCAACACGTGCACTATAATTTACACAACATAATTAATTCTATTTTCATCAGTGATGCGTTAAAAAATTTATCGACGACACGGTCGAATTAGTGGCGTGCGATGGCCTTTGATACCGCTGGCCCGAGGCATCGAGTACCTTGTATCTGTCATCGCTTCTACATTTTCTTTTTCTCCATTTAATTCAGATGAACAAGCAATCTCCTCAATTATCAATTAAAACTTAACATTAATTAAATATTTAATATTATTATATTGTGCAGTTGATTGGCAGAAGTGCTGGTGTCTGGTTGTCTGTCATCAGAGTATTGTGACCCCTGTCACTCGCCTGTTTTTATCACCTGTGGCTAAATAAATCTGCAAGTGCAATTAATGTGTAGCAATAAAAAATAATTATTTAATATTAAAAAATTGATAATAAATTATGGCAGCTTTTGGATTCTTTATTTAAATCTATTGAAGCAATTTTTGGGTAATTGACTAAAAATAATGAAACCCAGGTACGATGAACGGCCAAGTGGGTCAGTAAGTATCCAAGACCTTCCCAAATAAAGTCTGACATCTGCACAATTAACTGTTTTAACAGTTGAAAAAGATAAAGCTACTTGTCACTAAATATCTGATTGATATCCAGCCATTTCAGCACTTCAGTTGACGATTACATTGATGATGAAGGAAGATAATGTTTCATACAATTGGGTCACTCACACACATTCTACTATCGAATTTTCAAAAGTAAATTATCTCTAAGATATCTCGATGAATAATTGAAAAAAATTCAATAATTGTCACCAAAACTTGGGATTTTGGTTATTCAAATTATTCTCTAAAATCAACGGAAAAACGCTGAAATATTAGCATTCGTAATTTCGAAATGCCTGATTGCTAAAATAGAGCCACGAAGGTTAGAACCGAGGCCGGTACACGTTTCCATCATAATCACAATAATCAGGCAATTAATAATCGTATAAAATTGTGATAAATGCTGGATTGACAATTTGTATTAATCAAAAAATAAATAAACCCGGAAGCATTTTGGAAAAAATTGATCTTAATTCTGTCAGTTATTTTTTTTTTCATCTTCCTCGGTCTTGACAAAAGCTGCCTGGGTGTCTTGGCCTGTCTGGGTAGCATTCACTTACATAATGGAGGTGTTTTAATAAGCTTCGTAGCTTCACGTGGACTGGTCGTGCCAAGGATTTCGTATTATATAGTTTTAAAACACACCAACGTTATTCTTGTTAACTTAAGGTAACCAGAAATAGTGAATTTCGGGTATTGTAGCAGATTTTCAATGTAGTTTTAAAATCATCACACAGACTGACGGTTTTTCATGTAATTTGAGGTAGTGACCTCGTTAAAATACCTCAGCCGGGTCATTCCCAGGCATTTTAACTTATTTATCAATTTATACAAATTAAATAATGAAAATCTTCATTTTTTTTCGGTTCAAAATTAATTCATTAATTCAAGAAAATATTCACATTATTTAATAATTATGTGAACATTATGAATTAACGCCAAAATTTAAAACGTCAATTTTTCCTTCATTAGTATGTACTTTATGTGTAGCCAAAAAAACGTATATTAACACCTGTCGTTTGTCTCCCCGGCTGCAAGTAACCAGTGAAAATAGACTTTAATTCTCCTCTAGGTCATCCTCTTTCTTTTTTTGTATTTACAATTTTTTTTATGTTTTTTTTTAATTTTTATCAATTTCGAGGAAAAGGTACAAAGATCAAGGAAGTAGCTTCTTCCTATTTTCATTTTTTTTTTGTTTTTGGAAAAAAAAAATCGAGAATGACAGCTGAAGAATGGCAAACATTATTCCGAATTTTTCTCTCCTCTCTTTCCTGTTTTTATGATTGAAAAAGTGGATGTTTTTTTTTTTGTTAATTCAGTGAAAAATTGAATTTTATCGATGGATTTAATGGAGCCTTATCTTGGGGATGAGTAAATTTGTTTTTTCACGAATTCCGAATTGAATGGAAGGGGTTGATTATTTATTTTTAGTTCATAAGCCGGAGAGGAGAAAATAGCCTAGCCTAGCCCCTGGCCTAGAGCGTAGGCCTCAACACCCATTATGACGGAGACAAGTCTCAAGGATGACGTTGTCAGCCGTTAAATATTTTTTTCTTAACGAGACACACTGACGTCCCAATGACGTGACTCTTCGTCATGTCAAATAGAAGATAGAAGCGAATATCAATTTTTCAAAATTCACAATTCAATTTCGAAACGCTGGAACTTTCTTAATAATCCTCCAGAATAAAGGTATTTTTTTTATTTTCTTATTCCGCATTAAATTTTCCTATCCTTTGAGAAGAAGATGTTCCGTAACTGCGCATGGACAGGTCATCAAAGTGTCGTCTAATACCTCAACTGCTCGTAAATTATTCAAACTTCAACAAATGTATTTCCTAGTTTATTTTCCCGTTAAATATATGCCTCATTATCACATTCTACCAAAATCGTTTTTTACCACAACTCCAGTGTCAGAGAAACGACGAACGGAGCCAAGGGTATGAAATAAGAAGAAGGAACAGAAGAAGATACCAAAGTTCCTCGATATTTCAAAAGTTTTCTCTGGCCACTACCCAAGGCCACGTGTCCTAGAAATAAACTCAGAAATTTTAAGTGTGGGCGAAAAGATGGGTGTTACCATCACTTATGTCCACTGAGGCAGGTGAATCCGTCCCCTTTTTCATCATCTCATGCTCCTTTATTCAGTCAATTAAATTAATCTGCCAGAGAGTGCATCACAAAAATTCCAAAAAGTCCTGAAACATCAAGGTCAACAGGTGAGATGAGACAATTTCATTATTTACATTAGATCCTACATCATCAGAATCATCAGAAAATTGCTATCTCAAACCGTTCAATTGGCATATCCATTTTACCCCGATTCCCAGCCTAGTAGAGTGGAAAATTTTGATGAAAATCAGTGGATTATTGAATTTCTTGTCCTCGAAAAATGATGCTTTGTTCTTGGAGCCTCAAAATACCTGAACGCATGAAAAGTAAACAACGAAAATAACACACAGTCAAACGCCCACGGAAGACATCGATCCATTAATAATTTGTTTCACTTTTTTTTTTCCACTTTTACTGATTTTTCAATTTGTTTGGAAAGATGGGAAAATGAATAATCGTGGGTCATTTATTACACTTTTTTCTTTATTCTGTTCTTTATTATACGGTCGATGGTTTTTGAATTGTCTGATGGATCAGCAGAGCCAGCACGCTGCCAGATACTACCAGGGTTCCCCTGAAAAGTGACAAAAAGATTTAGGGGATGAAAAATAAAATATTCTGATATTCAAGATTTTTTTCTTCCCTCAAATACACGAATTTTTTAAATTTTGGCAGAGACCCTGGCCTTGGATAAATCTTGCTAGTTAATTCTGGCTCTAATTAGTGAATTTTACGACAATGTTTACTGATTCGTGCGTCAGAAAATTGAGAAAATTAGTTTTAAACCAGAAAATAATCGATTAAATTCTGATTTTATTCAAATAATTGTGTGCATTTTTTTCACTCACCAAAAAATAGACCTGATGGCTGGAGAATGTTTCCAGAGGCTGAATGGAGCTACCTGGAAGTCCTTGCTTTTCTTAAAATGCTCCAGAATTTCCTTAGCGCTGATAAGGGAAAAAAAAAAAAAAAAAAAAAAAAAAAACATAAATTCTATTTTTAAAAAATCTATAAAAATAGTAGTGCCCTATTTTTCAAATAAAAATACCATTTTTTACGGTATCTTTGGATGGGGTAAAATGGGTGATATTGTTTTTAATTCCTCGACAATTTCCGGTGTTTTGGAGGATATTTTTAACGCACAATAACTACTTCCCTGAGACACTATAAAAAACTAATGAATTATTAAATTTAAAATGGAAAAATTCACAATTTCAATTGCTCCTCTTTATTATCAATGAATCGACATGTAATAACAAATACAGAAATTTTTTTCACTCTGAAATAACAGTGAGAAGTCCATAATTCACGTGGATAAACACTCCTCAGAATTAATTATAATTTTATTAAAAAAAGAAAAAAAAGAAAATAGCAGAAAATGAAGAGTAAAAAAAATGGAAAAGAGGAGAAAAAAGTTTTGCTCTTTAATCTCAGAATAGAACGAGGTGAATGGCCAGTAGTCTCTAATTTCTCGAGCGATTTGCATTCAAAATTAAACTCCAAAATTCATCATATTTCATCCACCATATACTAAGTTAATTGCTTCCTGTGTAATAATCATAATTGAATTGAAATTTTTGATAAAAATTAAAAAATAAGGGGGAAAAACTGATTTTCACATTAAATAAGTCGAAGACAATTGATTTTCTGAGTTTATTTGTAATTTGGAGTTTTAAATCTCTTTAAAACGTTTCATTCCAACATTTAGAATGAAAAATTAACGTCTGGTTGGCTTCAAGTCACTTTGGTCTCGTGCCAAAAATGATTTATACGTACGTACAACTTCTTACTTTTTATGAAGGGAAAAAAACAAGTTTCGTGCCAAAAGAACAAATCTGCTCTATTTAATCAAAGTTTCTCATTGATTATGAAAATAAATTGAAGATTCGGGATTTTTGGATTTGTCGGGGATCGTTGTGGATGAGATACGGCTTGACCACAAATCAACAAAAAAAAAAAAAAATCATCAATTTCAGAGCATTATTAGGAAAGTTCCAAGTGAAAAAGCATTTTTTTTTTTCGACTCGAAATCATCGAAATTTCAAACTCCTGGAATTTTCTTGATAATGCTCAAAAATCTACGTTTTTTAATTAATTTGTGGTGAAATTTCCCTATCTACCGGACGAGGAAGGAATTGACATTTTTTTCGGGCTCTAAATTGACTCAAAGGCACTGCTAAATGTTGAAAATAGTCAGGGATGCAGTTCTGAAATTAGATTAAATGAATAATCCCCGGGCAATCGACTATCTGATGCATGCATCTTCATGCTTCACTGTTCACTTACTGCTACATTTTAAAACTGACATTCTCCCCCCTTCTCATTTATCGATAATTAAATATACGTTTGTTTAATTATTCTGGCAGTCATCCAGGAATTTTTCACGTTGACATTTTCGGCGTTTTAAATGTCAAACTTAATTTCCTCGAGTGTTTCCCATTTTTTTTTTTTTACAACTTCGTATGATTATTTTCTGGGTGGCAGATAGATCAGGAAATGTGGAGTGATTTGGGTTAAAAGGAAAAATCTTTACTTTTAGTTTCTGAGGCATTTAATTTTCCAGAATTCCCTGATGAATCATTAGAATCGAAATATCTTGGAAACTACATGAGTAAAATCGACTTTTTTCAATTTCCCTATTTCCAACGTAATAAAATGAATTTTTGGGGATCACAATAATGAAAAAATTAGATTCGCATGTTTACTCGTAATTTTGAAGGATCAAAGTCGATTAAATGAGGATTTGAGAGCACCTCATGCACCTCTTTGCTCTTATTATTTTAACCCAAATGTTGAAGCACAGAAAGAACAAAATAAATAGAGAGGGCAGAAACGCGTGTTGCTTGTCAGCAGCGTGAAAAAAAGAAAAATGTAACAAAGTGACGACAGTTAAATGGGAAAACTTCTGTAACGCGAGTTTTTAGAATGAAAAATTGAGGAAAATATTGAAGATTGGTTTTAATAACTCACGTTCTGAAGTTTGGTGTAGCTACTAATACACTTTTTGATGAATACATTCTTATATCTAATGATCCGAAGGATGAAAGTGCCATTGAAATCTGGAGAAATATGAAATTAATTAATTTTATTATTTTTTTAATCATTTTTTCAGGTAAAAAAGAAAATACTTGGTCAATTCCTATGGATTTGGATGTTAAAGTCTCAATGTTGAGCCACGGAGGCCTCGTGGATTCTGGATCTGGTCCATCTAGTCTCTGCAAATCAATATTTCATACAAATATTAATTAATTAATGTTCTTTAATTTTATGGAAATTTAATCTGGAATTAATTACTAAATATGAGAGATCGGCTCTGATCATGTTGACACGGTTCACAAAGTCTCTCAGACTTGAGAATAATTCTGTATTCGTCAAATCCCGAAGCTCTGGACATCTGAATTAAGAAAAAATTGAAGAGAATAAAAAATTGGTGTTTCATTTATTTTTCTATCATTTTTTAATCAATTATTTACCCTCCTCTCTGTTTAATCGCAAAAATATACGCAATTTTCACGAAACAATAGCCACTGTAATAAGAATCCCATCCAGCATCATGATAATTTTCCTCGTCTAAAGGAAAGGAAAAAAAAGCAAAAAAAATCGATTTTATTGATTTTTTCAAAGGAATTAATTTAATTAATTTATTAAAAACCATTACTAGTAATTGTTCCATCAGGAAATTGTATTTTTGGTGAATTACCAGCCAAATTCGAGCCCTCTCCTTTTTTGAAAAATTGATACAATTCTTCGAGATAATTAGCCTTCCATGTTTCTAAAAAAAAAAATCATTTTTGAATCATCTCTAAAAAAAATCATAAAAAATATTATTAAACTACTTACTTTTTCCCACGAGATTCTTCATTTCATAGCTTAAGAATTTAGTGTCATAGATCACTGGAAATAATTCATGAATTTCCCTCTTGAATTTATTATAATTATCCGGTAGATTCTTGTGGAATTGTTTGTACATGAACATTAAATCGAGGAATAAATTGTGTCCAACAATTGGTTTCTTGAGATCGCAGAGAACATTAAAAATCCTCGTGAATCCCATACAATAATTGAGAAGCTGTGAATCTATTAAATTATCTTCCTCCAAAATTTTCCGCAATTCATTATCAACTTTGATAACAATGATGGTTTTATCCTTCTGCTCGGTCCAAATGTTTTTACATGATTTCCTCAATTGTCTCTGGAGGCAACAGAGTTGTAAATAATCATCGCACTGAATTTCCATCGATTTTTCATCTTTTTTTGATTCCTTCAACCAAACAGTAACTTTATTAATTGACTCCCAGAATTTATTCTCACCCTCTGGGGTCCAAAATGCACTAATATTACTCGAGTAACTGTTGACCTTGAGTTGTTCCTTGAATCTCTCGATTTCCGGTTTATTCATAAAGGAAATTCCCTCGTAAGCCAACTAACAATGAAAAAAATCATGAAATCCTTGAATTTTCATTAATTTGAGAACTCTCACCTTATTCCAATCGAATTTATGGCAACTCAAGAAATCAAACGCAGTCTTTTGCCACTGTAGAGTCTTGTCATCAAACAAAGTCCTAGGGATTAGATAAAAATTAAATGGCTCGGCTGTGTATTTATTCTCTCGTTTAACTCTAGTAAATGCAGTTAATCCTATTTGCACTGCAGTATAATGCTCTATATTCCTCTTCTGTTTTCTATATCTCTCCTGCATCGAGTCGAATAATCTGAAAAAAATGGACAAATAATTGTCAAGTGGAAATTGAAGCAACAGGTTGATTCCATTATTGATTCATTGAAGTGACAACAAAGAAAAACTCGAAAAAATCCCCCAACTCGGAAACTACGAGATTTATGAAAATTTTAGGAACAGACATTTTTTGTAGATAATTTAATTCTCTACATTTAATGAGGATAAATAAAGGATTTCTTTTTTCTTCTGTTTTTACTTCATACTGAAATAATGAATTTACTAACGTGAGTTCTGGAACATTTTTATACTGAATCCCTGAAAATTCACAGTCTATTGCTATAAATGATGAATTTTTCAAGGATTCAACGATTTTTAGATAGAATTTATCAAAATTATTGTTAAGAATTTCATTCATTCTCTCTTTTAATTATTATTCTTTCTTTTAATAATTAAAAATCCAGGATTTTTAATTGCTTTATTTATTTATTGAGGTTATGTACAGCAGAAAATGCCGGTACTGCGGGGAAAAAAATACACTGGTCTGCGCGGTTCTTTTTTTTTTTTTTTTTTTAATGAAGCATGAAGGAAAAATTGAGAAAAATTAATGAATTTCATGAAAACTTTATTACAAGTACCAATAATTTTCGTGAAAACGTTATTACAACATAACGAATAAATTCTCATTCCTCTTCACACATTCTTAACAATTATTTTATATGTTTTATTCAATTAATTTTTTAATTATTCATTTTTTGAGTTGATTTAATTCCAGTATTTTGTATTATCACTGAATTATAAAATTCTGGAAGAAATAATTAGGCACTTTTTTCTGTAATAATTAATACCCTCCCTTACATGACGTAAAATTAATTTATTTTTAAATTGATTAAAAGAAAAATCAGGAATTTCTAACATGAAAAATTTAAACAAGAAAAATTATTACTTTAATGAATTTAATATTTATAAAATTTGTTTGAAAAATTCATTTCCATTATATACACGATAAAATTCATTTTTCTTTAATTCATTAGCTAAACTCCTCGTGACAGTGTATTACATGAATTTAATCAATTCCCAATCACACTGGCAAATTTTCTGTGAATTTCTTAATTGAAAAAGAAAATATATCTGCATATTCAACTCCAAACATCAGTGGAATAACGTTTTTGATTTTCCATTTTCTTTATGTAATCAGCAGCTTGTAATTCCGTCATTTTTCCTTTTTCCATGACGACCTTGAGTAGTATATTGTGTACATCACGTGCCATATTTCTTGCGTCTCTGAAAAAGAAAAAAAAAAAATATTATTCAATATGACTCAATAAATTCCTCTTTAAAAAAACAGAAAACTCACCCGCAAATATAAACATGTCCATTTTTGGCTCCAATGACATCCCATATTTCGTCCATATTCTTCTCCAGCTGATGCGTGACATAGACCTTGGTATCCTGTTCCCTACTAAAAGCAGTATGAAGTTTCAAAGTGCCACTCTTAACATACTCCTCAAGTTCCTCCTTATACAAGTAATCCTCGTCGCGTCTTCTACACCCATAGTACAGAATAGTATCCCCGACCTCTTTCCCATCCTTACGCGCAAGATCCCTCTCCTGAATGAACCCTCGGAAAGGTGCAATTCCTGTCCCAGGTCCAACCATGATGATGGGAGTGATGGGTCTCGAGGGCAGCCTGAACTGGCTCTTCCTGATGAAGATGGGCACAGTGCTGGGTGGGTCTGTGGGATGTTTCTGCTTCAACCAAGTGGTGGTGACCCCCTGATTGACCCTGCCCGTTGGTGTCTCATACTGAACGACAACAGCGGTGATGTGGACCGTCGATGGGAAGAGTTTAGCCGATGAGGAGATGGAATAATAACGGCACTGAAGACGGGGTAAAAGTTCACAGAGATGATCGAGCGCTGGGACGAGACTGGGAATGTCTTCGAGTATGTGGACGATGTTGCGGTTGTCATCTACGATCCACTGGTGGTAAAGAGCCTTACCCTCTGCAGTCGTCGAGGCCATGAGCTTCAATCGGTCCTTGTCCGCCTGGTCCGTGCAGTATTCAGCGAGTTCTTTCAGAACGTGAGTCCTCGGGTTGCTGGTGATGTCTATGTAATGAGTTAGGGCTGTTCGATAACTGCAGGGACACGGGAACGGGTGCTTCTTCGTCGACTCCTCGTCGGTGTTCGTCAGGGTTATGACTGTGTCTAAATCTACCTTGCATTGTTCACCGATTTTGGTGACGAGAGTAGAGTCGTTCACGGGGTAGATTGCCAAGTGATCGCCTGCATCGTACCGCATCTTGGAACCCTCAATGTCGAATTCTATGTGCATGCAGGAACGAGTTGAGGTGGGGCCGTGGAGTTCTCGGTTCACTATCACGGGGGCAAGGAACGGGTTCTTAGCGTCGTAGGGCCTAAGAAAACCAAACAAAAAATTGAGTATCATGAAACGAGTGAGTATATTACGAGAAATCGAGAGAAATTTTGGAGATTTAATTTTTTTTTATGATTCCATCGAAAAGCTGAGGAAATTTTAGGCGGAAAACATGTGTCAAAATTTTTCCAAGGTAAACCCCTTCAAATGTGGGTGAAAAAAATTGAATTTTCAAAAAACTCGAAAAAATTAATTTCAACACATGTTTGCCGGCTAAAATTTCTTCATTTTTCCAATGGAATCATCAGAAAATGGCTATCTCCAACCGTTCAATCAGAATGTCACCAGGCAAAGTTATGCGCGGAACAGCCTAGTATAAATTAAAATTTAGATTCTTCACTCACGCTCTCTGATTCTGTAATGAATGGAGCCTGGCTATTTCACCAGTGTAGATTCTATCAGCTGGTACATCAACGTGCTCAGTCAGCTTGTATTGACGTATACTAACATCCTCTCCTGCTCCTTCGATACCAAAGAATTCGCACACAGCTGGCCAGAATTTGTCCTTCCACGTTATGAAATCATCCTCAATATTGGCATCATCGTCACCAAGTCCCAGTTCAAAGACTCTAGTTGCCCCCAATTGCTCCATCCGATGGTCAACGTAAATGGCAACTTCATTATAGTGCTCATACGTCTTATTTCCAAGTCCGAAAACCTAAAATGAACAATGGAAAATTAATAAATCCGTTATTATGAAAAATCCAGATTAAATCAACCACTCAATGAATTTTCCAAAAGTTTCTTTTCAAATTTTGACGAACATTTGCCGGTAAATCTAGTACAGAATACCTCCGCCCAACAATAGCGCCTCTGTGTCTCCCGACGTGTCCAACAACTCTTCCGACTCTCATTAATTCCCTCATTAATCCTTTATTTATTTTCATGGCAAATAATTATCAAGATAATTCACATCTATCACATCACTCAATTGAACTCGTTAACAAAAAAAAATATAAATTAAAGTATCAAGATTAAACGAGAATAATACAAGTCACTTCTCTGCTATACGATTTTCATGAAACCTCACACGTGCGCCCCTTCTCACCGCTTACGTAACTCCTCTGACGTCATCTGTTCGAATAGATGTTGAATTGTCGTAAAATTCGTGGGATTTGCATGAATGAATGAATAAAAAAGGTAAATGGTTTGAAAGAATTGTGATTTGTGTTTTTTTTTTTTTTCCCCCAGGAAGAATTAAATTTTTAGGATAAAATTTAAGGAAAGAGCGCAGAATTTGAACTTACCGCGTAATTTAGACCATTGAGATCACCGTCTCCATTTTTGAGCCAATCAACGAATTCCATTGCGTTGTCAGTGGGATCTCCCTCGCCATAAGTAGCCAAACAGAAGACAGCGAGGGAATTGGGGATGGTTTTAAGATTCACGAGTTCTTCCTAATAAAATAAAATAATAATTAATTTGTGAAAATGAATATAATAAAAAATTACTATAATTAATTAATTTACCATATCACATTCTTCAGGATCAGCGACCATTCCCTTCATTCTGTACCTGACTCCCTCTTTAGCAAGACGTCCAGCAAATTCCTCACCAGTACCAGTCTGACTGCCGTAAAATACAACCAAACTACGTCCAGACGTTTTTAATTTCTTGATAAACGAGTTCTCCAATGGGCTCGGTGCACTGTACGTTGTTGGTTGGATCGAGTAGGATTTCGTCGATGGCACATATTCATCCTGCTTGTTCCTCCTCAGGAGGTACCAGAGACCAGCTAATAATAAGGCAAGTAAGAGGACAATGTCGAGGCTACTGAAGAGAGGCTCAGACACTAAATCAGCAGCTCCCTCGGCTTCTGTTACTGAGGACATTCTGACTGCCTGTGGCTGCGATGCGTCTGCAGTCTGAAATAATATAAATGTGTTATTCCTCCATTATCAAATCAAATTTTTTTATCTTATTGATTTTTGATAGTTGACTGTTATCGAGAATTATCAGCACAATATGAAAACGTGTCAATGAGAGAGAAAAAAAAAGATCAAGCAGTGTAATGAAGGTTGGAACAATCAATCTCACCACAGCTTCCGCATTGTCAACGCAATAAATGAAAATGAGAAAATTAAGATGATTTATTCTTGTGAAAGGAAAATTGATTTTATCAATTTTAAAAGGTTCAATTTTCTTGCCTAATAGATAATTTTTGATGATTTTATTTACGACGATGCAGTTGGGAGGAAATTCCTTTGGGAATTTATGAGGACCCATGAGGGGAGAGGCAATGGGGGAGAGGAAAACCGGTATTTCCAAAGAGCGACATTGGAATTACGTGAAATGAAAAAGGTAGGAATTTTATCTTGAATAATCCAGATTAATTCTGAAGTTGTTCTCATTCTTGTTACGTATTTTTCGTGAAAATGTTATACAATCGGCATTGCATTAACACGTTGCCCTATCGAATAGGTAATTGGTGCGTATTACAAACGCATTATTTTCAATAGAGGAAGCACTGTAATTGACGTAATAAATTCAGTGTTATATAATGTTCAATGAATTGAAGAAAATAAATGTATTTAATTCTTCGTATTTTTTTGCTTCATTTATTTTCTCGATGGGATTTAAAGTTGATCATTATTTTGTTTATCTCAGGCTTTGATTTGAGGGATTAAATGCGTCATAATTTACTTGAACAGGTGTCTCGGGTAATGACAAATATTTAGTTTTTTTATTATCCCCATTTTCTGAGGTTTCTTTTTTTACGCATTGAGAGATAGGAAAATGCGAATTGTTTCATTGGATGGATCGGAAAATTTCAGTCGAAATTAACAAAACAAAGAAAAAATTGAATTCGGACAAACCCTTCTTGAGTTACAGCGGAAAAACGATGTTTCGAATTGAAATTTCCATAGTAAAAACTTAAAATCACTGGAACATTGCGATCTATCGAATGGCATTATTTTGAAATTTTTATCTTCAATATTTCACTTTACGAATTTACGAGGAATCAAAGTCCCAGGGTCAAGGTCATCTCGAGTGATTCATATTATGAAATAACATTAGAATTGCTTTGTAATATTTGGTATCAAGGTCACTAATCAGTTGTTATATTAATCAGGTCAATTCAGTCACTTAATTAGTGTTTAATCAAATTTTAATTAGATTGATTGAAAATGAAATTTAATAGATGTCTTTATATTCAAGCGAAAACTGACTTGCAAGTCACACGCTGACGAATCATTAATTGGCAAAAAAAAAATTAACAATGCATTTTAAATAAAGGTAAAAAAATAAAAATCCACTGAATTCATCATTTCTTTTAAATTCTATAAATTAGTAGAGTAAAATAATTAATTTTGCCCTAGATTCTCCTCTCGTTGAAACCATTACATAAATTACAAGTGAGAGTAAATTTGAGAGAGTAAAATGTCGAAAAAAAAATCGCGATTGCAAACTTTCACTTTAACTGTAAAAATAGAAAATTTTCCTTTTCCATATTTTCGAAATTTCCTTAATTTTAAAATTGAAATAATGTTTTTTCTTCTCTTTCAACAAACTCACCGGTAAATCCATTATTTCATTCACTCAATAATAAATGGAAATTTCTAAAAAAAAAAAAAACACTATTTCTTAAATTAATTATTAAATTCAAGTGTAATTGAATCAATACTGTTTGGGTAGAAATGAACGGAACGGAGAGACAGACACAACTGTTTTCGTTACAAAATCCTCCAAAGTTTCTCGAGTGTCAGAAATTCTTTGTCTCTTTCTATTTCAACCGAAACTTTCTCTGTCTCTTCACTGGATGAAATAAACGTCACTGGGTTTGTAGAATCACGTATACATTGGCAGTTGGTAAACCGACGAGTCATCACGTGTTTTTCATTCGCATGACGTGCGATCGTGATTTGTAAAATGATGAAACTGAATTATTGATAATTTACTAAATAGAACCTATTTTTTTAACTACTTAATTAATTATACAATGAAGAAACAAAATTTTTGAGAAACTAATGAGATATCACTTTTTTCACTCCATTGCAAAAAATAAAAAACAGAGTTACAGCCTTGTATGGTTCGTGCAGAGGTTTATATACGCATCTGAGAACAATAATTATTATATTCGCCACGTGGCAGAATTGACATCAAGGTCCCAGCCACACTTCTTTTCATGTTCTCAATCATCGCATATTGCACTCGTCTATCCGAGTAATAAAATGAAATTGCACTCTGTATAGAATCCTACTTTTTTTTTTTTTTTTTTTTTTTTTTTGCATTCCTGAAGGAAAAAATTCTAGTTCTTGTTTAAAAATAAGACACTTCCGTTTCTCTGGAGATGTATAATTTTCTCCTCATTAAATTACTCGTTATTCTTTGCAAATCCCACTCTCATGAATCTTTCATGCCAATGTTTATCGATAAAATATTTTAAAATCATTTTATCTTTAGCAGAAAAATTATTTCCTTCAATTTTTCCCTTTCACAAGTACAATTCCATCACGTACGCCAGAAAAATTTGAATATTCGGTAAAATCCAACGTCACCTTTGTTCTTTCATAAATTTTCATTAAAAAATGTTTTTTAATTTCAATTAAAAATGAGAAAACAATTTTTTAAAAGAATAAAATTCATCAAATTCGGTAAATCTTCATTCGATATTCGAAATACTCTCAAGGTCACTGCCGTTATGTGACCATGAACATTGAGTTTCAGAGATATAAGACGAAGAATAATTATTGAGATATTGGAAATAATTTAATCAATTCATTTGTCGATTTTTTCTTAATTTAATTAAAAAATTGAAAATCGTGAAAATTTCATTTGTTCTGTCATTTATTTTTTGTGGATAAAAACGTTTCGAGGATTTTTCAAAATTATTTCGCTTTGAAAATTAATGAATTATGGAACCATTTGATTGGAATAATTTTAATCAAGTCAGTTTTTTAGTTATTATGTCAATTCATGCAGTTATCTGTGGATATTACGTTTTCAAAAAAGAAAAATCAGATGAGAAAGAAGATTGATGTACCAAGGTTAATTAAATTATTTTAATATTATTTAAAAATAATAATAATAATAATTTTTTTTTGAGCATAAAAAAGAGACGATAAACTTTTCTATTTTTAGTTTTGATAAATTGAGAATTTAATTGGCTTTAAAATTGACATAAAAATGTAATCATTAATGAATTATGTCAATTATTTCGATTACGAAAGGTTCCAAACTCCATCAAACATAAAAACTACAAAAAATTTCATAATGTCTCGATTTATCGACAAATAAATAATTTAATTGGAGTTCTCATCAATGAAAAATCAATAAAATTATTTTTAGAGACAATTGAAGGAAAAATTGAATTGAAATGGAAGAGGAAATGAAAAAACCTGAAAAATCCAAGAATTTCTTTGGAAATTGGACAATTAAAGTGAAAAATGATGGAAAAAAGCCAACAGTTTGTTCAGAGGAATCAGTGGCTTCTCAATGGTGGCAAATGTTAATGAAAAATTTGAAAAAAGATCAGAAAATGAAAATTAAAGAACTGCAAAATTGAATAATTAAACGAAAAAAAAAAAAAAAAAAAAAATTCGATTTTCTCTTCAATTTAATTTTTTCGGCAATAATTCGAAAACTAAGCGAGATACAGAAATTTTCGTGGAAACATTTCTTGTAGCCCTCAAAATTCTCTACAAAAAAGGTCACTACATTTTTTCCCTATCTCCCTTAGTTTCCGAGAGATAAAAAAAAACTGCGAAACACTAAAATGTTGCAGAATTTTTTTTTAATCATTGAATTAATTGAAGAAAAAATAAATAAAAAATGAATTGTGCAAAGATCCTGTGATCCATGTTTCTACTCTACGGTGTCGTCTCGATTTGTGTTTACCTTGAACCCTGATCTCAGATACATTATTCATAAATGAGAAGTTGAATAGAATCGTTATTTCGTTAAAAAAAAAAAAAAAAAGGAAAAAAAATCAATTTCAAGAACACGAGAAATCTGCAGAATTTCAATTACATCATTTACTTCAAAAACTGTAAAAGAAAGCAACAACAAATGTCTATGAATTATCTTTTCAATGCAAAAGTGATAAAATTTATTTACTCCCCTAGTTAGAATGGAATAAACAAATTATCACTTTATCTCAAATTTTTCACTCAATACGAAATAAACAATTGTTCAAATTTTATTTCTCATTTATTATAAACATGAAAATAGGTCTGTGCACTTATCGCCATAAATCGTGAGTGATAAGAAGTTGACAGTCGTTATCAACAAAAAAAAAAAAGTAATGAAATTTGTTTATTTGTTGAAAAAATTGCAATTTCCCATTTTTTTGTCAGAGATAAAAAATGAAAAATTGACCAATTGCAGAAAAAAAAGCATAATTACCTTGAAAACTAATTTTTTTCAAAAATCCCACGGAATCACAATATTTCCCTCAACTTTTCCTGTTTAGTGCAAAAAACCTTGGTACCATGTGATCATAGCCCTCGAGGAGATACCAATAGTCTCCCACTACGTGTCTCTTCCTCAATGAGTCTCTCGTCGTAATCACGTTGTTGTTGTCTTCCTTTTTTTTTTCAATTTTCCTCTCGAGAAAATCTCGATTCGTCGAGTCACCGACAACACTTATAAATCTTTATCCCCCAGTGAATGAAGTTGAAACTTCCCGCCTGATTTTTCCGTTTGCAAAAAAATCGAGAGTACAATTCCAACTGAATATTTTTATTTATATATTGAAACAGAAGACAGAGAAACCTTCCGCGGCCACGGGTCAAAGCCGACTGGCGTCGCGCATAGCTTCATGATTTTTCTACTCACACGAGAGTGGGGAATCGTCACGTACCTCTCATTCCACTGATTTACCAATTTTTTTCATTCGTCATTGATAAAAATAAGAATAAAACAGCTGATAATGGAGATTTTTTCAGTCCTCCATGAATTGAGTACATTCGAGGATGTTGGGTTAATCAAAATGGCGGTGAGTGGCGGGAGTAATTCAAAAATTGAGGACTAGATTTTTATTGACAAATTATAAGATTCTTGCAAATACTGAGTTATTAATTTTAATTTTAGAGTGCACATTTTAGCCACTTTGGAAGCCTCTTCTCCTTCTTCACCTCCTGCTTCTTGAGACCTGGAATTAATTTAATAAATTAATTTATTTATTTTAGGTGGATTTTAAGGAAAAAGCAATTTACTTATTAAATCCGATCCAACAGTCACCGGTTCACATCTCGAGCTCTTAATTTCCCTCAGAACTGTTGCATCAAAGGAAAGAGCAGCGATGCGCATGAATAATTCATCAATACCATCACCACTTCTTGAAGACACTGCCCAATACTCTGCGTTCATTGCGTCAGCCACTACGATAGCACGTCTCTCGATTATTTCGTAAATTTGGTTAGACTGAAACAATTTAAAAATCGAGTTTCCCCTTTTTTTTAATTAATTAGGGGAAGCTGGGGTAAAAAGGCCACAAGAAGGGATAAGATGGGCATTACTAGAAATCGAGAGAAATATTGGAGATTTAATTTTTTTGATGATTCCATCGGAAAGCTGAGGAAATTTTAGGCGGAAAACATGAAACCCCTTGAAATCTGGCTGAAAAAAATCAAATTTTCAAAAAACTCGAAAAAATTAATTTTGACACATGTTTTCCGCCTAAAATTTCCTCAGCTTCCCAATAGAATCATGAGAAAATCGTTCAATCAGAATGTCCATTTTATTCCAACCTCCCCTATTGGATTTTCGAGATTTACCAGAAGGTCCCTCTTCGTCCCCACCAGAAAAATATGGCAGTGCCCAGTGTTGCTCTTCAGGGCCTCTTCCAGCCAGGTTTTGCAATGGGAAAGAGACAGTAGGCTTCCCAAATCGAAGACAATCATGATAACTGAAAAAAAAGGAGGTAATACGATTTTTCAGAATATCTCCGAAATTAAGGGAGATAGAGAAATTTAAGATCTACGAAAGAGGTTTCTATGAAAAATTTTCCATCTCTCATATTTTCTGAGATTCTTGATTTTTGTGGGATAATTGCAATTACCATTTGCCCCTCTGTAATAAGATGCAGCAATGCACTTGAACCTCTCCTGTCCCGCAGTATCCCATCTACAATAATTGAAAAAATTCTGTAGACACTAATTGGCATTACGGACATAATGATTCTCATAATTACATTTGCAGATTAAAGGGCACTCCGAGAACATCAAAACGCTCGACTTCAAAGTCCACTCCGATTGTTGCCTTGTAGTTGTTATCGAATTTTTTGTGGCAGAATCTTTGTCGATGAGAGAAAAAATGATTGATCAATCATGTTTTCATGATAATTATTAAATATTGGTAAATATTTTGCATCGATTTCGATTTACCGATTCACAAGAGACGTTTTTCCAACTGCAACGTCACCCAGAACGATGACCTTGGCGATTCTTGGGGCAGTTGAAGTGGATGAACAGGCACGACGTACTAAATTGTTGAATTCACGTTCTTTGTAAGGGGTAATTACTCCTGAGAATGGCGGAGGCCATTTATCGATCTGAGATCATTTTAAATTAAAAAAATTGAATTGAATTTAATTTAATTTAATTTAAATAGTAATTACCCTTCTCTCCTCATTAGCCAGAGGCTTCAGCATTTTATAAACTGCAGATCGTGTTTCCATCATGATTTTTCCGAAAACAATGGAATTATCAAAAAACTCGTACCGCTCAATTTTGCTAATTAAATAATTTTGTAATACTCGATTTTATTAAATTCAACACAAAAATGATAGTTTTATTGAAGATTTCCTCCGATTCTCTTGATTCTGAAATAAAAACATTGGTTGCTGTGGCAGGTGCACGTTTGATTTTTCCCGGTGGGGGAAATTCAGTAAAAACGTATCTTCAGTCGATAAAATTAATTTAAACGACTCGAGTAGTCGTGACTTGTCAAGCAGCTTCCGGTGAAGTCTCGGATCCTTTTCACCTCAAAATGGCGCCCAAACCGAAGCCTACGGAGAAAGCTGGTAATAATTATAAATTAACAATAATTAAAAATTAGAATAATGAGGAATTATCTTGAATAATTAAAAACCCTTAAAAATGTACAATTTCTCCAAACATTAGTCTTCAATAATTGCACTTTACTTTATACAATTTTTTTTAAATTTATTTTTGGAGTCAGGATGACCATGTGGTCGTTGACACCAAAATTTCTCGCATTTGCCTCAATTTTTAGTGATTAAAACCTCATTAATCTCATTTTAATGAGAAAAGTGATATAAAAGTGATATAAATTTCGTGCGGTAAATTTTTGAGGAAAGGAAATTATTGTCTGAAGCTTGCAGAATGTTTTTAGGTTATGTCTCGAGTGAAGTTACAATGACAACACTCGTGACAATTTTTTTTTTTTTCTTAAAATCAATGGATTTTATTAATTAATTGGAAATTAATGGAATAATTTATTTAATTTTTTTAATAATTAATTTCAGCCGGCAAACCAGCCGAGAAGAAGACAGAGAAGAAAGCGGAGAAGAAGCCAGCTACTGTAGCAGCCTCGACATCAAAAGTAACGAAGCCAGCTGCTAAACAACCAGCAAAGAAGCCAGCAGCAGCTAAACCGGCTGCCAAAGCAGCTGGTAAGGCTCTAGCTAAGCCAGCAGCCAAAGCAGCACCAAAACCAGTAACTGCTAAGCCAAAAGTTAAGAATGTTGCACCAGGAAAGAAGACACCAAAGGGAGGAAAGGCTGCACCACTTTCGAAGGCTCTCAAGGCTCAGAAGAAGGTGAAATGATTTTTCTGTTGAAATAATTTAATTTCATCATCAATTCTATTGTTAATTTTTCTCAATTTTATTCCTAATAGATACTCAAGGGTGTCCATGGATCCCGTGTGAGGAAAATCAGGACTTCGGTTCACTTCCACCGGCCCAAGACCTTCAGACCACCGAGAAATCCAAAATATCCAAGGAAATCAGTGCCCAACAGGAACAGGTAATTTTTTTTCACTTAAAAATAATTTTAAGATAAACAATTCCCCCATTAATTTATTTTTATTATTCTAGAATGGATGCCTACAATATCATCAAGTTCCCACTGACAACTGAAGCAGCCATGAAAAAAATCGAGGACAACAACACCCTCGTCTTCATCGTGCACACACGTGCCAACAAGTACCACATCAAGGCATCAGTTAAAAAACTGTACGACATCGATGTTGCCAAGGTCAACACTCTCATCAGGCCAGATGGAAAGAAAAAGGCTTATGTACGTCTTGCACGTGATTACGATGCACTAGATGTTGCCAACAAAATTGGTATAATATAAGAATTTTTATTATTCCATCTTTACTTGTAAAAAATATAAAATCACTGTACTGATAATAAAGAAAAATCTGTACAGAAATTGAGTTTTGTTGTTTTCTCAATAACCCTGAAACTACTGTATTTATCAAAATTTATTGGAGATAGCTTATTTGTGAAGACTTTGATGTTTTCTATAAAAAAGGTCTCTTTCAAAATTAAACATCGACGCCACCTATGAGCATGCGGCTGCATCAACAATCAAAACATAACCTCCTAAACAACCACAAAACGTTGTTTTAACCTGCTCTTCCAAAAAAGTGACTAGAGTAATTAAGAATAAAGTAAACAATGTCAGACCCTCCAGACTTATACCGCCTGGAAGGTACTGACTCTTCTGAACCCGGTGGTCTCATAGTCGTGAAGAAGCACTCGGATCACACATTCAAGAAGCCCCTGCCTTCAGCCTTGGGCCTGGACAAACTAGCAGAAAAGAAGCGTCGTGAGAATTCCCAGGAACCGAACACTTCGAGATTCACAAAGTCCTCGAAAAATGAGGGAAGAGATCGTCGCTACAGAAATCCAACAGAAGAAACCCCGACGCACACAGGTGGTGTTAACCGAGAGGCCCAACGTCGCCTTGAGGACAGGATGAAGCGCCAGCGTCTGGATGCAATGGAGCGTCACCATCGTCGTCGTCGAGAGGACGAGCGTGACCGCAGCAGAAGCCGAGGCAGATCCGACCGTTCAGACCGAACTCCCCGTTTCAAGGACGAGCCACAAACGCCAAAATTCAGGACCCGAGACCCAACGTCGAAGAGTAACTGGGACGATGACGACGACTACTTTGACGAGCCCAGAAAATCCACCTGGGACCATCCAACACCAAAGCCCCATCATCGTGATCATAGAGAATCAGCTAGAAGCGAATTCACACCTTCGTACAAGTACAATTCTTGGAACAAGGAGAGAAAAGCATCGGGAGCTACTCCATTAATCGAAGGCGAGGAAAAGGAGATGTGGGAGGAGGAGCAGCAGAGACTGGACAGAGAGTGGTATGCACTTGACGATGGTGAGACGAGGCACTTTTCTGATGTCTCAGAGGAGTACACGCAGAGAAAGGAGATGGAGCTTGAGGCGAAGCGGCAGAAGAGGGTGGGTATAAGAAATTTTCAAGAGATATTTCTGTAGAATTTAATGAATTATTATTATTTATTTGTTTTTTTTTTTTTTGTTTTTTCCAGGTTTCAGCTCAACAGCGTCAGATAAACAAGGACAACGAGCTCTGGGAGCGTAACCGTATGCTGACATCCGGCGTTGTCTCCTCCCTGGACCACGACAATGACCCTGACGACGAGGGAGAGGCGCGAGTCCACTTACTCGTGCACAATGTAGTGCCTCCGTTCCTCGACGGGCGTATAGTCTTCACGAAACAACCGGAGCCTGTTGTCCCGGTTCGTGATCCGACTTCTGACATGGCGCTTGTCGCAAGAAAGGGTTCTGCACTTGTGCGCGCTTATCGCGAGCAGAAGGAGCGGAAAAGAGCGCAGAAGAAGCACTGGGAGCTCGCTGGAACTCACCTCGGCAATATAATGGGTGTAAAGGACAAGAGAAAAGAGGAGAAAGAGAAGGGGGAAGAGGAGACTGACTTCAAAGCTGGTCAGAAATACGCCAGGCACATAGGTAACACTGACAATTCCGAATCTAAGCATCGGCAGATTCTTGCGCAACGGAGATCGCTCCCAGTCTTTGCCGTTCGACAGGAATTAATGACGATAATCAGGGAGAACAGTGTCGTTGTGATTGTCGGTGAGACTGGAAGCGGAAAGACAACACAATTAACCCAGTACCTTCATGAAGACGGTTACAGTAGAAACGGAATGATTGGATGCACACAACCGAGAAGAGTAGCAGCGATGTCCGTAGCAAAGAGAGTCTCCGACGAAATGGGCTCTTCTCTGGGTGAAAAAGTAGGTTACGCAATTCGATTCGAAGACTGCACGTCTAAGGAAACAGTCATCAAGTACATGACCGATGGTATTCTCCTCCGAGAGAGTCTACGTGAAGGTGATCTCGACAGATACAGTGTAATCATCATGGACGAGGCTCACGAGCGTTCTCTATCTACCGACGTCCTCTTCGGTCTTCTGCGAGAGGTTGTCGCTAGAAGACACGACTTGAAGCTCATCGTTACATCAGCCACAATGGACTCCAGTAAATTCTCTGCTTTCTTCGGAAACGCCGCAACTTTCGTAATCCCCGGGAGAACGTATCCAGTTGAGGTTCTCCATGCTAAAAATGCTGTTGAAGACTACGTTGACGCGGCAGTCAAGCAGGTTCTGCAGATTCATCTGCAGCCGAAAAGCGGCGATGTCCTAGTGTTCATGCCTGGGCAGGAGGATATCGAGGTGACCTGTGAGGCTCTCAAAGAGAGACTCGGCGAGATTGATTCAGCGCCTGAACTCCTGATCCTTCCGATTTACTCCCAGCTCCCATCGGATCTCCAAGCAAAGATCTTCCAGAGGTCCGAAGACGGCCTCCGTAAATGCGTAGTTGCCACAAACATCGCAGAAACGTCTCTAACAGTCGATGGCATAGTTTTTGTCGTCGATTCCGGTTACTGCAAGCTCAAGGTCTACAACCCCAGAATCGGCATGGACGCGCTTCAGGTTTACCCAGTTTCAAGAGCCAACGCCGATCAGAGGAGCGGAAGGGCCGGGAGAACCGGTCCAGGCATGTGCTACAGGCTATACACCAGGCGACAGTACCTGGATGAGCTCCTACTGACTGGAGTTCCTGAGATCCAAAGAACCAACCTCGCTAACACTGTTCTCCTTCTCAAATCCCTCGGTGTTCAAGACTTATTAGCATTTCACTTCATGGACCCACCGCCACAGGACAACATCCTGAACTCGCTCTATCAACTATGGATTCTTGGAGCTCTTGATAACACTGGAAGACTAACGCCACTCGGTCGCCAAATGGCAGAATTCCCCCTGGATCCGCCTCAGTGTCAAATGCTCATCGTCGCCTCTCAACTTGGCTGCACTTCGGAAATCCTCATCATCGTCTCCATGCTCTCGGTTCCTTCAATCTTCTACAGACCAAAGGGAAGAGAAGAGGACTCGGATTCGGCGAGGGAAAAGTTCCAAGTCCCAGAATCCGATCATCTGACATTTCTCCATGTCTATCAGCAGTGGAAGATAAACGGGTACTCAAGTTCCTGGTGTAACGATCATTTTATTCATGCTAAGGCGATGAGGAAGGTGCGCGAGGTCAGGCAGCAATTGGAAGAGATTCTAAAGCAACAGAAGATGGAATTGGTTAGTTGCGGGAATGACTGGGATATCGTGAGAAAATGCATTTGCTCGGCTTACTTTCATCAAGCTGCGAGGCTCAAGGGAATCGGGGAGTACGTCAACTGCAGAACAGGCATGCCTTGTTATCTGCATCCAACATCGGCGCTCTTTGGTATGGGATTCACGCCGGATTATGTTGTTTATCATGAACTCGTGATGACTGCTAAGGAGTATATGCAGTGTGTAACTGCAGTCGATGGACACTGGCTTGCGGAACTCGGCCCCATGTTCTTCAGCGTTAAGGAAACGGGCAGTGGACAGGCAAAGAGGAGACAGGCCGTGCAGCATCTGCAGGAGATGGAGGGACAGATGAAAGCAGCGGAGGAGGAGATGAAGGCCAGAGCGAAGGAACAATTGGAAAGAGAACAGGCTTCTGTTAGGAAGTAAGTTTTTTTTTTTTTTTTAATTCGAAATATTCATTGATGAAGAATATAAGACTTTTTTTTTATCATTTTTGTTTTTTGTTTGTTTTTTTTTTTTTTTTCGCAGAAAAGAAATTTTAACCCCCGGAATCAGGGAACCAGGCACTCCAGCACCTTACCGGAAGACTCCAGCCAGGCTAGGACTGTAAAAACTCCCTAAAACCTCAAAATTGTACATATTTTCATAAGGTAAAACGAGACAAATAAATAAAATTCAATTTTTCCATTAAAATCACAAATTTGAATCAAATCTCCCGCTATTCGATGGATAACTCGTACTCACTCGGTAAAATTCGTTTCTTTTCTTTTTTATTTTATTTGTTTCGAATTAAATGTTTTATTTTTCCAAACACTGTGCAGGGCTCATTGGAGCGGATAAATTGTTCCGGTAATTTATTTAATGATTTAATGACGAATCAAAGCACTTTTGAAAAATGCAACAAAGCAATTTGTGAGTAAATATGATTACGTAAGCGAATTCAGTGGTTTTATATTTTTCCCCTCTTTTTAATTATTCGTGAGCATTGATCCCTTGATGAATGACCCCAGGTGCGACAAAAGACGAGAAAAAATACGTTTGAAGCATGAGCGAACAGGATATATACGAGGTATAACCAATTTTTCTATTTCCAACACATGTAAAACAATTTATCTATACAGAGAAGCAAAAAAAGAAGCAGCAAGGGTTACTCTATCAACTGATAAGATTGAGGCATTTTAATTGGAATTAAAAAATCTCTCGACTTTCTATAAAGCCAGAGATTTTCAAGTGAATTCTAATAATAGTTTATTTAGTATTGAGCTGATAGATTCATTACGTTAACATTAAGCAAGCTCAATAATAGAAATTTTTGGCAAATCAAAATTTCGATTGACTCAATTAACCCGAGTTTAATGAATTTAATATCGAAAATTGTAATAACAGAAATTGTGAAAAAATTCGAGAAACATTGAGATAATGCAGATTGATAGAATAATAGGATCATTATTACGCTGTAACACGAGTAGTTCTGGTTGAGCAACTACCGTTATTACTGACAGACGTCCCGCATCTTTCAATTCGTTCTGCACGTTTCTCATCTCCCGATAAATAATACTTGGATTCTGTGGAATTTAGTGAATTCTATTTTATAAAAATTGTGTTTGATAAAAAAAAAAAAAATGTCACAGGGCAATCTTGCATTGGGCATTGATTTGGGTACGACTTCGGTCAAGGTGGTGATTTATTCGAGATTGAGGAGTGAAATAATAGCTAAACAGACCAAAGACACACAGGCTAATGTACCGAGTGATCTTGGAATTGATGGGAATAAGCAGGATGTACCAAAAATATTATCAGCTGTCCACAGTTGTGTTTCGAGGCTGCCAAAGGATTTATTGAGACAGGTAAATTGATTTGAATAAAAATGAATTACTTAATTTTAATGATTAAAAAATTTTTAGGTGACGAGTATTGGTATCTGTGGACAGATGCACGGTGTGACACTTTGGAAATCTCAAAAACACAGTTATGATGATGATAAAATGTTTAAACTAGAAATTGATAAAGATCAAGTATCCCATTTGTACACATGGCAGGATGGAAGATGTGATGAAGCATTTCTCAAGACATTACCAGCATCAAAGAGCCATTTACGTGTGCACACTGGATACGGTTGTGCTACGCTCTTCTGGTTTGCTCGAAACAAGTAAAAACATGATAACGTATTAATTTTCATTCTTTAATTCGTAGATTGTAACAATTGTTTTTATTCTTTCAGACCCGAAAAATTAACGAAATACGATAAATGCGGGACAGTTCAGGATTTAATGGTGAGTCTTCTCTGTGGATCTGAGGAGGTGGCCATGAGCACCCAGAATGCAGCAAGTTTCGGTTACTTTTTAACTGAGGAATCGACATTCGAGGTGGAGACAATGTCTTCCAGTAATTTTCCAATTCAATTACTACCGAAAAAAATTCTAAAACCCGGGGAAATCGCTGGCAATTTGGTGCACACGTGGTTCGGCATTCCAGCCAATGTGCCCATAGGTGTAGCACTTGGAGACCTGCAGTGCTCTGTGCTTGCACTTTTGAAGGACACAGACCAGGCTGTCATGAACATTTCAACATCCGCACAATTGACTTATGTCCATTCTACATTTAAACCCGGTGACACTGAAGAATCCGAGAAAATTGAATATTTTCCATATTTTAATGATAAATATTTGGCTGTTGCTGCTTCGTTAAATGGTGGAAACGTTCTGGCCACTTTTGTCAAAATGATTCAACAGTGGACAATGGAACTGGGCTTTTCGGTGCCTCAATGTACGAATTTTTCTGAAAAATTATTGCAAAACAAAATGTATTTTTTCCTCATTAATCTTTATTCTGTGTTTTTAATAGCGAAAGTTTGGGAAAAATTGATTTCTCTCGGTCAGGATGATGCTGCAGTCTCTTCACTCGTGATTGAACCTCTTTTACTCGGTGAACGTTATGATCCTGATAAATCAGCGAGTGTAACAGGGATAACACTCGATACTCTTCATTTGGGAACTGTTTTCAGGTCCCTTTGCTCTGGGGTCATCCAGAATTTGCATCAGTGAGTTCATCATTCTCTTTTTACGCTCAAACTTTTATAATTTTATTTTTTAAATTAATTCTCATTCCTAGAATGATGTCACAAGAAATATTGAAGGAAAAAGGGATCAAAAAAATCGTAGGAAATGGCTCTGGCCTCGTACGTAATCCAGTGCTTCAGAAACAAGTGCAGCACTGCTACAAACTCCCGCTTGCGCTTGGACACTCTGGAGATGCTGCACTGGGTGCAGCAATTGCCGGAATCTCACTTTAATTAGTGCGAAATCTCCCCTTGTGGCCTTTTTACCTCACCTTCCCCTATTTAAATGAAATAATTCATTAAATTAAACCGAGTTACCAAATAATCCGGAAAATTCCTGTATTATTTAGATAATAAGTTACATTAGTTTAATTAATTATATGAAGAAATAAATTATTGAATTTAGTACCAAATAATTTTTTCGAATGAAAATATATTTAAATAATCGTGGGACACTTTGAACTACGTCTCGAGGCACCTGCATTGGATTTGCGTGGGAGGAATTATAATTACTCAATGAATTCCTGCGATTGATTGAAATAATGATTTAAGTCGGAATATTCTTATTTTTATCAAAAATAAAAAAATCCTCAATTTCTATAATTAAAAATTGAACTCAATAATCAATTAAATGAATCGGAATTGCATGGGGAGAGACTTTCTTTCAAAAAATTGTCATAAAATTTGAGTAATTCTTTAAAATTCAATCCATCGGCCCACACACTAAACATTTAACTCACACATGTATATTTAAACTTGTTGAATTATATATGTCTCAACATTTTAAATATGTATGCAACTATCGCACACACATTGTTACTTGGCACACAGCATTAATCTATTATTAGTTTCATAGTCATCATGATGAGGTTCCTCCTCTTCTTTCCCTCACTAATATTGGATTGAAAATACGCAGAAAAACGTGTACCAATGTACACTTGGTGAGAAGAGCATCTGAATTATTTTGAAAAATCATTTAAAAATTAGAAAAATTCACAAAGTTTCCCCTCCATTATTTTCAATTTTTTTTTTTTTTCAATCATTGAATCAATTGGAATGAAATTGTTCTAAACTCTCCTCACATTGTTTTTTCTACTAAATCCTTTTCATTTTCCATTTAAATTGTGCGTGAAATGTTGAATTAATGTTGAGCATGACAGTCGCGCAATTTTCATTGTAAGTATGTTAATGATTTTTGTTTCACGATTTTCTGTGTGGCTTCGTCAACTGTTATGTTTTCTTCTGCTAATTTTTCTTTTTTTTTATTGTTTTGTGGGATTTCGGGTAATTGCCATTATTTTTTTTAGATGAGGGATGCAGCTCTGGATAAGCGCAATAGTGTAGCACACAGGGGAAAACCGAGTATCGAAATTTATCGCCCACCAGGTGAATTTAATTAATTAAATTGTGAGTCTCTTGGCATTTTTCGATAAATTCGTTAATTCCCAAGATAGTCGCAAAAGAATCTGTGAATAACGATTTTTTTAAGTTTTTTTAATAAAAAATTGATTATTTAATGATTTTTTGGGGATTGGAGGAGGAAGATCAGACGGCACAACGGCAAATCCACAGTTGAACGTCCACGCCAAAGAATTTACCCTTAAATCCAACGAAATGCATAACAATATTTCAAACAAGTGAGTTTATTTCAGTTTTTTTTTTTTTTTTCAATATCTCTGAAAATAAGGAAGATGGAGAAATATAGATTTAAAACATCTAAAAATTATGGATTTTTGGAATAGACACAATCACATTGAGAATAGATCGAGTTACTACAATCTGCAGCAGAGTAAATCGAGCAGCAATGTGCACAGGTACATGTATAACCAGCAGCATCAGCCCAATTACCATCATCACAGTGCCATGAGACAGCCACATGCTTTAAACACTTCTGCATCATCCGGAAATATTCTCCATGTAATAAATAATTTAATTAATTGATTTTAAGTCATCCAGCCTCATTAATTAATTTGATTAATTTTCATTTTTTCAGTCTGGATCACAAAATAGTCGAGTGCACTTTAATGTAGCAGAGCCAGACTCAAAGTCATCGAATCCAATGAAACCTGGAAAATTAACGAAATCACTTTCATTCGTTTCGTCATACGGATTAAAACGTTCAAAAAGTTTCAATAATTCTGATATTATCACATACAAAGCAAACAACATCCTCGATGCTGCTGAACTCGGTAGATTTCCAGTTCCAGTTCAGGATGTCTTAATCAAGGCCATCGATGGTATCAATATCCCTTTCAATTTTGTAAAATGAATAAATCACGGATTTCATCGGTTTCCATTGAATATCTCGTTAAATATCCGAGATACGAAAAAAATTGTAGATACCTTTTTTTTTTATAGAGAATTTCAAGGGCTACAAACAAGGTTTACACAAATATTTTCCTATCTCTCTCTTAGTTTCCGAGATAATTACGAAAAGAGTTAGAGTTTACTGGTGTTTTTTCTTTTATTTAAAATTAATTTATTCAACTGCAGACCCAAATACACTGAATTCCCGGAGCCTGATGGACCTGGTCAGGCACATTCTCGACAGAATTATAGAGAACAAACGATACGCCGAGCCTGCGGCTAAAGTCTGCATCAAAATAATCGAGGTACTTAAAAAATTGAGAATTTAATGAATTATTTAGTAAAATTGATTCTTCTCTTTTTTTTTTTTTTAGAAAGAATTTAAAGAAACTTTCCTGGAGTCCCTGCTGAACATGTGCCAGCAGTGGTATCAGGATCACAATAGATCCATCAACGATGTTTCATCGTCCCACAGATTCTCAGCGTTCATGACATTCCTCAATGAAATGTATTGTCAGGTAGAAAAAATGTTAATCAAAAATTTTGCGGTAAATCCATTTTATCTCATCAGTCTTTTGAGATGTTTTTTTTTTGTTCTGCAGCTGAAGAGACGTCAATTGCAGTTGAAGACTCAGCAGGAAGGAGTGCCCCCGGGGCGAGTTTTACTCACATTATTATGGAAATGCTGTCAGGATTGTCTACAGCCATCGTTCATCAATTCTCTTCCAGAAGTGAGTGATTAATTTCAGGATTTCAATCATAAAAAGAAGTGCATCTCAAGTAGAGAGTTAAATTCCCTACAAAGAAAAAGTCTCTTCATAAATTCTGCTAAATGTCATAATTTTCGAGATATATTCACAATTTTGTCATTAAAATTCATTCGATCTTTCCTAATTCGCTTTTTTTTCTGTAGACAAACTGTTTATTCTTCATTCTCACTTGCATTGGCAAGGATCTGGACGTAGAATTACCAGTACAACTCGAGCAGCTATTGGCCTGTGTACGTGACACGTTTTTAGCTGATAATTCGACTCATCCAACTGTTCGAAAGATTCTCTTGCAAATAATTGAATTGCATGCAGCCCATTGGCAATTACCAGCGCCTGCACTCGTCTATTACTACCCAGGATCAATGAAGTCCTAGTTAAATTGGCATTAAAATCCCCAACTTTTTTTTAATCTTCAAAATAAGAATAAACCAGAGGTGAATAAAAAATTGGATTAAATCCTTCCGAAGAATCCGGCAGAGCTACTTAATTAAATTATTAAAAACTCATTAATTCGTAATGAAAGAAAAAAAAAAATTAAACAATTCTCTCTCACTTTTTTTCATTCTCGTAAAATAATAAACGTCTCAACGTCTGTATCACGTCGACATCCGGTTACCTTGAGGAATCAGCAGAAGATGAAATTCATCAGAACTGAGGATTATTCATAGTAATAAATTATAACATTGACAATCGTCAATTTCAATAATTCCTGAACAATAAAAAATAATGAAAAACGTTTGAAAAAAAAAGGGAATAATTCCAATGTCACTTCACCAATCTCCAATTCCTCGATTATTCAATGATTTAAAGTAGAAAAAAATGCATAAATAAATGCAGAGGAAAAAAAAGAGTTGAAAAAATAAAATAAGATGATTTACAATGTTAAAAGTGACCTTCTGTGAAGAAGCAATTAAACGGCACCCTTGATCTCATTTTTTCCAGGTCGTAAATGGAGAGAGGCCAGCAAAAATTTCGATTTTTCACATAAAAAAAAGGAAAACTGAAAAAATCAATTACTTTTCGGATTTCAAAAAAAAGAGGAGTGTGTGATTACGCACGTACCTCTGACAAAACTCAACAATTTCATTTATTTAAACTCCTCCCCGTTAATTTTATGGAAAAAAATGGAAAAAAAAAAGAGAGAATGATGATGATGATGGAGCAAGAGAGAGGAGACAAAATAGGCCGACGACTTTCACCACACACACACACAGGTTTAAAACACAATTCCCATTGGTATTACCCACGGTGTGCTCTTGGCCCACCAACCTGCAGTTTATGTAGACACAGAGTGCCATACGGTTTTGTTACTTCTTCAGCTGCAGTGTAGGCAGTGGAGAACGCCAGTGAAAAAAATCGCAGAAAAGCTCATTGTTACACTCCAATGTTGATTCGATGAAGAACCATTTGTTTCTCTGTTTAATTTGAAGGAAAAATTGAAAAATGAAATTATTGAATATTTGGAGATGTGGAAGACGAGTGAAAAATTGAGGTTTTCTCCATTCTTTTAATTAGAGAATTAAATTAAATAATTGAGTAATTGGGATTTTTTTAGTTCAATTTATTTATTTTATTGAAATGTGGGGTGAAATGGTGCTCAGTGCTCTTTTCGTTATTTTTATTCCATCCTTGGTGTCTTCTTCCACTGGTGAGTAATTATTAAAAGAAATTCAATTTAAGCGTCAATTAGAATGAAAAAAATTGGGAAATCTTCGGAGGAATGTTTTTTTAACGGTAAACCAAAGAAACGTGGTCATATGAGAGTGAAAGCCAGACACATCGACGACCTGTATACAAAAAACGACAAGGAA
Source organism: Aleiodes testaceus (assembly GCA_963565655.1). NCBI lineage: Eukaryota > Metazoa > Arthropoda > Insecta > Hymenoptera > Braconidae > Aleiodes > Aleiodes testaceus. Next base: position 5,252,414 of record OY751423.1, read on the forward strand.
TACCCTCCTAATTTTTTTTATTTTCTAATTTGAAGATAATAATAAAAAATATATATAAAAAAATTAATGAGAGTTTTGAATAATTTGAAAAATCCTTTTTTTTTTCCAATTGTAGAAATTCCAATTTCCACTTATTTTTTTTCAATTAAAAAAGTAAAAATGTTAATTATCATCAGATAATTATGACATTACAATTGCAGTTGAAGTTGCAAGGACGACGATGATTTGAACATGACAGATTGATTATTATCTATTTTTTTTTAATTTCAAGATGAAGATTATGTATCTCGAAATAATTGAATTTGAAAATTAATTAATATTAATGGAGTTTGTTAATTTTATTTGGCAATTTATGATATTCAGATGGATTTGGGAGGTACACAGAGAAGCAGCGTTATGATGGATGGTACAACAATTTGGCGCATCCTGATTGGGGATCAGTTGGTAATTAATTAATGAAAAAAAAATTGATTTTTCTTATTTTCCATGTTTCCTAATTATTTTGGCAATTTTTCATATTATTTTAATTTGTATAGAAAGCAGGCTGATTAGAAAGGTACCAGCTGCTTATTCTGATGGTGTCTACATGATGGCAGGACAGGACAGAGCATCTCCAAGAAAATTGAGTGATTTATTTATGCAGGGAGATGATGGAATTGCGTCAATTAAAAACAAAACTGCGTTATTTGCATTTTTCGGTGAGTTTATCAAGAAATATCTCAGAAACTATTGAATGTAGGGAAAAAAAGTAAAGAGAGCCGTTTCTATAGAGAATTAAATTTTCCATAAACCCAATAGTTTTCAAGATATTCCAAGAATAATCACGAAAATTTTAATTCTCTCGAAATTAATTAATTCCAGGACAATTAGTAACGGCCGAAATAATAATGGCAAGTGAGAGCGGTTGTCCAATAGAATTCCATCGGATTGAAGTGGAGAAATGCGACAGCGTCTTCGATGAAGACTGCCAGGGAAACAAGTACATTCCCTTTTTACGTGCAGATTACGACAGGAAAACTGGACACAGTCCCAACAGTCCACGTGAGCAAATAAATAAAGTAACAAGTTGGATTGATGGAAGTTTTGTTTATTCAAGCAGTGAAGCATGGGCGAATGCAATGAGGACATTCCACAATGGGAGTTTTCTCATTGAGCCAATAAAACAGTTCCCCATCCGCAATACAATGAGAGCACCATTGTTTAATCATGCTGTACCAAGTGTCATGAGGACCATGCTAAGTCCAGAGCGTCTCTATCGTAAGTTCATAATTATTTTCTTTAAATATCTCTGAAATTAAGGGAGATGGAGAAATTTACACAAAAAAAATTTTCTACTAAAATTTCGCCATTTTTATTCCCGTTTTCAGTTCTTGGTGATCCCCGAACGAATCAGCATCCAGCTCTCCTGGCCTTCGGCATAATATTCTACCGTTGGCACAACGTAATAGCCTCCCGCGTGAAACACCAGAACCCCGAAATGTCAGACGAGGAGATTTTCCAAAGAACCCGGCGCATAGTAGTCGGCACAATCCAAAACATAATAATGTACGAGTACCTCCCAGAATTATTAGGAGAAAATTTACCTGATTACACTGGCTACAAGCCCGACCTGCATCCTGGAATCTCCCACATATTCCAGAGTGCAGCATTTCGTTTCGGTCACACGATGATTCCCCCAGGGATCTACAGGCGCGACGACCACTGCAATTTTCGTAAAACCCGAACTGGAAAAACCGCAATCAGACTCTGCACAACCTGGTGGGACTCGAACCATGTTCTCTCAAATTCCACAGTCGAAGAACTGATAATGGGAATGACCTCGCAATTAGCAGAACGTGAAGACAACCTCCTGAGCAATGACATAAGAAACAATCTCTTTGGCCCCATGGAATTTACTCGCAGGGACTTGGGAGCCCTCAACATAATGCGGGGAAGGGATAACGGACTCCCGGATTACAATTCCGTACGTGTGCACTTCAAATTATCCCGAAGAAACACGTGGAACGAGATAAATCCCCAATTATTTAACAAGAATCCTCAATTATTGAGGACTTTGATGGAGATTCACTCAAATAATTTAGATAATATTGACGTCTATGTTGGTGGCATGTTGGAGTCTTCTGATGGACCTGGAGAGCTCTTCACAGCTGTCATCAAAGAGCAGTTCTTGAGGCTGAGAGACTCGGACCGGTTCTGGTTTGAGAATCCTGATAATGGCATCTTCACGAAGGCGGAGATCGAGGAGATTAAAAGAGTCACACTTTGGGATGTTATTGTGAATGCTACGATGATTCCGGGAGAGGCAGTTCAGAAGAATGTTTTCGTGTGGAAGGATGGAGATCCTTGTCCCCAGCCTGAGCAGCTGAAAGGAGAGATGCTGGACAGTTGTGTTCCCCTCAGGAGATACGATTATTTCGAGGTAATTATTCTTCCTCAATTCCCCTTTATATTTAATTAATTTTTTATTTTTACTAATCTTCTAGGGAAGCGAATTCGCTTATATCTACGCCTGCGTCTTCCTCGGGTTCATTCCGATCCTCTGCGCCGGTGCTGGATACGGTTTAGTGAAGCTGCAGAATCGTAGACGTCGTCGATTGAAGATCATCCAAGAAGCCATAAAGAAGCGCACGAGTGGATCAGCTTCTGTTAATGGTCGAATATGTGTTGACAAAATGATAGTCCGTGAATGGCTCCATGCTAATCATAAGAGACTGGTTAAAGTTAAGTTTGGTCCGGAAGCAGCGCTTTATATTGTTGATAGAAAAGGGGAGAACCTGAGGACTTTTGATTTTAGTGGAGTCAATGTGATTGCAGTTGAAGAGTCCCAGGAGGGAGACAGTGGAAAGGCCCTGGTTCTCCTGCGGATTCCAAGGGATTATGATCTTGTTCTCGAGCTGGACTCTTTGAACTCACGGGCTAAATTTATAGCAAAACTGGAGACGTTTTTAGCTTCTCATAAGAAGCATCTGTCGATTGTGCAGACGCACAGGGATATTATGATTGCAAAAGCGGAGACAAAGGAGAGGAGACAGAGAAAATTGGAGCAGTTCTTTAGGGAAGCTTATGCACTTACTTTTGGGTTGAGACCAGGAGAAAGGAGGAGACGGAGATCTGTTGAGAGTGATGGGGGCGAGGTCGTCACTGTCATGAGGACTTCACTATCTAAAAGCGAGTTTGCTAGTGCTCTTGGCATGAGGGCTGATGCTGTATTCGTTAAAAAGATGTTTAACATTGTGGATAAAGACAGAGATGGCAGAATTTCGTTTCAGGTATCTAGAAAAAAAAATAATAAAAATTAAACAATTGGAGATGGACATTTTCTGTGATGTTTCCATTGAAAAGATGACGAAATTTTAGCTGAAAAACATGTGTCAGAATTATTTGTTTTTCAATTTTTCGAAAATTCACCGTGATATTTATCGTGATTTCAGGAATTCCTGGACACAGTATTATTATTTTCTCGTGGTAAAACCGAGGATAAACTACGTATTATCTTCGACATGTGTGACAAAGACAGTAATGGAGTGATTGACAAAGAGGAATTGTCAGAGATGTTACGTTCTCTTGTTGAAATAGCGAGAACAACATCTCTGTCCGATGATCACGTCACTGAGCTCATTGATGGAATGTTTCAGGTGATGAAATGTTTCAGAATTTAACATACCAAAGTATTATAATAAAATCCTCAATTTTTTAAATAATTAATTTTTCAGGGAGCTGGATTGGAACGTAAAGATTATTTAACATACAACGACTTTAAATTAATGATGAACGAGTACAAAGGTGATTTCGTGGCAATTGGATTAGATTGCAAAGGTGCAAAACAGAATTTCCTCGATACATCGACGAATGTCGCGAGAATGACGACATTTCACATAGAACAATTGCCATTCGAGGATAAGAAACATTGGGCACGTAAACAGTGGGACGGAGTATCCACATTTTTAGAGGAAAATAGACAGAATATATTTTATTTATTCATTTTTTACGTCGTGACAATTGCATTATTCGTTGAAAGATTTATTCGTAAGTAATTCTCTAAAATTCACGAATTATCTCTGAAACTAAGGGAGATAGAAAAATTTCACAAGATACCTTTTTTATAGAAAATTTTCACATCTCCAAAAAAGGTCTCTACGTTAATTTTTACATATCTCCCTCACTTTCCAAGATAATAATCAATAAAAACAAAAATAATTCGTATAAATAAATAAATTAATTTTTCGTTTTTTTTCTTCAGATTATTCCTTCATGACAGAGCACACAGATTTGAGGCACATAATGGGCGTTGGAATAGCAATAACCCGAGGATCAGCAGCTGCACTGTCTTTTTGCTACAGCCTCTTACTCCTCACGATGTCACGTAATTTATTAACGAAATTAAAGGAATTTTCAATTCAACAGTACATTCCCCTCGATTCTCACATTCAATTCCACAAAATAGCCGCTTGCACAGCATTGTTCTTCTCGGTTCTGCACACAGTTGGGCATATCGTTAATTTTTATCATGTTTCCACTCAACCAATATCACATCTTCGATGTTTAACGAGCGAAATGAGTTTTCCCAGTGATGCAAGATTGACGATTTCATTTTGGTTGTTTCAGACAGTCACAGGTATTAAAATAATAATTTCCACTAATTTTAATGCAATTATCATTCCTCCGGGGATTTAATGGAATTAATTTTGATTTCAGGTGTGACCGGAATTCTTCTGTTCATCGTAATGACGATTATCTTTGTATTTGCTCATCCCACAATAAGACAAAAGGCTTATAAATTCTTCTGGTCGACTCATAGTCTTTACATTGTCCTTTATGCACTTAGTTTGATCCATGGTTTAGCGAGACTCACTGGAGAACCGAGATTCTGGATCTTTTTCATTGGTCCAGCGATTATTTACGCTCTCGATAAGGTAAATTCAAACATCACTTCACTATTCTTTAAAGGATCTCAGAAACTAAGAGAGATAAGAGGGAATTTTTGTATTATTTTTTTTGTTATTGAGCGAATTGATGGATTATTTTGCAGGTCGTCAGTCTCAGGACAAAGTACATGGCCCTCGACATAATAGAGACTGAATTACTTCCCTCGGACGTGATAAAAATAAAATTCTATCGTCCACCAAACTTGAAGTATCTCTCTGGTCAGTGGTTACGATTAGCGTGCACTGCATTTAAATCCAATGAATTTCATTCGTTCACGTTAACATCGGCGCCGCACGAGAATTTCCTCTCGTGTCACATAAAGGCGCAGGGACCGTGGACATGGAAATTGAGGAATTACTTCGATCCCTGTAATTACAGTGGTGATGAGCACCCGAAAATAAGGATTGAAGGGCCCTTTGGTGGGGGAAATCAGGATTGGTACAAGTTTGAGGTCGCTGTTATGGTTGGTGGTGGCATTGGAGTCACACCCTATGCATCAATGCTGAATGACCTTGTTTTTGGTACCTCAACAAACAGGTACTCAGGTGTTGCTTGTAAAAAGGTAATTAAACATTTGAAATCTACTAAAAAAATGTAATTTTTTTACTAAAGATGAAATAGGAAGTAATTTACATTTTTTTTTAATTTTCAGGTTTATTTTCTGTGGATCTGTCCATCACACAAGCACTTTGAATGGTTCATAGATGTTTTGAGAGACGTGGAGAGGAAGGACGTTACCGATGTACTTGAAATACACATATTTATCACGCAATTCTTTCACAAATTCGATTTACGCACAACAATGCTGGTAATTAACTGAAATTTAAGAAAAAATAATAATATCGTAATAATTATGTGAAATGAAGCTCATTAATTGTGTTATTTTTTCTTTTACAGTATATATGCGAGAATCACTTTCAAAGACTATCCAAAAAGAGTATATTCACTGGCCTAAAAGCAATTAATCACTTCGGGCGTCCAGACATGACGTCATTCTTGAAATTTGTCCAAAAGAAGCACAGTTACGTTAGTAAAATTGGCGTTTTCAGTTGTGGACCGAGACCATTGACAAAAAGTGTTATGTCAGCATGCGATCAGGTCAACAAAGGACGCAGATTACCATATTTTATTCATCACTTTGAAAATTTCGGATAAATTAATTTTATTTAAATTATTGAAACAAAAAATGTTTTCTTGTTTATTCAAAGTTTGTATATAAATTTTTTAAATAGACTTTTTTAATTATTCAATTTTTTTATTAATTAAATTGTAAAAAATGGAATTGCCTAAGAAATTCGATGAATTCATTTCGGATCTTCACAGCGCTCAGTCGTTGATCCTTCGTGAGGCTTGAGGAAATGGATAGGACCACTGATTTTTCATGGTCGATGGCTCGTTTGGCGAGCGATTGTAGTCCGGTGGCTCATAGCCTTGATTAATAATTCCTTGGCTGCTCTGTTCGCTTCCCATTTTCGATAATTTACTAGGGGAAATTGAATTAATTATTATTTTCTTGTTTTTTTTTTGTTGCAATATCTCGAAAACTAAGCTTGTAGATAACTTTTTTTGATTTTTCAGATATTTGAGAAAATGTAAATGTTTTTTTTTTGCCATTTATATGAATAATAATAATAATTCATGTTTTCTCGTATTGTTATAATTCAGTTGAACAGGATTTATGTAAGAAATAGGCAATTTTACCTCATGATAATTCTCTCGTCAAGGTCGTCATCGACGATCTTGGGTAATTTGTTACCGATGTTTCTTGTGTCGAAACTCTCTTCGATTATTACATGCCTATCATACGGTGTATCGTAATCAACTTCGAGAATCGTTGAGAATTGATGGGGGAATATGAGATCGATAACCGTAATTACGATACCACCAATTACACATCCCAGGCCTGGAAAAAAAGGATTATCTTCAAATAAAATTCATTCAATTTTTCCCACAGAAAAATTACCTGCAACTAAAACCAGCCAATAGTTCCACCCAAAATTAAAAACCAGTATAGATCCATCAATGTGTGCCACAAGCGGCTCACATGGTAGGAGAGACCAGTACGTGACGTTTGTCAGAAGCATTAATGTACCTGTGGCAATCATACTGTAAGCCCCATACCTGGGAACAACAACCAGCAATAGATTCGTCATCAGCCAAGCAGTGAAGCAGGTCCTTGAAGAGAAAAATTGAGAGAATGAATCATACATTAAAGAATTTTATCCAATTTTACTAAATTAAAATTTTTCATCGAAAACCCTTGACTCTATCAAAAAATGTAAAGATACATTTTTTGTAGAGAATTAAATTACCCATGAAATTTTTAAGTTTTATTTAAAAAATTACCAGAGCATAATTGATGCATAATGACCAGCCTCCCTGTACCTGCTGCCCCAGGAGAAGCCCTCCTGATGCAAACTAAAATACTCAGCCAATGAAACAATGGGAAATGGTACTCCCCGATACAATGCCTGTTTAAATGCATCTCCAATCTCATTCGGACTTCTCCACCAGAATCTCTCGTTGAATTCAACATCACTGTCTCCATCATATTCATCTTCATTATTCCCAATTACTAGAGACAAAATTAACACGAGGTTAATATTAATAACTATAGAATATTAATTAATTCATTAATTAATTACTCACAGGTATACGTTATATTTATGTGCATCAATCCAATGTAACCACCGATTTCAGCGTGTGCCCTGTGACTGGAGTAAACGCTGTAACTACTTATTATTTGGGACGAGGTTGTATGCCAAGTTGAACCATATTGTGCAACTGTCAATTAATTAATTAATTAATTAACATTATAATTAATGAAAATCCTCAAAAATTCAATTCTCCACAAAATTCCTAGATAAATTGAATGAAATAAAGAATTCTTAAATTATTTAATAAATAAATGACAAAAAAAAAAAATGCGGAAATTTGTGGATCAATAATAAAAATAATAAATCAAATAAAATCAACCTTGAATGCTGGTTCCCACGAAAAGACTCAGGGTCACCGTAAAAAATGTTGTTACTCTCTAAAAAAAAAATAATAAAATTAATTAATTCAAAATGAAAGTTAGATTAGAATTTTTTAATGCAATTTCACTAACCTCTTTACGTATACCCGGAAATATAATTAAAAACGCTATGAATATTGTCAAAAAAATTACGAAAATTGTTATTAAATGGATATCACCAGTGACAGGTGTACGATTGCTGTAACTGTACAATGTTGGTCCACCATCGTTTCTAAATGCATCAAACCAGCCCTTCATATTAACCGAATTTCAGAAATTTCACCTGATTATCACAAATTCAAACGTTTCTTTCAAACTTTCCCAATTCACATTTTCTCGAAATTCGAAATTCCCTATTTATTTAATGAGGAATTAAGTGCACGTGATGCTGGATGATTTAAATTCCACTGAATTCATGCGAATGCCTTTTTTCAAGTGTCAGAATCATTATTACAAGGTTTTAACCAGAATTAAATGTGAAAAAATGAATTTATACAATGAAATTGTTGGATAAACTCAAAGAAATAAAAAGTTGGATGATGACGCGGGTAAAGTAGCTCAGCGACTGATTCAAGTGGGTTAACAGGTAATATCAGGCAAAGTTGGAAAGTAGCCGATGTAAGCCGATGCCAGCCGAATTGTTGTGTGTGTTTCTTTTATTTTTTTAAATCTTATTTTTTAAAAGACGGCCTCGTCGGGGGATTCTATTACGATCCTTGAAACAAACGTCGCGGGACTGATTTCTTTATGACTTTTTCCACGCATTTCCGTGGTTATTCTCATGCTCAAGTGGCCACCGAACCGTGTCGATGTGTATCGTTACGTTTTCATTTCAAAATATTATTTTTTCTCCTTTTGGTTTTCAAAGATTTCCGTTCCGGGATTTTCAGTTCAACGAAACAGTTTATTCACTCCAAAAATTGATGGACCATTATTCCCTGATTATCTCGAAAACGAAGGGAGATTGGAAAAAAATTGTAGATACCTTTTTTGTAGAGAATTTCGAGAGCTACAAAAAAGGTTTCTGCGAAAATTTCTCTACCTCCCTTAGTTTCCGAGATATTCCACTGGGAAGTGAAGAAACCTGCATTAATCTTCAGAATTACCTATTTTTCTAAAATATAATAAATCATTGATAACTTTAAAAATTACTAGAGCTTATAAACAGTTATTCTTATAATGCGTGCTCTGAATTTTCCAGGTGAACTTCCACGTGGTGCTCCAGAATCCCGAAAAACCCACCCATTCTGCCCCAGAATCCTTTCCTCCTCATCAACATCTTCAACCTGTGCCTGCAAAAAAAAATTCTCTTTCAAAAAAATCATTGAATTAAAACGTTTGCAATAACTAAGTAACTTGTACGTCTATTTCGAGTGTATCTAATTTTGTCCCTCGGATGATGGCATACGGGGGGAGGCAAACAGAACACAACATTCAGTAGCCTCAGTCTCATCCAGTCTTCAAAAGACCATCCAGTATATGTGTGATACACGAGAACACAGTGTCTTTTAAGCTAGAAAAAAATCGAAAAAAATCCAACAAGAGAGAGAGATAAAAAAAAACGTAAAATTTCTTTTAGCATCCTCAGGTTCGTGCGCAGTCGCTAATACACAGGCACAGCCCAAATACTCATTTTACATTGGGGAAATTTTTTATTTTCACCTATTCGCAGCATCACAACTTGTTCACTTCTGCCGCCCAATTATAAATTTCGGTGAGTTGAAGAAGGAAAGAGTTTAATTTATGATTTACTCTTTTTTTTTTAAATTTATTTTAACAAAATGTAAGAAAATAAACGTTAGTTTCGTCATGACGCGATAATACATGGTGCCTGGCTGCTGGTTTTTTATTTTACTACATTTTGCCTTTTTTTTATTGATAATGATTAATTTGAATTATTCACAATTTTTTGAGCTTCTGCAAACCATTTAATTCGAGCTTTTCCATTTTTTTTGGCTAGTTAAGAAAAGCGCTTCTTGTTCCCACCACTTCGAAAAACGTGACTTGTGTTATTTCGTCGGACCGTAAAAGGAGACGTTCGACAAAATACAACTATATATATAATTTGTTCATGCCATTTAAGTTGATTAGAAAAATGTTTAAATTTAAATGAAGAAAATCATGTTAAATATGAAGATAAAATTTTCCTATTGCTTCATTATTATTTAAAAGAGAATTCACATTTTACTGCGATTTAATTTTAAATTTAAATTCAATTTCACGTATCACTAATGCGCAATTTTAACGCCTCAATTTCATTTTATTTTTGGATCTTTAAATAAATTAAATGTAATAATTAATTTTAATTAGGATGAAAAAAAAAATTGAAAATTATCTTTCCTTTCATTTTCTTTTCTCAATTGCAGCCGGTTCCTCGTGTATTTCGCTTCATCATGTCGGAAACTCAAGGTCAGTTCCATCGGCCAAATTTGATATATTTTTTTTTTTCATATTTTTCTTCTATTTCATTCTAATGGATCCATTAGTCTTATTGTTATTTCTCAGTATTTATGTATTGAGAAAAACGTAACTGCGTCACGTCCATTGATGTCGACAATATGAGAATTAATAGCAAAGGGGAAAGACAATTTTACACGGGGATTTATTATTATTTCAGGCACACAATTTTCTGAAAGGTGCGGCGAGGATAAGAGCAATAGGATTGTGACTGAATTGATTGAAAAAGATGAAGAGATCATTGGAGATGATCAAAAGAGTGAGACAATGAAAGGTAAAATTTCGTAAATTTCGAAATTTTTATAAAATTCTTAATTTTATGGATTATATTTTCCTCAGAAACGATGCACGAAGCCTCGCAATTGCCTCAGGAGTCCCACACCATCTCCCGCCGTCTAATAAAATCGCCCTCATCAAATGATCATCCACGTCAACCGGGTGAGTGCAGATTATTGCCTGTATTAGTAGATTTGCGCTCGAGCCTCGAGACAACCGTCCCATCATCTCGCTCAATTCAATCAACCGACCCAGCCGCACCAAAGCTGGATCTAAACTACTTCCAAGACCTCTGCACCTCCACCGACCTAAAAACCGCTCTCTCTCGTCTCGAGGAGACGCTGAAGCGCGTGGACCTCAATGCCCTCTCAAAGTACACCTCAAACCTCGAGCCAAGTGACAAGTATCACTTGCTCCAGTTGATAACGACGCTCGTAACGAACCTGAAGAGAGCGCGTCTCGAGGAGACCGATGAGCAGAGCAGTTTGCCGCAGATTCTACCAGCTACCCTATCTCCAAGACGCCCAAGGAGACGAGGCAACAGACACACGATCGGCGTTTCCACAGAGGAGCTGGCGAGTGCCCGCAGGTGGTTGGAGCAGGTTGAACAATCAGAGATAGCTCTGACCCTCAGAAATTCACAGAAGCTAGAAGCAGCACCGTCGTCGAATCTTTTATTGGCAGCGGCGGTGACAATAAATGACAATCAGAGAGCCGCTGTAAATCAGAGAACCTCCGACTGTCCCTGGGGCACCTCGAACGATCTTAAAACCTGTGACAAGCACATGAAAGACGCTATTAATCAGAAGCAGTCGCTGCAGCACAGGATCAAAGACAATGAGATCCATAATGAAGAGCCTGTGCATGATCATGAGGATAAACCAGAAAAGTTCTTCAATGTTCAGAATCCAGTCTCCAAAAGCAACAAGTTTACTGCAAAAAAAACTAAATTAAAACGTGCCAATACTATTGATATACCGAATTATTTAAAACTGCAAGCGGAGAAACAAAAGTTTAATGGTAATCAGTTCGGTTTGAGAAAACCCATTGATATAAGCGACAAGTCAGTGAATCAGTACTGTGGTGCACAATTAACGAACTCGTCACCGTCTATACCAGAATTCCGTCCGAAGACTGAGAATGATAGAAAATTTATTGCGCTTATTAATAAGAACAATGGGAGTAAAAACAATGTTGAGCCTTGGAAGAATTCAGCGATTTCTGCCTCCACGCCGCCTTTCAAAAGCTTTAATTACCGTCAGACGAATTCCGTCGCTGATAAAAATTGGAAATCTCGGTTTTCGAATATTAAAACCGCTTTCGATCGTCAGCCATCTTCTGCGTCCTCTTCACCAGCATCCTCGATCATCAGCACCATGAGTGCTCCATTACGAAGAGAGTCGACAGAGTTCAGTGATAATTTTAAAGTCATCAATGATAATCCAAGGAGTTTCATGAAGAATTGTGAGAGAAGCATTGACAATCAGGTGAGACACCAGATTTACCAACCAGTACCTGCGAAAAGCACGAAATTTACTCACGCCGCAGGTTCACCCTTCAAAAAAGTGGAGACACCAAAAATCCAGGATTTCAGAAACCCAAATCTCCCGATTGTCTCATTATCATCACCAGTAGAAAGAGCCGTTCCGTCCTCTTATTTACCAGCCTGTGCCTCTGGTGGTCTTCTAGCAGCTAAAGTCCGTCTCTTCGACAGCAAGAGTCACCCACCTCCGGAATTACCCTATAAAGCTCCCACTTATCCCCAAAAACTGATGAATCGTCCATTGAGAACCGAAGAAATTCCCATTGATAAATTCAGAGTCCCAAAGTTCTCAAAGCAGTTGGTTAAAAATATTGATGATTACCAGAACGATCCGAAGAGTTCAAAATTCGAGAACCAAATCCAAGTAGACGCAGACAATATAAAGATGCCGGATTCGATGCAGAATTACCAATCAGTAGCTGTTCAGACGAGTGCGAGACCTTCTCCTCGACCACCGACACCAGTCGAAGACTTGCCACCTCCGATATTCAGAGCTCCAGAATCCGTATTTTATGCTGAAGAAGAGAACCCGATTTACGTACCTCCACAACTCAGACAAACACTTCCAGTTGTTGATTCAGTCCCATTAGCACCTCTGAACGACGTTGGTTTGATCGAGAATCAGGATATCACTGACGACAAAGTGATAACCAGGTACACAGCTGCGATTGGGACTCTTGCCCCTTCAGAACCATCAGGCAGACCGATTGTCCTTCACGATGAGATGATCGGCATGAAACAGCCGGTTGTCCTCGACGACATTCAGAGGCACAATCTCCTGCAACTCAGTTTGATAAAACGGATGAATCATGATGATCAGCAGAATCAGATATTCGATGAGCCGATGATTGAGGCGAATAACACTCTTGAGAAAATAAATATCTTCGAAGAGAAGTCAGTGCCTAAGATCAATGTCACGAGTCCAACTAAAGTGAATCCTTCGACAATCAGAGCTCAGGTGATTGATTCGAGTGATGAGTATCTGGTGTCCTGTTCGAATAGGCCGAATCGGTCGATTGTTTTGTCGAAATCAGAGTCGTGGCATCAGCTTGCACTTGCTGGGAGGGTCCAGCATCATCTTCAGGTGCCTCAGCCGAGTGCGAAACCGCCGAAGGCACAGTCCTCGCAGAGGTTCTCGAAGAATTGTGATGGGAATATGAAAAGAATGGAGGAAAAAGTGCAGAGGTACTTTGGGGGCTCGGGAGGGTTGGTGGAGGAGAGGGGCCTGAAGGTGGAGAGGAAAGAGAAGAGGCGGTCCTTCTCTCCGAGGAAAATGCCGAATCTTTTGGCAAGAAGCCACACCATGCCACATGTCTTTGATGATAGCTTCGATATTGATAAGGCTTTTGATCATGTTTTCGAAGAGACGACGAGGGATTATCGATTTTGAGTGGATTCAGGGGTTTTAAATCATGGAGAAATCGACTTTTTTTAAAATTTATTCAGAGTTTTAATGGGAATATTCAACGATTTATCGAAAATAATTTGAAATGGAGCATTTGTTGGTGAATTTTTGAAATAAGCTTCAATGAACCATCGAGGGACGCTCGTTCATCGATTATTAAAAGAAAGCCTGAAGAAAAATTGAAAAAGAACGATTTTCAATGAAATTTGTAATTTTGTATATTTACATACTCTATTTTTTTCTCTCTCGAAAATTGTAATTTTTTTTTCTTCTTGTGAAGTTTGACATTTAATTTCTGTAAATGTGAAAAGGAAAAATACAGAGCCAATGAGAAATTCATAATTTTCATAATATTTTTATAGTTAAAAAAAGAAAATGAATGGATTTTTTTTTTGTTACCGAGATTGTGAGGACTTTGAGTAAGTCTTGATGATAAAAGTCTTTTAAATAACTCACCCTCTAGGAGAATAAATTACCTTTAATTTCTCTTAATATATCAGAAAAATAGTTAAAATAACGCCCATATTTTTTTGTTGTTGTAATTTCCAATAGATTACTGCATGGGATTAATTTTTTTTTATTAAAATGAGAATAAATTGAGTACTCATAAAGAATAATTAATTCCTGAATTTTTTAAAAGAAAAGAAAAACCTTGAATTAATTATTTTTTCTTCGTTAATTAAAAGTTTTAACAATTTCAATGATAAATTATTTGTCTTTCAGTTATTAAAAAGCCAATGTCACCGTTTGCAAAATTCCGGCAGCTCGATCGTCAAAATAGTGTACCATTGAGTTCACCAAGGTATATTTTAATTAAAATTAATGAAATGCAAAAAAATCAAAATTTCATTTGAGATTAGTTTTTATTGAATATCTCTGAAACTAAGGAAGATAGAGGAATTTTACAGGAGACCTTTTTTGTAGAAAATTAAATTCTGGACCAAAAAGATTACTTACAAAATTTCTCTATCTCCCTTAGTTTCTGAGATAATCCAATGAAACTAGAGTAATAAAGAATGCATCATATTAATTAATTATTATTCAGTACCCCGAAAACGCCAGGGAGTCCAGGAGGTAAATTTTCGTTCAAATTCACTGATCCAGTGGTTCAGAATAATGCAGTACAAATAAAAGAGCGATTGCTTTCCTGGTGTCAAGCGAAAACCAAAGAATACGAGGTAAATTGAATTTTTCACAGCAAAGTAGAAGAAAAAATGACTTAATTTCTTCTTTTTTTTTTTCATCAACAGAACATTCAAATCGACAATTTCTCAACAAGTTGGAACAATGGCCTTGCCTTTTGTGCACTTCTCCATCACTTCCGTCCCGAGGCCTTCGATTACACAAAACTGAAGCCTGAAAATCGTAGAGCCAACTTCGAGCTCGCATTTACCAAAGCTGAGTAAGCCACAAAAATTAATTCCATTCAAAACATTTAATTATCTAAAAATTGCCCTCAATTATTATAATTAATTATTAAATCCTCAGGGAAATTGCGGATATTACACCATTACTGGACGTTGAGGATATGGTGATAATGAAACGACCAGATTGGAAATGTGTATTCACTTACGTACAATCGATATATCGTCGTTTCAAAGACGAAGATTAGTGAAGAAAATTCTTCATAAATTAGAATTAACAAAAATTTTCCCATGGAGAAAAGTTTTTGCTTAATTTTAAAGAATAATTACATTTTAATTCGCATTGATTTTTCTCTGTGCTTTTGTGATAATTAATTTACCGATTTTCTTTTTTTTTTTTACATATTATTTTACGCATTTAACACACTGGTGATATTTCATTCTTTTTCTACTGCTTGAATTCCTATTTAACTTAATTACAAAAAAAAAAAGAAAACGTATTTTTGCTAATCATGTACCTATCATTATTCCTTTCTTAATCAAAACAAAAGAGTTTACGTCAGTCTGTGTTTTCTTTTCTATGTTTAAAATAATTAAGTAATTGTTGATAATAAAAAAAGAATCTTTGTTAATTATGAAAGAGGGAAAAACTTACTAACTAGCTTATCAAAGTACACTGTCGTCCAGTGAGTTGTTGATGTCAGGGCGATCGTCTCCAATCATGTCCTGGAAGATAATCATTTTTTTTAAATACTAGGCTGGTGGGCTAGTCCGGATGTTTCTCTATATTTTATAGGGGAGATCGGGGTAAAATGGACATTCTGATCATGTGTCGAATGTGTTCTCTCGATTTCTCCTAATATACAATTTCAAAGTGAGCATGTGTCCATCTTATCTCTTGGGGGCTTTTTACCCCACCTTCCCCTATATATATATACATATATTATACGTATATAGATAATATATATAAATAATATGTGTATACATAGCGTTTTGCGGTGACATGAAATCAGGCCATGCTTTTTTTAATTTAGGATTTGTAAAATGTGAATAAACGTTTATTCGTGTAGAATTACGATTTTTTTTTACCTGGAGAACTTCAACGAGTGCTCTAGTTTCGTCTAACATCTCTTTGTACGTTTTGTTCTCTTCCTCGAGGCGTTCCACACGTTCTTGCAGCTCTTTGTTCTCACCGAGAGCATCGTCGAGAGCGATTCTACGACGTTCAGCAATGATTTGCCAGTAATTTTCACTCGGTCCAGCTGGAAGACACAAAATTCCCCATTAATTCACTCATTTTTGAGAATATTCTTCCATTTATTAAATAATTTACCTTCTGACGTCAAATCTTCAACTTCAACTTTGATTTTATCACCTCTGGCAGTCTGGCAACCTTTGTCCTTGTGTGTTTGTGTGATAATTTTCTTTGTCTTCCTGCCAGAGTCTTGTTTGGGAGCTGTTTTTGCTGACATTTCACTGAAAACACAAAATCCATAAGAATTAATTCATAATTAATTGAAGGAAGTATTGGAGATAGCTTTTTTCTCATTATTCCATGTGTCTAAATTAATTTTTAATCCCACCATCGAATTTTGATTCCACTTACTCCTTCACTGAAGTCTTCGCTGGGGCCGAGGACCTGAGGACACGTCCACCAGCCACAAGATTCTCCTTATCAGTAGCAGTTGGCTGGAGAGTGTGTAGAGTTTTCCTGGACTTGTCCTAAACCCAAAAACCACAAGAAAACCAAATAAAACAATTCCATAAAACTCAGATAATCAAGAAAAACGTTAAAGTTTTGAATGTTCTAACCTCAACAGTTGCAGATTGGGGAATTGCAGCAACAGTTGTACTTCCAGGTCTCATGATAAGTCCTTTGACCTCAAAAAATCTTGGAAAATCCTCCCTTCACTCTTGCGATTCTTTTCCAATCGATTTTCCAAATTTTTCTTTAACTTTAATCGACGGAAAACTCGAAGAAAATCACGAGGCAAAACCGTTACACACTTGGCATCAGTAAAATTGGCGGGAAACCGAAGCCAAACCGCCGCCAGGTAGCGCACAGATCGCAGAACTCTTCTTTACCATCAAAAAATTATTACCCGAATAATAATAATAATAACACTGTCATATGTCTGAAGTATTGTTCTGATGACAATTTCCTTGGGATTGAGGAATAATTGAGAATTTAGTGATGGAGATGAATAATAAATTAATTCTGAAGAATATTCTCCATGCTGGAACGAAAATTGTCGATTTTGTTCCTGGAACTAAGGTAATTATTATTATCCTTTAAGAATATAATTTTTTTTAATGTAAATTTATTTCACTGTGTAATAATTGTTTCTTTTCAAGGTTTTCTTTCATTTCAAAACAATGAAACTTGATGGTACTGTCATTGACGACAGTAAAACTAGTGGCAAGCCAATGGAGCTTGTTCTTGGTAAAAAATTTAAGCTAGAGGTGTGGGAGACTATTGTCCAGAACATGGCACTCAATGAAGTCAGTAAATTTCGAGTTGACAAGAGTGTAAGTTGTTTTTAATGAAAAGTTATTGAATATCTCGGAGACTAAGGGAGAGAGGGGAAATTTTACTAGTGACCTTTTTTGTAGCACTTGAAATTCTCTACAAAAAAGGTATCTTGCAAAATTTTCCTATCTCTCTTAGTTTCCGAGATATTAAAAAAAAACTGTCCTCAAATGAATTTACCCAGTTCCTTTGATTTTTTCATTGAAAAAATTATTTTATTGTCGTAGCTAGTATCACCGTATCCATTTATATCAAAGACAATCAGAGAAGTTGGCAAACCGAAGAATGAGAAAGCAAGTACCCACTGCTGCGGTGTTACGCTCCAAAATGAGGGAGTCGGTTATCCTGATTTAAACGAATTAATTAAAAATCCACAGGATTTAGAATTTATCATTGGTTCGTATCATTCAGAGCTCAAAGAAAAATTCTGCACTTCACTAATTTAATTTCCCACATCTTCCAGATTTGTGCAGGGTCATTCCACCGAGTGATTACGAGAAAGAATCGTGGCAAATGACTGAGGATGAGAAATTAAATAATTTACCATTAATGAGAAAAAAGGGAAATGAACAATTTAAGAATAAAAATTATGAAGAAGCCGCGAATACTTATGCAACTGCTATTGGAATATTGGAGCAATTGATGTTGAGGTGGAAAAATTAAATTAAATTAATTGAATTTATTGAAAAAATATATATTAATGATTTATTTTAATTTCCAGTGAAAAACCACACGATGAAGAATGGAATAAATTAAACGCAATGAAAATTCCGTTTCTTCTGAATTTTTCACAGTGTAAATTACTCAAGAAAGAGTATTACGCTGTCATAGAGCATTGCACTTCAATTTTACAAATAGAACCCGGTAAAAATTGAATTAATCCTCATTTTCTTCTTCCTTAATCTCCCCCCGGGATTAAGCATCCACTTTTTCACTTTCAGATAATGTAAAGGCATTGTATAGAAGGGGAAAAGCGCACATTGGTGCATGGAATGAGAGAGAAGCTGTTGAGGATCTCCGGAGGGCAGCAGAGCTCGATGCAACTTTGAAAACAACAGTTGAAAGGGAAATACAAGCGTTTTCCAGCGCAATTAAGAGGAAAGAAGCGAGCGAGAAGAAAACTCTGTCACAAATGTTTTCACATTAATTAATGATCTGTGTATAATTGTCCATAAAATTCAGTGTATATTTGTAAATTGTGTTATCGAATAAATAGAATACATATCAATAATTGAATTTAAAAAAATTAATGTACATACATTTTTTGAAATAAAGGTCTCTGCAAAGGGAGCAACAAAAGGCCACTCTGTTCTTCCCCTCTGTTCCGAAGGGCGTGAAGAGAATAATGGAACTCTCTCGAGTGTGCTCTTCATCCGGAAGCCCTTGTGCTCACCTCTACGATCAAATCGAAAAGAAAAGAGGGGAGAAAAAAATCTAAAAAAAAACAAAAATTCTATGACATCGTGACACATTTTAATAATTCAGAATAACTTCTTTTTTCAAAAGCTTCTCTCACCTATTCATTGCAATATTCATAGAGCACCAAACGAAAGCGCTTCCTGGGGAGGCGATTTTTCATTCGCGGAACCATTCCAAGCTTATTAATTATTCATTATTAATTAATACTTGAAGTCTATTTCAACGATTACCGCTCCCCATCTCCTCTAATTTGAGAGATAGAGAAAAATGAGTGAAGCAAAAAATATTCGTATCGATGAGAGCAACAAGTTGTCTATTACTCATTTTTTCATATCTTTATTATTTAATTAAATAATTCCGATAGACTATGAAAAATCGAGGTTTTCACATTGTTTTGATGCTCAATAACTTTTGTAATAATGGAGATACCAAAAAATGTTAAATACAAAAAATCTTCGTCTCTTCAAGACAAAATATTTATGTTCTTATGATTTTTTCGATTAATCTCAAATTCCCAGAGTTATCCAGGGTTAAAGGTCACTCGATGCATGAAAATCTTGAAACAATTAAGAATGCTTTTGTAAATTCTTCATTTTTTTATTAACGGAGGTAGTGGCAGTAACGTCAAACTCTGCGGTTACAATAGTGGGGGATAGATGAATTTTATAGTGGGGAAAAAAAGGAGGAAGATGGAGAAGGAGTGGGGATGAAATAAACGGGGGAAAGGGAATAGTGAATTTCCTCGGCATCGGGGTCTCGGGGTTTTCTCTCCAGAGCATAAACTCTGTCGACGCGCGCACTCCAAACGTGGTGAATGCCACACGGAATTATTATTTACATTATTTTTTATTAATATTTGGTTTAAACAGTCTCGATAGCGTCGAATCTCATCCGTCCAGAAAAAAAAATAAAAATATAAAAAAGTGAATTTAATTATTAAAATTCTTTTTCTTCAATTTTTTTCTTTAAATGTGACAAATCAATTAATTTTTCATTATTTCATGATTTTTGACATTCGGGACCATTGAGTGCGCGTGTGTTCAAAAATATTTGAATTCATTTTTAAAATTCATTGAATATTCACATTTAAATTTCGTTAATTATTATTTTTATTTACGGAGAAGTGGAGAAATCAACTTTAATTATGGTAATTAATCATAAAATCTCAATAAAAAAATAAGAAAAAATCGTTAATAACAAATAATTATCGATTATTAATGAATTTTTGGGATTTTTTCATTCATTTATATTTTGTCGAAAATTAATGAATTAATTATTATTATCGAAATTGAATTGTCGGCGTGTCGAATTTTGTTGGAACAAAAGCGGAGACTGAAAGCCCGTGACCCAATTGTTCATGCTGAAATTGCCTCTATAAAACACTGAGTTTTCATTATAATAAAACAATAATAGCCCTTTTTCAACCCTAAAGACCTTCGGAAAATTCTATATTCTAAAAAAACCAAGGATTAATTTTTCAATTATGAATTAATGATTTTCATGATAAATTGACAAACTTTGTCTCAAAGATAGTCACAACTAGAGACATCAACTTTCTCAACTTGCTCGTTAACACAACTTATTTCTCTTAGTCATCATCTTTTTTTTCGTCTTGAGGCACAATCACTGAGGATGAGACTTCACTTTGATCGGAAAAAAGGGGAATAAAGTGAAACCAAAAATAAAAGAAGCCAAAGGGACCAACAATTTCATTCGAATGCCTGGGAATATCTTCTTTTTTTCTGCCAATAAAAAAAAAAGCCTAAATTTTCTCTGGAATAGAAAAATTGTAAAACCGGAAAATCATTGGGAAAAGTATCGCTCGATATCCGTTCGATCTCATGATACAAGGCTTGACCCACTTTGCAAAACGTCAGTTTTATCATAACGACAGTTGTTGGATTTTTCGCATCAACTTTTATCTCCTTTTCCTCAATTTTTACAGATTTAATATTCATAAAACGCGCCAAATGTATCGATCAGGATTTTTTGCGCAATTAAATGCTCGTAAAACCGTGAATAATCGATTTTTTTAAGGGCGGGGAATTTGAATGAAAAAATTACTTAATTTGCGTTTTAAAGAGAAAGGCGATACCTGGAAAATAAATTATGATTATTCATTATTATCATTATTATTAATTAATTTGTGAAAATCAATGTTTAATAAATATCTATTATTTAAGAAGCCTCTTATTATTGAAACACTTCATTGTTCCCTTGGGAATCCGACAACTGGCTCACTTCCAATTTACTTCTCCGCAAACTCCAAGTAACAAGCGCACTTAATTTATAAAACGAAAATCGCCTGCCAAACGACTCGGCAACTCGTACATCACGTGTATTCCAATTCTCTTTCTCTTCAAGTCCTTTATCTCCTTCATATTCTTTTCATCTCGAGGAAATATTGCGTTCAATTTTACTGATGTTTTTTTTTTGCTTTTTTTTTTAAATTAAAAAAAGGAAAGAGATTTGGGTTTTTGTGTTCGTTATTTTCGTGGGGCCGAGGGAATACAAACGGGATATGTGCTGGTATATGTCCGGGTTTTACTGGCTAACGGAACATTTCAACCGGTACTCAATGCTTTTGATAATTTTATTTTTTTATTCATTTAAATGTGGAATTATTTTAGATCTTTTCTTCTTTTTTTATGAGATGAAAGAATGGATTTTTATGTTTTATCGAGAATATCTCGGAAAGGAAGTGAGATAGAGCTAATTTCATGATAAACTTTTTTGTAGCCCTTGAAATTCACTACAACGAAGGTATCTATGAAAATTTCTGTATCTCGTTTGGTTCCCGAAATAATCGAAGGAAACTGGGGAATCACGAATCAATGCCATAAATTATGATTTCCCATGAATCTCACGTGTTTCAATGAATTATCCACAGAATACTAAAACGACGGCTTTGGGAATACTCCTCGCTCTATCAACAATAGTGATACAATCACACAGCAGTGCTATTGGCCCAGAAACATTGAATGATGGTGAATTGGCACGTCATTATAATTCACGTTACTCAATATTCGATGAGCCATACGATATTGATTTTAAATACCACAATTATGAGCAAATGAGTCGTTTTCTTCGTGCAACATCACTGCGTTTTCAGAATCTCACTGCCCTTTATTCAATTGGTAAATCTGTCAAAGGTAATTAAACATTTCCTCAATTCCATAAAAAACCAATAATTCAGGAGTAAAATTAACAAAATCACTCTTCTTAGAATATCTCGGAAACTAAGGGAGATATAGAGATTTGTGTAGATATCTTTTTTGTAGCCCTTGATATTCTCTACAAAAAAGGTAGATACAAAAATTTTCCGTATCTCGCTTAGTTTTCGAGATATGCCAAGAATAAATGTTTTAATCATTGAATATAAGAAAAATCGTTTCGTATTTTTTCAAAAATCAATGGGAAAAATTGCAGGACGTGATTTGTGGGTGATGGTAGTGTCATCGTCACCATACGAGCACATGATCGGTAAACCTGACGTCAAGTACGTCGCTAATATCCATGGTAATGAGGCCGTTGGACGAGAGCTAATGCTTCACCTGATTCACGTGAGTCCAACACCCATTTTCTCTTCTACCTGAGCTATCTCAAAAACCATTAGAGATACATAAAAATCGTAAATACTAAAATTCTTCGTCTTGAGGAGACAAACAACTTTTGTCTCAAAAACTTTTTCCTTAAACTTCAATAATTACCGAGATATTCAACGAGAAACAATTGAGACATTTTGCCTATTAATATTAATGACTTTAATGCTAATTATCTCCGTAAACACAATATAATTATCCGGAAACTTATTAGCTGAGCGTGAAATAATGGAGTTAATGTACAAAGTTGTCTGCACGAATCATCGGTTTTTTTTTTTTTTGTTTTCTTCTATAATCAATGGGTTATGTAATTTTTTTTCAATTTTTTTGCTGTCCAATAGTTATTAGTCACGAAATATGGCAGTGATCCATATATAACATGGTTACTTGATAATACAAGGATACATATACTTCCGTCCATGAATCCAGACGGTTTTGAAGTGTCTAAGGAGGGATTCTGTGAGGGGGGTCAAGGACGGTGAGTTTTTGTTATCATGAAATTCTCTCAAAATATGAAATTATCATGAAAAAAATGTCAATTAAAGAAAATAGGGAAAAAAATAATAATTCAATAATTTTTTTCCTGTTCTCAGATACAATGCACGTGGCTTCGATTTAAACCGCAATTTTCCCGATTACTTCAAGCAGAATAACAAAAAAACCCAGCCTGAAACAGATGCAGTCAAAGACTGGGTAACAAACATCCAATTTGTGTTATCTGGAAGCCTTCATGGTGGTGCATTGGTAGCGAGTTATCCATTCGACAATACCCCGAATTCACGTAAGTTTGAAAATGAAAAAATCACCCATTATCGTAAGTAGAAAGTGAATTAACAATGAATTTACCGCGTCCGGTTTTATTATTTTCCTATGAGACGAGAGGGGAGAGGAGAAACAACGGGAATTCCCCGGATCATGTTGATTCTAAACTCAAACATGAGTGATGATTTGCTTTCACCTTTGATCTCTATCTCTTTTGTCCCCATTTATTTATGATAGAATAACAAAATTTTCTGTCTCCGTTTTGTCATTGTCTTTCATGCCATCAGGATTGTGTCGATCTGCACCATTGTGCGCAAGTATGGGTCAATTATTCAATTATTTCACCAGAATTAACCTTTTTTTCCTTCACTCTCTAAAACTATAGAGACTATTAAATTCCAATGAAACCCGGAAAATTTAAATGAAAATTAGATTAATAAAATCAGTCTTCCAAGTGTTCCAGAGCTATTCATCAACACCAAGTATATCACCGGATGATGATGTATTCCGTCATTTATCATTGACATACTCAACCAATCATGGATCAATGTATCGGGGAGAAGCATGCTCTGCATCACAGCCTGGCTTCAAAAATGGCATCACCAATGGAGCTGAATGGTATCCATTAACCGGTGGTATGCAGGACTTTAATTACGTGTGGAATGGATGCATGGAGATAACATTTGAATTGTCATGCTGCAAATATCCGCCAGCCCAAGATCTTCCCCATTATTGGGAGGAGAATCGTGTTGTGAGTTCATGAATATGAAGAGTTTCGTTTTTAACTTGAAAAAATTGGGTCATCATGATTGATTTTAGTCCATCAATCTTTAATCCTGGATATACCTTTTTTGTAGAGAATTTTTTCCTCTAGAGAAAAAGTCTCTTGGTCTATTTTTTCGTAAACCCCATAATTTCCAAGATATTTCTAAAGAAAACAAAAATTTTTATTGATAAAGTGGAAAGAATCGAATTTTAATTTGTAAAATTAAATTAATTAATGAATTCTTCATTCAGGCCCTAATAAAATTCCTCGGTGAAGCACACCGTGGTGTTCATGGTTTTGTAATCGATGAGAATGGTAACCCAGTGGAGAGAGCCTCGGTTAAGGTCAAAGGACGAGATATTAGTTTTCTGACAACGAAATACGGTGAATTCTGGCGTATTCTCTTGCCAGGAATCTACAAACTCGAGGTGAGATAGAGTAAATAGCCTTTTTAGTATCACCCTGAACTCTCCCCTACAAAAAAGGTAATAACTGAGAAAATTTTCTCCATCTCCACGAATTAAGAAAAATTATTTCATAAAATTAGGTTTACGCCGATGGTTATGCCCCAAGAGAAATGGATTTCATGGTTATCGATGATCACCCAACGCTCCTCAACGTCACGCTCCACAACACAAAGGTATTTCAAATCTATAAGATTCCATAAAATGCGAAACTATAAATATTTCTTCGAAGCCCCAAGTAATTCACTAACACACTTTGGTAATGATGAATTAGTGCTTGACGAATGTTCTCCAGTAGAGCCCAACCAAAAATAAGAGAAAATCGAGAAATTAATGCGTGTAAATAAAGAGCGATTAATTGCATGAGGGGAGAAGAAAAAAACTGGTGAAATGGTTACAGAAATGGAATCTGAATGACGATGAAGCACGGAGGCAAACGACTTCTGAACAACGGCACACGTCAATGCCTGCGAGGCCCGTGGATCACCCGGTACAAGAACCAAACGACACCGACTCCATCGTCTTCCCTACCTCCTAATTGATTCCCGATTAGAGTAGTTTAAATTCATTAATAAAACTGGAATAAGGCATGAAAAAAAAATAGAAAAAAAACTCTCCCCGGAAAACCTTGTTTTTTCATTTTAAAATGAGAATATCGAAGAAACTATTGGTCTGATCAAAGCAAGACCAATTCCGTTTTGGAAGCCCGGAAAATTTAAGATGGAATAGGCTCATTTTCATCTCATTTTGATCCACCAGTTCTCGGGGGGAATCAATCGAAATGCGCGCAACCTTGAAATCGAAATTTTAAAAACTTCATTAATAATTGTGGGAATGAGGAAGAAAGGCGCGGGGTGTTTTCCAGCTTAAATTTCCCTGGCTTTTCAATTGCAATCAGTCTTATTCCGGTTGAATTAAATTTTGTGTTTCGTCTGTATTTTGTCCTGGAAAATTTGAGAGATAAAAATTAGAATACAATGTATATTTAAATTGCACTTGTCCCTTCAATTTATCCCATTTTTTTTTTTTTTTTTTCATTAATAGTTACACAGATTATGTAAGTATTAAAAAGTAACAATTTTGTGTTTATTTTTCTTT
The DNA here is from genome assembly GCA_963565655.1 of Aleiodes testaceus. NCBI lineage: Eukaryota > Metazoa > Arthropoda > Insecta > Hymenoptera > Braconidae > Aleiodes > Aleiodes testaceus. Next base: position 5,278,042 of record OY751423.1, read on the forward strand.
TTTAATTGCTTGTTCATGTTGGGAGGGAATTGAATGAGTGAATTGAAGGAAATAAAGGAGATTAATTGTTGACGTTTAGTTTAATCTCTGATAATTCTCTCGAACATGAAAATATTAAAATTAATTATAATTCTGCACGCTTTTCCTCTTCATCATTAAAACTTTGACCGGAAGAAGAATAAAAAAAACTTTTAAACACACGTGCATGATCGAAAACTTAAATCCTCCATTATGAGGATTTTTTTCATTTTCTCCTTTTCTTACCATTTACATTTTTCAATCCAAGCTGAATGCTCTTCTCTCGTTAAGGAAATGCATTTCTCCCTTCTTTCCTCTTTTTCTCATTATTTTTATCTCTTTCATTCACTCTCCGGTCTTGACGAAAAGAAAAAACGAGCAAAACAGGAATAAAAAGAAAATTAAAAAAAAAAAAAACAAGAGTGCAAGTGAAAAGTCGGTCGATTTCGATGTCTCTAGTGCTGCACAAATCATGAAACTGAAGTATTTTTACGAAATGAAATTCTCCTATTTTTCTTTATTTTTAGAAATTCAGAGTTGAGAAAAATTATTGCCATTTTTATTTTTTTTAAAGTGAAATAAACTCTTCAATCATAGGGGAAGGTGGGGTAAAAAGGCCACATGCTCCCGTTGAAATGGTATATTTTGAGCAATCAAGAGAAATATTGGAGATTGAATTTTTTTGATGATTCCATCGGAAAGCTGAGGAAATTTTAGGCGGAAAACATGTGTGGAAATTAATTTTTTCAAGTTTTTAGAAAATTCGATTTTTTTCACCCAGATTTGAAGGGGTTTACCTTGAAAAAATTTGAAAAAATCACTTTTTTGGTGATATCTCGGGTTCTATTGGTCGTGGCTCAAAAATTACGATTCGAGGTGAAAGGTGAGCTCATTTGCGAATTGTGAATTTATGTAGTTTCAAAATTAGAAATAGGATTTTTTCAAGTACTTTTGGGGTGTTTTTTAAAAATCAGTTTTTGCACTATAATTCATTCAAAAAATTGTATTTTTAATTTTGAAACCCCATAAATTCATCGCAAATGAGCTCACCTTCCACCTCGAATCGGGATTTTGAGCTGCGACCAATAGAACCGGAGATATTGCCCAAAATGTGATTTTTTCAAATTTTTCCAAGGTAAACCCCTTGAAATCTGGGTGAAAAAAATTGAATTTTCAAAAAACTCGAAAAAATTAATTTCGACACATGTTTTCCGCCTAAAATTTCCTCAGCTTTCCAATGGAATTATCAGAAAATCGCTTTCTCCAACCATTCAATCAGAATGTCCATTTTACCCCAATCTCCTCTAAATCAATATCCGTCGACAGGATTCTCTCATCGATCCAAAATTAATTGCAACTGATCGGAAATTGACAGAATAATTCTTCCAATTCTGTGGTTTCACTCTAAAAATACAAGAGTGTCCTTCTCCCAGAATTAAACGTCAAACCAATTTATCTCACCATCAATAATCATCTCAACTCGTGAAAAAAACAGACGAAATCCTCTGAAAAAAAAACCTTCCATTTGAAAGAAAGTATTTTAAACTCTGAATCTCATGAATATTCAATAGACTCTAAACTCGAATATTCTCACTGTCACTTTAATAATTCTTCTCTTCAATAAATTTATTAAATTATTCACAAAAAAAAAATCCTCATGATTATTCATTATTTATACTAAATTTCGAGTGAATTAAAATTCTTTTCTCGAATTTATAACTCGTGCATAGAAATGGAAACAGAAAATTTCAATGGTGTTGGCTTTAAAGGCATATGAATTCACAGTTGAAAACACTGTTTAACGACCCATTTTACTCGAATAATTCTCAAGTTTCGTTGAGTTTATGGAGAAATCGTGAAAAACTTGCAATTTTTCTAAATTCAAACAATTCGTGAAAAATATCGAATTTTATTTCACTCAATTGGACGAGAAAATGGAAAAATTAATGAAAAAAATGATTTTCTTCTCATTTCTTTTTTTAAATAGAAAGTGGATGACCACATTGATGGACATCATGGTAACACTGGCGTACCAGGACGTTACCCAACACGTGACTACACTCATCATTATCGTCCAGGAGTGAATAATAATCGTGGAACAGCAGGACAAGATAATAATAATGGAATCCTGTCATCAATCAGCAATGGATTCAATTCATTCGTTAATAATTTATTCGGCTGATCGTCGGCCTATCGGCCTGTATCACGTGACCTCGCAATATTATTGATAATTGTATCATTGCTGCGTTATCTTGGACCACGAGAAGTTTTTAGGCTTTTTATATTCATTGCGAGAAGATACAAAACGTGATGTATGCAGGTCGTTAATCAAATGAAAAATGGATTTTTCCGATGGGGAGAAAGGATTTTTTTTGAAAAACAACAATTCACTCAATTTATCTCGTTAATTTTCGATTTTTCTCCTCTTCGGAAACTTGAAAAGATAAATTTTGATTCTGCACATTTTTCGCATTTTATTTAAATTCGAATTTAATTAAAATAATCGAGTAATTTATTGACTAATTCATTTATTAAATTAGTGCAACTTGTGGAGGACACTTGGATATTACTGACCATAAAAATATATATATTTAATGAAGAGATGGAGAGAGAGAGAGAGAGAGGAAGAGAGAGAGAGAGAGAGAGAGAGAGACAGAGAGAAAGAATTGTTACAAATAAAACGAAATAATCTTTTAGAGAAAAAAGAAATGTTTTATTACTAAATTCCATTATTTTGGGTTTGAAAATCCTGATTAAATCAATCGAGGGATCACGAAATTCATTTGAATGCCCTTGTAACATCGATAATTATAATACTGCTTAAAAAAGACGCGTAAACAATTAATTTAACTTTAAATTCGTTAATTAAATGATTAATTATCATTTTTTTACCCTTGAGTCATTCGTTCACACGTCGATAATACTGTTGCGTTTTTTGTCAATCTCCACACAGTCAAGATCATTACCAAGACTACCAACACGTCCACGTAGACCACCGCTAGCTTGGCCAGTTGCTTTTAATTTTTCTTGCATTTGTGCGAGAAGATCCTGCATTCTGCGAAGCTGAAATTAAATATTTTTTTTGCTCAATTAGTTAATCGTGTTTTTCGGATAGAAATAATGGAGATAATCTCAATTTAATTGATAAAAATGAACTAAAAATCGTACTTCTTCGTCTTTCTGCAGTAACAGTCGATCCGTATCCGATATATTGCTGTCAAAGTGAGGTCCGGAGTCTCGTTTCAATTTACTGAAACCAAAATTGAGAATTTAATTCATGAATTATTGAGGGAGAATGAATAATAATAAAAATAAACGGATCAGACGTTTTTATTAATTTTCTTTTTTCGTTCGGTTTAAATAAATAAATTATTTACATGCGTAAATACCTCCTTTCCCTTATGGCCTGTTGTGATATTTGTGAGATGCATTGAGCTCGGAAATTCTCGTAATGAACGTCCTGTGTCACGTCTTTGAGATCCTGCATGTGCGTTGATATTAGCATTGTCCTTAATTTAACGAAATCACTGTGTTTTGGATTCTCCACTGAAATTTCATATGAATAACGATTATTTTTTGAAAATATTAGAGATAAATTATTTCTTATGACTACATTGCTCGAAGCTTTCACAGCTTTGAGCAATGGAATCTAAAAAAAAAATTCTAACTCGAATATATGATAAAAATTTCAATTTTATCACCTTCAACAACACCCCATGGATATTGCCTTCCCCTGACTTTTCTCCCAGCAACTTCAAGCACTGTTGAACTCCCAACAACTGCAAAAGGTACACATGCCTTCAATTCCTTATCCTGTTGCTTAAACTCTTCGTCCTCGTCACTATCGCAATCAGGAAATTGATAAATCTGCGATAGAAAGAAATAGAAAAAAAGTAATGAATTTAATTCGAATAAATCATGAAAAAATAAGTTTTTACCTGAATTTCGTGTTCTTCGATGTCAGCCAAAATTCTCTCCTTCAATTTCTTAACTTCATTTGTCGTTAGTGTATCAGCTTTTGCAATAACCGGTACAACGTTTACTTTTCTGTGGAGACGTCTGAGGACTTCCAAGTCCAATTGCCTCAAACTAAAAAAAAAAAACACAAAAATCTTATGTTTTTTTTTTTTTTTTTTCTTTATATCTTCGTTAATACAGGAGATGGACAAAAGAAGTTTAATACAAAAAGTGTTCGTCTTTTCAAGGAGAACAACAAACAACTTTTGGTTCAAACATTTCGTCTCTATTTTTAGTATATAAAGACATAATTGTTTTAATTTGATAAATTACCCGTGACCGTATGGAGGGATGAAATAAAGGCAACAGTGAACTCTGTTGTCTTGAATGTTTTTTCGGTTTAATCCACTTTCATCAGTGAAATACTGTCGGAATTGCTCGTCTATATACGCAGAGCATGTCTTCCACGTGTCCTCACAATTCACCGGATCTCCAAAGCCTACAATTAAGAATAATAAATTAATTACAGAAATAAGAAAAAAGAGAATATTTAATTAATATTTTTCTATAAATTACCAGGAGTGTCTACTATTGTTAAACGGAGTCTCACACCCCTCTCCTCAATGTCCATCGTCTTTTTCTCGATCGTCGTTGTCTTTTCCACTCTCTCTAAAGTACCCAAAAAAATCAAAAAATAACTAATTTAAAAAAGATTTAATACTCAAAGAATTTCTCTTAAGAGTGAAGGAGTCGATTTCGCATGTCATTAAGTACTCATGAGAATATTATAAAAATATTTATTTACCATCTGCATCTGGAATTTTCCTCTCCTTATAAAGATCCCCCAGGAACAAACTATTAATTAACGTCGATTTTCCCAATCCAGTTTCACCCAAAACCATGAGCGTGAATTCGAATCCTCTTTTGACTGATTTTCTGTGAACTTGTTCCGGTAATGTTGCAAAGCCGATATAGTCCCTGTCTTGCTGGAAAAGAATTTGTCGAAACAACAAGAAAAAAAGAGAAGAAATACTTTAAAATCATGTTAAAATAGAAATTTCAATTTTAATGTGAAAAATTAAGAAATAAATGAATTTTTCGTTCTGTATTTTTCTTACCCCCGGACATGGTGTTAAATGGCCAACAACAAACCGGCGGCGTTGGCCGTTGCAGGGGCGTCGGTAACACCGACGAGCGAGACTGAGTAACCACCCTCCCAATGTGTTGTGCGCACCCTCGCTCCCTTTCATGCACGTACAAATGAGCGATCAATAATATACGACGACGAATTTCCAATGGGGAAAATGCGTCATCACAGATTTCGAATCACAATTTTTACGAAAAATTAAGATTTGCGGGTAAACAAGTGAAGTTTTTCAAGTAGAAAAACTTTTGTTTCAAAAAATTTTCTCCATCTCACTCATCAAGAGAGTTACAATGAGTGATTCATTACATAATTACAATGCAATTAATTATTATTCTCTTTAAATCCAACAGATATTGATTAATTACATAGTAAAGCTCATCAACGATTACAGGATTTACGAATTATGTGAATATTCATAATTTTACATTTGTTATTTTCATTATTATAATCATCAAATTTGTTTTTCACATTTTCAAATAAAACATACAAATTTAATTCGAAAAACCCGCCAAAAAAAAAAGGAAAAATTATGATTTTTTTGGTTCAACACTGATTATTTGCATCACAGATTGGGAATTCGTGATTTTTTGAGAATTTATAATTAAATTATTTACACTAGAGGAGAAATAATCATTAGAGCCATTAAAATTCAATAATAATTAACACTATTAATTAAATTAAATTCATCTAAATAATTAAGTTATGACCATGAGAACCATGAACGATTTGTCATTGTCGAGTCACGATTTGGACTCTTTGGTGAGGATGGAATTGAGCCAGTTGGTGTTGTTGCTGGCTTTAAATTGCTCTGTTCTTCGTTTTTCAGTTGAATTTTTTCATTTGTAGCTGCATGCATTTTCGATTCGTATTGTCTGACGTCGTCAATGCTCATTTCGCACCACTCATCGATCCATGCGAATGCCTGACGATGGCCCAGAAGAAGAATATCACGAATGCACTGAGAGTACAAAAAATTGAAAAAAACGTCAATGAAATCTATTTTTCTCGAATTTAGATAACCTCGAACGGTTTTTCGGGTGTATCTCGGTAATTATGAGAGAGATAGAGGAATTTTCGTAGAGACCTGTTTGTAGAAAATTTCAAGCGCTACAAAAAAGGTCTCTGTAAAAATTTCTCTATGTCCAATAGATTCCGAGATATTCCCAAATATTAAAACTCGTAATTATCCACCTTGTGAATAAAATCTTCAACACGTGTCTGCATGCCCCAGACTTCAAAGGAAGCATGGACAAGCTTGTAAGAACACATAATTGGTGTTGCAGTATCTCGCCAGCCCTCAACGAGTGGTCCACGACCAGTTTTCTTTGATTGGAAGAATTTTGGATCCTCCTCCTCTTTATAGTGCTTCGCCGATAGTTCATCATAAGCTATGTCGATGTAATCGACGTCTCGATGAATCAGTTCCAATGCATTTAATCCTAAACACTTGAAAATTATTGTCATCAATTCTTTAATCTATCTTCAATCTCATTGGTAAAATGAAATAATTAATTTTTCTCAATTTTATTACGTTTTCGGTTGATCCATTGTTGTCCTCGTATCTAGTTTTAATGGATATTTGAAATTTTGGCAGAAAGGAGCACTAAAATCGTTAATGATCCATCATCAATTAATAATGATTAATGTATTTCAACTATTTTTAATTGAGAAAATTCGCTTACCGTGTATTCTAGAGAGAAACATGAAATAAAAAAATTGAATTATTAATCGGTTTTGAAAGAATTTTCACATAATTGCAAAAAATAATTAAAGGAAATACCTGTTATTGTGAAAGGATAATAATTCCATGCCTTTTCAGTAACGTAAAAGATTCTGGGAATGAGTGCCTGAATCCAATAGGGTAATTTGCTGTTTAACGGAAATTCATTTAATTCAGATAAAGTCTCGGAGAAATGAGGGTTAACAGAAGAGAGGAAAAAGAAGATAACCTTGATAAATGAATTCTCTTTTCAGTATACTGCCCTTTGCCATGAATTGAATCCTCACATTCAGAGTTCTCCACCACCTCCACTCCCTCATCTGCATCAGATTGCTCATGACTGTGCCTGGCAATCATGTATAGCTGTCCAACTCGATACTAGACAGACATTAGAGAAAATTATTAAAGTCCAATTGACACTAAAAAATAATAAAATTTAATGGAAAAAAATAAAATAGAACTTTCGCACCTCCTCGACAGTCAGAGGCATGCAGATTCGATATTCCTTCGTGAGGACCATGACAGAGCAGTAAAATAAGATTTTCCTTTTTTTGTCCAATTTTTTTTAACTCTGATAATTCAATAATTCCGTGAATATTGGAAATATCGGCGATTCTCGTGGACTGCAGTCTTCAGTTACCGGAGCCTAAACAATCGACTGCCCTGAAGTTGGCTGCGACTGATTTTCGAGATTATTCAACAAATATAGTCGATTCTGTTTGTTTTTTTGGAATATCTCGGAAACTAAAGGAGATTGAGAAATTTTGCAAGAAGCCTCTTTTGTAGAGAATTTTTAAGGAATAAAAAAAAACGCTCGCGAAATTCCTCGAAATCTATTATTTTCCCAGATATTTTTATTAAGGCTAGTGTCCACGATTTGAGTCTCAATCAATCGCTACCATTAATGCCTGGTAATGGTTTACCCACAATCGCTACTATTAATCCCTGGTACAAACTGTCGGTAAGCCATTACCAGGCATCAATGGTAGCGATTGTACCAACGCAGAATCTGATTCTCCTGGTCCCAATTCGTGCTCATCCGTCGAGAAAATCCATTTCTGAGCCTTATTCTCGGAGTTATTCGATTTCAAAAGCACTTTTTTTTTTATTGCAGAATCTGACTCTCCTGGTCCCAATTCGTGCTCATTCCTCGAGAAAATTCATTTCTGAGCCTTATTCTCGAATTTGAGTGAGTGATCCCAAAATAACACTTAAAACGCCGTATCTTCATTATTAAGGGAGATAATCGCAAAAAACGAAAAAAGTTCATTTTTTGAAAATATCTCTGCATCTGTTGGTCGTACCGTAAAAATTTTGATTGGAGGTGAATGCTGAGCTCATTTGCCATCGATTCATGTGGTTTTACAATTGAAAATATGAATTTTCACGAATTTCAGTGAGTGATCCCAAAATAACGCTTAAAACGCCGTATCTCCATTATTAAGGGAGATAATCGCAAAAAACGAAAAAAGTTCATTTTTTGAAAATATCTCTGCATCTGTTGGTCGTACCGTAAAAATTTTGATTGGAGGTGAATGCTGAGCTCATTTGCCATCGATTCATGTGGTTTTACAATTGAAAATATGAATTTTCACGGATTTGAGTGAGTGATCCCAAAATAACGCTTAAAACGCCGTATCTCCATTATTAAGGGAGATAATCGCAAAAAACGAAAAAAGTTCATTTTTTGAAAATATCTCTGCATCTGTTGGTCGTACCGTAGAAATTTTGATCGGAGGTGAATGCTGAGCTCATTTGCCATCGATTCATGTGGTTTTACAATTGAAAATATGAATTTTCGCGGATTTGAGTGAGTGATCCCAAAATAACGCTTAAAACGCCGTATCTCCATTATTAAGGGAGATAATCGCAAAAAACGAAAAAAGTTCATTTTTTGAAAATATCTCTGCATCTGTTGGTCGTACCGTAAAAATTTTGATTGGAGGTGAATGCTGAGCTCATTTGCCATCGATTCATGTGGTTTTACAATTGAAAATATGAATTTTCACGAATTTCAGTGAGTGATCCCAAAATAACGCTTAAAACGCCGTATCTCCATTATTAAGGGAGATAATCGCAAAAAACGAAAAAAGTTCATTTTTTGAAAATATCTCTGCATCTGTTGGTCGTACCGTAAAAATTTTGATTGGAGGTGAATGCTGAGCTCATTTGCCATCGATTCATGTGGTTTTACAATTGAAAATATGAATTTTCACGGATTTGAGTGAGTGATCCCAAAATAACGCTTAAAACGCCGTATCTCCATTATTAAGGGAGATAATCGCAAAAAACGAAAAAAGTTCATTTTTTGAAAATATCTCTGCATCTGTTGGTCGTACCGTAGAAATTTTGATCGGAGGTGAATGCTGAGCTCATTTGCCATCGATTCATGTGGTTTTACAATTGAAAATATGAATTTTCGCGGATTTGAGTGAGTGATCCCAAAATAACGCTTAAAACGCCGTATCTCCATTATTAAGGGAGATAATCGCAAAAAACGAAAAAAGTTCATTTTTTGAAAATATCTCTGCATCTGTTGGTCGTACCGAAAAAATTTTGATTGGAGGTGAATGCTGAGCTCATTTGCCATCGATTCATGTGGTTTTACAATTGAAAATATGAATTTTCACGGATTTGAGTGAGTGATCCCAAAATAACGCTTAAAACGCCGTATCTCCATTATTAAGGGAGATAATCGCAAAAAACGAAAAAAGTTCATTTTTTGAAAATATCTCTGCATCTGTTGGTCGTACCGTAGAAATTTTGATTGGAGGTGAATGCTGAGCTCATTTGCCATCGATTCATGTGGTTTTACAATTGAAAATATGAATTTTCACGAATTTCAGTGAGTGATCCCAAAATAACGCTTAAAACGCCGTATCTCCATTATTAAGGGAGATAATCGCAAGAAACGAAAAAAGTTCATTTTTTGAAAATATCTCTGCATCTGTTGGTCGTACCGTAAAAATTTTGATTGGAGGTGAATGCTGAGCTCATTTGCCATCGATTCATGTGGTTTTACAATTGAAAATATGAATTTTCACGAACTTTAGTGAGTGATCCCAAAATAACGCTTAAAACGCCGTATCTCCATTATTAAGGGAGATAATCGCAAAAAACGAAAAAAGTTCATTTTTTGAAAATATCTCTGCATCTGTTGGTCGTACCGTAAAAATTTTGATTGGAGGTGAATGCTGAGCTCATTTGCCATCGATTCATGTGGTTTTACAATTGAAAATATGAATTTTCACGAATTTTAGTGAGTGATCCCAAAATAACGCTTAAAACGCTGTATCTCCATTATTAAGGGAGATAATCGCAAAAAACGAAAAAAGTTCATTTTTTGAAAATATCTCTGCATCTGTTGGTCGTACCGTAAAAATTTTGATTGGAGGTGAATGCTGAGCTCATTTGCCATCGATTCATGTGGTTTTACGATTGAAAATATGAATTTTCATGAATTTTAGTGAGTGATCCCAAAATAACGCTTAAAACGCCGTATCTCCATTATTAAGGGAGATAATCGCAAAAAACGAAAAAAGTTCATTTTTTGAAAATATCTCTGCATCTGTTGGTCGTACCGTAAAAATTTTGATTGGAGGTGAATGCTGAGCTCATTTGCCATCGATTCATGTGGTTTTACAATTGAAAATATGAATTTTCACGAATTTTAGTGAGTGATCCCAAAATAACGCTTAAAACGCTGTATCTCCATTATTAAGGGAGATAATCGCAAAAAACGAAAAAAGTTCATTTTTTGAAAATATCTCTGCATCTGTTGGTCGTACCGTAAAAATTTTGATTGGAGGTGAATGCTGAGCTCATTTGCCATCGATTCATGTGGTTTTACGATTGAAAATATGAATTTTCATGAATTTTAGTGAGTGATCCCAAAATAACGCTTAAAACGCCGTATCTCCATTATTAAGGGAGATAATCGCAAAAAACGAAAAAAGTTCATTTTTTGAAAATATCTCTGCATCTGTTGGTCGTACCGTAAAAATTTTGATTGGAGGTGAATGCTGAGCTCATTTGCCATCGATTCATGTGGTTTTACAATTGAAAATATGAATTTTAGCGAATTTTAGTGAGTGATCCCAAAATAACGCTTAAAACGCCGTATCTCCATTATTAAGGGAGATAATCGCAAAAAACTGAAAAAGTTCATTTTTTGAAAATATCTCTGCATCTGTTGGTCGTACCGTAAAAATTTTGATTGGAGGTGAATGCTGAGCTCATTTGCCATCGATTCATGTGGTTTTACAATTGAAAATATGAATTTTCACGAATTTCAGTGAGTGATCCCAAAATAACGCTTAAAACGCCGTATCTCCATTATTAAGGGAGATAATCGCAAAAAACGAAAAAAGTTCATTTTTTGAAAATATCTCTGCATCTGTTGGTCGTACCGTAAAAATTTTGATTGGAGGTGAATGCTGAGCTCATTTGCCATCGATTCATGTGGTTTTACAATTGAAAATATGAATTTTCACGGATTTGAGTGAGTGATCCCAAAATAACGCTTAAAACGCCGTATCTCCATTATTAAGGGAGATAATCGCAAAAAACGAAAAAAGTTCATTTTTTGAAAATATCTCTGCATCTGTTGGTCGTACCGTAGAAATTTTGATTGGAGGTGAATGCTGAGCTCATTTGCCATCGATTCATGTGGTTTTACAATTGAAAATATGAATTTTCACGAATTTCAGTGAGTGATCCCAAAATAACGCTTAAAACGCCGTATCTCCATTATTAAGGGAGATAATCGCAAAAAACGAAAAAAGTTCATTTTTTGAAAATATCTCTGCATCTGTTGGTCGTACCGTAAAAATTTTGATTGGAGGTGAATGCTGAGCTCATTTGCCATCGATTCATGTGGTTTTACAATTGAAAATATGAATTTTCACGAACTTTAGTGAGTGATCCCAAAATAACGCTTAAAACGCCGTATCTCCATTATTAAGGGAGATAATCGCAAAAAACGAAAAAAGTTCATTTTTTGAAAATATCTCTGCATCTGTTGGTCGTACCGTAAAAATTTTGATTGGAGGTGAATGCTGAGCTCATTTGCCATCGATTCATGTGGTTTTACAATTGAAAATATGAATTTTCACGGATTTGAGTGAGTGATCCCAAAATAACGCTTAAAACGCCGTATCTCCATTATTAAGGGAGATAATCGCAAAAAACGAAAAAAGTTCATTTTTTGAAAATATCTCTGCATCTGTTGGTCGTACCGTAGAAATTTTGATTGGAGGTGAATGCTGAGCTCATTTGCCATCGATTCATGTGGTTTTACAATTGAAAATATGAATTTTCACGGATTTGAGTGAGTGATCCCAAAATAACGCTTAAAACGCCGTATCTCCATTATTAAGGGAGATAATCGCAAAAAACGAAAAAAGTTCATTTTTTGAAAATATCTCTGCATCTGTTGGTCGTACCGTAGAAATTTTGATTGGAGGTGAATGCTGAGCTCATTTGCCATCGATTCATGTGGTTTTACAATTGAAAATATGAATTTTCACGAATTTCAGTGAGTGATCCCAAAATAACGCTTAAAACGCCGTATCTCCATTATTAAGGGAGATAATCGCAAAAAACGAAAAAAGTTCATTTTTTGAAAATATCTCTGCATCTGTTGGTCGTACCGTAAAAATTTTGATTGGAGGTGAATGCTGAGCTCATTTGCCATCGATTCATGTGGTTTTACAATTGAAAATATGAATTTTCACGAACTTTAGTGAGTGATCCCAAAATAACGCTTAAAACGCCGTATCTCCATTATTAAGGGAGATAATCGCAAAAAACGAAAAAAGTTCATTTTTTGAAAATATCTCTGCATCTGTTGGTCGTACCGTAAAAATTTTGATTGGAGGTGAATGCTGAGCTCATTTGCCATCGATTCATGTGGTTTTACAATTGAAAATATGAATTTTCACGAATTTTAGTGAGTGATCCCAAAATAACGCTTAAAACGCTGTATCTCCATTATTAAGGGAGATAATCGCAAAAAACGAAAAAAGTTCATTTTTTGAAAATATCTCTGCATCTGTTGGTCGTACCGTAAAAATTTTGATTGGAGGTGAATGCTGAGCTCATTTGCCATCGATTCATGTGGTTTTACGATTGAAAATATGAATTTTCATGAATTTTAGTGAGTGATCCCAAAATAACGCTTAAAACGCCGTATCTCCATTATTAAGGGAGATAATCGCAAAAAACGAAAAAAGTTCATTTTTTGAAAATATCTCTGCATCTGTTGGTCGTACCGTAAAAATTTTGATTGGAGGTGAATGCTGAGCTCATTTGCCATCGATTCATGTGGTTTTACAATTGAAAATATGAATTTTAGCGAATTTTAGTGAGTGATCCCAAAATAACGCTTAAAACGCCGTATCTCCATTATTAAGGGAGATAATCGCAAAAAACTGAAAAAGTTCATTTTTTGAAAATATCTCTGCATCTGTTGGTCGTACCGTAAAAATTTTGATTGGAGGTGAATGCTGAGCTCATTTGCCATCGATTCATGTGGTTTTACAATTGAAAATATGAATTTTCACGAATTTCAGTGAGTGATCCCAAAATAACGCTTAAAACGCCGTATCTCCATTATTAAGGGAGATAATCGCAAAAAACTGAAAAAGTTCATTTTTTGAAAATATCTCTGCATCTGTTGGTCGTACCGTAAAAATTTTGATTGGAGGTGAATGCTGAGCTCATTTGCCATCGATTCATGTGGTTTTACAATTGAAAATATGAATTTTCACGAATTTTAGTGAGTGATCCCAAAATAATGCTTAAAACGCCGTATCTCCATTATTAAGGGAGATAATCGCAAAAAACGAAAAAAGTTCATTTTTTGAAAATATCTCTGCATCTGTTGGTCGTACCGTAAAAATTTTGATTGGAGGTGAATGCTGAGCTCATTTGCCATCGATTCATGTGGTTTTACAATTGAAAATATGAATTTTCACGAATTTTAGTGAGTGATCCCAAAATAACGCTTAAAACGCCGTATCTCCATTATTAAGGGAGATAATCGCAAAAAACTGAAAAAGTTCATTTTTTGAAAATATCTCTGCATCTGTTGGTCGTACCGTAAAAATTTTGATTGGAGGTGAATGCTGAGCTCATTTGCCATCGATTCATGTGGTTTTACAATTGAAAATATGAATTTTCACGAATTTCAGTGAGTGATCCCAAAATAACGCTTAAAACGCCGTATCTCCATTATTAAGGGAGATAATCGCAAAAAACGAAAAAAGTTCATTTTTTGAAAATATCTCTGCATCTGTTGGTCGTACCGTAAAAATTTTGATTGGAGGTGAATGCTGAGCTCATTTGCCATCGATTCATGTGGTTTTACGATTGAAAATATGAATTTTCACGAATTTTAGTGAGTGATCCCAAAATAACGCTTAAAACGCCGTATCTCCATTATTAAGGGAGATAATCGCAAAAAACGAAAAAAGTTCATTTTTTGAAAATATCTCTGCATCTGTTGGTCGTACCGTAAAAATTTTAATTGGAGGTGAATGCTGAGCTCATTTGCCATCGATTCATGTGGTTTTACAATTGAAAATATGAATTTTAGCGAATTTTAGTGAGTGATCCCAAAATAATGCTTAAAACGCCGTATCTCCATTATTAAGGGAGATAATCGCAAAAAACTGAAAAAGTTCATTTTTTGAAAATATCTCTGCATCTGTTGGTCGTACCGTAAAAATTTTGATTGGAGGTGAATGCTGAGCTCATTTGCCATCGATTCATGTGGTTTTACAATTGAAAATATGAATTTTCACGAATTTTAGTGAGTGATCCCAAAATAACGCTTAAAACGCCGTATCTCCATTATTAAGGGAGATAATCGCAAAAAACGAAAAAAGTTCATTTTTTGGAAATATCTCTGCATCTGTTGGTCGTACCGTAAAAATTTTGATTGGAGGTGAATGCTGAGCTCATTTGCCATCGATTCATGTGGTTTTACAATTGAAAATATGAATTTTCACGAATTTTAGTGAGTGATCCCAAAATAACGCTTAAAACGCCGTATCTCCATTATTAAGGGAGATAATCGCAAAAAACTGAAAAAGTTCATTTTTTGAAAATATCTCTGCATCTGTTGGTCGTACCGTAAAAATTTTGATTGGAGGTGAATGCTGAGCTCATTTGCCATCGATTCATGTGGTTTTACGATTGAAAATATGAATTTTCACGAATTTTAGTGAGTGATCCCAAAATAACGCTTAAAACGCCGTATCTCCATTATTAAGGGAGATAATCGCAAAAAACGAAAAAAGTTCATTTTTTTAAAATATCTCTGCATCTGTTGGTCGTACCGTAAAAATTTTGATTGGAGGTGAATGCTGAGCTCATTTGCCATCGATTCATGTGGTTTTACAATTGAAAATATGAATTTTCACGAATTTTAGTGAGTGATCCCAAAATAACGCTTAAAACGCCGTATCTCCATTATTAAGGGAGATAATCGCAAAAAACGAAAAAAGTTCATTTTTTGAAAATATCTCTGCATGTGTTGGTCGTACCGTAAAAATTTTGATTGGAGGTGAATGCTGAGCTCATTTGCCATCGATTCATGTGGTTTTACAATTGAAAATATGAATTTTCACGAATTTTAGTGAGTGATCCCAAAATAACGCTTAAAACGCCGTATCTCCATTATTAAGGGAGATAATCGCAAAAAACGAAAAAAGTTCATTTTTTGAAAATATCTCTGCATCTGTTGGTCGTACCGTAAAAATTTTGATTGGAGGTGAATGCTGAGCTCATTTGCCATCGATTCATGTGGTTTTACGATTGAAAATATGAATTTTCACGAATTTTAGTGAGTGATCCCAAAATAACGCTTAAAACGCCGTATCTCCATTATTAAGGGAGATAATCGCAAAAAACGAAAAAAGTTCATTTTTTTAAAATATCTCTGCATCTGTTGGTCGTACCGTAAAAATTTTGATTGGAGGTGAATGCTGAGCTCATTTGCCATCGATTCATGTGGTTTTACAATTGAAAATATGAATTTTCACGAATTTTAGTGAGTGATCCCAAAATAACGCTTAAAACGCCGTATCTCCATTATTAAGGGAGATAATCGCAAAAAACGAAAAAAGTTCATTTTTTGAAAATATCTCTGCATCTGTTGGTCGTACCGTAAAAATTTTGATTGGAGGTGAATGCTGAGCTCATTTGCCATCGATTCATGTGGTTTTACGATTGAAAATATGAATTTTCACGAATTTTAGTGAGTGATCCCAAAATAACGCTTAAAACGCCGTATCTCCATTATTAAGGGAGATAATCGCAAAAAACGAAAAAAGTTCATTTTTTTAAAATATCTCTGCATCTGTTGGTCGTACCGTAAAAATTTTGATTGGAGGTGAATGCTGAGCTCATTTGCCATCGATTCATGTGGTTTTACAATTGAAAATATGAATTTTCACGAATTTTAGTGAGTGATCCCAAAATAACGCTTAAAACGCCGTATCTCCATTATTAAGGGAGATAATCGCAAAAAACGAAAAAAGTTCATTTTTTGAAAATATCTCTGCATCTCTTGGTCGTACCGTAAAAATTTTGATTGGAGGTGAATGCTGAGCTCATTTGCCATCGATTCATGTGGTTTTACAATTGAAAATATGAATTTTCACGAATTTTAGTGAGTGATCCCAAAATAACGCTTAAAACGCCGTATCTCCATTATTAAGGGAGATAATCGCAAAAAACGAAAAAAGTTCATTTTTTGAAAATATCTCTGCATCTGTTGGTCGTACCGTAAAAATTTTGATTGGAGGTGAATGCTGAGCTCATTTGCCATCGATTCATGTGGTTTTACAATTGAAAATATGAATTTTCACGAATTTTAGTGAGTGATCCCAAAATAACGCTTAAAACGCCGTATCTCCATTATTAAGGGAGATAATCGCAAAAAACGAAAAAAGTTCATTTTTTGAAAATATCTCTGCATCTGTTGGTCGTACCGTAAAAATTTTGATTGGAGGTGAATGCTGAGCTCATTTGCCATCGATTCATGTGGTTTTACAATTGAAAATATGAATTTTCACGAATTTTAGTGAGTGATCCCAAAATAACGCTTAAAACGCCGTATCTCCATTATTAAGGGAGATAATCGCAAAAAACTGAAAAAGTTCATTTTTTGAAAATATCTCTGCATCTGTTGGTCGTACCGTAAAAATTTTGATTGGAGGTGAATGCTGAGCTCATTTGCCATCGATTCATGTGGTTTTACAATTGAAAATATGAATTTTCACGAATTTTAGTGAGTGATCCCAAAATATCGCTTAAAACGCCGTATCTGCATTATTAAGGGAGATAATCGCAAAAAACGAAAAAAGTTCATTTTTTGAAAATATCTCTGCATCTGTTGGTCGTACCGTAAAAATTTTGATTGGAGGTGAATGCTGAGCTCATTTGCCATCGATTCATGTGGTTTTACGATTGAAAATATGAATTTTCACGAATTTTAGTGAGTGATCCCAAAATAACGCTTAAAACGCCGTATCTCCATTATTAAGGGAGATAATCGCAAAAAACGAAAAAAGTTCATTTTTTGAAAATATCTCTGCATCTGTTGGTCGTACCGTAAAAATTTTGATTGGAGGTGAATGCTGAGCTCATTTGCCATCGATTCATGTGGTTTTACGAATGAAAATATGAATTTTGGCGAATTTTAGTGAGTGATCCTAAAATAACGCTTAAAACGCCGTATCTCCATTATTAAGGGAGATAATCGCAAAAAACTGAAAAAGTTCATTTTTTGAAAATATCTCTGCATCTGTTGGTCGTACCGTAAAAATTTTGATTGGAGGTGAATGCTGAGCTCATTTGCCATCGATTCATGTGGTTTTACAATTGAAAATATGAATTTTCACGAATTTTTGTGAGTGATCCCAAAATAACGCTTAAAACGCCGTATCTCCATTATTAAGGGAGATAATCGCAAAAAACGAAAAAAGTTCACTTTTTGAAAATATCTCTGCATCTGTTGGTCGTACCGTAAAAATTTTGATTGGAGGTGAATGCTGAGCTCATTTGCCATCGATTCATGTGGTTTTACAATTGAAAATATGAATTTTAGCGAATTTTAGCGAGTGATCCCAAAATAACGCTTAAAACGCCGTATCTCCATTATTAAGGGAGATAATCGCAAAAAACTGAAAAAGTTCATTTTTTGAAAATATCTCTGCATCTGTTGGTCGTACCGTAAAAATTTTGATTGGAGGTGAATGCTGAGCTCATTTGCCATCGATTCATGTGGTTTTACGATTGAAAATATGAATTTTCACGAATTTTAGTGAGTGATCCCAAAATAACGCTTAAAACGCCGTATCTCCATTATTAAGGGAGATAATCGCAAAAAACGAAAAAAGTTCATTTTTTGAAAATATCTCTGCATCTGTTGGTCGTACCGTAAAAATTTTGATTGGAGGTGAATGCTGAGCTCATTTGCCATCGATTCATGTGGTTTTACGATTGAAAATATGAATTTTCATGAATTTTAGTGAGTGATCCCAAAATAACGCTTATAACGCCGTATCTCCATTATTAAGGGAGATAATCGCAAAAAACGAAAAAAGTTCATTTTTTGAAAATATCTCTGCATCTGTTGGTCGTACCGTAAAATTTTTGATTGGAGGTGAATGCTGAGCTCATTTGCCATCGATTCATGTGGTTTTACAATTGAAAATATGAATTTTAGCGAATTTTAGTGAGTGATCCCAAAATAACGCTTAAAACGCCGTATCTCCATTATTAGGGGAGATAATCGCAAAAAACTGAAAAAGTTCATTTTTTGAAAATATCTCTGCATCTGTTGGTCGTACCGTAAAAATTGTGATTGGAGGTGAATGCTGAGCTCATTTGCCATCGATTCATGTGGTTTTACAATTGAAAATATGAATTTTCACGAATTTCAGTGAGTGATCCCAAAATAACGCTTAAAACGCCGTATCTCCATTATTAAGGGAGATAATCGCAAAAAACGAAAAAAGTTCATTTTTTGAAAATATCTCTGCATCTGTTGGTCGTACCGTAAAAATTTTGATTGGAGGTGAATGCTGAGCTCATTTGCCATCGATTCATGTGGTTTTACAATTGAAAATATGAATTTTCACGAATTTTAGTGAGTGATCCCAAAATAACGCTTAAAACGCTGTATCTCCATTATTAAGGGAGATAATCGCAAAAAACGAAAAAAGTTCATTTTTTGAAAATATCTCTGCATCTGTTGGTCGTACCGTAAAAATTTTGATTGGAGGTGAATGCTGAGCTCATTTGCCATCGATTCATGTGGTTTTACGATTGAAAATATGAATTTTCATGAATTTTAGTGAGTGATCCCAAAATAACGCTTAAAACGCCGTATCTCCATTATTAAGGGAGATAATCGCAAAAAACGAAAAAAGTTCATTTTTTGAAAATATCTCTGCATCTGTTGGTCGTACCGTAAAAATTTTGATTGGAGGTGAATGCTGAGCTCATTTGCCATCGATTCATGTGGTTTTACAATTGAAAATATGAATTTTAGCGAATTTTAGTGAGTGATCCCAAAATAACGCTTAAAACGCCGTATCTCCATTATTAAGGGAGATAATCGCAAAAAACGAAAAAAGTTCATTTTTTTAAAATATCTCTGCATCTGTTGGTCGTACCGTAAAAATTTTGATTGGAGGTGAATGCTGAGCTCATTTGCCATCGATTCATGTGGTTTTACAATTGAAAATATGAATTTTCACGGATTTTAGTGAGTGATCCCAAAATAACGCTTAAAACGCCGTATCTCCATTATTAAGGGAGATAATCGCAAAAAACGAAAAAAGTTCATTTTTTGAAAATATCTCTGCATCTGTTGGTCGTACCGTAAAAATTTTGATTGGAGGTGAATGCTGAGCTCGTTTGCCATCGATTCATGTGGTTTTACAATTGAAAATATGAATTTTCACGAATTTTAGTGAGTGATCCCAAAATAACGCTTAAAACGCCGTATCTCCATTATTAAGGGAGATAATCGCAAAAAACGAAAAAAGTTCATTTTTTGAAAATATCTCTGCATCTGTTGGTCGTACCGTAAAAATTTTGATTGGAGGTGAATGCTGAGCTCATTTGCCATCGATTCATGTGGTTTTACAATTGAAAATATGAATTTTCACGAATTTTAGTGAGTGATCCCAAAATAACGCTTAAAACGCCGTATCTCCATTATTAAGGGAGATAATCGCAAAAAACGAAAAAAGTTCATTTTTTGAAAATATCTCTGCATCTGTTGGTCGTACCGTAAAAATTTTGATTGGAGGTGAATGCTGAGCTCATTTGCCATCGATTCATGTGGTTTTACGATTGAAAATATGAATTTTCACGAATTTTAGTGAGTGATCCCAAAATAACGCTTAAAACGCCGTATCTCCATTATTAAGGGAGATAATCGCAAAAAACGAAAAAAGTTCATTTTTTTAAAATATCTCTGCATCTGTTGGTCGTACCGTAAAAATTTTGATTGGAGGTGAATGCTGAGCTCATTTGCCATCGATTCATGTGGTTTTACAATTGAAAATATGAATTTTCACGAATTTTAGTGAGTGATCCCAAAATAACGCTTAAAACGCCGTATCTCCATTATTAAGGGAGATAATCGCAAAAAACGAAAAAAGTTCATTTTTTGAAAATATCTCTGCATGTGTTGGTCGTACCGTAAAAATTTTGATTGGAGGTGAATGCTGAGCTCATTTGCCATCGATTCATGTGGTTTTACAATTGAAAATATGAATTTTCACGAATTTTAGTGAGTGATCCCAAAATAACGCTTAAAACGCCGTATCTCCATTATTAAGGGAGATAATCGCAAAAAACGAAAAAAGTTCATTTTTTGAAAATATCTCTGCATCTGTTGGTCGTACCGTAAAAATTTTGATTGGAGGTGAATGCTGAGCTCATTTGCCATCGATTCATGTGGTTTTACAATTGAAAATATGAATTTTCACGAATTTTAGTGAGTGATCCCAAAATAACGCTTAAAACGCCGTATCTCCATTATTAAGGGAGATAATCGCAAAAAACTGAAAAAGTTCATTTTTTGAAAATATCTCTGCATCTGTTGGTCGTACCGTAAAAATTTTGATTGGAGGTGAATGCTGAGCTCATTTGCCATCGATTCATGTGGTTTTACAATTGAAAATATGAATTTTCACGAATTTTAGTGAGTGATCCCAAAATAACGCTTAAAACGCCGTATCTCCATTATTAAGGGAGATAATCGCAAAAAACGAAAAAAGTTCATTTTTTGAAAATATCTCTGCATCTGTTGGTCGTACCGTAAAAATTTTGATTGGAGGTGAATGCTGAGCTCATTTGCCATCGATTCATGTGGTTTTACAATTGAAAATATGAATTTTCACGGATTTTAGTGAGTGATCCCAAAATAACGCTTAAAACGCCGTATCTCCATTATTAAGGGAGATAATCGCAAAAAACGAAAAAAGTTCATTTTTTGAAAATATCTCTGCATCTGTTGGTCGTACCGTAAAAATTTTGATTGGAGGTGAATGCTGAGCTCGTTTGCCATCGATTCATGTGGTTTTACAATTGAAAATATGAATTTTCACGAATTTTAGTGAGTGATCCCAAAATAACGCTTAAAACGCCGTATCTCCATTATTAAGGGAGATAATCGCAAAAAACGAAAAAAGTTCATTTTTTGAAAATATCTCTGCATCTGTTGGTCGTACCGTAAAAATTTTGATTGGAGGTGAATGCTGAGCTCATTTGCCATCGATTCATGTGGTTTTACGATTGAAAATATGAATTTTCACGAATTTTAGTGAGTGATCCCAAAATAACGCTTAAAACGCCGTATCTCCATTATTAAGGGAGATAATCGCAAAAAACGAAAAAAGTTCATTTTTTTAAAATATCTCTGCATCTGTTGGTCGTACCGTAAAAATTTTGATTGGAGGTGAATGCTGAGCTCATTTGCCATCGATTCATGTGGTTTTACGATTGAAAATATGAATTTTCACGAATTTTAGTGAGTGATCCCAAAATAACGCTTAAAACGCCGTATCTCCATTATTAAGGGAGATAATCGCAAAAAACGAAAAAAGTTCATTTTTTTGAAATATCTCTGCATCTGTTGGTCGTACCGTAAAAATTTTGATTGGAGGTGAATGCTGAGCTCATTTGCCATCGATTCATGTGGTTTTACAATTGAAAATATGAATTTTCACGAATTTTAGTGAGTGATCCCAAAATAACGCTTAAAACGCCGTATCTCCATTATTAAGGGAGATAATCGCAAAAAACGAAAAAAGTTCATTTTTTGAAAATATCTCTGCATCTGTTGGTCGTACCGTAAAAATTTTGATTGGAGGTGAATGCTGAGCTCATTTGCCATCGATTCATGTGGTTTTACGATTGAAAATATGAATTTTCACGAATTTTAGTGAGTGATCCCAAAATAACGCTTAAAACGCCGTATCTCCATTATTAAGGGAGATAATCGCAAAAAACGAAAAAAGTTCATTTTTTTAAAATATCTCTGCATCTGTTGGTCGTACCGTAAAAATTTTGATTGGAGGTGAATGCTGAGCTCATTTGCCATCGATTCATGTGGTTTTACAATTGAAAATATGAATTTTCACGAATTTTAGTGAGTGATCCCAAAATAACGCTTAAAACGCCGTATCTCCATTATTAAGGGAGATAATCGCAAAAAACGAAAAAAGTTCATTTTTTTAAAATATCTCTGCATCTGTTGGTCGTACCGTAAAAATTTTGATTGGAGGTGAATGCTGAGCTCATTTGCCATCGATTCATGTGGTTTTACAATTGAAAATATGAATTTTCACGAATTTTAGTGAGTGATCCCAAAATAACGCTTAAAACGCCGTATCTCCATTATTAAGGGAGATAATCGCAAAAAACGAAAAAAGTTCATTTTTTGAAAATATCTCTGCATGTGTTGGTCGTACCGTAAAAATTTTGATTGGAGGTGAATGCTGAGCTCATTTGCCATCGATTCATGTGGTTTTACAATTGAAAATATGAATTTTCACGAATTTTAGTGAGTGATCCCAAAATAACGCTTAAAACGCCGTATCTCCATTATTAAGGGAGATAATCGCAAAAAACTGAAAAAGTTCATTTTTTGAAAATATCTCTGCATCTGTTGGTCGTACCGTAAAAATTTTGATTGGAGGTGAATGCTGAGCTCATTTGCCATCGATTCATGTGGTTTTACAATTGAAAATATGAATTTTCACGAATTTTAGTGAGTGATCCCAAAATAACGCTTAAAACGCCGTATCTCCATTATTAAGGGAGATAATCGCAAAAAACGAAAAAAGTTCATTTTTTGAAAATATCTCTGCATCTGTTGGTCGTACCGTAAAAATTTTGATTGGAGGTGAATGCTGAGCTCATTTGCCATCGATTCATGTGGTTTTACAATTGAAAATATGAATTTTCACGAATTTTAGTGAGTGATCCCAAAATAACGCTTAAAACGCCGTATCTCCATTATTAAGGGAGATAATCGCAAAAAACTGAAAAAGTTCATTTTTTGAAAATATCTCTGCATCTGTTGGTCGTACCGTAAAAATTTTGATTGGAGGTGAATGCTGAGCTCATTTGCCATCGATTCATGTGGTTTTACAATTGAAAATATGAATTTTCACGAATTTTAGTGAGTGATCCCAAAATAACGCTTAAAACGCCGTATCTCCATTATTAAGGGAGATAATCGCAAAAAACGAAAAAAGTTCATTTTTTGAAAATATCTCTGCATCTGTTGGTCGTACCGTAAAAATTTTGATTGGAGGTGAATGCTGAGCTCATTTGCCATCGATTCATGTGGTTTTACAATTGAAAATATGAATTTTCACGAATTTTAGTGAGTGATCCCAAAATAACGCTTAAAACGCTGTATCTCCATTATTAAGGGAGATAATCGCAAAAAACGAAAAAAGTTCATTTTTTGAAAATATCTCTGCATCTGTTGGTCGTACCGTAAAAATTTTGATTGGAGGTGAATGCTGAGCTCATTTGCCATCGATTCATGTGGTTTTACAATTGAAAATATGAATTTTCACGAATTTCAGTGAGTGATCCCAAAATAACGCTTAAAACGCCGTATCTCCATTATTAAGGGAGATAATCGCAAAAAACGAAAAAAGTTCATTTTTTGAAAATATCTCTGCATCTGTTGGTCGTACCGTAAAAATTTTGATTGGAGGTGAATGCTGAGCTCATTTGCCATCGATTCATGTGGTTTTACGATTGAAAATATGAATTTTCACGAATTTTAGTGAGTGATCCCAAAATAACGCTTAAAACGCCGTATCTCCATTATTAAGGGAGATAATCGCAAAAAACGAAAAAAGTTCATTTTTTGAAAATATCTCTGCATCTGTTGGTCGTACCGTAAAAATTTTGATTGGAGGTGAATGCTGAGCTCATTTGCCATCGATTCATGTGGTTTTACAATTGAAAATATGAATTTTCACGAATTTTAGTGAGTGATCCCAAAATAACGCTTAAAACGCCGTATCTCCATTATTAAGGGAGATAATCGCAAAAAACTGAAAAAGTTCATTTTTTGAAAATATCTCTGCATCTGTTGGTCGTACCGTAAAAATTTTGATTGGAGGTGAATGCTGAGCTCATTTGCCATCGATTCATGTGGTTTTACAATTGAAAATATGAATTTTCACGAATTTTAGTGAGTGATCCCAAAATAACGCTTAAAACGCCGTATCTCCATTATTAAGGGAGATAATCGCAAAAAACGAAAAAAGTTCATTTTTTGAAAATATCTCTGCATCTGTTGGTCGTACCGTAAAAATTTTGATTGGAGGTGAATGCTGAGCTCATTTGCCATCGATTCATGTGGTTTTACAATTGAAAATATGAATTTTCACGAATTTTAGTGAGTGATCCCAAAATAACGCTTAAAACGCCGTATCTCCATTATTAAGGGAGATAATCGCAAAAAACTGAAAAAGTTCATTTTTTGAAAATATCTCTGCATCTGTTGGTCGTACCGTAAAAATTTTGATTGGAGGTGAATGCTGAGCTCATTTGCCATCGATTCATGTGGTTTTACAATTGAAAATATGAATTTTCACGAATTTTAGTGAGTGATCCCAAAATAACGCTTAAAACGCCGTATCTCCATTATTAAGGGAGATAATCGCAAAAAACGAAAAAAGTTCATTTTTTGAAAATATCTCTGCATCTGTTGGTCGTACCGTAAAAATTTTGATTGGAGGTGAATGCTGAGCTCATTTGCCATCGATTCATGTGGTTTTACGATTGAAAATATGAATTTTCACGAATTTTAGTGAGTGATCCCAAAATAACGCTTAAAACGCCGTATCTCCATTATTAAGGGAGATAATCGCAAAAAACGAAAAAAGTTCATTTTTTTAAAATATCTCTGCATCTGTTGGTCGTACCGTAAAAATTTTGATTGGAGGTGAATGCTGAGCTCATTTGCCATCGATTCATGTGGTTTTACAATTGAAAATATGAATTTTCACGAATTTTAGTGAGTGATCCCAAAATAACGCTTAAAACGCCGTATCTCCATTATTAAGGGAGATAATCGCAAAAAACGAAAAAAGTTCATTTTTTTAAAATATCTCTGCATCTGTTGGTCGTACCGTAAAAATTTTGATTGGAGGTGAATGCTGAGCTCATTTGCCATCGATTCATGTGGTTTTACAATTGAAAATATGAATTTTCACGAATTTTAGTGAGTGATCCCAAAATAACGCTTAAAACGCCGTATCTCCATTATTAAGGGAGATAATCGCAAAAAACTGAAAAAGTTCATTTTTTGAAAATATCTCTGCATCTGTTGGTCGTACCGTAAAAATTTTGATTGGAGGTGAATGCTGAGCTCATTTGCCATCGATTCATGTGGTTTTACAATTGAAAATATGAATTTTCACGAATTTTAGTGAGTGATCCCAAAATAACGCTTAAAACGCCGTATCTCCATTATTAAGGGAGATAATCGCAAAAAACGAAAAAAGTTCATTTTTTGAAAATATCTCTGCATCTGTTGGTCGTACCGTAAAAATTTTGATTGGAGGTGAATGCTGAGCTCATTTGCCATCGATTCATGTGGTTTTACAATTGAAAATATGAATTTTCACGAATTTTAGTGAGTGATCCCAAAATAACGCTTAAAACGCCGTATCTCCATTATTAAGGGAGATAATCGCAAAAAACTGAAAAAGTTCATTTTTTGAAAATATCTCTGCATCTGTTGGTCGTACCGTAAAAATTTTGATTGGAGGTGAATGCTGAGCTCATTTGCCATCGATTCATGTGGTTTTACAATTGAAAATATGAATTTTCACGAATTTTAGTGAGTGATCCCAAAATAACGCTTAAAACGCCGTATCTCCATTATTAAGGGAGATAATCGCAAAAAACGAAAAAAGTTCATTTTTTGAAAATATCTCTGCATCTGTTGGTCGTACCGTAAAAATTTTGATTGGAGGTGAATGCTGAGCTCATTTGCCATCGATTCATGTGGTTTTACAATTGAAAATATGAATTTTCACGAATTTTAGTGAGTGATCCCAAAATAACGCTTAAAACGCTGTATCTCCATTATTAAGGGAGATAATCGCAAAAAACGAAAAAAGTTCATTTTTTGAAAATATCTCTGCATCTGTTGGTCGTACCGTAAAAATTTTGATTGGAGGTGAATGCTGAGCTCATTTGCCATCGATTCATGTGGTTTTACAATTGAAAATATGAATTTTCACGAATTTCAGTGAGTGATCCCAAAATAACGCTTAAAACGCCGTATCTCCATTATTAAGGGAGATAATCGCAAAAAACGAAAAAAGTTCATTTTTTGAAAATATCTCTGCATCTGTTGGTCGTACCGTAAAAATTTTGATTGGAGGTGAATGCTGAGCTCATTTGCCATCGATTCATGTGGTTTTACGATTGAAAATATGAATTTTCACGAATTTTAGTGAGTGATCCCAAAATAACGCTTAAAACGCCGTATCTCCATTATTAAGGGAGATAATCGCAAAAAACGAAAAAAGTTCATTTTTTGAAAATATCTCTGCATCTGTTGGTCGTACCGTAAAAATTTTGATTGGAGGTGAATGCTGAGCTCATTTGCCATCGATTCATGTGGTTTTACAATTGAAAATATGAATTTTCACGAATTTTAGTGAGTGATCCCAAAATAACGCTTAAAACGCCGTATCTCCATTATTAAGGGAGATAATCGCAAAAAACTGAAAAAGTTCATTTTTTGAAAATATCTCTGCATCTGTTGGTCGTACCGTAAAAATTTTGATTGGAGGTGAATGCTGAGCTCATTTGCCATCGATTCATGTGGTTTTACAATTGAAAATATGAATTTTCACGAATTTTAGTGAGTGATCCCAAAATAACGCTTAAAACGCCGTATCTCCATTATTAAGGGAGATAATCGCAAAAAACGAAAAAAGTTCATTTTTTGAAAATATCTCTGCATCTGTTGGTCGTACCGTAAAAATTTTGATTGGAGGTGAATGCTGAGCTCATTTGCCATCGATTCATGTGGTTTTACAATTGAAAATATGAATTTTCACGAATTTTAGTGAGTGATCCCAAAATAACGCTTAAAACGCCGTATCTCCATTATTAAGGGAGATAATCGCAAAAAACTGAAAAAGTTCATTTTTTGAAAATATCTCTGCATCTGTTGGTCGTACCGTAAAAATTTTGATTGGAGGTGAATGCTGAGCTCATTTGCCATCGATTCATGTGGTTTTACAATTGAAAATATGAATTTTCACGAATTTTAGTGAGTGATCCCAAAATAACGCTTAAAACGCCGTATCTCCATTATTAAGGGAGATAATCGCAAAAAACGAAAAAAGTTCATTTTTTGAAAATATCTCTGCATCTGTTGGTCGTACCGTAAAAATTTTGATTGGAGGTGAATGCTGAGCTCATTTGCCATCGATTCATGTGGTTTTACAATTGAAAATATGAATTTTCACGAATTTTAGTGAGTGATCCCAAAATAACGCTTAAAACGCCGTATCTCCATTATTAAGGGAGATAATCGCAAAAAACTGAAAAAGTTCATTTTTTGAAAATATCTCTGCATCTGTTGGTCGTACCGTAAAAATTTTGATTGGAGGTGAATGCTGAGCTCATTTGCCATCGATTCATGTGGTTTTACAATTGAAAATATGAATTTTCACGAATTTTAGTGAGTGATCCCAAAATAACGCTTAAAACGCCGTATCTCCATTATTAAGGGAGATAATCGCAAAAAACGAAAAAAGTTCATTTTTTGAAAATATCTCTGCATCTGTTGGTCGTACCGTAAAAATTTTGATTGGAGGTGAATGCTGAGCTCATTTGCCATCGATTCATGTGGTTTTACAATTGAAAATATGAATTTTCACGAATTTTAGTGAGTGATCCCAAAATAACGCTTAAAACGCCGTATCTCCATTATTAAGGGAGATAATCGCAAAAAACTGAAAAAGTTCATTTTTTGAAAATATCTCTGCATCTGTTGGTCGTACCGTAAAAATTTTGATTGGAGGTGAATGCTGAGCTCATTTGCCATCGATTCATGTGGTTTTACAATTGAAAATATGAATTTTCACGAATTTCAGTGAGTGATCCCAAAATAACGCTTAAAACGCCGTATCTCCATTATTAAGGGAGATAATCGCAAAAAACGAAAAAAGTTCATTTTTTGAAAATATCTCTGCATCTGTTGGTCGTACCGTAAAAATTTTGATTGGAGGTGAATGCTGAGCTCATTTGCCATCGATTCATGTGGTTTTACGATTGAAAATATGAATTTTCACGAATTTTAGTGAGTGATCCCAAAATAACGCTTAAAACGCCGTATCTCCATTATTAAGGGAGATAATCGCAAAAAACGAAAAAAGTTCATTTTTTGAAAATATCTCTGCATCTGTTGGTCGTACCGTAAAAATTTTGATTGGAGGTGAATGCTGAGCTCATTTGCCATCGATTCATGTGGTTTTACAATTGAAAATATGAATTTTCACGAATTTTAGTGAGTGATCCCAAAATAACGCTTAAAACGCCGTATCTCCATTATTAAGGGAGATAATCGCAAAAAACTGAAAAAGTTCATTTTTTGAAAATATCTCTGCATCTGTTGGTCGTACCGTAAAAATTTTGATTGGAGGTGAATGCTGAGCTCATTTGCCATCGATTCATGTGGTTTTACAATTGAAAATATGAATTTTCACGAATTTTAGTGAGTGATCCCAAAATAACGCTTAAAACGCCGTATCTCCATTATTAAGGGAGATAATCGCAAAAAACGAAAAAAGTTCATTTTTTGAAAATATCTCTGCATCTGTTGGTCGTACCGTAAAAATTTTGATTGGAGGTGAATGCTGAGCTCATTTGCCATCGATTCATGTGGTTTTACAATTGAAAATATGAATTTTCACGAATTTTAGTGAGTGATCCCAAAATAACGCTTAAAACGCCGTATCTCCATTATTAAGGGAGATAATCGCAAAAAACTGAAAAAGTTCATTTTTTGAAAATATCTCTGCATCTGTTGGTCGTACCGTAAAAATTTTGATTGGAGGTGAATGCTGAGCTCATTTGCCATCGATTCATGTGGTTTTACAATTGAAAATATGAATTTTCACGAATTTTAGTGAGTGATCCCAAAATAACGCTTAAAACGCCGTATCTCCATTATTAAGGGAGATAATCGCAAAAAACGAAAAAAGTTCATTTTTTGAAAATATCTCTGCATCTGTTGGTCGTACCGTAAAAATTTTGATTGGAGGTGAATGCTGAGCTCATTTGCCATCGATTCATGTGGTTTTACAATTGAAAATATGAATTTTCACGAATTTTAGTGAGTGATCCCAAAATAACGCTTAAAACGCCGTATCTCCATTATTAAGGGAGATAATCGCAAAAAACTGAAAAAGTTCATTTTTTGAAAATATCTCTGCATCTGTTGGTCGTACCGTAAAAATTTTGATTGGAGGTGAATGCTGAGCTCATTTGCCATCGATTCATGTGGTTTTACAATTGAAAATATGAATTTTCACGAATTTCAGTGAGTGATCCCAAAATAACGCTTAAAACGCCGTATCTCCATTATTAAGGGAGATAATCGCAAAAAACGAAAAAAGTTCATTTTTTGAAAATATCTCTGCATCTGTTGGTCGTACCGTAAAAATTTTGATTGGAGGTGAATGCTGAGCTCATTTGCCATCGATTCATGTGGTTTTACGATTGAAAATATGAATTTTCACGAATTTTAGTGAGTGATCCCAAAATAACGCTTAAAACGCCGTATCTCCATTATTAAGGGAGATAATCGCAAAAAACGAAAAAAGTTCATTTTTTGAAAATATCTCTGCATCTGTTGGTCGTACCGTAAAAATTTTAATTGGAGGTGAATGCTGAGCTCATTTGCCATCGATTCATGTGGTTTTACAATTGAAAATATGAATTTTAGCGAATTTTAGTGAGTGATCCCAAAATAATGCTTAAAACGCCGTATCTCCATTATTAAGGGAGATAATCGCAAAAAACTGAAAAAGTTCATTTTTTGAAAATATCTCTGCATCTGTTGGTCGTACCGTAAAAATTTTGATTGGAGGTGAATGCTGAGCTCATTTGCCATCGATTCATGTGGTTTTACAATTGAAAATATGAATTTTCACGAATTTTAGTGAGTGATCCCAAAATAACGCTTAAAACGCCGTATCTCCATTATTAAGGGAGATAATCGCAAAAAACGAAAAAAGTTCATTTTTTGGAAATATCTCTGCATCTGTTGGTCGTACCGTAAAAATTTTGATTGGAGGTGAATGCTGAGCTCATTTGCCATCGATTCATGTGGTTTTACAATTGAAAATATGAATTTTCACGAATTTTAGTGAGTGATCCCAAAATAACGCTTAAAACGCCGTATCTCCATTATTAAGGGAGATAATCGCAAAAAACTGAAAAAGTTCATTTTTTGAAAATATCTCTGCATCTGTTGGTCGTACCGTAAAAATTTTGATTGGAGGTGAATGCTGAGCTCATTTGCCATCGATTCATGTGGTTTTACGATTGAAAATATGAATTTTCACGAATTTTAGTGAGTGATCCCAAAATAACGCTTAAAACGCCGTATCTCCATTATTAAGGGAGATAATCGCAAAAAACGAAAAAAGTTCATTTTTTTAAAATATCTCTGCATCTGTTGGTCGTACCGTAAAAATTTTGATTGGAGGTGAATGCTGAGCTCATTTGCCATCGATTCATGTGGTTTTACAATTGAAAATATGAATTTTCACGAATTTTAGTGAGTGATCCCAAAATAACGCTTAAAACGCCGTATCTCCATTATTAAGGGAGATAATCGCAAAAAACGAAAAAAGTTCATTTTTTGAAAATATCTCTGCATGTGTTGGTCGTACCGTAAAAATTTTGATTGGAGGTGAATGCTGAGCTCATTTGCCATCGATTCATGTGGTTTTACAATTGAAAATATGAATTTTCACGAATTTTAGTGAGTGATCCCAAAATAACGCTTAAAACGCCGTATCTCCATTATTAAGGGAGATAATCGCAAAAAACGAAAAAAGTTCATTTTTTGAAAATATCTCTGCATCTGTTGGTCGTACCGTAAAAATTTTGATTGGAGGTGAATGCTGAGCTCATTTGCCATCGATTCATGTGGTTTTACGATTGAAAATATGAATTTTCACGAATTTTAGTGAGTGATCCCAAAATAACGCTTAAAACGCCGTATCTCCATTATTAAGGGAGATAATCGCAAAAAACGAAAAAAGTTCATTTTTTTAAAATATCTCTGCATCTGTTGGTCGTACCGTAAAAATTTTGATTGGAGGTGAATGCTGAGCTCATTTGCCATCGATTCATGTGGTTTTACAATTGAAAATATGAATTTTCACGAATTTTAGTGAGTGATCCCAAAATAACGCTTAAAACGCCGTATCTCCATTATTAAGGGAGATAATCGCAAAAAACGAAAAAAGTTCATTTTTTGAAAATATCTCTGCATCTCTTGGTCGTACCGTAAAAATTTTGATTGGAGGTGAATGCTGAGCTCATTTGCCATCGATTCATGTGGTTTTACAATTGAAAATATGAATTTTCACGAATTTTAGTGAGTGATCCCAAAATAACGCTTAAAACGCCGTATCTCCATTATTAAGGGAGATAATCGCAAAAAACGAAAAAAGTTCATTTTTTGAAAATATCTCTGCATCTGTTGGTCGTACCGTAAAAATTTTGATTGGAGGTGAATGCTGAGCTCATTTGCCATCGATTCATGTGGTTTTACAATTGAAAATATGAATTTTCACGAATTTTAGTGAGTGATCCCAAAATAACGCTTAAAACGCCGTATCTCCATTATTAAGGGAGATAATCGCAAAAAACGAAAAAAGTTCATTTTTTGAAAATATCTCTGCATCTGTTGGTCGTACCGTAAAAATTTTGATTGGAGGTGAATGCTGAGCTCATTTGCCATCGATTCATGTGGTTTTACAATTGAAAATATGAATTTTCACGAATTTTAGTGAGTGATCCCAAAATAACGCTTAAAACGCCGTATCTCCATTATTAAGGGAGATAATCGCAAAAAACTGAAAAAGTTCATTTTTTGAAAATATCTCTGCATCTGTTGGTCGTACCGTAAAAATTTTGATTGGAGGTGAATGCTGAGCTCATTTGCCATCGATTCATGTGGTTTTACAATTGAAAATATGAATTTTCACGGATTTTAGTGAGTGATCCCAA
Organism: Aleiodes testaceus; assembly: GCA_963565655.1. Taxonomy (NCBI): domain Eukaryota; kingdom Metazoa; phylum Arthropoda; class Insecta; order Hymenoptera; family Braconidae; genus Aleiodes; species Aleiodes testaceus. Next base: position 5,310,720 of record OY751423.1, read on the forward strand.
AATAACGCTTAAAACGCCGTATCTCCATTATTAAGGGAGATAATCGCAAAAAACGAAAACAGTTCATTTTTTGAAAATATCTCTGCATCTGTTGGTCGTACCGTAAAAATTTTGATTGGAGGTGAATGCTGAGCTCATTTGCCATCGATTCATGTGGTTTTACAATTGAAAATATGAATTTTCACGGATTTTAGTGAGTGATCCCAAAATAACGCTTAAAACGCCGTATCTCCATTATTAAGGGAGATAATCGCAAAAAACTGAAAAAGTTCATTTTTCGAAAATATCTCTGCATCTGTTGGTCGTACCGTAAAAATTTTGATTGGAGGTGAATGCTGAGCTCATTTGCCATCGATTCATGTGGTTTTACAATTGAAAATATGAATTTTCACGGATTTGAGTGAGTGATCCCAAAATAACGCTTAAAACGCCGTATCTCCATTATTAAGGGAGATAATCGCAAAAAACTAAAAAAGCTCCTTTTTTGCAGATATCTCTGCATTTATTGGTTGTACCGTTAAAATTTTGCTCGGAGGTGAAAGCTGAACTCATTTGCCATCGATTCATGTGGTTTTACAATTGAAAATATTGATTTTTCGGATTTGAGTAAGTGATCCCAAAATAACGCTTAAAACGCCGTATCTCCATTATTTAGCGAGATAATCGCAAAAAACTAAAAAAGTCCCTTTTTTGCAGATATCTCTGCATTTATTGGTTCTACCGTGAAAATTTTGATTGGAAGTGAAAGCTGAGCTCATTCAACATCGATTCATGTGGTTTTACAATTGAAAATATTGATTTTCGCGGATTTGAGTGAGTGATCCCAAAATAACGCTTAAACCTTTACCGTGTACGCTTTACCGTGTACGCTTTACGGTTTACGGTTTACGCTTTACCGTGTACGCTTTACGGTTTACGGTTTACGCTTTACCGTGTACGCTTTACGGTTTACGGTTTACGCTTTACCGTGTACGCTTTACGGTTTACGGTTTACGCTTTACGGTTTACGGTTTACGCTTTACCGTGTACGCTTTACGGTTTACGGTTTACGGTTTACCGTATACCGTATACCGTATACCGTATACCGTATACCGTATACCGTATACCGTATACCGTATACGTTATACGTTATACGTTATACTTTATACTTTATACTTTATACTTTATACTTTATACTTTATACTTTATACTTTATACTTTATACTTTATACTTTATACTTTATACTTTATACTTTATACTTTATACTTTATACTTTATACTTTATACTTTATACTTTATACTTTATACTTTATACTTTATACTTTATACTTTATACTTTATACTTTATACTTTATACTTTATACTTTATACTTTATACTTTATACTTTATACTTTATACTTTATACTTTATACTTTATACTTTATACTTTATACTTTATACTTTATACTTTATACTTTATACTTTATACTTTATACTTTATACTTTATACTTTATACTTTATACTTTATACTTTATACTTTATACTTTATACTTTATACTTTATACTTTATACTTTATACTTTATACTTTATACTTTATACTTTATACTTTATACTTTATACTTTATACTTTATACTTTATACTTTATACTTTATACTTTATACTTTATACTTTATACTTTATACTTTATACTTTATACTTTATACTTTATACTTTATACTTTATACTTTATACTTTATACTTTATACTTTATACTTTATACTTTATACTTTATACTTTATACTTTATACTTTATACTTTATACTTTATACTTTATACTTTATACTTTATACTTTATACTTTATACTTTATACTTTATACTTTATACTTTATACTTTATACTTTACTTTATACTTTATACTTTATACTTTATACTTTATACTTTATACTTTATACTTTATACTTTATACTTTATACTTTATACTTTATACTTTATACTTTATACTTTATACGTTATACGTTATACGTTATACGTTATACCGTGTACGTTTTACCGTTTACCCTCCTACAGGACTACGAAGAATGGGACGGTATTCACCACTTTTCGGAAGCAAATTTTTTTTTTTGCAGAATCTGATTCTCCTGGTCCCAATTCGTGCTCATCCGTTGAGAAAATTCATTTCTGAGCCTTATTCTCGGAGTTATTCGATTTCAAAAGCACTTTTTTTTTATTGCAGAATCTGACTCTCCTGGTCCCAATTCGTGCTCATCCGTCGAGCTAATCCATTTCTGAGCCTTATTCTCGGAGTTATTCGATTTCAAAAGCACTTTTTTTTATTGCAGAATCTGACTCTCCTGGTCCCAATTCGTGCTCATCCGTCGAGCAAATCCATTTCTGAGCCTTATTCTCGGAGTTATTCGATTTCAAAAGCACTTTTTTTTTTATTGCAGAATCTGACTCTCCTGGTCCCAATTCGTGCTCATCCGTCGAGAAAATCCATTTCTGAGCCTTATTCTTGGAGTTATTCGATTATGGAAGTCGATATTAACCTCGTAGCCGTCTTTATGGATTTGTACAGGACTTTACGGCCTTCGTGGAGGTCGGTGTTCACTTTTAGAGGTTTGTATGGACTTGCACAAGTATTTACGAGGTTCTAGAGGTCTTTACGGACATCATAGAGGTTTGTATGGACTTCTAGAGGCCTTTATGAACCTCCACAGGTCTTTATGGACTTGTAGAGTGCTTTATGGACTTTGTCGAGATTCGTGTGGACTCCCAGAGCTTTGTGTAGATCTCTAGAGGTCTGTATCGATCTTTAGAGGCCTTTATGGACCTCCACAGGTCTTTATGGACCTCTAGAAGGTTGCATGGATCTTGTAGAGGTTCATGTGGATTTCAAGAGGTTTGTGTGGACCTTTAGAGGTCGGTATCGTATTTTAGGAGCCTTCATGAGCCTGTACAGGTCTTTATAGATCTCTAGAGTTATTTTTGGCTCGTTTCGGGATTTGTGTTCCTCACTGGAGCCTCCTACAGGACTACGAAGGGTGGGAGGGTATTCAAAAAATTTTATATTTTTTTGTGAAATTTTTTAATTTTTTTGTGCCCCCCCCCCCCCCCCCCCCGTTACTGGGGTCCTACATCGGTGATTTCGAAAAAATTTATTTCGAAAGCAAATTTTTTTTTTTTGCAGAATCGGAACCTTTGGGTCGTGATTCGTGCTCATCCGTTGAAAAAAACGAAATCGGAGCACCTTTAAGAAAAGGTGCTCAGAAATGGATTTTCTCGACGGATGAGCACGAATTAGGACCCAAGGATTCAGATTCTGCAAAAAAAAAAAATTTGCTTTCGAAATCGATTTCGAAAGCAAATTTTTTTTTTTTGCAGAATCTGATTCTCCTGGTCCCAATTCGTGCTCATCCGTCGAGAAAATCCATTTCTGAGCCTTATTTTCGGAGTTATTCGATTTCAAAAGCACTTTTTTTTTTATTGCAGAATCTGACTCTCCTGGTCCCAATTCGTGCTCATCCGTCGAGAAAAT